>JAJTJO010000068.1:661836-2109623 GCA_024550625.1 Dendroctonus valens | reverse complement strand
TTATGTCTTCGTCTTAATATATTGGATTTCCTTCACTTTTTTCCATCAATCTTTCCTGATATAATTACGTTCTTTTTTTTCATCGTTATTTTTTCCGTGGCTTACACTCATCCATGATCATTTCCTGCATTCGCGTAATTTCTTTCTAATATCTGGGTAGGAGTACTTTAGGTTCTAACTATATACTCAGTTGGGATTTGTGCCTTCTTGTATTTTCAAAGGTATATTTATATTTATCTTTGTGTTGGGAAAAGTATGATTTATCCTAAGTGCGTTATAGGCAAAAAAATTAGTTCTCCGTTTGTATTGGCGTGTTCTTTGTTAAAACGTTGGTTAACTCTAGGGATTAATTCGTGGATTTTAAATTTAGACTTGAAACTCGGTATGTACCGTTAAAATAACATTCTAAACAACTTTTTCTAGTATCTTTTGTCCGATATCTCTAACTCATCGCAAAATAAGCGAATTGCCCCTATTCGCAAAGTCGTCCTTTCCAGATTTTATTAGAGAACTACTTATGTATGTGTCTCTCATTGATGTCGATGAATTCCTATTTGCTGTTTCTTTTGCCTTTTTGAGTATTCGATCCTGGAAGTGAAAAATCCTATCGTGGTGTGTACTTAATTCGGAACATTTTAAAACGTTAATTCAAGTAGGTGGATTCTTTTCATAACTGAATACTTCGACATATTTAATTCGATTCTTGTTGTTAGTGGAGTAGTGTTTTTAAAACTATCATTTAATCCCGAGTTCCTTTCGATTGATATAAAATTTGAAATGTTTAATGGGTGTGATAGTAATGACCTGCTAATAACGTACGAAAAAAAATATATTTGTTTTTCAATTTCTTGATAGGTTTGGTTACATTAAATTGCAAGTCACATGGATTATATAATTATATTGTCTAAGACAGGACACACGATGTTAGTACACAATTCTTCACTTACATTAGACAAGCTGGCGATGACTTTGCAACTTGACTGCAACGATTAAATAGCTATTGAATTCAGCAATTTTTCATAGAAAGAAATTTCCTAGAATAATATCAGTTTGTTAGACAAGCTTGCAAGGGCTTCTATCAGAAATTTTATTGCTTGGAGCACTAGTATTCAAATAATTAATACAAAGAAAAGATCAAATTAGGAACAACAGAAAAATATATTTTTTATCTCCTGGTGGAAAGTACGTACTTTCGCCACTGTTTTCGATGGAGAAAGCATCACTTTTACCCATTACAAAAGCTTTCGCCAAGCACCTTTCTGACTCGGTACTAGCAACGGCGAATTTCGTTGATAAATCGTTTTGGGACCTTTTGTCAACATTTTCAAAGCCGTACGAACATCGATACCATGTAAGTAAGATACACAGGACACGTTAAATATTGGATCTACTGAACACCGGTACAACTTGAGCACGAGTTAATTAACCAAATCGAGAAGCTGCTCAAATGAGGGCACAATCACGTGATTACACAGGCACAAACATGTTGGGAGTTAACGGAAACTTCGAACACCTAAAAATCTAAGACTTTTTTTCACCACAAACGCCAGAATATTTTCCTATTTGTAGTACGTTATTTACTTTCTTCTTCTTCACTTAATTGTAAATAGATCATTGCTCCATAACCTTTTATAGGAGGTAATTGACATTTTGAGATGGTTGACATCCGTCGCCCCAACCTATTCCATTGCATTTCAACCTCTCTTTCTGTATTTTTCCATGGTTACTGGAATTTTTGATAATTAAGAAGCAACAAGTATTTACGCAAAGTTAATGAGGCAGATGACCTTGAAGAGCATCATTGCCGTCCTTCTGATCTAGTTTGACTATCTACTACTAGATCTAGTAAAACACCCCCAGACAACATCCCCCAAGGAACGACGCCAATTTTGAATCACCCTGTATTTTTATTTCTCTACCTATAACGAAACGTTAACTATTATAAAGGCGCGTGCAGACATGCCAAACTAAACACAGTAACGCAACACCGTCGCATAACATTGGTTGTCGCGTAACGAAAATACGGTGTTGTACAAACAGAAAGCACAGCGTACCATCATCACGAAATACTATTCCGTCCCATCAGTTTCCGTACAAACCTTAAACAGACTAAATAAGCACTGGTAAAAGGTAACAATCCTGAACGTGTTCGCATTCGAGTCCAGACTTGTAAAAATCTGGTGCAACCTACGCCAGAACATTTCTTTGATGCCACGGCAAAAGACCGTCAACTGATGGGACCACACTACTACGCTTTTGCGAACTGCCGTACAGACTGGATACACGACGGTGTTATGTTACTGTATTTTATAGCATGTCTGTAGGCGCCTTAAAGCTGCGTCCAGACGAACAAACCGAACTTCGTAACGTAAAAGCATTACCTACTCTTACTTCAGCCCGCATCTCATAGCCTAGCAAATTCCGAAAAGTGGCTCCCCAGAAACTTCTCTAAACTTTGTTAGGAGCTTTGGTTCGGCGTTAACATATGCTTGGTTTGCAACTATGTTACGTTGAGAGGTTCGGTTACACTCCGGACGGGGCTTAATGAGACTTGAACAAAGATAAACCATAACCTTATCAGGTATATAAAGCTGTGTTTAGACTTGAAACAAAAGTTTAAACAATGCGGGAAACTGCACAAAGCAGATTACAACAGCACTGAACGACACTGAAAATCGAGAATAAAAATAATTGATCCGGTTGTTCCAATTTGCGTGCGATCAAGGCAAGATGGAAAATGATGTATTTAAACTTGTCCGCCGTTGTTATTGTTATTATCGGCATCAGAACAATGAAAACTAGAAGTGTTGGCAATATTACAAAAACTTGTGTTGTTGGTTTGTCGTCAGTCTCGGAAGATTTTGAAGATCTGCTAAATATTTATATCATTGGAAAGTTGATAGAAAACGTAATATAAAGTATGAATGGCGATTTCTCCCAAAAAATGGTCAATTAAGGAGGTTTATTTAATAGGTCTGATGTATGTAAGCAAAGTATTTCAAATATTGTTTCAAAAAACACTTTCGAATCCAAATGCTAATAAACAAACCTTTTGCTAATGCCGCGTCCCAAACGCAATGGAGGTATATACAATAACGCGACGTATATACCCCCCACGTCTAAACGCGGCATTTGATGTACCGACGTTAGACCGTTCATGCTCGAGCTTGCATAAAGCTTCGCATTTTGGTACAATCTTGAGATGTTACACAGAGGGAGAACCATGTTGCTTATTGCTGCCACTTCAAAACGTTTTTATGCCAGGTCCGATATCCGAAACCGGTCCTGGGGATCCCGCAACTCGGAATATACCAAAATCTGAAGTCTGGTTGTGGTCCACAGCAGGCGCTCTGGAAGTTCGCCGCAATCCATGCCTGGTCGGTTTTTCAGGTGAAAAGGAGTCATGGCCAGTAAACCGTTTCTTTTTGGTGCACGTAAACATGAAGATTTGAGATTCGTGTATATTCACTAAAAAAGCCCAAGAAGAGTGTTTGGTCTGAACGCGGCATAAGATTAGCACATTTCGAAACCTACACTTACTTGCATCAGAAACATATATGGCAACACTTTAACTGTTCTTCAATATTTACTCTAACCAACAAGTTTCTAACCACACTTTTTATGTACTATATATGAAAGGGCCCAAACCAAGCCGACGTAATTTCCAATTCGCATGCGCGCATCCACCGTCTTCCACCAAACTACCATATTTAGAACGCGTCGGAAATTGGTGTCGAAACGGTGGTTAGCAGTGGATGACTAGTGAAACTTTCGGTGAGACCGGTCAATGGGAATTGCATATGTTGGAAATATGCTTGATGGTCACCGGTGGTTTTGTGGGACCGCCGCCTTATGGAACCAAGCTCGGAGGTTCTTTAGCCACGATGTTGTGTTTCGGCCTGGCCCTCTTCTTCCTACTATTTTCCCTTGTATTATACGTTGAATAACATATAATATGCGTTAGTAGTGTGTCTGTCAATGTCCAACTTTCGAATTCATATAGCAGTATTGGAAATATGTAGCACTTTACCAGTCTAATCTTCAGTTTGTTGCTGATACTCCGACTACAAAGTACCTTTTCCATATTAAAGAACGCATCTTTAGCCTTCTCTGTACGGATTCTAACCTCTTTGCTCATATCCCAGTTGTCGTTTATATTGCATCCAAGATAGGTGATACTGTTGGTGTTTTGAAGTAAAATTCCATATGCTGTAATAGCTGTTTGATGCACAGGAATTTTGCTGACTATCATATATTCTATTTAGTCTTTTAGGTGTTGAGATTTACTCCATATTCATCACAGACGATGGACATACTGTCGACTAGGGAATGCAGTTCTTCTTGACTACCGGGAAGCAACACCGTATTATTTACGTATCTTAGGTTATTTGTATTTACGCCATTAACCTTGATTCCACTATCAATGTTCTCTAGTGCTTTCCTGAAAATGAGCTCTGAATATTAATTAAAAAGGCAAGACGACATGATGCATCCTTGCCGCACCCCTCTTCGTATCTCTACCTCCTGTGAGACGTAACTACTTAACACGCATTATCTAGTTGCGTTGGTTATTTTCAGTAATCTCTAACACCAAAAGGTATTAAAAAATATTTTTTTTTACTAACAACTATTTGAATCTAATATGTTTAAACGTTCAGTGCTTCAATGAAATCGGGTAACGGGTTCTGTGAGCACTTAACACTTTTGACTGCGCCGTGTTTGCATCCGGTAAGGCACAACATCTCTTCTCTTCTTAGTCTAGTTTGGAAATTATAGCTGTCCATCTGGTCGGCTAACATCCGCGTCTACGCTGTCCCGTTGATCTTCCTTGAACAACTAGCTTCTCGACATTATCATTTCTATTGATGTGGCCAAAAAATATTAAGATCCGGCCATATGTCAGGGAAGACAGTCGCTCTTAATGACGGATTTCATTTAGGTTTGAGACATTGGTCCTTCTAGCCGTCCAAGGTATTCGAAACATCCTACGCCAACACCACATCTCAAAGGCGTCTATGCGTCTTCTGTCAGCGACACGTATCACCCATGCCTCTGATCCGTAGGAAAAAACAGGAAACATTAATGTTTTTGCCAGCTGGATTTTCGTGGTTTTTGTGAGGTTTCTATCCTTCCACAGCTTTGTTAGTTGAGCCATTGCGACTTTCGCCACCTGAATACGCCTTCGAATCTCAGGTTCACAGCTGCCCGAACTGTGCAAGGTGGAGCCAAGGCATGTGAACTGCTGCACAACTTCGCATTTGCCAATCCTTACAGGCTGGCTCCCATTCTCACTCTCGCGATCAATTATCATGACTTTCGTCTTGCTATAGTTTACCTTAAGACTGTAATCTGCACTTACATTTTCAAGTATATTCAACACTTCTAGAAGTTCTTCTTCGCTTTCCGCCATGAGAACAGTGTCGTCAGCGAACCGAAGATTGGAGATCTTTTTCCCCCTCTATATTGATTCCTCCATTCCAGTTGTCCAAAACTAAGCGCATTATGAATTCGCTATATATATTGTACAGGCGGGGAGAGAGTATCCCTGTCTAACAATTTTGCGAATCTTGCATTTCTCGGAGACAGTATTTTCGTTCTGGACAACGGCAGTACTGTCCTCATATAGCTGCCTTTGAAGCACTCTCCACAGTTGTGACCACTTTACATTATCAAAGGCCTTCTCGTAGTCAACGAAACCGGTACATAGGAATGTAGTATTCTCGAGCTTTCTCTATGAGTTGTCTGATGTTTAGAATTTGTTCTCGAGTTCCTCGACGTTTCACAAAACCCGCCTACTCAGGAGCAATTTGCCTAGAGATGAATGATTCTAGCCTTGCTTGTGGTATATACTGCTTGCTGTGGTATATATATAATAGGGAGATTAGGCGGTAGTTGTTGCAGGAGGTTGTTGAGCCTTTTTTGTGTATGAGTATTATCATGGATGTAGACCAATCCTCGGGCCATGTGCAGGTTTCCCATATTCTCTGGCATAGTTGGTGTATGATATTCTGACCTTTTTCATCTAATGATTTTAATACTTTTTAGATTTAGATAGATATTTAGATTTTTTATACTGAATACAAATTCATAATTGATTTTATTCTACCTTTTAGATCTACTGACTAAGACACGTGCACTTATTAGATTACTTTGGAGAATGTGCTTTGATTTCATCAATAATTGGCAAATCGAACAGAGTTAGACAAGCTGGTTGAGTCTGGTTTTGTGACCAACTACACATTTTTTTACATTTTGTTCTTCCAGTATGCCATTTTAACTGGTTTGACTTCAAGAAAGTAGATCATGGTTTTGGCCATTTGGCCGATGGCCACTTGAGGTCACTAACATGCAGCTTGATTTCGAAATAATCCGAAGACGATTTAGTAGCCTTGTCTATGCATTAGAAAAAAATATATGACGACAAAGTGTCTGTTTTGAGACATTTGCGCTAAAAATATAAATTGTTATTTGCTTGAAGCCAGTGGGTGGAAAATTTTTTCAGGTGACTATTAATACAGGTTTAGGTAAAATTGTGTGATGTAAACAGGAACGAACTTTACATTAGAATATATCGTCTGTAGTACTGGATTATTGCTAACTGAAACATTTATAGTATGTTAGTCTATGCTAAATCATATGATACAGGTAAACAACCCAGGGTAACACCAATTGTAATAACACCTAAAGAAATTTAGAATGTCAAAATCACAGTATATCATTGCTCTATTACTCACAGACAACAGTCTCTACTTACCGGTGATAGAGGGATTCTATCAGTGAACAAATCTCTGTGTAGAGTTTCTAATTGTAATTTAACTAATCTTAAGTAGATATAACTCATTAGATCACAGTTATTAGTGTCAACATTATTAATAAAATAGGAAATAAACATGGCATCCTTTTAATTCTTGTAATTCAATGCAGGAAGGTTAAACCTATGGCAAAAATGTTAACGACATATATGAAAATCTATGAGGGTTGTCGTAGGTTTTTCTTACATAAAGACATTTTAGAAAACCCTTTTGGACCTTTTCCTTTCCATACTGTAATGTAATTCTATATTCTGGGACTTATCGCAATTCGACATCCAGTCATGTCCCAGTTTTTGCGAAATTTACATAGGCCGCCACATGGCACTATTATTTAATATTTAAATTATAATAACTTTTTTGTGCCTACAAATAAAATAATTTTCCCTTCATATTTAAGTAAGAACGGGATTCTTGTTTGATGTCGCAACCGTAATCGTTTTCGAAATTTTTTCAAAAAACTTTCTAACAGTAAATTAGTCACAACAAAGTAATAAACTTACATTAAAAAATTTAGTGTTCTAACTTAAGTTTTCAATAGAAAATCCGTTTTGGGGAATGCAGAGTTGGCAACGACACACAACAGACCTTCGTATTCCAAATAAATGATGGTCTCTAATTTCTTGGCAGGCAAATTAAACATTGAAAAGACATTAAACCATTGGATGGATACCTCAAGTTGCGGATAAGAACCGATTTTCAAGAAAAACGAGTTTTTATATTGAAACTTTACTTTACGTGTCTAGAATTGTTTAATTTAAGCTTACTGATCTGTTGTGTATTAATTTACAAATAAATAGTTTTTTGAAAAAATCTCGAAAACGGTTACTGTTAGCGACTTCCAACAATACCTTTCTTACGTAAATACGAACGGAAAATGATTTAATTTTGAAATCAGGTTGATACGGGTAGGCACAAAACAGTTCTAATTATTTACGAATTAAATATTAGTGCCCTGTGGCGCCTTCTGTATATTTGCCGGCAACTTGCTCATGATTGGATGTGGTATTGCGATAAAGGTGTGGTCCCAGAATATAGAATTTTATTAGTTTCTTAAGATGTGCTTGAATTATTTTTAAAAAATTGAAAATTAAATGTTTACTTTGCCACCCTGTATCTCAGAAACGAAGCCAATGTCAATATAGTAGTAGTAGTAAACATCTTTATTTCTAAAAAAAGGCTATCGACCTATCAGTCTTTCTGCCCTTGTTTAATACATGTAGTCTTAGTCTAAATAAAAAACAAAGATAAACATTCTCTTATTCTAGGTTATCCATCTTATTCCATTTTGTTCCATTTTGTCTGTAGATGTATGAGTCTTTCCGAAATCTTTTTCATCTTTGTGCGTTCGTATAGTAGTTGGGTGGAGGGGTTGTGTAGTGGGTTTTGGGGGTGTCTTATTTGTGTTATTAGTCTTAGTGCAATTTGTTCTGTTGTTTGTATATAACGTGTTGTTCTTTCTGTTCCCTTGGTCATGAGTATATGTCCATAGTCTAGCAAGGGTCTACAAATAGCTTTATATATTTTCGTGGCGGTGTTTGTGCTAATTCCTCTGTCTTTGTAGGTTAGTGATCGGAAGTGTTTTGTTCTCTTTATTGTTTCTGCCCTGATGTTTCGTATGTGTTTAGTGAATTTAAGTTTGTGGTCAATTGTGATTCCAAGGTATTTTACGTCGTTTTTTGGTTGTGTCATTTGGTCGTCTGCAGTTATTGTAGGGGAGTCAGCGTTGAGTTTGTGGTTTGTGAGCAGAAGTTGGTTTTTTGACGCGTTTGGTGTTAGTCTCCATTTATAAAACCATGTCAATGTGTTGTTTGTTAGTGTTTGGAGTCTTTGAGCTGCTCTCTCAGTAGTTTTGTCATGTACAATAAGTGCGGTGTCGTCTGCGTATTGTAATATGTATGCCGATCTGTCGATTTGATTTTTGTTCTGATAAGTTGTAATTGTATATGTCATGGCGGTATATATTGTAGAGAAACGGTGAGAGCGGGGATCCTTGAGGGAGCCCTTGTTCAGGGGAAAAAGAAAATGACAGTGTTTTGTCAATTCGTACTTGTAGTTGTCTGTTTTCTAGTAAGTTCTTTATGGTGTGTAGTAGATATGTTGGTGTGTGTAGTTTGTATAGTTTGTGTAGTAAGCCTCTATGCCAGACACTATCAAAAGTCTTGTTAATGTCCATAAACAGGCAATCTGTCAGTTAGGTGGGTAGTTTGTATATTGTTGGCCAAAATAAAGAGCGGATGAACAGTCGAGTGATGTTGTTTGAAACCAAATTGGTAGGTAGGTATATATTTTCCAATCACTTTTTCAAGCCGTTGCTTTATTATGTATTCGAAAATTTTTCTTAGTACTGGAAGTAGTGTAATTGGTCTGTAGTTGCTCGGTTGTGTATTGTCGAGTCCATTTTTGGGTATAGGGATTATTAAGCCATTCTTCCATGTTTCTGGGATTCTGTCATTTGTGATGGAGTTGTTCAATTCAGTTAGGATCAGTTTGTGTGTTTCTTGAGTTAGGCTTTTCAAGAGTTTTGCCTTAATTTTATTCCCTCCCGGTGCAGTGTCTTTGACATGTGCTAGGGCTTCATCGTACTCTGTGTCTGTGATCAGTTTGCAGGTGTAGTCCGGTGAGCTGTTAAAATAGTTCAAGTACCAGTCGTTACTCAAGTTCCAGTTGTCATTGTCGAAGTTAGGGTTTGTCGATATGCTGAAGGCCCTTTGATAGTGTCTGGCGAACGCGTCCGCTTTCTCTTTGTCTGTGTAACGTTCTATTCCGTTTTCGTCAATTGTGTCAGTAGTGCCAGTCTTCTTGTATTGCGCCAGTTTCTCAATTTTTCGCCAGTATGTTTTGCCTTTGTCCTTCTGTTTTTCTTTACATGTTTCTAGCCATTTGTCTTGTCGGTATTGTCCAATCAAAGTTTTAATGTTGTCAATATATTTTTGCATGATATTTCCATCTTAAAATTGTATTTTCTATCGACCTTTAAAGTCCTGCTACTATAAACTGATAAAAAAGGATGTTTTTAAACTATTAGTGGACACTCTGACCTTTGTCTCAAATCTCGAAAGACTACATTCCTCTCGGTTACATTTGTGATGCCTCTCTAGTAAATTAAGTAAAAAAACGCATCAATATGCACGATTACTGATGTCAATTTTTTGCTGGCCCTGATTCATGCGTCAGCCAACATTCTGAAATTTCAAAAAACTTTACTTAAAAGGAGTTGGGGCCAGTCGCCTAAGTGGATTTTACTCTATTTGAGTTACTGGCCAAGACCTTTAGTTTTTTTTTTCATGGCTCTGCTTCATACGGGCAATTTTGCCAGCTCATTAGAAGCGAGGTGACTTTTTGCCTGGCAGGGCACATGTACCAATATCACTTCACAATATTTTTATGGGCAGGGCTGGGATTCGTACCACAGACCTCCGAGGTCGCTCGGGCACCATGCCGGCAAGACTTTTCGTTCTTCGCACTCTTTTCACAGTCAGAAAGCACGCATTGCGTTCTGATGGTGCACGATGGTTGAGTCTCGATTGCGGCTTCATCTTCGATAACGATAGTAATAACAATGTGCGCCCGGATGAGGGAAACAGGGTGGGTCTATTTGTCTAGTCGTTTTCGCTCCTTTTCCACGCCATGCCTACTTGGAAAGCGGTAGTGAGAGTACGTGGGTGCGTTTGAGATTGTTCTTTCGCCAGATTTTTCTTTTTGGACTACACCAAGTATATATACTATACTAAAAACCGAAATGCATGTTTTACCTAAGATTCCAAATATCACGTGGCACACTGAAAATGCAGTTTTAAGCCCCCTTATTTGATGCATTCAGATAGCAAGTCAGGACCTTAGTCTATAGATTATTTTATGACATAATTAAGAATGTTATTCATTGACTGTCCTTGTCCTACGCTGGGCTTTATTTGACATACATGTCTTCGCTCTAGCTGATCGGTAAACGGTTGAACTGCGGATTAAGTGAAACGAGCTTGAGAACTTCGTGCAATTAAATAACACTCACTGGTAGACAATCGTTAACTGCTCGAAGTGAAAGCGTATTTAATACGATTTAGATTATGCGCATCTGTTTTAAAAGATTGTTCGAAAAATATTGCAACCATTCACTTTTTCCTATCTGGGTCATAAAATGTTGTTAACGCATCTGTTCGTCGGCAAAGTATTTGAAAGCCAATATATAAAACTGTTATTGCCTTTGTAAATCCTTGCTTTTTCCAGTTCGGCAGTAGAAAACAAATTAACAAGAATTGTTTAGAAGAAAAAAACTCAACAAAGCTACAACTTGTATCTCGTTCTTCTGCTACTTCCGGAATATTTCAATAGAAGCGAAAGGGCAAGAATACCTTAAGTCCGCCACAATGGTGCACGATGTACAGTCCGTCAGTATTAGGTATCACACGTGAAATCTCTCCTGAAGACGTGCTAGCGTTGAGATCTATTTGGACTCTATAGGAATTCTTTAAAGCAACTCTGTGTTACGAAAATCACATACAACGAACTTTTAATCACATAAAAGAGATGTAGAGCATCTCAGTTTCAGTAATAAATTAATCAAACCTCAGTTCAACTGAACCTGAACTCTGAAGCCCATTTGCACGACACTAGATTAATTTCGGTTCAAGTTGAACTAGAGGTCTTCTTCTGATGCCTTCTTCTCGTTGAAGGTTGGCGACCACCTTTCTGAATGTATCTCTGTCCCGTGCCACATGAAACAGTTCTTCAACATTCATTCCTGTACATTCTCTTATATTAACGAAGCCAGATTTTTTCTTCTTTCCTATTTCCTTCTTCCTTCCTATTCCATTCTTCCCCTCTATTCTTACCTGCATTCACATCGTTTCGCAAATATATACTTTTTTAAAGTTTATTAGTTTCCTTTCGTGTCCGATGCGTCTCAGTACTTCTTCGTTCGTTATTCAATGTGTCCAGGGTATTCTTAGCAAGGGCCTATATATCCATATCTCGAATGATTCCAGCTTTGTGAAAGTTTGGGCTTTTCCAATTTTCCACCCCATAACAGTATTCCAGCCATTTCTACTAATGTTTGTCGTTGATGCTTCGGATAGATCTCTCTCAATTCATCCGTTGAACTGTGTTTGGAACGGTTCTTCTTTGAGAGTTTCCCAGTTCACTTTCTTTGTTCTGATCGATCGTTTCAGTTTCCTCAATCTCACTTGTACACTGGCCAACAGTAAGTTGTATTCAGTATCATCGTCCGCACTTGGATAGGTTTTTACGCTTTTTATGCTGTTTCTAAACCCTCGGTTGACACTTAAAATCTATTTTATTTTTAATAAGATTGTTTTCATTGTCGCCAGGTGTAAAGTCTCCGAAGGCGCAGTTTATAGAAGGTGTTTGTGATGGCCAACTATTTTTCCTAGCAGCACTGTACAAGTCTGCGCCTCTTTCGTTTTTATCTCCCAGTCCAAAATCCTCCACAACATTGCTAACCCCGCCTCTACCAACTTTGGCGTTGAAGTCTCTCAAGAGTATATTGCGCTCGTGCTTCATTGGGTTTTTGGTTCATATCAGCCTATGTACGTCCACTCCTGATCGTAGGCGTCTTCCATCTGTCTCCATGCTTGTCTGTCCTGAGCTTTATGCATCCAATTCTTTCCCACTTGGCATTGGATATAGTCGCGCCATCTTGCTTTTGGTAGACCCACGCTCCGCGTAGACCTGGGTCTCCATTGCATGAATTTTTTCGTCTATTTTACATCATGTCTCGCGACATGACCCGCCCATCACCATTTGTTTTTAGCAATTTGCTCCATTATATCCTTGACTCCTGTTCTCCTCCTGATCTCCTCATTTCTGATTCGATCTCTGAGGCTGACGTTCAGCATCCGTCTTCCCATTGCTCGCTGGAGAACCCGTAGAAGGTTTGCACTGCCTTTTGCTATTGTAGCAGTATCGAGTCCGTATATGATAACTGGAAGTATGCAAGCATTGAAGACCCTACGCTTGAGGTTAATCGGAATTTTTGGTTCCTTATGTATATGCCCTAACTTGCCGAATGCAGTAAAGGACAGCCCGATTCTTCTTGGGAATACTTTGATATATTGAGATTTACTATCTCCTGACGTTGTCGTGCGTATGGCTAGCTCGGGAATGTCCATGTTAGGGCACTGCCCAGGTAATGGACGACTTAGCAGCTTGATTTTCTGCCCATAGCTTGATCGTGTATCTGAGATACACGTAGCTCTCGACAACCTCGAGAACGTGACTTTTAACAGTCAGTCACAGCGATATGACTCTGGCTTAAATTTTTCGTTTTGTCAAGATTCATTTCTAAACCTACAGCCATAGATGCCTGATGCAATTCCCGAATCATCTGCTTTAATTGATTCTCGTCGCTTCTTACCAATACGATGTCGTCGGCGAATCTAAGGTGACTAAGAGACTCTCCATCTATGCTAACCCCTCTTTGTTTCCATGTCAAGTTTTGAAAGACTAACGCGAGAGTAAAGAGTTTGGGCGAAATTGCATCGCCCTGGCGTACACCTCTTCTAACTGGGATCTTTTCTGTAACTTGATCTTGTATTTAGACGTGTAGGGTGGCGTGCTTGTAAGTATATTGGAGGATGTTCGCGTATCTGGAATCAATTCTAGTCGCGTTCGTTGTCCGCAATGCTAACCCGTGCTTCCACGGTGTCAAACGCTTTACGATAAACGATAAATGCCAGATGGAGTGGAACGTTATACTCTTTACATCTCTGGATAAGAGTACGAAGAGTTTGGATATGATCTGTTGTACTAAATCCGGCCTGTTCAATAGGCTGATAGAAGTGAACAGTTTGTAAAACATGGACAACAGGCTGATAGGTCTGTAGCTATTAATGTCTGCACAGTCGCCCTTTTTGTAGAGTGGGATCACTTCTGCATTTCTCCAGTTCTCATCATCAGTTCCACACTTGTTTAAGAGAAGGATTATTGCTTTCTCGAGCATTTGGTTTAAAGCTAATCTCAATTCTGATACATCTATTAGTGGCATGTCTTCGGAACCTACATTTGTGACCCCTCCTCTTGAATTTGCTGCATTTGGAACAAATTGGGTATACAGGTTTTTGCTTAATTTTTCCAAATCTGAGTAAAATCTTTCTACAGCTTGTTCATCGCTGTCGGCTGTAGGAGCGTATATTTGTATAAGGTTTGTATTTATTAGGCTGGTACAAATTTAAAGCAACATCATTCTCTCATTGAAGAGTATGAAGATCGTAACGTGTTGTTGAAGCTCTTTTTCTCCGATGTTACATCCTGAGTAGGATAGTACCACATCGTCATGCTTGTATTGCCCTGCGTTTGGCCATCCCACCTCACTGAGTCCTAAGACATCTATGTCCATTCTGCGCATCTCCAGGGTACCGTTCGTTATCGTCCCAGCTTTATAAAGAGTTCTGATATTACATGTTGCCATACAGTTTAAGGTCGTACTTTTATTCTTATTCTTGTTTTTATTCCACCCGGGGATTCTTCGCACCCCTGCCGCATTAAAAGGACGCCGGGGACTCGGGGCCGTTTCTCTTTCACTACTCGTCATTGTGGCAATTCTTGAGAATCTGTAGTACAGTAGTTTCTCCTTGCTTTCTGAACCGCAGTGCCATAGCCGAGGGAATCTATATTTAATATTGTCGCCTGTGGTTATCATTGATCTTCCGCCCCATCTGCGTTGGACTTCCTAGTCTCTTCCGTCTTCCGTGCCGTTGTCCACTCGCAAGTTGGAGGTTATAAATTTACATTTGAAACAGGGTTGACCAGCGTGAAGTTGAGACTTGACTTTTACGTAGGAGAGGCTGTCTGAGTCGCATCACTAACCCTACTGAACCCCAACTTGAGTTCAAGACAGGTTTTTGCAGCACAAATGTAAATTTAGGTGGTACGTAATTCGTTCAATGCTGACGCTTTTGGCTTGTGGTCCAGGTTGTGTTCAGTTGAACCAAGTTTAAGCTTCTATTGTTCAACCGAGCCTTAATCAAAATATCAAAATTTATATTAAATTATCGAAAATAAATATCGTATACAGGATGGCCTGGCTTTGACAATACTTCGCCGAATGAAAAGCCTATCCCCGACAACTCAGAAAATGAAGAAATATTATTAATGAAAATATCATGATTTTCGGATTATTACTCTTACATAACATTAGGTATAAGACATATTTTTAGGTGTTTTACTTTCGTCAATAGTGCAAAAGCGCATCAAAATATTTTAAATTTAAACTTTGGATTACAAAGCGTTGCTTTAATACACATTCCTTATAACTCCATTTCTATTATCTGAGTTTTGATGTCTTCTGTAGCAAAGGCTCGTCCAGCTATCTTGGTGGGCAGGAGCATAAAAATCAGTGACATTCTTCTAGAGTTTCAAATTGTCTGACGAGTAGCTATTTCTTCAACAGCATCGGTTTAACCCACTGCCGGTGGCTTAAACACCGACTGTTGGTTTTAATCTTGAGATGTCCAAATTTTTATCAACGTTACCTTGAAACCACCCTCACGAATAGATAAAGTCGTTTTACTCGTCTTATTACCAACAGTACTCAAAGATTTAATATATTTCTCTTATTTTCAGGGTGAAACAACCGACAATCCGAAGCCGAAGTTTGTGGCGGTCACTACATTAGAAGATGTTCAGGCGGTGAGGTGTGCCGAATTTCATCCGGGCGGACAACTTTATGCAGTTGGCTCAAATTCGAAAACCCTCCGCATATGCGCTTATCCAAAACTTACTGATCTTAGGTAAGGTGTTACAATGTTTCTTCCTGTTTATTGAAATTTGAAAATAAAATATTGATATATTATGATACTGGGGAAAAGTAAAGCTTGGCTGGCTTTATCATTTAAAAGTGCATTTTTCTTCAGTCTGTCTTAATTTTAATTCTTATTCATGCCCATAATGCAACTAATTCCTAACTTTAAAATAACTTAACTAATAAAATTCCTTTAAAGGAACAATCGATTCATTTTTAGACTACTCCAAAATCAGTTATCAATTTCGGGTTATCGAGAAAGAATTATATTGCATAAGTCAACAAGTGAAATTTGCATTTCTAAAGAAACTTGTTTCCAATTGTGTACGTCGGAAACTCGTTGCAATAGAAGCTCGTCACCCGGTGACATAAATGTCGCGACGTCTAATGCCGTGACAGCAGCCAATGTCACGCTGTCGTACATCAAACCATTTTGATGTGTGACACTAGCGTCGCGACAGTGTGACCTTCAACTGTTCGGACAATGACACTGTTGTGGACGACATTAAATGCCACGACATTAATGTCACCGCATGAACGAGCTTTAAGAGTGTGGGGTGCAAATGTCCTCTTGAAGTAAACCGTTTTCATAATACAGAGGATCAAATGGCTACAGAGTACCAATAACATATCCTGCAGTCGAGAATTCTGGTGAGTTGGTCATAGAAAGTGTCCTCATCATCGTCCTTCTCTTCCGTTGGTGCGTGTACCGATATGGGTGTGTAGTTGTACCACGGACCTCTTAGTCTAAATGGGATATATTATTTGATTAATGGGTACAAGGTCCATTACTGCGTCCATTAGGTATTACTTACTGTATTACAAAGCCAGTTCCGAATGATGGGCGCCATATTTGTTGCCACTGTAAAATACCACCGACTCACTAATTGTTATATTACCCGTATCAGGCCACCTGAGTTCCTGGATAGCCGTAATATCCATTCCATACTGTTCTAGCTGTGATATAGTTCTCTTTCCTGTTCCTGGTCGATACCAGCTTAATACATTCCATGTTCCAAAATTCAAATTCCGTATTCGTTGCTTGGTTCGTCGTCGAGTCAGTGTCGTCAGAGCCACTGAATTATGGTAGAGGAACCACTTTTCACCCCCGATTATCAAACGATCAAAAATGGTTTCTGTATTGTGCCTCTGAAGCAACAAGTTGCATCTGGTAGATCGGTTAACTTTGTTCGGTCCGATTATACGGGACTCAAACACCCGCTCGAATACTTTTCCAACCTGCTGCAAATGTTCTTGGATGGTCGATCAAGGTTGCTTAAGACTCCTTGACAATTCCTCTATTGTCTGAGAAGGATTTTCTTCGCTTTTCTGTGGGACTGGTAGATTGTCTAATGTTGTGGGTCTTCCTGTTCGATACGGGTCGGAAAGATTAAAATTACTGGATTTGGTATTTAATGTCTTATCATCATTTAACCAATTAATATTTTGAACATTTTTCTCGAACTCTCCTTTAAAAGCAGTGATCCCTTAAAAGGAATGACGCCAATTCTGAATAACACGATTTATATTTCGAATGTTCTTTTGTTGTAGGAAACTGAGAGCGTATTATCACCTACTTAAGTTTCATCTTCTTCCCCTGGTATAAGCCTATGGCTTGTTTTTTCCAATTCCGCTTCTGAGTCGTCCTGCGATCCTGACGTCCAGCACTCTCCATCTCTTCGGTGGTCTGCCGAGTGGTCTGCGTGTTCCTGTTATCTTCCAATGCAATCTTCCATCCTTGTTACGTGCTCTTTATGTGCATCCATGCTCGTCTTCTTTGCCTTATCCATCTAACTATATCTAGTGTGTCACATGTTTGTCGTTTTTCAGTGCTTGGTATTTGGTCCCTCAGCGTATGTCCGGTTATGTTCCTCAGCACCCTCATCTCTTGTTCTAAGTATGAATTTTGTTCTTGTGGTTTCGGCCCGGGCTTCTTCCGCGTATGTCAATATTGGGCGGACGCATGTTTTGTATATTCGTACCTTGGCCTCCCTGTTCATATATTTGTTGTTCCAGATTATATCTCTCAGGCTCCTGAGACTCTTTCCGCTTTGGTGTCTCACCTCCATTACTCGATCTTGATTTCCTGTTACTTCTACGCCTAGATATTTAAATGTGATAACTTGCTCGTTTGTTTGATCGTTTACTGCTGATTTGCAACGGATTGGTTCTTTGGCGATGACTAGTGATTTGGTCTTCTGGATCCAGATCTCCATATTATATTGAGTGGCTGCCAGGTAGAGCACCTGCAGCATTCTCCATAGGTCGGCCTCGCTTTCTGCTGTTATAACGGTGTCGTCAGCTTAACATAATATATTTACCTCCCCTTTGTTCATCCTTAACCCCCGGACGGATATTTTACGTCTTTTTTTTATAGGATCCATAATCATGTTAAACAGTAGTGGGCTTAGTGAGTCTCCCTGTCTAATTCCCGCTGATATGGGAAGGTCTTCGGTTCGGTTGGTATTGACTAGTCTTTGCGTCGTCTTTTTCACGTCAGTTGACTGGATCGTACGCTTTTGTTAGGCCAATGAAACACATGAAGGCTCGTTTATTATACTCTATTGATTTTTCCACTAGCTGTTTCACCACGAATACGGCATCAGTGGTTGACCTGTTTTTCCTAAAGCCTTGTTGTTCTTCGCCTATTACTATTTATTCTAGTAGAGTAGATACAATGATCCGGGTGACTAGTTTCATGATACTGCTCAGTAATGTGATTCCTCTGGAGTTTTCGGGTCGTTTCTTGTCCCCCATTCTGAAGATTGGGATAGTTATGCTCTTTTTCCATTCTCCTGGGACGGTCCCCCTATCTATGATTTTCTGGTAGACGCTTGCTAATTGTGCGCTTTGTTCACGGCCACCATATTTGAGCAATTTATTCGGTATCTCATCCAGACCTGGCGCTTTTCTGTTTCTAAGCTTTTTGATGTCCTCTTCCACAAGTGCTGGGATAATTTCAGTGCCTCCTCCTTTTGGAGGTGAAGTATTCGCGTCTTCTTGGTATAAGTTCTTGAAGTATTCCACCCAGGTGTCTTTACTGATCGCTTGTGACTGTGCGCATTCTTTGAGTTCCTGTTTTCTTCGTCTTAGGAGCCTCCATATATTTTTAGGGATCCGCATGGGTCTATTTCCATTTGTGCGGTAAAGTTGGCCCAGTACTCAGTCTTTAGTTCTCTAATTCTCACGCACACTCTGTGTCTGACGGTTTTTTATTGAGCATATTCTTGCACTGTTCTATTGTTTAAGTACTGCATGTATGATTTTCTTTTTTCCTTAGCTATTTCCTTAACTTCCGTCGAGAACCATGGTGTTTTTGCAGGTTTGGCGTTCTTGTTTACCTTTCTCTTTCCGCTGTACTTGAAAATATATCAAAGATATCTCCACTTCGCTTTCGTTTGGTTTCTATTCGTTTGGTTTGGACATCTATTGTGTGTTTTTCTACTTCTAAGAGGATTTCCTGATCTCTGCCACTCCAGGATACGAGGTTCCAACATGCGCATCTGAGCACGTGTTTCCTCCATTTCCTACTTAATGTTATTATAATTTTCTGGAAACTAATAAAAATACGTTAATTTTCTTTGTAGGCTTGTTCATATCTTGAAGTAAATATTTTCGAAATTTCATATTTAAATTATAGGGTACCGCTTGTTCGAAATTGATCGATTGTCATTTTTGGTTTCAGAGAAGAACACCAAACGTACCAACCTATGGTTCTTTTTAAGAGAACCAAACATCACAAAGGATCTATCTACTGTTTAGCTTGGTCACCAGAAGGCGATTTGATGGCCACCGGTTCCAATGACAAGACTGTCAAACTGATGCGTTTTAATGTGGACACTTCGAATCTGGAAGGCGAAGAGGTGTGTGTGCAAACTTTTTCTGATTTTCATTTTTTTTCGAATGGTTTGCATACTCCCTACATCAGGAGTGATTTTAACGTTATATCGTTAATTAATGCATATAAATATGAGAACGGTTCATATTTTTAGGTTGAACTCTCGATGCACGACGGAACTGTCCGTGATCTGTGCTTCTTGGAGGATACGACAAATAAATCAAGTTTGCTAATCAGTGGTGGGGCAGGTGACTGTAAAATTTACGTGACAGACTGTGCTACTGGAACGCCGTTTCAAGCACTTAGTGGACATACAGGCCATATTCTCGCCTTATACACTTGGGGTGGTAAGTTTTTCAATCCAATTTATTTTTGAATGTGAGAACAACAGTCCTTGAAAAAGTCGTCAAGACTGATTGCGCCGTTATAAGTGAATGAAACAACACCATATATCACTTGCACGCTAAACCCAGCTGACAAGTGCTAATAGGTCCGAAGCCGGTTCTGGGAGTGCGTGTTTGTGACACACCCGAAAACCTGTTTTTCTTTTATCTTCTTGGCTCGGAATGCCGTGCCTGGGTTCAGACGTTGGCTATCATCATGTTGACCATTCTGTGGAATCAACCTCTGTCTGCTGCTATTCTGAAGCGGTCTTTCACTTGTAGATCTGCCCAATGTCTAATGTTGCGCAGCCAGGACAGTTTCTTTCGACCAATCCATCTCTTTCCCTCTACCTTGGCCTGTATTATGAGTCAAAGCAAGTGCTATTTTGGACCTCTGATAATATGATCAAATACTCGATCTTTCTCCACCTGATGGTCTTTAGTAGCTCACTCTCCGCGTCAATCGTTCTGAGCGCATCCTCATTGGAGGCGTGTGTCATCCAAGGTATCTTCAGGATTCGACGGTAACACCACAATTCAAAGGCCTGAAGTTTATTATTGGTGGCAGCCTTCAACGTCCAAGTCTCGCAGGCGTAGAGCAATGTTGACCACACGTAGCACTTTAAGATCTTTTTTCATTCGCCTCTGCCTTTCGTTCCGCCTCGACTCTGTTGGCACAGACGTACTATTTTGATGACATTTTCAAGGACTGTTGCGCATAAATTTTGCGGTATTTCAGAGATACATCGTTGAATTTAATCTTTTAAGGCTTCAATCGTTGTTTGTTCACATACACTTGTGACTTTAAAAAACCCCAAAGAAAAAAGTCCAAAGGCGTTA
Source organism: Dendroctonus valens (assembly GCA_024550625.1). Taxonomy (NCBI): domain Eukaryota; kingdom Metazoa; phylum Arthropoda; class Insecta; order Coleoptera; family Curculionidae; genus Dendroctonus; species Dendroctonus valens. The sequence goes on along the minus strand of JAJTJO010000068.1, from coordinate 2,088,995 downwards.
AATTGCATGATCTGGGCGGCCAATTCCCATCTCCAAAACGAGAAATAACACCACCAGCAAATGACTCGTGCAGTAATTCAACAGTTTCTCTGGCTACATGTCATGTTGCACCGTCCTGTTGAAACCACATGCTGTTGAGATCCATATTTTGCAATTTTGGCACAAAAAAGTTACTTAACATTTCACGATAACGAACACCACTCACGGTTAATGCTTGACCAACTGCATTTTCGAAGAAAAATGGCTTTTTGGATGTATCTGTTTCTTCTCTTAGAAATAATGAGTGATGAGCGGAGTCCTAAAATAGGCCGAAAGCAACATGGTTCGGAGGAATACAGAGGAGAGTCAGAGCGGAAGGCGTAGGACGCTATAAACCGAATAGAAATAAAATAATCTAATCAGATATTCAATTATTCAAAATATTGTTTTGGCTGCTCTCATTACATGAGTTTGAAAACATAACTGCATAGTTGATCACAGAACTGCTTAACTGTATTTCACAACGCCAGTTTGCAACATCAGTTTTCATCGGATAAACGAATTAATGACTGAATCTGCATAGTTTCATGGCAGTGAGGAATATTTCCTGGTGAGAATATGCGAAGTTGATGGTGTGATCAATATTTTTTTCTCTCCAAACTATTATTTGAAACTGAGCTTTTTTAAGCTTCTTAAGAATTTCGAGATCAGTCAAAAAAACTTTAAATGTTTTGTTAATGTTTGGTGCTAGATCTTGCTTCTACCAAACTCTTGATTTAAATCGTCATGAGTAAAACATCCGGCGTTCAGTTACGGCCAGTTTCACTTTCTGAGAACAATCAATTTGCGTTTTATTACAAAAAACATACCTTGGATTCCGACCTAATAGAGGTCAAATATTTGACCGAAGAGTATCCCCAGGGGTGATAAACATTATGTATTTTCGACATTATCTTGCATTTAAAAATTTTTTAAATACCATAGAAAAACTAACCACAACTACGTGGTAAGCCTGCTGTAAGTCAACAAATATCTGTCTGGATGCATGGCTGTCGTTGTGATTTTTCATCAAAAATTTATACAATCGTAATCTTTTAAGTAAAATGTTTACTTAGTTTTAAGCAAGTTTTGCAGTGGTTTTTTCTGTTTTTCTTTGTTTATTTCTAATGTTTAGTTATATTAATAATTTGACTAATGACCGTGAAACCGCGTTCAAATATGGCGCAATAGCAAATACAAAAAATGGATCTTTAAGATCTAGTCAACTCGAGAAAGTAACTACAATTTTTTCAATTCAATAAATTTTTTTCAAGACATTGAAAAATGAAAGACGCCAATTTTGAAACGCCCGCTTTTTGAAATTTTGTTTCTAATTTTTCAAAGTAGTTTTCATAAGGTCTGTGTAACGACTTTTAATTTTTAGGTGCGATGTTTGTTAGCGGGTCTCATGACAAGACTGTTCGCTTTTGGGACCTGCGTACCCGCGGCTGTGTCAACATGGTCACTCCCATAACTCAAGTGGGCGGAGTGAGCGGACGTCATGGCTGTCCCGTTGCCAGCTTGTGTGTAGATCCGAGCGGGCGGCTTCTTGTGAGTGGACATGAAGACGCGACTTGTGCTCTATACGACATCCGGGGAGGACGAAATGTGCAGTGCTTTAGACCACACTCCCAGGACGTGCGCAGTGTCCGCTTTTCGCCATCTGCATACTATTTGCTGAGTGGCGGGTATGACAATAAGCTGGTGCTGACTGACTTGCAAGGTAAAATATGTTACGTATTATTTCTCAAATACCGATGCTAAAGATATGGAGACAATGAATTATGCAGGTTTAGATTTGATATATTATTTCAAAATCTTAACCTTTAAAACACTATTTCAGTTTTTTAAATAATAATTAGAAATTAATCCCAATATGAGAGACACATTGACAGGTGAGCCCTGTACAGTTCGTAGATTTGTAACATTTATAAATTGGTAAACGTTTTTCCTACGCTTGATCTTTGTCACAAATAACGAAATCGCTAGTAATTTAATATCTTCCAAAAAAAAAATTAGAGGTCAACATTTTCTTTTTTTTCTCATCAATGAATATAAGTAATTCCATTTTTTTTAATAAGGCAAATGTTTTAATTGAATTATTGCATTCTTTATCAAGTGATATTAATTTTTACAGGTGACTTGACCCTACCGCTTCCAAGTGTTGTTGTGGCGCAACATTCAGACAAAGTGATATCTGGTAGGTGGCATCCCAGCGAATTTTCCTTTTTGTCAACTTCAGCTGACAAAACAGCAACTCTATGGGCTTTACCGCCAGTCTAAGACTTGGAGTCTACATAGAGGGCTTACGCAAATTTCGCTCTCCTTTGTTTTTTTTCGCGGACTTCTTTCAGAGAACTTTGGTTCTAACCTGTAAAAATGTATGTTTTTAACATTTGTCTGATTATTTTTCAGTAGTACAAGAGCTAAATTGAAATTATGCAACGTTTTCAAAATTTGCTTGAGAATCTCAGAAATCGTAATTTGACGGAAGTTCTCTCTTCGAAATAATTTTCTCAATTTACATACATTCACCGACAATATTGTTACAAAAAATGTGTTTTGTGTCAACTTCTGCAGTTTGGTAATAATTAGGTCTAATTGTAAACTTACAAAAAGCTAAAAACTCTTCAATGTATATTTAATGTTTTTTTTTTCTAAAAAATCGACCATTTTCTCACAAATTAACTTGGATGTTATAAATCAGTTATTCAAGCCTTTGTTAGACGAATTACTGTATAACAGCTTAGTTTGTGAGACTTGAGATTATTATCTTAAAATTTGAATGCCCAATATTTACAAAATCAAAGGGAATCAAAGGTTCCGAGTGATAAATTATTCTTCAAATCGGGGGTTATAGCCTTAAGCTTTTCTACTATTTTGCTTTTATTTCGAACCAAATGCAAATATTCAAGAAATATATCTAAATTATTAACAATTTACTAGAACCATTTAAACGTTGCTTTTAATGTTATTTATTTATATGATGAACAAATGTAAATAAACACTTAATCTTATATTATTAATATTATATGATCGGAAGTAATTTCACTAATTTGACCTGGTAACATACAGATATCGATTGAAGTTTGGGAGACGAGATAAAAACAAATGTTTTATTTATTTTTTTGAGTTTGTTTAAAAACAAATTTCACATTGGTTCAAACGTAAAACAAGGAAATTCGATCTTAGTCGACGCGACTCATTTTTATCTGTAGAAGATGGCTTGATTTTAATTTATTTAATTTTAGCTGATAAGTGTTTGCTTTAATTATATATGTTATTCGAATAAATGACTAATGGAAACTATTGCTTTTTTGTCTAAGATCCATTTAAGCTAATAGAAATTTAGTTTCGGATTTCGAATGAACACACCAAGACTTCATGGATTTGTCGAGTTTCTAGATTTTTCTGGAACATATTCAGTCAACTGTGTTGTTCAAGCAAATGCTCACAAGAATTGACAGCTTTGTCGACTACTTAAAGCTGGGTTTGTGAAACTGCCCCGCAGAAAGAAGAGGGATTCTACTGCGTGTAATTATATCCCTAGAAAACTTTTCATGTATCAAAGTACGAGAATAAATGTTTTGAAGCCATGCGACCCGAAAAGCACTCGGCGCTCGAGCACCAGGACCACGAGCTTGAAATTGGCTACTGGCTATGGGATAGTAGGTAACCAGGCTTCCCATAGAAAATATGTTACTGGCGTCTTAAATGAAAGTCTTAAACCGAGCTTCGAGGTGATAAGACGTGTGTGCATATTTAAAGCAGAGTTGTTTACGCGCAAAGAATTTGAAAAATTCTTCAATTATAAACAACCGCATTTATCGTTCAACGAGAATATACGAGTGGAATTCAAACGAAAGGATGAATCCTGGGAGTTCGCAAGAATCCGAATCGGATTATGCCTCCCAGGATGGTGGGTTCAAAAAGCCACAATCGAAAAAACGGGGCAGAAAACCGAAGACGACCCCGCCAACCCAGCCAACCCAGCCAACCCAGCCAACACCTGAGGCCAAACGAATAGCTTTGGACTATCAGTCTACAACCAATAAAAACCAAACAACAAACAGCAAGACAACATCAACAAGATTTCCCACGTATTCGCACACATTCACAGCGAACGCATTATCGACCATCACCAGAGTCGAACTTGCAATCAGGTGGGAGGAACTCAACCCCAACAACAAGGATGTGATTATCAGACAAGATAATTACTTCCTAATTAAAACCAACCAGGAGGACAAAACATCAAAAATTTTACAACAACTAAAACAAGAAAACACTGTAACAAGTTACAAATTACAAAAAAACGATAACCTCCCACTAATCCGACAACAAAAGTCAGGTCACCACCATATTACACCATCATATTCAGTCGTCGCCACTGGGGTCGACCTGGACATTGAAGACAGCATGTTTCTGGAACGCCTGGAGCAGCAGGGCTTCAAAATAAGGTTCTGCAGGAGAATTATCTCGCGAGAGCGCAACGCACCAACACTCATGATGAGGTTAATAACCGGCGACATATCCACATACGAAAGGTTGATGAGCGTGCGGTTCATTTTTTGGGCCGCATTTTCAAAATCACCGAAAGTAAACCACCAGCACCCGTGCCTGCGCCGTGTGGCAAATGCAACCTATTCAGCCACAAAACTGAAGATTGGAAACAATCGCCAAGATGCAACAAGTGCCAGGGACCCCATCCAACTTCCAGGTGCGAGTCGCCACTGCCAACCAAGTGCGCAGCATGCAACTCAGAGGACCACGCAGCATGGAGTATGAAGTGCCCAAAACGACCGACAGCCCCAATCGTCGGAATCCCAAACGTTAAAATGAAATGCGTTAACAAACGTACGTCCGAGATTGCGGAGACAACGACAGTGGCAAGTAGAATACACACACCCATTACAACACATGACCACATCATAAACAAATACAAACATCAACTTAACAAGACAAACAATACCAACAGAGACGAACTACTAAAAAAACTACGAAAACAATTTATAGAAGACTTCGACATCGACACCTCAGTGGTTTTCTTCGGGAACCATGTCTACATATTAATGTTTGACATGCTCCTGCCCGAGGGACGCTCTCCAACGGAACCCTGCGAACAGGTGAGACAGACGGTGACAAAAGTACAAGATTCAATATGAAAGTACTTTACGCGAACATCAACGGACTTAACAGTAAAAAACCACTTATTTACAACTACATAGAACAAAACGACACAGACTGCTGCATGTTTGTAGAGACTAAAACCAAACTAGGACAAACACCAACGTACAGAAATTGGCAGTATATCTATAGGCATGGAAATACCATCAATCATGCCAGGGGCGGGGTCGCAGCTCTCCTAAAACCAACAGCTAAACTTGGAAAAGCAAATCCTCCTTTCCTCAACAACCCTTTGAACGACTGTCTACATTTTACCATACCATACTTAAACGACCTGATACATATATTTCTGACATCCATACACCCACACTCCAACCTAGAAGAAAACATACTGACTAAGGCGAACATCTACAAATATGCAATAATTATAGGCGACTTTAACTTGAACACGAACAAAACGAAACAACTTAAAAGATTTTTGCAAAACTCCGACTTTATAAAACAGCACACCCCACCAACTTTTCTGATGCCCGCAAACCCAGACTCAACACCAGACGTTCTACTAGCCATAGGAAAATTTTCACTAGCCATAGGAAAATTTAGCCCGGAAATAAAAAATGCTTTCTACCGACATACACTACCCAAATACATACTGAGACTAATAAAACATAAGAGAGAACTGTATAGACTATATACAAACACTCAAAATAACGACCTAAAAAAGACAATGAACCAACTTAACAGAAACATTAAAACTATGATTGGACAATACCGACAAGACAAATGGCTAGAAGCATGTAAAGAAATACAGAAGGACAAAGGCAAAACATACTGGCGAAAAATTAAGAAACTGGCGCAATACAGGAAGACTGGCACTACTGACACAATTGACGAAAACGGAATAGAACGCTACACAGACAAAGAGAAAGCGGACGCATTCGCCAGACACTATCAAAGGGCCTTCAGCACATCGACAAACCCTAACTTCGACAATGACAACTGGAAACTTGATCAACGACTGGTACTTGAACTATTTTAACAACTCACCAAACTATGCCTGCACACTGATCACAGACACAGAGTACGATGAAGCCCTAGCGCACATCAAGAACACTGCACCGGGGAAAGATAAAATTAAGGCAAAAGTCTTGAAAAGCCTAACTCAAGAAACACACAAACTGATCCTAACTGAATTGAACAACTGCATCACAAATGGCAGAATCCCAGAAACATGGAAAAACGGCTTAATAATCCCTATACCCAAAAATGGACTGGACAATACACAACCGAGCAACTACAGACCAATTACACTAATTCCAGTACTAAGCAAAATTTATGAATACATAATAAAGCAGCGGCTTGAAAAAGTGATTGGAAAATATATACCTACCTACCAATTTGGTTTCAAACAGCATCACTCGACTGTTCATCCGCTCTTTATTTTGGCCAACAATATACAAACTACCCACCTAACTGACAGAAAGACAGCTTGCCTGTTTATGGACATTAACAAGGCTTTTGACAGTGTCTGGCATAGAGGCTTATTATACAAACTATACAAACTACACACACCAACATATCTACTACACACCATAAAGAACTTACTAGAAAACAGACAACTACAAGTACGAATTGACAAAACACTGTCATTTTCTTTTTCCCCTGAACAAGGGCTCCCTCAAGGATCCCCGCTCTCACCGTTTCTCTACAATATATACTGCCATGACATATACAATTACAACTTACCAGACAAAAATCAAATCGACAGATAGGCATACATATTACAATACGCAGACGACACGGCACTTATTGTACATGACAAAACTACTGAGAGAGCAACGCAAAGACTCCAAACACTAACAAACAACACAATGACATAGTTTTATAAATGGGGACTAACACCAAACGCGTCAAAAAACCAACTTCTGCTCACAAACCACAGACTCAACGCTGATTCCCCTACAATAACAGCAGACGGCCAAACGACACAACCAAAAAGCGACGTAAAATACCTTGGAATCACAATCGACCACAAACTTAGATTCACTAAACACATGCGAAACATCAGGGCAGAAACAATGAAGAGAGCGAAACACTTCCGATCACTAACCTACAAAGACAGAGGAATTAGCACAAACACCGCCACCAAAATATATAAAGCTATTTGTAGACCCTTGCTAGACTTTGGACATGTACTCATGACCAACGGAACAGAAAGGACAAAACGTTATACACAAACAACAGAGCAAATTGCACTAAGACTAATAACACGAATAAGACACCCCCAAAACCCACTACACAACCCCCCCACCCAACTACTATACGAACGCACAAACATGGCAAAGATCTCGGAGAGACTCATACAGCTACAGACAAAATGGACAAACAACCCCTACAACTGGACCATACTGAATCCCCTTTGTCTTACAAGACCAACCAGACAATCCCGCTTCCGTTTCCCTACATTAACGCTACTCGAACACTTACAAACGCAACGGACTAGTGGACAATAAAATAATTTCTTCTTGCCACTGAAATCTTATTTATTCAATAACATTGTTAACCTAGAATGGGAGAATTTTCATATTTGTTTTTTATCTGGATTGGGACTGCATGTATTAAACAAGGGCAGAAATACCGATAGGTCGATGGCCTTTTTTAGAAATAAAGATGTTTACTATTTAGAAATAAAGATGATTACTAACCTAGAATAGGAGAATTTTCATATTGGTTTTTTATCTAGATTAAGACTGCATGTATTAAACAAGGGCAGAAAGACCGATAGGTCGATAGCCTTTTTTTAGAAATAAAGATGTTTACTACTACTACTACTATGTTACTGGAAAAAGACAAAACCAGAAGCCGTCAATGAATAAAATCTGCACGTGGAACGTTCAAAAACTTAGCCATTGTTGGCATATCAGAAAGTTACTGGAGAAATAGTGGCCACTACGTATCGCAGAACGGCAACCTCATACTATCCTCAGGAAATGACTCACAATCCATCAGCGGGGTCGCCTTTATAGTACATAAGCACTTAAAGGATACGGGACTTGGCTACGAAGCAGTCATCGACCGTATCATCACCGTCAAACCTTATCCAAATATATTCCCCCACATCTACATCGTCTCAGGACGACATCAACAACTTCTATGGATCACTCTCCCAGACACTCTTGAAGGTTCCAAACAGGGAGCTTTTAATAATTCTGGGTGATTTTAATGCCAAAATTGGAGAAACAAAAGCTGACTCACACCTAAGATCAGTCGTAGGACAGTATGGAACGGGAGCACGAAATGAACGCGGGGAGATGCTAATCGAATTTTGTGCAGAGAATCAACTATCAATCGCCAGCTCCTACTTTCAACACCATGTCAGAAGATTGTACACATGGAGATCACCAGATGGACACACACGCAATGAGAACGACTATTTATTAATAAAGAGTGGATGGAAAAGCTCGATGAGACATATAAAAACCTACCCCGGTTTGGACTGTGGTAGTGATCACAACGCACTGGTCGCAGAGCTTTGTTTAAAGCTGCGCAAGGATCGACAACGACCACCTAAACCCAACCTTTGGAATATAGGCAACAACCCCACATTCAAACACAAAATCGAGGGAGCTTTGACAACTATCACATAAGAAAAAGCAGAGCGTATGGATCTGGACAAAAATGGAACAAGCCTGTATATGTGGTAGATGTGCGGCCGCGCTAACTGATACAGATAGGAACGACCATTCCAAAAAACTATGGATACATCCACCAACATGGAATCTTATAACCGAGAGCAGAGAGTTTAAAATCAAGGGCATTGATGACGGCAACAATAAACAAAAATATAGCGAACTTGGCCAAACGATCAGCAGGAGTATAAATAACGACAACAACATGTACATATCATCAATATGCGAAGACATTTTAAATAAGTTAAAATGCTTTCAAAAACCTTCAAAGCTCATTAACTTCATCAATCAAGAACACGCATGGAGTTAGGTTGGCAAGAAAAACTGAAATCATAGAACGATGCCTGCAATACTGCGAGAATCTGATGGCCTCAGGAGAAGAGAATGCGCAGGGCGACGATGATCTAGAAAACATCCAGCAACGCGAACCTCCTATACTAAAATCCGAAGTAGAAGCCGCTCTGAGCAAGCTTAACAACCACAAATCTCCTGGATCTGACAAGATCGTCGCTGAAATGCTGAAAAGCAGCAGCAACAAAGGCACAGATCTACTACATCAAATATATGGCACAAAAGTATGGAAAAACGTAAATGGCGCGAAAGATGGACAGAATTAGACTACATCCCTATACATAAAGAGGGAGCTAAAGATGAATGTGGCAACTACAGAACCATCGCTTTGATACGCCATGCCAGTAAAGTTCTCTTGCAAATCATACAGGAACGATTAAAGAACTACCTCCTACCTCATATCCCCCCAGAACAAACAGGGTTTGTGCTGGGGCGTGGAACGCGAGACCAACTTATGAACTTGCGACAAATTATAGAAAAAGCATATGAGTACAACGTACCGGCTATGTTTTGTTTCCTTGACTACACCAAAGCCTTTGACACCGTACAATGGGGACGACTATGGAGCATGCTGAGGGAGATGGGGGTCCAGAAACATCTAATATATATCATCCATATTTATCAAGGCTGCATTCTCTCCCCAATTCTCTTCAACATATACGGAGAATGGATTATTCGAAAGGCTCTAGAAAATTGGGAGGGCGGAGTCTTTATTAGCGGAAAAAAAGTGTCAAACCTACGATATGCGGATGACACGATAGTTCTGGCACAAAACGATCAGGAAATGTTTGAAATACTTCAACGTGTAGAAGATGTTAGTTTGGACGCAGGCCTATGACTAAATAGGACCAAATGCTGGCTGCTGATTGTCGTCAGACCTCAGACAATCCCAATGCCACTTCGACTCATCCACGACATAGAAACCAATTACACTGTCATTTATCTCGGCGCTAAAATAACTAACAAAGGAGGCTCTGAACCAGAAATCAGGAGAAGAAATGGAATGGCAAAAGAAGATTTGGGCAGACTAGTTAAAATCTGGAAAGACCACAATATCCGAAAAATGACCAAGATGAGACTTCTCAAAGCACTGATATTCTCCATCGCAACCTATGGGTCAGAATCTTGGACGTTGAACGCAGCATGCCGCAAGGGAATAGAAGCGTTTGAAATGATATGCTACCGCAGGATGTTGTGGCTCCCTTGGACAGCTCATAGAACAAATATCTCCATACGCAAAGAACTAAATATTCGAGATCATGAAAGGCTCCTCCCAATAATCCAGAGGCGCATACTGAAATATTTCGGTCATGTGATACGGAAGGATGGGATGGATAAAATTGTGATCCAGGGAAAGGTGGGCGGCAAAAGAACGCGAGGCAGATCTCCTGTAAGATTCATAGACCAAATCAAGGACCTTACAACTATGTCAATAACAGAAGTAATGAGAACCGTAGAGGATAGAGAAGCATGGCGAAGGCTTGTACCATGAATAGTCACGACGCTCGAAACCGAGCAACGACTGGAGAGATGGATGTCTATGAACGCGTGCAGGTTGTGAATCGGTTAATTGGAATTATGATGAGAATGGGAAAGGTACTGAAAACATATCATCTGGGTATTACTACATATTTTATATTAAATAGTTTATGTAATAACGTGTCCACGGGGCTCGGAAAATCCGAGGCAATCGCTGATGAACGAAAGTGGCGTTGACGGCACCGGTGTTCCACTTTCAACCCTTTCCTTCCGATTGGAGAGTTTATCGCCCAAGTCCATGAATGAACCTTGGGCAGGCAAGGAGGCTTGGCACTAAGTAGGTCCTCTGTCGTGGTGTCTTCCCCACCAGTGGGGTGGCCGAACTTGGCCAGGTTAAATAGCGCTCGTAGATGAGTGTCCGAAGGATCAGTCATAATTAAAAACGAACAAGAGCCAACGGGCATTAATTGTTTGAAATTTAATTGAAAGGGCAAAAGTCTGCGGAATTGGAAACAAAACAAAAATGAGACAAAAATGTGGCCGAAATGTATGGAATTTGTCGCCACTTTGTCGTGAAACATGAATGTCTCGGTTTTGTCGATGTTTTGTCTGCTTGGTCTGGATTAGGCATTAGGTACCGATTCTCTTTGCCATACTCTCATGGAGTCACTCCTGTCCCAGGTGCATTAGTCTGTAGCCCAAATGTCACACATTCGCATAGTATCGCACCAGTCATAGCTCGTATCGCGCAAAATATATCAATTGTTGAGCGGATATTTTTTAAAGGGGGTCTAATAATTTAAGAAAAACGCTCAAGATAAAGTGCCACAACTGTTACTCATAAATTTTAATGCAAAACTTGTGAATATGTAGCTATGTTTGTATATTCTATTATTTGTTATTTTATTTTGCAGGATCAAGTAATTAATATTTAGATATCTATTTTGCAATGTTTCATATTTAACATACATTATTACTGTTTTCATTATTTCAGAAAACACGGGTTCCGTCTTCTTATTTTCATCACTCATCGCTATCGGTCCGCTATCGACTTTCGTTTTCCGCTCCGAATCCTAAACTCAACCCAGATAAGATAGAAAAAACATTTATAAAAAATTACAGCATACAATTGCATGCCGAGACGGATAAACAACCCCGCAGCACTGCGGCTGGCCAGATATTCGACCCAGTTCACTTGGCTGGTTCACAGGCTGCGGTTACCCTTACATGGACATTCGCCGATCTGGCAACCGCACGACAACGAAAGGAGGGCAGCCTTTAAATGGCGGTTTTGTTTTATTCAGGTGCATTCATTGAGGAAAAAAGGTCTTCCTGAAAATAAACCAAAAACCCCTTTTGCTTCGGCATTTAAATTTAATTCTGCCAGCCGTGGCGTTAGCCAGCTTTTGTTTCATCGAGTATTTGGCCTAGGCCACGCCTCCTCGCTCCGATTGGTGCAGGACGAAACAGCATCCCTCCAAATACTATAGGATATATTACGTCCAACTCAGTGTTAATTTTATGCAAACCTTTGGGCCAGCGCCATCTACCGCCTCGAGTTGTTTTTTGAATTTGATTTTCTATTATGTATGTGTTACGCCGAATGTGTGTAAACGCCGATTTCATGTAAGAAACAGACATTTTGCAAAAACTACATGTTGAGTTCTCATACTTAGTTGGATATAACATGTAATTGGTAAATACTTAAGTGTTCTTGTTAATAAAATGGGCGAAATTCTCCCTGCCAGGGGAAATCGACAAGCTCGTTGTTCATCTCATAAGTTCGGCTAAGTTTGGAACATTACATGAAATCGGCAATTACTCAAATTCGGAGCAACATAATATGTATGTACATACATACCGACGTGTATAACAGTTTAAACGAAATTGAAGACCGTTTTTAGTTGTGTAAAATTTTATTCAATTTAGTATTTTTACATTTAATGCCTGCTTTTCTATCTGAATCATTTTGTTTGTTTGCATATGCTTTTATTAATACATTAAAATATTTATTTAAAATTAAATTTTTGCAACTATCACAAATGTGATTTTTTAGCAGCTCTTCAATAGAACTTTTGCAATTTAAAATTACTTTATGTTTTACCCCCGAACAACTTTCTGCAAGGTATGCATCTGTATAATTTTTAAAACAATTATTTATTATTTGGGAAACCATTTTTGCTAGAGAATTAGGAAAAACTAGTCTAGACAATTCTGAGTATTTCTTGAATTCAAATTGAATGTTTTCTAATGAAGAGTCATTGTCGAGGTCACATAAATGATTTTTACAACTTTCACGAGGTATTTCACTGCAAACCCATCCCAATACACATATTTCTGATAATTTTTCAGCATTTACGTTAATATCTGCTTTACAATCAGACAACGAAACTGAAATTGAAGTTTGCATGGAGAATAATGCCTTGAGACTTTTGATTTATTTTCGATTTATTTTTTTTGGTAAAAAATTTTGAGGCATCTCTTTCGCTGTTACTATCGGTAAACGGCTGTAATAACTGATTAGCCAATACAGAACGTAAACTGCACCGAAATTTAACGCTGTCGGGTGTTATATTGTATACTACGTATGTTTGGTAAAAGTAATCGCTATTTTCCGATTTTAATAACAAATCTAAATCCTTCCGTTTGCAAGCGATTATCCATGATTTTACTCTACAAATAAAATTGAACAATTGTTATTTATAAACTGAAAAATCAACTTAATTGTAAACTTACAGGTTAGACACTTTTGGCATCCTAAAAAACGAGTCTTTTTCTCCTTTCTGCTGTTTATAATTATTACAATCGTATACTGCGCAGACACACCAAGTTTGTTAACCATTGTTTTAAGAAATTGTTATGAATTTTACTTCTAACTTTTCGTATTTTATCTCGGGCGTGAGTTAGAGCAAGAGCTAGTACTTTGCGGCTAGTGAACAATATTTGGAACGCTCAATGGACAATACAAAATTACGCACACTCAAATTCAACTGCACAACTAATGTATTTAAATAAGTTAACACTTTTATAGGATAAGAAAGATTAGAAGAAAGTGAAGTAAAAATAAATAAATTGATTTTGAAAGTTAACAATGTTCAATAAATATAATTGTAAAGTTGATATGATTAATGGCTTTATAAAAGAAAATAAATTAAATTAACAATAGTTTATGGAAGTTCGCCTTCAAAGAATGAAAATTCAGCGAGAGTGTATCACTCGGATATTTTTGGTAGCACCCTTAATCTATGGATACCTTAACTTCAATCAAGCCTGGATGGTGAAGGGGAAGGATCCTGAGGGGGACCGGCTGGAGTGATCACTTCAGTCAGTGGCATCGCAGGTCTTCCAATGGGGATCGGTCGTGATCATAAATTTAAAACAAATCCACAGTAAGGGGTACCAAAATATGTAAGGAAATCACTCAGGTGCGACTGTGCATCGCAATTAAAGTCAAAACAAAATGAACTGAATGCAGTCGAACTTGAATGTTTCAGCACAAGCAGTTAACCATTAAATGTCAATAAGTCCAGTTATACAAATTAAATGTGATAAAAGAAAACGGATAAAAAACAAAAGTCTTCACCAAAAGTTGGGCGCTAGCATGCTTCCAAGTAGCATACAACTTACAAAAAAAATGGAAAACACCAGAATCAGTTTCAACGTCAAAAATCCAATGGTCCGCTGAAGTTCCCCAAAAGAGCTGGTTTTTAATTGCTCCACGGATCTCGGATCAATTACACGTGGTCATAGCGGCCATCATGGATTCGTCCATCCGGTTCTTGGGTCTCAAAATTTCAACTCGCCGATTAGATAATTGCTTTTCCCAGTGGAAAGAAAGGCTTCTTGCAATCTAGGCCACCATCAAGAAATTTCTTGATTCTAAAATCCTCAAAAACCGACCGGCAAAATATTTGCACGTAACAAAATTGAACAAAACGACTCTTGAATGTAACAAAATAAGATAAAACTATATCTTAAGGTACAACTCGAACGAAGAATAACAATACAAGGTTATCCCATTTTACAACTCTTGCCAATAGAGGCGCTGGTGTAGAAGCTTCCAAAAATCGTGGGAAGTTGAACGTATTATAGTCTATAGTATTTGATCCCTCGGACCAAGTCAGCGTGGATTCGGTCAGTCGCGTCATGTTTGACTTTTGTGCGTTTCTTAGCCTGCTAGAAACGCGTGCCAGATAGGGGAGGCGTATGTAAGTAAGGGATTTATAGTGGAGGTGTAGAGCAGAAGTTTATTTCGAGGTGAACTCAACACAGTCTTGTTTACAGTATACTGGAACGCAATGCGATTTTAAGGCGATACGAATCACTGTTTTTAGGGATTCGTGCCATCCGAATCACTGGAAGGATTCATATCAATGATACTAGTGTACTATTATGTATACTAGAGCCTATATGGTTTTTAGAAAGCAAAATTCTAGTTGATAAACAGCAACGAGCAATATCAAGAAATTATCAGTCAGTCACTTTGATATAAGCTGGAAACAAAGACAATAGTATGAGAGCGGCAACAGAGTGGCGACGTCTTTGCTGCGTCGCCGTGTGCGTGCAAGAGAGAAGGGAACAGACCCCTGGGTGGACACGGCCAGACATAACGTCGCCGTAACGCATTCCAATGGGTTTCACAGTGTCATAAGAAGTTATCACTTCAAAAATTGTGTTTTTAAACACATACGAAAAACATCAAATTTTGTAGAATAAAGCGTTAAAAGAACATGTATTCAATGATTAAATATGATATGATTCAACTCAGTGTTCCCCATGCTCAACATGGACACACAGAGCGGCAACACAAAAGTATCTAAAGACGCAGTGTTACCCAGGCAACGGCAATGTTAACCTGTGTGCAAAAAAATAAAACAGTGGCTAATCGCGGTTAGAACATCTGCTCGTATATTTGAACTGCCAGTCGGGAGGCGCGTAGGTGTTGACCGCTCTACCTGCCGTCTAAGGGACGACAGATCGGACGAGAACCGGTAAAAAAATTCGAATCGAGTTCGAAAAATAAAAAAGACAACGGCACACGGCGTTCCCAAGCGGTCACCCTTCCAAGTACTAACCGCGCCCGACGTTGCTTGACTTCGGTGATCGGACGAGATAGATAGATAGACAAAAACTTTATTAACATTTACATAGTATACAGACATTCACAGATTTACAACGGCTATAAAAGGATAGAAGCAAGCTCCTATCAGTGCCTGGCCAGATGGTCGGCCCGTTGCTCCTCTGTCTATGATCGAAATATGCGGGGAGTAGTCCAGTACCTGGGCAGAGCCCTTACAAGGACATTCGCTGATCCGCAATCGCACGACAACGTGAGGAGATAATCTTTAAATGGCTGTTTTTCTTTTACTGGAGGGGCATTCATTGAGGAAAAAAGGTCTTCCTGAAGGAAAGCCAAAAACCCCTTTTGCTTCGACCTTTAAAATGATACTATCAGCCGTGGCTTTTGCCGCCGGCAGTAAACGATTGTATGACCTGGGCCACGCCCTCTCGCTCTGGTCTTGCCAGCAAGTCTCGCACCGACCGGAACAACGAAGCTAGGTTTTGGTTAGTCACATAATGTTGGATATGTGCATTTCCAGCCTGCTAGAAATGACTAGGCCTGCTTAATGCAGACAATGTAGGTTTGTTGTCACGTTTTGTTATGGGACAAAAGCCTCATGAAACATGGGCAGTCGTTTATACAGGGGACCGTGAGTTGGACGATCGTTTGCTCTAATTTGAGTGGTATTTCGTGTTAGGACTGAGCCTTGCACTCCGCTATGATAAAATTTGGCAGAGATGTTATCTATATAGTCAGCTATATAGGGCACCCCTGTAGCTTCGTGCAGTTCCGTGTTTCTGGTGCATCTGTCAGCCGATAGAACGCCTCTCAGGAACCGATTTTGGGTCCTGTGAACACGCCGTCTCGTAAAATCACTGACAGAGTGCCAGATAGGGGAGCCGTATGTCAGTATGGGCCTGATTGTGGAACTATAGAGCAGAAGCTTATTTTGAGGTGATTGGAAAGAGTTTGGCGCCAAAAGAGAGTATAACTTTCTTTGGGCCATGGCTGTCTTTTGTACCGCATTTGAAATATGCGCTTTGAAGCGAAGTCGGGCGTCTAGTCTGAATCCCAGGTATTTCACCTCTTTTACCTGCATAATGGGGGTATTTTGAACCATGAGTGGTGACAAGATTTGATTATTACTAGATTTGCACGAGAAGATAATAAGTTCTGTCTTTCTGGGATTCACTTTCAATATCCATTTGTCGAAGTATGTTGTCATCAAACTCAGGTGGTGTGCAATGCGAGACTTCGCTGCCTGAGCATGAAAAGACGACGTGTATATGGCGATATCGTCGGCGTAAAGTGCTGTTTTTGTAGTCGGGAGCATCGGGATGTCCGCTGTGTACAGTGTGTACAATTGCGGCGACAAAACAGTACCTTGCGGCAGGCCAGCCATAATGCGTCGTTTGGTAGAGATGGAATTTTCTACTTTCACCTGGATTGAGCGGTTTTTAAGATAAAACGCTATTAGCAAGACTAGGTGGAGTGGAAGTGAATGAACTGAAAAAGATTCAGCTGCGTGCAAATGCTTTCGCACTTACTTTAAAATCATTGTGTAATAATTGAGGAAGACGGTACCATTAAAAGTACCACGCAAGGGCTTTTCGCATTCTTTTAATTTAAATACAGTACAACTTTTCCAATTGAGTATTTCTGGAGAGATTTTCTTCAAAAACAGTAATGCCGTAGAACCAATTCATATAATTCAATAATAATAATTATAATAATAATAAGAGAACAAGAAAAAATGATTACAAAAACCAAAACGCTGTCAATTGGATCGATGAGAGGTTTATTTTGAAAGGTCTTAGGGAACAAAACTCTCCTGGTCGCAAAGTTGGATCTGGGAAAAGTAAGACGATTTTCAGCTATTGGAAATACTTGAGAAAAAATGTCCCTATTTGATACCGCAGTCCCAGAAAACATTTTCTAAACCTGAATCAGACTAGCCATTTTCATGCTTCGTATGAGGTCATGATTGAAAAAAACGAAATACACCATTTAAGCAAGAAATTGAACAATAAGTCCAACTAACAAGTGCGTGCAGCCGTTGAAAAATGTGCAATTTGTATTGATGAAATTCAGATAGTATCAACAGATGATGAAATATTTATGGATTTGGAAGAAGCACCTTTTCAAAATGATAAATCGAATTCTAATAATGAGGTCATTCATGTAGATGTTTTTGTATTAAACTTCGTTGCATTTATGTCAATACAATCAAGTACAATGAAGTAGTTTCATCGTTTAAAGCATTAATGGGCATCAGAAAATTATTATGACCAAATCATTTTGGTGCGTGACTCTCGCGCCAAGTCACACACAACACACATGGAGATTTCAAATTAAAATACGCATTTAAAAATGTATGCGTATGTTTGTTTATTTTATTACTTGCTTTAGGAATATGTTTATACGTAAACTTGTTGTCAGAATCAAAATGTAATTTTTATTTAAAAATACGTTAATCAAAAAAATGAATATGTTTGTTGACATAAATTTTACAGCTTTGTCGTAATTGTAATTCAAATTTAGTAATTAGAATCTAAGTGAAATGCAAACACTTTTATCACTGATTTTTTTCACTTTTTTCAAGAGTTTTATATCATTTCAGTATCTTTCCTGTAATGCGGACAAATCGGTAATCCGATCACATCGTGTGCGTTCAATTGACAGGATAAAAGATGTCGGTGAAATGAGGATCGCCTTTTAAATCTTGTGTTGCAAATATTGCATTAAAAAGCCTGTTTGTTTGAATGCGATATCAAATGCATACGCAATACACTCCCAAAATCGGGAGGTAATTGTGTTACTTCTCTTTCACGTGTACTCTTTTTCTTTCTGTATGCCTGTTTCGATGCCTTCTTAAGTTTCCTTTTGATTTAAATGTGTTGCTGCAAATATCGCATTCAAAAGGCCGTTTGTCTGAATGCGATACCAAATGCCCAAGCATTTCACTCCCAGTATAGAAAATTTTGTTACATGTCTTACACGTGTACTTTTTTTCTCTCGTATGCTTGTTTCGATGGATGGTTAAGGTTCTTTTTGATTTAAATGTTGAAGTGCAAAACTCGCATTGAAATAGGCCTTGACCTGATTGAGATTTCAAATGTTGTATCAAACCCCTTTGTGTATGTGTATTACGGTGAACATTTAAATCACATATTGTTTTGCAAAATAAATTGTAAGAATCACATTGAAAACGGCGTGTGTCTGAATGAGTTGGCAAATTAGATTCTAATGTTGATTTCGTAGCAAATGTTTTTTCACAAATATGGCACGTGTAATATTTTGCACTAGTATGAAGATTTCGATGCTTAGTTAGGTCACATTTTATCATGAATACAGAATTACAAAAATCACACGCATAATGGTACTTGTCTGGATGCGTTTGCAAATGGTTATCTAAATTTGAATATAACAAAGTTTGACCACAAATGCGACAGGTAAACTGATTTTCTGAATGTGTGGTCAAATGCATATTTAAGTTTGATTTACTTAAAACCGATGTCTCGCAAATGTTCCAGTTAAACTGATTTACTTCGCAGTTTTCTTCAGCCTTCGCAGTTTTCATAGTTTCAGTTCGAGTGTCATTCATATTACTAATGGCTTCGTCTTCAACGTTTACCAACGCACACAAGTTTTCTTCCTCAATTGTAATTTCTTCCGTTACTTGACTGCAAAATGCTGGGTTCATATCAACGAAGCATCTAAAAAATCTACAATTAGTAAAGAGTTTTATAATTTTATACTGATAAAATTAGCATAACAAATAAGAAGCAAAAATTTCTCTGGACGGCTCAACCTTATCATAATGGAGGGACTTGATGTTAGTTAACAATTAGTTCACATCGATTTAGTAATAAATATATTCATGTTGAATCTGTTATCCTGCATCCTTTATTATCCTGCAAGTAAAAGTGTAATAGATTGTAACTTTTTCAAAAAGTGAATCCCTTTCTAGGTATCAACTAAATATTCCTGAAGTTGAACTTGAATTTCCTACTGCAAAGCAGGCTTGGAAAGGTCGTTTTTCGGACAGCGTTAGTGAATTGAGGATTGAAGCTTTTCGAATGAGATAATTCTTTGTCCGAATGCATATGCCCATGAACTATTAATAGGCCAGGCAAAATTTGATGATAAAAATTTATGACAAAATTTTTCAAATATGGCTCTAACGTGTCGTAAATGAGATGGAATCGCTCGGGGAACAACAAAAAAGTGGGAAAAATGCGAAAATTGTGTTTTTTCTCCGAAACTACCGCATATAACTCGGTTAGTATGCATTTTAGAGGAAAAATGTATACTTATAAGTTTGTTCGTAATGAAATTTTTTACACGATACAATCCATAATTTACAGAATTTATTTAAATACACGTTCATTTATTGGTTTACTTTTTAACACGGAATTTCGTCGCCGCTGTCCTCGTTGTCGGATACGCAATCGTTAGCTGTGAATATGTCTGTATTTACAGGGAATTGGACATTATTGTCGCCATCAATAACAAGTTCACCACTATCTTCCACATCTATATTACTGTCTAATTAACATTTTCTTCGCAATTTTTACAAGTTTGACCTTGTCATCCTGCACAATAATAGGTACATTTTAATCCGTGATTTACACAACTTCAATATTTTGAGCAGCCTTTTATACATTTACATCTGATTTCTCGTAATAAATTGTCAGGAACTAGTAAATCAGTTGTACGTTGGTCGTAATTTATTATCCCTAACACTTCAATCCCATTCCGGCGGGTCCAACGAGTTACTGTTCCTTTTTTGTACTTGATAATTTGCTCTAAACGTATGCTGTTTTGCCGCTTATGCAGTTGGCAAAAGCAAAGGTAAATTAAAAGTTTAAGCTTTAAATTTAGTTAAAAGCTTTCTTTCTAGAGCTACTTTAAAAACATACATTTCTTAGTATTACCAGAGATTAGTCAACTAATCTCTGGTATTACATAATTTAATTGTAAATTACTAGACTTCCGGTCCCCATATATAGCTGCAATGATTTTTGTGCCGGCGTTTTCAATTTCTTGTGCAGTGGCATTTGTTTTACGCAGACTTTGTGGAGATAAACATATTCTGTTGCATATCTTACAGTTGTGTTGTTTTTATTTCGTGTTTGTATTTCGATTCCAGGTTAAATCCTGTTTTAAGTGCTCCCTTAAAGTATGTGTTCGTATGCATTTCTCGGTGATTTTTAGTGATACTTTTATTCTACATGGGAATTTGCAAATATGACTAAAAAAACCGACTTTCGTGACTTTTCCTCAATTTAATTGGTATTTCGTGAGTCATAATTTCAGAGAAGTCATTTCTCGCTTATTTCTTCCCTGAATAGAAGTGTGCAGTATCCAATAACCTGAGCATCTAAAAATTGTGCATGCATATACCTGTAGATTCAAGGGATGCACATTGGTTCTATAGTTCAGATGTTTTTTTGCATACATGTATTATCCGATATCGTATGTGAACTGTACTGTGTCAATCAAGCAAAGTACAGCAAGGTAAAGAGAGATTGATACTTTTTGGTATGATTGTAACATATGGGGTGTCAATTTGAAAACTTCCCACTCTTAATATCTCTCTTTCTGTTAAAAATACGGAAAATAAGAAAGACAACTCAATTTTATTTGTAAGGGGGACACTTTAAATTAATACTTTTAGCCTTGTTGTTTCAACCCCCTCGGAGAGACAGATGTCACCCTTAGAATTTTAAATGGGAATGGGGGTCAAGTGACACATCGTTTTAAAGGGCCTTCAATGCTCTTTTCAGCAGTATTCTACTTATTTGCTTTTAGTCCAGCGGTTTCCGGCTAATGCCATTTCAAAGTTGCAGAAGCGATTACACTTTGCCGCATTGCGATTTTGGGCTCCTGGTTAGTAATTACAAAAAAATTATTGCATTGGCTCTCCTTGCAGTACAAATGATTAGAAGAGTACGTGACATCGTTAAAATCGTTGAAGAGACTGTTGAACCTCTTATCCCGCAAGAGCTAGAAGCTCAAATTGATGCAGAAGGTTATTCAGTTTTATAGGAGGATTGATTACCATTCCAGCAGGACGGTGCTAAACCTCATTATTTTCTTCCGGTCCGACAGTGATTAAACGAGAGATTCCTAAATAGATGGATTCCTAAATAGGGGACCAATTGAATGACCTTCAAGATCACCTGATTTGGGGCATCCAAAGTCCATTGTTTATAATACTCAACCTGCTGATATTGATGATCTTAAAAGCGGAAGTGGAGCAGAATGCCGGTCAATTCCCGGTGAAGTTTTCCGAAATGTTAGGAAGGAGTTCGAAAACAGACTTTATTATTGTTTACAGGAAAATGGACAACATTTTGAACAACTGATAATATAGTGCGTAAATAGGTCCCATTTGTTTTATTGTGGAAAATTTTCTTTCGCAAATAAAAAGTTATTTTCGTCGAAGTAAAATAATCAATAAATGAGATATCAATTATTCAAACTAGATTTTCTTTCTGTTATTCAACAATTTTAACGGTGTCGCCTACTTTTCTAATCATTTGTACTGCAAGGAGAGCTAACCTGGAAACCAACATCGCAATGCGGGAAAGTTTAATTGTTTTTGCAACTTTGAAACGCGATTAGTCGGAAACCTCTGAAGAAAAAGCAACAAAGTAGGATCCCACTGAAAACAGAATTGAAGGCCCTTTAAAACGATGTGCCACTTGACCCCCTTTCCCATTTAAGATTCTAATGGTGACATCTACCCCTCCTAGGAGTTTGAAGATAGAAGGCTAAAAATATATATTTAAAGTGTCCCCCTTACAAATAAAATTGGCGTGTCTTTCCCATTTTTCATATTTGTATCTGCAAGAAAGATATTAGTGGTGAGAAGTTTTCAAATTGACACCCTGCATAATTGTAATATATAGGATGTCCCAAAGGGAATCGCCGCGATCGATATCTGGCAAACTGTAATTAGGAGAGATTATTATTAGATAACTATTAGAGATTAGAACATTATTGTCCTGACTCATCACCTTGTTGTCCTATGAGATTCAAATTGTTTTAGTTTGTTTTAATATGTTATAATTTGGTTGTATTTTAGTTTGTATATGATAGGCTGTGACCAAAGATTCTTGTTTTTTTAAATTTATTGGCAGTGTTTTAAATATGTGTTTATTTTAGACAAACTGAGGATGGTAGAGAAAGACACCGAAACGTATTAAAAATTAAACAAAATAATAAATATTATAATTGACTGAAACCCAGGAATTTGTTGTTGAATTGAATTAAATTACAGTCAGGAAAATGTACATAATAATGTATAGGAGTTCCATTTAAAATAAGCGAGTTGATACCTACTTCCGGTATAAGCGGAAGTGTGGCAATCTTGGAAATATTTTAAGTCGCTTGCGCCCAATGAC
Organism: Dendroctonus valens; assembly: GCA_024550625.1. Classification (NCBI taxonomy): domain Eukaryota; kingdom Metazoa; phylum Arthropoda; class Insecta; order Coleoptera; family Curculionidae; genus Dendroctonus; species Dendroctonus valens. The sequence goes on along the minus strand of JAJTJO010000068.1, from coordinate 2,065,860 downwards.
CTGGGTATACTGTTTAAGTTTCAAATCTCTCTTAATTACACTTTGCCAGATATCGATCGCAGCGGTTCCCGGTGGGAGACCCTGTACATATATTAAAATTGTGAATCTTTGATCTTGAGCCCCGAACTTACACCCTAATTACACAAGTTAATTACTCAAAAATCACTTGATCCATTGGCATTATAGAACCGACAATAGCTTACCCCTTAAGAAGGCAGTTCACCCTTACAAGCGATGTTAGTGGAACGAACAACCACCTGAAGGTCTCCACTCAAACTGGTGCACCAATCCAACAAATATTACGTCTAAATGAGTCGCTAATCCTTCAGAATAACAGTGAAGTAGGCTCCGGCAGCAACAAATTCAATGACGCAAATCCTTAAATCCGAAAATATTTGCTTCAAAGCCAAGTCGCTGACAAAGCATTTACAAGACTCTTCCAAAACTACCTTACCTAATTGAACTGCCGAATCAAACTTTTAATCCCTCAGTCTTCAGCAACGAAATGTTTCATCAATTTTACCACAAACATTGGCGACCGCCATACACACTCTGCTACGAAAGCCATCGAAATTTCAAATGTGGTATTCCAAACACGTGAAGAGTAAAAAAAATTTCCAGATATTGATAAGGAACCATACGCTGTATATTGAATGGAAGTTTCAAATATGGTTGGAATATGTATCAAATATAATCTGATATTTTCCATGCGTTTGCTATTTTGAATTTACTGCGAAATTAAATTGTTTCAAACACTACGGCGACTTTTTTGGTTCGAAGGCCTATTTCGATGCTTAATCATGTTTTGAATCCGACGAAAATTTGTAAGCATCACCTGCATGAAAGCGTTTATCCGAATGCGCAACCAAATATGGTTGGAATATGTATCAAATATAATCTGATAGTAGTAGTAAACATCTTTATTTCTAAAAAAGGCTATCGACCTATCGGTCTTTCTGCCCTTGTTTAATACATGCAGTCTTAATCTAAATAAAAAACAAATATGAAAATTCTCTTATTCTAGGTTAACAGTATTATTAAATAAATAAAATTTCAATGGCAAGAAGAAATTATTTTATTGTCCACTAGTCAGTTGCGTTTGTGAGTGTTCGAGTAGCGTTAATGTAGGGAAACGGAAGCGGGATTGTCTGGTTGGTCTTGTGAGACAAAGGGGATTCAGTATGGTCCAGTTGTAGGGGTTGTTTGTCCATTTTGTCTGTAGATGTATGAGTCTTTCCGAAATCTTTGTCATGTTTGTGCGATCGTATAGTAGTTGGGTGGAGGGGTTGTGTAGTGGGTTTTGGGGGTGTCTTATTCGTGTTATTAGTCTTAGTGCAATTTGTTCTGTTGTTTGTGTATAACGTTTTGTCCTTTCTGTTCCGTTGGTCATGAGTATATGTCCAAAGTCTAGCAAGGGTCTACAAATAGCTTTATATATTTTGGTGACGGTGTTTGTGCTAATTCCTCTGTCTTTGTAGGTTAGTGATCGGAAGTTTTTTGTTCTCTTTATTGTTTCTGCCCTGATGTTTCGTATGTGTTTAGTGAATTTAAGTTTGTGGTCAATTGTGATTCCAAGGTATTTTACGTCGTTTTTTGGTTGTGTCGTTTGGCCGTCTGCAGTTATTGTAGGGGAGTCAGCGTTGAGTCTGTGGTTTGTGAGCAGAAGTTGGTTTTTTGACGCGTTTGGTGTTAGTCTCCATTTATAAAACCATGTCATTGTGTTGTTTGTTAGTGTTTGGAGTCTTTGAGCTGCTCTCTCAGTAGTTTTGTCATGTACAATAAGTGCCGTGTCGTCTGCGTATTGTAATATGTATGCCGATCTGTCGATTTGATTTTTGTCTGGTAAGTTGTAATTGTATATGTCATGGCAGTATATATTGTAGAGAAACGGTGAGAGCGGGGATCCTTGAGGGAGCCCTTGTTCAGGGGAAAAAGAAAATGACAGTGTTTTGTCAATTCGTACTTGTAGTTGTCTGTTTTCTAGTAAGTTCTTTATGGTGTGTAGTAGATATGTTGGTGTGTGTAGTTTGTATAGTTTGTATAGTAAGCCTCTATGCCAGACACTGTCAAAAGCCTTGTTAATGTCCATAAACAGGCAAGCTGTTTTTCTGTCAGTTAGGTGGGTAGTTTGTACATTGTTGGCCAAAATAAAGAGCGGATAAACAGTCGAGCGATGCTGTTTGAAACCAAATTGGTAGGTAGGTATATACTTTCCAATCACTTTTTCAAGCCGCTACTTCATTATGCATTCAAAAATCTTGCCCAGTACTGGAAGCAGTGTAATTGGTTTGTAGTTGCTCGGTTGTGTGTAATATTTTAAATAATAAACAATAAAATTGACTGAAACCCAGGAATACATTGGAATGAATTAAAGTACAGTCGGGAAAATATACGAATTAGATATACCGCATGCCCCATAAGTTTGCCCCATGATGAAAATAGCCCTGGTACAATACTTTTTCACTAGGAAAAAATATCTAGCTATTATGCTAATTATGTTCAAAGTTGTTTTTATTAGTTTTTTGTAATATTGGGCCTGTCATGGGCCGCTAGTCCCCCATCGGGCGCCTCCCCAGGTGGCAGATACGGGAATGCCCCCCAGGCATGGTCGGTACCCGGCAAATAAAATACCCGCAGCGATAAGTGGGGGATAAGCTGCTCCCTGTAACCGGCAAACAGTAGATACAAATAGAGTGGACGAGAAGATACAAATAGAGTACTCTCTTGCCCTTGAGGCGAGAAATAGCACCGGAAGGCGGATGAATCAAGAAATTGGTCAACGACATAGGATGTTGGACGCAACGGGCAAGAAAAAACTGAAGAAAAATGATACAATGAAGAAAAATTCGTAGATGATTGGTGAAATTCTAAAACTAATTAAAAAGAGAAGTTTCAAGCACGACGATTTTGAACAATATAGAGGGACGCAGAAAATTATAGATCAAAAAATAACAGAAGCCAAAGAAACAGACACTAGAGAGAAATGAACGAAGTGAAGAAATAGAACTTCTCCAAGAGAAACACGACATCTTCAACGTACACCGAAAAATGAAAGAAGCACTGGCGGATATAAATCAAAACAGACAAATAAACTTATAAACAACAAAGGAAAGATAGTAATTGACAAGAAAGAAATCAAGAGCACTTGGAAGTTCCACATCGAACCAGTTTTCCACCATGAAATACCAGAATCGGCCGTAATAGAAGCAGAAACCGGACTAAATATCTTAAGTATAGAACTAAGAACAACAATAAGGCAATCGAGAGATTGCAAAGCTCCAGGCCCAGATAATTTCCAGGCTGAATTCTTGAAACTTATGGACGACGAGGGAATTAAATGGCTTTCCAAGATATTCAATATTACATTCAACACGAGTATTATCCCGCAGCAATGGCTTAAATCCGAGTTCATAGCTATAACAAAAAAGTCGGGAGCCAAAAAATGCAAGGAATAAAGAGCCTTATGAGTCACATATTGAGAGTATTCTTGAAAGGCATGCACAGAAGAGTATACAAACGATGCGAAGAACAGTTTATCAAATCAAATAATTATTACGGTCTCGTAGCAAAGGCTAAAGAAATCTTAAAAAAGTACGAAAATAACGATTCTGTTATAAGTGCGAACACTAGGGTCTCAAACAGAAACTATTCAACCGCAGATTCCTTTGACTTACAGGGAATAAAATTACCACCTATTAAATGTCCAACCTTTAATTGTGAATTTAGTAAATGGTTGGAATTTAAGGATACGTTTGAGGCTTTGTTCCATAATAATGCTGGACTTTCGGATATTCAAAAATGTCATTATTTGCGGTCATGTTTGGGAGACGAGTCTTTAAAGATCATACAGAGTTTGGATTTTGCAGCGCAAAATTATAACAATGCGTGGGAACTATTATGCGATAGGTTTGACAATTCTCGGCTATTAGTTAATAATCACTTAAAATCCTTGCTTGAGATTCAAAATTTGAGCAAAGAATCGTCCTCTGATTTAAGTAAATTAATAGATACAGTTAATAAGCACCTAAGAGCCTTAAAAGCATTGCAACTTCCCACTGAGCACTGGGATGCAATACTAATATACATGGTTTCATTAAAATTAGATAAAAACACTAATAGGGAATGGGAGCAAACTAGAACAGATAAAAAGCTGCCAACTTTGACCAATTTCTTTAGTTTCCTTCATTGAACAATTTTCAAAAAAAAAGTAATGTGCGCTCAGAGCCCAAAGGAAAACAGCGTCATTACTCGTTGCTTCTAAGCGATAACGTAAAAAGGCAAGATTCGCGATGCAACTTTTGTACGTAACAACACTTAATTTACGCATGTGATAAATTTCTGAAATTGTCTATTTCTGAAAGATGGAATCATGTAAAGAAATTGCGACTTTGTTCCAATTGTTTATGCTATGGACATTTCAGTAGTAAATGTAATTCAGGCTCTTGCAATTACTGTTCAAGTAAGCATAGTTCTCTATTACATTATAAAAAACCTCGAATGGAGGCAGTCAATGGACAATTCAATAATCAACCCGGAAGTTCTAGATAGCAACATGATTCTGAGGACATTGATTTTGATAATTCGCGGCAAGAAATTCCTTTTAATGGTTCTTCTGTGGTTTGTGCTAATAAAATGACGACCTCCAATTATGTAGTAATGTCTTCTGCTGTTGTTTACGTACAAAGCAAAGATGGGCATTTTCATAAGGCAAATGCACTTCTTGATTCAGGAAGTCAATGCTCTTTTATCTCTGAATCGTTTTGTTCAAGAGTGGGTTCAGATTTGCAACGTGTAAAAATGTGTGTATCAGGCATTAACAATTCCACGTCAAGTACAAGATCAAAATGTGAGATATGTATTAAATCAACAATTAGCCAATTCAAAAGGAATATCGCATGTTTTGTAGTTCCAAAAATCACTGACAATCTTCCTTCATACTCAATTGATATTTCTGGTTGGTCTATTCCAAGTGACATACCTCGGGCAAATCCTTCTTTCAACGTGACTCAAGTTGTGGATTGAGTGCAGTGATTGGTTAGTTGGGTGCAGATGTATTTTGGGAAATTCTTTTAGATGGATGGATGGATTAGTTTGGGAAAGAACAAGCCTCTTTTGATCAACACTTCCTTCGGTTATGTTGTGTCCGGTAGTATACCAAACTCTATTTTGAAAGAGCAAGTCACCTGCAATTTCTTACAAAACAATGATCTCGAAAAATTTTGGTTAGTTGAAGAGCTTCCTCATGACTCACAATGTCTAACAATGGAAGAGGATATTTGTGAGGAATTTTTCAATAAAACTGTATCTCGTGATAGTTCCGGGAAATTTATCGTTCGGATTCCATTAAAGGAATCGTCTTTAGAACTAGGAGAATCGAAACAAATTGCCATTAAAAGGTTGCTTCTTCAGGATACTAAATTGAAGCGTAATGAAAAACTTAGAGAAAAGTATGTTTCATTTATGAATGACTATGTGGAACTGGAACATGTGGAAAAATTGACAAATGTTAACGATTGTAAAATATTTCGTTGTTTTTACCTCATTTTCCAGTTATCCGAGAAAATAGTCTCACCACCAATGTTCGAATCGTATTTGATGGTTCTTGTAAAACCACATCAGGAAAATCTTTAAACGACATTCAGTACATCGGGCCAGTTATTCAGAACGATATTTTTAGAATATTGTTACGTTTCAGACAACACAAATTTGTAGTTATTGCCGATATAGTCAAAATGTATCGACAGATTCTAATTCATCCTGACGATAGGTATCTTCAAAATGTTCTGTGGTGAAATGACTTTGGCGATGAAATATCAATTTTTGCTTACGGAACTTACAGCAAACTGTTACTTACGGAACTTCAAGTGCGCCTTACCTGGCAATAAAATGTATCAAACATTTAGCATCTATTAATAGAGATAAATTTCCAACAGCATGCGAAGTGATTGACCGTGACATGTATGTGGATGATTTAATCACAGGGTTCCATAATAAGGTTCAGGGCGTTGCAGTTTGAAATCAAGTTTCAAGCATATTAAAGTCCGCATCTTTCTCATTGAGAAAATGGTCTTCCAATAGTCATGTCATCCTAGAAGGTTTATGAGACACTTTTGATACATTTGGAATTTTGGATTTCGGTGAAAACGATAGTGTAAAAATGTTGGGTATTCAATGGAACAGTCAGTCAGATAGATAGATAGATAAAAATGTATTGAACATTCCCATTAATAAAATTCACAAACAAAGTTAACAAACATAACTCCCATGTCTAGCCAGATGTTCGGCCGGTTGCTCTTTGCCCATGATCTAAATAGGCGCGCTAAGTCGTCCATTACCTGGGCAGTGCCCTAACATGGACATTCCCGAGCTAGCCATACGCACGACAACGTCAGGAGATAGTCTTGAAGTGGCGGTTTTGGTTTTATTCGAGGGGCATTCATTAAGGAAAAAAGGTCTTCCTGAAGGGAAGCCAAAAACCCCTTTTGCTTCGACCTTTAAGTTTGATACTGTCAGCCGTGGCGTTAACCGCCGGCAGTTTCAACTAGATGACCAAATCCATCCGCCTCAGCCCCGATCGGTGCAAGGACCAGCCAACACCAGCCAGAACGAGGCAGGACGAACCCGTCAAGTCACGTTATGTTAGATTAGTGCGTTTCCAGCCTGCTAGAAACTACTGTCTGCAACTGGCAGGCAATGTTTGTTTGTCGTCACGTACTGTCAGGGACAAAATCCTCATAAAATATGGGAAGTCGCTTATACAGGGGACCATGGGTTGGGCGATCGTTTGCTCTTACTTGGGTGATATTTCGCGTAAGGACTGAGCCTTGCACTCCGCTATGATAAAATTTTTCAGCGATGGTATCTATATAGTCGGCTATATAGGCCATCCCTGTAGCTTCGTGCATTTCGGTTATTCTGGTGTATCTGTCAGCCGATAGAACGCCTCTTAGGAACCTATTTATTATTGAACGTGTTCAGCGCTACCGCATGGTCGGTTTTTAAAAATTTTAGAATCAAGAAATTCATTGATGGTGAAATTGATGGATTGATGGATTGCAAGAGGCCTTTCTTTCCACTGGGAAAAGTAATCATCTAATCGGCGAGTTGAAATTTTGAAACCCAAGAACCAGATAGACGAATCCATGGTGGCCGCTATGACCACGTGGAATTGATCCGAGATCCGTGGAGCAATTCAAAACCAGCTCTTTTGGGGAACCTCAGCGGGACCGTTGGATTTTTGACGTGGAGGCTGGTTCTGGTGTTTTCTATTTTGGGTAGAAGTTGTATGCTACTTGGAAGCATGCTGGCGCCCAACTTTTGGTGGAGACTTGTTTTTTTATCAGTTTTTTTTGACAGTATTTTTTATGATTGGAATTAATAACGTTTTATAGTTAACTACTTGTGCTAAAACATTCAAGTTCGACTGCATTCAGTTCATTTTGTTTCTTTTTACTTTAATTGCGATTCACAGTCGGACCTGAGTGATTTCCTTATTTATTTTGGTACCCCTTTACTGTGGATTTTTTTAAATTTTTATTTATGATCACGACCGATCCCCATTGGAAGACGTGTGAGGCCACTGACTGAAGTGATCACTCCAGCAGGTCCCCCTCAGGGTCCTTCCCCTTCACCATCCAGGCTTGATTGAAGTTAAGGTATCCATAGATTAAGGGTGCTTCCAAAAATATCCGAGTGATACACTCTAAGTAAATTTATATATTTTTTTACTTTTATTACTCTCAGTAAAATTGTTAACTTGTTTAAATACATTAGTTGTGCAGTTGAATTTGAGTGTGCGTAATTTTGTATTGTCCATTGAGCGTTCCAAAAATTGTTCACAAGCCGCAAAGTACTAGCTCTTGCTCTAACTCACGCCGGAGATAAAATAAATATAGTTGGAAGTAAAATTCATAACAAATTGTTATGTTTGAATTAGAGCAAGAGCTAGTACTTTGCGGCTAGTGAACAATTTTTGGAACGCTCAATGGACAATACAAAATTACGCACACTCAAATTCAACTGCACAACTAATGTATTTAAACAAGTTAACAATTTTACTGAGAGTAATAAAAGTAAAAAAATATATAAATTTACTTAGAGTGTATCACTCGGATATTTTTGGAAGCACCCTTAATCTATGGATACCTTAACTTCAATCAAGCCTGGATGGTGAAGGGGAAGGACCCTGAGGGGGACCTGCTGGAGTGATCACTTCAGTCAGTGGCCTCACACGTCTTCCAATGGGGATCGGTCGTGATCATAAATAAAAATAAAAAAAAATCCACAGTAAAGGGGTACCAAAATAAATAAGGAAATCACTCAGGTCCGACTGTGAATCGCAATTAAAGTAAAAAGAAACAAAATGAACTGAATGCAGTCGAACTTGAATGTTTTAGCACAAGTAGTTAACTATAAAACGTTATTAATTCCAATCATAAAAAAATACTGTCAAAAAAAACTGATAAAAAAACAAGTCTTCACCAAAAGTTGGGCGCCAGCATGCTTCCAAGTAGCATATAACTTCTACCCAAAATAGAAAACACCAGAACCAGCCTCCACGTCAAAAATCCAACGGTCCCGCTGAGGTTCCCCAAAAGAGCTGGTTTTGAATTGCTCCACGGATCTCGGATCAATTCCACGTGGTCATAGCGGCCACCATGGATTCGTCAATCTGGTTCTTGGGTTTCAAAATTTCAACTCGCCGATTAGATGATTACTTTTCCCAGTGGAAAGAAAGGCCTCTTGCAATCCATCAATCCATCAATTCCACCATCAATGAATTTCTTGATTCTAAAATTTTTAAAAACCGACCATGCGGTAGCGCTGAACACAATGAAAATCTCAAAGCCCGACCGTGCGGAACAAACTCAAAAATCGACCTGCCGATCTGATCGTCACGGCCTAATTTAAATCTTCAACCACCAAAAATCTACCGTTATACCAGTAGAAGTTTTTCCTCCCCCCAACCTTCCGTTGGCGCAGGAATCAATAATCACCAAATTCATTGGCCCTAACGGACACGTGATTCCGCAATCTACCAAACATTTCTTGCACCTGCGATAAGAATCGAAACTGCGATAAGAATCGCCAAATTTGCTAGATTCGGATTTTCCAGCCAAAATTTAACTCTATGATGAAAAAACCAAAACAGATATGCTTGATTGAAAACAAATTAAGAGGTTTACGGCAAAATATTTGCACGTAACAAAGTGGAATTCTCCACTTTCACCTGGATGGTACGGTTTTTTAGGTAAGACGCTATAAGGGAAGCTAGGTAGAGTGGCAGTGAATGTACGGCAAACAACTTATACACCAGGCCTGTGTGCCAGACTGTGTCGAAGGCCCTTTCCATATCGAGAAGCAGCATTACCGTACTTTGAAGCTTATTAAATGCTTCATAGGCATCCGTTGCGATCCTAGCGGTCTGCAGCGTTGTGTTGTGTCTTGCTCGAAAGCCAAACTGCTCATCCGGGATTAAACTTCGAAGCTCGGCTGCTGCCTGTATACCTTGATCAATCTCATTGCAACATGACGTCACAAAACGTGACGTCAGGCGCCAAATGAGCGACGTCTTTAATTAAGTCGTGTTTCCCAGGCACAATTGATGTGTTGTGAAAGCTCAGCGAACTATGAAACAGGACTCCCATATTAACATACAATCTAGCAACACTGTATTAAAGGCTATATATTATTTTATTTCTTTAAAATATTTTCGATAATTGCATAAAGTGGCCCTTCGTCTTATATTATATCAACGTAGTCAGTTTTGTTTTATGAACCCACTTTTGGATGCCGGAACAAGTTTGTCTGAAAGTCGACACTTTAAAAGAAGCAAACGGTTTAAAATATTGATTTTAATAGGCAAACACGAAAAACATACATTGGAATTTCATAAATGATTAGTTTTATTTTGACTTGCAATTACATCTTTGTAAATATTTGAATATTTAGAAAATTGTATTTACAATTTTTTTTAAATTGGATGAATGAATGATGACAATTGATTGATTTGAATGGATTGAAATGGATTTTGAATTGTTAAATAATACTTGAGAAACCAAAGGAAGAAAACTAACGTTTGGTATAATTTTATTGAAATTTATTTAAAACCACAAATATTTTTTTTTTTTTTGTCGATGAGGTTTTTTTTGTCGATAATGCTATTTCCATGTATTAAATTATAAAATGGAAAAAATTGACCTGTTCTAATGCTTCTTGCCAGGTGGTAAGTACAGTATCACTTGTAACTGTTTCGAAAGACGTTATTTTGGAGTCATAGTATCTCTTGGCTTCAGACCACACCATTTCAATTGGGTTATACTGGCAGTGATATGGAGGAACACGATGACCATGTTTTAATGCTAATTGATCTACTCTGCAAAATAAATAGATTTACATACATTATATCCTGCTAATTGATTCGATCCCTGATAGTTCCAGTATACCTATATTTTTTGAGAGGTAAATGTGGTTTTGTTAAGGTCCAAACGTAGTCTTTCATTGCCAAAGGTGGAAATGAAATATTCCTCTGACTTAACCATTCCATAAGCATTTTTTTTGACCAACTGGGATTGGGAATTTTTTCTACCAATCCAGAATGGTAAGGCGCATTATCCATTATGATTAGCGAGGGTTCTTCAAGGTTTGGCAATAACTGTTCTTCAAACCATTTCTCAAAATTTTCGCTGTTCATAGAATCATGATAGTCCCCTGTTTTGCTACCTGATTTGAAAATTAAGCTTGCATTTTCTATGAATCCCTCTGTGTTGCCTGCATGTAGAATTATGTATCTAACGCCTTCTCCACTTTTTTTTCGCACTGTATTAAGGCTATCATCTTGCCAGCTTTTCCTAAATGCACCTTTACTAAATATCCAAGTCTCATCCAGCACAACGGGCTTCAAGGAAAAAGATGATGCTTCGTTATCAGCGAGCTCCCTTAGAAATTGTAGCCTTTTGTGTGCAACATATGGCATCTCCATTAAATATTTCCTGTTTGAGACTGTACATTTTTTCCAACTGAACTTCATTTTCACCAATGCATCTCTTAACGAACCAAATGATATTTTAATGGTATCAATGCATTGTAGCTTTGACTGCAATAAACGCAGAGTGACATTCTCTCCTAAATAACATAAGATGAAATCCGTTGATAAGAGACTGAACTCTTTATTTATTGTATTCTTACCTGCAGCGTACATTGCGTAAATTCGACTTCTGATAATGTGTTCATGTATTTGATGTAGTGGTGGACCTAGGGATAACATTCTGTTAGTGTTCACGGACTCCTTGAACTCATTATCCCTTTGGACACCATTCTTTGCTAGCTTGTATACAGTAGATGGTGATACTTCCAGAGCATCACATACTCTCTTTAAAATAGTTTATTATGGTTATACAATTTTGAATAAATAATTAACATAAAAGTAAGGCTATATTTACATTGTACACTGAATCCACATGTAAAAGGGGTTTTCCTGCTGCTTTTTCAAGCTGAAAATAATTTATCAGTTTAATAATTAAACGCTGTTCGCATTCACTGTATCGTTTCGGCATTGTTAATAACAAATGTTATTAATTTAGTTAAATATATATGTTAGTGTCAATGACAATAAACATATAAACTTCCTCTTCGTCTTTTGGCGCTGATAAAACAATACGGAATTAGCTACGACGTGCCCATTGGTTAACACTCATTATCGGACAAAGCGCGACAAGCTGACGTCATCTTGCAATGAGATTGATCAGACAGTAGTCTCGATAGGATAACCTTCTCGGTCAATTTGCCGAGGGAGTTTAGGAGGGAAATTGGCCTATAAGAGGCGGGTTCGGACGGGTTTTTGCCCGGCTTTAAGATGGGGATTATTACAGCGTTTTTCCAGTCCTGTGGGAAGTGCTGCAATTTAAGGACTGCGTTGACTTTTTGTACTATTAGCACTATAGTTTTCCACGGTAAGTTTTTGAGGAGTAAATAAGGGATGCCGTCTGGCCCGGGGGCTTTTCGGCTAGGGAGGCGCTGAAGACACGATTGTATCTCCGACGGGGTTGTTATATAGGAATGCAAAATCCAGGGTGGTATAGGATACTTCCGTTCTACGAAAACAGCGGTCTGTCTTTCCATTTCGTTATCCTGAAGGGCTGGTTGGACTTTGTGTACTTCTGCCAAAAAGTCGGCGAGCAGCTCGCATTTGTCGTTGGTGGTAATGTAAATCCGCCCCTCTTTTTCGAGAGCGGGGACTTGCTCGTAGCCTTTTCGTAGACTTCTCGACAGTTTCCACAAAGAATTGTCACGGGGAGATAAGTTTCGCAACTTTTCCGCCCAGGTAAAATTCCTGTATGCGGAAATTTCGCTCTGGATGTCTCGTGCAAGTTCTGCTGCCTTTATGCGATCGGCAGATTGCCTGAATCGCTGCCAACGCTTCCTGATTCTATTTTTAGCCTTAATAAGGTTCAATATTTCCTCAGGAAGGTTGTCGCGCCGCGGTCTGTTCGGAACTTTTTTGGCCAAAGGGCGAATATCGTTTCCGATATTCGCGAAAATCGAAATTTTCTTATGAATATCGAAAGTCGTTCTTTGAATATAGAAATGTTTGATATTTACCAAATAAATTCTCTTAAAGGAACATTACTGAAAAAGTACGATAAGAGTCAAATAATTCATTCAGATAAACACCCTTATAAATTTTTAGAACAATCCGAATTAATTACATATATGCAACATTCAGAATTAAAAATGATTTTGAAAGTACCAATTTTAAGTAAATTTGAGTATAAATTTTATCAGATATTTCCTATTCCAAATGAAAATGCAACACTGCTCCTAGCACCTACAAGGTACTATTCAAATGAAAAATGGTATTCTCACTGCTGGCATTTAGAAGAAAGAAGATATGTTTGACAATATCCCAAGACCGATCGATGTAAACTGCAACAGCTGAAAACATGTTCTTTTGCCTACACCGAAGTAAAAGATTACTTCTACACATCTTTGGAACAAACAACGATTAGTACGACAATCCCACAGGCTGAACATTGCCCCTCTCCAAAGAAGTGCCAAGTCTACGTTATGCCTGCCAATTGCCTGCAAACTCAAGAATTTACCATCCCGGACCAGAAGGAAACATCGGTGGTTCAGTTCAGTATAAATTGAAACTCCAAGATGTACCAATTCCAGGAGGACACAGTCTAGAAGCTGTGATCAAGGATGTGCCAATACATAGTCTTTGCATTTACAAACGGAAGCGAATCCACGCTTTGTTCCTGAAGCCACGTCCAACCAAGGAGTCCCTAGCTTCAGTTTTAAGGGGAGAGGAATTAAGGAACTTGGACCTTGATACCCGATTAAATGGCCATTTAGATAACAACCCCCTATAAATGCCGCTACCCAGCAGACAGACTTCAGACTTAATTTTCATTTATAAGCAGATTGTTGCTGCTACTATATTATAAACACTCACTTTGTAAATTAAATTAAATTAAAAATTGTTTTAAAAAGTTGATTTTAATTCATTCCAATGTATTCCTGGGTTTCAGTCAATTTTATTGTTTATTATTTAAAATGTTACAAATACGTTTCGTTGTCTTGATCCACCATCATCAGTTTGTGTATATAGTTGCTTCCAAGTTCACATTTGACTTGTCACGGAAAATATACGGTTGATACCAACTTATTTAATACCAACTTATTTAATTTTGATGAGAAAAAAAGAAAATGTTGACGTCTAATTTTTAGAAGATTTTAGAAGATATTAAATTACTCTCGATTTCGTTATTTGTGACAAAGATCATGCGTAGAAAAAACGTTTACCAATTTATAAATGTTACAAATCTACGAACTGTACAGGGCTCACCTGTCAATGTGTCTCTCATAGTGGGATAATTTTTAATTATTATTTAAAAAACTGAAATAGTGTTTTAAAAATTAAGATTTTGAAAAAATATATTAATCAAATATTAAACCTGCATAATTCATTGTCTCCATAAATGTTCCTTTTTAAATGCTTGAAAAAAATTAATTCTTTCAAGTAAAATTGTGATTACTTTTTCGAGTTGACTAGCTCTTAAAGATCCATTTTTTGGCTTTGCTATGGCGCCATATTTGAACGCGGTTTTACAGTCATTAGTCAAATTATCAATATAACTAGACATTAGAAATAAACAAAGAAAAACAGAAAAAACCACCGCAAAACATGCTTAAAAGTAAGTAAACATTTTACTTAAAAAATTATGATTGTATAAATTGTTGATGAAAAATCACAACGACAGCAATGCATCCTGACAGATATTTGTTGACAGGCTTAACAAGTGGTTCTGGTTAGTTTTTCGAATAATTGAAGCTCAACAGATTATCCCCGATCATCAGTTCGGTTTCAGGAATCAACACTGTACAATTGATCAAGTCCATAGAATTGTCAATACTATAGAAAATTCGCTAGAAGAGAAGAAAGTTTGCTCAGCTATATTCCTGGATGTTGCACAGGCTTTCGATAAAGTCTGGCACGAAGGTTTGATCCATAAACTTGAAAAGTTGCTTCCGGTTCAATACTCACAAATATTGCAATCTTACGTAACTGAGAGGTACTTCAGAGTCAGACAAGACAATGCTTACTCTGATCTAAAAGAAATTCAAGCAGGGGTTCCACAGTGCAGAGTATTAGGACCAATACTTTATCTGCTATACACATCGGATCTGCCAGTAGGCTCTGATGATATCAGTTTGAGTGGGGTTGAAGAAGAATTACGTCAAGCTACTGCTGCTTATCAAAATGTTGTTGCTACATTCGCCGATGACACTGCAATCCTAGCGATAGGCGACAGCAATATGCAATCTACTGAAAAACTCCAAGCAGCTATAGATGAGGTTCAACGTTGGACCCTGAAATGGCGCATCAAATTAAATGAAAAGAAATCGGTCCATATCGACTTCACCAACAAACGAACCGAATACAAACCAATATACATTAATGACAAGATTCGACCATATGGGAATACAGCTAAATATCTAGGCATAACCCTCGATGCAAAACTCAGATGGAAACCACACGTCAAGAAGAAACAGGAAGAACTGAATCTAAAGTACAGAAAGATGTATTGGCTATTGGGTAGAAACTCAGCTCTCACAGTGTATAACAAGCTATTGTTGTATAATCAAGTCCTCAAGCCAGTATGGACTTATGGTGTGCAACTTTGGGGCTGCACCAAACAGAGCAATAGAAGCATAATTCAGCGCTTCCAGAATAAAGTACTTCGTAGTATCGTTGATGCACCATGGTATATCAGAAATGAAAACCTACATAAAGACTTGGGTGTAGAAAGAGTAGATAACGTCATCAAAAAGTATGCACAGAATCATTTGAGAATCATTGAGAAGACTCAAAAGAACTAAACCAATCGAACTGGTTTAGAAGGCAAGAATTTGTGACAGAGTACATGTCTAACCGATGTACTATAGTATTACAGACCAAGTGACTATCAGAGGATGTGTGTGCTTTGTGTTTTTTAATGTAGTAGATTAAGTTAAAGACAAATGGCTTATTAGTATACTAGATTGCTATAACAATAAAAAAATCTGTACTAATTGTACTGTGTTTAAATTTTTTTTAAATAGCTAACTAGACAGCATCTAGTATGCGGGGCATACTCGGAATTAAATTTATTATTCTTTGTTGTGTGGTATATTAATTTTATTATATAATTCAACACATATGTTCAATACAATTCATATCTGAGCTTCTTAAAGCGTATGAACTTCTCAGCTGTATGTTATCACGAATTAGAATAACAAAAGGTTGAAGGTACTGCCGTAACATATCAGTTTTAGTTCGTGCTGTTATTGATTGCCTAATGGGAAAAGATGGAAAGGTCTCCATACCATACCATAACGCATAGGCCTGGGTTACACATTGAATTTTCAGGTGTTTACACAGTGATACTGATACTGCTTGCCGCGTCGATACCGACGATCGAGTGATTTCGAAGTGTGTTATCTTGAATGAGGTTAAATGTGCAGCTTTCCAACCAAAGTTGATGGTGCCACCTGTCAGTTGGTGGATGAAGTCCGCCACAAGCGTTATTCAATGTGTGGCGCAGTGAGATGCGATGAGTTATAACTCATTGACTCACAGAACGGCATCATATTTTTCTTGATCAAATTTTCAAAATTAGGTCTTGGCAGGAAGCACAATATTGACAAAATGTTGACGTGCTATCCTGCAAATATTGCCTGGGGATGACATTTGAAATGAAAAAACACTTGGTTTTACTTTAAAATTTCAACAAAGCCATCATTGGCATTGCAGGCAGTGTAAGCGTGAATCATCAGTCATTTTTAGTAATAAATGCGATAATTTTGTTTAAAAAGAAGGTGTGCGTTACGGGATGCCCGATAGAAGAGATAACTTCATGTGGTATTTATAGAGACCATCAAATATTGAACCTGTTTAACGCATGATGGCAATAATAGTTTTGTAATTTCTCAGTCTCTGCTGAGTCGCCATGTGCGTGCGAGCGAGAAAGTAAGAGACCGCAGGGTGGGTAACGCATTCCAACCGATTCACCCGGTGCCATAAGAAGTTATCACTGCAATAAAGACAATTTTGATAATAATTATAAGCCACAATTGGAAAAGTTTTAGTGTCTTCCTCATCACTTGTCATGGAAAATAACGAATGAACGTTTTTCACCCTTGAAATAACAGACAAAAGTTATACAATTCGGAATTCTTTGAGATTGGCCAAAAAGTCTGGAGCATCACTTTTTTGGAATTGGGCTCATTTTTCTACATTATTGTGCTTCTATAATTATAATGATGAGAATTGCATATTTTTTTGGAAACCTTACGTTACTTTAGTCCGACAGCATATCTTTATTTGACAAATGCCATAAACAATTTAAATATATTTGTATAAATGTTTAGCTACAAGAAGCACAACAAATGCATTTATTAACCGAACGAAATAATGAAGCTATGAACAGAGAGTTGCAGTCGTACAAAGATAAACTTAAGGTAATTATGGACGAGATGGCCCTGGCAGACGACAACAAAGTAAGTTTTGCGAAAGCCCAGAGATAACAGAATACATTACATCTCGCACCCTTAAACAGGTAAGAACCCCTTAAAAGTTTTACTTGATTCAATTCTATCAGGAGTAAGATATGTTTTCCTCACATCGATTTCGTGAAGCCATCGATGGTTAACCATTTTTTGTAGCATTTTGGACTATGACTGATTGTCCGGAGACTGACTTCCTGTTCTAGTACAACAAATGCCATATATTTTCCTAAATCATCCTTCACGAGATGGCCCAACCTTAACCTAAATTAATGTTGCTTGCTAATACTGGCGTGCACCAGCGCGCACTCGGTTTGCCTGTAACCCTAGACAGGAGCACTTTCAGGGTGCTATCATTCGGAGCCACAGCACAAATTATACAGGAACGGGCAAATCAATGTACCCGGCGATAATTCTACCTTCTTTTCTTTGAAAGGGATTTTTCCAAAACAGGATTCATTAATAGTTCCGTTTCTGAGTAAACACTCAATGAGGCAAACTAGATGCAGCGCTAAGCAGTACATGGCAAATAACGAAAGCCCTTTCCATATGGAAAAGTAACATGACCATGCTTTGAGCTTTATTAAATGCTGTATAAGTATATGTTACCATCCTAACAGACTGCAGCGTTGTGCTACAGCCTGATTTAAATCAAATTGGTCCAGGACTAACGATCGATACTAAACTGCTGCTCGCAATATGGCTAATATGCCGTTTACAGTTAGGTTGGTGGGAGTATCATGCAAGATTATTGGAAAGTAAAAGAACGCGTCTGCTTTGGATTTTGGCCAGGTTTTAAAAATGGAAATTTACCACAGCATTTTTTCAGTGTTGTTAATTTTTATTCCAGGCCACAGGAGCGGGTCAAAAAGAAATTCTCGAAATGAAACTTAAAGAAATGGGGAGAGCATTACAGGAAGCTCGAGATGAAAACGGAGAACTGCTCACGGAAATTGGTGAGACATTTTTGATTTCCTTTTATATATAATTACGTTTTTAGTTACTCGTTTTAGTTACTTATTTTCGCAAGACAATATTATGAATAATTAATTAGTTTTTCCCCGGGTCTCACAACATTTCGCAGCCTCTTTACTACTAACAACTTACGAAACTTCATTCGTCCAAAACTTCAACTCCGAGAATCTTGATCGTGAAGAAGTAGTTTGCATTACAGCGTCTCCCACTTTTGTTCTCCTAGGGTCTATGCTCATGCTGCTTTGGTATAAAATCCATATCCAATCCGGTTTATTGTGCACCTGATGCTCATTTAAAGTCCGTTTCTATACGTGAAAATAGTTGTGGAAATAAAGGGGTATAGGAGTTTCTTCGAGCATACTCAACGTTTTGTGATCCATTAATGAAAAACTAATACCTGATTTGAATTTTAAGTGTGGATTTTTTAAAAGATACGTTGATGACTGCATAATGTGCCTGCCAAAACAAAAAGTTCAATACACATTAGATAAATTTAATGCATTCCATGAGATCCAATAAACTTTTTGGATATGACTGTTATATATGATGGTAATGGGGAAATAAAAACAAACTGGTACACAAAGGATGTGTGGTCTGGTAGATACTTGAATTACCAATCATATGCACCTATACAATATAAAAAAAGTGTTGTAACAGATTTTACTGATAGAGCGATTAAATTGGCACATTATGGATAAAGAACAAAAAATCTTGAAAAAAAAGGTACTAATAATGAACAACTATCCCAAAGCTTTCTTCGAACCAATTATAAAACAAAAAATTAATAAAATGTACAATTCAAATTAATGGAACAACATAAATAATATAAATAAGAAAAAGAAGGTGAAATCAAGTATGTATCATTACCGTACATACCAGAAATCAACACGAAAATAAAAAATGTTTTAAAACCACATAATATTACTATAGCGGAAAAAACTAAAAACAACTCGGCAAAAGATTGTTTCACAAAATTTAAACCTAAAAGCGATAAGTTGGACACACCTAACGTAATATACACGATTGACTGTTTGAACTGTGACAACACATACATAGGTCAAACAGGACAATATTTAAAGAAAACAATATACGAACATAAATATAGCTTAAGAAAGGTTAACGAAAATATAACAGCATTAGCACAACATGCTCAACAAAAGTTACATAGTTTTGATTTCGATAACACAAAAATATTAATCAATGAAAACAACTATAATAAGAGAAGAATCCATGAAATGATACAGATTAAAAAACATCAGAATGCAATGAATTTTAGATCAGTCACAGACAATCTTAGCTCTGTGTATCACACACCAATTAAATGATCGCATGCATGAACTGATTGGACCAAGTAAATGAAATATAAACACCTGATATTGAGGAATTGCAGAGCAATTCCTAGAATGCAAAGAAAAGGCGAAGTATAAACAGTTTTTTGTTCTCTCGCTCGATATCGAATAAAATATGGAATTCAATAACTAGTCAAATGTGAAGGTAGAAACAACTATATACGTAAGTTAAATTTAAATCTCTAAACAATAGATTCTAGTCTTTTCCCAGACATGTTTATCCTGACTCATCACCTGAAAACCAATGTTCTTAATGTTCTTTTTAATATGTGTGTGATTTGTATTTTAATATGTGAATTTTGGTGAAAGTTTTTTATTTAAATTGATGATAACTGTAAATATATATTTTAGACAAACTGATGATAGTGGAGAAAGACACCGAAACGTATTTGTAACATTTTAAATAATAAACAATAAGATTGACTGAAACCCAGGAATTTTCTGAAATAAATTGAAGTGCAGTCAGGAAAATATACACAACAGTTATTTTATATCGCATTAAATTAACTAATTTTGTTCAGAACGCCATTGCAAAAATAAGCTTGAAATTGCCTACATATGTTCGCAATTTTTTTAAATGTCATCTGCAGCCTGTGCCTGTGATTGTCTCAGGGCGAATAGAAAAATAAAGGCATAAGTTTGAATTAGGAAAAGGGATGCAGACCTAGGTACGGCGGGCGTCGGAAGCCGCTATTTTATTGTTATCGTGTGATTTGAGTAAATATTTAAATTTCAATTTGTAGAGTAGTTTTTCTATATACCAAAGTATCAAAATTGTCTAAAGTTTTCTTAATTAATTTATCGAGAAAAGAAATTTGACTGTTTTGTGAAAAAATAACAATTAAATTCACAAGCTTGTATTTAATTGATGTTAATTTAAATATTTTATTCTTAAGAAATAATAAAAAAATTTCAAGTTTTTGTTCGCTATTACTAGAAATAAAAAATACATTGTTGAATTTAGTTGTTTATTTTTATTTCTGAATGGGAATACGTTTTATTACTTGTTTCTAAGTTCGGAATTATGTACTGCTTTAAGCTGTGATCTTGTTTTTTGGACAAACTTTCTTATTCATAGGAACAAATATTGAATTGTCAATGCACATGATTTCCTTCGTTACGGCGTTTTATTATTACACTGAATTACATTATTAAAAGCGCATGTTATTTGTTTGTGCATATATGCACATTGACTATAATAAGTAAGTTTTAAATACTAATAACAAATAAATGAATAAAAAAGAAACCAGATTTTAGAAACGATTTCTTTGCAGACTCACGTTTCCCAAATTTTCCTTACGTTACGCGGAATGCAGAACCACACTACGAGTGGATCCGAGATTCGATTCCGAAACACGGAACGCAAATAAGATCAGAACAATTTTGAAGAGCCGTCGGAACCAGAACACCCGTCGGGCCCTGAAGTTCCGTCGGGACTTGAGGTTCCCTGTGAGTGCCCTTTGATGACCTGGCGGACCTTTCCGCCACCGTTAGCTAGCTCGCGCGAATCCCCAGTGGCTGCCACGGACAATGAGGACAATGGGTCAATAGTTTCACATTCGTCCCTGCGCTCTATTTCGAGCAGTGTCGCGTCGTTGGTCGGTTGCGTTTGCAGGCCCTGCAGAGGAGAAAACAGAACGATTTCGACGATTCTGCAGCCTGCTCAAAAAGATCCCGAATTGTGCGCGTTGTTCGGTTATTTTGGCGGAACTCAGGGCAGCATACACTACCAACAAATCCCTAAAGTGGTCACTGGTGGTGAATCACTTAAGGGCTGACCACCCTAGTGCACGGCAAACAACCCTCCAAGCCCAAATCAGCACCGGAGCGATAAGAAAACGCAAGATAGAATCTGTAAGCCCTAAAAAGAATAAAAATCAGCGTCAAAAATCGAAGCAGCCGACCATCACGATAGACCAATCAAAATGCTATGCTAATGAACAGCGAGAAAGCCCCAGGAGTCCATACATGGTGGTCCACACCGCAGTTTTGCAATCTGATCCTTGTCGATCGATGCAGACTACCAATCTGATCCTTGTCGATCTGAAAGCAAGATTGGCAGTACTCAAAGAAAACTCAAACTATAATATCAGTTTTCGAGCATTTACTTTAAGGCAACGACCATACCACGTTGATTAATACCGGTTCTCGTCCGATCCATTTCTCGGTTGAGCAGTCAAAGTGATCGGACGGTTTTTCGGCTCCGATATTTCGTGAAACGGCTTCAACGCAAGTACCGCGAATGCAAGTTTTTTCTGTGCGAACAGTTAGTGCGTGCAAAGAGGGCATTATTAGATGCCGATTGGTGTTTCGGCTGCGAAATTCGGACACCTGGACTAAGTCAAGAAGCCGTCTTAAATTTAAGTGCAAGTGAAATTATTCGATTAAAATCGAATAAAATTGGACATTTTTAGTCGATTTCCTACCTGCTCATAGTAGGCATTTCGACCTTTTCGAGTCTTCTCGGGCACAGGCAACCCCTAGCTGGGCGCGGCGGTGCCGTTGTACACTTTGGTGCAAAACCAGCAAAACCGCGGCGGTGCCACTGTGACTTTATTTACGTGGTTTGTGGAAGTGACTTAATCGACCACTTCGCGGAAAAGTTCCGGCAAACGACCTGGCGGACATTCCCGCCGCTCTTAGCTCCCGCGAACCCTCAGTGGCTACCACGGACAACGAGGACAATGAGTCCATAACCTCAGGTTCGTCCCCTGGCTCTATCTGGAGCAGTGTTGCTTCGCTAAACGCGTTTGCAGGCCTTGCAGAGGAGAAAACCGAAAGGTTTCGGCAAATCTGCAGCCTGCTCAAAAAGAGCCCAAATTGTGCGCGCTGTTCGGTCATTTTGGTTGAGCTTAGTGCTGCATACACCACTGGCAAACATCTTAAGTGGTCAGTGGCGGTGGACCACGTAAGGGCCGACCACTCTAGTACACGGCGAAGAACTGTCAAAGCCCAAGTCGGCAAAGTAGCGTTACAGAAAGGCAAAATGCAATCTGTAAGCCCCAAAACGCTTACAGAACATAGCAAAAAAGCCAAGCAGCCTGCCCAAAACCAACTGGCTGATAAAGGTGCACCCGCAATTGGTTCAACCATTGCCATGGATCAATCAGGCGACAACTCCGACAAGGAATATAAAGTTCCTCGGAAAACTATTCCCTGGAAAGCGCTAGTAACCGCGCAGGAGGCTTCTACTCCAACGGCCAACCGGTTTACAGCCATACAACCGGCAAATGACGAATCCCACCAAATAGCTAGCGCTGAACCGGAAGGAACAGACGACGAACTGGCTGCATCACCGGCGACCGCTTCAAAGAAACGTAATATGGATAAGCCGCCACCAATATTTATTGCAGGCAAGGCAAACAGCCATGTGGAGCTGGTAAAGGGATTAAAATCTGTCACCAGCAAACCATTCACCCTTAAATACACTAAGGCCAGCCTTATAGTGTACTGCTCCTGCATTATCGACTGGGAGGCTGTAAAACGGTCTCTAGAGACCGAAAACAGTCAGTTCCACACTTACACTCCCGCCAGCGATAAGACGCATGCCTTTGTCCTTAGGGGGTTGGAGGGGAACGTAAATCCGGAAGACATAAAAAGGGGCCTAATTACAAGATCGGTAAACACGAAGAACGTGTTTTCAATGAAAACTAAATTTAGGCCCTTATTCTTGGTGGTAACAGACGAAAAGGTCACCCTCCGAAAACTCAATGCGGAAGCGAAGGTCGTCTGCGACGTAAGGGTTTCGTGGGAGACACGAAACAACCGAAAAACCCTTACGCAATGTCGCCGTTGTCAAGGATGGGGGCATGCGTCCTCAAACTGCAACCGGAAGTTCAAATGTTCCAGGTGCGCTGAGGCGCACGAGATCACATCCTGCCCTCCTGGTGCTGCCCTGAAGTGCGCAAACTGCGGTGGTGCACACCGCAGTTTCGACGATAACTGTCCTGTATATAAATTTAAACAGGCACAGGCACCAGCAACCAAGATGCAGAAATATGTGCCGGCTCCCATACCCACAAAACCAGTGTGGGGGCAAGCCGCCCGCGCCCCCGGCCCGATTCACCCTCCACCACCAAGCAGCAGGACCATGGCGCCAAACAGCAACAGGACCATGCTGCCCAGTCAAATGAACTCGCTGGCGGACTTTCCGCCACTAGTCCGCCAGCCGGCTCCTCCCAGAAGCACCGCCCACCAGCCTTCAGCAAACTCGGCTCAAGCCCATGGTTGTGCTCGACAGCGTCCAGCGAGAATTCGCCGATCTTGCAATGCAGGTAAACTTGCAGGAGATAGTCAAGGCGGTGAGATTTTACAGCGCCGCATTGAAGAACTGCGTTACGAAGGCAGAAAAATTTCTTGTCTCCGCGCAATTCTTCAACGAGGACATTAACAGCTTCGATTTTTAAACACTGATATTGTCAACGGTGCCCTATGAGGATTGGTGAGTGGAACTCATGTGGACTCCGTAGTCGTCTTGGCGAATTCGTCCAGTTCCTCGAGTCTCACGATGTTGATGTGGCGCTAATCGTGGAAACATGGTTGCGCCCCGGAGACCAAATCAAGATTCGAGGATACCGGCTAGAGCGCGCTGATCGGCACGGTAGCAGAGGTGGGGTTGCCATAGCCGTAAAGACAACCATGCCATATAGGAGACTGCCATACAGGCAGTCAGTAATAGAGAACGTTGGCGTAGAGCTTCCTGATGGTATGTTGATTTACTGTGGGTACTCTACTGCTAGACGCTTACAGGCCACTGATGTGGATCCATTCTTCACAAACACCAATAGGGTTTTGCTTATGGGAGATTTAAACGCTTGCCATCCATACTTTAATAACCCTGGACAGAAAAACGCAGCTGGCACTTTTCTTGCCAACTACGTTCGCGATAATGGCTTACTGGTTATGCCCACAAATTCTCCAACTCACTATCCAAGCAATGGAAGGAATCCATCCTTCCTTGACTTTGGAATTCCCAAAGGACTCACCAATCTCACGGAGATGGTGGTAATAGACGCCCTCAGCAGTGACCATTTGCCCATTTACCTTGAAAGCAAAGACAAAAAGCGCACAAATACTGACGACTTTCGATACTCATACGAAAATTTCGATTTTCGCGAATATCGAAAGAGATTATACGACCAGACGTGTATTTCGGACCAGATCGATACTGTCGAAGCTCTAGAGCTTGCAGTGAAAGGGCTGACCAGAAATATACAACGGACACAACAAGCTTTAGCCAGAAAAGTTCCAAATAGGCCTCGGCGCGACAACCTTCCTGAAGACATTTTGGACCTTATTAAGGCGAAAAACCGAATCAAGAAGCGTTGGCAGAGATTTCGGCAACCTGCCGATCGCATAATTGCAGCTAAGCTTGCACAAGACATTCAAAACGAAATTTCCGCTTACAGGAATTTCACCTGGGCGGAAAAATTGCGAAACTTAACCCCCCGTGACAATTCTTTGTGAAAACTGTCAAGAAGCCTCCGAAAAGGCTACGAGCACATCCTCGGTCTTGAAAAAGATGGAAGCAGTTACATTACCACCAGTGACAAGTGTGAGCTTCTCGCAGACTTTTTGGCAGAGGTACACAAAGTCCAACCATCACATCAGGATAACGAGATAGAAATACCGACCGCTGCTTTTGTAGAACGGAAGTATCCTATCCCACCTTCGATTTGGCACACATATATTACAACCCCGTCGGAGCTACAATCGTGCCTTCGGCGTCTCCCTAGCCGAAAAGCCCCTGGGCCAGACGGCATCCCTTATTTACTCCTCAAAAACTTGCCGCGGAAAACTATTGTACTAATAGTACAAATAGTTAACGCAATCCTTAAACTGCAGCATTTCCCACAGGACTGGAAAAGAGCTGTAATAATTCCAATTTTAAAGCCGGGCAAAAACCCGGCCGATCCTGCCTCTTATAGGCCAATTTCCCTCATAAACACCCTCGGTAAATTAACTGAGAAGGTTGTCCTTTCGAGGTTGCAAGCGGCAGCCGAACTTAGAAGTTTAATACCGGAAGAGCAGTTTGGCTTTCGACCCAAACATAACACAACGCTGCAGACTGCTAGGATTGTAACGGATTCCTACGCAGCATTTAACAAACTTCAAAGTACGGCAATGCTGCTTCTCGATATGCAAAGAGCTTTCGATACAGTTTGGTATGCTGGCCTACTGTACAAGTTGTACTTCCACTCCACCTAGTCTCGCTAATAGCGTCTTATCTTAAAAACCGCTCAATCCAGGTGAAAGTAGAAAATTCCATCTCTACCAAACGACGCATTATGGCTGGCCTGCCGCAAGGTACTGTTTTGTCGCCGCAATTGTACACACTGTACACAGCGGACATCCCGATGCTCCCGACTACAAAAACAGCACTTTACGCCGATGATATCGCCATATACACGTCGTCTTTTCATGCTCAGGCAGCGAAGTCTCGCATTGCACACCACCTGAGTTTGATGACAACATACTTCGACAAATGGAAATTGAAAGTGAATCCCAGAAAGACAGAACTTATTATCTTCTCGCGCAAATCTAGTAACAATCAAATCTTGTCACCACTCATGGTTCAAAATACCCCCATTATGCCGGTAAAAGAGGTGAAATACCTGGGATTCAGACTAGACGCCCGACTTCGCTTCAAAGCGCATATTTCAAATGCGGTACAAAAGACAGCCGTGGCCCAAAGAAAGTTATACTCTCTTTTGGCGCCAAACTCTTTCCTAACCCCCACGTGAACTGGGGCATAAAACCATACATTATGTTGTGGTTGTACACTGTCGTTATAAGACCGAGAATCTGCTTTTGTTCCGTGGTCTCGTGACCGGCGGTAGAGAAGGCGTGCATACTCCGGAAACTGGCGGGTCTGCAAAGACTGAAGGACGACACCGAACATAGGATTAAATATCCTCCTCGGACTCCCTGAGTTACCCCTGTGGATACGCAGAAAAGCCGCTGCGACGCTAGAGAGGATGGACTGCGGCTCTATAAGGCGTGACAACCACACACGTCAGGGACATACAAAAATAGGGGGCGCCATGCGTCGGGATATTCCAAACCTGGGTGCAAGGGTGTCCCATCTGACAGCGGACTTATGTTTGAAAGAAAGTTTAGGGTGGAAAACCCTACAAAAGAAAGTTGGAATACTAGGACCGTGACTGCTCGAAAGGGAGTGCAATGTTGGTATATCGACGGCTCAAGGGCGCCCAATACGGGATTGTCCGGGGCGGGCCTGTACCGGCAGGACACCAACAGAGGAGCGTCATTTTCGCTGGGAAGCTGGACGACAGTGTTTCAGGCGGAATTATATGCAATCCTCGAGGTTGCCACACATAGGGAAGTTACTGAAGGACGAGAGGGAGTGATCGACTTTTACTCCGACAGGCAGGCTGCCCTCAAGGCACTCTCAAGTGATAAGATTGGTAGTAGGCTGATCCAGGATTGCTGAGATGCCCTGAACAAAGTGGCAGAACAGAAACAAGTAAACCGGGTGTGGATTCCAGCGCTCATGGGATCGGCGGGAAACAAGCGGGCCGATGCATTGGCTAGGCTCGGATCTTTAAGGATCTTTTAGGATCTTTTAGGCGTTTGTAAGTGTCCGAGTAGCGTTGATGTAGGGAAACGAAGCGGGATTGTATGGTTGGTCTTGTAAGACAAAGGGGATTCAGTATGGTCCAGTTGTAGGGGTTGTTTGTCCATTTTGTCTGTAGATGTATGAGTCTTTCCGAAATCTTTGTCATGTTTGTGCGTTCGTATAGTAGTTGGGTGGAGGGGTTGTGTAGTGGGTTTCGGGAGTGTCTTATGTCGTGTTATTAGTCTTAGTGCAATTTGTTCTGTTGTTTGTATATTGTCGCGTAGGGGGGATTTCTCAAACCCTAAGCATTCGCTGAAGACCGAGCGCGCTGGGGACAGCGCTTGTGCTTCGCCGTCGGTACCCGGGTCAAAGATGGTTGCAGTGACTGTAGAATCCCGTTGGAGAGTGTCCCCGACACTTAAAAATTCGTCCCTGTCGTGGCGGGGGTCCCCACCAGGAATAATTTCCCCCCTTGCAGGTTATCGACCGCATCGCGTGGGGGGGGGGGGGGAACGCTCCATAGCGTAAAAAAAAAAAAAAAAAAACGGGCTGAGTACTCTTCAGTCCAGGGATGCCAGGTGATTGAAATCCCCAATCACCAAAGGAATATTTAAAACTAGTTAAGAGGGGCAGCTGAAAAATGGGGGAGGCAATCCGACTCCATAAAATAATAGCTCAACTTCGTTGGGCTTCGTTAAAACTTCGATTGGGCAAAGCCGCGAACCGAATATGTGAAATAGCTCAAAAGTGAGTTCTAGGCTCAACAAAATGGCTGAAAGTCGGAGCGTCACCAAAAATCGACCGTCGGTCACGAATTCAGCTAAACGACTCCCCTTCACCGACCGCCGCGACCCCCGAAGCGTACCCTTGGGTACCATTTTCGCGAAGTCGCCCTCTATACGACACCCCCCCACCTAGAGGGGTTGTAATCCTCCAGAAATGAGGGTGCGAGCTCGTCTGTGGGGGATTCAGGCCAACCGAAGGCTCGGGGAGGTTATTAGAAGATGCTGGCGGCCGTTAATCGCCAAGGCTTCCGAAACAAAGTGTCAAACTGGGTCGAGCTGTTCGCCCGGGAATAAAATACGTCCGTTCGAGCTTTTTGTCTTGGGGAGGACGTCAATAATCCGGCTGGTATAACATTGGGTGTGTCATGGGATGGTTGACCGACTTCTCTACTTGGAGAAGGTGGATCGGAGAGGGAGTGTATATGCGGACTTTATTGACCTCCTTACCATGCCAGTCCCCAAGTGGTCAATCCCGTCGAGTTCCAGCAAAAACTGTGTGAGTTTTTCTTCCCGTACTTTCGCGTGATCCGGTTTGGCATTTTTTTGTAATGCCAATTCGAGGCCGTGCGTTTTTGCTAGAACGGCGTTGATCAATGAAAGCACGATCACGAGCTGTTCTACTTCGGTGGGCAGCTGTGAGGGCCCAGCTATGGGTTTCTCAGGGAGGGGGGACGGAATTACGTCGACGCGTGGTTCATCGGTTCGCTCGAAGTGGTCTGCGAACTAAAATTCTTCTTCGGACTCCCTCTCGGAGGTGTAGTCGAGGTCGTCGTCTGGAGGGTTTACCGGGTCGCCCGCGGGGGCATGTATGTGCTGCCTTGCGGCGACCTTCCCAGCTCTCGCCATTAGGTCCATAACCATCCATCCGTTAGGACACTACTGCCTTCCAAAAACACTATCACGGAAGCCCATCTCCGTTCCTTGGACCATCCACCCAACCAATTAGCGGGGAGGATGGGGAGCACCAGTTAGCCCTGAGTTTTCCAATCCATGTTCTTTCTACTTCCTGGCTTTTACATCTCCGTCAATTCCAGTATCTATGGGGGGGTGGCGGCGGGCGTGCTCGAGGTCAGACTAATCATTGCTCTCACGACTTCCCGAAAATTCCAAAACTTCTCTGACCCAAAAACGGTCCATTTACTTTACTCCCAATTAATGCTACACCTTTCCATCTTATCCCTCTACACCATCATTATCAATCTTTCCCTAAATTCACTGTCCCAATATATGCAAACCCCTTACAGTTCGAGTGGATGAGCGGTACCCGACTCATCCACTCTATCCCAACCAACTACTCCAATCTCCTCTCTCCCAAAGCCGTTTTTGCGGATGTGGCCGACAGCCTTCCTGGCTCATTCCACTACCGCAATCCCGCCGGACTTGTCAGCCGCTTAGCCGATCATGCTGCTCGTAAGACTTATGCACGATCTCCCAGGGAATACCACGCGGAGGTGGACTGACTTATTCCCCGCGGGGGCAGGGCGCATGTCGTCGACGTGGACGTTCCACTGCTTGTCGTTCAGGATAACCTCGTAGGTAGTTTCTCCCGTCACTTTAACGACCTCCCATGGCCCTGACCATTTTATTCCAAACGCGCTGGGGGCTCGAACCTTCACGTTGACTCGATCGCCGACGTTAAAACTGATCGGTGCGGCGTTGTCGTTCTGGTACGTTTTATGGAAGTTGAGCTGCCCTTCGAACACCTCCCGGTTCTTCTTCTTCCGCTGTCTGGGCTCGTTGTGCCGGCGGTATTTAGCCCAGTCAGTCGTCCAATCGGACAGGATAGCTCGTATCCCAGAACAATGGAGGCTGGAGTCTCTTGGGTGGCTCAATTCTGGCGGGTGCGAAGTACTTGTAACGCCTTTGGCAGCATTACCTCCCAACGACGTTCGGGTTTGTTGGTCAATAGAATGCGCAGCACCTTTTTAATTCCTGGACACGCCTTTCCACAAGATTTGCCTGTTGGTGAGCGACGCTGCTAGTCCAGTGCTGGATCTGGTACTTGTCGCAGAGGCGACGTACCACGTTACTTCGGAACGGGGTGCCGTTGTCGGAGATCAGGACTCTTGGGACTCCATATCGCGCGAATATCTCCACCTTCAGGAATTCGGCTATTTCTTGTCCCCGGATATTGTGGAATGCTTTGGCTTCGAGCCACTTGCTAAAGACGTCCTCAATTTGTAGGATATACCGGTACCTATTCGGGCGGCTTTCGGGATGCCAGAATGTCCGCTGACAGCATTTCAAAGGGGAAGGTGGGTGATCGAGCGTGTTGTGGGGCGCGTTCCTGTCGCTGCTGCGTCTTGTTCGCGGCGCAGATTATACAGTTCCGTACGTATAGTTGGACATCCGAATGCATCTTGCCCCAAAAGTATCGTTCGTGGATCTTCCTGAGGGTCTCCTTGTATCCTGGGTGGGCATATTCCGTGGAGTCATACTGGTAGAACAATACCTTGGGCACCAGCTGTCGAGGTACCACCAGCCTATCCCCGGCCTCGTGTCTTCTCCATAGGAGGCCGTCGTAGGTAGTAAACCTTTTAATGAGTTTCTGTTGGGCTGGCGAGAATTCAGTGAAGTTGGCCATGAGTGTCAAACTTGCGATGGTCCTTCTTATATGTCGCACTTTTGCCTGTCCATCTACGATAGCGTGGAACAGTCCTCCTGCGGTGAGGGTCAATACCTGGGGAGTATTCCCTGATGAGGTGTATTCCCAGCCAGGTCAGCGCTCTGCTGTCCGTCCGGACGGTAAATGGCTTGTCCTCCAGGTAGCCCTTGTACGGGCCGATGGCCCAGATGAGGGCGAGGCATTCCTGCT
Source organism: Dendroctonus valens (assembly GCA_024550625.1). NCBI lineage: Eukaryota > Metazoa > Arthropoda > Insecta > Coleoptera > Curculionidae > Dendroctonus > Dendroctonus valens. Next base: position 2,035,308 of record JAJTJO010000068.1, on the reverse strand, counting down.
CGTTAATATGGTACTTTTGTTCGGTGCTTTTGAACTTCGCACTGGCGTGGGAGATTATTGAACGCTTGCTGTCTTCTTCCTGGTATAGGACGGCTGACATTCCGATCGAGGATGCGTCGGTTTGCAGGATGAAGGGCTTGGAGTAATCCGGCCGTCCAAGAGGCTGAGCTGTTGCCACCATCGGGAGTCGAGAACGCAGTGTACCTTTTGCTGTTCTGGCTAAGCGGTACTTGCCAGTAGCCGCTCTTTAAGTCGAGCACGGAAAATACCCGTGACGTCGATAGTGCTTTTACCGTGTCTTGGATCCGGGGAAGATTGGCGGTCTCGTCCTTCGTCAGCTCGTTCAGCCGCCGATAATCGACGCAAAAGCTGGGGCTTTTGCCGGGTCTATTTACAAGTACAGGGGGGGAGGAGTAGGGTGACGAGGTGGGCTCAATCACGCCCGCGTGGAGCATTTCGTACAGTTGTTCATACATTATCCGCTTCTTCTCGGGGGTCATCGGGTAGCACCGTTTGTTGACGACCTTCTCCTCCTTCAATACGATACGGTGCTCCGTGGTCCGTTTGATAGGTTGTTGTAGCCCCACGATAAATATTTCCTGGACCTCGGTTATTAACTTCCGAAGTTCGGGTGGATGCTAGGGCTTAAATTCGGGCAGTTCGACGTTGCCGGGTCCTTGATGTCTCCCGAGGCTCCAGTAAAACGTTTGCCGCTGTGCGGCACCTATGTAGGCGCATTGTCGATCATAATCCAGGGTCACTTTTTCCTGGCGGAAAAACTCTCCTCCGAGGATAAAGGGGTAGAGCAAATCCTTGACGACAATGCACTGGACCGAGATAGTGTTATCTCCAAGATTCAGGCTCACTTGCTCCCGGCCCAATACTTCGGCGCGGCTTCCGGAACATGCCAGCTCCAAGGTAGGGAGCTCGCTTGTTTGTTCCGGTTTTTTTATGATGTTGGCATCGACCAGATTTAAATCGGAGCCCGTGTCCAGCAATGCGTCATATTTTCTGGTTTTAAACATGACGGGGATAATCGGCCTTGTTAGTCGATGATTGTGGTGATTGGCACCTGCCATGACAACGTTGGATGCGGGAGAAGTGTGGCTCACCGGAGAGGGCCGCGCAGGTTCCGGTGGCCCGCCTATTCGTTTTTTGTCCGTTCCTGTTCCGCGATCTCAGCATTCCGCTCATCGCATAATGCCAAGATTCTGGATCGAGACTCCGGATTTGATTCGAGAAGTCGCCGCCCGTTGTTGCGACGATTGGAATAATTATTCCCGGCTGGGATGGGGCGCTGTTGACTGGAGCGGTTTCGGAAGTCGACCGCTGTTCTTTCGGTGTGTCGAGCTCTCTGTTGAGCGTTCTGCTGGTGGTTCTGCGAGTGGTCCTGCGGGGTCGATCGTTGGTTTGTCAAATGGTCGACTGGTCGATTGTAGGGCTGCCGTTGGTTTGCCCGGTTTTCTTCGGCAACATCCGATTCGATTCGAGAGACTAGCTGTGTGAATCTTTCCATGTCAGCGAAATGGCCCAGTCGTAATCAGCTTCGTAACTCCGGGCGTAACAAGTTAAGGCATAGTTCGATTAGCTCGTCTTCGGTGGCGCACGGATTTAGCCGTAAGCTCAAACAACGTTTCCTTGCCAAAAAAATATCCACTGGCTCATTTCGGTGTTGCTGGGTCCCGAACAATTCGACCTTCAGTTTAGTGAGGAGTTCAAAACTGTTAAACCGGTCCAGCAATCGTCTAGTGAACTCCCCGAATGTTGTAATGAACAACCTCAGTCGATCGAACCACGATTTGGCTTCGTCGCGTAATTGAGCAGCAGCTATCTGACTCTGCTCGGATGGATCATAAACCCTTTGGTCGCACAACCAATTGGTTAAATTGTCGATAAATCGGACCGGACACTCATGCGGCTTTCCACTGAAGGTGGGTCGCGGGGGTCTATAACTTGTGGCTTTTCTGTTGGCGGAGCTCTAGGGCTAACGTGCTAAATGCGTTGGCTAATTGTGCCAAAACTTCGGTTGCCTGAAGGGGAGCAGAGTCAGCTGGCATTTGCTCAATACGTCCAGCCTCGGGGGTAGAATTGCCCTTTATTGGTCCCCGTAACTCCGGTTCGGCACTGGTTTGGGGGGCGTTCGCGAATGTTAGAATTTTGGCCCTAGCGAACTCGTTCGGGGTTGCGGAAAATAGTCCTGGGCCGAGCGCGGGAACGGCTGGCTGCTAGGCAGGAGATTATTCAGCGAAGTCCCCACCAGGGATGCCATGTCGCGTAAGGGGGATTTCTCGAATCCTAAGCATTCGCTGAAGACCGAGCGCGCGGGGGACAGCGCTCGTGCTTCGCCGTCGGTACCGGTGTCAAAAGTGGTTGCAGTGACCGTAGGATCACGTTGGAGAGTGTCCTGGACACTTAAAAATTCGTCCCTATCGTGGCGGGGGTCCCCACCAGGAATAATTTCCACCCTTGCAGGGGATCGACGGTATCGCGTGGGGGGGGGGGGGGGGGGGGCGGTACGCTCCATAGCGTAAAATAAAAATAAAAAAATAGAAATAAAAAAATTACCTCGCTATAATAGTACCGCCAACGGGCTGACTACTCTTCAGTCCAGGGATGCCAGGTGATTGAAATCCCCAATCACCAAAGGAATATTTAAAACTAGTTAAGAGGGGGGAGCTGAATAATGGGGGAGGCAATCCGACTCCACTACTAAAAAGGCCACCACCACTAACGCTTAACTTACTACTTATACTCGTAACACTAACACCCAAGCACAAGCATGCAGGTAATTGTCCATGCGGGCACGCCCCACCCCGTGTAATCTAATGCCAGTAAAGGTCCACTGGTTGAAACACGCACGCCACTGAAGCCCGGGGGTTCAAAAAAAATCCGCTTGAGTGAAGGAACGCCATTGAAGCACACTCGCCGGAAAACGGCCGCGAGGCACGCTGGAAAAGGCCTCACAAAGCGCGGGTTATTGTAGAAAGGACTCTGAGCTCCACAAAACGCCTGGACCGGGAAACACGGTTGGAACGACCGTGGACTCCGTACGACGAGGGGTTGAAAGGAATAACTGAAATAGCTCAAAAGTGAGTTATAGGCTCAACAAAATGGCTGAAAGTCGAATTCAGCTAAACGACTCCCCTTCACCGACCGCCGCTACCCCCGAAGCGTACCCTTGGGTACCCTTTTCGGGAAGTCGCCCTCTATACGACAATATAACGTTTTGCCCTTTCTGTTCCGTTGGACATGAGTATATGTCCATAGTCTAGCAAGGGTCTACAAATAGCTTTATATATTTTGGTGGCGGTGTTTGTGCTAATTCCTCTGTCTTTGTAGGTTAGTGATCGGAAGTGTTTTGTTCTCTTTATTGTTTCTGCCCTGATGTTTCGTATGTGTTTAGTGAATTTAAGTTTGTGGTCAATTGTGATTCCAAGGTATTTTACGTCGTTTTTTGAATGTGTGGTTTGGCCGTCTGCAGTTATTGTAGGGTAGTCAGCGTTAAGTCTGTGGTTTGTGAGCAGTCTCGCATCGTTGCTTGCAGAGTGTGGACGTGCTGCGGAGCTAAATCGTGCTATATTTTGTGCTTGAATCGGATTGAAATTGTGCTCGTTATTGTGCGTTTTTGTGTATAACATTTGAAACATTCCTTATCGGGCAACTACTGGGTTTGCGCGATAAGTGGACTGAATCCCGGAAGCTCGCTGGAATCCGAGTCGGACCGGGGCTCCCAAGGGAGCTACTGTCTAAGGCCCAGGACCAAGAAGAGGGGTAGGGTGCCCAAGTCCGACCCAACATCGCCAGCGTCACCAACCCCGGCTCCAAAAAAATCGGCGATGGAGGAGGCTATAGGGGTGTCGCGGGCGACTTCAGCGGGCGCAGCGATGACGGGTTTGTAGTCCCGCGAAGGACTGTGGCGTGGAGCACGCTGATTGGTGCTCCAGAGGCCTCCACGATGCTGAAAAACCGCTTTGCGCCCATCCAGTCGCCAATCGTAGATGAGCCTCCAACACTTCCCAACACCAGCGTAGGGACTGAATGGGAAGCAGTTGCTGAGAGCCCTACAGCTGTTGCAGGCAAGCCCAAGAAGACAGAAAAGCCGCCGCCAATTGTGATCGCTGGAAAACCCAGCGATCACACAATGCTGATTGGTGGTATAAAAGGAATCACCAGTCAGCCGTTCACGCTGAAGTACACGAAGGCTTCGTTAATCGTGTATTTCAGCAGCATTATAGACTGGGCGGCGGTAAAACGATCCCTGGAGGAGGACAGGAGCCAGTTCCACACCTACGCCCCTTCGTCGCAAAAAACACACGCGTTTGTCCTGAAGGGCCTGGAGGGAAATGTCGATCCGACTGCCATCAAGGAGGATCTGACAGACAAAGGACTGGAGGTGAGAAGTGTCTTCAAAATGAAGACACTCGCCGAGGCCAGGGTGGTGTGCAGTGTCAAGGTTTCGTGGGAAACCCGCAAAAACCGGAAGACCCTGACACAGTGTCGTCGATGCCAGGGCTTGGGCCATGTCTCCGGGAACTGCCACCGGGACCTTAAATGCTCCCGATGCGCTGGGGGGCATGAAATCACCGCCTGCCCCGTTGGAGCTACACTAAAATGCGCTAACTGCGGTGGGCCTCATCGTAGCTTTGACGAGGCTTGCCCAGTCTACATTTATAAACAGGCGCAAGTCCCGGCGGAGAAGCAGCGTTTCGTCCCTGCTCTTCTTCCAACGAGGCCAGCCTGGGGCCAAACCAGTCGAGCCCCTGGCCCGATCTACCCTTCACCCCTAAGCAGCAGGACCATGGCGCCATGTCACGCCAACAGGACCATGCTGCCCCCGCCACCGCCTTCATTAGCGGCGTTTCCTCCGCTGAGGCAGCACGAAGCTGTCCCGACGAGCTCCGCCCACCCAGCCCATGGTATAAATGGGAACGCGGTGACCATGCTGGGCAGTGTCCAGCGGGAATTCGCCGAGCTGTCGTCGCAAATCAACTTGGAGGAGGTGATCAAGGCGGTAAGATTTTACAGCGCTGCATTGAGGGGTTGCGTCTCGAAGACAGACAAATTCCTCCACCTCCGTCCACGGAGATGGTGGTTATAGACGCCCTCAGCAGTGACCATTTGCCCATTTACCTCGACATTAGGGATTTAAAGCGCACACGAACTAACGACTTTCGATATTCATACGAAAATTTCGATTTTCGCGAATATCGAAAACGACTACAAGACCTGACGTGTATTCCGGGCCAGATTGATATTGTCGAAGCTCTAGAGCATGCGGTAAAAGGTCTGACCAGGAATATACAACTGACACAGCAAGCTTTGGCCAAAAAAGTTCCGAACAGACCGCGGCGCGACAACCTTCCTGAGGAAATTTTGGACCTTATTAAGGCGAAAAATCGAATCAGGAAGCGTTGGCCGCGATTCAGGCAATCTGCCGATCGCATAATGGCAGCAGAGCTTGCACGAGACATACAGCGCGAAATCTCCGCATACAGGAATTATACCTGGGCGGAGAAACTGCGAAATCTGACTCCCCGTGACAATTCTCTGTGGAAACTGTCGAGAAGTCTGCGAAAAGGCTACGAGCAAGTCCCGGCTCTTGAAAAAGAGGGGCGGAGTTATATTACCACCAGTGACAAGTGCGAGCTGCTCGCCGACTTTTTGGCAGAAGTACACAAGGTCCAACCAGCCCTTCAGGATAACGAACTAGAAAGACAGACCGCTGTTTTTGTAGAACGGAAGTATCCTATACCACCCTCGATTTTGCATTCCTATATAACAACCCCGTCGGAGATACAATCGTGTCTTCGGCGCTTCCCTAGCCGAAAAGCCCCCGGGCCAGACGGCATCCCTTATTTACTCCTCAAAAACTTACCGCGGAAAACTATTGTGCTAATAGTACAAATAGTCAACGCAGTCCTTAAATTTCAGCACTTCCCACAGGACTGGAAAAACGCTGTAATAATCCCCATCTTAAAGCCGGGCAAAAACCCGACCGAACCCGCCTCTTATAGGCCAATTTCCCTCTTGAACACCCTCGGTAAATTAACCGAGAAGGCCATCCATTCGAGATTACAGGCAGCAGCCGAGCTTCGAAGTTTAATCCCGGATGAGCAGTTTGGCTTTCGACCAAGACACAACACAACGCTGCAGACTGCTAGGATCGCAACGGATGCCTATGCAGCATTTAATAAGCTTCAAAGTACGGTTATGCTGCTTCTCGACATGCAAAGGGCCTTTGACACAGTCTGGCACTCAGGCCTGCTGTACAAGTTGTTTGCCGTGCATTCACTGCCACTCTACCTAGTTTCCCTGATAGCGTCTTGCCTAAAAAACCGTTCCATCCAGGTGAAAGTGGAGAATTCCACTTCTGCCAAAAGACGCATCGCGGCAGGAGTACCACAAGGAACAGTGATTTCGCCGCTGCTGTATACATTGTACACAGCAGACATTCCAAAACTTCCCACTACAAAAATAGCACTATACGCTGATGATACGGCTATCTACGCATCGTCTTTTTATGCTCAGGCTGCGAAATCTCGCATTGCACATCACCTGAGTTTATTGACGCCGTATTTTGACAAATGGAAACTTAAAGTGAATCCCAGGAAGACGGAACTTATTATCTTTTCGCGCAAATTCACTAACAACAAAATCTTATCACCACTCGTGGTCCAAAATACTCCTATCAAACCAACAAAAGAGGTGAAATACCTGGGATTCAAACTAGACGCCCGACTTCACTTCAACAAGCATGTTGACTATGCTGTACAAAAGACTTTCATGGCCCGAAGAAAGTTGTACTCTCTTCTGGCGCCAAATTCTTTCCTATCACCTCGAAATAAACTTCTGCTCTACACCTCCACCATAAGGCCCATACTGACCTACGGCTCCCCTGTCTGGCACTCTGTCTGTGATTCCACGAGACGACGTGTTCAAAGGACCCAAAATAGGTTCCTAAGAGGCGTCCTATCGGCTGACAGATACACCAGAATAACCGAAATGCACGAAGCTACAGGGATGGCCTATATAGCCGACTATACAGTGTGTCCAGTATAAAATGATGTACATGGGGATATTGGAAACCGTTAGAGTTACAGGGTGGACCAAATGGGGAAAAAGTTGCGCAATCAAGTGCCTATAAATAATCTGTCTTCAACTTCTTAGAACTCGGAATAGTAACGGATATACAGGGAAAAAAAGAAAAAAGTGCGTTTTATAAAATCCTTTATATCGTGTTTATTATAAAAGATACAATAACGAAATTTTCAGGGTGGGGGTAAGAAATGAGCGTGAATTTGAAAATAAGGTAAAAAATAATCTAGGCCCACTATGTTCAATGAGGCCGAAGTCAACTTTTGTTTTTCTTATGGGCGCCATATTGAATTTCTGCATTTTTAGATTCCCCTTTAAATATGCTCTTCAACCATGTATAACATGTTTATGTTCGATCAAGATAAATAATTAAAATTAACAAAATTACGATTTAGTGGTAGTAGGCATTGATATTTCTATTAATTATTACTTTAAATCATTATTGTTCATACATCGAACACTGCAAAAGAACAAGTAACATTTTAGGATTAAAGTAGGTGTTCAAATAAGCCACCGTTTTCTCGCACGCACAACGTACATCGTCTCATTACTGCTTCACAGGATTTTCTGATCATTTCTGGGTAATTCTGTTAACAGCATTGCCCCATGCAAAAAAATCAAGCGGTGTTGTGTCAGGGGATCTCGCAGGCCATCTTACTGGTCCCAGGTTGCTATCCACTTATTGGGAAATTCGTGATTTAAAAATTCTGTGATAATACGTGCATTATGTGGCGGCGCGCCGTCTTGTTGGAAATACAAGTTTTGCAGGGTAGCTACTGGAACATCCATAAGTGCTTCCGCTACCTTAGTTTGTAAGAGGTTCATATATCTCTCGGAATTTAAGTTCTCATTAAAAAAAATGGTCCAATCACGTGGGTACCCACAATACCTAACCAGACGTTAAATCCAATCCTAACTTGGTGCCTAACTTGACGAACTAGCCGTGGATTTTCATCTGACCAAAAAACGGTATGTTTACGATTAAATAGTCCACATTTAGTAAATTGCCTCTCATCTGACCAAAGGACTTTTAAGGAAAAGTTTGGTATCTCGTTATTTCTTTGAATAAACCACTGACAAAATGCCATTCTTCTAATCGCATTGCCATTCTGAGTCCCTGGCAGGACCGTTCACGATAGGGGTGATATTTATAACGCTTTAAAATACTATTCGCCGTTGACCGCGCAACACCTGTTGGGGCTTCAATTTGTTGTAAAGACGTACGAGGTGTCTCAACCACGCTTTGCATTACCAAATTTTCTTTATTTTCGTCTGGAAGTTTGTTTTTCTTTACCTTAGCAAAACTCTCGTAAGCTACAAGGTTGTCTTTCAGACGCCTAAACATAGTTCTACCAGGTTGTCGCCTTTCTGGATATTTATTTAAATAAATTTCTTCAGCTTTCGCTTCATTTTCATTCATTTTTCTTCATTCATAATTTGAAAAGTGATTCATTTTGAAACACACAATTAATTACAAACACTTGACACTGACAATAAATTCTACTTTGACAGTTATCTAGGTAATTAAAACACACAACAAACGTCACTATGGGGAAATTGAGGAGAAATATCAATGCCTACTACCATAAAATCTTAATTTTGTTAATTTTAATTATTTATCTTGACCGAACATAAACATGTTATACATGGTTGAAGAGCATATTTAAAGGGGAATCTAAAAATGCAGAAATTCAATATGGCGCCCATAAGAAAAACAAAAGTTGACTTCGGCCTCATTGAACATAGTGGGCCTAGATTATTTTTTACTTTATTTTCAAATTCACGCTCATTTCTTACCCCCACCCTGAAAATTTCGTTATTGTATCTTTTATAATAAACACGATATAAAGGATTTTATAAAACGCACTTTTTTCTTTTTTTCCCTGTATATCCGTTACTATTCCGAGTTCTAAGAAGTTGAAGACAGATTATTTATAGGCACTTGATTGCGCAACTTTTTCCCCATTTGGTCCACCCTGTAACTCTAACGGTTTCCAATATCCCCATGTACATCATTTTATACTGGACACACTGTATAGATACCATCGCTGAAAAATTTTATCATAGCGGAGTGCAAGGCTCAGTCCTTACGCGAAATATCACCCAAGTAAGAGCAAACCATCGCCCAACCCATGGTCCCCTGTATAAGCGACCTCCCATATTTTATGAGGATTTTGTCCCTGACAGTACGTGACGACAAACAAACATTGCCTGCCAGTTGCAGACAGTCGTTTCTAGCAATTGAGCCGACTTGACGGGTTCGTCCTGCCTCGTTCTGGCTGGTGTTGGCTGGTTCTTGCACCGATTGGGGCGGGGGCGGATGGATTTGGTCATCTAGTTGAAACTGCCGGCGGTTAACGCCACGGCTGACAGTATCAAACTTAAAGGTCGAAGCAAAAGGGGTTTTTGGCTTCCCTTCAGGAAGACCTTTTTTCTTTAATGAATGCCCCTCGAATAAATCCAAAACCGCCACTTCAAGACTATCTCCTGGCGTTGTCGTGCGTATGGCTAGCTCGGTATGGACATCCATGTTAGGGCACTGCCCAGATAATGGACGACTTAGCGCGCCTATTTAGATCATGGGCAAAGAGCAACCGGCCGAACATCTGGCTAGACATGGGAGTTATGTTTGTTAACTTTGTTTGTGAATTTTATTAATGGGAATGTTCAATAATTTTTTATCTATCTATCTATCTTCTGCCAAAAAGTCGGCGAGCAGCTCGCATTTGTCGCTGGTGGTAATGTAACTCCGCCCCGCTTTTTCAAGAGCGGGGACTTGTTCGTAGCCTTTTCGTAGACTTCTCGACAGTTTCCACAAAGAACTGTCACGGGGAGATAAGTTTCGCAACTTCTCCGCCCAGGTAAAATTCCTGTATGCGGAAATTTCGCTCTGGATGTCTCGTGCAAGTTCTGCTGCCTTTATGCGATCGGCAGATTGCCTGAATCGCTGCCAACGCTTCCTGATTCTATTTTTCGCCTTAATAAGGTTCAAGATTTCCTCAGGAAGGTTGTCGCGCCGCGGTCTGTTCGGAACTTTTTTGGCCAAAGCTTGCTGTATCCGCTGTATATTCCTGGTTAGACCTTTTACCGCATGCTCTAGAGCCTCGACAGTATCAATCTGGCCCGGAATACACGTCAGGTCTTGTAGTCGTTTCCGATATTCGCGAAAATCGAAATTTTCGTATGAATATCGAAAGTCGTTCGTTTGTGTGCTCTTTAAATCCCTAATGTCGAGGTAAATGGGCAAATGGTCACTGCTGAGGGCGTCTATAACCACCATCTCCGTGAGATTGGCGAGTCCTTTGGCGAGACCAGGTAGAGCGGCCTGAAGAGTGTCTTCATTTTGAAGACACTTCTCATCTCCTTTGTCTGTCAGATCCTCTTTTGTCTGTCAGATGTAGACTGGGCAAGCCTCGTCAAAGCTACGATGAGGCCCACCGCAGTTAGCGCATTTTAGTGTAGCTCCAACGGGGCAGGCGGTGATTTCATGCCCCCCAGCGCATCGGGAGCATTTAAGGTCCCGGTGGCAGTTCCCGGAGACATGGCCCAAGCCCTGGCATCGACGACACTGTGTCAGGGTCTTCCGGTTTTGCGGGTTTTCCCACGAAACCTTGACACTGCACACCACCCTGGCCTCGGCGAGTGTCTTCATTTTGAAGACACTTCTCACCTCCAGTCCTTTGTCTGTCAGATCCTCCTTGATGGCAGTCGGATCGACATTTCCCTCCAGGCCCCTCAGGACGAACGCGTGTGTTTTTTGCGACGAAGGGGCGTAGGTGTGGAACTGGCTCTTGTTCTCCTCCAGGGATCGTTTTACCGCCGCCCAGTCTATAATGCTGCTGCAATACACGATTAACGAAGCCTTCGTGTACTTCACCGTGAACGGCTGACTGGTGATGGTTTTTAGACCACCAATCAGCATTGTGTGATCGCTGGGTTTTCCAGCGATCACAATTGGCGGCGGCTTTTCTGCCTTCTTGGTCTTGTTTGCAGTTGCCGCAGGGCTCTCAGCAACTGCTTCCCGTTCAGTCCCTACGCTGGTGTTGGAAAGTGTTGGAGGCTCATCCACGATTGGCGGCTGGATGGGCGTAAAGCGTTTTTTTTAGCGTCGTGGCCTCTGGAGCAACAATCAGCGTGCTCCACGCCACAGTCCTGCGCGGGACGACGAACCCGTCATCCGCTGCGCCCGCTGAAGTCGCCTGCGACACCCCTACAGCCTCCTCCATCGCTGATTTTTTTGGAGCCGGGGTTGGTGACGCTGGCGATGTTGGGTCAGACTTGGGCACCCTACCCCTCTTCTTGGTCCTGGGCCTAAGAAAGTAGCTCCCTTGGGAGCCCTGGTCCGACTGGGCTTCCAGAGAGCTTGCGGGATTCATTGCACTTATCGCGCAAACCCGGTAGTTGCCCGATAAGGAATGTTCCAAACGTTGTCTCAAAAATCGCACAATACAATAACGAACACAATTTCCACTCGATTCCAACTGTAAAATAGCGCACGATTGAACTTCGCAGCACGTCCACACTCTGCAAGCAACGATGCGAGACTATCAAGGGTATTAATGACGGCAACAATAAACAAAAATATAGCGAACTTGGCAAAACGATCAGCAGGAGTTTAAATAAGACAACAACATGTACATATATATGTACAACATGTACATATACAACAACATGTACATGTATAGCATCAATATGCGAAGACATTTTAAATAAGTTAAAATGCTTTCAAAAACCTTCAAAGCTCATTATCTTCATCAATCAAGAACACGCATGGGGTTAGGTTGGCAAGAAAAACTGAAATCATAGAACGATGGCTGCAACACTGCGAGAATCTGATGGAATCAGGAGAAGAGAATGCGCAGGGCGACGATGATCTAGAAAACATCCAGCAACGCGAACCTCCTATACTAAAATCCGAAGTAGAAGCCGCTCTGAGCAAGCTTAACAATCACAAATCTCCTGGATCTGACAATATCGTCTCTGAAATGCTGAAAAGCAGCAGCAACAAAGGCACAGATCTACTACATCAAATATATGGCACAAAAGTATGGAAAAACGTAAATGGCCTGAAAGATGGACAGAATCAGACAACATCCCTATACATAAAAAGGGAGCTAAAGATGAATGTGGCAACTACAGAACCATCGCTTTGATACGCCATGCCAGTAAAGTTCTCTTGCAAATCATACAGGAACGATTAAACAACTACCTCCTACCTCAGATCCCCCCAGAACAAGCAGGGTTTGTGCCGGGGCGTGGAACGCGAGACCAACTTATGAATTTACGACAAATTATAGAAAAAGCATATGAGTACAACGTACCGGCTGTGTTTGTTTTCTTGACTACACCAAAGCCTTTGACACCGTACAATGGGGACGACTATGGAGCATGCTGAGGGAGATGGGGGTCCAGAAACATCCAATATATATCATTCATATTTATCAAGGCTGCATTCTCTCCCCAATTCTCTTCAACATATACGGAGAATGGATTATTAGAAAGGCTCTAGAAAACTGGGAGGGCGGAGTCTCTATTGGCGGAAAAAAAGTGTCAAACCTACGGTATGCGGATGACACGATAGTTCTGGCACAAAACGATCAAGAAATGTTTGATATCAGGAGAAGAAATGGAATGGCAAAAGAAGATTTGGGCAGACTAGTTAAAATCTGGAAAGACCACAATATCCGAAAAATGACCAAGATGAGAATTCTCAAAGCACTGATATTCTCCATCATAACCTATGGGTCAGAATCTTGGACGTTGAACGCAGCATGCCGCAAGAGAATAGGTAGCATAGCGTTTGAAACGATATGCTACCGCAGGATGTTGTGGCTCCCTTGGACAGCTCATAGAACAAATATCTCCATACGCAAAGAACTAAATATTCGACATCATGAAAGGTTCCTCCCAATAATCCAGAGGCGCATACTGAAATATTTCGGTCATGTGATACGGAAGGATGGGATGGATAAAATTGTGATCCAGGGAAAGGTGGGCGGCAAAAGAATGCGAGGCAGATCTCCTGTAAGATTCATAGACCAAATCAAGGACCTTACAACTATGTCAATAACAGAAGTAATGAGAACTGTAGAGGATAGAGAAGCATGGCGAAGGCTTGTACCATGAATAGTCACGACGCTCGAAACCGAGCAACGACTGGAGAGATGGATGTCTATGAACGCGTGCAGGTTGTGAATCGGTTAATTGGAATTATGATGAGAATGGGAAAGGTACTGAAAACATATCATCTGGGTATTACTACATATTTTATATTAAATAGTTTATGTAATAACGTGTCCACGGGGCTCGGAAAATCCAAGGCAATCGCTGATGAACGAACGTGGCGTTGACGGCACCGGTGTTCCACTTTCAACCTTTTCCTTCCGATTGGAGAGTTTATCGCCCAAGTCCATGAATGAACCTTGGGCAGGCAAGGAGGCTTGGCACTAAGTAGGTCCGCTGTCGTGGTGTCTTCCCCACCAGTGGGGTGGCCGAACTTGGCCAGGTTAAATAGCGCTCGTAGATGAGTGTCCGAAGGATCAGTCATAATTAAAAACGAACAAGAGCCAACGGGCATTAATTGTTTGAAATTTAATTGAAAGGGGCAAAAGTCTGCGGAATTGGAGACAAAACAAAAATGTGGCCGAAATGTATGGGATTTGTCGCCACTGTGTCGTGAAACATGAATGTCTCGGTTTTGTCGATGTTTTGTCTGCTTGGTCTGGATTAGGCATTAGGTAATGATTCGCTTTGCCATACTCTCATGGAATCACTCCTGTCTCAGGTGCATTAGTCTGTAGCCCAGATGTCACACATTCGCATAGTATCGCACCAGTCATAGCTCGTATCTCGTAAAATATATCAATTGTTAAAACAATTGTTGAGCGGATATTCTTTAAAGGGGGTCTAACAATTTAAGAAAAACGCTCAAGATAAAGTGCCACAACTATTACTCATAAATTTTAATGCAAAACATGTGAATATGTAATTATGTTTCTATATTCTATTATTTGTTATTTTATTTTGCAGCATCAAGTAATTAATAATTAGATATCTATTTTGCAATGTTTCATATTTAAGATATAATTGTAAATATTTTTACTGTTTTCATTATTTCAGAAAACACGGGTTCCGTCTTCTTGGGTTTTTAATGGAGCTGGTTTTTAATTGCTCCACGGATCTCGGATCAATTACACGTGGTCATAGCGGCCATCATGGATTCGTCCATCCGGTTCTTGGGTCTCAAAATTTCAACTGGCCGATTAGATAATTGCTTTTCCCAGTGGAAAGAAAGGTTTCTTGCAATCTATGCCACCATCAAGAAATTTCTTAATTCTAAAATCCTCAAAAACCGACCATGCGGTAGCGTTGAACACAATCAAAAATTCAAAACCCGACCATGCGGAATAAACTCAAAATCGACCTGCCGATCTAATCGTCACGGCCTAATTAATTCTTCAAAAGCCAAAAATCTACCGTTACACCAGTAGAAGTTTTTCCTCCCCCCAACCTTCCGTTGGCGCAGTAATCAAAAATCACCAAATTCATTGGCCCTAACGGACACGTGATCCCGCAATCTGCTAAACATATTTTTCACCTGCGATAAGAATCGCCAAATTTGCTAGATTCGGATTTTACAGCCAAAATTTAACTCTATGATGAAAAAACCTAAACAGATATGCTTGGCAAATAACTTGAAAACGCATGCCGAGGTCGAAAACAAATTAAGAGGTTTACGGCAAAATATTTTCACGTAACAAAATTGAACAAAACCACTCTTGAATGTAACAAAATAAGATAAAACTATATCTTAAGGTACAACTCGAACGAAGAATAACAATACAAGGTTATCCCATTTTACAACTCTTGCCAATAGAGGCGCTGGTGTAGAAGCTTCCAAAAATCGTGGGAAGTTGAACGTATTATAGTCTATAGTATTTGATCCCTTGTACCAAGTCAGCGTGGATTCTCAACTCAGCGTGGATTCGGTCAGTCGCGTCATGTTTGACTTTTGTGCGTTTCTTAGCCTGCTAGAAACGCGTGCCAGATAGGGGAGGCGTATGTAAGTAAGGGATTTATAGTGGAGGTGTAGAGCAGAAGTTTATTTCGAGGTGAACTCAACACAGTCTTGTTTACAGTATACTGGAACGCAATGCGATTTTAAGGCGATACGAATCACTGTTTTTAGGGATTCGTGCCATCCGAATCACTGGAAGGATTCATATCAATGATACTAGTGTACTATTATGTATACTAGAGCCTATATGGTTTTTAGAAAGCAAAATTTTAGTTGATAAAAAAAAAGCAACGAGCAATATCAAGAAATTATCAGTCAGTCACTTTGATATAAGCTGGAAACAAAGACAATAGTATGAGAGCGGAAACAGAGTGGCGACGTCTTTGCTGCGTCGCCGTGTGCGTGCAAGAGAGAAGGGAACAGACCCCTGGGTGGACACGGCCAGACATAACGTCGCCGTAACGCATTCCAATGGGTTTCACAGTGTCATAAGAAGTTATCACTTCAAAAATTGTGTTTTTAAACACATACGAAAAACATCAAATTTTGTAGAATAAAGCGTTAAAAGAACATGCATTCAATGATTAAATATGATATGATTCAACTCAGTGTTCCCCATGCTCAACATGGACACACAGAGCGGCAACACAAAAGTGTCTAAAGACGCAGTGTTACCCAGGCAACGGCAATGTTAACCTGAGTGCAAAAAAAATAAAACAGAGGCTAATCGCGGTTAGAACATCTGCTCGTATATCTGAACTGCCAGTCGGGAGGCGCGTAGGTGTTGACCGCTCTACCTGCCGTCTAAGGGACGACAGATCGGACGAGAACCGGTAAAAAAATTCGAATCGAGTTCGAAAAATAAAAAAGACAACGGCACGCGGTGTTCCCAAGCGGTCACCCTTCCAAGTACTAACCGCGCCCGACGTTGCTTGACTTCGGTGATCGGACGAGATAGATAGATAGATAAAAACTTTATTAACATTTACATAGTATACAAACATTCACAGATTTTCAACGGCAATAAAAGGATAGAAGCAAGCTCCTATCAGTGCCTGGCCAGATGTTCGGCCAGTTGCTCCTCTGTCTATGATCGAAATATGCGGGGAGTAGTCCAGTACCTGGGCAGAGCCCTTACAAGGACATTCGCTGATCTGCAATCGCACGACAACGTGAGGAGATAATCTTTAAAGGCTATTTTTCTTTTACTGGAGGGGCATTCATTGAGGAAAAAAGGTCTTCCTGAAGGAAAGCCAAAAACCCCTTTTGCTTCGACCTTTAAAATGATACTATCAGCCGTGGATTTTGCCGCCGGCAGTAAACGATTGTATGACCTGGGCCACGCCCCCTCGCTCTGATCGGGACAAGTCTTGCCAGCAAGTCTCGCACCGACCGGAACAACGAAGCTAGGTTTCGGTTAGTCACATAATGTTGGATATGTGCATTTCCAGCCTGCAAGGAATGACTAGGCCTGCTTAATGCAGAAAATGTAGGTTTGTTGTCACGTTTTGTTATGGGACAAAAGCCTCATGAAACATGGGCAGTCGCTTATACAGGGGACCGTGAGTGGGGCGACCGTTCGCTCTAATTTGAGTGGTATTTCGTGTTAGGACTGAGCCTTGCACTCCGCTATGATAAAATTTGGCAGAGATGTTATCTATATAGTCAGCTATATAGGGCACCCCTGTAGCTTCGTGCAGTTCGGTGTTTCTGGTGCATCTGTCAGCCGATAGAACGCCTCTCAGGAACCGATTTTGGTTCCTTTGAACACGCCGTCTCGTAAAATCACTGACAGAGTGCCAGATAGGGGAGCCGTACGTCAGTATGGGCCTGATTGTGGAAGTATAGAGCAGAAGCTTATTTTGAGGTGATAGGAAAGAGTTTGGCGCCAAAAGAGAGTATAACTTTCTTTGGGCCACGGCTGTCTTTTGTACCGCATTTGAAATATGCGCTTTGAAGCGAAGTCGGGCGTCTAGTCTGAATCCCAGGTATTTCACCTCTTTTACCGGCATAATGGGGGTATTTTGAACCATGAGTGATGACAAGATTTGATTGTTACTAGATTTGCGCGAGAAGATAATAAGTTCTGCCTTTCTGGGATTCACTTTCAATATCCATTTGTCGAAGTATGTTGTCATCAAACTCAGGTGGTGTGCAATGCGAGACTTCGCTGGCTGAGCATGAAAAGACGACGTGTATATGGAGATGTCGTCGGCGTAAAGTGCTGTTTTTGTAGTAGGGAGCATCGGGATATCCGCTATATACAGTGTGTACAATTGCGGCGATAAAACAGTACCTTGCGGCACGCCAGCCATAATGCGTCGTTTGGTAGAGATGGAATTTTCTACTTTCACCTGGATTGAGCGGTTTTTAAGATAAAACGCTATTAGCGAGACTAGGTGGAGTGGAAGTGAATGAACTGAAAACAACTTGTACAGTAGGCCAGCATACCAAACTGTATCGAAGGCTCTTTGCATATCGAGAAGCAGCATTGCCGTACTTTGATGTTTGTTAAATGCTGCGTAGGAGTCCGTTACAGTCCTAGCAGTCTGCAGCGTTGTGTTATGTTTGGGTCGAAAGCCAAACTGCTCTTCCGGTATTAAACTTCTAAGTTCGGCTGCCGCTTGCAACCTCGAAAGGTCAACCTTCTCAGTTAATTTGCCGAGGGTGTTTAGGAGGGAAATTGGCCTATAAGAGGCAGGATCGGCCGGGTTTTTGCCCGGCTTTAAAATTGGAATTATTACAGCTCTTTTCCAGTCCTGTGGGAAATGCTGCAGTTTAAGGATTGCGTTAACTATTTGTACTATTAGTACAATAGTTTTCCGCGGCAAGTTTTGAGGAGTAAATAAGGGATGCCGTCTGGCCCAGGGGCTTTTCGGTTAGGGAGACGCCGAAGGTACGATTGTATCTCCGACGGGGTTGTAATATAGGAGAGCCAAATCGAAGGTGGGATAGGATACTTCCGTTCTACAAAAGCAGCGGTCGGTATTTCTATCTCGTTATCCTGAGGGGATGGTTGGACTTTGTGTACCTCTGCCAAAAAGTCTGCGAGAAGCTCACACTTGTCACTGGTGGTAATGTAACTCCTATCTTTTTCAGGAGCGGGGATGTGCTCGTAGCCTTTTCGGAGGCTTCTTAACAGTTTCCACAAAGAATTGTTACGGGGGGTTAAGTTTCGCAATTTTTTCCGCCCAGGTGAAATTCCTGTAAGCGGAAATTTCGCTTTGAATGTCTTGTGCAAGCTTAGCTGCAATTATGCGATCGGCAGGTTGCCGAAATCGCTGCCAACGCTTCCTGATTCGGGTTTTCGCCTTAATAAGGTCCAAAATGTCTTCAGGAAGGTTGTCGCGCCGAGGCCTATTTGGAACTTTTCTGGCTAAAGCTTGTTGTGTCCGTTGTATATTTCTGGTCAGCCCTTTCACTGCAAGCTCTAAAGCTTCGACAGTATCGATCTGGTCCGAAATACACGTCTGGTCTTGTAGTCTCTTTCGATATTCGCGAAAATCGAAATTTTCGTATGAGTATCGAAAGTCGTCAGTATTTGTGCGCTTTTTGTTTTTGATTTCGAGGTAAATGGGCAAATGGTCACTGCTGAGGGCGTCTATTACCACCATCTCCGTGAGATTGGTGAGTCCTTTGGCAATTCTAAAGTCAAGGAAGGATGGATTCCTTCCATTGCTTGGATAGTGAGTTGGAGAATTTGTGGGCATAACCAGTAAGCCATTATCGCGAACGTAGTTGGCAAGAAAAGTGCCAGCTGCGTTTTTCTGTCCAGGGTTATTAAAGTATGGATGGCAAGTATGGATGGATTGGTGTTTGTGAAGAATGGATCCACATCAGTGGCCTGTAAGCGTCTACCAGTAGAGTACCCACAGTAAATCAACATACCATCAGGAAGCTCTACGCCAACGTTTTCTATTACCGACTGCCTGTATGGCAGTCTCGTGTATGGTATGGTTGTCTTTACGGCTATGGCAACCCCACCTCTGCTACCGTGCCGATCAGCGCGCTCTAGCCGGTATTCTCGAATCTTGATTCGGTCTCCGGGGCGCAACCATGTTTCCACGATTAGCGCCACATCACCATCGTGAGACTCGAGGAATTGGACGAACTCCCCAAGACGACTACGGAGTCCACATGAGTTCCACTGACCAATCCCCATAGGGCACAGTTGACAATATCAGTGCTTAAAAATCGAAGCTGTTAATGTCCTCGTTGAAGAATTGCGCGGAAACCAGAAAATTTTCTGCCTTCGTAACGCAGTTCTTCAATGCGGCGCTGTAAAATCTCACCGCCTTGACTATCTCCTGCAAGTTTACCTGCATTGCAAGCTCGGCGAATTCTCGCTGGACGCTGTCGAGCATGGCCACCGCATTCCCATTTGAACCATGGGCTTGAGCCGAGTTTGCTGAAGGCTGGTGGGCGGTGCTTCTGGGAGGAGCCGGCTGGCGGACTAGTGGCGGAAAGTCGGGTTAGGAAGTTTTTCCTGTTCTTCAACAGGAAGAACAGGAAAAACTTCCTAACCCGATGCAAGAATTTGGCGATCGTACCAAAGTTCATACGGGTGAGGAGAAAGGAATTTAATTTTGGGAACAGACAGAATCAAACTAAATATTTAAAGGTTTTGGACATGTTTTACTTTAACTGCCTGAATATCGTATTAAGTGATTGTTGTTCAAAGTTAAAAAGTATAGAGAATAAAACCATTAATGTGAAAAGAAATTTACAAGAAAGATATAGTCACAATGAATTAAAAGCGTTTTTTGAACAACAAGAGCAGAAGTACGAAACTGTGTTCAACAGGGTCAGGGCAAAACAAAGAAACAAATTAGAAACATTAGTAACAAAAAAACATGATATAGACAACAAATATAGGACTAATAAAACATGGGTAAAGAATTTAACAACGGTAAGCATATCAGACAGTGTCAGGTATGTACTGTCACTTGGCCCAAACTTTTCTATCAACAAAAAACAATACAAACCGGTTCATGAAGTTATAGCAAACATCGAACCTGGAAACTTCTCTTCAGATAGCGATAAAAAAAACGAAATAAGAAGTAAGTCATGTAATATATTAACAAATTTCAAGAGGGGAACGTCGAACAAAGGTGTGCCCAATGATATCAATAGGCTTATATGTGAAACCAAAACTTTCTTAAATGAACACACAAACATCTGCGTGTTAACGGCTGACAAATGTAGCAAGACAGTTGTTATGATGAAAAGTGAATATAGAACAAAAATGCTAGCATTAATAAATGATGTAAAAAAACATAAACCGGAAAAAATCTTACTACAAATATTCAAACAAAACTAAATAAAATAATAAATTCATGGCATAAAAATAAATTCATAACAGATAATTTAAAGCGAACACTATCTTGCAACAACGGCCGAGCACCATTTATATATGGCCTGCCAAAGCTTCACAAAGCAGGCCACCCATTAAGACCGATAGTTAGCAATATAAATGCCCCAACTTACCAATTATCTAAATACCTGTCAGCTGTGTTGAGTAATGTATTGGGAAATTCACAATATCACATTAGGGACTCATGGAGCTTCTGCGAATTCATAAAAAAACAGAAGATACCTGAGAACCATCGCCTAATATCGCTTGATGTGGTATCGCTATACACAAACATCCCGATAGATTACTCAATACAGTGCATAAGAAATAAATGGGCTGAAATTAGGGAACATACATCATTACCCGAAAATGAATTTATTGGGGCGGTAGAGCTGTGCCTTAAGTCCACTTACTTCCGATACGAGGACAATTTCTATTCACAAATATATGGAGTAGCTATGGGATCTCCCATAGCTGCAACAATTGCAAACCTTGTAATGGAAAGTCTGGAAGAAAAACTAATACCTGATTTAAACTTTAAGTGTGGATTTTTTAAAAGATACGTTGATGACTGCATAATGTGCCTGCCAAACCAAAAAGATCAATACACACTGGATAAGTTTAATGCATTCCATGAAACCATAAAATTCAACATTGAGGAAGACAAAAACAGATCATTAAACTTTTTGGATATGACGGTTATGTATGACGATAATGGGGAAATAAAAACAAACTGGTACACAAAGGATGTGTGGTCTGGTAGATACTTGAATTACCAATCATATGCACCTATACAATATAAAAAAGTGTGGTAACAGCTCTTACTGATAGAGCGATAAAATTAGCCCATTGTAGATACAGACAAAAAAATCTTGAAAAGGTAAAAAAGATACTAATAATGAACAACTATCCCAAAGAATTCTTCGAACCAATTATAAAACAAAGAATTAATAAAATATACAATGCAAATAAATGGAACAACATAAATAATATAAAAAAGAAAAAAGAAGGTGAAATCAGGTATGTATCATTACCGCACATACCAGAAATCAACACAAAAATAAAAAATGTTTTAAAACCGCATAATATTGCTATAGCGGAGAAAACTAAAAACAACTTGGCAAAAGAGTGTTTTACAAAATTTAAGCCTAGAAGCGATAAATTGGACACACCAAACGTAATATACAAGATTGACTGTGTTCCGGAGATGCTACTTCTTCGAACCTTTGGATTGCACCACCGGAATAATTTGGGTTGAACTATTGTTTTACTCGAAGGACCAAAGGGTTTGAGAGATTAGTGTTTGGTGGGTATAGTTGGGGCAGTCGAGGAAATAATAAGCGTTATGGCCTTTTGCCAAGTGGGAAACCAGTACTGGTAACCACCGTTTATTACTTCAGTGTGCGATTGGGCTGGGCAGTTCTACCTTTGTAGACTTGTGACTATTTGTGTGTGGCGAAGACTGTCTTGAGATGACTACTGGGTGTAGTCCCGAAGAGTGTATGCTCACGACTGTTTGCGACAAGTGTGTGGAGACGACTGTGTTGAGATGACTACTGGGTGTAGTCCCGACGAGTCTGTATCAAAGACTGTGTGGAGATAATGAGATGACTACAGAGTGTAGTCCCGAGGAGTGTGTGATCACGACTGCTTCCGACAAGTCTCTTGCGAAGACTGTATTGAGATGACTACTGGGTGTAGTCCCGAAGAGTGTATGCTCACGACTGTTTGCGACAAGTGTGTGGAGACGATTGTGTTGAGATGACTACTGGGTGTAGTCCCGACGAGTCTGTATCAAAGACTGTGTGGAGATAATGAGATGACTACAGAGTGTAGTCCCGACGAGTGTGTGATCACGACTGCTCCCGACAAGTGTGTGGCGATGACTCTCTCAAGACTGTTTGTCCCTTCTTTCGACTTGCGTGGTCAAAATTAGAGAAGCAGGGTGAGGGAAAGATGTTTCCCACGATTTGGGTTTCGGCCCCTTGGATGGTCGCGCCATTGGAATGTGGGCTGATTCTATAGGGTACCAAAAGTAGACCTCCCGCCGAACGCTATAGAGTGATTTCTCACATCCTTCAAATTCAAGACAATGGTCATCAGTCAGCTCTGACAAGTGAGCCACCCAAAAGAATACAATGACCACTTATCTACAGGATGCTAAAATTGTCACGACTATAATAAGCTGGAGAATCAACCTTTCAATCAATAAACCCGGAAATAGCACATGTGGTGACCGTCCCGAAGATCTTCGACAGGGGCGCACCATTTTCGGAATTCAATATAGAAAAAAGTCACAAGCCCAACAAATCTCTACTACAATGTTCAAATGTTATTTGAACAGACTGTTTGAACTGTGACAGCACATACTTAGGACAAACAGGGCAATATTTAAAGAAAAGAATATACGAACATAAATATAGCTTAAGAAAGGTTAACGAAAATGCAAAAGCATTAGCACAACATGCACAACAACAATTGCATGATTTTGATTTCGATAACACACAAATATTAATCAGTGAGGACAACTATAATAAGAGAAGAATCCATGAAATGATACAAATTAAGAAACATCAGAATGCAATAAATTTCAGATCAGATACAGGCAATCTTAGCTCTGTATATCATACGCTAATTAGATGATCGCATGAATGAACTGATTGGACCAGGTAAATGAAATATAAACATCTAATATTGAAGAATTGCCAAGCATTCCTAAAACGCAAAGAAAAGACGAAAGTTAAACAGTTTTTTTTTGTTTCGCTCGCTTGATATCGAATAAAATATGGAAAATTCAGTGACCAGTTGAATGTTGAAATATTACGAACTATACACGTAAGTTGAAATTAAAGTTTGAATCTCTAAACAATAGATTCTAGTCTTTTCCCGGATATGTTTGTCCTGACTCATCACCTGAAAACCAATGTTCTTAATGTACTTTTTAATATGTATGTAATTGTATTTTAATGTGTGAATTTTAGTGAGAGTTTTTTATTTGAATTGATGATAACTGTAAATGTATATTTTAGACAAACTGATGATGGTGGAGAAAGACACCGAAACGTATTTGTAACATTTTGAATAATAAACGGTAAAATTGACTGAAACCCAGGAATGCTTTGGAATAACCAGCAAGCGCAATTCAGGACTTTATTATGTTATCATATGTTAGCACAACTTTAGTCAATCTATCATTATTGAAGGAGCAAATTTGTACTCTACTTCTCGTGTTTCACCCTCTACATAATTGATTAATAATGAAACACCAATACAGCTTTCCTAATAGATTTATTAATTCAAAACATTGAACACTATTTTACATAATTTTTCAGTTTAATTACAAAACAAAAACAAATAAATCATAATTGCAGCAATAGTACAAATTTTATAGTCAAAACTAAACCAAATCTAAATACTAAAACGCTAAATACATCTTAATTGTGATTTTCATTGATTTTAATGAAGGTTGAATGAGTAAAAGATTCAGCTGCGTGCAAATGCTTTCGCACTTTCTTTAAAATCATTGTGTAATAATTGAGGAAGACGGTACCATTAAAAGTACCACGCAAGGGCTTTTCGCATTCTTTTAATTTAAATACAGTACAACTTTTCCAATTGAGTATTTCTGGAGAGATTTTCTTCAAAAACAGTAATGCCGTAGAACTAATTCATATAATTCAATAATTCAAGAAAACAAGAAAAAATTATTACAAAAATCAAAACACTGTCAATTGGATCGATGCGAGGTTCTTTTTGAAAGGTCTTAGGGAACAAAACGCTCCTGGTCGCAAAGTATGTAATGAGGAGTTAAATTTATGTCCTGTGCTAATGCTGCTGGAAATTATAAATTGAAACTGTTGGATCTGGGAAAAGTAAGACGATTTTCAGCTATTGGAAATACTTGAGAAAAAATGTCCCTATTTGATACCGCAGTCCCAGAAAACATTTTCAAAACCTGAATCAGACTAGCCATTTTCATGCTTTGTATGAGGTCATGACTGAAAAGAACGAAAAACACCATTTAAGCAAGAAATTGAACAATAAGTCCAACTAACAAGTGCGTGCAGCCGTAGAAAAATGTGCAATTTGTATTGATGAAATTCAGATAGTATCAACAGATGATGAAATATTTATGGATTTGGATGAAGCACCTTTCCAAAATGATAAATCGAATTCTAATAATGAGGTCATTCATGTAGATGTTTTTGTATTAAACTTCGTTGCATTTATGTAGATACAATCAAGTACAATGAAGTAATTTCATCGTTTAAAGCATTAATGGGCATCAGAAAATTATTATGACCAAATCATTTTGGTGCGTGACTCTCGCGCCAAGTCACACACAACACACATGGAGATTTCAAATTAAAATACGCATTTAAAAATGTATGCGTGTGTTTGTTTATTTTATTACTTGCTTTAGGAATATGTTTATACGTAAACTTTATACGTTGTCAGAATCAAAATGTAATTTTTATTTAAAAAATACGTTAATCAAAAAAATGAATATGTTTGTTGACATAAATTTTACAGCTTTGTTGTAATTGTATTTCAAATTTAGTAATTAGAATCTAAGTGAAATGCAAACACTTTTATCACTGATAGTCTTTTTTCAAGAGTTTTATATCCTTTCAGTATCTTTCCTGTAATGCGGACAAATCGGTAATCCGATCACATCGTGTGCGTTCAATTGACAGGATAAAAGATGTCGGTGAAATGAGGATCGCCTTTTAAATCTTGTGTTGCAAATATTGTATTAAAAAGCATGTTTGTCTGAATGCGATATCAAATGCATACGCAATACACTCCCAGAATCGGGAGTTAATTGTGTTACTTCTCTTACACGTGTACTCTTTTTTCTTCTGTATGCCTGATTCGATGTTCTTCGATGTTTTTGTATGCCTGTTTCGATGCGTTTTTAAGTATCCTTTTGATTTAAATGTGTTGCTGCAAATATCGCATTCAAAAGGCCGTTTGTCTGAATGCGATACCAAATGCTCAAGCAATTCACTGGCAGAATAGACAATTTTGTTACATGTCTTACACGTGTACTTTTTTTCTTTCGTATGCCTGTTTCGATGAACGTTTAAGTGTTTTTTGGATTTAAATGTGTTGCTGCAAATATCGCATTCAAAAGGCCGTTTGTCTGAATGCGATACCAAATGCCCAAGCAATTCACGCCCAGAATAGAAAATTTTGTTACATGTCTTACACGTGTACTTTTTTTCTCTCGTATGCCTGTTTCGATGAATGTTTAAGGTACTTTTTGATTTAAATGTTGAAGTGCAAAACTCGCATTGAAATGGGCCTTGACCTGATTGAGATTTCAAATGTTGTATCAAACCCCTTTGTGTATGTGTATTACGGAGAACATTTAAATCACATATTGTTTTGCAAAATAAATTGCAAGAATCACATTGAAAACGGCGTGTGTCTGAATGAGTTGGCAAATGAGATTCTAATGTTGATTTCGTAGGAAATGTTTTATCACAAATATGGCACGTGTAATATTTTGCTCTAGTATGAAGATTTCGATGCTTAGTTAGTTCACATTTTATCATGAATACAGAATTACAAAAATCACACGCATAATGGTATTTGTCTGGATGCGTTTTCAAATGGTTATCTAAATTTGAATATAACAAAGTTTGACCACAAATGCGACAGGTAAACTGATTTTCTGAATGTGTGGTCAAATGCATATTTAAGTTTGATTTACTTAAAACCGATGTCTCGCAAACGTTCCAGTTAAACTGATTTACTTCGCAGTTTTCTTCATCCTTCGCAGTTTTCATAGTTTCAGTTCGAGTGTCATTCATATTACTAATGGCTTCGTCTTCAACGTTTACCAACGCACACAAGTTTTCTTCTTCAATAATTGATTACAATTATTTTAATTTCTTCCGTTACTTGACTGCAAAATGCTGGGTTCATATCAACGAAGCATCTAAAAAATCTACAATTAGTAAAGAGATTTATAATTTTATATTGATAAAATTAGCATAACAAATAAGAAGCAAAAATTTCTCTGGACGGCTCAACCTTATCATAATGCAGGGACTTGATGTTAGTTAACAATTAGTTCACATCGATTTAGTAATAAATATATTCATGTTGAATCTGTTATCCTGCATCCTTTATTATCCTGCAAGTAAAAGTGTAATAGATTGTAACTTTTTCAAAAAGTGAATCCCTTTCTAGGTATCAACTAAATATTCCTGAAGTTGGACTTGAATTTCCTACTGCAAAGCAGGCATTGGAAAGGTCGTTTTTCGGACAGCGTTAGTGAATTGAGGATTGAAGCTTTTCGAATGAGATAATTCTTTGTCCGAATGCATATGCCCATGAACTATTAATAGGCCAGGCAAAATTTGATGATAAAAATTTATGACAAAATTTTTCAAATATGGCTCTAACGTGTCGTAAATGAGATGGAATCGCTCGGGGAACAACAAAAAAGTGGGAAAAATGCGAAAATTGTGTTTTTTCTCGGAAACTACCGCATATAACTCGGTTAGTATGCATTTTAGAGGAAAAATTTATACTTATAAGTTTGTTCGTAATGAAATTTTTTACACGATACAAGCCAAAATTTACAGAATTTATTTAAGAACACGTTCATTCATTGGTTTACTTTTTAACACGGAATTTCGTCGCCGCTGTCCTCGTTGTCGGATACGCAATCGTTAGCTGTTAATATGTCTGTATTTACAGGGAATTGGACATTATTGTCGCCATCAATAACAAGTTCACCACTATCTTCCACATCTATATTACTGTCTAATACATTTTCTTCGCAATTTTTACAAGTTTGACCTTGTCATCCTGCACAATAATCGGTACATTTTAATCCGTGATTTACACAACTTCAATATTTTGAGCAGCCTTTTGTACATTTACATCTGATTTCGCGTAATAAATTGTCAGGAACTAGTAAATCAGTTGGACGTTGGTTGTAATTTATTATCCCTAACACTTCAACCCCATTCCGGCGGGTCCAACGAGTTACTGTTCCTTTTTTGTACTTGATAATTTGCTCTAAACGTATGCTGTTTTGCCGCTTATGCAGTTGGCAAAAGCAAAGGTAAATTAAAAGTTTAAGCTTTAAATTTAGTTAAAAGCTTTCTTTCTAGAGCTACTTTAAAAACATACATTTCTTAGTATTACCAGAGATTAGTCAACTAATCTCTGGTATTACATAATTTAATTGTAAATTACTAGACTTCCGGTCCCCATATATAGCTGCAATGATTTTTGTGCCGGCGTTTTCAATTTCTTGTTCAGTGGCATTTGTTTTACGCAGACTTTGTGGAGGTAAACATATTGTGTTGCATAGCTTACAGTTGTGTTGTTTTTATTTCGTGTTTGTATTTCGATTCCAGGTTAAATCCTGTTTTAAGTGCTCCCTTAAAGTTTGTGCTCGTATGCATTTCTCGGTGATTTTTAGTGATACTTTTATTCTACATGGGAATTTGCAAATATGACTAAAAAAACCGACTTTCGTGACTTTTCCTCAATTTAATTGGTATTTCGTGAGTCACCATTTCAGAGAAGTCATTTTTCGCTTATTTCTTCCGTGAATAGAAGTGTGTAGTATTCAATAAACTGAGCATCTAAAAATTGTGCATGCATATACCTGTAGATTCAAGAGATGCACATTGGTTCTATAGTTCAGATGTTTTTTTGCATACATGTATTATCCGATATCGTATGCGAACTGTACTGTGTCAATCAAGCAAAGTACAGCAAGGTAAACAGAGATTGATACTTTTTGGTATGATTGTAACATATGGGGTATCAATTTGAAAACTTCCCACTCTTAATATCTCTCTTTCTGTTAAAAATACGGAAAATAAGAAAGACAACTCAATTTTATTTGTAAGGGGGACACTTTAAATTAATATTTTTAGCCTTCTTGTTTCAACCCCCTCGGAGAGATAGATGTCACCCTTAGAATTTTAAATGGGAATGGGGGTCAAGTGACACATCGTTTTAAAGGGCCTTCAATGCTCTTTTCAGCAGTATTCTACTTATTTGCTTTTAGTCCAGCGGTTTCCGGCTAATGCCATTTCAAAGTTGCAGAAGCGATTACACTTTGCCGCATTGCGATTTTGGGCTCCTGGTTAGTAATTACAAAAAAATTATTGCATTGGCTCTCCTTGCAGTACAAATGATTAGAAGAGTACGTGACATCGTTAAAATCGTTGAAGAGACTGTTGAACCTCTTATCCCGCAAGAGCTAGAAACTCAAATTGATGCAGAAGGTTATTCAGTTTTATAGGAGGATTGATTACCATTCCAGCAGGACGGTGCTAAACCTCATTATTTTCTTCCGGTCCGACAGTGATTAAACGAGAGATTCCTAAATAGATGGATTCCTAAATAGGGGACCAATTGAATGACCTTCAAGATCACCTGATTTGGGGCATCCAAAGTCCATTGTTTATAATACTCAACCTGCTGATATTGATGATCTTAAAAGCGGAAGTGGAGCAGAATGCCGGTCAATTCCCGGTGAAGTTTTCCGAAATGTTAGGTAGGAGTTCGAAAACAGACTTTATTATTGTTTACAGGAAAATGGACAACATTTTGAACAACTGATAAAATAGTGCGTAAATAGGTCCCATTTGTTTTATTGTGGAAATTTTTCTTTCGCAAATAAAAAGTTATATTCGTCGAAGTAAAATAATCAATAAATGAGATATCAATTATTCAAACTAGATTTTGTTTCTGTTATTCAACAATTTTAACGGTGTCGCCTACTTTTCTAATCATTTGTACTGCAAGGAGAGCTAACCTGGAAACCAACATCGCAATGCGGGAAAGTTTAATTGTTTTTGCAACTTTGAAACGCGATTAGTCGGAAACCTCTGAAGAAAAAGCAACAAAGTAGGATCCCACTGAAAACAGAATTGAAGGCCCTTTAAAACGATGTGCCACTTGACCCCCTTTCCCATTTAAGATTCTAATGGTGACATCTACCCCTCCTAGGAGTTTGAAGATAGAAGGCTAAAAATATATATTTAAAGTGTCCCCCTTACAAATAAAATTGGCGTGTCTTTCCCATTTTTCATATTTGTATCTGCAAGAAAGATATTAATGGTGAGAAGTTTTCAAATTGACACCCTGTATAATTGTAATATATAGGATGTCCCAAGGGGAATCGCCGCGATCGATATCTGGCAAACTGTAATTAGGAGAGATTATTATTAGATAACTGTTAGAGATTAGAACATTATTGTCCTGACTCATCACCTTGTTGTCCTATGAGAGTCAAATTGTTTTAGTTTGTTTTAATATGTTATAATTTGGTTGTATTTTAGTTTGTATATGATAGGCTGTGACCAAAGATTCTTGTTTTTTTAAATTTATTGGCAGTGTTTTAAATATTTGTTTATTTTAGACAAACTGATGATGGTAGAGAAAGACACCGAAACGTATTAAAAATTAAACAAAATAATAAATATTATAATTGACTGAAACCCAGGAATTTGTTGTTGAATTGAATTAAATTACAGTCAGGAAAATGTACACAATAATGTATAGGAGTTCCATTTAAAATAAGCGAGTTGATACCTACTTCCGGTATAAGCGGAAGTGTGGCAATCTTGGAAATATTTTAAGTGGCTTGCGCTAAATGACCTCGGTATACTGTTCAAGTTTCAAATCTCTCTTAATTACACCTTGCCAGATATCGATCGCAGCGGTTCCCGGTGGGAGACCCTGTACATATATTAAAATTGTGAATCTTTGATCTTGAGCCCCAATCTTGCAGGTGAAACTATTTGAGCCCCGAACTTACACCCTAATTACACAGGTTAATTACTCAAAAATCACTTGATCCATGGGCATTATAGAACCGACAATAGCTTACCCCTTAAGAAGGCAGTTCACCCTTACAAGCGATGTTAGTGGAACGAACAACCAACCTGAAGGTCTCCACTCAAATTGGTGCACCAATCCAGCAAATATTACGTCTAAATGAGTCGCTAATCCTTCAGAATAACAGTGAAGTAGGCTCCGGCAGCAACAAATTCAATGACGCAAATGCTTAAATCCCAAAATATTTGCTTCAAAGCCAAGTCGCTGACAAAGCATTAACAAGACTCTTCCAAAACTACCTTACCTAATTGAATTGCCGAATCAAACTTTTAATGCCTCAGTCTTCAGCAACGAAATGTTTCATCAATTTTACCACAAACATAGGCGACCGCCATACACACTCTGCCACGAAAGCCATCGAAATTTCAAATGTGGTATTCCAAACACGTGAAGAGTAAAAAAATGTTCAAAGATATTGATAAGGAACCATACGCTTTACAATAAATAGACGTTTTGATTATGGTTGATATATGTATCAAATATAATCTGATATTTTCAATGCGTTTGCTATTTTGAATTTACTGCAAAATTAAATTGTTTCAAACACTACGGCGACTTTTTTGGTTCGAATGCATATTTCGATGCTTAATCATCACCTGCATGAAAGCGTTTATCCGAATGCGCTTTCAGGTAATCATATAAATTTGGAGTAAATCAAAATGTTCGCAGCACAAATTTTCCTTTGTACCGTCTCTTTTTTATATGAGCACCCTGACGAATGTTTAATAATTCCATACTTTTAAACCGTGAAACACAAAAATGACACTTTAAGGAGTGAACTTTTGAATGATTGATTGAAACATGATTTAGCACAAACATGACATGTTAGTGCCTGTATATCTGGATTGTTATACTTGTTGTATCTCTTTTTATACTGTGTTATTCGATTGGTACTTCCGCCTTTATTTCCTGGAACGTTTTTAATTGTAGATCAACTGAGCATCTAAAAATACATATGCAATATAAAAAAATCAATTCGATTCAAATGTCATTCAGAATTTCGTGTATTCCTTCAGTAAGATCGAAACTGATGGTAGCATTATCATTTTTAAAAAACTGCAATTAGATATACCGCATGCCCCATAAGTTTGCCCCATGATGAAAATAGCCCTGGTTAATTACTTTTTCATCAGGAAAAAATATCTAGCTATTATGCTAATTATGTTCAAAGTTGTTTTTATTAGTTTTTTGTAATATTGGGCCTGTCATGGGCCGCTAGTCCGCCATCGGGCACCTCCCCAGGTGGCAGATACGTGAATGCCCCCCAGGCATGGTCGGTACCGGGCAAATAAAATACCCGCAGCGATAAGTGGGGGATAATCTGCTCCCTGTAACCGGCAAACAGTAGATGCAAATAGAGTGGACGAGAAGATACAAATAGACTACTCTCTTGCCCTTGAGGCGAGAAATAGCACCGGAAGGCGGATGAATCAAGAAATTGGTCAACGACATAGGATGTTGGACGCAACGGGCAAGAAAAAACTGAAGAAAAATGATACAATGAAGAAAAATTCGTAGATGACTGGTGAAATTCTAAAACTAATTAAAAAGAGAAGTTTCAAGCACGACGATATTGAACAATATAGAGGGACGCAGAAAATTATAGATCAAAAAATAACAGAAGCCAAAGAAACAGACACCAGAGAGAAATGAACGAAGTGAAGGAATAGAACTTCTCCAAGAGAAACACGACATCTTCAACGTACACCGAAAAATAAAAGAAGCCACTGGCGGATATAAATCAAAACAGACAAATAAACTTATAAGCAACAAAGGAAAGATAGTAATTGACAAGAAAGAAATCAAGAGCACTTGGAAGTTCCACATCGAACCAGTTTTCCACCATGAAATACCAGAATCGGCCGTAATAGAAGCAGAAACCGGACTAAATATCTTAAGTATAGAACTAAGAACAACAATAAGGCAATCGAGAGATTGCAAAGCTCCAGGCCCAGATAATTTCCAGGCTGAATTCTTGAAACTTATGGACGACGAGGGAATTAAATGGCTGACCAAGACATTCAATATTACATTCAACACGAGTATTATCCCTCAGCAATGGCTTAAATCGGAGTTCATAGCTATAACAAAAAAGTCGGGCGCCAAAAAATGCAAGGAATAAAGAGCCTTATGAGTCACATATTGAGAGTATTCTTAAAAGGCATACAAAGAAGAATATACAAACCATGCGAAGAACAGTTTATCAAATCAAATAATTATTACGGTCTCGTAGCAAAGGCTAAAGAAATCTTAAAAAAGTACGAAAATAACGATTCTGTTATAAGTACGAACACTAGGGTCTCAAACAGAAACTATTCAACCGCAGATTCCTTTGACTTACAGGGAATAAAATTACCACCTATTAAATGTCCAACCTTTAATTGTGAATTTAGTAAATGGTTGGAATTTAAGGATACGTTTGAGGCTTTGTTCCATAATAATGCTGGACTTTCGGATATTCAAAAATGTCATTATTTGCGGTCATGTTTGGGAGACGAGTCTTTAAAGATCATACAGAGTTTGGATTTTGCAGCGCAAAATTATAACAATGCGTGGGAACTATTATGCGATAGGTTTGACAATTCTCGGCTATTAGTTAATAATCACTTAAAATCCTTGCTTTAGATTCAAAATTTGAGCAAAGAATCGTCCTCTGATTTAAGAAAATTAATAGATACAGTTAATAAGCACCTAAGAGCCTTAAAAACATTGCAACTTCCCACTGAGCACTGGGATGCAATACTAATATACATGGTTTCATTAAAATTAGATAAAAACACTAATAGGGAATGGGAGCAAACTAGAACAGATAAAAAGCTCCCAACTTTGACCAATTTCTTTAGTTTCCTTCATTGAACAATTTTCAAAAAAAAGTGATGTGCGCTCAGAGCCCAAAGGAAAACAGCGTCATTACTCGTTGCTTCTAAGCGATAACGTAAAAAGGCAAGATTCGCGATGCAACTTTTGTAAGCAACAACATCTAATTTACGCATGTGACTTAGACAATTTTTGAAATTGTCTATTTCTGAAAGATGGAATCATGTAAAGAAATTGCGACTTTGTTCCAATTGTTTATGCTGTGGACATTTCAGTAGTAAATGTAATTCAGGCTCTTGCAATTACTGTTCAAGTAAGCATAGTTCTCTATTACAATATAAAAAACCTCGAATGGAGGCAGCCAATGGACAATTCAATAATCAACCCGGAAGTTCTAGATAGCAACATGATTGTGAGGACATTGATTTTGATAATTCGCAGCAAGAAATTCCTTTTAATGGTTCTTCTGTGGTTTGTGCTAATAAAATGACGACCTCCAATTATGTATTAATGTCTTCTGCTGTTGTTTACGTACAAAGCAAAGATGGGCATTTTCATAAGGCAAATGCACTTCTTGATTCAGGAAGTCAATGCTCTTTTATCTCTGAATCGTTTTGTTCAAGAGTGGGTTCAGATTTGCAACGTGTAAAAATGTGTGTATCAGGCATTAACAATTACACGTCAAGTACAAGATCAAAATGTGAGACATTTATTAAATCAACAATTAGCCAATTCAAAAGGAATATCGCATGTTTTGTAGTTCCAAAAATCACTGACAATCTTCCTTCATACTCAATTGATTTCTGGTTGGTCTATTCCAAGTGACATACCTCTGGCAAATCCTTCTTTCAACGTGACTCAAGTTGTGGATTGGGTGCAGTGATTGGTTAGTTGGGTGCAGATGTATTTTGGGAAATTCTTTTAGATGGATGGATGGATTAGTTTGGGAAAGAACAAGCCTCTTTTGATCAACACTGCCTTCGGTTATGTTGTGTCCGGTAGTATACCAAACTCTATTTTGAAAGAGCAAGTCACCTGCAATTTCTTACAAAACAATGATCTCGAAAAATTTTGGTTAGTTGAAGAGCTTCCTCATGACTTACAATGTCTAACAATGGAAGAGGATATTTGTGAGGAATTTTTCAATAAAACTGTATCTCGTGATAGTTCCGGGAAATTTGTCGTTCGGATTCCATTAAAGGAATCGCCTTTCGAACTAGGAGAATCCAAACAAATTGCCATTAAAAGGTTGCTTCTTCAGGATACTAAATTGAAGCGTAATGTAAAACTTAGAGAAAAGTATGTTTCATTTATGAATGAGTATGTGGAACTGGAACATATGAAAAAATTGACAAATGTTAACGATTGTAAAATGTTTCGTTGTTTTTACCTCATTTTCCAGTTATCCGAAAAAATAGTCTCACCACCAATGTTCGAATCGTATTTGATGGTTCCTGTAAAACCACATCAGGAAAATCTTTAAACGACATTCAGTACATCGGGCCAGCTATTCAGAACGATATTTTTAGAAAATTGTTACTTTTCAGACAACACAAATTTGTAGTTATTGCCGATATAGTCAAAATGTATCGACAGATTCTAATTCATCCTGACGATAGGTATCTTCAAAATGTTCTGTGGTGAAATGACTTTGGCGATGAAATATCAATTTTTGCTTACGGAACTTACAGCAAACTGTTACTTACGGAACTTCAAGTGCGCCTTACCTGGCAATAAAATGTATCAAACATTTAGCATCTATTAATAGAGATAAATTTCCAACAGCATGCGAAGTGATTGACCGTGACATGTATGTGGATGATTTAATCACCGGGTTCGATAATGAGGTTCAGGGCGTTGCAGTTTGCAATCAAGTTTCAAGCATATTAAAGCCCGCATCTTTGTCATTGAGAAAATGGGCTTCCGATAGAAGGTTTATCAGACAATTTTGATACATTTGGAATTTTGGATTTCGGTGAAAACGATAGTGTAAAAACGTTGGGTATTCAATGGAACAGTCAGTCAGATTTGTTATCGTTCAAAATTTCTATTGCTTCTCTTAATGGTAATATAACAAAAAGACAGTTGCTGAGTAACATCGCAAAACTTTATGATCCATTAGGTTTAGTCAGCCCTTGCGTAATCATTGCCAAGATACTAAGCCAAAAGCTGTGGTTGGAAAAATTGGGTTGGGATGATTGTGTACCGCATGAATTAGGCAAACAATGGGATGTTTTTGCTCTTCGATTACCTATTTTAGACGATATACGAAGTACAAGATTTACTGTTTGTAATTCATCTGTTTCCGTTGAATTGCATGGATTTAGCGATGCAAGCTTGAATGCATACAGTGCTGTGGTGTATGTACGTTCAGTAGATTTATCTGTAGAAGTGTAGGTTCGGTTGCTATGCTCGAAAACTAAAGTTGCTCTAGTGAAAACTTTAACGATTCCTCGATTGTAGCTTTGTGACATAAATGATTTTTACAACTTTCAAGAGGTATTTCACTGCAAACCCATCCCAATATACATATTTCTGATTATTTTTCAGCATTTACGTTAATATCTGCTTTACAATCAGACAACGAAACTGAAATTGAAGTTTGCATGGAGAATAATGCCTTGAGACTTTTGATTTATTTTCGATTTATTTTTTTTGGTAAAAAAATTTTGAGGCATCTATTTCGCTGTTACTATCGGTAGACGGCTATAATAACTGATTAGCCAATACAGAACGTAAACTGCACCGAAATTTAACGCTGTCGGGTGTTATATTGTATACTACGTATGTTTGGTAAAAGTAATCGCTATTTTCCGATTTTAATAACAAATCTAAATCCTTCCGTTTGCAAGCGATTATCCATGATTTTACTCTACAAATAAAATTGAACAATTGTTATTTATAAACTGAAAAATCAACTTAATTGTAAACTTACAGGTTAGACACTTTTGGCATCCTAAAAAACGAGTCTTTTTCTCCTTTCTGCTGTTTATAATTATTACAATCGTATACTGCGCGGACACACCAAGTTTGTTAACCATTGTTTTAAGAAATTGTTATGAATTTTACTTCTAACTTTTCGTATTTCATCTCGGGCGTGAGTTAGAGCAAGAGCTAGTACTTTGCGGCTAGTGAACAATATTTGGAACGCTCAATGGACAATACAAAATTAAGCACACTCAAATTCAACTGCACAACTGATGTATTTAAGCAAGTTAACACTTTTATAGGATAAGAAAAATTAGAATAAAGTGAAATAAAAATAAATAAATAGATTTTGAAAGTTAACAATGTTCAATAAAAGTAAAGTTGATATGATTAATGGCTTTATAAAAGAAAATAAATTAAATTAACAATAGTTTATGGAAGTTCGCCTTCAAAGAATGAAAATTGAGCGAGAGTGTATCACTCGGATATTTTTGGTAGCACCCTTAATCTATGGATACCTTAACTTCAATCAAGCCTGGATGGTGAAGGGGAAGGATCCTGAGGGGGACCGGCTGGAGTGATCACTTCAGTCAGTGGCATCGCAGGTCTTCCAATGGGGATCGGTCGTGATCATAAATTTAAAACAAATCCACAGTAAAGGGGTAACAAAATATGTAAGGAAATCACTCAGGTGCGACTGGGAATCGCAATTAAAGTCAAAACAAAATGAACTGAATGCAGTCGAACTTGAATGTTTCAGCACAAGCAGTTAACCATTAAATGTGAATAATTCCAGTTATACAAATTAAATGTGATAAAAGAAAACGGATAAAAAACAAAAGTCTTTACCAAAAGTTGGGCGCCAGCATGCTTCCAAGTAGCATACAACTTGCAAAAACAATGGAAAACGCCAGAATCAGTCTCAACCTCAAAAATCCAATGGTCCGCTGAAGTTCCCCAAAAGAGCTGGTTTTTAATTGCTCCACGGATCTCGGATGAATTACACGTGGTCATAGCGGCCATCATGGATTCGTCCATCCGGTTCTTGGGTCTCAAAATTTCAACTCGCCGATTAGATAATAGCTTTTCCCAGTGGAAAGAAAGACTTGTTGCAATCTAGGCCACCATCAAGAAATTTCTTGATTCTAAAATCCTCAAAAACCGACCATGCGGTAGCGCTGAACACAATCAAAAATTCAAAACCCGACCATGCGGAATAAACTCAAAATCGACCTGCCGATCTAATCGTCACGGCCTAATTAATTCTTCAAGAGCCAAAAATTTACCGTTACACCAGTAGAAGTTTTTCCTCCTCCCAACCTTCCGTTGGCGCAGTAATCAAAAATCACCAAATTCATTGGCCCTAACGGACACGTGATCCCGCAATCTGCTATTTGCTAGATTCGGCAAATTTGCTAGATTCGGATTTTGCAGCCAAAATTTAACTCTATGATGAAAAAACCTAAACACATATGCTTGGCAAATAACTTGAAAACGCATGCCGAGGTCGAAAACAAATTAACAGGTTTACGGCAAAATATTTGCACGTAACAAAATTGAACAAAACCACTCTTGAATGTAACAAAATAAGATAAAACTATATCTTAAGGTACAACTCTAACGTAGAATAACAATACAAGGTTATCCCATTTTACAACTCTTGCCAATAGAGGCGCTGGTGTAGGAGCTTCCAAAAATCGTGGGAAGTTGAACGTATTATAGTCTATAGTATTTGATCCCTTGGACCAAGTCAGCGTGGATTCTCAACTCAGCGTGGATTCGGTCAGTCGCGTCATGTTTGACTTTTGTGCGTTTCTTAGCCTGCTAGAAACGCGTGCCAGATAGGAGAGGCGTAAGTAAGGGCTTTATAGTGGAGGTGTAGGGCAGAAGTTTATTTCGAGGTGTACTCAACACAGTCTTGTTTACAGTATACTGGAACGCAATGCGATTTTAAGGCGATACGAATCACTCTTTTTAGGGATTCGTACCATCCGAATCACTGGAAGGATTCATATCAATGATACTAGTGTACTATTATGTATACTAGAGCCTATATGGTTTATAGAAAGCAAAATTCTAGTTGATAAAAATACAGCAACGAGCAATATCAAGAAATTATCAGTCAGTCACTTTGATATAAACTGGAAACAAAGACAATAGTATGAGAGCGGCAACAGAGTGGCGACGTCTTTGCTGCGTCGCCGTGTGCGTGCAAGAGAGAAAGCAACAGAACGCTGGGTGGACACGGCCAGATATAACGTCGCCGTAACGCATTCCAATGGGTTTCACAGTGTCATCAGAAGTTATCACTTCAAAAATTGTGTTTTTAAACACATACGAAAAACATCAAATTTTGTAGAATAAAGCGTTAAAAGAACACGTATTCAATGATTAAATGTGATATCATTCAACTCAGTGTTCCCCATGCTCAACATGGACACACAGAGCGGCAACACAAAAGTGTCTAAAGACGCAGTGTTACCCAGGCAACGGCAATGTTAACCTGAGTGCAAAAAAAATAAAACAGAGGCTAA
Organism: Dendroctonus valens; assembly: GCA_024550625.1. NCBI lineage: Eukaryota > Metazoa > Arthropoda > Insecta > Coleoptera > Curculionidae > Dendroctonus > Dendroctonus valens. Next base: position 1,996,682 of record JAJTJO010000068.1, on the reverse strand, counting down.
TCGAGGTTAGAACATCTGCTCGTATATCTGAACTGCCAGTCGGGAGGCGCGTAGGTGTTGACCGGTCTACCTGCCGTCTAAGGGACGACAGATCGGACGAGAACCGGTAAAAAAATTCGAATCGAGTTCGAAAAATAAAAAAGACAACGGCACGCGGCGTTCCCAAGCGGTCACCCTTCCAAGTACTAACCGCGCCCGACGTTGCTTGACTTCGGTGATCGGACGAGATAGATAGATAGATAAAAACTTTATTAACATTTACATAGTATACAAACATTCACAGATTTACAACGGCAATAAAAGGATAGAAGCAAGCTCCTATCAGTGCCTGGCCAGATGGTCGGCCAGTTGCTCCTCTGTCTATGATCTAAATAGGCGGGGAGTAGTCCAGTACCTGGGCGGAGCCCTTACAAGGACATTCGCTGATCCGCAATCGCACGACAACGTGAGGAGATAATCTTTAAATGGCGGTTTTTCTTTTATTGGAGGGGCATTCATTGAGGAAAAAAGGTCTTCCTGAAGGAAAGCCAAAAACCCCTTTTGCTTCGACCTTTATAATGATACTATCAGCCGTGGCTTTTGCCGCCGGCAGTAAACGATTGTATGACCTGGGCCACGCCCTCTCGCTCTGGTCTTGCCAGCAAGTCTCGCACCGACCGGAACAACGAAGCTAGGTTTCGGTTAGTCACATAATGTTGGATATGTGCATTTCCAGCCTGCTAGAAATGACTAGGCCTGCTTAATGCAGACAATGTAGGTTTGTTGTCACGTTTTGTTATGGGACAAAAGCCTCATGAAACATGGGCAGTCGCTTATACAGGGGACCGTGAGTTGGGCGATCGTTTGCTCTAATTTGAGTGGTATTTCGTGTTAGGACTGAGCCTTGCACTCCGCTGTGATAAAATTTGGCAGAGATGTTATCTATATAGTCAGCTATATAGGGCACCCCTGTAGCTTCGTGCAGTTCGGTGTTTCTGGTGCATCTGTCAGCCGATAGAACGCCTCTCAGGAACCGATTTTGGGTCCTTTGAACACGCCGTCTCGTAAAATCACTGACAGAGTGCCAGATAGGGGAGCCGTATGTCAGTATGGGCCTGATTGTGGAAGTATAGAGCAGAAGCTTATTTTGAGGTGATAGGAAAGAATTTGGCGCCAAAAGAGAGTATAACTTTCTTTGGGCCATGGCTGTCTTTTGTACCGCATTTGAAATATGCGCTTTGAAGCGAAGTCGGGCGTCTAGTCTGAATCCCAGGTATTTCACCTCTTTTACCGGCATAATGGGGGTATTTTGAACCATGAGTGGTGACAAGATTTGATTGTCACTAGATTTGCGCGAGAAGATAATAAGTTCTGTCTTTCTGGGATTCACTTTCAATTTCCATTTGTCGAAGTATGTCGTCATCAAACTCAGGTGGTGTGCAATGCGAGACTTCGCTGCCTGAGCATGAAAAGACGACGTGTATATGGCGATGTCGTCGCCGTAAAGTGCTGTTTTTGTAGTAGGGAGCATCGGGATATCCGCTGTGTACAGTGTGTACAATTGCGGCGATAAAACAGTACCTTGCGGCACGCCAGCCATAATGCGTCGTTTGGTAGAGATGGAATTTTCTACTTTCACCTGGATTGAGCGGTTTTTAAGATAAGACGCTATTAGCGAGACTAGGTGGAGTGGAAGTGAATGAACTGCAAACAACTTGTACAGTAGGTCATCATGCCAAACTGTATCGAAGGCTCTTTGCATATCGAGAAGCAGCATTGCCGAACTTTGAAGTTTGTTAAATGCTGCGTAGGAGTCCGTTACAATCTGCAGTCTGCAGCGTTGTGTTATGTTTGGGTCGAAAGCCAAACTGCTCTTCCGGTATTAAACTTCTAAGTTCGGCTGCCGCTTGCAACCTCGAAAGGACAACCTTCTCAGTTAATTTGCCGAGGGTCTTTAGGAGGGAAATTGGCCTATAAGAGGCAGGATCGGCCGGGTTTTTGCCCGGCCTTAAAATTGGAATTATTACAGCTCTTTTCCAGTCCTGTGGGAAATGCTGCAGTTTAAGGATTGCGTTAACTATTTGTACTATTAGTACAAGTTTTCCGCGGCAAGTTTTTGAGGAGTAAATAAGGGATGCCGTCTGGCCCAGGGGCTTTTCGGTTAAGGAGACGCCGAAGGCACGATTGTATCTCCGACGGGGTTGTAATATAGGAGAGCCAAATCGAAGGTGGGATAGGATACTTCCGTTCTACAAAAGCAGCGGTCGGTATTTCTATCTCGTTATCCTGAGGGGATGGTTGGACTTTGTGTACCTCTGCCAAAAAGTTTGCGAGAAGCTCACACTTGTCACTGGTGGTAATGTAACTCCTTCCATCTTTTTCAAGAGCGGGGATGTGCTCGTAGCCTTTTCGGAGGCTTCTTGACAGTTTCCACAAAGAATTGTCACGGGGGGTTAAGTTTCGCAATTTTTCCGCCCAGGTGAAATTCCTGTAAGCGGAAATTTCGCTTTGAATGTCTTGTGCAAGCTTAGCTGCAATTATGCGATCGGCAGGTTGCCGAAATCGCTGCCAACGCTTCCTGATTCGGGTTTTCGCCTTAATAAGGTCCAAAATGTCTTCAGGAAGGTTGTCGCGCCGAGGCCTATTTGGAACTTTTCTGGCTAAAGCTTGTTGTGACCGTTGTATATTTCTGGTCAGCCCTTTCACTGCAAGCTCTAAAGCTTCGACAGTATCGATCTGGTCCGAAATACACGTCTGGTCTTGTAGTCTCTTTCGATATTCGCGAAAATCGAAATTTTCATATGAGTATCGAAAGTTGTCAGTATTTGTGCGCTTTTTGTCTTTGATTTCAAGGTAAATGGGCAAATGGTCACTGCTGAGGGCGTCTATTACCACCATCTCCGTGAGATTGGTGTGTCCTTTGGCAATTCCAAAATCAAGGAAGGATGGATTCCTTTCATTGCTTGGATAGTGAGTTGGAGAATTTGTGGGCATAACCAGTAGGCCATTATCGCGAACGTAGTTTGCAAGAAAAGTGCCAGCTGCGTTTTTCTGTCCAGGGTTATTAAAGTATGGATGGCAAGTATGGATGGATTGGTGTTTGTGAAGAATGGATCCACATCAGTGGCCTGTAAGCGTCTACCAGTAGAGTACCCACAGTAAATCAACATACCATCAGGAAGCTCTACGCCAACGTTTTCTATTACCGACTGCCTGTATGGCAGTCTCGTGTATGGTATGGTTGTCTTTACGGCTATGGCAACCCCACCTCTGCTACCGTGCCGATCAGCGCGCTCTAGCCGGTATTCTCGAATCTTGATTCGGTCTCCGGGGCGCAACCATGTTTCCACGATTAGCGCCACATCACCATCGTGAGACTCGAGGAATTGGACGAACTCCCCAAGACGACTACGGAGTCCACATGAGTTCCACTGACCAATCCCCATAGGGCACAGTTGACAATATCAGTGCTTAAAAATCGAAGCTGTTAATGTCCTCGTTGAAGAATTGCGCGGAAACCAGAAAATTTTCTGCCTTCGTAACGCAGTTCTTCAATGCGGCGCTGTAAAATCTCACCGCCTTGACTATCTCCTGCAAGTTTACCTGCATTGCAAGCTCGGCGAATTCTCGCTGGACGCTGTCGAGCATGGCCAACGCATTCCCATTTGAACCATGGGCTTGAGCCGAGTTTGCTGAAGGCTGGTGGGCGGTGCTTCTCGGAGGAGCCGGCTGGCGGACTAGTGGCGGAAGGTCCGCCAGCGAGTGCAGTTGACTGGGCAGCATGGTCCTGTTGCCGTTTCGCGCCATGGTCCTGCTGCTTGGTGGTGGAGGGTGAATCGGACCGGGGGCGCGGGCGGCTTGCCCCCACGCTGGCCTTGTGGGTATGGGAGCCAGCACATATTTCTGCATCTTGGTTGCCGGTGCCTGTGCCTGTTTAAATTTATATACAGGACAGTTATCGTCGAAACTGCGGTGTGCACCGCCAAAGTTTGCGCACTTCAGGGCTGCACCAGGAGGGCAGGATGAGATCTCGTGCGCATCAGCGCACCTGGAACATTTGAAGTTCCGGTTGCAGTTTGAGGACACATGCCCCCATCCTTGACAACGGCGACATTGCGTAAGGGTTTTTCGGTTGTTTCGTGTCTCCCACGAAACCCTTACGTCGCAGTCGACCTTCGCTTCCGCATTGAGTTTGCGGAGGGTGACCTTTTCGTCTGTTACCACCAAGAATAAGGGCCTAAATTTAGTTTTCATTGAAAACACGTTCTTCGTGTTTACCGATCTTGTAATTAGGTCTCTTTTTATGTCTTCCGGATTTACGTTCCCCTCCAACCCCCTAAGGACAAAGGCATGCGTCTTATCGCTGGCGGGAGTGTAAGTGTGGAACTGATTGTTTTCGGTCTCTAGAGACCGTTTTACAGTCGCCCAGTCGATAATACAGGAGCAGAACACTATAAGGCTGGCCTTAGTGTATTTAAGGGTGAATGGTTTGCTGGTGAGAGATTTTAATCCCTTTACCAGCTCCACATGGCTGTTTGCCTTGCCTGCAATAACTATTGGTGGCGGCTTATCCACATTACGCTTCTTTGAAGCGGTCGCCGGTGATGCAGCCAGTTCGTCGCCTGTTCCTTCCGGTTCAGCGCTAGCTATTTGGTGGGATTCGTCATTGGCCGATTGTATGGCTGTAAACCGGTTGGCCGTTGGAGTAGAAGCCTCCTGCGCGGTTACTAGCGCTTTCCAGGGAATGGTTTTCCGAGGAACTTTATATTCCTCGGAGTTGTCGCCTGATTGATCCATGGCAATCGTTGGACCAATTGCGGGTGCACCTTTATCAGCCAGTTGGTTGTGGGCAGGCTGCTTGGCTTTTTTGCTATGTTCTGTAAGCGTTTTGGGGCTTACAGATTGCATTTTGCGTTTCTGTAACGCTACTTTACCGACTTGGGCTTTGACAGTTCTTCGCCGTGTACTAGAGTGGTCGGCCTATATGTGGTCCACCGCCACTGACCACTGTTTGCCAGTGGTGTATGCAGCACTGAGCTCAGCCAAAATGACCGAACAGCGCGCACAATTTGGGCTCTTTTTGAGCAGGCTGCAGATTTGCCGAAACCTTTGGGTTTTCTCCTCTGCAAGGCCTGCAAACGCGTCTAGCGGAGCAGATCGGACGAGAACCGGTATTAGCCAACGTGGTATGGTCGTTGCCCATTAGTTATAGCTCGAAAACTGTTTTTATAGTTTGAATTTTCTTTGAGTACTGCTAATTTTGCTTTCAGATCGACAAGGATTAGATTGGTCGTCAAAACTGCGGTGTTGACCACCATGTATAGACACCTGGGGCTTTCACGCTGTCTTTAGCATAGCATTTTGATTGGTCCATCGTGATGGTCGCCTGCTTCGATTTTTGACGCTGATTTTTATTCTTTTTAGGGCTTACAGATTCTATCTTGCGTTTTGTTATCGCTCCGGTGCTGATTTGGGCTTGGAGGTTTGTTTGCCGTGCACTAGGGTGGTCAGCCCTTAAGTGATTCTCCACCAGTAGTAGTGGGCAAGTCAGATCATTTCAAAGATCCGGATCTTCGGATCCGGGTCATCGGAAAGATTCGGATCCCGAAATCGGGTCTCGGGTCAACGGATTAGTACCAGAACCAGAACAATAAAAAAAATAAAAAAGATACTTGCATTAAATAAAACGACGCAAAGTAAATACAAGTTTAATGCTTGTTTTAAAATTATTTTCATTATTTTCACCGTGCAAGTGCACACTATTTATTGGAAATATGTATTTGTTCATATTTAACTACTAAATTTCTGAAAACAAAAAATGGTAGTTTAAGATACAAGAGCGACGAGTGCCGTGTTTCAAGCAACGGCGGCGATTCGACTTCGTCTCAGATCCCGGGTGGGAAAAGTGGTAGTTTTTGATTAATTTTAACTTAATTTATTAAGTTTGTTTATGTTATTTTATATCGCATTAAATTAACTAATTTTGTTCAGAACGCCATTGCAAAAATAAGCTTGAAATTGCCTACATATGTTCGCAATTTTTTTAAATGTCATCTGCAGCCTGTGCCTGTGATTGTCTCAGGGCGAATAGAAATATAAAGCCCTAAGTTTGAATTCGGAAAAGGGATGCAGACCTAGGTACGGCGGGCGCCGGAAGCCGCTAGTTTATTGTTATGGTGTGATTTGAGTAAATATTTAAATTTCAATTTGTAGAGTAGTTTTTCTATATAATTTGGCTGTTTTGTAAAAAAACAACAATTAAATTCACAAGCTTGTATTTAATTGATATGTTAATTTGAATTTTTTATTCTTAGGAAATATTAAAAATTTTTCAAGTTTTTGTTCGCCATTACTAGAAATAAAAAATACATTGTTGAATTTAGTTGTTTATTTTTATTTCTGAATGGAATTATGTACTGTTTTAAGCTGTGATCTTGTTTTTTGGACAAACTTTCTTATTCATAGGAACAAATTGTGCGGGCTATGCAACCTTTGTAGGACCAAAATAATTTGTAGTCGGTTGTTAAAACACGCGTACTGGATTGCTTTGGAAAGTGGACTGTATGTTGATTGAAACTCTCGTAAGCTGCTTAAATTGTGTATTTCACAAGCGTGACCACTACACAGTAAGTCCGAACCCATTGACGAGTAGTAGTAAACATCTTTATTTCTAAAAAAGGTCTTTCTGCCCTTGTTTAATACATGTAGTCTTAATCTAAATAAAAAACAAATATGAAAATTCTCTTATTCTACGTTAACAATATTATTAAGTAAATAAAATTTCAGTGGCAAGAAGAAATTATTTTATTGTCCACTAGTCAGTTGCGTTTGTAAGTGTTCGAGTAGCGTTAATGTAGGGAAACGGAAGCGGGATTGTCTGGTTGGTCTTGTAAGACAAAGGGGATTCAGTATGGTCCAGTTGTAGGGGTTGTTTGTCCATTTTGTCTGTAGCTGTATGACTCTTTCCGAGATCTTTGTCATGTTTGTACGTTCGTATAGTAGTTGGGTGGGGGGGTTGTGTAGTGGGTTTTGGGGGTGTCTTATTCGTGTTATTAGTCTTAGTGCAATTTGTTCTGTTGTTTGTGTATAACGTTTTTTCCTTTCTATTCCCTTGGTCATGAGTATATGTCCATAGTCTAGCAAGGGTCTACAAATAGCTTTATATATTTTGGTGGCGGTGTTTGTGCTAATTCCTCTGTCTTTGTAGGTTAGTGATCGGAAGTGTTTTGTTCTCTTTATTGTTTCCGCCCTGATGTTTCGTATGTGTTTAGAGAATTTAAATTTGTGGTCAATTGTGATTCCAAGGTATTTTACGTCGTTTTTTGGTTGTGTCGTTTGGCCGTCTGCAGTTATTGTAGGGGAGTGAGCGTTGAGTCTGTGGTTTGTGAGCAGAAGATGGTTTTTTGACGCGTTTGGTGTTAGTCTCCATTTATAAAACCATGTCATTGTGTTGTTTGTTAGTGTTTGGAGTCTTTGCGCTGCTCTCTCAGTAGTTTTGTCATGTACAATAAGTGCCGTGTCGTCTGCGTATTGTAATATGTATGCCCATCTGTCGATTTGATTTTTGTCAGGTAAGTTGTAATTGTATATGTCATGGCAGTATATATTGTAGAGAAACGGTGAGAGCGGGGATCCTTGAGGGAGGCCTTGTTCAGGGGAAAAAGAAAATGACAGTGTTTTGTCAATTCGTACTTGTAGTTGTCTGTTTTCTAGTAAGTTCTTTATGGTGTGTAGTAGATATGTTGGTGTGTGTAGTTTGTATAGTTTGTATAGTAAGCCTCTATGTCAGACACTATCAAAAGCCTTTTTAATGTCCATAAACAGGCAAGCTGTCTTTCTGTCAGTTATAATAAAGAGCGGATGAACAGTCGAGTGATGCTGTTTGAAACCAAATTGGTAGGTAGGTATATATTTTCCAATCACTTTTTCAAGCCGCTGCTTCATTATGTATTCAAAAATTTTGCTTAGTACTGGAAGTAGTGTAATTGGTCTGTAGTTGCTCGATTGTGTATTGTCCAGTCCCTTTTTGGGTATAGGGATTATTAAGCCGTTTTTCCATGTTTCTGTTATTCTGCCATTTGTGATGCAGTTGTTCAATTCAGTTAGGATCAGTTTGTGTGTTTCTTGAGTTAGGCTTTTCAAGAGTTTTGCCTTAATTTTATCTTTCCCCGGTGCAGTGTTTTTGATGTGCGCTAGGGCTTCATCGTACTCTGTGTCTGTGATCAGTTTGTAGGTGTATTTTGGTGAGCTGTTAAAATAGTTCAAGTACCAGTCGTTGATCAAGTTCCAGTTGTCATTGTCAAAGTTAAGGTTTGTCGATATGCGGAAGGCCCTTTGATAGTGTCTGGCGAATGCGTCCGCTTTCTCTTTGTGTAGCGTTCTATTCCGTTTTCGTCAATTGTGTCAATAGTGCCAGTCTTCCTTTATTGCGCCAGTTTTTTAATTTTTGGCCAGTATGTTCTGCCTTTGTCCTTCTGTATTTCTTTACATGTTTCTAGCCATTTGTCTTGTCGGTATTGTCCAATCAGAGTTTTAATGTTTCTGTTAAGTTGGTTCAGTGTCTTTTTTAGGTCGTTATTTTGAGTGTTTGTATATAGTCTGTACAGTTCTCTCTTATGTTTTATTAGTCTCAGTTTGTATTTGGGTAGTGTATGAAATTTTCCTATGGCTAGTGAAAGTTGTTGTTGTATGGTTTCTATTGAAATGTGCTGTGCTTGTGATTGAATGTAGTCATGTATATGTTGTTTCACTTTGTCTATGTCAGTCTTTGTTAGGTTTAAGTTTTTCTCTATAGGAGGTGTATTGGAGGTAGGTTGCGTATGTTGTAAGTCTATGTTAAACGTAATAGCCAGGTGGTCGGATCCAAGTTCGTTGGTTAGGTTTATGTTGTTGATGGTGTTTGTCAAGTTTCTTGTGTGCAGTAGAACATCTGATGTTGAGTCTGGGTTTGCGGGCATCAGAAAAGTTGGTGGGGCCCTTGGACGATTTGAAAGAGAGTGCCAGAATGGTACGACCTCAAGAGGAGGTGTTCTCGGGGATGACAGTAATTGAAAAGGGCGCCATCTAGGCGAATAGATTCGTCTCAGATGGACAGAATAAATAGGTATCGCTAATATAAATAGCAATGGTAATTAAAATGTTAATCCTAAAGTAATAAGCGCAAACACAAATATTGAATTGTCAATGCACATGATTTCCTTTGTTACGGCGTTTTATTATTACACTGAATTACATTATTAAAAGCGCATGTTATTTGTTTGTGCATATATGCACATTGACTATAATAAGTAAGTATTAAATACTAATAACAAATAAATGAATAAAAAAGAAACCAGATTTTACAAACGATTTCTTTGCAGTCCAACGTTTCCCAAATTTTCCTTACGTTACGCGGAATGCAGAACCACACTTCGAGCGGATTCGAGATTCAGTTTCGAAACACGGAACGCAAATAAGAACAGAACAATTTTGAAGAGCCGTCGGAACCAGAACACCCGTCGGGCCCTGAAGTTCCGTCGGGACTTGAGTGAGGTTCAGTCACTGTTCTGCTGGCTCTTTTGACCCGTTGGCCCGAAAGACGGCTCTTTTGACCCGTTGGCCTGAAAGACGGCTCTTTTGTCCCGTTGGCCCGAAACACGAATCTTTTGACCAGTTGTCCCGAAGCATGGTTCTTTTGGCCCGTGTTTCGAGCCCGAATCTCGGATCCACTCGGTCTCCACCAGTCTCGACTGATTCGACGATCGGTTTGCGGATGATTCACGTCCGCGTACTAATAAAAATGAAAGCAAAGTAGCTTAAATTTTTTCTTTTTATTAAATTGAATTCACTTCTTTTCATTCAAATTCACAAGTTTCTGTAAGTTTTGAAAGAACATGTTAACTGACTTGTTCTACAGTTGAACGCTGCTGTCCTTATACACATAAAAGACCCGTATTGGAAAATTATGGGATTCAGAGCCGTCGGGTCTTTTCAAAGATCCGGCTCACTGAGCCGAGCCAGTTCCGACGCCCCCATCACTAACCATCAGTGACCACTTTAGAGATTTGTTGGTAGTGTATGCTGCCCTCAGTTCCGCCAAAATAACCGAACAGCGCGCACAATTTGGGTTCTTTTTGAGCAGGCTGCAGATTTGTCGAAATCGTTCTGTTTTCTCCTCTGCGAGGCCTGCAAACGCGACCGACCAACGAACGACGCGACACTGCTCAAAATAGAGGGCAGGGACGAATGTGACACTATGGACCCATTGTCCTCATTGTCCGTGGCAGCCACTGGGGATTCGCGCGAGCTAGCTAACTGTGGCGGAAAGGTCAGCCAGCTCATCAAAGGGCACTTTTCCGCGAATTCAAATTGTTGAAGAATAAAAATTTAAATCTAAAAGATGTTCAGTAGAAACGTTCAAAAATTAAAATAGTCACTCTAAAATTGCCGAAAAAGTGAAAACTGTCACTTCGAAAACTCTCCAAATATCCCAGAAAAATGGAATGTCACCCGGCGTTTCGAAGAAGAAATTAGGTGGCTCTCCAGTCGACCGCTCTACCTGCCCGCTAAGTGGGCTAAGGCTAAGGGCAGCATACGCTACCAACAAATCTCTAAAGTGGTCACTGGTGGTGAATCACTTAAGGGCTGACCACCCTAGTGCACGGCAAACAAGGCTCCAAGCCCAAATCAGCGAGCGATAACAAAACGCAAGATAGAATCTGTAAGCCCTAAAAAGAATAAAAATCAGCGTCAAAAATCGAAGCAGGCGACCATCACGATGGACCAATCAAAATGCTATGCTAAAGACAGCGTGAAAGCCCCAGGTGTCTATACATGGTGGTCAACACCGCAGTTTTGACTACCAATCTGATCCTTGTCGATCTGAAAGCAAAATTAGCAGTACTCAAAGAAAATTCAAACTATAAAAACAGTTTTCGAGCTATAACTAATGGGCAACGACCATACCACGTTGGCTAATACCGGTTCTCGTCCGATCTGCTCCGCTAGACGCGTTTGCAGGCCTTGCAGAGGAGAAAACCGAAAGGTTTCGGCAAATCTGCAGCCTGCTCAAAAAGAGCCCAAATTGTGCGCGCTGTTCGGTCATTTTGGCTGAGCTCAGTGCTGCATACACCACTGGCAAACAGTGGTCAGTGGCGGTGGACCACATATGGGCCGACCACTCTAGTACACGGCGAAGAACTTTCAAAGCCCAAGTCGGCAAAGTAGCGTTACAGAAACGCAAAATGCAATCTGTAAGCCCCAAAACGCTTCCAGAACATAGCAAAAAAGCCAAGGTCAACACCGCAGTTTTGACGACCAATCTGATCCTTGTCGATCTGAAAGCAAAATTATCAGTACTCAAAGAAAACTCAAACTATGAAAACAGTTTTCGAGCTTAAATTTTTAGGCAACGACCATACCACGTTGACTAATACCGGTTCTCGTCCGATCAGAGTCTCGCATCGTTGCTTGCAGAGTGTGGACGTGCTGCGGAGCTAAATCGTGCGATATTTTGTGGTTGAATCGAATTGAAATTGTGCTCGTTATTGTGCGTTTTTGTGAATAACATTTGAAACATTCCTTATCGGGCAACTACCGGGTTTGCGCGATAAGTGGAATGAATCCCGGAAGCTCGCTGGAATCCGAGTCGGACCGGGGCTCCCAAGGGAGCTACTGTCTTAGGCCCAGGACCAAGAAGAGGGGTAGGGTGCCCAAGTCCGACCCAACATCGCCAGCGTCACCAACCCCGGCTCCAAAGAAATCGGCGATGGAAGAGGCTGTAGGGGTGTCGCTGGCGACTTCAGCGGGCGCAGCGGATGACGGGTTCGTAGTCCCGCGAAGGACTGTGGCGTGGAGCACGCTGATTGTTGCTCCAGAGGCCTCCACGACGCTGAAAAACTGCTTTGCGCCCATCCAGCCGCCAATCGTAGATGAGCCTCCAACACTTCCCAACACCAGCGTAGGGACTGAACGGGAAGCAGTTGCTGAGAGCCCTACAGCGGTTAAAGGCAAGCCCAAGAAGACAGAAAAGCCGCCGCCAATTGTGATCGCTGGAAAACCCAGCAATCACACAATGCTGATTGGTGATCTAAAAGCCATCACCGGTCAGCCGTTCACGCTGAAGTACACGAAGGCTTCGTTAATCGTGTACTGCACCAGCATTATGGACTGGGCGGCGGTAAAACGATCCCTGGAGGAGGACAAGAGCCAGTTCCACACCTACGCCCCTTCGTCGCAAAAAACACACGCGTTCGTCCTGAGGGGCCTGGAGGGGAATGTCTATCCGACTGCCATCAAGGAGGGTCTGACAGACAAAGGACTGGAAGTGAGAAGTATCTTCAAAATGAAGACACTCTTCAGGCCGCTCTACCTGGTCGTCACTAGCGACAAGGCAACCCTCCGAAGGCTTAACGCCGAGGCCAGGGTGGTGTGCAGTGTCAGGGTTTCGTGGGAAACCCGCAAAAACCGGAAGACCCTGACACAGTGTTGTCAATGCCAGGGCTGGGGCCATGTCTCCGGGAACTGCCACCGGGACTTTAAATGCTCCCGATGCGCTGGGGGGGCATGAAATCACCGCCTGCCCCGTTGGGGCTACATTAAAATGCGCTAACTGCGGTGGGCCTCATCGTAGCTTTGACGAGGCTTGCCCAGTCAAGGCGAGGCTTGCCTGGGGTCAAACCAGTCGAGCCCCTGGCCCGATCCACCCTTCACCCCTAAGCAGCAGGACCATGGCGCCAAGTCACGCCAACAGGACCATGCTGCCCCCGCCACTGCCTTCATTAGCAGAGTTTCCTCCGCTGAGGCAGCACTAAGCTGTCCCGACGACCTCCGCCCACCCAGCCCATGGTATAAATGGGAACGCGGTGGCCATGCTGGGCAGTGTCCAGCGGGAATTCGCCGAGCTGTCGTCGCAAATCAACTTGGAGGAGGTGATCAAGGCGGTAAGATTTTACAGCGCTGCATTGAGGGGTTGCGTCTCGAAGACAGACAAATTCCTAGTCTCAGCGCAGTTCTTCAATGAAGATATTAACACCTTAGATTTTTAAGTATTGATATTGTCAACTGTGTCCTATGAGGATTGGGGAATGAAACTCATGTGGACTCCGGAGTCGTCTCGGTGAGTTCGAGCAGTTCGTCGGGTCTGAGGACGTCGATGTGGCGTTAATCGTGGAAACATGGTTCCGCCCCGGAGACAGAATCACAATCCGGGGGTACAGGCTCGAGCGTGCCGATAGGCCCGGTCTAAGGGGTGGAGTGGCCATAGCGATCAAAGCAACGATCCCATACAAGAGACTGCCATGCAGGCAGTCAGTAATAGAGAACTTTGGCGTTGAGCTTTATGATGGTGTTTTGATCTACTGTGGGTACTCTACTTCTACTCGCTTACAGGCCACTGACATTGGTCCATTTTTTTCAAACACCAATAGGGTGTTGCTTATGGGAGATTTCAACGCCCGCCATCCACTATTTAATAACCCTGGACGGAAAAACGCAGCTGGCAATTTCCTAGCCAGCTACGTTCGCGACAATGGCCTACTAGTTATGCCCACTGCATCTCCAACGCATTATCCAAACAGTGGAATGAACCCATCTTTCCTAGATTTCGAAATAGCCAAAGGACTCGCCAATCTCACGGAGATGGTGGTTATAGACGCCCTCAGCAGTGACCATTTGCCCATTTACCTCGACATTAGGGATTTTTTTTCCGATATTCATACGAAAATTTCGATTTTCGCGAATATCAGAAACGACTACAAGACCTGACGTGTACTCCGGGCCAGATTGATACTGTCGAAGCTCTAGAGCATGCGGTAAAAGGTCTGACCAGGAATATACAACGGACACAGCAAGCTTTGGCCAAAAAAGTTCCGAACAGACCGCGGCGCGACAACCTTCCTGAGGAAATCTTGAACCTTATTAAGGCGAAAAATAGAATCAGGAAACGTTGGCAGCGATTCAGGCAATCTGCCGATCGCATAAAGGCAGCAGAACTTGCACGAGACATCCAGAGCGAAATTTCCGCATACACGAATTTTACCTGGGCGGAAAAGTTGCGAAACTTATCTCTCCGTGACAATTCTTTGTGGAAACTGTCGAGAAGTCTACGAAAAGGCTACGAACAAGTCCCCGCTCTTGAAAAAGAGGGGCGGAGTTACATTACCACCAGCGACAAATGCGAGCTGCTCGCCGACTTTTTGGCAGAAGTACACAAAGTCCAACTAGCCCTTCAGGATAACGAAATAGAAAGACAGACCGCTGTTTTCGTAGAACGGAAGTATCCTATACCACCCTCGATTTTGCATTCCTATATAACAACCCCGTGGGAGATACAATCGTGTCTTCAGCGCCTCCCTAGCCGAAAAGCCCCCGGGCCAGACGGCATCCCTTATTTACTCCTCAAAAACTTACCTCGGAAAACTATAGTGCTAATAGTACAAATAGTCAACGCATTCCTTAAATTGTAGCATTTCCTACAAGACTGGAAAAACGCTGTAATCATTCCTATCTTAAAGCCGGGCAAAAACCCGACTGATCCCGCCTCTTACAGGCCAATTTCCCTCCTAAACTCCTTCGGCAAATTAACCGAGAAGGTTATCCTATCGAGACTAGAGGCAGCAGCCGAGCTTCGAAGTTTAATTCCGGATGAGCAGGTTGGCTTTCGAGCAAGACACAACACAACGCTGCAGACCGCTAAGCATGAAGCATTTAATAAGCTTCAAAGTACGGTAATGCTGCTTCTCGATATGGAAAGGGCCTACACATCGTCTTTCTATGCTCAGGCTGCGAAATCTCGCATTGCGCATCACCTGAGTTTATTGACGCCGTATTTCGATAAGTGGAAACTTAAAGTGAATCCCAGGAAGACTGAACTTATTATCTTCTCGCGCAAATTTACTAACAATAAAATCCTGTCGCCACTCATGGTGCAAAATATTCCAATCCAGCCAGTAAAAGAGGTGAAATACCTGGGATTCAAACTAGACGCCCGACTTCACTTCTACAAGCATGTTGACTATGCTGTACAAAAGACTTTCATGGCCCGAAGAAAGTTGTACTCTCTTCTGGCGCCAAATTCATTTCTGTCACCTCAAAACAAACTTCTGCTGTACACCTCCACTATAAGGCCCATACTGACATAAGGCTCCCCTGTCTGGCACTCTGTCTGTGATTCCATGGGCCGACGTGTTCAAAGGACCCAAAATAGGTTCCTAAGGGGCGTCCTATCGGCTGACAGATACACCAGAATAACCGAAATGCACGAAGCTACAGGGATGGCCTATATAGCCGACTATATAGATACCATCGCTGAAAAATTTTATCATAGCGGAGTGCAAGACTCAGTCCTTACTCGAAATATCACCCAAGTAAGAGCAAACGATCGCCCATCCCATGGTCCCCTGTATAAGCGACTTCACATATTTTATGAGGATTTTGTCCCTGACAGTACGTGACGACAAACAAACATTGCCTGCCAGTTGCAGACAGTCGCATCTAGCAGGCTGGAAACGCACAAATCCAACATAACGTGACTTGACGGGTTCGTCCTGCCTCGTTCTGGCTGGTGTTGGCTGGTCCTTGCACCGATCGGGGCGGGGGCGGATGGATTTGGTCATCTAGTTGAAACTGCCGGCGGTTAACGCCACGGCTGACAGTATCAAACTTAAAGGTCGAAGCAAAAGGGGTTTTTGGCTTCCCTTCAGGAAGACCTTTTTTCCTTAATGAATGCCCCTCGAATAAAACCAAAAACGCCACTTCAAGACTATCTCCTGACGTTGTCGTGCGTATGGCTAGCTCGGGAATGTCCATATTAGGGCACTGCCCAGGTAATGGACGACTTAGCGCGCCTATCTAGATCATGGGCAAAGAGCAACCGGCCGAACATCTGGCTAGACATGGGAGTTATGTTTGTTAACTTTGTTTGTGAATTTTATTAATGGGAATGTTCAATAATTTTTTATCTATCTATCTATCTATCTCGTCCGATCACCGAAGTCAAGCAACGTCGGGCGAGGTTAGTACTTGGATGGGTGAAAACTCGATTCGAATTTTTTTACCGGTTCTCGTCCGATCTGTCCTCCCTTAGACGGCAGGTAGAGCGGTCAACACATACGCACCTCCCGACTGGCAGTTCAAATATACGAGCAGATGTTCTAACCGCCATTAGCCTCTGTTTTATTTTTTTTGCGCTCAGGTTAACATTGCCGTTGCCTGAGTATCAATGCGTCTTTAGACACTTTTGTGTTGATGCCACTTGAATACGGGTAAACTGAGGTGCTGTTCTACGTTTTACGGTTTGGTTTTAGATGGCACCACCATGGCGTGTTGCAGAATACATGCGTTTTCTTTTATTGAGATGATATATTTATCAGGCTGATAACTGTTGGTAAGACTTGCAGTTTTCGGCCTGATAAAACTCTGCGAATGCAATAATCAGAAAACAATTATTGGATATTTACTTACTTTCCGAGTCCGAGACACCCTTCCGTTCCAATAGTTGGCAGCGTTTATCGCTCTGTCATTTGCCACGATCAGGTCCTCCATCGTACATGCCTCTCCCATATTGGGACATCTGAGAAGGTGACTGTCGTTCTAAAGCTCCCCACAGTCGCACAGCTCGTCGTCCACAGGTCGTCCCCATCTTATCCTATTTGACCTGCAGCGCGTCACTCCTGTCCTTAGTATGTTCCGTGTTTTCTACGTGTCTTCCCTGGGTCGTCGCCCTTCTGATTGTTGGGCGTGTAGCGCATGCCGCCTATCTCCGACCTGCTTCTGCCGCTCTGTTTCGGATGCAACTTTGCGCCTGACACGTGCTAGGGCAATTCCAGATAGAAGGTACAATTTCTCGACAGGTGTCGGTCTCACGCAACCAGTTATAATCCTGCACGTCTCATTCAGGGCCACGTCAGCATGCCTTACGTGAACCGAGTTGTTGTCGCGTATTCGGCCGCGGAGAAACAGAGAGCATCAGCTGACGTTCCTAGTACGTCAGGCTGTGCTCCCCATGCTGTGCCAGTAAGCTTCCGGATGATGTTGTTCCTAGCACACACCTTGGCCTTTGTATTTTGGCAGTGCTTTTGGAGAGATAGTTTGCGGTCCAGTGTCACGCCTATGTACTTTGGAGTGTCGCATGCTTCAAGTTCTTGTTCCCTCCATGTGATTTGTAGTTTCCTGCGAGCATCTTTATTTATCAGGTGAAATGCACATACCTGGGTTTTGCTGGGGTTTTGCTTGAGCTGATTTATGTCGTAATACTGTGTCATGCTTTCCAAGGCTGTAGTTAGTTTATTCTTGACCTCTTCGAAACTCTTACCTTGTGCGGCGATGGATGTGTCATTTGCATAGATGAAGCGACGTGTCTGTTGGTCGACTGGTTGGTCATTCGTGTATACGTGGAAGAGCATAGGAGCCAGTACACTTCCCTGTGGTAAGCCGTTCCTCCGGTCTCTCCATCGACTCTGCCATCCCTGCAGCATAACATAGAAACGCCTGTTCTGCATTAGAGTTTTTAACAGACTTGCCAGGCGAAAGTCTTTGGTGACATAATACAATTTTTCCACTGCTTTTTGGTGGTTTACGGTGTCACATGCCGCTGTCAGGTCTATCAAGCCTTCACCGGTGATTTGCTTGAGCTCGAAGCCATCTTCTATATGTTGTGTTCGGTTTAGGACCTGAGCGCAGCAAGACCTTCCCGGTCTAAACCCTACTTGTTCTGGTATTATGCTTTCGTCTACCCTACTTGATATGCGATTTAATATCAACTTTTCGAAAACCTTGAAGAGATGACACAGAAGTGATACAGGCCGAAAGCTTTTAGGATCGGCAGGGTCCTTTCCCGGTTTCAATAGCGCGACCACTCGAGCTTTCCTCTATATTTTTGGGATTTGCAACTTCCTCACACAGCAGTTCATTAAGTTGGTGATCCATGCAATGGTTGCAGTTCCAAAATGTTTATTTGTTCTGTTCTCAGATCATCTAGTCCTCCAGCCTTGTTGTTTTTTAAGTTGTTAATTGCGTTTTTAATTCACTGTTTGTGAATGAATCATCGAGACAGTCGTTTTCGTTGTCTGGATCCCTTTGTATTTGAGTTTTGGGGACCCTTCTTTGGGTCTTTCCGTTCAATAGCAGTTGGTGTGCGTTCTGGTCTGGGGTGACTAATGTCAGGTTCGGGGTAGCGCTTGTGGGGTCGTTGCTAGAATTTTTGATAAGTTTCCAGGCACGTCGGCTGCTCTCCCTCATCCAGGTCTTTCATTAGGGCTCGCCATTTATCGGACTTTGCTCTAGAGATTGCCTGCATCAGCTCATCGCCCGAATTTATGGTATCCTCAGAAAAGAGGTCGTCCTCGTATAGAGTTCGGTACCTCGTCAAAAGGTCTACGGACTCTGGAGTAAGACCTGGTATGTATTCGGTGCAACACCGCCTGGGGATGTGTCTTTTTGATATTCTCTTGACGATGTCGATGAAAGCATCATAGTTTTCGGGGCTTGCTTCCATGGTGGTGACCTCATGATCCAGATCAGCCGTAAGATCATTCCACTTTGCCTTTTTGAAATTGAATCGCCTTTTGAGGAGAACACTTTCAGGTCTCACTGCTGCAGAGATTACACGCGTAATGGGGCGATGTTGTGTTTTTGGGAGGGAATGTTCTACATGTTTTGTTGATAGGGGAATATGTCTGTCAGAAGCAAAAATGTTATCCGGATTATAGCTTCTTTTCCAGCGGCTGCTATTGAAAGACGGATACAGCTTGGCGTCGTGTACGAGATGCATATTCGTGTGTTCTATCCAGCTTTCCAGCTCAGCACTATTTTCGTTGGTCTGGGTATATCCCCAAATTGTGCTGGGCGACTTTAACTGCCACAGTTCCTCCTGTTTGTTCCTTCCTTTGTCCTGTTGTGATTGGAAGTTAGAAGCCTCTTGAAATTCGAAGGCTGATGATTGTTCGGCCGTTCCCAATTTTCCCTTTTGGGTATGACTATACCCACTCGAAAGCGCAGATCCGTTTAATATAGCAGATCTGCTTTCTAGAAGCGGATGCGACGTCATAATCATTTCAACATTTAGCCCTCATTGTCCCAGTCGTTTATTCGGACTTTTGTGTCTTCTCCTCGATAATTAAGTGCAGAGGAGCAAGTCCCGACATAGCCTCTATGGTATTCCAAAAAAGCTGCCAGTAACGGATCTAGATATCTTATATCAGTTCCTGGGAAGGATCTTCAGGGACAGCGTGGCAATCGGATCTGCCCCTAATGAGTGGCGGTCAGCGGAAGTGATATTTATAACGAAACTCGGTAAAAGGGACTACACTGAGCCCAAATCTCACAGACCCATAAGTTTAACGTCTTTCCTCATGAAAACTTTGAAAATGATGATACACAGGTACCTAACAGAGAAAGTCCGACACCGAAGGACTTCGCTGCAGAGCAACCAGCATTCATACAGGAAACGAAGGTCAACAGATACACCTCTCCATGCTCTGGGGCAAAAAGTTAAACAGCAACTATAAGATATAGAAGTGACACTGGCCCTCTTTTTCGATGTGGAGGGGGCTTTCGTTAGAGCCAGAACAAGCAATATCTGCAATGCTCTTTAATTAAAAGGGGCTCCTGCTTATTGGACCGCTCGTGTAAAGGTCGCTATAAACTGGGTCCGGAGTGCTATAGCGTGCCGCACGGCCAGTAGGCATAGCTGGTAACATTGTGTTGAGTTGCTGCTCTGTGAGTTAGTGAACTCATTTAAATTTGAACTGTAAGATAAAGCTAAGCTTTACGAGACCCGAGACTAAATAATTTTACCTAAACCACCTAAAAAAAAGACCATCTCATTTTTTATGACTAACTTTTTTACCACGCTTTTGGGCAGCCAACTCGAGAAAATTAAATTACCCATGCCTGGCTAGGGGGCGACCGGCCGGAGATCGAGGTATGGGGGGCTGTCCACGGGGCAGCTGCCTTTCCCCCCGCTAGTGGTGTCTGGTTACAGACGAAATCCTGGGGCGGATAGACCGAGAGGGCTATCCTATATAGAGATACCCTCTATATAGAGGGTTAAGGGGAACTTTCTGGGCGTTGTCTGCGAGAGAATGCAGGTTGCATAGAGAATAATAGAGATATGGTGCACCAATACGGGATTATCAGTTAATCCTAGCAAAACGGAGATCATGCTCTTTACAAGGAGAAGAAAAATTAAGGATTATAGGGCGCCAATGTTGTACGGAAAACCTCTTACCCTCGTGGGAGTGGTCACGTACCTAGGCGTGACCCTAGACAGTAAACTCAGATGGAACCCCCACGTGAACTGGGGCATAAAACCATACTTTATGTTGTTGTTGTACACTGCCGTTATAAGACCGAGGATCTGCTTTGGTTCCGTGGTTGCGTGACCGGCGGTAGAGAAGTACTCCGGAAACTGGCGGGTCTGCAAAGACTGAAGGACGACATCGAACATGGCATTAAATATCCTCCTGGGCCTCCCTGAGTTACCCCTGTGGATCCGCAGGAGATGGAATGCGGCTCTATAAGGCGTGACAACCACCCATGTCTACATGGGTTATACAGAAATAGGGGGAATAGGGGGAATACTACATGGGTTATACAGAAATAGTTCTGGGACATACAGAAATAGGGGGCGCCATGCGTCGAGATATTCCAAACCTGGGTGCAAGGGTGGTCCCATCTGACAGCGGACTTATGTTCGAAAAAAACTTTAGGGTGGAAATCCCTACAAAAGAAAGTTGGAATACTAGGACCGTGACTGCCCAAAAGGGGGTACAATGTTGGTATACCGACTGCTCAAGGGCGCCCAATACGGGATTGGCCGGGGCGAGCGTGTACCGGCAGGACACCAACAGAGGAGCGTCATTTTCGCTGGGAAGCTGGACGAGAGTGTTTCAGGCGGAATTATATGCAATCCTCGAGGTTGCCACAGATAAGGAATTTACCGAAGGACGAGAGGGAGTGATCGACTTCTACTCCGACAGCCAGGCTACCCTCAAGGCACTCTCAAGTGACAATATTGGTAGTAGGCTGATGCAGGATTGCTGAGAAGCCCTGAACAAAGTGGCAGAACAGAAACAAGTAAACCGGGTGTGGTTTCCAGCGATCATGGGATCGGCGGGAAACAAGCGAGCCGATGCATTGGCTATGCTCGGATCTTCTGAGAACTCAATAACTGCCGAACCGCAAATAGGGTTCAGTAACCGATAGGTAGCAAGCGCTCTTAATGACTGGGCTCTTATAGGCACCACAGAGATGTGGAGAAAGGCAGAAGGGCATAGACAAATCAAATAGTTGATTGGAACCGCGTGACGCCAAGGCAAGATCCAAATGGTGGATGTCAAGGAGTAGATGGGCCCTGAGAACTCTGGCTGGGGTCATAACAGGCCACTGTGGTCTGAACAGACATCTACACCTACTAGCAACACCTACTTTGGGTGATAGTCCCGTATGTTCACAATGTGGAACGGCGGAGGAAACATCATATCACCTATTAGGAGTCTGCCACCGCTAGTCGTCTGTTAGAAGGCCCTCCTTGGGGACCTGCATGGACCTGTCTTCCTTAGGGTGGAGACGAATCCTTGCCTTCGGAATTGACGGGACGCCTGGTTGGCGAAGATCAGGATTGGTAAGGTGGGGATCGATGGAAGGGAAAAGGCGAAAAAAGCCTTTAATGCCTACTCGCCGGACCCATTCGAGTCCCCCCATACTACTACTACTACTAATACTATTAACCTCTAACTAAATACTATTAACCCAACGCTGGTGTTTCCTAATAAGGCATGCGTGCACCAACGGCTACCTTTTGACGTGTGGTATTTTCAACTTCGGGATTTCTCTTTGTTATGGAATCATCCTGTTTAACCTTACCCCACTTGAAACATTGCAAATATCGTTGCTACTGTTTCTTGGTTAATATGTCGGACAAATATCCATGTAAATAGTCTGCTGGCCCAAGAGTAATTGTTTGTACTGTTGATGAAAAATAATTAATCGGGTGAGAGGGTTGAAATTTAAAAAGTATTTAAAAATATTTATTACATAAATTTTGTAACAATAAAAAAATACATTATTTTTAATATTCGGATGCGCAGCAACATGGATCAGCCTTCTTTTCAATTGTTGGTTCCTGCTCTGATGGACTGCAGTAGGAGTTTTTCAAGAAATTTACATGTCCCTGAAAAAAGTATGTTGTGTTTTTAGTTCTTCTTAAAAAAGTCTGCATAGTCTCAAACCAAAAATGCAACTATTAAACATGAATTGGATACTGGTTTGGCTGTAGAATAAACTAACTTTTTTGGATGATATCGAAAATTGCCAATTTATTTGCGCAAAACGATTTTTTACATAACATTTATTCATTTGCAACAACTCACCTGCAAATTTCGAATACGCATTTGAGCGTCTTCAAAATTTTCATTGAGATTTCGAATTTGCATCTGCATCTTTTGTCGCACGTCGTCACGCTCTTTTTCCGCTTGTTTTGCACAGGCACGTGTCTGAGCTAACTGCCGCTCGAGATCCGAGACCTGATTTTGGGTAGATTTCCGGACGATTTCGCATCGGTCTTTAATGCGTGTAACTTGGCGAGCACTCTCCTCACGCACGGACTCTAACTGGGTTTCGAGTTGTGCAATCTCGTGTAGTTTTTCGTCAGCCATACGTTTGTTTTCATCTGATGTCTCGCGTATTTCTTCTGAAATATTAAATAAATTACTTGTACAGAAGCACTTGCTCCGTTCCAAACTCGTGCATCCATCCTCGAGATAACCGTTAAATTTCCACGTTAGATAAATCTCGATATTAAGGGGGCGCCATAATCTCCTAGCAAATCTCATTATTCAGGCACCCCAAAGATTCCATAATTTTCCAAATTTATAGTGTTGTGTTTTTTGGTAGATTGATGGAAGACATAATTCACTTTTACTTTAAATAATCTGCATGGACGAAACATCAATATTGATTAAACGGAATCAATTTTGAATCAATGGAATATTGGAGTTTTTGTAAAATAGCATCCAACGCGTCATTTACCGATGTAAGTGAGTAATGAACGTTCATGGAATTTTGTTTGTTATTGTGAAACTCATTGTTCTTCGTTGTGCTCGGTTTTCCAAATTTAGAAGATTCATCTAATTGATGATGAAAATGAAGAAACTTCCACAAGAAAAAGAAACGTGGTGTATGTAAATAACTTGACTTTTGCTTGTGCGCTAATGGGAAACATACCATGTGTTAAAAACTATTGAAGTAATTTTTACAAAAATCATCTAGATCCAGAAATTGTTAGGGTTTTACATTTAAAATACGAAAGTTAGGTTATACTTTTCGTACACTTTGTGTAGCTGGAGGGTTACATGTATTTTACATGCTTTCGGCACGACTCGCTAGGACCGGAAACTAAATTTGACGTTTCCAAACCAACTACAACTTATAAAACTTCTAATACACGGTCTACGTAAATCACCCTGTTTATAAACGCTTTGGCGAGGTTTATTCCTTTTGGGTTTTTTAGAACGAAATTGTTGCTTTCTACCGTAAGTATAACTTTTTTGTCATAGTTAATTTATTATGCATTTATTATTAACTGACAGCGTAAACCCTGCATTATAACACTTTTCGTTTAACTAGATATTATAGTTTGATATGGATCGTATTTGACCCGGTAAATATAGAGTAGGGAGCAAATGTAATATACAATAACGGGGTAATTATGTCATATCCATCACATTTTTTTATTTTTTTTATGTCGATCATGGTGAGAAATTAGAACAGTAAAGCGTGACGCGAAAATAATACCAGATAATCTAAAGACCGTCGACGTGCAAAAGTTGAGATCTGCAGAACAAACATATGCAAAGCAGCCGTCATATTTAATATTCCCTAGGCCACTTTATAATCTGCCGGAGACCACGGAAGGAGCCTCCACGCTTTTCCTCTTTCTCTGACACACACCAGGACAAAATGACATTGCTCCCGGTAACACTGTCCCATCAAACAGTGGCCAATCCTTTAACCACCGCAAGCCAAAGATTCAACAGACATGCTTTTATCAGAGCTAATCTTGACGATTGCTAGCCTAAACATCGAACGTATCAAGAAAAATAAGCAAGACCTAATCTCCCACCTATGCCAGACACAAAATGGGATGTATTATGCCTCCAAAAATGCACAGATATGAACATGCAGACAAGCCCAAAATGCACCTTGTTGTCGAAAGACATCAAGCCATACTTTTATGGCAGCGCCGTTTTTATAAAAAGTAACATGACTCTAACATCTACAGGGAAAAAGTGACCAACGATATGGAGATACTCACCATTGAGAGCGGAGCCTTCACTATAACATCTGTCTACAAACCCCCCGGCAAACCACTTAACATGCAAATGTCGGACAACTTTGGGAAACAGAAAATACCATTCGTCATCGGAGACTTTAACTGTCACAGTACATCATGGGGCTACAGTAAAACTATCCCAAACGGCGACTCCTGGGAGAATGGGCAGAAGTCAACAACCTCTCCCTCCTCCACGACCCAACGCTGCAGTACTCGTCACAACTACATTCAGTTATCAAAACAGCCGAGATTCAAATTGAGAAAACAAACTGGTCTGATTACTCCGCCAATCTAGATGTCGAACTTGAAAACCTAGTTCCAGCACCACAAAATTAGCAAATCTACGTTCAAACCGTGCAGAGGGTGTCAAAGCGGCACATACCAAGGGTGGCAGACAAAATTTCATAGCTGGAGAGGCCTCTAAAGAGATCTTTAACAAACACGAAGAGCTCTTTAACAAATATCCCTTTAGCGCAGACACCGCAACCTACGTCAACACACTTTTGGCAGTACTTAGCGAGGCTCGATAGAAAAAATTGATGGAAACACTGGAACGAATGGACAAGTCCCACAGGCAGGTGTGGACCATATTTGTGTGGAGCAAATCAAAGATTTCGGAACAACTGCAAAAACCTGGATCCTTAAATTCTTTATAGATGTAGGGTCAGTTTCCAGATCTCAAAACTATGGAACAAGTCAAAGGTTGCAGCACTATTAAAGCCTGACAAAAGCCCCGACTTACTAACCTGCTTCCGCCCTATATCGTTTCTTTGTCATCTATATGTTTATATAGAGTATCTATATGTTTATATATGAGACTATTCCTCCATCGAATGGAGAAGGTTGTTGCCTCAATGATCATCGCACAACAGGCTGGCTTTAGACCTGGGAAGTCTTGCACCTGGAAGCTCCTAGCACTGAAGCAACACATCGATGATGGTTTCGAGAAAAAACAAATAACAGGAACAATGACACTGTCAATCATAGAAGCTTGCTGCATAAAGTGTATAGCACAGTGAAAGACTACCAACTCGTTCAAATTAAAGAATCCCTGCTACAGAACAGAGAATTCTACGGAAATCTTGAAGGAAAAAAACTCGATGGCGAACCCACACGGCTTAGCCCCGTGCAGTGTACTGGCACCAATTATCTTCAATCTCTACATCATCGACTATTCCACACTAGCTTTCATTAGACATTTTGTATACGCAGATGACCTTTGTATCCCGCTCAAGATTCATATTTTGGAGAGAAAGAACATAAACTAGAGGCAGCTCTGTCTACCTACAATGGAAGCCACTCCCTCAAGCCAAATCCCTCTAAAACCCAAGTCCCAACTTCCCTATCTTGGACTCATATTGGATCGCTCCTTAACATACAGGTCCCATTGCGAAAAAAAAACCGGAAGAATGTAGAAGCGCCAAGCGGCCTTCTGAGAAGACTCATCAGCTGCAAGTGGGGCGCTGAACCGACAGTACTGAGAACGTCCGCGCAGCTATTATGTTTTTCGACTGCCGAGCATGCCTGTCCAGTGTGGAACAGATCCAGCCACGCCAAAAAAGTTAACATTATCCTGAACGAAACATACAGGCTTATGACAGGGTGCATGAAGACAACCCCACTGGACAAAGTGTATAGAGCCTATCAGACCCTGACTCACGTAGAATAGTGCATGAATTCACAGAGAGAACTAGACAGACCCTCGGCGAGCGTCATTCACTTTTCAGTTATGAAGCAGATCTAGGCAGACTTAAATCAAGAAAGCGCGTCCTGAACACTGCATTAGACGAGCCCCCGCCTCCAATATCAGAAGGCGCTGCAAGCGGCATATCAAGCGGATGGACAACATGGCGAATGCTGAATCGCATTAGAACTGGCGTGGCATCCATCAAAACCAACCTTATCCGGTGGGGCCTGTTGGATAGAAATGACGACAAGTGCAACTGTGGAGGCATACAGGTCATGGATCACCTGCTTAACTGCCCGAACTGCCTACAGAAATGCACTCACCTCGATGATTTATGGAGACACAACCAGGAAGCATTGGACACAGCACAATATTGGGCTCAGAAATTATAGTGGCCCGACACAAAAAAGTAAGTATAATCTGCCATAACAGGTATCCGTGAGACCAAGTAATCTCAGAAAGTACGTCCTTTAACAATTCCATTGAAAATTGAGTTTTTTGGTAAATGGAGATCAAACTTCAGAAAAATGGGTGAATGGGCTTGTCAAGAAGTCTTATAAATAGCCATAAAAGTAATTGAAAGTAACAGCATTGTAACAATTGTAACATTTAAACAACGGAGTTCCATTGGTAAGCCCGGATTTTGGGATTTAGGCAACGCCACAATCTGAGCGTTATTTCACCACACAACGTTAAGTATGCTCGAAGAAACGCCTAGACCCCTCTATTTTCACAACTATTTTCACGTATTGAAACGGACTTTAAATGAGCATCAGGTGCAAAATAAACCGGATTGGATATGGATTTTAAACCAATGCAGCATGAACATAGACCCTAGGAGAACAAAAGTGGGAGACGCTGTAATGCAAACAACTTCTTCACGATCAAGATTCTTGGAGTTAAAGTTTTAGACGAATGAAGTTTCGTAAGTTGTTAGTAGTAAAGAGGCTGCGAAATGTCGTAAGACCCGGGGAAAAACTAATTAATTATTCATAATATTGGCTTGCAAAAAAAAAATTTCTGTTTCGCTAGCAATTGTTATTGAGTAACTAAAAACGTAATTATATATAAAAGGAAATCAAAAATGTCTCACCAATTTCCGTAAGCAGTTCTCCGTTTTCATCTCGAGCTTCCTGTAATGCGCTCTCCATTTCTTTGAGCTTCATTTCGAGAATTTCTTTTTGACCCGCTCCTGTGGCCTGGAATAAAAATTAACAACACTGAAAAAATGCTGTGGTAAATTTCCATTTTTAAAACATGGCCAAAATCCAAAGCAGACGCGTTCTTTTACTTTCCAATAATCTTGCATAATACTCCCACCAACCTAACTGTAAACCGCATATTAGCCATATTGCAAGCAGCAGTTGAGCATCGAGCGTTAGTCCTGGAACAATTTGATTTAAACCAGGCTGTAGCACAACGCTGCAGTCGGTTAGGATGGTAACATATACTTATACAGCATTTAATAAAGCTCAAAGCATGGTGATGTTACTTTTCGATATGGAAAGGGCTTTCGTTATTTGCCATGCACTGCTTAACGCTGCATCTAGTTTGCCTCATTGAGTGTTTACTCAGAAACGGAACTCTTAATGAATCCTGTTTTGGGGAAATCCCTTTCAATGAAAAGAAGGTAGAATTATCGCCGGGTACATTGATTTGCCCGTTCCTGTATAATTTGTGCTGTGGCTCCGAATGATAGCACCCTGAAAACCAACCCGCTCCTGTCTAGGGTTACAGGCAAACCGAGTGCGCGCTGGTGCGCGCCGGTATTAGCAAGCAACATTAATTTAGGGTAAAGTAGGGCCATCTCGAGAAGAATGATTTAGGAAAATATATGGCATTTGTTGTATTAGAACAGGAAGTCAGTCTGTGAACAATCAGTCATAGTCCAAAATGCTACAAAAAATGGTTAACCATCGATGGCTTCACGAAATCGATGTGAAGAAAATATATCTTACTCTTGATAAAATTGAATCAAGTAAAAATTTTTAGGAGTTTTTACCTGTTTAAAGGTGCGAGATGTAATGTATTCTGTTATCTTCGGACTTTCGCAAAACTTACTTTGTTGTCGTCTGCCAGGGCCATCTCGTCCATAATGACCTTAAGTTTATCTTTGTATGACTGCAACTCTCTGTTAATAGCTTCATTATTCCGTTCGGCTAATAAATGCATTTGTTGTGCTTCTTGTAGCTAAACATTTATACAAATATATTTAAATTGTTTATGGCATTTTTCAAATAAATATATGCTGTCGGACTAAAGTAACGTTACGTTTCCAAAAAAATATGCAATTCCCAGTATTATAATTACAGAAGCACAATAAGGTAGAAAAATGAACCGAATTCCAAAAAAGTTATGCTCCAGACTTTTTGGCCAATTTCAAAGAATTCCGAATTTTGTACCTTTTGTTTTTTATTTCATGGGTGAAAAACGTTCATTCGTTATTTTCCATGACAAATGATGAGGAAAACACTAAAACTTTTCCAATTGCGGCTTATAATTATTATCAAAATTGTCTTTTTTGCAGTGATAACTTCTTAGGGCACCGGGTGAATCGGTTGGAATGCGTTACGGCGCCGTTATGTCTCGCCGTTCCCACCCTGCGGTCTCTTACTTTCTCGCTCGCACGCACACGGCGACTCAGCAGAGACTGAGAAATTATAAAACTATTATTGCCATCATGCGTTAAAAAGGTTCAATATTTGATGGTCTCTATAAAAACCACATGAAGTTATCACTCCTATCGGGCATCCCGTAACGCACACCTTTTTTTTAAACAAAATTATAGCATTTATTACTAAAAATTACTGATAATTCCCGCTTCCACTCCCTGCAATGCCAATGATGGCTTTGTTGAAATTTTAAAGCAAAACCAAATGTCATCTCCAGGCAATATTTGCCGGATAGCACGTCAACATTTTGTCAATATTGTGCTTCCCGCCAAGACCTAATTTTGAAAATTTGATCAACAACAATATCTATTACCACCGAACGGAAATTCGCTGCTTTCCAGTCGCGCAACAAGATCTCTCACAAGTTTCAGGTAGGCCTGGGTAACACTGTGTCGTGTGACACAGTGTGTTTATACCGCTCTGTGTGTCCATGAGCCCCAACACCTCGCGTCTTACGAGGCGACACCATGAACAACCCTTAACATTTAATCTCATTTAATATGGCAGACTTCGGATTGCAGTTCGTGAAAGCCGCGCGATCATTCGCGACACTTATTTCATCGGTCATGAACTGAGTTTGTGCTTAAAATTCCACACTTCAGAGTAGGCATGGGTAACACTGTATTGAGTTGCGCTTTTGAGTTGATACCGCTATGTGAGTCAATGAGTTATAACTCATCGCATCTCACTGCGCCGCACTTTGAATAACGCTTGTGGCGGACTGCATCTGCCAACTGACAGGCACCACCAGCTTTGGTTGCAACTATCATCACATTTAACCTAATTCAAGATAGCACACTTCGAAATCACTCGATCGTCGGTATCGACGCGGCAAGCAGTATCGGTATCGCTGTGTAAACATCTGAAAATTCACTGTGTCACCCAGGCCTATGCGTTATAGTATGGTATGGTATGGAGACCTTTTCATCTATTCCCATTGGGCAATCAATAACAGCACAAACTAAAACTGATATCTTACGGCTGTACTCTCAACCTTTTGTTATTCTAATTCGTGACAACATACAGCTGAGAAGACCATACGCTTTAAGAAGCTCAGCTATGAAATCTATTGAACATATATGTGTTGATTTATATAATAAAACTAATATACCACACAACAAAGAATAATAAATTTAATTCCGAGTATGTCCCGCATACTAGATGCTGTCTAATTAGCTATTTAAAAAAAAATTAAACACAGGACAATTAGTACAGATGATGTAAAATTGTTAGTTTTACGGTTGAAAGTGTTCACAAAACTACGTAGTTTCAAAATGTTTGACTACCTTAAAAAATATTAAAAATCGGGGCTCGATATTCTCTCAATTGTTTGCCGTGGAAAATTAATTATCAATATTTGTTAACATTAAGCAGATTACAAAAAGTCTGGTGCGCCGCTTTTTTGGGAATAAGTGTAAATTAATTTTTCAGACTTCATTATCATATCACGACAAAAGTAGAGCAACATTGAAATATTTTGATTATATTCATTCATTTATAGCAGTTACACTAGTACATTCATCATCATCATCATCATCATCAGCCCTTTTCATCCACTGGTGAATATAAGCCTCCTCCCGCGCATACTTGTGGAACGCATCATCCACAATTATACGGGACCTACAGTTTATCGCCGGTTCCGAACGGCACTAGTACATTAAACAAGCTTAATAACATAACAGTCAATCAGACAAATTAGAAAGATAAACAAACACACAAAGAAGTTACAAACAAAATATTAAAAATTTGGATGTATTTAACTGTTTTGAATGTTTCGTGTAGGAAATCATTAAAGGGGCCAGTACAAAATCTTAAAGGACATGGTTCATGTGCTGAAGGTGGTGCATGCCAGTGCTGCAGTAACATTCTGGGGATAGCAATATGAAACATTTTTTTACATTGAGACATTCCTCGGTGGTTGGTCCGTTATCTGTCCAGCGATGACCAAGTGGTATTTCTGTCATAGATGGAATAGTGGCTTTTTGCAGCAACTAAAGCAAGATGTCTCTAGCGAAGCCTGTTTATTTTGGTGTGGCGGACGTTTAAGTGTATGGGCAATTGAAGCTTGCTTAGTGTTTCCTTAAAAATCATTGAGTGGAACTTCATTTGTTTGTTACGGATACGACAACCATTGTGTTGTTCAGTTGGACATCCCCTTTTTCAGTAAGTTTTATTGAGCTATGCCGGGGAACATTCTTCAGCAGATTAAACCCCGTACCACAGAGCGCAGGGTGTCAGCAGCTGATCCCTAAGAGATACCTCATAATTTGTTGAGGATATTATTTCGAATGCTAATCTTAGCAGCTGTTTAGATGAGGTGGCTTTTAAAGGACAGAGTCCTACCAAGTACCGGTAATTCCCTTCCGTAGCCTCCGTTTCCTGAAGGGTGAAGTGTGAAAACTGAGAGTGAACAAAAATGGCGGAAAACGTGCGCACTGTTATTCAGAAACTCAACGGTGAACATTAATTGATATGGAGTTATAAAGTGCAACTCCTGCTGATGAAAGAGAGAATCTGGGAAGTCATCAAGGTTTCCATGCATGCACCAGTAGCCGTAGCACGAACTGCGAAGGACGAAGCGGCCTACTAGTCGAAGACGACCAACTACTACTCATACGGAACGCTAAGTCGGCAAAAGGCCACTCTATCAAGCAAGATGGCACTGAACAGGCGTTTTTTCCGTAAAGTGCTGCCAATGGACCACATCGCTACGATGTCAGAGTATACACAAGCTGCCCGGGTTCGGGAAAATGATTCCAGGCGACATTATCCTCGGAGTCTTATTAAGCATGACCATGTACCGAAATCATACGATACTCTCATAACGGCATTGAGAGTCCTGATCAAGAACTTAAAGTGGAATTCGTAAAAGGAAAATTAATCGACGAGTAGGTACATTTGACTTAAAGATAAAAAGGATGAAGACAAGCTATAAAAAAAAGAAGGTTCAGAACTAAAGAAAATAAAGTGTTTTTTCCGCAAAAAAAACTAGGACACCCAAAAGCAAATTGCAGAAAATACAATTTATGGAAAGAGAAGCATTCGGAGAAACCATCGGGACAAGCCAATAAAGTATCGCACGAAAGTGAAGAAGTTTATGACTGCTATTACGTGAATTCCAAAATTTGCCTGAAAGTGAAGGGCGCCATAAATGAAAACAGCTGGATAATAGCCTCAGGAGCGTCGAGCCACATGCTGCACAAAAAGTATTTTTGAGGACCTCGATACAAGCAAGACTGGTCACGTTTGCCTCGCGGATGACAGGAACCGCGTGAAGGTGGAAGGCATTCAATTTGCAGCTTTAAATTGGCTAAACGGCAGCGGAAAACATCAACTATAAAATAACATTTATTATCCATGAGAAAGCTAGATCAGGAAGGGTACCGCTTTAGTCTTCCTGCAACCCTGGTTTCAAATTTTTATTAAATGAAACCAGAAAAGGCTGTTGTAGCTCAAGCAGCATTAAGCAACCGCTGTGCCGAGGATTGCTACCACGTGTGGCACAGACGTTTTGAACATCGCTGGACGAAAGCAATCAAGGAACTAGCGGACAAACAACAAAGATTTCTTTCAGAAATATATTCCGAAAGAATCGCAGACTCAGACACACGTACCTCTTGATTTAGTGCACACGGATTTCGGAGGGCCGATACAGTAACGAACTCCTGACAATAAACGCTTCTACCTGAGCATCATTGACGATTACTCCAGGTCTACGTTTTTGTATTTAATGACTCATAAAGGAGAGGCGGGCGGTCTCATCAAGCAGTACGTGCAAAGGACAAAGGCGCAGTTTCATAAGGTGCCAAAAATCATCAAGTCAGATCGAGGAAGGGAATACGTCAATAACGATCTTCAAGTGTTTCTAACGAAAGAAGGCATTCACGCACATTATACTGCACCTTATTCCCCATCGCAAAACGGAGTCGCTGAAAGGAAAAATCGGTTATTGCTAGACATGTCGAGGTGCATGCGCTACGACTCCGCTCTAGACATACAGTACTGGGGTGAGGCAATCAATACAGCGAATTATCTACAGAAAAGACTGCCGAACAAAGCAACGTCCAAAGCTCCTTCTGAATTGTGGAATTCCGAAAAGCCCGATTTTAGTAATTTGCAACTTTTCGGAAGCGCTGCATACAAGGTAATCCCCAACGAACAGCGCAAGAAGTTGGATGCAAAAGCAATAAACTTACTCTTTGTCGAATATTCAGACGAGTCTAAAGCTTAACATAATAAGAATAAGCAGAGATGTCACAGTCCTTGACAAACGAGGCATAAAGCAAGTCTCTCCACATCATGAAGAGTGCGAAGTGATTTTGAGTCTACAAGAAACCCTCGATAACCAAGAAGATTATAACAACTCGATTCAAATACTACTTGAAGCACACGATGAAGCGCATAAGCAACCGGCTCCAAGGCGCTCGCAAAGGTGTAACAAAACGAACGAGTTATCTACACCTAATGAAGATAACTGGAAAAAGGCTATGGACTAGGAAATAAAATGTCTCAAAGAAAACGGCACATGGAAAATAGTACCGCGGCCGCACGACAGAGACATTGTGACCTGCAAGTGGGTCTTCAAGGCAAAAACGAACGCCGAGGGGCAGGAAAAAAGTCCAGTTAAATAAGGCCAGGCATGTCGCACGCGGTTTCTCGCAAAAGTATGTGACCGACTACGATGAAGAGTTTGCGCACGTCGTAGAACACACGACATTTCGCACACTTTACACATTAGCAGGTAATACAGACATACACGTGACACACTTTGACCCGAAGACTGCGTTTTGCAACGGCAAATTTAAGGAAGTAATCTACATGTAACATCCCGACGGCTACATTCAAGGAGGAAAAGTGATGGTCTGCAAGTTGGAAAGGGGAATCTACGGCCTAAATCAAGCGGCAAAAGTTGGGATGATCACTTGAGTGAGTTCTTAACAGCATGCGAATTTTTGAGAAAATATGTCTCATCGTTTACGTCGACGATTTTCTCATTGCTTGCAAAAATATGAAGAAAATTGACGAAGCTCTCGAGTTTCCACTCAAGAATCTTGGCTACTTAAAGTATTAAGATCGTATATCGAACAGCGCCTGATTATTCCACTATTACGACACACTGTCTTCTACAGAAGCGGAATTTATTGCCCTCTCAGAAGCGAGTCAAGAAGGCATATGGATTCGACGCTTACCAGAAGATTTCACAGGACAACACGATACAAAACAGTGGTGTATGAGGACAACCAAAGTTGTAATAATTACCAATGTAATTCTGCTGTTAGTTTGATGTTATCGTACCACCGCATTGGTGGCCGTCCTCTAGGTCTCTTGAAGGCATAAGGTCACCAGAATAAAATTATTCTATGCCATTTATTGTAAACCCAGCATTTCCGCATTCTCTGCTGTGGTAAGGTCTTCGTAGAACTGTTCAATATCTTCATTTGGTGTTGAACATGTGGGTGCATAAGCCTGTATTACCTGCCCCCTGTATCTGCTATTCAGTGCAATCACGATGTATATAACTGTCTGATATAGCGGCGGTTTTGCATGTGAGATGTTTTATCTTGCTAGACCAGTATTGCCATTCCGCCAATGTGATGGTCGGATTTGAGCATTTTTTTAGATTCGCCCTTTAACCTAGTTTCACTGATACCTAAGATATTCCATTTGATATTTTCCAGTTCGCCCTGTAGGTTATCGAGATGTTCTTCGAGTCTCATCGTGCGTGTGTTGTAGGTGGCAATTAGGAACAACCTCCCAACAGCATTTTTCGCGATTTGTTTTTGTTTTCTTTCCGGCAAAGTAAAAAAAATCTGGATGCATAGACCCCAAGACTTATGGAAGAGGCTGACATTCAGGAGTGGACGTATACAGGCTGATGATGATGCTGCCATTTATTAGCACTATCTCTTGCCATGCATAGAACCACTTTAACTTGACCGGCATTTCCACTCCATCTGTTAATTTGGTTGTTTGTCTAATCCATTCATGGGTGTTTTCCGGTGGTTTAGAGTTATTCCCAGCATTGCTCACTCCATTGCACACTGCGTTACTCTGAGTTTATTCAGATTATTTGATGTCATTGTTTTTCCGCTCCGTAGCACTATTATCGGCATAATGCACATATCATATACTTTTCCTTTGTTATTTAACGTTATTTTTTTGTTTTTGAGTATATAACTCAGTTTTCCAAGCGCCGCCCAGGATTGCAGTATTCTTCTTTGTATATCCACTGTTTGATTTTCTCTTCCAAGTACAATTTTTTGACCCAGATATATGTATTCCTCCACTCTCTTCAATTTCTTGTTTTCCACCTGGATTATACCTTCCTCCATAAGCATTACTTTCCTTTTACTGATGTTCATCCTCAGTCCAATTTTTAGAGACTCCTCATTTAGTTCATTTGTCATGCTCTCAAGTTCTGTAGCATCTTTTGCCATTATGATTATGTCATCTGCTTAACGTAGGTGGCTAAAGTATTGACCATTCACATTAATGCTGCGTTCTGACCGATCCAGTTTCCTAAACAAGTCTTCCAAGGCAATGTGAACAATTTGAGTGATAGAGTGTCGCCCTGTCTAACTCCTCTTTTCAGTGGGACTTGATTAGTTTTCGTATTTAAGTTATGTTTCTGTTGCTTCGTTGGTAGTTTCTGGTATAAGTTGTGAGTATCTACTATCGATCCTGCAATTTCGCAGTGCTCTCTGAACGATCCAATGTTCAACCGGGTCGAAAGCATTTTCATAGTGTATAAAGGCAAGATTCAAAGGGAAGTAGTATTCATTGCACTTCTCAATCAAGATTTTCATGGTAAGCAAGTGATCCGCAGTTGATTAACCGGGGTGTAATGTAATGTTAGCTCGCCTCCTCGTGGTACACCCTGGATAGCGTCTACTAGTAGACGTGAACTAAATGAGCTAACACTTTGGAAAGCCAGACCAGTCATTGACTCTCCTGGCTGACAGTACGATTCCTTGGATTATGGACCAACCTAACATACATTCCAACGGCGCTTCTCAGTGCCTATTGACGATGCTTCGTCAATCGGATCTTCTGTACGAATATGCCAACTAAACGTTGAGGGTATTAGTAGGGCAAAAGGAGAAACACTATCTAGAATACTCGTTGAAAACGAAATTGACGTCGTAGCCATTCAAGAGACACATACCTCTTTAGAAAATGAACTCCTCACCAGAGGCAAGATTCCTGGATACCGCTTGATTGGGGCAACCTACAGTAATGTTTAGGGCACCGCAACATACGCCAGACAGAACATGCAAAGTGTCGAATTGCTCGAGTGTGGCTCTGAAGAAAACATACTAACGATTACTATAAAAGTCAGCGATTTAGTTATTGTAAACATCTACAAACCGCCTACAATCTCTTGGTCTGTAAATGTCATAAGAATCTCATCCAAAAGCCCAACGATCTATATAGGAGATTTCAATAGCCACCATAACCTATGGGGATACGAGAATAATGATGACAATGGAGAAACGATCGTAGAAAGGTCCGAAACAAAGATCCTCCATTTAGTTTTCAGTGCCAAAGATAAGCCAACGTTTTTCTCAAGAAGGTGACGTAAGGGCTACAATCCAGATCTATGCTTTATATCAAGTAATTCACAATCGCAACCTTTATCTAACTCATGTACTGTACTAGCGGACTTCCCACATAGCCAACATCGCCCCGTTGTGATTGCAGTGGGAATCGAAATACCAATGGTCGATTCAGTTAATATAGCGCGATGGAACTTTGGCAAGGCGAATTGGGCTACCTATGCAGCGGAACTTGATGTATGCATTCGCTTCATCCAACCAAAGGCTAAAAACGACCACAAATTTATAGGCCTAATGATAGCTATATCCAAAAAACATATCCCTCGAGGCTACCGCAAGGAGTATATTTCTGGATAGAGCGAGGAAAGTCAGTCACTATACAAGGAATTCGAGGAATCAGGGGACCCGGAAATCGCGGACCATCTACTGAGGTCCCTTGATGCCAGCAGAACGGAAAAATGGACTTCTGCTGTGGAACGCATGAACTTTGCACGTTCCAGTAACCGAAATGTCGTGGGAAATACGTCAATAAATCCAAACCAAACAGCCAACCGCATAGTCAACGTTTCTCGTGCACCTTCCGATAAAAATCACACGAGAGACGTCAAGAAATCCCTAAAAGATCTTAAACGTTCCACTACCTCATCGTCTGAGCTCTCACGTGACCTTTCCGCCAAGGAATTAGAACAAGGCCTCAAGGATACAAAAATTGGGAAGGCAGCAGGCTTCGACGGCATCTACCCCGAATTCCTGGTTAATTGTGGTAAGAAAACTAGACTTTAGCTTGTGAAATTTTTCAATGACATCCTTAACACAGGCAGCTTACCACCAGAATTTAAGAGAACAAAAATTATTGCTATCTTAATACCTGGGAAACCACAGAAACTACCCGAGAGTTACCGACCTATAGCTCTCCTTAGTTGCTGTTATAAGCTGCTGGACAGACTACTCTATAACCGTATTTGTCCTGCAGTTGATGCAGTGATCCCCGTAGAACAGGCTGGGTTTAGGAGTGGTCCTAACTGTACTGAGCAAGTCTTGTCCCTGACGACCCACATCGAAGCGGGGTTTGAAAGGGGACTGAGAACGTCTGTAGCGTTCATTGATCTTACTGCAGCGTATGACACCGTATGAAGAGAAGGTCTAATATACAAACTGCTCAGAGTCAAACCATGCCTGAAAACGTGCCATTTAATTAACAGCCTACTAACAAACAGACTATTTCAGGTCTTTGTTAACGATGCTAAGAGCAGTACTAGGAAACTAAACAATGGCCTCCCGCAGGGCTCGGTGTTCATCCCCCTTCCTATTCAATCTTTATACAGCTGACTTACCTGAAACGAGGTGTTAGAAATTTACATACGCAGACGACTTAGCGATTTCCTACCAGCACAAACTCAAATTAACAACTGAAGATGCTTTGAATGAAGACTTCGCCAAGCTTAATGATTACTTCAAGAAATGGAGACTGTGCCCAAGTCCGCCTAAAACGGAAGTCTGCTGCTTCCATCTATCGAACCGACAAGCACCTTGGAAACGTCGCTGGTAAATTGAGAACGCGCAATAACATCATAGCCAAACTTACTGGAACAACATGGGGAGCCACAGCTATAGCAGCTCTGGCCTTAGTATACTCTGTCGCAGAATATTGCTGTCCTGTTTGGATCAACAGTGCACACACCACAAAAGTAAATGTGCAACTAAACCAAACAATGATACTGATTACTGGGACTATACGGCCAACACAAACGTGCTGGCTCCCAGTGCTCAGTAATATCACACCACCAGATATCCAACGAACTGCGGCTCTCATCAGATAATATAGGAGAATTATGTCTCACGAAGGCCTACCAATCCATACTGATATCCCACACCAAACAGGACAATATAATCGGCTCAAATCAAGACATCCAGCCATCCGATCAATGGTCTAGCGCGCGGACAGAAACTGCCGGAGACCACTACATTCAACGAGAGGATCCAACGCAGTGTCTCAACGGATCTGACCTTCCCCGCCGACTATGGTCAAAGCTCAATCGAGTTAGATCAGGTTGCGGGAAATGTGCTGATTCCTTACACAGGGCAGGGCAGAATCCCCACAATGTGATTGTGGATCTCCGCGACAAACTATCCGCCACATTGTATCAGAATGCCCTAACCGTTCCTACACTTATGATCTCGAGGATTTTATGAAAGCCACACCAGAGGCAATCAAATGGCTACGCAATTTAGATATAGATATATAGTTTGTTATAATAATTATGTTTGTCCTTATATATTTGGAACTTCTCTGTTTACATGTATTTTTGCATTGTATTGTATTTTGTATTTTATATTCTTTTATCATATATTCACTGAAACGTAAAACATGTTCGCATATGTATCACTGTAACGCTAAATAAAAAAATAGTTGAGTAACCTTTGCTAAAACCTGCCTGTTCCGTTGACTGATACTCATCCAATTTTTGCTTTAGACGTGTAGTAATTATTTAAACAGGTTCAATAGTAGAGTTATGGGACGGTAGTTTATCCATTGAGTATTATCTCCCTTTTTATGAAGAAGTATAACTTTAGCATTCCTCCAGGTATTCATCCGGAATTTTACCTTGTTGGAGACATTCATTCATTAAGGTCGTTATCGGTTTGATTAGGTTACCGCCTCCTTCGATCATCATGTCGGTTGTAATATCATTACGTCATTGTCGGTTGACCTCTACTGGCGTCGTAAAGCACAGTGCTGTTAAGGTATGCGTGCTACCCGTTGGGGTCAAGTAGCCTCAATGCTCAGTTCACTGACTTGATGACACTTCTGACCTGTCTGATACTGTTTCATTTCATTTACACATTCATTTGCTTCTTATTCACCGGCTTTATTGATTGAAACTTCAAGTTCGAGTCTCTTCTAATATGTTATCTCTTACAGATTTGTAGTATACTCTTTGGTTCTTACGTGTTTATCAGTAGGTATGTTCGTACTTGAATGTTGAAAGGCATACATCTGCTGAATGGTTTCAAGGGCGCGATATGTATCGTGTCACAAACACAGCTGGTTGCAGTATTCCTGCAGATCATCATTTCGGAACGAAGCTACTGTTCGGTCAATGCAGCCAATTACCTAACAGCATTGTGACG
The DNA here is from genome assembly GCA_024550625.1 of Dendroctonus valens. Classification (NCBI taxonomy): domain Eukaryota; kingdom Metazoa; phylum Arthropoda; class Insecta; order Coleoptera; family Curculionidae; genus Dendroctonus; species Dendroctonus valens. Next base: position 1,957,346 of record JAJTJO010000068.1, on the reverse strand, counting down.
AGGGGGATGAACCCCTTTGTCACTGACGATTTGTCGCTCAACCCTCAGAAAGCAAACACGTGCCGCCCCTCCGGTATATACTTAGCTATACACCAAGACAAGCCAAAAATACTATCATTTCCTTACTCTGCTTTGATCGCTTCCTTTCTTCAATTTTTATAACCATATAGTATTATTTACCAATTAAAATACAATTGTGAAATAATATTTTCAGTGTGAAGATAGTATTTGATTAAATGTATCATAAAAGTTTTATTACTCGGACATGAATACGAATAAACTTTGTTGCTCTACTATGTCATCGTATGTTAAAATCGAGTTTTTACACCCAACATTTGTCCTATGAACACGATAGTAGGCATGGGTAACTCAGTGAATTTTCAGGCGACGTGGCGCAGTGCTGGCGTAATGGCTTGGCGCGCCAATTCAACGCACCGACGCAGTAACTCACCGGAGCAGTTACGTTGCAGTCCCCTACTTGGTAAAACGTTACCAATAAAAAACGTGGAGCCCTTTTTACACGTGGTTACTTTTTTTGAAGGAGTTAAAATTCCAGTCTTGAGCCTCGTAAAGCTTTAATCCACCCGTTAAATGCTACGCGTAATTCAAAGTGCGGCGCAGTGAGACGCGATGAGTTATACGATTATTATAGCAACAACTCAAAAGCGCAACTCAACACAGTGTTACCCATACCCACACGATAGACTGAATTGTAGACTTGAATATAAATTGGAACGTACTTAAAACCGCTAGTTCGCTTGTCAAAATTAAACCGTTAAAATAAGGTTTTAATAACTTCAACATATTTTATAATGTGATTAAACTGCTTTAAAAAAATAAAAAGTAAATTGGGTACCTTCACTTGGGTGGCTTTCAGAATATCAGGCAATGGCGCCAGCTCCTGTAATTTTTCCTGAAACTGATTTTTCACTCGAACAATTTCAAGATTGACTTGTTCACTGATTCGGTTATTTTCCATTCGCATTATTTCAATTTGACGACGTTGCTCTTCTATTGTTTGAATTGCTTCTAGGTACTAGAAAGTAATAATAACCGATAACTTGACAAAGAACTAATTAATAACAAAAGTGACAAAACCACATTACCTTATTGCGATAGTCGTTAAGTTGACCTTGAATGTCTTCCACAAGCGCACGTAACTCTTCTAGTTCATCTTGTGCTTGCCTATAGAGTTCTTTGTGTACTTTCAATTGCTGTTGAAGGTCTATTAGCTGCTCCCTAGATGCCATACCCTGAAACGCAATAGAGTATCGTTTTTGTCAGAAAAATCCATAGGAAACAATGTTAATGTAAAATAACAAGCGTTATCAAAGATAATCGAATGAGCGCAAAAAGACGTTGCATTAAAATCGAACAATAGAATATCTGGGCCATTCCAATGTATGTGAGCAGCCGTAGATCAGATGAGAAGGCTTAAGGCATATCAACTATTTTGGAGAGAAATTATACCGAGAAAACAATTCGGTGTCTGGTTTGCAACGATCGAAATATTTGTCGAAAGAACCGTAATGTTCAGAAAAGAAACAGATGTACAAATATTTCCAGGGCGTATTGAGATGGTAACAGAAAAAATCGCTTAGGATTGTCTACAAGCTTGTGTAGCTTAGGTAGGCTTGTTGATGTAGGTGTTGCTACCTTTGTTGATTTGGGATCGTTCTCAGTTCAGGTCTCCAGGTTGCGCCACACCCTCTTTGCTTATCTTCTGAGGTTTTTGGTACTTGCCTTTAGGACACGGCCTCTAGTGTAAAGATAGAATGATCGGGGAATGTGGTGAATTCAAGAGAAAAGTGGGATAAAAGCAAAGTGAGTGTTGCGGGATTGAATTGACGTTTGGGAATAAATGCATGGATTTTTGCGGGGATTGAGAATTCTAAGGAGTGGTGGGAAGTGAATCTCCGCCGATGCCGGTCCCAAGCCCGAAGGAAAAATGAGGAGGGAAAAAAGTAACACCTTGATAAAAAAATCTGGGTTCATCTAGCTCCAGATGATAGCACCCTGTAAAGGTGGGTTTACACGCTCAAGCCATCTGCACAAACTGGGTTGCACAAGCCAGATTTGTGAGTGAGAGACACCCAAAATTCTTTTGTTGCCAACAAGATGGAACATTTGGACGAAGAATTTATTCTTGCAACGGCTGCAGTGTGTGTTATAAAGTAAAAGATGAACTTGAAAACTAAAAGGAAATGGTGAAAACCATGGTTCCTAAATAGGATTTTGTTGTCTCATACGAATTTAATAGCTGGCTTACGCAATGCGACTTATATTTACAATGGCGTTCCAACAATTATTTAAATCAATAAAATATATTAGGAAATAAATACATTAAAGTGATAATATAACAAAGGGAATGCCGCACGTGGAAGCAATGTTTCATTTAACATCCATAAACCTGGCTTAAACATCGTTTACACGCTCAAGCCAACGCTCTGATCTGAAGCGGATTTTCTCACAGGATAGATTTTACTCAAGCCAAATTTTTCGGCTTGTGCAAGCTTTAAACCTGCGTTTATACGCAACGATTTGCTTGTGCGATCGGGCTTGTGCAAGCCAGTTTGTACAAATGGCTTGATAATGTAAACAGCTCTTAAGGGCTCCTGTCTAGGGTTACAGGCAAATCGAGTGCGCGCCAGCAACAACCATGATTCAGGTTACTGTAGGGCCATCTATCAATTGAACTGAAAACCGGTTAACATCAATCTAGTTAAAGTATATTAGACTGTTTTGCTGAATTTTGCAAGGAACAACAGCTGTCCGCAATCAACATCGTCTTTAAACTACCCCGACGACGACTGTACACTTGAACCTCTCCAGAAAATACTCCCAATAACATCGTAAGGAACCAAATTGATCATATCACAATTAATAATCGGTACCGTAACGCAGTTAAACCAGTTAAAACAGTCCCGCGCGCTGATATTCCATCCGACCATAATTTGCTACTAAGCGTTATTAAACTGAAGCTGAAAAAGGTAAAGAAGCCTAAGAAATCTTTCAAATTAGACATTAATCGCCTGCAAGCAAACCAGAAAACAGCAGCAAGGGAGCTGGAAAGAACATTTGAAGAAGCGCAACAGCAAATCAACATTGAAGACCATTGGAAACAGGTCAAAATACTCATAGTAAGCACACCTTCTGGGATAAAAAAGATCAATAAAAAAACGCAACAATGAATGACGGATTAAATATTGGGTCTAATGGATGAGAGGCGAAAATGCAAAAACAAGGACTCCGAAAGATGCAAGAAAGCTAAAACCAAAATACGAAGGAGGATACGGGCCGCAAAAGAGGCGTGGTATGAAGTCAGATGTGCTGGGATAGAGGAACTACAAAGAAAACACGACACGTTTAATATGTATGGAAAAGTGAGAGAAACAGCCGAGCTCCACAGCAAAACAACAATCAACCTCATGGATAACGATGATAAACTCATTCTAAACGATCAAGGTAAGCTGAAGAGGTGGAAGGAGTACATAGTAGAACTTCTTAACGACGAAAGTTCTGAAATCGAAACCCAAGATATTACATTAGGGCCTCCGATGAGTATAAATCAGATAGAAAGGGATATAAACCTGGTAAAAACCAGGAAAGCAGCAGGCCCTGCTGAGATACCTATAGAGATCATTAAACTCCTCGAAACGAACGGCAGACAATCTCTTCTTTTGCTTTTCAACAAAATATACGACACTAGAAACACTGGTTCAAGTCAACCTTCATAACGATCCCTAAGAAACTTAATGCAAAAAGATGCAGTGAATACCCGCACCTTCAGCTTAATGAGCCACGCACTAAAAATCTTCCTGTGAATAATATACTCCAGAATATGTAATAAAATTGAAGGAGACATTAGCGACACACAATTTGGGTTTCGCAATAACCTAGGAACGAGAGAACCACTCTTCAGCCTCCAGGTCCTCGTGCAAAGATGTAGAGAGTAGCCACCCATGTATATGTGCTTCATAAATTTTGAAAAAACCTTCGATAGAGTGCGACACGATAAGATTATTGAGATAAACCAGCAAGTAGGCATTGATGACAAAGATCTACGTATCATCAAAAACCTTTACTGGCATCAACGAGTTGATGTCAAGATGGCCCAGAACGTTTCAAAGGAGGTAGACATACGAAGAGGTGTGCGGCATGGATGCATCATGTCGCCACTCCGCACTTCACACTAAGAGTCAAGTCGACAGTGTGTCCATCGTCTGTGATTAATATGGACTAACGCTCGAGACCAAAAAGACTAAATATATGATAGACAGCAAAGTTCCTGTGCATCAAACAGCTATTACAGGATATGGAATTTTACTTGAAAAGTCCAACACTATCACCAAACTGCGATGCAATATAAACGACAACTGGGATATGAGCAAAGAGGTTAGAATCCGTATAGAGAAGGCTAGAGATCCGTTCTTTAGAATGAAAAAGATACTTTGCAGTCGGAGTATTAGCAACAAATCGAAGATTAGACTGGTAAAGTACTATATATTCCCAATATGTACTGCTGTATGGATTCGAAGGTTGGAAATTGACAGACACACTACTAAAGAAGCTCGAAGCCTTCGAAATGTAGGTTTACCGGAGAGTACTCCGCATTGGCTAGGTCGACAGGGTGCGAAATGAAGACGTCTTGCTACGCATGGGCAAGGATACAGAAATAATGAAAACAATTAAGATACCTAACTGGAATACTTTGCTCATGTGATGCGACATAGAGAAAGATACGGAATTCTTCACCATATAATACAAAGGAAAATAGTAGGAAGAAAAGGGCCAGGCCGAAGAGGAACATCCTGGCTAAAGAACGTCCGAGATTAGTTCGTATAAGTCCACCACATCCCTAATTCGCGCGGCAGTCAATAAAGTGATAATAGCCAGAATGGCAGCCAACGTTCGGTAACGAACACGGAACACAAAGAAGAAGAAGCTGGGAAGTGAAGATTGTTCTTACTATTTGTTTTGGATTTGAAAAAGTTTGGTGGAATATTTCTGATTAATCACGGCTGCATTTCTGATTCATTCATTGATCTGAGTATCTGTTTTGAAGTCAATATTGGCCGCCCTTCTGTATGTGCAGGGTGCTTAGGATATCGTATGGAGGAGTTTGTTTTCGAAAGTTTAAACTTTCAAGTTATTAATTTTGCAAGTTTTGGTAAGTGCTGAGCACAGCTGAGATTTTGAGTCTGAGTTTCTAAAGAAGAAGGATGTTGTGGTAAGAGAGTTTGCTCTAATGGTTCAAGAAGGGCAAAGAGTGCGTCTCTCCTACTTATCCTTTGGAGACTTCGTCTGGGATATGTATATTCAGTAAACATAAGCTTTTAACCTATTGTAAGACATACGTATTTTATATTTTTTGCCCAGTTAATTAGGATATCGTTTATTTAGAATCTATTAATATTGTTTCAGTTAATGGTTATCAGAAGATCTTGCGTTTATCGCCAAGATGAATTTTAATTTTCCAGGACTTTCTCCTGTTGTGGAGAAAGTTTGTTCAGGTGTCTTTGTAATCAAATGTGAATTATGGGAAGGTTTCTATAAGTGTGGTAATGGCTAGTGTCATCAGCAAACAATGCGATTTTGATGCGGGGTTTACTTAGAATGTCGGTAGTATAGATGTAAAGAATTGGGAAAAGCAAGGAAACCTTGTTAACCTTCCGCCTGCCAATTTCTTAAGGGACAATTTTAATTCAGGAGGATATAGAATTTCTTATTTCTAGATAACTCATTACAAGTTGCGTGAAGCTAGTCGGCAATTTAAAGAAGTTTTTCAGCTTACAGATTAACCCTTCATGCCAGACGCTGTCGAAAGCTTACTCTATGTTCAATAACATTATGCCCGAACGGCATTTTTTGGAGTCCTGGTTTGGCTTATCTGGTGCTGTTGAAAAGAAATTCCTTATAAATGATTGATCACTGCGTCTCTGTTCATACAGGCTAGTATCTGGAAGAGGTTGATCGCGAAGTCTTCGTTCAGAATGATGTTAATGGGGTTATGCTCGGAGCTTAGCGATTAAAAGTTTAAGATAAGATTACGGAAAAAAGCAATGCTTAGAAAATAAGGTGTTTGATTGTAGAAGTGAGTGGGTTAATTGGAGGCGTGAATTTGGAGGTCTAGATCTGAGGATAGCTTGAAAAGCTTTCTATCTTCGGTGTTTTGCCAGCCGCAAGCGAATTGTTAGCCGTTGAAGTCTCCATCTAGGAGGGTGGATGTGTTTGGCTCAAGCAATAAGGGGCTAATGGCCTTCATCAGTTGTTTTTTAGAGGGTGTCTTGATCGCGACAATTCGATCTACTATGGCGATTTGATTGTTGCGGACGCTCCACTTGGGGAGACTGGGTCTGTCGGAGCGGAAGACAAAGTAATTTTTAATGCAAACGGTTATTTAGGTTCTGGGAAAGATTTCCTAGATTGGGGTGACGTCCACATTATTCTCCCGTAGGTACATTTCAAATTTGTACCTCTTGGTTTTTCATTTCAGATTGCGTTCCTCGGCTTGGTTGATTTGAAGCTGCGGACTTTGTCGCTTTTGGGATGTAGCAAATTCTCGTTTGTACTGTGTTTTTGAATAGTTTTATAGCACGTTGTTTCAATTTGTAATTTGATATTTGGGTTTTTCGCCCAAAAGAGTTTGAAGCCCTCTGAATTTGCAGCATTTGCTGGGAAATTTTAGAATTTTCGAGAAAATTGTTTACTGCAATGAATTGCTTGACGGAGTTGAAGGTGGAAACCGCCATGCATGCAAACTGATCATGGTGGAGAAAGACACTGATACGTATTTATAATAAAATAATAAACAATATAATTGACTGGAACCCAGGAATTTCATTTAAATTTACATTTATTGTTAATGTTATTTTATGTATTGTTTATTGTTAATGTATTTACACAGGACAGAATACTCCCAAAGAACAAAATTTAGCGGACTTACCTATTAACTTACCTAGACAAGTCAATTTACCTAATTCAGACTCTACTAATGACTCACCTTAAGACAATTTCTCTGATTTACCAGACAATATATGTCCCAGTCCAGCTAGAAGTTCAACAGAACTTGAGCCAAGTACAACTTCTGAAAGTTTTCAGATGATAGGCCATATTTAAGGCGTTCGCAGAGAATAAGGAAAGCACCAAATCGATTAGATTTATAAGGTTTCGTTTCGAGGGATGTCATCTTAGTATTACAATTATTAGTTTTAGACTTGCTTTTACAAATTTTAGAATTTAAGTTTACAAGAGGGAAAGGAGGACATCCCTAGCATGAAAAGGGAATAATCAAATTAGGTTACGCTTAGGGAGCTGCCATGTGCATTGAAGGTCTCAACTAAAACTAAAAGTGAAAACTGGAAATTGGGCCTTGTTTGTACAACTTTTTCAACAGATCGTTCTTTACCTTCCCAAAATACGCAACAGCTTTAAACAACCGCAACGAAAAGTAAAAGTCTGATTTAAATCATGCTTACAGTATTCCTAAATTTCTACTCTTACCTTATCTCCTCCGTCTCCTCTGAGCTCTTTCAATTTCTTCTCAAGTTCTTTAACCTTCATTTCTAATTTTGCGCGGTTTTCCTCAGCCTTGTCTGCTAATTCCTTTAATTTTTCATTGTCCGCTCGTAAGCCAGCAACTTCGGTCAGTTTGGCTTTAAAGTCCTCCTGCAGTCTCGCATACTTCTCCTTCATCTCTTTGAATGCCTGGTCATCACCCTAGGAACAAGCAGATAGAGGAAAGAAAATTATTTTGATTCTGCTGCCTTTCTGTCCTTGAGAATTCCTAAATTTGGACACCTAAAGAAATGGAAAACGCGAATCTACATATACAATTACACTAACTATGGCACAGAAGAGTTACATATTGGACCTTTCTCGTCAGGGATTCAAGAAGTTTTTTAATGCAATTTTTTAAATAACCAGTTAGCTGTTAGAACTCTTTACCGCTGCAAATACATCAGAAACTCTTTCGAAAATGGTAAGTGTGAGTAAACCTGCAAGTCGATTGGATAATACGGACAGAGGGAAACCGTTTAGTACAAAAGCTGCAACACTTCGCTCTTTAATAGAGCTTAAAACATTAAAAAAACTCATAGATCGAAACATACGACCACGAATAGTGTTAAAACTTTGTTGTGTATTGAGCAGTTTTAGTTCTAGATGTTTACGTATTCGTGTAGTAATTAACAAGCGATCGAATGCCTAGATAAAAGTTTCGAAATAAAAAATTCTGGTCAAAGGACTCAAGACCGTTGAAGCAAAGTTTGTTCTAAAGAATAAATGACAATCCCAATTTAAAAATTAAAAACACTTCTGAATACGATTCTAAGTATACACCGTCGTTGTATTAATTTGAACTAGCTATTTTGTATGTCGATGTCGGCCAGGTGCTTTCAAAATGTCTATTTAAACACAAATGTATTAAATATGTTGTTCGATATAATCAAACAATTCTTACCGACGCTTCTGTGGGGCAGCAGGGTAATGTTGGGCAAGGTGGATGGCCACATGGAGGAGCTCCACACGATGGAAATGGACCACATGGTGGGTAAGGTTTACACGAAGGGAAAGGCAGAGGACACGAAGGGTAAGGTGGTGGACACGGCGATGGGTGGCATGGGGGAGACAATGCCAGCATTTTTCGATGATGTTCCAAATGTTCTCGCTCTTTCTGAACCTCCAGAAGTTCCTGTTGAATGACTTTTACATCTTGTTCGACATCTACTAGTTGCTTTTCCTGGAAGTAGATATGTAAAGTTAAAAAGTCTACGTGTCAGCAGCTAATTTTACAAGTCAGTTTTCAGCTTGTAAAAGTTGCATTTTACAGTTTGTAGTTTGCTAAATGAAATGAAACTAAATTAAACACTAATTGTACAAGACTCAAGTTTCTGCTTGCACACTGAAATTCCGACGCCAACGCTTCAGAGTAGCCACGGGTAACACTGTGTTGAGTTGCGCTTTTGAGTTGCTGCCGCTCTGTGAGTTAATGCGTTATAACTCATTGCGTCTCTCTGCGCCGCTCCTTGAATAACGCTTGTAGCAGACTTCATCCACCAACTGACAGGTGGCACCACCAACTTTGGTTGCAACAATCATCACATTTAACCTCATTCAAGATGGCAGACTTCGAATTCCAAGTTTGTGAAGGCCGGGCAGTGATGATTATATGATTCCCGGTATTGTCGGCAGAGATTTTATTACGTGTTATGTAATTATAACGCCTCGCTAGCGTAAACCAGAATGTAATAACCAAAACTAGTTTGTGCTCAAGATACTTATCTACTGATGAATTCTTACTTATCTCGGTTCGGTATCGGTTCTGTTAATACCCGAATTTCGAATCGCGAATCCTAAAAAGAATGCAGTGTTGGCACAAACCCCATACGACTAACCGAGATAGATAAGAATGAATCAGTAGATATCCCAAAAAAATTCCTGGATTTCAGTCAATTTTATTGTTTATTATTTAACATGAGCCAGTCAAATGTGAAGGTAGAAACAACTATACACACAAACTGATGATGGTGGAGAAAGACACCGAAACGTATTTGTGACATTTTAAATAATAAACAATAAAATTGGCTGAAACCCAGGAATTTTTTTGGAATAAATTGAAGTACAGTCAGGAAAATATACACAACAATCAGTAGATATCGTATATCATAAAGTATCTGGAGCACGAACTAGTTTTGGTAATCGGGAATATTATGATGACTGCGCGCGGTTTTCACAAACTTGCAATCCGAAGTCTGCCATCTTGAATGAGGTTAATCAGATTCGCTATTATCGAGTATGTCATCGGCTATTTGGACTCATGTGACTCGTCCGGGAGATTATAAATCCCCCTTCAGCAGTTCATCAAAGCTACCTTATCACCGTACAGCGCATGAATGGAAAGTTGGTATACTCCACCGGACATAATAATCTGCAAGTGCTCTACTTAGCTGCTCGCATGCGGCTTCGTCTTCTGTCAATGGGTGAATTCCTGATATCTTGGGTGAAGCCTGACTGTCCTCCGGTGAAGCTCTTACGTTCTTGTATCGCGGACTATAAAAATGCAGTGGTAATCACTAAGCGCTCTAGGACACTTACGCCACAGAGCCTAACGCCAACCAAAATATTGATCATTGAAGTGCCTATGGATTGATTTAACACCGATCAGAGTTTTACAAACCAGGTCTCGAATGTTGGGTTGCGACAGGTGCAGGACCTCTCTTATGCTGTTGTTACACAAGGGCCAGATCCCACTCCAGCTGCTATTATAAGAGCCTCAGTCCTGATGACATTATCAGGATACACCGCCTGAATCTTGGACAGATATTGTTCCTCCGAGTGTAGGCTACTTTGTGTCTGTGTGCCCTACTCAGAGGTATACTGCCCTCCTACGATATTTGCACATCACAAACAAACGTCTCTCTGCCTCTGCTCATGATCAGGTCGGGGTTCCTCAGCTCTCCATCTCTTAAGCGGATCGTGAGATCGATATCCACATTCCGTCCCTTTTCCGAGGCGATAGAGGTCACTTTCCTTACAATTACGTCGTCGCGCTGAACCCGACGCGTATGACCTGCAGGGCATTTTTGGAGTACATGAGATAGTGATTCAGATCCCATGCATCCTGCCCTACAACGTCACGCTTCGGGGGGGTTTGATGGTATGCCCCTTGTAGGAAGGAGGTTTCCTTTTAGTTGGATGGACTTTACATAATCGCCACCGGACTAGAACGGAGGCGGTATCAAGACCCAGTCCCCAATCGCCCCACTTTGGCGCAGACCATTGCCTGAGTATCCCTCATGAAGCTATTTTCTCCACTCCTTAGCAATATGGCGGCCGGATTTTCCAAGATTACCGCTCCATGCGTTCAATTTTGCAATAAGGTTTGACACGTAAGAAGTGTTATCAGAGCCATAGTGAACTAGTCTGGGTTTTGATGAAAAACCTTATTGTACCGATTCAGCATGATATGAAGCCTAGTCCGTCCTTCCCTGACGGGTGCTTGTATATAAGCGTCTGCCTATGTTCTAGCGAGATGAACTATGCACCTGTTTCCCGTCCTGACGATTTAAAGGTGATAGTTGGAGTCTGTAGCTGATCAAGTAATTTAGGGAATTAGAAGATCCCTTATCAGTCCAAGCTTCTGATGCGGTTTCAGAGGCGCTGCCTTTAACTCTGTTGATTCTAGCCTGGAACTGGGTAGTATCCAGAGATGCCACTTCCTCATGGCTAAAATGTATTTTTAGAATTCCCCGGGCCCTATCTGCTTGATAGGCTGCCCGTTTAGGTAAAATATGGGCTTCGTTAACGTGTATCTATATTTGTTGCCTTTGCTAAATTTTATAGAGAGGGCTGCTGACTTTTCTATGTTGATATCCATACCTCTGTTGTTAAAGAAATTATGGGCAAATTTCAATAATTTATTGGCCTTTCATTGATCGTCAGAAAATAATATTATATCACCTGCGTAGGCCTGTATGGACAGTCTAGCAATGTAAGTGTTATTCAAGGTGTTAGACTAGAGGTGTTATTACGCATTGACGCACAGAGCGACATCAACACAACACAGTGTTACCCAGACCTTCATGGGTAACACTAGGGCAAAGAGAAAAGTAACCAAATTATGATACTGCCATCCGTATACCTCCCGTATGAGCCCCCGGAGCAATAGCTTCCCAATGACCTGCGCAACTGTGTGGAATACTTAAAATTCCAGATCGGTTTCCTCAACCAAAGCAAAGTCAAAAAATTCAATAATCTTCTCGTAATTACGCATTCGTGTACGTTGAATTGGTTTGGTCGTTTCAGCTCACCAATTTAGCACAATATATTTAAAAAGCTCACCAATTGAGTAGTAGTCTGTGAATACTCTTGTAAGCGGTCTCCACATCTGCGGGACAACGTCCTTTGCCAGGTCCACATGACATTTTCACTCCTGTTCCTCCACCTTCTCGAATAGGGGAATTGGATCTTGAGTTTTTGGGACATGAAGCGTTTGGACAATACTGTAAAAAATACATTTACAATACAAATATATCAAGGGTGGGATAATAGTTAACCAATCTTTAATTTATAACTTTATTATATATATTATATATATTATATATAGATATAGGATATATATATATATATAGATATATATATATATATATATATATATATAGATATATTATATATATATATATATATATATTAATATTTATATATATATATATTTATATATTATAACTTATATTAACAATTTTTCTATAGTAAATTAGAGAAACAAATGAAGGCTAAACAAAAGTTTGTAGAGTTGTTGTCAAAAGAAAAGATGAAGAGATTTTTGAGAAATTTTTTCAACAAAATTAAACAGGTTTGAGAGCCTGTAAATGTGTGATTTACATTTCTAAACAGGGCTAAACGTGTAAATAAGATCGTTTAAAATAGGATTCCTTATATCAGGTTTCGGTTTTGCCGATTTTGTGAAAAACCTCCACATACAGTTATTATTTCAACCAAGTTCGATATAATAGTCGATCATCGTGCGAGTCCTGCGGAAACCATGTAAGACACATTTAGTCATCCAACTAGACAGCCATGACTGCTATTTAAAAAAAAAAATTTCAATAGAAAATAGTAAAATTGATTTAGATTGATTCTACAGGGTGTCTCTGAAACGACTGTACAACGCTTAACCACAAAGTCCTTAACCGAAAATAAGACGATATAGTTTATATTTTATTTTATATTATATTTCTTTATAAGTTATTTGAATATTGCTAACTTAAGTGAACTAATTTCTGTTTTTCATTAACTAATTACTGAACGAAATATTTCTTAAAAATTGTTTATTTTCCAGATGTTCTCCCTGGACTTCTAAATAGTCATAACATAACAAGACGTAAGTCCTGCCAAATATTTTGCTCATTATAACAAAGCCGTTGAAACGTCTAATTTTTATTATTTTTGAACTAAAGTACTTTTTTGTGTTTTACGTTTTACTAAAGTTGAACGGTTTTCTTCATATACGAAGATTAACTTTAATCGTTATGTACCGATTTTCACCATCTTCGTGGCTCTGTGGTCATTCAACTTCGTCCTGGTTCATCATTGGTTCTTCAGCTTATTTTCTTTGTTACCTGTTTTTTGGCGATATACACATCAACATTTTTATTATCCGCCATTATTCACAATGTGTCTGTATGCTGTACTTAAAAAGCAATTGCATTAAGACTACAAAAGTAAATCGTAAATTAAAGGTTTTAAAATCGCCCGTGAAATGGCAACGGTTTGCTTTTCTTGACTCCTTGCTTGGACATTGAACATTTCGCGTTTTGTCCTTATAGATATATTTTCACCCACAGATTAAGCGATGATACTTTACGTTTTCAATATCGATATTTTATCTACTCTTACAGAAGCAATTTTTCAAAGGCTTCTTCAAGCTTTCTTAACTTAACTTATTACTAAAGCAGTAACTAAACTAAGGGAACTAATCATAAAGATTATGCGCGACTGGGTATATAAAAGGAAAAAGAAACAGGACAATATGTATATTGAAGCAAAAATAAGTACCTGCAGTTTTTCGTTCAAAGTCACGTTTTCTTGGTGCACCATGCGCATTTCAGTCTGCAGGCTGCACAGTTGACGCTGAAGGCACTCTACAGTTTGATCTTTAGCAATTATGTTTGATTGAAGTCGATATCTACAAGGAAACACAGAAATTTAGGTAAAAAATACTTTATGGAAAAGTTTTGTGTTTGACGGTTGACTGAACTTTAAATTGACAGCTGTCAGATGTGACATATTTTAAATTTGACATTTTGCATTCAGTAATTGTGCTTCCGCTACATTAAAAAATATCTCAAGTCATGCGACAAAGATTGAATGATCAGTATGATGGGCCACACTTTCAAAATCCTCCTGGAAATTATCCACCAGCGAATACACCGCAAATGTGAAGAACAGCTGGATGGGATGCGGTTTGGTTTCAGAGATGGATTTGGAACCAAAGAAGCTCTGTTGGCTTTAAAAGTAATGCCACAAAAGTGTAGAGAGTACAATAAAATGTATTCGTCTGTCTTATCGACTTCCAGAAGGCCTTTGATACAGTCCAACACGAGAAACTTATCGAGAACTTAAAAAGTATCAACCTGGATCAAAGCGACATACGAATAATTAAGAAGTTATACTTTAACCAAACGGCAGTAGTGCGGGTTCAAGATATGGAAACGGACGAAATCCAAATCCGAAAAGGGTCCTACATGGCTGCGTCCTGTCCCCACAACTGTTTAATTTGTGCTCCCAGTTTGTGTTTCGGAGGGCGCTGGACGAGAGAAAAGAAAGGGAATTATTAGAGGGACACTAATCAATAATCTTAGATTTGCAGACGATACTGCAAAAATGGCAGAGGATGCAGAAGAACTTCAAAGCCTACTAGAGAGAGTTAGCCGAGCATGCGAAGAAGTAGAACTTACATTAATATAGAAAAAAACGAACGGGGTGGAAACCTGGCCCTTAAAAGCCCAAACTATCAAAACGCTGGAATGATTCGAGATGTAGATATATAGGCGCATGCGAAGGACACCCTGGACACATAGAATAACGAACGAACAGCTACGGAAGTTACGGAAGATCCGTAAAACAGCATACATACATCATATTCTGCGAAATGACATAATGCAGGGAAGAATAGAGGGGAAGAAAGGAATAGGAAGAAGGAAAAAATCCTGACTTCGCAATATAAGAGAATGGACGGGAATGAATGTTGAAGAACTGTTTCATGTGGCACGGGACAGAGACGCATTCAGGAATGTGATCGCCAACCTTCAATGAGAAGACGGCAACAGAAGAAGAAGAAGAATTGTGTTACACTGCGACGTGGGTGCGTGAACCAGTGTGACTTTTCGCAAAATATTCCAATTTTTCTAATTATGGCCTATAATATCTTGCCTTTGATATAACGTAGTCAATACATGGGTTACTTAAGTTAATAAAACTGTAGCTTTTCTGAAGTCCGGCAAGTTTTTCGATTACACTGAATTGTTTAAACTATTAATCTCCCTAAACGCCGAACTTAGCCGACTTAGAAAACGCCGACTAAATATATCATTGTATCTTCTGTAAAGATAATGTTTTTATTCAAGAATAGAAATAGAAAATAGTATACTGTTGTATTAGAAGTAGACGTTTCACTATTTGTGCTGAAGCCTACATCTTCAAATCAAGATCAGCCTGAGGGTCGATCAAAGTAAAGCTAACAAACAATTGAGGTGCAAAAAGTAGCTTCAACTCCATATACAACATGCTTTTTTTCTCGAAACCTTATGAAAATGACGCTTTTAAAGAGGGTTTATTATGAAAAAAACGAAAAAACGTGATTTTGCTGCCGCTAAATTGGCTTAGCATCCACCGTCCTAGAAACTCGCCTTTTAGAGTTTTAGTTTTGGAGAAGAAAATATACTTGAATTAAGTTTTTTTCACAGGAAACATAACTGATCGCTATCAATAGTATCGATTATTCACTTCCAAATATTCCTGGGTTTCAGTCAATTTTATTGTTTATTATTTAAAATGTTACAATACAGTATTTAAGTTATAAGTATAAACAGTTTTTTGTTCCCTCGTTCGATGTCGAATAAAATAGGGAATTCAATAACCAGTCAAGTGTGAAGGTAGAAACAACTAGACACGTAAGTTAAATTTAAATCTCTAAACAATAAATTCTAGTCTTTTCCCAGACATGGCTGTCCTGACTCATCACCTGAAAACCAATGTTCTTAATGTACTTTTTAATATGTGTGTGATTTGTATTTTAATATGTGAATTTGGTGAAAGTTTTTTATTTAAATTGATGATAACAGTAAATATATATTTTAGACAAACTGATGATGGTGGAGAAAGACACCGAAACGTATTTGTAACATTTTAAATAATAAACAATAAAATTGACTGAAACCCAGGAATATTTGGAAGTGAATTAAAGTACAGTCAGGAAAATATAAGCAAAGTATCGATTACAAAATAGAAGTAGTCAATATCCACAGAAAATTTGGGGTGTTCCGCTCCACACTATCTAAGGAAAAAATTATCTAAGAAAAGGATGCTCGGTGCAACCGGCACAGAGAGACGCCTACTAAATGTATAAAGGCGACCAATCCAGAAAGGTGTAAAGTTTGATTCAGAATTAACATCATTCTTCTGGAGGCGTTTGCGAGTATGTAGAGAGTCGGGAGAAAAAACACAAATCTCAGGAAAAATTAAGAAACTCACAAAAACTTAATATTCATAACCAGAAATGTTGCAACAATATATGTGACAGTACCTGCAACTCATGTTTTTCTCATTAATATTACTTGTGTGTGTTTTTTGCTTTATGGCACTGGTCTCACCAGCCAGGCCAGCTTTGCCAGCTTTGCCATCAACATTACTCAAATCCGTAAATACATGTTGTTTCCATTTAGTTTTTCAGTTGAGTTTCCAAAGCAATCACGTATAAAACTGCATATGAGTACTTTTGATTATATGAGTTTTATCACAGAACTGTCAAACGTGATGCTAAAACAAGTTTTCTGGTGAAAAAGGCAGATAGAACGGTAAAAATGTAGCCCGTCTTTAAACAGTAGTTAATGCGAAATTCTTCCAAAAGATCGAAATCAGAGAAAATCTGTGTGAAACTTTTCAATGGCTTTCCGTTCCTAGCCGTTGCATATGAGCAGAGCTTTCGATAAGACTTTAGCAATAAACGGTTCCAATTTGGCCACTTGAACTTTTTTCAACACTTCAGTTTTCTTTTCGCCAAGAAAACAATTTGCTTATAAGAAGCTATCTGTTGGTAGTCAAACAAGAACATGTTTTTGGTTGTGTTACAAGCAATTATGACAAGTGGAGAGGTGGAGGATGACATGGAAAACTGTATTCATGCTGGACATTTTTATACATGTTAAAGTATCAAGAGCAAGAGTCAAGTGTCTAAAAATATTTGCCTTGATGCATGTTTGGCGTTGCAGCGTTTCATATAAAATTTCAGAATCCTAATTTTGCAATTTTGATTTCCGTTCTATTTCGTTCTCCATTTTTTCATTTTTCTATTTGGAGTATCCGGAAATGTGTCAAGGAATACAAATCTTTTTTTGATGGCAAACAAAACTTCTAAATTTAAACAAACACTGCACTAGCTCACTCGATTCTTGCTCTAGAAGATTGTATTTCTCTACTTCTTTCAAATAATTATAGGACCAATATAATTAAAGTGTGTGACTTGTTGTCCAAATTTATTATCTATTGTTAACTGGCGCGTTGCTCTTTGATTTGGATACTACCAACATCTTCATTTTCCCTAATTTCGAAGCCATAATCTATACTAGTTTCTGTATCCCTGCCTGCCAGCGTCTGTAAGTTTTTTGAGGGTACTTGCTCGTGCTGATGCACGATGTCATCGGCATACCTAATGTTATTGATAACTGTGCCTTTGATTACTATTCCAAAAAAATACCTGGGTTTCAGTCAATTTTATTATTTATTATTTAAAATGTTACAAATACGTTTCGGTGTCTTTCTCCACCATCATCAGTTTGTCTAAAATATACATTTACAGTTATCATCAATTTAAATAAAAAATTTTCATCAAAATTCACATATGTGTTGATGAAAATTTTTTATTTAAATTGATGATAACTGTAAATGTATATTTTAGACAAACTGATGATGGTGGAGAAAGACACCGAAACGTATTTGTGACATTTTAAATAATTTCGTATATTTTCCTGACTGTACTTTAATTCATTCCAATGTATTCCTGGGTTTCAGTCAATTTTATTGTTTACTATTTAAAATGTTACAAATACGTTTCGGTGTCTTTATCCACCATCATCAGTTTGTCTAAAATATATATTTACAGTTATCATCAATTTAAATAGAAAACTTTCACCAAAATTCACATATTAAAATACAAATCACACACATATTAAAAAGTACATCCAGAACATTGGTTTTCAGGTGATGAGTCAGGACAAACATGTCTGGGAAAAGACTAGAATCTATTGTTTAGAGATCTAAATTCAACTTACGTATATAGTTGCTACCAACCTCACATTTTACTGGTCACTGAATTTTCCATATTTCATTCGATATTAAGCGAGCGAAACAAAAAAAAACTGTTTATCTTTCGTCTTTTCATTGCATTCTAGGAATTGCTTGGCAATTCTTCAATATCAGATGTTTACATTTCATTTACCTGGTCCAATCAGTTCATGCATGCGATCATCTAATTAGCGTATGATACACAGAGCTAAGATTGTCTGTATCTGATCTGAAATTTATTGCATTCTGATGTTTCTTAATTTGTATCATTTCATGGATTCTTCTCTTATTATAGTTGTCCTCATTGATCAATATTTGTGTGTTATCGAAATCAAAATCATGCAACTTTTGTTGTGCATGTTGTGCTAATGCTGTTGCAGTTTCGTTAACCTTTCTTAAGCTATACTTATGTTCGTATATTCTTTTCTTTAAATATTGCCCTGTTTGTCCTATGTATGTGTTGTCACAGTTCAAACAGTCAATCTTGTATATTACGTTAGGTGTGTCCAACTTATCGCTTCTAGGCTTAAATTTTGTAAAACACTCTTTTGCCAAGTTGTTTTTAGTTTTTTCCGCTATAGCAATATTATGCGGTTTTAAAACATTTTTTATTTTTGTGTTTATTTCTGGTATGTGTGGTAATGATACATACTTGATTTCACCATCTTTTTTCTTTTTTATATTATTTATGTTGTTAATAATGTTAATAATAAAATAATAAAATAAATATATTAAATAATAAACAATAAAATTGACTGAAACCCAGGTATTTTTTTTGGAATAAATTGAAGTACAGTCAGGAAAATATACACAACAATAATTTGATTAGTATTCCAGCCGATTCATCCTCTAATAGCTCCCGAAATATATATTCCTAGTAAATTTTCAGTAGCCGCTGAGATTAGAT
Source organism: Dendroctonus valens (assembly GCA_024550625.1). Lineage (NCBI taxonomy): Eukaryota > Metazoa > Arthropoda > Insecta > Coleoptera > Curculionidae > Dendroctonus > Dendroctonus valens. The sequence continues at coordinate 1,938,379 of JAJTJO010000068.1, read as the reverse complement.
ACATCTATATCCCCGAACGCTTACATCACTACACAGGGAACTGTCAGTTTTCACTCTCGCCTCTTGTTCATCTCAGTAGACGTTCGATATCATTGGTATGACCAGAGATTAGTTGGTTAGTAGCTACTAATCTCTGGTATGCCATGGTATGCGATATTAAGCTTCTGCAATATATGTAAGACCTTTTCGGGCTGACGTTGGCAAACGGCTGGCTATAATCTATGAAATATGCGTATATGTCTTGGTTTTCATCAAGACTATGTTGTGAAGCTTCTTAAGAAACTATCTTATCAGATTCATATGTTGTGAAGCTTCTTAAGAAACTATCTTATCAGATTCATATGGTGTGAAGTGATGCTATTATTGAAAGTTCATAAAACCTCAATTTCAATGCGTTCTATCGCATTCATATAAGAATTGCACAATTTGTCACAGAACCTTCTCAACTTCACTTTGCAAAATTAGTTTTCATTCTTGACAAGAATCAAGTCATATCACGACTTGATGTTAAAGGAATGGTTTCTTGCGAAAAACTAGATAAAAATGCAGACCTGCAGCAACTTTTCAACTGTTACTTAAAGCCAAGCTTCTTCAAAGGTTCCAGGTCAGGAAACATCTGAGCGAAATCTTTAAAAGATTTTTCATCCTCAATGTTCGTGCTTGTTTCAATCAGACTCAATAAGATCTTAAGCGTTCCTTATGGGTGCTGCCTTCACCAGCACATAACTGCTGCTGTCAGCTATTCAGCTCCGACCACTTTCACTTTCACTTTCACTCAAAGCCACTCCAACAATAAAAATTTTATCCTTAAATTTCAAAGCCCAGTTCTTTTCGAAATGTGGCCGGTAGTCAAACTTTGCGAAACACCCGGTAAAAGTGTGATTGCTTTAATATACAGAACAAAAATCTTCCGGGTCTTCAATAGCCCGCTATGTACTAGCGAAGCGACATAATGCACCTGTTCATAAGAAAAATATAAACATTTTTCAAGCGGCGACCTGTAAGTCTGGAAAACATGGAATTTGCTTATAATGAGTTTTAGTTCCACTTGATTCATTTCGTTTATAGTTACCTGGTGTCTTCTAAACTGGCATTTTCGTTGACAAGTTTCTCTTGCATGTTGTAACTTTGACTCAATTTACGGGCTATTGGATTCTGAAAGTAAACATTTACTTTAATGTAAGTTTATGAGAACTTAACAACTCAGACCTGTCAGTCTGTATGTTACAGTGGTACCTCGACATACGAGTTTAATTCGTTCCGTAACCTTGTTCGTATGTCAAATTGCTCGTATCTCAAAGCAATTTTTACCATTGAAATTAATTGAAATGCCATTAATCCGTTCCAGCTCCCAAAAAACCACCTCAGTTGTTTTACAAGTAGAATCATTTAATTATAAATAACCAAAACATATTCTATAAAAACATAATAAAGAAAAAGTGAAGTCCTTACGGGGGCGCTTAATTTTCGTCACGCTTTGCTCATTTTCACCTGCAGATCGTTTAAAAAAACTGTCCAAGGAGGTTTGTTTCTTCCTCCCTTTCAGGATATCGCGGAAATGAGTTAGGCAAGTTTCGTTGAACAACTCCGATGCACGACCAGTTGCAACTTTTTCGGGGTTTACTTTTATCCACTAACTCTACAACTTTCTCCCACATTCCCAAGATCTCCTTTATATCTCTTGTCAGAGATAACCTCCTCCATCTCTGGCTCCTCTTCAAAACTAATTTTTCGCTGAACCACCGTATGCTGCTGCGAATGTAGATCGTGTAACTCCTCGGTTGTCAGCTCCTGAGACTTCCTCGACGAGTTCATTCACATCTCTCTCATCCACTTCCAGATCCTTGGATTTTCCCAGACAAACAATCTCCTCTACCAATGACACTTTTCCAATCCTTCGAAGGCCCTTTCAGCTACAGTCTCCGGACACAGGGTCTTCCATTCAGAGGTTAAGGTCCTCGTTCTATCACCCAGCCAGGCCTGATCAATAATTCTTAGGCATATCACGATGTTAAAGTGGTTCGAGAACTCTCGAAGAGTAAGGTTTGTGATCTCCGTCACCTCAAAGCAGCGCCGAAAAAAGTGCTTGGTGTATGACTTTTTTAAATTAGAAATCACCTGCTGATCCATGGGCTGCAGGATACGAGTGGTGTTGGATGGTAGGTAGAGATCCTTTATAAACTTGAACTCTTCGAGTAAATCATCTTCGATATTTGGTGGATGAGCAGGGGCATTGTCGAGGACGAGAAGGGCTTGCATGGGTAGGTTGTTTTCCTGTAGATATTTTTTAGCAGAAGAGTCAAACACTAGATTTATCCACTCCACCAAGGATTTCCTGGTGACCCACGCCTTCGGATTTGCCCTCCACATAACTTGCAGTTTTTCTTTTAAAATCTTATGTGACTTAAAGGCTCTAGGATTTTCCGGTTGGTATACCATCAGAGGCTTGATTTTGCAGTCTCTCTGCAGTGTAATCTATCTTTCATCGGTTTGTGACCTGGCATCGTCTTCTCCTCTGCCGTTATGTAAGTCCGATTCGGCATCCCTTTCCAGAAATGCCCTGTCTCGTCACAGTTGAAGGCTTGCTGGGGGATGTATCCTTTGGCTTTTATCAGTTCGGAAAACGTTTTAATGTAAACCTCTGCTGCCTCACCATGCCTGACGACGAAATGAATGCCGGTCCGAAAGTTGTCAAACCAGCCCCGACTTGCTTAAAACGAGTCTTCCGATTCCTCGTTTGTGGAAGTGTGTGGGATCTGCTTCAGCAAATCACCGTAAACGCTCGTGCCTTCTCACATATGATGCTTTGTGTTAACGCTCCCCTTTGAAGCTGCCGCTCTATGAGCCACACCATCATTAGTTTCTCCATGGTGTCATGGAAAGAGGTCTGGAGCTTAGAATTTCTGTAACGCTCTTAGCTGGCGTTATACCCTTTATCAGCTCCTTCTGTTTAAGCACAGTACAGATGTGCTATGCCCGTACATCCTCGCCATCTCAATTACTCGCACACCTTGCTCATGTTTTTCTATGATTTCACGTTTTAATTCAATTGACATCATCTTCTTCTTCGGACCCATGGATATAAAAATAAATGTGATAATGTACAAAAAGCAAAAAACGCGAACTCAACTTATCAAAAATGCTTCGAAACCGAGTGAAACAAGCACACAGACGGAGGTCTATTCTGAGGGGGAAGAAACTGTTAGACATACGTCCGCTTGTTGTGGTCGTGTGCAGCGGAGTATTGTGCGATTCCTCGTATCTCAAATCTTGCTCTCATCTCAACGCAAAATGTATCGCTCGTTCGGCGGCTCCTATCTCAAAACACTCGTATATTAAGGCACTCGTATATCGAGGAACCACTGTTATAGTATATTATAGTCTTAGAATTTGATGGTCACTTATGCCGATTGTATTATTAAAATAAGACGTAGTATCGGTTCTACCAGGATCGGCATCACTTAAGTATAAAAGGAGACATAGCAGAAACGAGCATTCAGTCATCAGATATACTCAAAAGGCTATCTGATGACCTGAGGCTTAAAAGCTGACCGTCGAAGTATTCAAAACAATTATAGGTTAAAAAGAAAGCTTTAATTTACCGAGCACTTTCATAGTCTGAGGCCGGTTGCATAAGCGATCTCTTACGATGCGCCGGCTAGTCGCCGATCGCTGGAGGCAATTTCGGTAGTACAGTCGATTGCTTGCGCAGCTGACGCACGCGCATTTTAAAGTTATTGAACGATGCGGTGGAGATTTGTCGGATATGGGTGTAGGCAGCTCCGAGCCGTCGCCAAAGACATTTTGTGAGCGAAAGTTCTCAACTTCTCGAGCTTTTTTTATATCATTTTTGTTTTCAAAATATGGAGAACGATCTTGATGGATTGTACAGTGTTAATAGGGATAATTCGGACTTGGAATTAGATTTGAACATACGACGAAGGTACGTAAAGAAAACATTAACAAGCGTGATATGCAATTCAAATAATAATTGTATTATTTCAGGTATTCCGGGATCCCGTTTTTGGAGCTCAACCATGGGGACTCGGTAACCATATAAGATACGAGATTGGTTAAGTGGGGTCAAAGTTCCGCAATCTAGAGTTTACCAAAATGCTCTTTTGTGTTCCTTTCTTCATTTCCAATAACTTTTATTAAAAGTTTTTCTACCCTACTCTATCCGTTTCTGAGCAAAACATAGTTTTTCTCAAAAATTTTCCATTAACAGGGTGTCGCGTAAAATTGAATATCTTTTCAAAGATGAAAGAGTGAAACTCAAAATCTCAGTTGAAAAATTATAGATTTATAAATATAGAATTTTTCTTATACTAACATTATATTTTCCTAATTGATTTGATTAGATTTTGAATCTCCCTTTCTTCTTCTTCTTATGGTGCCTCATCCGTTCCGGAGATTGGCGATCATAATGGCAATCCTGACTTTGTTCACCGCGCTGCGGCAAAGTTGAGTGGAAGTGAGACCGAAACAGTCACGCAGGTTTTTCATCGAAGAGTGGTGCCGCCTACCTGGGCCCCTTTGGGCTTCGAGCTTACCCTGCAGTATTAGTTGTAGGAGTCGTTATTTGTTGTGCCTCATTATATGACCGAGGTATTCCAATTTGCGTTTTTTCAAGGTATATTCGAGCTCCAAATGTTTATTCATTTTTTACGTGTTCTGCCCAGGAGATTTTAAGTATGCGACGGTATAGCCAAATTTTAAAGGCATTAATTTTCTTTGTAATTGTTTCGTTCACTGTCCACGTCTCGGCTCCATGTAACAGTACGGAGAACACATAACACCTTAACAGTCGTACCTTTAAAGGAAAGCTAAGATCTCTGGCATCGAAAAAGCTTCTCATCTGGAAGAATGCGGTCTGGCTTTTTCAATACGACATTTTATATCTGCATCGTAATCCCAAGTATCGTGCTTGGTTGTCCCTGAGTAAGTAAACTTTGTACTCTTTCGAAAGCCTCATTGTTCGCCATTAAGGTTCTTTGTGGGCTACCTGGTTTCTTCGATATTACGATGTATTTGGTTTTAGCTGCGTTTAACTATAATCTCTACATTTAACGATAACTCTACCAGGCAGGTTTTACAGGTCTTCAAGGTTGCCAGCCAAAGGGCGGTATCGTCTGCATATCTAAAATTGTTGATATGTTCTTCATATATTTTTATCCCGTACTGACCGATGAGCGCTTCCTGAATTACTCGCTCAGAGTATATATTAAATAAAATTGGAGGCAGAGCACATCCCTGGCGCACACCCTGACATGTTTTTATTTCATCTGATGTGCTGCCATCCATTCTCACCACAGTCAGTTGTTTCCAGTACATCCTTCTCACTGACTTCAGTCGCTTTCAGTATTTCTATAAGTTTGTCATGTTGGCGCAGTTGAATGCTCGGAAGAAATCAACATCCCGACTCATGTCTCGACATGGATCAGTATTTGCAAGGAAAATATTGCCCCTCTGGTGCCGAGAGAGCTCCGAAATCCTGATGAGTGGATTACTTTTGTCAGGATGATTATTCTTAGGAATAGAAATTGTTGTGTAGTGGTTTCCCGTTGCCTGCTACACCGCTGTACATCCACCGTTTCTGTGATTATCACCGCGCCCGTATGCTTTCCGAATACAACCATTTCAATCATTGTGATTTCTTCTTGTATTTGGTTCAACTGAATACCAGTATTCAGTAACTGAATACCAATACTGATCAACGAGCTGCCATTAACCAGAGTCAGTTTTGGTCCGCCCCGGGTCATTTCCCCGGTACCTCCCATATATGGGGGGCATTCCTCTATCCGCCACCTGAGGAGGCGCCCGATGGGGACTGACAACCCCACACAGTGAATCCCGTGATTCGCCGGAGAGTCGGTTAGCTGACTATAGTGCAGAGTATGGCCCAAGTATTCTTAAATCCGAAGTCGAGAAAGCTATACAACAATCAAAAGCAAGAAAAGCCCCCGGCCCCGATGGAATTCCTACTGAGTTGAAAAACTTTTTGATGATGAAAGTGTAACTATTCTAACGGCATTCTTCAACCAAATCTACCAGACCGGAAAACTGCCTAACGACTGGCAGAAATCGATTTTCATTGCCTTGCCCAAAAACAACAAGGCAAGCAGGTGTAATGACTTCCAAATGATTAGCCTAATGAGCTACACTTTGAAGATACTCTTAAAGATAATACTCAGTAGAGTGTATTCAGTGTGTGATAGGGGCATGGGCAGGGAACAATTTGGATTTCGTAGCGGACTGGGGACATGCGAAGCCCTTTTCTGCATGAGGACATTATTGCAGAAGAGCTGTGAATTTCGAAAAAACATTTATTTATGCTTTGTTGACTCAGAAAAAGCGTTTGATCGAGTCGAACACACAAAACTATTCCAATGTCTAAAGGCATGCAATGTAGACTATTATGATATGTATCTTTTGATAAACCTGTATTACAACCAGACGGCTGCAGTCAGGTTGGAGGACATCGTTACTGACGATATACTGATAAGACGCGGTGTATGACAGGGGTGTGTTTTGTCGCCTATGTTATTCAACCTCTACTCCGAAAACATATTTTACGAGGCCTTATATGATAGGACCGAGGGAGCAAAGATAGGAGGCGAAATTATAAACAACATAATGTACGCAGATGACACCACCGTCATTGCAGAATCTATGGATGACTTGCAGATGCAGCTGAATAGAGTGTACGAGGCTGGACGAAGATGGGGTATTAACATAAACATGAAAAAAAACGAAGTGGATGGCAGTGGGTAAAATAAACATAGAACCAATTCCGATCACAATCAATGGACACAATATCGAGCTAGGAAGACACTTCATATATTTGGGCAGCTGGCTGAACAATGAAAAAACATGTGACTAGGCGCTTGGAGGGTCCACGGAGGAGCGAGAGAACACGCTGGAAGACCACTCTTACAAACAGAAAACCTTTCACTTTCCACTTTCAGTACAAACGCGCCTAAGAACACTTCGAGGTTACACATGGAGCATTCTTCTGTACGTATGTGAGACATGCACGCTTAAGATCGACATCATAAATAAAATAGAAGCCTTTGAAATGTGGCGTTACCGGAGAATCCTGAAAATCTCTTGGACTACACACACCAGCAATGAGGAAGTTGCCGGACAGCTAGACAAAGATCGGGAACTCCTAAATACTATAAAACCACGAAAGGTCAGATACTTTGGACATATACTGCGAGGTACCAAATATCACATTCCCCGCCAGATCATCCAGGGAAATATTGAGTGCAAAAGATGGATAGGCCGTAAAAAGCTATCATAGCTGCGAAACATAAGAACTTGGACTGGACTGGGAGTCGAGCAGCTGTTCCGAGCAGCAGAGGATAGAGGAAGGTTCCGTCAGATTGTCATGGGGATAGCTCACGCCTGAAGACAGGCTCGCCACCGAGAGAGAGGATTACCTTTAGAAATGTTTAGGTGATGGTGTTAGTCAGACTAATTAATCGGTGGTTGTCACATGTTTTTGACGAGTATTTCTTTGGTATGGTTATGAATGTTGCGATTAACCATTTCCGGGGTATTTCTCTAGAGCTGTAGATCCGATTAAACAACTCAATCAAAAGACCCTGACATTCCTGGATGTTATCGGGCAGTTTCAATATTTCTGCACAGATTCCATCTGGACCTGGTGCACGTCCGTTTTTTCATAGTATTTAATGCGCTATCAATTTCATCTTTAGTTATTGAGGGACCACTAATTACATCCGGTATGGTCAACGTTGATCGGGTGTCTTTAAAGAGTTCCTCTATGTAATTTTTCCATACTCTGAGTTTTCAGCTTCTTCTGCTATTATTTTGTCATCGTTGTCCCTCAGAATTGCAATTTTATACCTTTTTGTGCTTGTCATCTGCTTTACCTTCTTGTGCATGATAGCAAAATCATGCTTTCGCTCCAGTCGTTGTATTACTTGGCATCTATCTGTCATCCAGTCCTCCTTTGCCAGGAACCGTATTTGTTTTCTAATGCTGCGGTTAATTTGTATGTATTGATTTGGATCTTTTTGCTTTATTAATCTACGGTTTTCCATCATTTTGAAGATATCTTCAAGTTATCAACTCCTTTTGACTTCCTCTTTCCTAAAAAAATTTTTGCAGGTAGTGTCAATTGCTTCCACGAGTTTATCCCATTGTTCTTCAGGATTTATTTCTGTTTCAGAGGTTCTTCTATTTTGAAGATATCCGCTAATGGAGCCTTTTACTTTGTCAGCCGTTTCTTGGTCCTTAAGTTGACCAATATCAGTGCATTGCATTTCATTATTTCAGTGAGGCACCAGCCGTTGCTCAGTGAGCCGTAAACAAACAAGTGCTCGCTAAACACGCGGTTTCGAAAACTCGGCTGCGTCTCGATAGAGACACAGTCCCATTTCAAAAATCTTTATAGTGACCAAAAACCCGGCAAAACCTCCTTGCTCCTGCAAAAAGCCCACGAAAGGGCTTCAAACAAATCCACGTGTGACCGCACACATGGAGGACGCCAGAAAAATGGCTGACCCGCGAATTTCGTGCATCGAGCCAATTAAAGCTATGGACTCAAAAGTGCAAGGTGAACGTGGAAGTGAAACCAAAACTAGTGCTCACAGACAGGAAAAGCCAGTGCCCCCTTACCAAAAGACATTTCATTCACTACTAAGGCTTCACCATATACTACCCGCGGTAGACAACATCTAGTTAGCGAAAATGAAAGGCTAAAGAAATCAAATTCATCACTTCGTCGACAGCTAGAAATAGCAAATAAAAAGATAAACGAACTGATTAAATACGCTGAAATATTTTTAAATCAAAACCCCACCGATGAAGCCCCCAACACCCCTCAAATTGCCCCCAAGCCCCAAACAACCTCGGCTCCAGGCAATGCAATGGAAATTGACCAGAAAGAGGCCAGAAGCAATGGAAATTGACAATTTCCCGCCCCTAAAACCTACAACTCAAGCTTGGAGTCTGCCCAAAACCTGAAATAAAACGCTGCATAAACATCTAAAAGCGAAGGCAAAACTATCTCCCAATAATTCCAACAATCACGGAAAACGTAAGCAATCCGTCCACACAAACTCAAACAAATACTCACACCCAAACTTCAAAGCCCAAATCAGGCACGGTTCCAATAAACATCAGGAACCCAGCCGATTGTGTCAAAGTTCAAAAAATTCTCCATCAAAACAACATAAAAATACAACAACCGAAAAAACAACAATCGGGAATCTCCTTTGCTATGAATTCAACTGACGAGCATAGGAAAATTACAACACTCTTAAAAGAAAATAAAATAGAATATTATACTTTTACATTTCAAGAGGACAAAAAATTAGCGTTCATAATAAAAGGTCTGGACTCGCACATGGACATCCAAGACATTGAGGAAGAAATCAAATATTTAGGATTTCATCCAACCCAAACCCACTTTTACCGGCTTGGAAACTACAAAAAAGTTTCCAATATGGTAAAAGTACTCCTTCCCCAATCAGAAGCAAACTTCCAGGAAGCCAAACACCTATTAAACTTGCCAGTCCTCATAGAACCTCAAAGAAATTCAAATACCTTTAATTTAAAACACATACCGCAGTGCAAAAATTGCCAAAAATTTGGCCACTCCGCTTTGAACTGCGGCGCAAAACCCATCTGCCACAGATGCGCGGAGCCACATTTTTACTGGGAATGCCAAAAATCCCGGGACACGCCAGCCAAATGTAGCAACTGCGGAGAGCCCCACCCCGCAAGCTATTTCCAATGCCCTAAAAACCCAAATTTCAAACAGCAAGCTGAGGCAAAGCGAAGACAAAATCTCTTCAACAACGCAGTGCAACCGGGCACCACATTTCGAATCGAAAACCATGTAGACATCGCTCTCATTCAAGAAGCCTTCCTTGTCCCACAAACTCCCCTCCATTTTAACAACTATCTAACCTACCGGACAGATTGAACCTCCCGAGGGGAAGGCACCGCAATTGTCATTGAAAAATCCATAGAACATAGTCAACTCCCCCCTTTCAACTCCATAATTGAATCTACGGCCATAAGCCTCCATATGAAAAACGCAAACATACAAATAATCTCCGCGTATAGACCGCCCAATAAAACCACCACTATGGAGGATTACAAAATTTTCTTCCCCTCTGGACAATCCACCCTTTTAGCGGGGGAGCTAAACAGTAAAAACTCGTCATGGGGCTGTAAAAGGACAAACCCAGAGGGAAGAAAACTCTTAAAAATCGCGGAGCAATTAGACTTGTAAATACACGCTCCGGAAGAACCCTCCCACTTCCATCTACAAACGCCAGATATCCTGGATATAGCAGTTTTAAAAAATTTCGCTCTTGATTTGGCAATTGCAAACTCAGACTCCCTTAGTTCAGACCACAACCCAATCAGAATCCTGCTAAACGAACACTACATACACAACCCTCTACAACCACTAACATACATGGACTGGGACGCCCTATCACACTACCTTAACGAAATTACAATCCCAAATTCCCAAATAACAAACCCCTACGAACTTAACTCTCTCACAAACTCCCTCACCGAAAAAATCACCAAGGCTATGAAAAAATTAATGGTGCTCAAACCAAACACAAACAAAAAGCCTTTCGGCCTTCCAATCCACATCAAAAATCAAATAAAACTGCGAAATCGCCTTAAGCGATTAGCTAAACAAAATTATGACCCTTATCATAACTCACAGCCAAATAAATTAACAAACCAAATCAAAAAACAAATAGCGGAAATCAAAAATAATTACTGGCAAACGTTTCTGGAAAACCTAGAGCCCGGTGAAATTTCGGTATGGAAAATGGGCAAAAAATTCCAAGGAATATCCAACTTCAACTTTCCCCCCATTCACGGCAACAACGTACTGGTCTACACCGACAAGGAAAAAGCGGAAGCTTTTGCCGACTCGCTGGAAAACCAGTTCAGAGTTGACTAAACACTAGGCGACGACCTGGATTTTGAGGAACAAATTTAAAAACTAGGACGATCCATAAAATCCAGGCCACTAACAGAACAAGACGAAAAAATCCCCGCGTGACTTTAGACGAACTCAAAGACAAAATAACGTCACTAAAACCAAAAACAGTGCCAGACATTGACAAAATCTCAAACAGAGTGATTAAAATGCTCCCTGAAACACTTCTGCTACTGCTAATAACGATAATAAATAGTACTTTTCGAACTTAGGAAGTTCCCGAGCAGCTGGAAAACAGCGGCAGTGATCCTTATCCCAAAACCGGGCAAAAACAAAACTTTCCCCCAAAATTGGCGCCTAATAAGCCTTCTACCCACTCTCGCCAAAATAACAGAAAACCTTTTCAAGGAAAGACTCCTAGAAAATCTCTAACTCCTAGAAAATCTCTCGGAAAACGCCAAAATCCCAAACGAGCAATTTGGCTTCATGAGAAATCATGATGCCGAAATGCAAGTGGCCAGACTTGTGGAGGTCGCAAACTAGTCACAACTAGGTCTTCGGGAAAAAACGTCCACAGGAGTTATACTTCTAGATATAGAAAAGGCGTTCGACAAAGTCTGGCACAAAGAACTTACTTGGAAAATGGAGAAATACTGCAAACTGCCAACCTCCTATGTGCAGTGTTTGGCAAATTTCCTCGAGAACCGAAAATTCCGAGTACAATTAAATAACAAACTGTCCTCGCAAAGAAAGGCGGAAGCGGGAGTAGTGCAAGGACCCCCCCTCTCCCCAATCCTCTATAATATATATAGAGCCGACATCCCTAAAGATCCAGCCGCTAAAATCGCCCTTTACGCCGACGATACTTACCTCTACTACACCAACAAAAACCTTAAATACATACACGCAAAACTACAAAAACAACTAAACGAACTGGCAAACTGGACTAACACCTGGAAAATAAAAATTAACACAGAGAAAACACAAGCCCTAATGATCACAAACAAACAAACCAACAAACTGAAACTCTTAGCCCTACACAACAAAGACATAGCCTGGTCAAAACAATTAAAATACCTTGGAATTACACTCGACAAAAACTGTCTTTCGCCCCCCACATCAAAAACAAAATAGCCAAAGCAAGAGCGGGAAAAGCCGCCCTCTTCCCTCTTCTCAAACGTACCAGCAAGCTATCCCTGAAGAACAAAATCCTACTCTACAAATACCCCAAATCCTCTATAGCGCTTCCGCCTTTATACAAGTAAGCAAGTCCAATCTCTCCCAAATCCAAATCTTCCAGAACAAATTCCTTAGATCCATAGCAAAAGCCCCCCGGTACGTTCGAAACACGGCAATACATGAGGACCTGAAAATGGACACCATCAGGCAATTCTATTTATTTTCTATTATTAGGTTGTTTTATTTGCAGAATTGTACAAGCCGGTTTCCCCTTTAGTTTCTTTCACCCAAACAGTAGTTCCCAACAGTATCATCCTCTCCATCCTTACCAACTTTTGCGTTAAGATCTTCCATTATTAACAAGAGCTGATGTCTTTTAACTGATCGTAGCAGGTTTTTCAGTTGGGTGTAAAAGTTCTCCACGAAAAGAACGATGGTCAAATCGAATGAACTAGAGCCAATGTTTATCATTGCAATTCTATCAGAATATGGTGTGAAGTTAGTAACATAAGGTTCAAACCCAGTGATCCCGTACTGTGCAGGAGCCTGTAGCCTGCCAGCGTGTTTCACTTAGACCCATTATGTCCGTATTTAGTCGGTGAATCTCCTGAACAATATTGTGCGTTTTGCCGCTTACAAACATAATTTCCCTTTCTTTCTAACCCTAACTTACTGAAATATCGGAATATTTCATAGCCTGAGGTTCCATAGTAAAACTGACAAACTGACGCGTTAAAACAGAAACAGTTTTTCGGTTGTGTCAAAAGCAAGCATAGAAGAAGCAGAACCGGTTTGAGGTTTATTAGCGATCATCTGATGAGTTTAGATTGTGACACTTTGAAAATGCTGCACCTTAATTTACCCGCATGAATCTAGGCGAAAGTCAAAAATATATGGCACTGCTTGGTCAAAGACCAAGTTCCTCGTTTCCATTTAATGCTAAGTAATTTATTTCACTCCGTAATACCTAGTTGTATTAAATTATGCGGTATTGTTTGTTAAAAAAATGTTGCATTATGATTAAAAAAATGTTGCATTATGATCAACAAGTGACTAGTTTGCGGTCGAATGATAGCTGCCCGAGGCAAAGCAGAACTTTCTCGGACCAAAAAAGCCGTACTTGTAGTTCTTAACATGTAACCAAATATCCTACTATAAGCAGTAAAAAAAATATTTTAACGTTACAACATAGCTTAAATGCAGCGTATAAGAAAGTTAAAAAGGCGATAAAAAGTAAACCGCTATCTTCGTATACCCTTGACATACCATTTTGAGTACTAATTATTTAGCACTGCAAAAACTAAATTTCAGTTTATATTGTATTTTGATACAGAAACAAATAAAGCGGCCCTATTTAAAAATTATAATTTAGACACTCTTACCAACTCGGGGCTCCTAGAAGAACTACGAGACCTACACGGTTTGTAGTTTTTGCGATCATGACAAAGGACAATTTTCGGCATAAAGGCGTCTGGAGCTCCACAAACTAACATTTTAGGTAGTATATCTTCGGCGTGTGGGACCTGCAATGGTGGTTGCATCGGTTGCATTTTATCGAAAAAATTGGCCTGACCTAGAAGCAAATGACAAGTTTCAATTTGAAATGGTATTCCATTTCAGCAAGGCAAATACCGAAAATTTAAAATGTGGGATCCGAAAGGGTCTTTGAAATTACAGTTTGTAAAATAAAAGCTTCCCGCTCCGAAATGAAAAATAATAAATCACCAGAGGACAACTATATAGTTATCGAGTCAATTAAAGAATGACGGCTTTGAAGAAGAACCAAGAAACATCATCGACTAGATACCGAATCATCATGAAATCATAATAGCAGGAGACCTAAAAGAAATAGTAGGGAAGCAAAGCAATAATAATCTGATTGGAAGATATGCAGAAGAAACGATAAACGATAACCGACAAAGATCAATATCTGTGACCAATACGACACTAAAGATAGCGAACACATTCTTCGGACACAAATATATACATAAAATCACCTGGTACACAAGGGGACTTAGATCGATTATCGACTACCTTATCACTAGACAGCAACCAAGCATGAAAGTACAGAATGTAAGAGTAAGCAGGGGTCTGGTGTTGCGGATGCCGTCATAAGCATCACTACATTGAAATCGAACTGGACAGGGCACATCGTAAGGATAACGGATAATTGACGGGCCAGATTTTAGAATGGAGACCGAGGAACGAGACTTACCGAAGTAGGGGACCCCGCCAGTAAGATAGACCGATCATCAAACCTAACTGGATACACAGCACCGTCAAAAGTGGGACAGATTACGAGAGGATTATGTTCAGGAGTTGACACAATTGGGCTTATGATGATGATGATAATAACGATCATCCCAAAGCTGCCAAAGATTAAACATTGTTTTCTGGACTGTTAGTGGCGTATGGGACAGGAAAGCGAAATTTGAATTACTATAGGCTGAACAACAATCACACACAGCATCAATTCAGGCATTCAAGTAGTCAGACAGACGATTGGACGCGTAATACTACTACTATTAACTTCTAACGCCATCAGCTTCGTCAAGGACAGAGCAAGAATGGTGGTTGAGCGTAGAACTCTAGAATATCTAGACGACAGCGAAATAAATTTGAAAAATTTCAACCTGAAGGTTAATAATCTTATAAGTGAAACTTAGAGTAAACACAGCGAGAGAGCAAGAAATAAAAGAGAAACATTAAGTCCGAACACGAGGAATCTTTTGAAGATGAGGAGATACATGGGGACTGATGATGTAGGAATGAACTAAATCTTCGAGATAACTTTGAGCATGTCAGACAAGAAGCCCGGAACGACAATAAAAATCATATGGCTCCAATAATTGAGGTAAGAGACTAAGATTGCTACGGAGGAGCCTCTTGGGAGGAAAGAAAAACATCTATAAGCTCGCCTATAAAACCCGAAATATCCAGATAGATCGAACCAAAATCTATAAAATTACAGTCGAATTTTACACTCAAATTTATCTAAAAGACGGACCGTACATAGTAAACACCGACGGTTCAGAATGCTTGATCGAAGGATATCCCAGAAATAACTATAGACAAAATAATTAACTGGGTCTGCTAATCCAGATGCGGGGGGGGGGGGGGGCTGTCCACAGGGCAGCAAAAGCCTTTCCCCCGTCTGTGGTGTCTGGTTATGGACGGACTTCTGGGGCGGCTAGACCGAGAGGGCTTCTACGCGCAAGCGTATGCGGATGACGGCCTAGTCTTCGTTAGGGGAATTTTCTGGGCGTTGCCTGCCAGAGAATGCAAGTTACGTGCAGGATAATAGAGAGATGTTGCACCGATGCCGGATTATCAGTTAATCCTAGCAAAACGGAGATACTGTCCTTTGTACAATGGTGTACGGAAAACCTCTTGCCCCCTTGGAGAGGTCAAGTACCTAGGCGTGACCCTAGACAGTAAACTGACGTGGAACACCCACGTAGAGAAAGTTATTCAAAAGGCTACTGTCACTATGTGGAATCTGCAACGGGCGCTGTGGAAAAACTGGGGCCTAACACCACACGTTATGAAGTGGTTATACTCTGCCGTTATAAGACCGAGGATCCGTTAGGGTTCCATGGTCTGGTGGCCGGCGGTGGAGAAAGCCTTCATATCCCAGAAACTGACGGGTATACAAATACTGGCCTGTCTAGCGATGACCGTCGCAATGAGGACAACACCGAGCGTAGCATATATCTTCATGGGCCTCCCTGAGTGACCCCTGCGGATACGCAGGGAGGCGGCTTCGTCGCGACAGAGAATGGAATGTAGCTCTACAAGGCTTGACAACCACCCTCGTCAGGGACATAATAGTAGGGGCCGCCATGCGTCGGATTTTTCCAATCCTAGGTGCAAAGGTGGTCCCACCTGACAGCAGACTTAGGTTCGAATGACAATTTAAGGTGGAAATCCCAGCAAAATGAAGTTGGAATACTAGGACAGTGGCTGCCCGAAAGGAGGTGCAATGATGGTACACCGACGGCTCACGGGCGCCCAGTACGGGATGGTCTGGGGCAGGCGTGTACCGGCAAGACACTAACAGGGAGCGTCTTTTTCGCTGGGAAGCTGAACGACAGTGTTTCAGGCGGAATTATATGCAATCCTCGAGGTTGCCACAGATAGGAAAGTTACAGAAGGACTAGAGGGAGTGATAGAGATCTACTCCGACAGCCAGGCTGCCCTCAAAGCACTCCCAAGTGTCCATATGGGCAGTAAACTGATCCAGGATTGCTGGTATGCCCTGAACATACAGAAACTATACAGAAACAAGTAAACCTGGTGTAGACTGCGGCGCACATGGGGTCCGCGGGAAACGAGCAGGCCGATGCATTGGCTAGGTTCGGATCTTCTGAGGGCCCAGTAGCTGCCGAACCTCACATAGGGTTAAGTAATAGACAGGTAGTAAGCGCTCCAAATGATTGGGCTCTTAGAGGTACCAACGAGACGTGGAGAAAGGCGGAAGGGTGTAGACAAGCCAAAGAGTTGACTGGAACCCCAAGTGGCGCCAAGGCAACATCCAAATGGTTGATGTCAAGTAGCTGGGCATTGAGAACTTTGGTTGGGGCCATTCCAGGCAACTGTGGTCTGACACTTACACAGTAGTACACCACAATATGGAATGGCAGAGGAAACATTATATCATCTATTAGCAGTCTGCCATCGCTGGTCGTCTATTAGGCGCCTCCTTGGGGCCTCCACACTCTCCTTGCCTTTATCAGGGAAACGAGCCCTGGGTGGCGAAGATCAGAAGTGGTAAGGTGGGGATGGATGGAGGGAAAATGGCGAAAAGAGCCTTTCAGGCCTACACGCCAGACCCATTCGGGTCCCCTCACACCACTACTACTACTATTATAGACGAAATAAGATATTTGCTTTTAGGAATGAAAAACAGCCCAGTAGATGACGATATAGTTATCAAGGCTTAGCCCACTAAATATAGGGCTCAGGAGTTTCAAGCTGGGCAGAGGCTCATCAAGAACCTTAGGCACACTTGTTGAATGGCCAGTAGTATGCAGAACGTCCTGGTCTTATCAAGCTTAAATGTAAAACAAACGGAGTTTTGGACTTATTTAAAGAAGACCTTTTGTCTCAATTCATTCACCACGGAAAACGTTATCTCCACTTAAAGGATCAATTAACTACCATGGTCATACGGCGACTAAATTCGCGTGTAAAGGTAAAACTCAGGAATCGACTAGTTGATTGTCCCAAATAGACCGCTAGCATCCATTTGGTACATGCAAATAGATGGGTGCATTTTAATGCTTGCGGCGCACTAGCATTCCTGCGATTGATGAATGTTGCTATGTTGAAGTTTACGTATTACTTGATAAAATCTCTAAAGTTTCTTTACCTAGAATAAACTGTATTCGTTTTGTTTTTTCTTCGAAAAGTATCATCTGCGCCTTAAGAGCCTGATTTTTTTCTTCTAGTTCACGAGCTTCACTTTCCGTCATTTTTTCTTTTTGTAATAGCTCGCTCACTCGGTTTTTAAGTTCGGTGATTATCTGAAATTCAACATTAAAGTTGGTGATAACATTTAGAATAAAAATTAAATTTGTAAACCTGGGCGGTTGCTTTGGCTTGTTTTTCAGCGGCCTCCAATTCAGCCAACACAGCTGAGTCGATCTTGGGATCAAACTTAAACACGGACCCGTCTCCAGCTGAAACAAAAAAGTACTTGTATTGAAAATGCCATCATAAATGAGTTAACAAGTATACACGATTTAAAAAGGAGAATATTTTTTTGGAGAAATACCAAATAAATTAATTTTGTATCTCCGAGAATGCTAATCTTTTATTATTTAAATATTTACTTTAAGGTCCGATTCTACAATAGCTTAAGCTTGGCAGTTGCGTAAAGCTAGATCAATCCCAGTTCAAGTTGAACTAGAATGCAAGACAGGTTTAAGTGTAAATCTGGGTTGCATAAAATTCTTTCAATATTGACCCGTTTGTTTTTTTTGGGTCCGAGTTCAGGTTGAGGATGAGTTCAGTTGAATAAATCTTGGGGTTTAATTGTGCAACCGCAAGCAAAATGCGACCGGTACTATAAGAATAATCACACGATGCTCATACACAAGTATATATATTTGAAATTTAATGGATTTTTATATATTTTATATACATAATATGTCTAATACATTTTTGAAACACAACTAAACGGGGATTTACTGCACTCATGGTTAAAACTATCGCAGATTATTCTCTAGGGCGACTCTCTTAACTAGAGTGTCTCGCGAGAAAACTTCGTGGAAGAACTATATTAAAACTATATGTTTTTTTAACTAGACTATTTTTTTTTCATTCTTTAAAGAGTTTTTATTCATGACAATAAACTCTTTTAACTGCAGCTCGCATTTCTTATGACTTGTATTATCTATTCCCACATTTGTTTCCGCATTTCCCACTTCTTTGTTGTTAGGGTTCACCACAACACTTTCAAACATAGCTGCTTTCAGCATTACACTGAATTCGCTCTTGCAAATTCTCTTTCCTAAACGATCAGACCTTTCTTGTGTTTTTCGTTTATCTGTTTCTTTAACATTATAAACGGGAAGTTTTAGTGTTGGTACTGCATCTGGTTTTAAGGGTCGGCTATTTTTAAATATGTGGTTAAGAAGTCTTTCTTTTAAGGGGATTTCAAACTCTCTGACTTCAAAGTGCACAGAACAAACGCATACTTGAAAAATAAAACTACCCAATATCATATTTACTTTCTGTATAAAATCATTAACATATCATCCTTCAAGTTCATGTCATCCTCTTTGTCTCTTTTGCTTTCTTGCTAAAGTTTCCACATTTAGCTACGGCACAACGACATCTTCACATAAAAGTATATCGTCTACTGTTATGTTTACTATATATATACTCAACGATTACAACCGTAGTTCAGACGCCGAGCTTCAGCTGCCGTGCCATCGTATTGGGGGACTTCCAGGAGGTCTTTTCGATACCGGGGGTCCCTGTTTCGCGATTTTTGGCAGACTCGTATTGTCCATCCTGACGACATGGTCTCTCCACTCTCTTCCTCTTCTACGGCCCCATCTCACCACATCTTGAATGTCACACTGCGTTCTAATGTCATCGCTTCTAATGCGGTCCCGCAAAATACAACCTGTTATGCGTCAATCAAAGTTCTCATCTCAGCTGTTCTGAGTAGTCGCTTCGTTGTGGCGTTCACTGCTCTGGTTTCGATAGCTATGTCATGATCGGTCTTATAAAGGTCTTGTATATTATTTCTTCTGGTTCTCGACAGACATGTACTTGTTTCGCTCTATTACATCCCGCAGAGAGCCCGATATCAACAAAGCTTTCATTGTTTGTGCTTTCACTTCTTTTTCCAAGTCCCTGTTGCTTGTTATAATCACGCCTAGGTATTTGAAATGCATAACTTGTTCTACGCTCTTTCCATATACGGCGAGTTTAAATTTGCGCGGCTCCGGAGCTATGGTTAGGCACTGTGTTAAAGCCGTTGCAAATCGTCTCCGCTCTCGGATATCGATACAGCATCGTCAGCATAGTCTTACTCTGATTTCTTTGTCCCTCAGCCGATATCCTCGCCCCACCTTTTTGACCTCGGTGATCATTTTGTCCATGATTATGTTGAATAAGGTGGGGCTTAGACTGTCTCCCTGTCTTATTCCAGTTACTACGGGTATTTTCTCGGACAGCCTATCTGCTACTATTATGGATGTGTAGTTATTGGTGTTTAGCTTGGCAAAGAGAGTTATTATGCGGGGGTGTATATCTCTCTTCTGCATAAGCGGCACGACGTCATCTAGCCTCACTCTGTCTTGGGGGAGCTCGACGAAACACATAAAATCAGTCTTGTTAAATTCTATAGCTTTCTCAGTTATCTGTCCTATGGTAAATATTGCGTCTATAGAGAACCTGTTTTTCCTGAATTCTTGCTGTTCTTCGCACATCCCAGACGCAACTTCCTCCACGAAGATCTTCGTGAGGAGTTTTGACATTGTACTTAGGAGTCCGATTCCTCTGTAGATTGCTGGATCGGTCTATGCTCCCTTTTTATATATTCGTATTGTTACGCTGTGCTTCCACTCAGTCGGTATGTCCTTATTGTCTAGAAGCTTGCTAGAAAGGACCTAAATCTGATCCAATAGTATATTGGCGCCAAAATGTGATCATTTCGTTGAATATCTCGTCCGCCCCGGTGACTTTCTGTTTTTCAGTTTGCTGGCTACTTGTTCTATTCTGTCCCGGGATATGCTCCATGATCGGTTGTTGTCTTCGACTGCGGCGTGCAGCTTCCGAAAGTGTTTCTTCCAGTCCTAGATTGAATTTATCGTAGTTTGTATGAATTCTTTTATGGGTTTCTTCCTGTTTCTGAGCATTTTCTACACCGTTTTCTGTCCTCCGTAAAGGTCCCGCTCCATATCCTTGGATTATTTTTCCGAGTGTGCTGTTTTTATTGTTTGTATTTTGCTGTTAATTCGGTTTCTTTCAAGCTTGCACTCATTGTACGTTATCGACTTTGATCTGTACTGTAGGTAAGACCTTCATTTTTGCTCCGCCAGCGTCTCCACCTCTTGAGTGAGACACGGTTTGGTATTTGGATTCCTTCCCTCGTACGGCGCTTTCTTCCTACTGCTTCATCTGCAGCTCCTATTACTTTTTTTTTTTAATTAAACTCCCCGTAGGACGTTTACTAACATTACGATATGATCAAAGTTGATCAATGAGTAATTCTGTTCTAACCTAACTTAACTATGGACAAATCTTCAAACTAAGGTCCTACTCACTAGTGTACCTTAGAGTCTGGTGGTCTAGTGACATAGCTACACTAATTACCGTGTAGCACAAAACCGCACAATGTTCTGCTTTTGCACTGACATAGTCACTTACATAGCTCAAAAGGCTTTACCCTCTTGAGTCTTCTTGTCAGGTTGGTATTGTCGAGGAGCTGAATCGCCTGTGACATTCACGTGTTGATGAAGCTGTTGTTCGTGACTCCTTGCAAATCTCGTGATAGTCTGGTCAACAGTATCCATCTGAAGGTCTCGATGAATATCACTATTCCTGATGTACCAAGGCGCATTAAGAATGTTTCTCAGTACTTTATTCTGGAATCTCTGGATAATTAGGATGTTACTCTTGCTGGCACAACCCCAGAGCTGTAAGCCGTAAGTCCACACTTGTTTGAGGATTTGTTTATACAGAAGTACTTTGTTGTAGGTTGATAGTCTAGAGTGCCCACCCAGTAGGCAGTACATTTTCCTATATCTTATATCGAGCTCTTCCTTTTTTTTCTTAACATGGGCTTTCCAGCGCAGTCTTGCATCTAATGTTATGCCCAGATACTTTGCTGAGTTTGAATAAGGGATCTGAGCATTATTTAAGTGAATTGGTACCTGCTGGTTAGTTTTATTTGTGAAGTTAATGTTAGCTCCTATTATGTTCGATTTCAGTTTTTGCGGGTTTCTACTTCGTCCGGCTGTTGTATTTTGCAGGCCTGGATTTTTTTTCGCCATTCTCTGTTGGTGCAGGTATCTTGTTGAAGCATCAGATGGAGACTCCACGTTGATTTTGTTAGTGCCCTTCGTTGGTTCGGTCTTTTTCAGTTTCAAAGTGACTGCAAGTTTCGCCTTGGATTCTGCGTGGGTGGATGTTTCTGTTGGTGATTATGTTATTTTATTATTACTCGCGTGTTTTCAAATGTGAATTTGTGTTGTGGTTTGTGTGGGAAAAAGGTGTCGCTTATTCGTAGCTCATTTTGAGCGCATAGTTGGATTAATTGTTCCCCGCTTGCATTATTTGCTTCTTCGTTGTATCAGTTTTTAACTCCTGGTGTACATTCGTTTCGAATCCTGGCGTTTAGATCTCCAAGAATTATTATTTCGTCTTGTGGTCCAATGTCCTCGAGTACTGCTTGTAGATCTTCGTAGAATATATATTCATTTCTTCCCTTAGCTTGGAGGTGTCGGGGGCATAAACACTAATTATATGCGTAGGCTTTCGGTCTTTGAGTTCGACTGTTAGTTGTAGTAGCCTGTCGTTGACGTATTTTATGTCGCTTATGTTATTTTCAAATTTCTCCTGTAGCAGTATCCCAACGCCAGACGTTGCTCACATTGACAAAGCAGCACAGGTTTAGAGAGTTCTGGGTCGACCATGAATTCTGCGTAGTCACACGACTCATCGTCACAGATATCTTTAGTGGACGATGGCGTCCAAAAACTCGGCTCAAACCAGAGAAAAAGGTCCAAAAATGCCAACACCAAGTATCTGCACAATAGACAGAAACAAACATTGCTCCGAAATTCAACTATATCTTCCCATCGTTCGTTCACTCATAACCACATGATACTGAGAGCTTCGCCAACCACCTGAATTCAGCTTTCATTACAATGGGGAAAACAATAAAACAGATCAAGATAAAGAAAATCATCAAACAAGAAAACAATATTCTGCTTAAAACGAACAATTCTGAAATATGGAGGTTGGCTCGGTAAGCACCTTTTTCTTCATGTAAAGTTTAAACCACTGTACAAGAAACTAACTAATATCATCTTAAGTAAAGGCCTGTACTGCCTTCATTTGGTGCCTGGTGCCTTCAGGTGGCAACTGGAATTGATCTGGAAATTACATATTTGCCTATCAACTACCCAAGTATTGCATATTGGTGTTAAGTAATATTCGTTAATTATCAAAAGGCCTTCGACTCTGTCCATCCAGATCAAATGCTGAAAGCCTTGGTTTCATGTAGAATTAACCACAGATACATCTCGCTAATGAAAAATATATACGAAACAGCAACAACAACTAGCATCAGGGCACGTAAAAGACACAAATAATTTCCAATGGGATTAGGAATAAAACAGCGAGACACAATTTTGCCGAAACTTTTGACGGCTCTGCTGAACCAGTGTGTAAGGAAGTCGATTGGGATTCATCAGGTATCAACATCGACGCACAACAGCTGCATCATGACATAGTTCTAATCACCGATAAAATCGATAATGCGCATAAAATGTTGTATGAAATTAACAGCGCCTCAGAGCTGGTGGGTCTTTCTTTTCGGTCAAAAGTATTTGACAAAAGTATTAGTGCAGGCAGCAAATAAGATCAGAGTTGCACAAAGAAAACTTGGACGATCTATATTGGTGGTAGGATTCCCAATAACGTAATAAGAAAACGTACGGGCGTTACGGATGCTATAGTAAAGAGGTGTCAGTTAAAGTGGAAATGGGCGGGTGATGTGGCGACATTGACGGTTGGATATGGGCTAAAAGAAACCCCGAGAGGAAGCACGCCGAAATCGAGGGTGAGAGTCCACGAGATGGACGGGCGACCTGAAAAGGGTGGAGACCAACTGGATCCAAGCAGCCCAAGATAAACAAAATTGGCAGTGTTACGGGAGGCCTAGTCCAGCAGTGGAGCCGATAAGAGCTGTATGATGATGATTCCGATTCTTCGGAGATCTACATCTCTGGATTTTCCTGACGCAATATCGCGTTTCGGCTGTTAGCCGCTATCTCGTCGCTTCACTACGTTATGAAAAATTTATCAACTTATATTTCGAGAAAATGTTCTTTATGTTTTATAGAAAAATATTACTTTATTATATAGTTTGATGTTTAGTTTTAAGGTATAAAAACTTAATTATCTTCTAATAATCTAAAAATGGACTCACCTTCGCCTAACGGTTGCTTGGGTTCTTCGCCCTCTCGTTCTTCTGGATTGATAACATTTACTATGTCTTCTCCTTCCTAGATCAGAACAAATCAATATCAGAAACAGGTTAAACATGTTGGCGGAAATATTACGTCTAAAGTACTAATCAGTTTCTGATTTTCGTCGGCGACTTTCTGAAGCTCCTCTGAGGCCTGCTGGATCATTTCTTCGACATCTTTAAGTTCATCATCGCCCTGAAAGTAGACACGAATTATTTAATCTCTGGATAATGAAAAACTGACATTTCACATCAACAGTAGAAACGAAATGAAAACACGATTTTGCAAGATAATGCTAACTCACGTACCAAGAATATTTTCATAAGTTTACCTCTTCCGACTCATGTTCAGTATCTGTAAACTCTTGTGTTTCCAAGTCCTCATTGGCAAAATCTTCAGCCATTTTATATAATGATTGGAGAGTTTCTTCAACACCTAGAAGACTGTCCGAGCTGCTGGACTTTTTGTTGGGCGAAAGCTGATTATCTGTTTCAGCTTGTGGCCCCAAGAGTTGGTCGCCAACAAGATTTGTAAGAGAAACTTCTGAAAGCGCAGAGACCGTTCCAGGATCTGCTGATTGGGAAAGTTGTTGGAGATTGCTTTGCGAACCTAAACATATTATTTTCTATATATATATATGTAATTTACTGTTAAAAACAGACAATTGTTTAGGTCAATTCACCGGTTTTGATGGCAAAAATTACTTTTCTGTTCGCTCTGCAATAGCATATGCCTAAAAAATGTCGGTAACTTTTATGTCTGATAAAATGTGAAAACTATTTGGGTTATGAGAAAAACACAAAAAAGGTATTACAAATGTATTTATTTTTATTTTCGTATAGGCCTTCTTTTCAAAGATACCAGGTCAAACTCTTCAGATTACTATCCAAAAAACTTTTTTTACATATACTTAAATGCTGATAAAAGTTTGGTATTCTTCACTAGGTGGCTAACCTTAACAGTAAAATGTTATTTTATTTAAACTTTCTACAATTTTACACTGTGTAACGTTCTATCTGGTTAAATATGAAACTTTATTTTTCTTTACGTGATAAAACGTGATTCAGAATACCGAAAAGCTTCGTGGTATCCCCCACAGTAAAAAGTTCGACGCCATTATGTCGGGATATTTAGGCGGCCAGGCAAGAGCTTTCCCTGAATTTGTCCAACGATTGGATAGCTGTTTTAGATGCCTCCGCATAGCACTGCAGGGTGTGCCTTCAGGAACGAGGTCCGTCTTGTCGTGGTCCCGGAGATTAAGTCCTGCTAGCAGGACGACCAAATGGACTCAGCCGTGGCCGTTGCTGCTTGAGCTAGCAGTCGCTTACCGCTTGGCGAACGGGAAAGCTCACTTAATTGGGGGTACTGGGGAAATAAAATACCCGGAGTGGACCAAAACCAGCAGGGGGTGGGGCCGCACACCCTCCCTCCAACCGACGGAACACCGTGCAGGGTAAAGGCGGGAACGACTCAGGCAGAGGAGATAAAGGGCCGGAGCCGTATGCAACCGCAGAAACGAGGTCAGAGCCACGGCGGAGGCACTTTATGACGATGGGATACATGGAAGGCGAAATTAGGAAAATGAAAGAGGACGAACAAATTGATGAAGATTGAATGGCGACCGCAGGTGAATGGCAATGTGGATGTGATTAATGGAACACGAAATAGAAGGATTGAATGATATGGAGACAAGCAAGGAACAGGAAACGAGCAGGAAAGAGGAAAAACGCAGGCGAGACAAAGGGCCGGAGTAGTGCGCAACCGCTGAAATGAGGTCCGAGCCACGGTGAGGATGGCGTGGAAAGGTGAAAAGTAGAGGACGAGAGAGCGTGGGAATGGACTGGAGCCGGACGTGCAGCTTGCTGCCGTCCGACATTTTTATGACGATGGGATATATGGAAGGCGAAATAGGAAGAAAAAAAAGAAGAACAAGGCGAGAATTTGTACAGGTTTGGATGCGAGTGGAAACGACGATTGAGCAGTGTGATGGATATTTAATGGCGACCGCAGACAAAATGGCTCTTCGGATAAGATTGATGGAACACATAATGCAGGTAACGAATGATATGGAAACAAGCAAGGAACTGGAAATGAGCAGGAAATGATCGTGAGAATGGCGATTTGGAGACAGGCGAGAAGGACGTAAACGTGAAAAAAATAGATTAATGTTGTGCTGTCCCTTCCCTTCCCCCCGTGAATTGGAGGGTGGAGGTCCAAGGAACAGGGATTGATGTCCCCCTGGATAGTGGTTTCGACTGGATAGTGGGTGTGCTAATGCAAAAAGTGGATATTGGGGTATGCCGAGAGGTAGGAACCCGAGCAAAATGCTCATACACATGCAAGTATGATGCTGTGTCGAATGCTACATATAGTGGATGATCTTATTGGCGGATTTCAATTGGTAAGTACTGTACTGTACTGTTGTTAAAACAAAATCCTGAAAAGTTTTCTGAGGAAAGTCCAAATAAGTATACAATCAAAAGTGGAAAATCGTTTCAGGCTACATTTTAGTTCATAGGAACTGTAAAATTCATGATACCATTTTTCTAATATCATAAACTGTCGACTTATGCTTACGGCAACTGTATTGTGAAATCGAACAACAAACAATACCATTTTCAACGTTTGCTAATAAAATACCAGATAAGTATGAAAAATGTATGTGTAATAACATATTTTTATATTGTGAAGGGTGCTGTAGTGTAATGGGGGAGGAATTAAAGATCATCGAAACACTTTTGGATCTGGAAGAACCAATGATGGTGTACAACATACAGACACCTACAAGATAAGAAATAAAACGCCAGTGATTCAAAGTTTAAATAGTCCAATGCAGTCGTCGGTTGTTTCTTCTTCTTATGCATATTCACTAATGAATGTTTGCGACCACATGTCTCATCTGTATTCCGTCTCTGGCCGTATGTATTAGGCTTTCCACTGTTTGTAAGCCGGTCGACTGCCTTATGTTACGTAGCCACGACATTTTCTTCCTTCCCATTAATCTCTTTCCCCCTATCTTCCCCTCGATGATCAGTTGTACGCTGGTACTTCGTATTTCGCATTATGTGTCCTAGATATGCAATTTTTCTTTTTTTGATCGTTAGTAACAGTTTACGTTCTTGTTTTATTTTGTGTAGGACATTTTCTTTGGTTACTCGGGCCGACCTTGGGATTTTCAGGAGTCTGCGGTACACCCACATCTCGAAGGCCTCTATTTTATTCATTGTGGTTACCTTCAATGTCCAGCTCCGCACTCCATACAGTAACACCGACCAAATGTAAGACTTTATGAATCTCACTTTTAGGCTTTGGTCAAAGTCCGTATTTGTGAAGATGGATTTGAATTTCATGAATGTGTTACGGGTACTCTCTATACGACATCTTATTTCCAGGTCAGATATCCATTCTTCAGTGAGCCATAGTCCAAGGTATTTAAATTTGTTCACCCGCTCAATTGATGAGTATTTTGTTTTATTGGCGTTTATTTTTAGGCCCATTCACTTACTGTTGTACACCTTCCTACTACGTTGACAAGATGTTGGAGGTCGTACATATTGTCAGCAATCATGACTGTATCATCCGCATAGCGAATGTTATTAATCCATGTTCCATTGACTTTAATTCATTCCAATGTATGGAATTGACTTTAATACCCTTTTCAATATTCTCAAGTGCTTCCTGGAAGATATTCTCGGAGAACAAATTGAATAGCAGTGCCGACAGCTCACATCCCTGCGGATTCCTCTGCAGATTTCAACCTTATTACTTTGTTCTCCATCGATCTTGCAGCGGATATCCCTGCTGTCCATACCCATTTGTCTTAGTATTGTTAATAATTTATGGTGTTGTACTCTGTCAACGGCCTTCTCGAACTCTATGAAACACAAGTACACATCCTTCCGCTGATCGTGGCAGTTTTGTTTTGTGGCACTAGTGCTTCTCGAGTGACCAGGCCTTGTTTAAATCCGAATTGTGAGTCACTGATGTATTGTTCACACTTTCTAAATATTCTCTGATGTATTATGTTGAGGAATAGTTTTAAGGAGTGACTCATAAGACTGATAAGCCCGTGATCTTCACATTTCCTTGCGTTATTCCTGTTTGGCAAGGGAATGAAGGTTGAGGTCAGGCATTGATCGGGGTACTGGCCCGTTTCATATATCTTGTTGAAGAGTATCTGAACAACTGCTATGCCTCTATCATCGAGTAGTTTTATGAGTTCTGCCGGAATCTCATCGGGACCAGGAGTTTTGATGTTTTTCAAAGGGCGGATGATCCCTTCTATTTCTGATTTTGTTATTGAGGTCCTACTAAATCATCCTCCTTATCTTGGTTAAGAATTCTTTCATCTGAGTTTCCCATATTATCTTCCGCATATTGATGTCACGTGCGATTTCGTTTTTCTCATTTGTTATTATAGAGAAGTTTCTTTTTCGATATATTCCTCAATGCAATTCCTCAATAGTTTCACATTCATGCTTCTGCCATTCATTTTTCGCTATTCTAATCTTTGCCTGTATCAACCTTTGAACCATCCGGTAGTTGTGCCTGTTCGATTGGTTTTTAAGTTTCCTGCGTTCATCCATCAATAAAAGAATTTCGTCAGTCATCCAGGAGTGCTTCTGTTTTCGTTTCTTATATCCTATTATTTCTTTAGCTTTGTTCATTACGATATTTTCGGTTTATTTCCATATATAGCATAGGTCTTCGTCTGTTTCCATTTTCGCTGTAACTGTTTCTATTCCTCGGTTTATTTCTTTACTTACAGTAACCCTAATCTGTTTTTGTTGTAGTCGCTCGTAGGCAATTCTCTTTTGCGGGGCTATTCTTTTGAGTTTTGCCATTCTAAAGTTTTAAGGCAAGCCAGAATTAAGACATGGCTAGATGGTACATCTGCTCCTGGATATGTGCAGACTCTGGAGGATCCAAAACGTCTGTTGATATCGTCTATCTGGTTACGCACTATGTTGTTTGGTGTGTCTACTGGAGAAGTTCACTTGAACAGACGGCGAGGTGGTAAACAGAACCAGGTATTAGTTACTTTCATATTCTCCTCTTGACAGAATTGTAATAGTCGGTCGCCTGTCTCATTTCGATCCAAATCCATCCAAAAGGTCCAACCAGGTCCTCATATGTGCCCTTCCCTATTTTGGAATTGAAATCACCCATTATAATGTTCATTTCATGTCTTTTGGTGAGGATGAGTAGTTCTTTTAATCCTTCATAAAATGTTTCAATCTCCTGTTCCGTTGACTGCGGTAGAGGCATACGTTTGGATAACATTCAGGTTTACGGGTTTGGTGCTGAGTTTTAAGAGAGTTAATCTGTCGGAGTATGGAACGAAGTCTATAGTTCTAGCGGATAATTCTCACTCCATTTCGGTGGTTCCTGTTTTGGTTGCCTGAGTAGTAGAAGCGGTCTCCCTTGACAGTCCACATTCCGTTGTCCGGCCACCAAGCTTCTGAGTCTCCCAATATATCTATGTCCAGTCTCTTGATTTCTTGAGTTAGATGTGATAGCTTTCCCGCTTCGAATAAACTTTGTGCGTTCCAGGTCTCTATATTGATATTTTGCGGGCATTTAGTCTTTGTATCCTGGTTTCATTGGCTTCATTCAAAACCGTTCCCTCCGGAGATCCGATCGGGGAACTTATTTTACTTCCGGAACATTTTGATTTGAATGTTGTCATCATGTGGTTCTCTTGGGAAGTATAATGGAGGTGATTTCCCGTTGTTGTTCGGGCGGTTGTTTAGCAATAAATTATCTTCGTTGATAGTAAGGCCAAAGAAGGCCAAGAAGGGGATACCAAGAAAAATAGGCCCAATAGATTAAGCAGCTGATATAAAAAGATGCAAGTGAACAGGGAGTGGAAGATAATATTTTTTAAATAAACTAGACGTTTATATCTACAACTTTGGAATTTAATATTTTTCCTTAAATTTCAATCTAGATCTAAAACCGAGGTGGAAGAAGCTCAATCAATAACCCTGTAAAACTTACAATTATGCGAATACAATAAAATACCTAACCGATGAGAATGATTTTGGTTTTCAACGATTCAAAAATTCGAAAGCTTTGCAGGCAAATAAAAATATTATATGTTTATGAAAAAATAATCAAGCTCTTAGTGTCCTTTTAGAATGATCTCTAGAAATAATCTAGAATCTTATTGATAAAAAGAAGTTGTGTATGAGTTAGACCTGGGTAACACAGTGGATTTTCAGATATTTACACAGCGAAACCGATACAGTAAACTCATAATACGATAAAATAAATCTGTTGGGAGATTACAGAGGACCTCGTGTTACGTGATGTGTAGTGGTTTGTACGTTCGCTTTTAGGTTCGGTGCACCGCCCATGACGCATGAGCTTTTAAGCGGTGCAGCTAGTCATGGGTAACACTGAGTTGGACGGCACTTTCAAAGCCCATCAATACACATCGGCACACAAACCGTAATTGACAAGCTAGAATTTGAAAATATTAATCCCACAGGAAAACATTAAATAGAAAATGTTTAGGAAATTGCATTTCAAATAAAACGACATAAGACATTTTTACAAATTAACTTTCATTCCTTCTTAAATGAATGAAATGTATAATATGAATCCTGTTATGTTTTCTGTAAGGGGATGTAAAGGGCGAAAACAAAAACGAGACGTATGTAGCCCAAATGCCAACCTCACCTGCACGTGGTGCACCCTGCTAGACAACTGACGAGGATCTGGCGACCGAGCCACAGCGGTAGAACTGTTAGAACTGGAGTTAAGGAAATGTTACTCCAAAAGTCTCCCCTATCAACCCGCACAGGCCAGCATGATAGGAGTATTAGGCTAATACCCCCGTATGATGAGACAAAGAAACGCGCGGCCCTCAGTCCCCGGCGGCTTGCTGATCGCTGACCAAGGTAGCGGACAGAAACGACAGCAAGCAGAGGGTGCTAAGAATCACCGGGTTCGACCAGGCTACCACCGAAAATGACTTATGATAGGCACCCTGAACACTAGAAAACTCTCAACACCCGAGAAAATCAACTTGAACAAGAATTGACCCACGTAAAGTGGGACATACTGGGAATAAGTGAACATAAAAGAAAGGATAGCGAACAACTCACTCTGCCCTCAGGACATGTATTCCACTACACAGGAACAGAAAATGCGAACGAAGGAGGAGTGGCTTTTCTAATAAACAAATATCAGGTCCAGAATGTTACAGAGATCCATTGTATTAGCACAAGAGTGATGTACCTCATATACAGGATTAACATGAGATATGATTTGAAGATTATTTAAGTCTACTCACCGACAACTTTACATTCCGAAGAACAAATTGAGAGCCTCTACGACGACATAAAGATCGCATTTCAACAAATGCCTACCCAATACGTAATGCTGATTGGAGATTTAAATGCCAAGATAGGACACAAGCAGGACAATACAGAATCAGCGCTGGGAAATTACGGCTATGGAGATAGAAATGAAAGGGGTCAAATGCTGCTGGAATTTCTAATTCAACATAATATGTTCGCATAAACGTTTTTCGATAAACTCCCCCAACGAAAATGGACCTGGGCTAGCCCTAGTGGTTATACCAAAAATGAGATCGATTTCATAATAACGAACAAAAGAAATATTGTCCACGATGTAACAGTCCTGAACAGATTCACAGCGGGTAGTGACCATAGAATGGTGCGAGCACGAGTAGAAATAATCGTGAGAGGAGAGGGGTCCAAAATGATAAAAAGGGAAGGAAATAGGTGCAAACCCTTAAGAAACCTAGTTCAATACCAGCAAGAAATAGAGACAAAAATTAATGAAGTGAAAAATATAGAAGTACAGAGTGTGGAATTATTGAGCACTCAAATTACAGATATTGTAAATTCCCTGAAAGATAAACATCAGCCAAGGACTCAACAAAGAATGTCCTTTGATGAGTTGAAAACTTAGCGAACATACAAAGAGAGTCATGAGAGAAAGAAAAGAACTACCAGATAAACACTATGTAAATGCGGACCGATTGAGGGAATTAAGCGGAGAAATATCCAAAGCGATTAGAAGGGATGTAAGAGCATATAACACGAGAGAAGTAACAAGAGTTATAGAGGAAAATGGAGGCAAAAAGGCACTAAAACAGGATATATTTGGAAGGACGGAAGAACATAACTATGTTAAGGAACCAAAAAGGTCAAGTTTCATCAAACAAAGCTGAGATACCGGGCATTGTTAGATCCTTCTATCAGACGCTTTACAACGATCCAACAACACGCGGAAAAGAATTCACTGTGCCAAAAATTTAAAACCAAGGCTCGGAGGGAATACCCGACATAACACAACATGAAGAGCAGCCCTGCGAGAAATAACAAACAACAAAGCAGCAGGTGACGATGAGGTCGAGATAGAAGCGGTAAAACAAGGAGGGACTTCCCTACATCAGGCGATCTGCCAGCTTTTCAACGCGTGCTTAAAAAACGAGACTACCCCCTCTCAGTGGGATCGAGCTGTAATAATAATTCTCCACAAAAAGGGAGATATAACAAATCTAAAGAACTATCGCCCAATCAGCCTGCTTTCACATATATAGAAACTCTTCATGCGAATTATCACAAACCGGATTACCAACAAACTAGATTTATACCAGACATGTGAACAGGCAGGCTTCCGAGCCAAATACGGTACAAATGATCACCTCTAGGTTGTAAAAACTCTTATTGAAAAGTGCATCGAGTACAAGATTCTGGTCTTCGTTGACTACGAAAAGGCATTCGATATGATCAATCAGCAAAAAATGCTTCATGCCCTGACGGATTGTCGTGTCGACTACAGATTCACAAACATAATTAAAACCATATATGGGAAAGCCAAAGAATGTGTTAAACTCCACGAACACACCGACGATTTTAATATCGAAAGGGGTGTAAGGCAGAGAGACGTCATATCCCCAAAATTTTTTTCTACGCTGCTGAAACATACGTTTAAGAAAATTGAGTGTGGAGACACGGGGATAAATATAAACGGAGAGAAATTGAACCACGGGTTGCCAACATCTCACCGCACAAGATCTACACCGGCTCGGTTCATTTACGTCCGAACGCGTATAACCGATGTCCGGCGTATAAGGCAGGGTCTACCTAAGCCTTACTGACGAGTCCAATAGGTAGACCCGGGACGAAACGCAGGGCTCATCACATAACACCATAATTAGTGACAATAAAATTGACTGAAAACCCAGGAATACATTGGAATGAACTAAAGATCAATACCAAGAAAACCAAATATATGACGAATTTGGTTGTCAGCGAAGATATAGCCGTGACAGAAAACACCATAGAACAGGTAGTCTCGTATAAATATTTGGGTCATGAGATTCGCATAGGGAGAGACAACCAAACAAGTGAAATGGCTTGCAGAATAGGTCTGACATGGCAGCCTTTGGCAAGCTCAGTAAAACACTAAAATCCGATATTCCAACGTGTTTGAAGAAAAAGGTCTTCAATCAGTGCATACTACCTTTACTTACCTATGGAGCTGAAACCCTTACACTTACTAGGAAACCGTCAAAAGGATACGCGTTGCACACAGAGCTATGTAAAGATCAATGCTAGGCTTTCCACTTAGGGACAGAGTTCCAAATACCAGGCTGCGAGAAATGTCTGCAGTGACGGACGATGTCGAACGCATAACAACGCTTAAATGGAACTGGGCGGCACATGTGGCAAGAACTACTGACGGAAGATGGACTAGAAAGATTTTGGAGTGGAGACCACGGCATGACGCATTCCGAAGTATCAGAAGAATAGAATCGAATTGGACGAGCGCAACACAGAACCGCGAGCGATGGATTAGACTACGGGAGGCAGCAGTGGACGCAGGGGGGCTGATTGATGATGATGATGTTTTCTGTATATTGTAATGACTAGCTTAAAACTAAATAGACGATTTATTTCTTTATAAGCTTGATTGCAAAACATTTGATTGGAAAAAAATTGTTTGTAGCTTGTATACCTAAAGTAAGAATTCGCCATTATTGTTTTCACATTATCTTTTAGGCCTTTAGCAAGACTAAATCCTGTCTAATAAAGTCAATAAAAAGGTTGTTTTTAGAAAGACGTTTACATTTCAACATTTAAAGTTAGTTCTCAAAGTTTAAAATTAGTACTCAGTAGTTTAAAGTGTGTAAACTCTATTCAAACTCTGTTCAAAGTTTTTACCATGCAAGACGAAAAAATGGCACAATCAATGTCTTAGCTAGCCACCTCGCAACTGCGAATAACTAACAGCACTCTCTTTGAAAATAATATTTCAGAAGAGCTTTACCTGGTATACACGCAGACATGACTCAGATATATATGCTCTTACCAAATAAGGATTCCTGTTGAGGTGAATAAAATTCCTTTTCGCTCTCGCTATCACTATTGAAGTATTCAGCTCCACGAGAAAATAGCTCTTTATTTTCAAGAGGTTCAGGTTCGCTGTGTTGTACCTGGCTTACGAGCTCTGTGGCGGAGCTAGCAACTTTTAAAGCTTGGTCGCTTTGAGCAAGTAGTTCGTCTGCTTTCACTCGTCGAAAGTCTTCCAAACGGTAAAACGGAACTTGATGTCCTTGACAGTGATGAGTTTGAGTTAGTCGCGATCTGGGTTTGGGCTAGAAGGGCAACAATTTTGGAGATCATTAATACATTTTTAATCCGTTTTCGTTTCCAGAAGTTTGTTTTGGAATAATTACAAATCATAACTTCAAGTTTTCGTACATGTCACGCGCATCTCAATCCAGAACATATTTTGGGCAATGAAGCTGTGGAAAAATTGAAAGTACGATATTACCGGCTGAAAGAACTTCAAATTGAATATTGACATTGTTATTTGAAAGTAATTTTACGTAGTTCATCGGTATTGCATATTAATCTATCTTTTTTTGCAGCTTTAAGTAAGTCATCCGCAGCAAAGCCAATTTTATGAATCGTGTTTAAACTCCGCCTGAGTTGTGGGAGGGTGGATTGAGTAGCCCAAACGCAACTCTGCCGGTCCCAAGCCCGGATAAAGGAGGAGGGTTTCAAGGTAAGGCTAGCCACCTGCCTTTTGTAAAAAAATAGAGGGCTCATAGACCGATCACAAATGCCTCGGAACAGGACAGATTAATTCATCCGACGAACGCACGAAATTGGAAACGAATAAGGAAACAACGTAGGAGAGTAAAAGATAACACACCAAGGCTCGGATGTTGGAATGTAAGATCATTTAACTGGAAAGACCAAGAGGTTATATTGGATCCATCACCACAATATAGATATATGCACCATATCCGAAACGAAAAAGAAAGGCAAGGGAACATCTCAGTACGGCGAGTACACATTGTTTTATTCCGGCAGATCGAAGGAAGTTAGAGCAGCTTCTGGTGTGGGTATTCTAATCAAGCGAGGTTTATATATCGGAGCGACAGAATACTGCAGGTCAGTATGAAGACGGAAAAGGAGAAACTAAATATTGTATCGGTATATGCTCCGGATTCTGGAAGACCAAGACAAGAACTGGAGGAATTCTACGATCAACTGCAGTCTACCGTGGAGGATATACCCAATGGAGAGAAGATCGTCATCATGGGTGATCTGAATGCACGTGTTGGAAACGAAGTAATCCCTGGAGTAAAGAACAAATTCAACGAAGCGGAATAAGAATAAAGTCCGGTGTGAGGCAAGGCGACAGCTTGAGTCCATTTCTGTTCAACCTCATTATGGACAGGATAATAAAGAGGGTTCGGAAAGTAAAACATGGCTATAGACTGGGAAGACACCTCCTCAGAATCGTGTCCTTCGCAGACGATGCAGCGCTCCTCGCAGATACGGAGCACGGCTTACAATGGCTACTGCAGGCGTTCAAAAGTGAAGCCGAAGAACTCAACATGAAGATCTCTATGACAAAAATTAAAAGTATGGTAATATCGAGGGAGTCACGTTGATGCAAGATGGTAGTTGATGACAAAATAATAGAGCAAGTCTCAGATTTCAGCTACTTGGAAATCAAAATATCGTCGTGGGGAAACCTGGCGGGTGTTGTCAGGGAGCAGGTCAATAAATCTGCCAGGGTAGCAGGGGCCTTGAAGTCGTTAAAATGGCGAAATCAATTTATGACCAGCCAATGTAAGGTCAGAGGTTACAAAACTTGCGTACGCCCGATAATGACATATGCGGTTGAGGCCAGAGCCGACACATCCGAAGCAAAGAGGATGATGCGTTCTAATGAGATGAGGACCTTAAGAGCCGTAACAGGTAATACCTTGAGAGATCACAGGACGAGTGAGGACATCCGAGAGGAGTGTGGGATATTGGATGTGGTGAGATGGTCACGTGCAAGAAGAAGATACTGGAACGAACATGTTTCCAGAATGGGCGATGGGAGACTTGCCAAGATTGCACGGAATGGCAAGCCAGCTACTGGAAGACCACCAGGACGCCATCCGAAGAGATGGAAGGATAGTCATCAGCTTCTCAAGAGGTCACGTGAGAGGGTAAACAAGCATTTGGCTTTCGAAAAGATGAAGAAGAAGAAGTGTTTAATAAAACAATTTAGCGAGAGCGAAAAATAGCGCTCAACCCGGCGAAAATCTCATTGTCACCGAACTGAAATAGGACCGGTTAGTCGAAGACTACACGGGTCAGACGAACTGAGGAGCGAAATAAAAAAGCTATCTGCTAACGCAAAGTCCTACATCAAGCTCCTTAGAAGTGCAAAGAAGCCAGAAGCGAAGTCCCAACAGACAGCGGCTCCCAAAAAGAAACTGTCCATTGGAGTCTTAAAAGCTGGCAATGAAAAAACCGCCATTAACACAGATCATGAACATGATGAGTTTCTTAGAATACCTTTTGCTTTGAGAAAACCAATGTGAGGACCATCCAGATCAGGGACGTTCACATGGGCACCAAGAGGAAAGGCAAATTTTTCGACGTCAACATCAACGGCTTTGTAACACGTACAAGCAGATCGGCTCCCCGGCTCTGAACAAGTTCACGTACAAAATCTGCAACGCAGATGGGAGCGAAATCAACACGATGGGCATCTGCGACGTAAACTTCTCCTACAAGGGACACTCTACTAAAGCTCCAGTCTTTGTCGTCAAGAAAAACATCCGTCTACTCAGTGAAGAGGTACTCACTGAACCGGATTTGTTGGCATGGAAAGACGACACCGTCAAGGTCAACCGCGTCTCCGTCGACGCACTTCACGCAAAGTATTGTTTAACCTTTTCGGACGACCAATTGTAACTTGCATGAAGACACAAGTTCATCTTCGTCTGAAGCCCAGTGCCCGACCAGCTCATCGGCCCTAACCACCAGTGGCACTGGCCCTCCAAGAACCATTGAACGCAGAGATCGATCGCCTGGTCAACAATGGAACGTTGACTAAAATGCAGTGTTCTGAATGGGCTGCTCCGATCGTTGTTACACGCCGTGGAAATGAAAAGTCCCGACTATGTGCCGACAATCGGACTAGTACCCCATCGCGCACATTGAAGACATCATGGCCAAGTTCCGGCCATCTTCCAACGTAGTGAAGTGACCTGTCTCACCGGAATTTATGGTGTGATCGTGTACCTCGACGATATCCTAATCATGGCTCCAGACCGCGAAAGACATGACCAACGACTACATCAAGTACTGAAACGACTTGATGAATGGGGATTCCGACTTCATCTGGAGAAGTGCAAGTTCCAGACGCCCTCGGTGAAGTACCTCGGAATCGTCGTCAGCGACCAAGGAGTGAGCGCGTACCCGACTAGGATCAAAGCCCTGGAAGACTTACATCGACCCACCAACCAAAAGGACATACGAGCTCTTATAGACCTGGTCAACTACTACGGAAAGTTCGTTGACAGACTCAAATCGCGTTGGAGGACCTGCCCTGCAAAGACGTGCTCATATTTCATATAACAAAATGTAATTGAAATTTCGAGTTTGACTAGAAAAAAGTAGTTTTTTGAGCTGCAATTCTTCTGTCGCACTCTGTATGAATACGAATATTTTTAAATGTACGCGTTTAGTACCTTTACAATATCACAATGAAAACTTTGAAACAAATAATACCGGTTAAGCGTAAACTTGCTTTACTCTATCGTTGGGACACCCTGTACATGCATTTAAAAACATCGGATATCATAAAGGATAAAAATGGTCAGCAAATGATATTAAATATTAGAAGGATATTTATGCTATTCCACCGTGGTATAATAGTATGACTTATGGAAAAACAGTAACTACTGACCTTTTTCTTTTTACTCTTTTTCTGTGTTGATCCAATTGACTCTATCCGACTCAGTTCCCAAAATAGATCAAATCCTGGCGAATAATTCCGAAGGGACCTCTTGAATGCGGTATCCACGTGTCCTCCCGGCGCCGGCGATTTGCCGAACAAATTGCAAAAATCGTGCAAAAATTTCAAATTTTTCTGAATAAGTGGATTTGTGTGCGACTTTCTTCCAACTTTCCGGTCCAAATCGAAATCTGTTTTTAATATTGTGGTTCCATCAATATAGGTCCTTTCTATAGAGTCTTCAACAAATAATTTGGATGCGTTCTGCAAAAAAGTGACGAAAGTTGACAGTTTTGACAGTTTTAAAAGTCAAACGTTACCTGCATACCCTGTTTTCTAATACTTTCCTGTGTTCTGCTTTATGTTAAAATTATTTTGCTGTATTTTCAATAAACACTTGCGGAAATTAGTGAAAACGAAACTGTTGCTGCAAGTGTTTGACGCAACGTCAGTTGATTTAGGTACTTTGAAGTAGCAGGTGGTTAATTTTGTACAAAGAAACGTTTTTATCAAGATAGTTGATGTAGTGAGAACCAAATTATTTGGTTTCTCCTTTAGTGATCCTTGAAGCTTTAACCGTTTAATTAACGTCTCTGGTTTGTCTGGTTTGCCGTCATGTGCTTTGGTCGCGCCGGTAGAACACTTCTACTCAGAAGCTTTCTCATTTAGTTGCTGCGAATGATGCATCCTTACTGGTAATTAATAAGTCCTTTTGGCTCTTCGTATGGATACTAGGATGGTCGGTATTTAATGCAACCGCTTAAATAACAGCGTTTCAGACGTGGAACCTGTTACCGCAGTAATAGGTACGCGAATAGTCCTGTTATTTTTGGAAGCGTCTCATAAAACCGAAAAAGTGGTTCACCGTCGAGTTATCTATCCAATAACCATTTGTCAACGGAATATGTGTTTAGTTGCGTTGATGATTGTTTTAATAAGCTTTATTTAAGAGATATTGGAGACATATAATAGATACAGGAGAGGAATAAGAACACCTCCATGTGGAACTCCTTTGAAAACAAGTCTGTAATTGTCCGCAGTGTAAATATGTCTTTCGTGTGTCAGAAAAGTAATGAACTTGAGAAAGCACAGCCTATAGACGCGAGCTTTGGATGTCAATATTTACATTATTAAATGCGCTCTCGACATCTAGAAAGGCGGGGCGGACATGTTTTTTTCTCGATAAAAGCTTCTTCGACTTTAAACGTGATATTCATTAAATTGCCTGTACACAATTTGCCTCGTCTAAACCCAAATTACCAGTTTGTGATAAGATTGCTATACTCGGCCCAACACTGAAGTTTGAGTATGTTTTCGAATAAATTGCAGGAACAAGAGGATGGTGATATAGGTCTAAGGTTTATGCCGTCACTTTTGGAAATTAGGTGCATAAATGAGTTTTTACAATTTTCTAGAAATTCGTTTTTTAAATACATATCATTGAATATATATAGTAGTAGTAAACATCTTTATTTCTAAAAAAGGCTATCGACCTATCGGTCTTTCTGCCCTTGTTTAATACATGTAGTCTTAATCTAAATAAAAAAACAAAGATGAAAATTCTCTTATTCTAGGTTAATAATCTTATTAAATAAACTTTCCAATTCTAATGGCAAGAAAAAATTATTTTATTGTCCAGTATTCAGTTGCGTTTGTAAGTGTTCGAGTAGCGTTGATGTAGGGGAACGGAAGCGGGATTGTCTGGTTGGTCTTGTAAGACAAAGGGGATTCAGTATGGTCCAGTTGTAGGGGTAGTTTGTCCATTTTGTCTGTAGATGTATGAGTCTCTCCGAAATCTTTGTCATGTTTGTGCGTTCGTATAGTAGTTGGGTGGAGGGGTTGTGTAGTGGGTTTTGGGAGTGTCTTATTCGTGTTATTAGTCTTAGTGCAATTTGCTCTGTTGTTTGTGTATAACGTTTTGTCCTTTCTGTTCCGTTGGTCATGAGTATATGTCCATAGTCTAGCAAGGGTCTACAAATAGCTTTATATAGTTGGTATATTATAGTTCGGTGAGCTATTAAAATAGTTCAAGTACCAGTCGTTGATCAAGTTCCAGTTGTCATTGTCGAAGTTAGGGTTTGTCGATATGCTGAAGGCCCTTTGATAGTGTCTGTCGAACGCGTCCGCTTTCTCTTTGTCTGTGTAACGTTCTATTCCGTTTTCGTCAATTCCCAAATTTAAAAAATTCAGAATTGCCAGTTTGTGTTAAGATTGCTATACTCGGGCCACCACTGAAGTTTAAGTATGTTTTCGAATAATTTGCAGGAACAAGAGGATGGTGATATAGATCTAAGGTTTATGCCGTCACTTTTGCGAATTAGGTGCATAAATGAGTTTTTACAATTTTCTAGAAATTCGTTTTTTAAATACATATCGTTGAAGATATATATATTTTTTTTAATCTTTTATAATTTACAATTTTCGTATATTTCTTTTTCCTGACTGTACTTTTAATTCATTCCAATATATTCCTGGGTTTTTCATTCAATTTTATTGTCACTAATTATGGTGTTATGTGATGAGCCCTGCGTTTCGTCCCGGGTCTACCTATTGGACTCGTCAGTAAGGCTTAGGTAGACCCTGCCTTATACGCCAGACATTGGTTCTACGTGTTCGGACGTAAATGAACCGAGCCGGTATAGATCTTCTGCGGTGAGATATTGGCAACCCGTGTTGCCGATTAGCATTAGATTGAAAACCACTCGTTCCATTCTGCTTTTTTTCTCCCAAGCATCTATATCTTTTTCGTATATTTCTTTTTCCTGACTGTACTTTTAATTCATTCCAATATATTCCTGGGTTTTTCAGTCAATTTTATTGTCACTAATTATGGTGATTCTTCTGACTGAATTATGGTGACTATTTCTTCTTGTATTGAGGGTACTTGAAGATCTTGGTGGATGACCCAATTTGGCACAAACCAAGGGGCTTTGGTGATTTGTCTCAAGACTTTTGATTGGAATCTTTCTATTATACCAATGTTAGGTTTTCTAGCCGCCTCAAAATTGGATTCCATAGTTCCAGATGGGTTTTATTGTGGTCTTATATAGCAGAAGTTTGTTGTCGATTGTTAGCTGGGAGTTACGACCTATTGGCCAGTTCATTTGGCTCAGTTTGGCTCAGTTTGAGTCAGAGTTTCTTTATTTTGGTCCAAATGTGTTTTGCCAGGTAAGTCGCCTGTCCAGGTGCATACCGAAATCTTTCGCTGCTTCCGCCTGTGTTAGTTAGTAGCTGTTGAGCGTTACAGGTGGACACAATTCTCGTCTCATAGTATATGTTACAGGGATTTATTTGTCCCCATTTATTTTGATGCGCCACAGTCTATACCACTCACTTATATCGTCTAGGATCTTTTGTAGGATCCTTGAAGCCGTATGAGCGTTTTGAGGCCATCACTGCTTTATCGTCGGCGAAGGTAGCTACTCCTGATTGGTGTCCGGTCGGTAGATCAGCTGTGTATAACAGATATAGAATGGTCCCAGTACGCTGCCTTGCGGGACACCCGCGTGAATAGCCATAATTGAAGATCGCTCTTGCTGAAATTTTACTTGGAAACATCTATTTGTGAGATAAGATTTTAGAATCTGGTAGAACGTGTAAGGTAAACTCCGCTTGAGCTTGTACAATAAATAAGCCGGGGTGCCAGACTTTGTCGAACGCTTGTGACAGGTCTAGAAATGCGATTGAGTAAAATGTTTTAGATTGTAGGTTCTTGTTAATAATGGAGACGACTCTGTCGATTTGTTTAGTGGTGGCATGTAGGTGGCGGAACACAAATTGGTAGTCAGGAATTAAATGTTTTTCTATTAGAATTGGTTTCAATCTTGTGAGCAGAGTTCTCTCGAATACGTTAGGCCGAATAATAGGCAGCAAGCTGATGCGTCGGTAAGACTCAGTTTCTTCCAGTTGTTTCCCAAGATTTGGGATGAGGATGATTTCGGCTACCTTCCATTGACTGGGACTAATAGCCTGTTCTTAATATTGCGTTGAACAGAACCATAATCCATTTTACAGTCTCTAGGGGCAATTCTTGGAGAAGTCGTCCCGTTATTAAATCGTAGCCGGGGGCTTTCTTGGTGCTGGTGTGGTCAATTATACTCTTGACTGCTTTAAATCGCAGTGGTTTAATTGGTAGATCTAGTTGGTATGGACGTTCTAGGTAGCTTCGTATTGGTTCCGCTTCAGCGTCTCAGTACATTTATGGGAATGGTTGGAATACTTTTCCTAGTTGTTCTGCAAAGACTTTTGCTTTGTCTTCATCACTTCTTGCCCATTTTCCATTGTTCATACGGATCGGAGGAATGTTCTTCTGCGGCCTCTTAAGGTTCTTGGTGGCTTTCCAGAGAGAGTAGTTGCTCATTTCGGTGGGCGTTAGGCCTATTAAATAATTTTGTGGAGATCTGTTTTCGACTTTGTTGAGGAGTCTTTTTAATTTCTTAGTTGCTCGGTTTAATTTGGCCTTCATAATTGGATGTCTTGTGGTTGGCCAGCCGCGTCTTATTTTCCTCTTTGCAGAGATATTTCTCTTATTATATGTGGAATGTAGTGCTTTGGTTCCCCAGACATTGGTTCCCCTTGGCATCCCAGGCTGCGTTCTGAACAATTTTGTTAAAGTGTTCTATTGCGTCTTCTATGTCGGTTTCTGTTTTTAAAGCCAAGTTGCATTGTATGTTTGATTTGATTTGACTACGAAAAATATCCCAGTTGGTTCTTTTGTTTGATAGTGTGGCTCCTTTTTGTGTGAATATTATTTGTGTGTTGTAAGATATCAGCACCGGGGTGTGGTGGGACGACAGTTCGGGGCAGGCCTGCATTGGGAAATAGTTCCGGGCGATTCCTTTGGTGACACATATGTCTATGACGTCCGGAAATTTGTTGGGATCAGTTGGTTAATATGTTGCTTCACCAGTTGAGATGATTTGTAGTTTATGATTCCCTGAGGCTTTCCAAAGTTCCCTTCCCCTAGTGGTGGTGAGTCTCGAGCCCCATTGTTGGTGCTTGGCGTTGTAGTCACCGCTCGCGATTAATTTAGGTCCAAGAGTGTTGAAGAAAGCGTCGAATTGTTCTTTTTTAATATTGTGTTTTGGAGGAGAATATACCGCAGATATTGGAATATTTCTGTTTCGTTCTTTCACCGTTATACTTGCAGCTTGAATATGATCTTGGTTATAGCATTCTCGCAGATGGTGCTTGATTGTGCTTCTGATTAGGATTGCCGATCCTGCGTGTGTGGTACCGTCTGGATAGTTTGTGGTAAATATGCAGGTTCCAATTATTTTCAAAACGTAACAGTCTTTGGCGTTCATTTACAAGGTGTCTGTTAGCGGTTTAATGTTTTCAATTCCATAAACGAATATTGGGGGTGTGTAGTGTAACTCTAACCTAATGGAAGAAAAGAAAAAAGCAGGAAATGTTCTAAAATTGCCCGAACCTAAAAGCAAGGGGCCTCCTAAGCCCACGATTAGCTCGTCCTCTCCACATTCCGGGTCGGACATAAGGTCTGACCAGGAATCTGCGAAGGAAAGAACAGAGGAATTGCAACAGGACCAAGAAGCGCAGAGCCGCAAGGGAAGCGCAGCAGAGGCAAAGGAGGGAAGGGACGGATTCCCAAGCGAGAACAGAGATGATTCCGCCAAGGGAAACACCCAGCCGCTCCAAAGCCAAACCAGCGGCGGGATCAGCTGGGGCGTCTACTTCCACAAGAAGCTGGCCTGCCAGAACTCTCCGGCGGAACCAAAAAGAGGACTGGCCGCGAGGGATGCCAAGCGGGCTGCAGGCAAACTGCGGCCAGTGGTGCTTCCCACGAGCCGGGGGCAGCCCAAATCGGACCGAAAGCACCAAGTGCAGTCAGCAAACCCCTAAGACATCCCAGTGCAAAAGAAAAAAGCCAAACAGACCGACACCAAGAGACCGGTAGAGCAAAAGGCCCCGGAAGTTGTCGGCCGGGGCGGCAAAGGGCAAGTCACCTCTACTCAGAGAAGATGCCCCGGCTCCGGCCAGTGCTGGCGGTACCGAGACCTACAGTTCCGCCCTCAGGAGAGAGCTCCAAGTTGTCTTCTGCTCAAACTATACCAGATGGCAACGTTCTCCCTGAGGAAGTAGAGCCGCTCAGAGCCCAGCTCATCAACGAGATGACCCAGGCCATGGCGGGGCCTTCCACTGGTCCTCCGGGGCCGGAGTTCCGCTTTCGGAACTCCGAGAGAACAGAGTGTGGCTGGTTCCCGCTGACGGCGGAAACCGAGGAATCAAGCGACTGGCTCGCTCAAGGCTGCAGCCCGCTGACTAAAGAGAACCTGACATTTCCTCAGGTGCTGGCCTCGGAGGCTCCATGGCCGGCGGAAATCGGCACATGAGGCAGCCGTCCCCCCTTCCCCTCAAAAGCCCGAAGAGGAAAAGAAATAGGACCCACCGTCCCCAGTGCAACCCGTCATGACACTGTGGGTAAGTCAGATTAATATTCAGCACAGCAGGAACTCGGCAGCCGAATTGGCCAGAGTTCTAGCAGGAAAGAAGAGACAGGTGGTATTAATACAAGAACCTTATGTCTACAGGGAACAAATCAGAGGCCTCAGCCT
The DNA here is from genome assembly GCA_024550625.1 of Dendroctonus valens. Classification (NCBI taxonomy): domain Eukaryota; kingdom Metazoa; phylum Arthropoda; class Insecta; order Coleoptera; family Curculionidae; genus Dendroctonus; species Dendroctonus valens. The sequence continues at coordinate 1,893,668 of JAJTJO010000068.1, read as the reverse complement.
AGCGGATAACATAGTCGGATCTCCGACCGACGAGAGGCCCCGAAGCTGCATGATGATATCCGAAGATCTACGCGTTACCCATGTGGCGCAGTTAGGAACCAGGAATTTCACTGCAGTTGTACTAGAACACGAGAAAAAGGTAAAAACCGTAAGATTATAATAAGTAGTGTTTATCTTCTGTTTGATGCGGCGCACTCCCCCACTGTTATACTGTTGCAGTACCTCTTTACTGAAAACCTAGAAGTGATGAACAGAAACGCTGAGCCGACGTTTGTCAATCGAGTCCTACAGGAAGTCATTGACGTAACGCTGTAAACCTGCAATCTGATTTCAAAGGTAAAAAACTGGAGAGTGTCAGGAAACATATCAATGTCAGACAATCGCATGATACGATTCGAAATTGAGTCGGACCAGCAAGACATCACACCTAAAAAGAGGAATCTGAGGAAAGCTGATTTGTCCCAATACAGGGACCACCTTAGTCAGTCCATTGGTTTCTCTAAGCGTGACAACCTCCAGAGAGGAACTGGAACTCGAGGTAAGAAGGCTAAATGATGGCATAACATCAGCCAGAAATCGTGTGAACTCAAGGCGGTTGGAACCTCTACGGTCCTGTGGTGGAATAAAGCCCTTCAGTGCCTGAGAGGGGAAGCTAGAAGGGCTTTTCACCGAGCCACCAAGGGAAATCACGTCGAAAACAGGGACTTCTACCTCAAAGCAAGGAGAGACTTTAAGAAGGAACTGAAAAGATCTAAAAGATCAAGCTGGCAGAAATTCTGCGGGGAGTCGCCGTCGGATTCGGCCCGGCTTGCCAAGATCCTCAGCACAGGTAAATCGCAAAACGATAAAGGTACCCTTAAGAAGGAAGATGGCACCTGAACAGGAACGAAAAAGGAGACCCTACAACTTCTCCTAACAAAACACTTCCCAAGCAACGACGGCACCGGGGGCTCGGAGGTCAACGTCTGTCCCAACCAATGAGACTGGACCACGGCCAAAAAAGTAGTCAGTGATGACGCTATCAGATGGGCGGTTTCCCAATTATGTCCATATAAAGGCGCAGGTGCAGCCGGGATAATTCCGAAAATGTAGCAGTCTAGCCTAGATATCTTACTCCCGTTACTGGGAAGGAATTTCAGGGCCAGCGTGGCGATGGGATATGTCCCTAATGATAGGCGGTCAGCGGAATTGGTCTTTATACCGAAACCCGGTAAAAAGGACTACACCGAAGCCAAATCATTCAGACCCATCAGTTCGATGTCTTTCCTTATAAAAACGTTAGGAAAGATGATAGACCGGTACCCAACAGAGGAAGTCCTCATCAGGACTCCGCTGTAGAGTATCCGACAGATACGGCTCTCCATGCCCTGGTGCAAAAAGCTGATAGGGAGATACAATATCATTCAAGATAAGGAAGTCACACTGGCCCTCTTTTTCGACGTGTAGGGGCTTTTGATGAAGCCAGAACAAGCAATATCTGCAATGCTCCTTAAATTAAAAAGGGCTCCCGGGAACAATCTGGGATCGGAGTGCGATAGGGGGCCGCACGGCCAGTGCCTGCTTGGAGGGCGACCGGTTGGAGATCGAAGTGCGGGGGGCTGTCCACAGGGCAGCTGCCTTTCCCCCCGCCTGTGGTGTCCGATTATGGACGAGCGAGAGGAAGAGCTTCTACGCGCAAGCCTATGCGGACGATGGCCTAGTCCTCGTTAAGGGGAAGTTTCTGGGCATGATCTGCGAGAGAATGCAGGTTGGATGTAGAATAGAGAGATGGTGCACCGATCCGGATTATCAGTTAATCTTAGCAAAACGGAGATCATGCTCTTTACAAAGAGAAGGAAAATAAAGGATTATAGGGTGCCAATGTTGTACGGAAAACCTCTTACCCTGGTGGGAAAGGTCAAGTACCTAGGCGTGACCCTATACACTAAATCCACGTGGAACCCCCACGTAGAGAAAGTTAAGCAAAAGGCTACCGTCGCTATGTGGCACTTGCAGCGGGCGCTGGGAGAAACCCAGGCGTGTACCGGCAGGACACCAACAGGGGAGCGTCCTTTTCGCCAGGAAGCTGGACGGCATTGTTTCAGGCGGAATTATATGCAATACTCGAGGCTGTCACAGATAGGGAAGTTACAGAAGGACAAGAGGGAGTGATGGAGATCTACTCCGACTGCCAGCCTGCCTTCAAGGCACTCTCAAGTGTTAAGATGGGCAGTAGACTGATCCAGGATTGCTCGGATCCCTGAACAAAGTGGCAGAACAGAAACAAGTAATCCTGGTGTGGATTACGGCGCACATGGGGTTCGAGGGAAACGAACCGGACGGGCCGATGCATTGGCAAGGCACGAATCTTCTGAGAGCCCAATAACTGCCGAACCTCACATAGGGTTAAGTAACCGACAGGTAGCAAAAGCTCTAAATGATTGGGCACTTAAAGGCACCACAGAGATGTGGAGAAAGGCGGAAGGGTATAGAGCAAGCCAAAGAGTTGATTGGAACCCCAAGTAACGCCAAGGCAACATCCAAATGGTTGATGTCAAAGAGTCGCTGGACCCTGAGAATTCTGGTTGGGGTTATGACAGGCCACTGTGGTCTGAACAGACACCTACACCTACAAGGAATTGGCGATAACCCCCTATGTTCACAAGGTGGAATGGCGGATGAAACATCATACCACCTATTAGGAGTCCGCCATCATTGGTCGTCTACTAGGAGGCGCCTCCTTGCGGCCTCCACACCCTCCCGCATCGAATTGTCTTCCTTGGAGTGGAGACGCCTAGGTGGCGAAGATCAAGAGTGGTAAGGTGGGGATAGGGTGGAAAATATGTATCTACTGATGAATTCTTATTTATCTCGGTTCTGTTAATTCCCCGAATTTCGAATCGCAAATCCTAGAAATAATGCAGTTTTGGCACAAATTGAAGCACTGACAATGTGTTACTACACATGTTACAAAATATATTTTTTTCATCACGAAATAATCGCAAATGAAAACTATGTTATTTCAACGATTTCGGACCTGTTAAATCATCCAAATATTCGGATCTTTTACCCGAAAAATTTCATCAGTAAAACCAAAGAAAAAGAGATTGAAGGCGTTGCACCGCTTAAAAGCTAAGCACTTACTTAAAAGCACCGCTAGAAAACCTACGAGCGAACTTACGAACCACTACACACACATCACGAAACACAAGGTCCCCTGTTATCTCCAAACACATAAATAGTGTCGACGCGTTGTATTGACGCGACAAGCTGTACCGGTATCGCTCTTAGGCATGGGTAACACTATGTTGAGTGCGCTAATGAGTTATAACTCATCGCGTCTCACTGTGCCGCACTTGAAATTACGCTTAGCATTTAACCTAGGGGTGGATTAAAACTTTTCGAGGCACGGGAGTGAAATTCACAACACCTGAAAAAAAAGGTCACCACATTTTTCATGACTAACGTTTTACCACTTTGTCAAAACTTAATTTTAATACTTAAAAAAAATTATGAGTAACGTTTCGTCGGAATCACGTTCATCATCATGCCGATGCGGGACATCCAAGAATCTACAGTTTTCGAACTGCGTGACGTCGTTGTGATACGGTGAAAGTGATAAGAAGAAAGTGGTGAAAAAACGCATTTTCTCAAGAAACACCACTATGAAAAGTCGTTAGCAAAGGAAGTATTTACATGGTGAGCATATATTTTACTTCGAACGCGGGGTAAACATAAACTAGTAAATTTCCGTATTTTTGTTATTTTTTTTATACATCTGCAAATATTATATATAGAATAAGAACAGCAACAAGTAAGTCAAGAAGTGTATTGATTTGAACAGTTGAGGATGAATAACATTGTCTGTGCCTAAAAAATTGGCAAAATTAAAAATAGAGCTCATTTAATCAGTTAATCAGAATCTCTGGCCAAGATTTTATTTATTTTCGGAATTATTTATGCCAGAATGGAAATTGTAGTAGCAGTTTATCGTACAAAGTTCAAGTGAAAATATCAAAAATGAAATGTAAATAAACTAATAAAAAAGGTAACATTCGGAAAATAAAATCAAACCAATTATGTTTCATATAGGCAAAATATATTTATTGCATTATATTCTTCTATTTTTCAACATTAAGCGACAATTACACATAACTCACCAACCATAAATAAGTGGGCTACTCTTAAAACACGTCATATACCGTTTAACTCGAATTTACGACTAGATGTCTTAGGCTCCGATTTTTCAACATTGCCAAGAACTCCACAGCCATTTTCACAGTCCAATTTCTATTAAGTTTTTAAAAAATCGGAACATACAAATTTATTTAAATGAAATACAATAATGATACACTATCCAATGCTAAAATTTAAATCGATTTCATTTACAACCTAGTAATAAATAATAATATAGATAAAATATTGCACAGCTAAAAATGCAATTGTGTCCTAATTTCGAGTCTATCAACATTGTATTACAAAGCGTTTTAGGAAATTGTTATGAAACTGTACTTCCAGTGGTCTCACAATACCCAAAGCCGTGATCCAGGTCTCTTAAAATATATTTGAGCTTTATCTTTTGCTTTTATACGTTATGTAAATATAGCAGTAGTACTACCAAAAAGCATATAAAGAGGTTGCAGTCAGGACAATGCAAACAAAAGTACATGAAGATAGAGCTGTCGTTGTTTTAACAACGGTCACATAGGAAATTTCTATGGATGAGGATGAAGTTCTACCTTTTGGACCCGCCTTTTGGAATTCATTGAATACACAGGGATAGTGAGGGAGTAAAATACCAAGGCACAATAGGACAGTAATGACCGTGGTGCTAGGCCAAACACACTTCGGAGGTGAGGAAGGGTTTTAGTGGGTAGACAGCTAAGCTGGAGTCTAATCGTCGTATTAAACTCAATTGGCAATTTTTGCCAATGCAATTTTTCTTTGGGGTGTGAGGGGTGATGGTAAAATAATGATACCAACCCAAATGTCAACCTCACCTGTTCGTGTGATAACCATATATAGTTATCCAGTGCACCCTGATAGATAACAGACGAGGCTATGACAACCGAATGATAGCAGGAACAAGCTATCCCCCTCTGGACTGTCAACGGCTAAGGGCGGAGGAACAGGCAGAGGAAAGAGTATAAGGAATCAGAAGATCAACGGCATAAGGATGTGGAAAGCAACGGAATGACTACCACATTAAAGATTCTCAAGGATATTCCCAGAACATCCAAAAGAACAAAAAGAAAAGGCCTCCAGCCCCGGGCAGGCCTTAAATAGTCAGGGCGGGCGAAGAATCCCCCGGTTCCAACTGGATAAAAAATGTAAAATAGCAACTTGGAATGTAAGAACATTATTTGCAGGTGGAAAGTTCGACAACCTAATTCAAGAAATGAAGAGAATGAGAATTAATATTCTCGGCATAAGCGAAGTATGTTGGACAGGTAATGGAATGATTAAATCAAAGGGTAAAGTACTCTACTACTCAGAGAAAGAAAACAACGACGATCATAATCATAGACATGGAGTTGGCATATTAATCGACGATAACTTACAAAAATTAGTAAGGAACTTTATACCTCTTTCTGAGAGAATTATTCTGATACAACTCTATGGTGCACCCATAAACGTTAACATTATACAGGTTTATGCACCAACAGCCGAGAGACCAGACAATGAAATAGAAGAATTTTACAATCAACTAGATCAAACCTTAAAAATAACAAAAACCAACGAAATAAACATAATTCTAGGGGACTTTAACGCCAAAGTAGGTAAAGGCAGAGTGGCATCGGTAGTTGAGGATTATGGTCTCGGAGAAAGAAATGATAGAAGTGAGAAGTTAATACAGTACTGTGAAGAAAACAATCTGGTAATAACGAATACATGGTACAAATTACCACCTAGACGTCTATACACCTGGAAGTCACCACAGGACAACGATTTACATACTGTCCGTAACTAGTTAGATTACATCACTATTAATAAAAGAGATTTAGAAACTGTGTAACAAAAGTCACAACAATGCCAGGGGCGGATATTGAATCCGATCATAATCCACTCGTTTCAGATATCACAATACGACTCGCCAAAATTAATAAAAAAAAACATAATTAAGTCCTCCGACCCAAAAACACTTAGAAATGAACAAATCAGAAGATCATATGAGGAATGTTTGAACAATAAACTCTCGAACACAAATAATACGAAAGACACAGAGAAACATTGGTATGACATCAAAAAAGCATTTGAAGAGTCAAACGAAAACTTTCTTCAAAGAACTAAAATAAGAGCAAAGGAGGCATGGATGACAGAAGAGATCCTAGAACTGATGGAAAAACGCCGAATATGCAAAATCAAAAATAACAAAAACGAGTATAAATATCTACAATGGAGAATATGGAAAGAAATAGGAATGGCAAAGGAAGAATGGCTTACTCAGAGATGTATAGAAGCGGAAAATCTTAATCATATTGGAGACAGCTTTAACCTCCATAAAAAAGTAAAGGAAATAGCTGGGCTATTTGATAAAACAACAAATTTCATCAGAGACGCTCACAACAAAATTATAACAGACTCCGAAGGGCTACTGAAAACCTGGAAGACATATGCAACTAATATTGTTAACGATGACCAGATGATAAACCAGAAAGTTCAACGGTCCAACTAAATAACCCTATAACAGGACCAAGCATATTAAAAAGTGAAATTGTGTATGCGATGAAATTAATGAAAAATAATAAGGCCCCAGGACCTGATAACATGTACTCGGAGACATTTCAATTAATTAAGGATCAAAACATAAAAACAATAGTGACGCTTTTTAACAAGATATATGTCGGACATTTTCCTGTGGATTGGATCCGCTCGACTTTCATCACGATGCCAAAATCAAACAACGCAAAGTTAGTGGAAATAGCCAGTTTGGTTTCAAGAAAGGCTTCGGAACCAGGGAAGCGATCTTTAGTCTACAAACATTAATACAGAATTGTCAAAATCAAAGAAAAGATGCTTATATATGCTTTATAGACTACGAAAAAGCATTTGACAACGTTAAACATGAACTCCTGAAAAGATATCTGAAAGGCATAGGACTAGACGATAAAGACATAAGGCTTATAATCAATCTATACCGGAACCAGAAAGAAGAAATTCAAATAAATACCTCAACAACGGGACTGTTTGAGATAAAAAGGTCGTAAGACAAGGTTGTATCTTGTCCCCAATGCGTTTTTAACTGATAAACAGAAAGAGCATTTACAGAGGCAATTTCACAAAGTTCTATAGGTATTAAACTAAACGGGATCCCCGTAAATAATATCAGATATGCAAACGATACTGCAATATTAGCAGATAATGTGAATGATCTCCAGACACTGCTTAACCTGGTTACTGAAGCAAGTGAAATAGTAGGGTTGAAAATTAACATAAATAAAACCAAAGTAGTGGTAGTGAGTAAAAATAATCCCCCAAACACCGGAATACATATAAATGGAGAAGTTGTTGAAAGAGTCGCAAGATTCTGATACCTGGGTTGTATGCCGAATGAAAAATGGGACCCAGAACAAGAGATAAGAAGTAGGATAGAACAAGCAAGAACAGTCTTTATAAAACTTCGAAAATTTCTTGAAGACAGACATTTAAATTTTAAACTTAGATACAGAATGCTGAAATGTTACGTGTGGTCAGTCCTACTATATGGGGTGGAAACATGGACATTAAAAATAACAACAATAAATAAGATTGAAGCTTTTGAAATGTGGACCTTGCGGCGAATGCATAAAATGTCTTGGACCGAACACACAAGAAATGAGGAAGTACTCCAAAGAGTTGAACTAGAAGACCGGGAACTCTTCGCATATATAAAAGAAAGGAAAATTTCATACCTGGGACACATCCCTACGCGGCGAACGCTATCATTTTCAGCGCCTCATTCTTCAAAGCAAAATCGAAGATGGAAAAAGGCGAATAGGTAGAAGAATATTATCCTGGTTACGAAACATCCGAAGTTGTTATTGTTGTTGTTGTTGTGTTGAAGAGTGGACAAGCATACAGAACTTCCAAGAACTACAAAGAGCTGCAATAAATGGCAACATCTAAGAGATGGTCGCCAACGCAGGAATCCTGTAAGACATCATAAGAAAAAGAAACTTGTTTAATCACATTCAGCTTCTGGTAGCTACCAGGACCTGAACGTAATTAATCAAGCTTACTGTGTCAAAACTCCCTTCAAGTAGACACTCTCTTGCAAAAATTGCCAATTGAGTTTAATACGCTAAGCAAAAGGGGTTTTTGCCTGAATGGCCCTCGAATAAAACCGAAACCGCCACTTATGGCTATCTCCTAAAAGTTTTATAAAAATATTCGAGATCATTACATTTTGAATAGATGGATGACAATGCAGCCAGATGAGTGAAATTCAAGTAAGTAAGTCAGTCAGAAGACAACAGAATGCAAACAATTTTTTATCCCATTAGGGAGCTCAGCATAGATGAGTCTATGGCTTTATAGTGTAGATGAATGACGTTTTGCCAATATGTTAAAAGAAATAGATATGCATAAAGAGAAAGAGAGCAAATTGGGGATTAAACTAAATGTTCCCTCTAAACCTAATTTGAATTTGTTCGGCATAAATGAAACATAGAAAATTGTGCTGACTCCTCAACAAGAAAAAGTTGGTATTGCACATACCAAGAGGATAAAATTAACCAACAATCGGCTGTAATACTACTAGGCGTGTCGCTGTGCAAACCATTGGTAACCAGTAGACTTGGAAACAAAAAAAGTCCTCATAGACTTAGAGCCTCAACCTCTAGAATCTTCAATGTACCGATTCCAGATGTACCCAGACCAATTCTAGATCTTCCATCCTCGAAAAGGAAAAGATGTGCCATATGTCCATGGTCAAAGGACCGAAAAACTAATACTGTTCGCAACAATTGCAAAAATACATTTGCCAAAAATGTACTCTTAAAATTTGTCCTGAGTGCTAAGAATAGTTTTATTTACATGTCAAATAACTTTAAAAGATGTACCGTTTATGTGACTTAAAACTCTTAATAAAAACTTATTAAACTCATAATAAATCTATGTTTTTCTTAATTGTTTATTACTTATTAAATAATAAACTTGGTCATGTTGATCCATGGGTAGTAATTGTGTAAAATCTTTTTGTCGGTAGTAATTACGGGTTAAGTTGATTCAAACTATTTTTTTTAATTGTGACGATAAATTAATTTGAAAAACTTGTTTTACAGGGTTCATCAGAACACGCCTGGTTCGTTTATGAGTACCAAGCAAGGACTTATAATTGCCGAATGTATGTGGCGAACAACGCGCCTAGTGCGTTATTGGTTCATTCTTGGAAAAATTAATGGAATATTGTTAAGGCATTTTAACCCGAAGATAAATAAAGTTATGCCTTACTTGAAGGTCACACTATTAAAGCAGACTGTGAGAGAGAATGTGTTAAATATTGTGTTATTTTAATGTAGAGCATCGCCCATTTGGCGCTCATTTCAAACATCCAGCGTTCGTCAAGAGGAATATTGTATATCCTTGTACTTTTCACAAAAGAGTTGTACAAAATAGTTGTCGAATAATGTTAATAATGTACAAGTTGTAACTTGCACAATTTTATTTGACAACTAAGACTACGGTTAAACTGCAAGCAATTTTGCAAGATCTCACACGATCATATGCGAACAAACGAACACTTATAAATCAAATTCGGGTGGATACAGTATAGCCATATCGCTTATCTGTGATTACCGCGGGAAATAAGTCTAGAATTTTTAAGGACAGACTCTGTGATTAAAAAATTCATTCACTAAAGCTAAACTGCTATGTGATCACTTTCTCTACCACTCTCAAAATATCACAATGTGTGTAGTAGTGCGTATGAAAATAATCGAACAGTTCTGAACATTTAGCATTGATGAAATGGGAATTTGGGGTTAACTTACAAAAAAGTTTAGATTTTCACTTAAATATTTTTTCAACATATGTATACGCGCTTTGACGAGCCATAAATCACTAACTTTTCGTGCAGACTCTCATGCAGTGTAACTGTGGTCAATTTAAGCAAAGAATATTTCGCACAAATGTGTAGTACGCGTGTAGTATAACCGTAGTAATTCGCAAACTTAGAACAGCTTAAACGTGCAATACAATAACTTAACATCCATCATACCAGTATTACATGTAAACTTCACATCACCTGAAATAACATACTTAAGACTTAACTATAACGGCGTAAATGACTTACATGACTTTTACAAAAGTTCTAAATTGGATCTATTTTTTAAATAAAGATATTGTTTTATAACAACACAGAATTGTTAACTGTACAGGAAACTAAACAAGTTTCACTTCAACTTTTAGTTCTCGATGTATCAACTTCAAACTAACAACAGTCCAATTGCTTCATAAATTTGTAATTATTTCCTACACTTTCCCGACACTCTATTGTCCCACTGGCAGCTCATCCAGGCAAATGTCAGCAAAGTCATGACGACTGTCTGCGATGATTCGTATTGGATGATACCGGGCAAGCGACAATGGACACGGCAATAGTTCTGGCATGACCGAGTGGTGAACTATTAAGGATCCGAGTGACGGAAAGTCTTTGGTAAAACCCTGCAAAATTATATATAGTTAATGCTAACTCTTTTATAATATTGTCACGAGCCAGAAAAATGTATGTTTAAACTTCAGTCAACATAGTAACGCCAAATATCTAGGTTGTCGTCGGAAGTAATTGGGTGAAGGGAAAGAGCGGTATTCATTTCTATTTCCTGCAGTAACTCCACGTTGAGTTTTAGTTCAGTCTTCGAACGACGCTCTAGACATTGACAGATGACTGTGTGTTACATTTGTTAAGACGAGCGATGCCCGAATTAAATCTATTGGTGTTTTAAAATATCAGAATTTTCTTTAGCACTGCACATTTCTTCTGAAGCACTATAACAATAAGTGGTTTTCACAGTTTGCCAACTGTGTACAATTATACAGTCCGCTGCTTTCCAAAAAAAAGCGTCTTGTTCCAGGAAACACACTTAAGCTGTTTTCCACGTCGATCTTCAAACAATATATAAAATTCAATTTTATTTGTAAGGTGGACACTCTAAACGAATATTTTTAGCCTTTTTACTTCGCTTCATCCCCCTAGGAGGAGAGATGTCACCCTTAAAATCTTAAATGGGAATGGGGGTCAATTGACACATCGTTTTAAAGGACCCTCAATTCTCTTTTCAGTGTATCAGTGTATGTGTATTTTTGTCCAGAGGTTTCCGAATAATCGCGTTTCAAAATTGCAGAAACAATTAAATTTGCCTGCATTGAGATTTTGGTTTTCAGGTTAGTGTTTACACAAAAATTATTGCATTGGGTCGCTGTTACAGCGGTAAAATCGTTGAAGAACAGGAAGATCTAGTTTAAACAATTGATTTATTATTTATTATCTTATATATATTTTTATTTATATTCTACAATAAAACACATGAGATCTATTTACGCACTATCTTATCAATTGTTCAAAATGTTGTCCATTTTTCTGTAAACAATTATAAAGTCTGTTTTCGAACTACTGCTACTACTACTCCGTAGCGCTACAGTCCCTGATTTGCCTTGGCTGGGGCAACAAGTTGCCTCCATCTGTCTCGGTCTTCCATAAGTTCCTTTCCATTCTCATGTTCATCTCGATGTTATATTATCACGGCACCTTAATCTCGGTCTTCCAGGTGGTCGTCTTCCTTCTGGTGCTCTGTCCCATATTAAGCAGACCATTCTATCCTCTGGCTGTCTTCGTACGTCCCCTGCCCATCTCAACCTTTGTGCCTTTATGAGGTTACTCAGTTCTGGCTGATTGTATATTTGTTTTGATTCGGTTACTTTGCGTATCCTGCTTTTTGGTGTGTCCGAAACGTTTCCTCAGCACTTTTCTCTCGAATCTTCGAATGAGTTCCTCATTTCGCACCGTAAGAGTTCAGGTTTTGTTCTCCTAGTCACGTATTTGGACTCTAGTATATCCTTTAGGGCGTATAAGCACCTGTTGGCTGACTTTAGGCGTTCTCTGATTTCATCACTCATGTCGTTATCGGATATGATTGTTGACCCTAAGTATTTGAATTGTTTTACGTTTTCAAAGTTATATGTATCCATGGTCACATTTTGAACTACCCTAGCTCTGCCTGGCCTTGAGACATGCATGTATTTTGTTTTGGCCTCGTTGACTGCCTTCTATCGAACCATATATTCCGCTTCTTCTCCGATTTTGTAAAATAGTTCTTTTGCTTTTACGACGCTTATGCACACCGCGTCTATATCGTCGGCATATCTAGCAGGAAGTTTGATCCACTGGCCACGAATCGCTGGGTTTCGATTTTAGCTTCCCTTACTACTTTCTCCAACGCGATATTAAACTGCGTGCGTGACAGTGCGTCTCCCTGTTTCCCTTAACGTGCTCATCTTAAACACATCTGAGAGGTCATCGCCAATCTTTACTCTGCATCTAGAACTCTCAACACAAGCCCTGATCAGCATTGTATGACATATTTTGACCCTTTTTACGCTGTCGTATGCCTGCTGGAAATCTATAAATAACTGGCCGCGGTCTTGAGATTGAATTCCCAACTTTTCTCTAGCAATTGAGTAATGGTAAACAGCTGGTCCGTTGTTGACCTATTTGTTCTGAAGCCGCACTGGTAGTCTACCATTATTTTTTCCGTGAAGGAGGTTAGTCTTAGGAGAGTTACGTTCGATAGAACTTTATTGGCTACATTGATTAGTGATATCCCTCTGTAATTTTTGCAGGCCGTTCTATCGCCTTTTTTGTGGATCGGTATCATAAAACTCTCCTTCTAGTCATCAGGGATAGCTTCTTTTTCCCATATGGTTTTCGTGAGGTTTTGCAGCTGTGTTATGATAGTATCGCCACCGTATTTAAGAAGTTCTCCTGTGATTAGGTCTCCGCCAGGGGCTTTATTATTTTTTAGTTTCCTCTTTAGAAGGGATATAATTGGTTTCTTCCGCAGCCAGCAGATCGAGTGCTTCCTCCTCTTCACCAGTTCCTCTATTAAGCAGATGATGGAAGTAGTTTTTCCACGTTTGCAATATTTCGATTTTGTCAGTTATTAGATCTCCATTTTCCTTCTTTAAGATATTGTCGGTCTTGGGTCTGAATCCTGCTTTTCTAGAGCGTAGTTTTGGTAGAATGTGCTTGTGTTACTTTTCCTTCTTTTTCTAATGCAATTAATTCTCTGTCCTGTCATTCTCTCTTTTTTCTTTTTAACAGTTTCTTTCCTAGGGTTCTTTGTTGTTTGAATCTTTCCCGGTGCTCGTCTGTGGGAGTTTTTAACATTTTAAATCTAGGAATATTTCTCTTCTCCATAGCATCTTCACAGTCTTCATCATACCATTGGTTATTGTGTTGTCTCCTGGGTTTGTCCCCTACCACCTTCTAGCTGCTTCTGTAATTGTTCCAGATATAAGCTTCCAATGCGTATCCATATCAGTATTGTATATGGTGTGTTAGTATTTTCTCTGATAACTCGCTCTAGTTCTTCTTGATACTGTGCTAATATCTGTGTCTGCTGAAGCTTTTCTGTGTCCCACTGAGGAGAGAGACGATTGGTTCGCTTGTTCTTTGCTGTAGCTATCCTGACTTTGACCTTGGCTTTGACCATATACCGAAAGTTCTTACAGTCTCGTGTGATATTCCTGTCTGTTCTGCTACTGTCTGCAAGGACTCTGCAGAAAATAATCTCAAAACCTCCGTCTTGCGTGTGCACTTTCCAACCTCTCGATTAGGCATGGGTAACACTGTGTTGAGTTGCGCTTTTGAGTTGTTGCTGCTCTATGAGTTGGTGATTTATATCTCATTGATTCCTTTAAATTTAAACGGTTAGCTAAAGCTAAGCTTTACGAGACCCGAGTTTTTATGAGTAATCCTTTTTTTACCAAGTAGGTGACCGAGTAACTGCCAAGAAAACCTCTCAAATAGTGCCGTTCGGACGCCGACGATAAACTGTAGGTCCCGTATAGTTGTGGATGATGCGTTCCACAAGTATGCCCGAGATGTCATCACACTCTCTCGAGAGTAGACGGACTAAGTTTATGTAACCTCAACGGAACTGCGCCGCTGCGTTGGGTTGACGCACCAAGCCATTTGCGCAGCAGTTTGCAGTTGCACTTGCACAGTTGCAGACGAAACGTCAGTTTCTAAACCTTATGGACCACGGCCTACAAGCCCGGATAAACAATATTGTATACAAACTCACACGTCAAAGCTCTATCACCACAATTAGTTTTCATATCGGTAATTTTTTTCGTTAGTTCTTTCAATGATCTGATCAATGGTCTCACTGGGGAGGTTTCACGTCAACTTAAGTATTCCAATAGGCTACCAATCAAACATGGGACTATTTTAAAATAATATTTAATAAGAAAGTTGAAATCGATATTCAACTGTTAATATCTTCTAGAAATTTTCGAAAAAAATGTTTTTCAATATTTTTCTCGTGCTCTCCAAGTGAGCCCCTAAAACCCCTTAAAAGAAATGAGGACGTCGTGGACTTATTCTGTTCTCTCTAGCCTTACCAATTTTTTTAATCAATGAAAAGTGGCCGTAAAGGGTAATAAGAAGTAAAAAGGGTAATACGATTACCCTTTTTGAGAAACACAACCAATTTGTTGTTCTTAGTAAAAGATTGGTAAACGACGAAAGGTAAGCTTATTTTTAACTTTTAACACAATTTGGCGCAAAATTATTGAAATACCGAAAAACAATTTTATCTTTCCAAGGTGAAGGATTTGCGACTATGTGGGTTAACAGATGAAGTTACCTACATATTTTGTATGTAAGAATCTTAACATAATGACAATTTTACTCCAATGTGGCAAATTTAAACTTACTTTGATTCGGTATCCTTTAACGGTGTATACAATTAAGTAGTGTGCAATTCCGCGAGAATGAAAACTGCGGGGTACGCGTACGCTTAGTGCAAAACATCCTAATTTTGTTGTACTTTTGCGAACCATGAACGATCCAATCGGCTCCTGGTGCAAAATCTCCAACGCTATCTCTCGGGGAATGCCTTCCTGGTACCAAGGTGCCATGCTGCAAATTTCGAAACAATATTAAAATTTGTATTAAAAACAACAAAATTAATTTCTATATGGATAGTATTAAAGTCTACAATTAGCCAAACAAGATTATGAAAAAATCAATTACAATATTTAATATTTAATAAAGCAAAAAATTTAACAATGTAATGTAAATAAAAACACCTCATTGTGGACTAGGTCTGGGTAACACAGTGGATTTGCAGGTGTTTACACAGCGATACCGATAAGGCTTGCCGATGATGTCTAGTGTTTCGTAAGTTCGCTAGCGGTGCATTTAAGTGCGTAGCTTTTATGCGGTGTAGCGCTTTGAAAGCTTTTTTCTTTGGTTTTGTGAAAGTCAGGACAATCGTGTTCGGGAAAACACTAGAATTTATTATTCAAAGCTTTAAAATTTTACGTACATACATGGCTGTTTCTACCTTCAACTTTGGCAAGCAATTGAAAAATTAGTTTTGTCCAACATCGAGCAATGAAATAAAAAACTGTTTATACTGCTTCTTTTACTTTGGCATTTTTATTCGTATTCTGACGATATCATTTTTGACATTCATTTCTTTATACAGTGTGTCCAGTATAAAATGATGTACATGGGGATATTGGAAACCGTTAGAGTTACAGGGTGGACCAAATGGGGAAAAAGTTGCGCAATCAAGTGCCTAGAAATAATCTGTCTTCAACTTCTTAGAACTCGGAATAGTAACGGATATACAGGGAAAAAAAGAAAAAAGTGCGTTTTATAAAATCCTTTATATCGTGTTTATTATAAAAGATACAATAACGAAATTTTCAGGGTGGGGGTAAGAAATGAGCGTGAATTTGAAAATAAAATAATCTAGGCCCACTATGTTCAATGAGGCCGAAGTCAACTTTTGTTTTTCTTATGGGCGCCATATTGAATTTCTGCATTTTTAGATTCCCCTTTAAATATGCTCTTCAACCATGTATAACATGTTTATGTTCGATCAAGCTAAATAATTAAAATTAACAAAATTACGATTTAGTGGTAGTAGGCATTGATATTTCTATTAATTATTACTTTAAATTATTATTGTTCATACATCGAACACCGCAAAAGAACAAGTAACATTTTAGGATTAAAGTAGGTGTTCAAATAAGCCACCGTTTTCTCGCACGCACAACGTACATCGTCTCATTACTGCTTCACAGGATTTTCTGATCATTTCTGGGGTAATTCTGTTAACAGCATTGCCCCATGCAAAAAAATCAAGCGGTGTTGTGTCAGGGGATCTCGCAGGCCATCTTACTGGTCCCAGGTTGCTATCCACTTATTGGGAAATTCGTGATTTAAAAATTCTGTGATAATACGTCCATTATGTGGCGGCGCGCCGTCTTGTTGGAAATACAAGTTTTGCAGGGTAGCTACTGGAACATCCATAAGTGCTTCCGCTACGTTAGTTTGTAAGAGGTTCATATACATCTCGGAATTTAAGTTCTCATTAAAAAAAATGGTCCAATCACGTGGGTACCCACAATACCTAACCAGACGTTAAATCCAATCCTAACTTGGTGCCTAACTTGACGAACTAGCCGTGGATTTTCATCTGACCAAAAAACGGTATTTTTACGATTAAATAGTCCACATTTAGTAAATTGCCTCTCATCTGATCAAAGGACTTTTAAGGAAAAGTTTGGTATCTCGTTATTTCTTTGAATAAACCACTGACAAAATGCCATTCTTCTAATCGCATTGCCATTCTGAGTCCCTGGCAGGACCGTTCACGATAGGGGTGATATTTATAACGCTTTAAAATACTATTCGCCGTTGACCGCGCAACACCTGTTGGGACTTCAATTTGTTGTAAAGACGTACGAGGTGTCTCAACCACGCTTTGCATTACCAAATTTTCTTTATTTTCGTCTGGAAGTTTGTTTTTCTTTACCTTAGCAAAACTCTCGTAAGCTACAAGGTTGTCTTTCAGACGCCTAAACATAGTTCTACCAGGTTATCGCCTTTCTGGATATTTATTTAAATAAATTTCTTCAGCTTTCGCTTCATTTTCATTCATTTTTCTTCATTCATAATTTGAAAAGTGATTCATTTTGAAACACACAATTAATTACAAACACTTGACACTGACAATAAATTCTACTTTGACAGTTATCTAGGTAATTAAAACACACAACAAACGTCACTATGGGGAAATTGAGGAGAAATATCAATGCCTACTACCATAAAATCTTAATTTTGTTAATTTTAATTATTTATCTTGACCGAACATAAACATGTTATACATGGTTGAAGAGCATATTTAAAGGGGAATTTAAAAATGCAGAAATTCAATATGGCGCCCATAAGAAAAACAAAAGTTGACTTCGGCCTCATTGAACATAGTGGGCCTAGATTATTTTTTACTTTATTTTCAAATTCACGCTCATTTCTTACCCCCACCCTGAAAATTTCGTTATTGTATCTTTTATAATAAACACGATATAAAGGATTTTATAAAACGCACTTTTTTCCCCCGTATATCCGTTGCTATTCCGAGTTCAAAGAAGTTGATGACAGATTATTTATAGGCACTTGATTGCGCAACTTTTTTCCCATTTGGTCCACTCTGTATCTTTAACGGTTTCCAATATCCCCATGTACATCATTTTATACTGGACACACTGTATACATGGTGTTAATATTTTATGTTTCATTCATTTAATTGACCAGATACAAGAATCTGGCCCTCATACCAAAATTTATACAGCCAATCTGATGATGGTGGAGAAAGACACCGAAACGTTTTTGTAATTGTGAATAGTAATAAACAATAAAATTGACTGGAACCCAGGAATTTCATTTAAATTAAATTGAAATACAGTCAGGAAAATATACACATTATACATAGAGTTAGGCTTTCGAGGCCATTTCTTAAAACTGGTGAGTTTTTCCAACCGAAAAGCCACCCACACGGACAGATACCTCCACAAGCTATCCAAAAATCACCCGAGTCAAAAACAAAGAATTATCAAGACTCTCACGGATAGAGCCAGGAAAATATGTAGACCACAGCACCTACCAGCGGAACTCAGCATTTAGAAAGGGCTTTCTTTCAAAACGGATACTATCATATTGACATTCAAAGAGCAGCAAGGGTGCACCATGCCGAAAAGACTGGAACCACTCAAAGGGCCTTTCTGCATTTCATTCATTCCCATAGTTACGGATAGAATTGGGAAGATCCTCGGGAAACATAATATAAAAATGATCTACAAGCCCACGACAATGATCCAGGAATGTCTAAGGTCGGTTAAGGACAGAAGACCTTCCCTCACCACTGCACGTATCTATCGAATCCCATGCTCCTGTGGAAGCGTCTAAATAGAAACCACGAAGAGATCGGTTAAGGCGAGGATCGAAGAACATCGACGAAATTGCCGATTGGGACATGTGGAAAAGTCGGCAGTGGCGGAATATGCCCTCAGTGAGGGAGTGCACAGCATCAAATTTACAGAAACTGAAGTCCTAACCACAACAACAGGCTATCGTCCCCGACTAATACGAGAAGCCCTCCAAATACACAATTCCACATCGTCATAGAGGTCCATGGTGAACGTGCTGGGCCTAGATTCCAACTCGGGACTGGGTGACTCACTTCTGCTGATTGTTTGTTGAGGTGTGCAGCAGTTTAATCCCTTAAACATATTTATAAGGGCAGAGAACCTTTGTGTCGTGCAGCAGTGGCTGGCTGTTCGTGAATCTGCTGTGGCCTGGTTGTGGGTGCTGTTGCTTGGGTTATTTGCCTACGTGGAATACTGAGAGGCAACTTTGTAGATATCCGGACTGTAAAGGAAAGTCGATGGTTTCTTGCGGAAAGTGTAATGTGTTTTTGTGTCTAAACAAAGGCCGTAACCGTTTCTACGTATTTCATAGCGAATAAGTTCATTCTTTTCATTAAAAGTTTACTTTTTTTTACATATTTCATCACATTGCATACTATGTTTTTCAAAGAAAAACGAAAAAAATTTCTAACGAAACAAAAAAATCAAATCAAATGAAATACTGTAATATATTCTTCCCGGTATAGTTAGATTTGCATCCAGGCACACAGCAACGATCCGGCATGGTTTTTAATGTGGCGAGATATCAAAATTTGCTCCACTTCAGTATTTGAAATATTACATATGTATATTTATTAACTTTTTGCACAACGGTCACCTTAATTAATAAGGAATAATTTACTTAACTGCACGTGCTAAAGGAAGTAAACGTTAACTAAACGGCATGCTTGAACCTCTGTTCTTGCAGCCGATGGATGTCTATGATGCCGTCACCGCGGCAAGGGCTCTCTATGCGGTGGCCCGTACGTTTGCGTGGTATCATTGTATCATGATTAATAGCATAGGTGTTGTGTTCCATATCTCTCTATTAATTTTGCAGTGCGTACTGTTCGTCGTTCATGCAGTAGGTGTTGTTAGCGCAATTCATGTGTCGATATTGTGCTGTTCGCAGTTACCGACGTTGAAATTTGATTCACAAAAATTGAGGTGGCTGTCTTCTTGCTTATATGTGTTTTGTTGTGTTATCATATTATTTACATTTATACCATTTATATCTATTATCAAAATAAATATGGGAGCTTACATCTGAGAGTCAAGTTTTTCCATTAATGTCAACATGTTGGGGCCAATATCAAATTATATGGACGCAATGGGTGTTTTTAGAGAGTTTTCCATTAAAAATTTCATTTAAGTTTAAAAATTCCTGGAACACATATCCCGAAACTCCTAATTTAAAATACTGCAGCTAAGATTTTGCGCCAGAGTTATACCGCTGTGACCATTAACAGTCACGTTCTCGAGGTTGTCGGGAGCTACGTACATCTCGGACACACGATCAAGCTTGGGGCAAAAAATCAAACAGCTGAAATCTCAAGAAGAATCGGGCTGTCCTGGGCCGCATTAGGCAAATTGGGGCATATACGTAAGAAATCGAAAATCCCCATAAACCTCAAGCGTAGGGTCTACAATGCTTGCATACTTCCAGTTACCATAGACGTGGCCTTGGACTGTTTAATGCCGATGGAAGCATTAACCCATCTGGCGGGAAGAGCGCCACGACATACTTTAGAATATAATTTTGACTTGAATTGCAATAAAAGTTATTCCAAAAAAATTCCTGGGTTTCAGTCAATTTTACTGTTTATTATTTAAAATGTCACAGAGCAATTCCTAGAATGCAAAGAAAAAGCGAAATATAAACAGTTTTTTTTATTCACTCGCTCGATATCGAATAAAATATGGAATTCAATAGCCATTCAAATGTGAAGGTAGAAACAACTATACACGTAAATTAAATTTAAATCTCTAAACAATAGATTCTAGTCTTTTCCCAGACATGATTGTCCTGACTCATCACCTGAAAACCATTGTTTTTAATGTACTTTTTAATATGTGTGTGATTTGTATTTTTAATATGTGAATTTTGATGAAAAATTTTTATATAATTTGATGATAACTGTAAATGTATATTTTAGACAAACTGATGATGGTGGAGAAAGAAACCGAAACGTAAAAAAAAAATTTTATAAAAATAAATAAAAAAAAAATTGAAGTACAGTCAGGAAAATATGCACAACAATAATAAAAGTTATGAAACACAATTACCGTAAATTGCTTTCTATTCGATTTTCAATCGAGTAACTCGGAGAATGTCCAGCTGTTGTACATTCGTTCAATTGTTTGAAACGAGTTCTGTCCTTATCTTCGATGCGTAGAGTTGCAGTGCTTTGGTCAGTGACTACCGAAAGATTGGATGGACTACCTGGAAAATAATAAGAATAATAGCAAGAGTAAACAGTCTTTATCGGAGAATTGGCACCATTTCATTAACTCAAATAGCGTGAAAAACGGAAAGGATTGCTTTAACATGGTGTAAAGCTTGGTTCTCATGAGTCCGGAACGCTATACGGACCGCGGAGCGCAGGAACTGCGCGGGCCGCCGTACCAAGCGCGAAAAAATTTACGCAGTTTACATGCATTTCGGAATACCGTCGGCAATGTTGACAGATCTTTCTGGAAACGAGCTGATAAAGTCGGGTTCTCATGAGCCCGGAACGTATCCGGAATGCGTAGTGCGGAAAACCTTCGAACCAATCATAGCTCTTCCGCGAGCGTTCTCTTCGCGCTTCAGCAGAAGTTCCCAAATTTAATATTTTGCCGCACTTCCGTGCGGAAGAAAGTGAAAACCTAGGTTAGCTACAGTATTTATGTTTCGAAAGTACATACTTTCAATGTCAGTACAACTACCGACATCAATATTTCTCGCACTATGACGCTTTCCAAGTCGCAGCACTGAGTGAGCTCATCTAGGCCCCGTTTGAGATGGGTAACTCAGTGAATTTTCAAGAGCCGACGCAGAGCCGGCGGTATGGCTTGGTGCGCCAACCCAAGGCACCGGCGCAGTTTATGTTGCAGTAAACTCATATATCAGTAAGCTCATTTATATATTACGCCGTACGCCAGACGATAAATGTGCTGTCGTATAGTCATTCGTCGTGGGCTTTGCTTTTACGTGGTGCAGCCGGCAGCGCGTTCCATCTCTTTTTCTTTGGATTTACTGAAGAGACACTCGCCTGTTGCGTTGTTTTAATGAATAGTATAAATGAAGTTGCAATATATTTTCTTCTTGTAAAGCCTAGTTGTCTCATAAGCGAATTTTGGGAGACAAGATCCGAATATTTGGATGATATAACAGGTGTCGGAAATCGTTGAAATAACATAGTTTTCAAAGTTGTTTGCTACTTAGGGCACTCAACAGTAAACTTTCCTTGTAAAACTAAACAGCAATCGGTGCGCCGCAGTCAGTCGGGATGAGTTATAACTCATCAACTCACAGAGCGGCAACAACTCAAAAGCGCAACTTAACTCAGTGTTACCCATGTCTAAGCCCCGTCATTTATAGTCAGTTTGCACAGCAAAATAGAGGCCTATCCGTGTCTCTGACAGTTACCTCAGCTTTTAAATGAAAACACCAAGCGTATTTTCCAGCATAAATATGACGGTCGGGAGGTTAACAAACATAAGAACGAAAAGACGGCCTTGGATTAGTACCACTTCCAGTCGAATCATGACTTCAACTGTGATGAAGTCAAGATATTGGACCGGGAAAAGAACTACCTTACACGCAACATTAGTGAAATTATACATATATTGTGTATATTTTCCTGACTGTATTTCAACTTAATTCAAAAGAAATTCCTGGGTTCAAGTCAATTGTATTGTTTATTATTCAAAACATTTTACAAATACGTTTCGGTGTCTTTCTCCACCATCATCAGTTTGTCTAAAATGTAATTTTGAAGGAATTTCTTTTAAATTATACATATAGTTGCAAATAACACGGTAAATTATAGATCAGGCACATCTTGAAAGAAACAACATATTGAAAGAAATTGAAAATAAGTCAATACCCAAATAACACCAGTAACATACAGGGTGATTCAAAAGTGACGTCATTCCTCTAGGGGTGTTGTCTGGGGGTGTTTTGGGAGTCCAGGAAAAATAGTAAAAAAAATAGTTCTCATCAACAACTGAGATATTTGCCAAAAACTAGATCAGAATTACGGCTCCGCTGCTTTTCAAGGTAATCTGCCTAATTAACAATACGTAAATACCTGTTACTTATTAATTATTGAAAATTGTAGTAACCACGGATAAACACAAAACAAAGAAAGAGAAAGCAATAGAAATATTTTGAGGTTAGGATAACTCTGTCAATTTGCCGTCAGTGCTGCCATCCTTTTTGGGGCAGATGAGTGATATACCTAAACTCGCCTCACATGTAAACAAACATCTCCTGTGTAAGGTTATGTATCAATGATTAATATTAATCAAATAAAATACAATTAAGTTGTTAAATCACAAGAGGTTGACGAAGTTCTGCCCGTTTAACTCCAGACATGTTTGTTCCCCAATCACTTTATTGTGCACTCTTCGCCGCAGTCTGGGATCACCTTTTGATAAGCTTCTCGTATTCGGTTAATTATCTCCTGCTCAATTTGTACTGGTGCTCGGAAGATCAGAGAGTTAATGTGTCCTTGTGTCCTGTGTATCTTACATACATGGCAGGAATGTCGCCCTTCCTCTGGGGAGTTATAAGGACAATTATCCGGTGCCTGGGAAAGTGTCAGTGGTTGTGCAATGCTCCGAGCACTCCTGGAAGGCTCTGCTGCAATTATCTCCAATACCTGTGCCTCTGTCTCTGGAACCCGAGCACCTCTAGATCGTCCACAATCTGCATCAATTCCTGGAGCCAATCGTCCAGTGTCTCTAGCCCTTTGCTGGTGTAAGGTCTTACACCTTCTGCTATGTTAGTGTGGCATTTTCCCATAACTAATCACATATCCGCAAATTCGATGTTGGTGTACATTTTGTGAAAAGAGCTTCAAAGTAAGTCACAGATTGACAAATACTTGTTATTATTGACAAAGGCTGTCTACCTGTAACTATCTGTTAATGACAAAAAACATCATTGCCGCTTTGACTTTTCATCAAAAAATTGTAGAAGAGGTCTTTTTGAATATCAAAAATTTTCGTAATTTGAAGCAAAGATCGTAATTTTTGCTATGTATGCTACCAATCAAACATCGAACAATTTCAGAATAATGCTTAATAACAAAGTTGAAATTCGATTTTCAACTGTTAATATCTTCTAGAAATTTTCGAAAAAAATGTTTTCAATATTTTTCTGGTACTCTCCAAGTGAGTCCCTATAACCCCTTAAAAGGAATGACTGAATGACCCTGTATATTCATATGAACCCCATGTATACTTAATAAATATGAGAACAACAATCCACCCTGCGTATTTTAGTAAAAAGAAGGTTAGAAAAGAGAAAAAGTCCTTTCACAGCAGACATACCACTGGTTGTGCCGATTCCCAGCATTAGCCCGGATAATTCCAGAGTGAAATGTTGTATAATTACTAATTTTAAAGATAACTAGTGCTTTGCCCTGGGGAGGCAATCACTATAATGAATGTGCTTAGACTTAACGTTCACACATAATTTGCGGTAGGTCTTTCTATGTATATCCATGGAATCTGTTTAATTTTTATTTTTATTTATCTGTTTAAGTTAAGTTGTTGTTGTTTTGCTCTTTTAGAGAGACTTGAAGAAGACCCCAATAGGGGTCAAAACGTCGGCATATGATTAAATAGTGACGTTTTCATTATTGTCCCACACCTGCTACCTTTCAAGTTAATTTTACAATTGGGACGCAAAAACGAAACGAAATTAATTATATTGCTTTTTACAGTTTTTTTGCGAGATCTGTAGGCTAGCAATCTACAGAAGGCATGGAAATTGGTCAGGTCACTCAACAGTGACGGAAATGTCTGGAAAGTTAGTAGTTTTAGAACGTAGTAGGTTTAGAACGGGTACGGAAAAATATACAACATTAACGAACGGACAGTCTAGAGGGATCCTCCAATCAGTCTAGATGGAAAGGTTACTTGCACGTCAAAGGGGCATACCCGAGGAAAAGAAAAAATCTTTGGGAAATCTATTAGCTAAGCACTTTGAATGATACAGCTGAACGGTGCGATTGTCTCGCAGAAGAGAACGCCGTACACATTTAGCGAAAATATTTTTAAGGGTGTTTTACAGTACAATACGGTTACACCGTATTTATTGTTATTTATTTTTTGATAATAAATGATAGAGGATAGTTTTTTACAAACAAAATGTTCGCTAATTATTTCCATATTTGAAGTGAAACCCGCTAAATCCAAATAAAACAAAATATAGGATACACAAAAGGGTTGAAAAAAAGTTAAGCAAAAATATTCAAAAAAAGTCCTTAGCGATCAAATAAATAGGAAAAATCAGTGAAACGGTAATCGCATTTTATTTTGTTTTTTACGATTTTTGCGATTTCTCACAAGTTTGATTTTAGGCATTTAACGTAGGCATGGGTAACACTGAGTTGAATATGGTTCAATGGCGCTTTCACAGATCATTCTCCAGAACTGTAATTGAATACTGGTAAACTGAGATGCTGTTCTACGTTTTACGGTTTGGTTTTAGATGACACCACCATGCCGTGTTGCAGAATACATACGTTATCTTTCGTTGGCATGATATATTTATCAGCCTGATAACTGGTTGTGAAACTTGCAGTTTTCAGCCTGATAGAACTTGGTGAATGCAATCATCAGAAAACAATTATTAGATAAAATGCTATCATTCCAAACGTTTCAAGTTTCGCGCTTCGAACATAGGTGGCGACAAACACTTCGTTTCGAAATCCTTACCTTGTTAATGACGGTTTGTGTGCCGATGTGTACAGATGCGCAGTGAAACTACCATTTAACTCAGTGTTACCCATGTCTAATTTAACAGGTTTTGCGCGCGAGCTCCACAATTGTTTATTAAAAGCGTTAGTAAATGTATAGGAGTCATAGGAGTCAAGGGTCAACAATTATTATGAAATAATAATTTTTGAACTTTGCCACTCTGTATCTCAAAAACGAAGCTGTTTTCAATATATGTTTATCTGATATTTTCATCTTAAAATTGGATTTTCTGTCGACCGTTAAAGTTCCGCTACTAGAAGCTGACTCATCCTGTATGCACTGTCCTTAAAAAATAAGTAGCTCTAGCTATATTCGCCTTATCATATAGACGTTTTAAAAAAAAAACAAGTTCTTTTGAGACCCCATTGTAACAACTCTCTTGTTCCATCGGAACGATAGGAGCAGATCCAACCTTTCCATAGAGCCCACCATGAGCTATGTTGCCGTATGAATTTAATGGGAGACATTTAAATAACCCTGTATATTTATGATACTTACTCGATCCTGCTTCACTGACAAGGGGATCTCCTTCCTCGTCACTTACATTAGATACGAGTCCCTTTCCAAATCGCTTCATCAGGAAAGGCTTCTCAGTGTGGCGTTTTGACTGATTCAGCTCAGTGGGTGAATTACTCTCCGAGTTATTTATTATTCCTCTCTTGCAATCTGAGGATGAATCCTGGAAACAATGCCAGTTTTTATGAAGGTTCAAACATTTATGAAAAGAATGAAAGAGACAGTTTTCGGCATTCTTAATTCACCTTATCTGAATCAGCAAGATGTCCCATATTGGTGGACTGGCCTGCATATTGATTTTTATTCGGCCGGAACGCCATCTTCAAAGATTTACCGAGTATCATTTCTAACTCTGGGCTCTGCAATCGCAATAAAAAATTATTGAAACCTTTTTGCTGCTTCAATTTACGTAAATTTTGCATTACAAATTGTCTTAATATAGGTACCGAGAAACAATGTGCAATGCAGTCATAAAGGGTTATATTAATAACCTAATAAGAGTCAGGCAGAGTGCAATTTTCAGGCCAATCTGTTTCAGCATTCATCCCAATGCTCCTGCATTGTTACTCGTGGTATGCAGGGACATCCAAAAGAATTCTAACAATTTAGTGGGGATTACTCGAGGCTTATTCTCCAAGTAACCGCAAATAAAAAGTAAGATTGTAACTCTTCAAAATTTAATTTGCATAACAATGTAACAAAAGCACCTACACCTCCTCTATGTGTTTTAAATCTGTGGAAGGCATACCGTCCTTGGGCTGACTTTAAATCGGCCAAATCTCCTACATATAGACTCGAGGATTCAATGTATTGTTTATTACTAGCAAATTGTATTCTACTGAGAATGTTCAGGTATTTTCAATTCTTCATTCTAAGCAATTCTAGTGATACAGGATGAGTCGGGATCAAAGTGCCATATCAAACTCATGCATAGGATATTTGGGTTCAGTAGGAGTAGTGATGTGACTCAGACACTCTCCCCTAGCCAACAGTCAAGTCTCCCCTCCACTTTGGAGAACCTGGAGAACCCTGTTTCCAATGTATAACCTCCAACGTAGGACAATACAAGCATGACGATGTGGTACTATCCTACTCAGGATGTAACAGCGGAGAAGACAGGCATGGTGTGCATGCATTATGATATAAAAAGAGCTTCAACAAACCGTCACTAACTTTATAACTTCAATGGGAGAATGATGTTGATTCAAATATTCACCAGCCCAATAAATACAAACCTTATACAAATATACTCTCCTACAGCCGACAGCGATGAACAAACTATATTAAGGTTCTACTCAGTTTTTTTATGAATTAACCAAAAACCTAAAGAAGCACGATCTCAATATAATCGTGGGAAACTTGAGCGCCAAAGCTGCTGGAGGCAGAGTCAGCAATGTTGTTGGGGATTTTGCTCAGGGAGATAGAAACAAAAGAGACGCAGATTTGTACAGTGCGGCCAGGAAAAATAGTTGGCCATCACAAACACCTTCTATAAACTCCTCGGAGACTTTACACCTGGGGACAATGAAAACAATCTTATTAAAAATCAAATAGATTTCATGTGTCAACAGACGGTTTAGGAAGAGCATAAAAAGCGTAAAAACCTATCCAGGTGCGGACGGATATCAGTGACCAAAACTTACTGTTGGCCAGTATAAAAGTGAGATTGAGGAAACTGCAACCGTCGATAAGAACAAAGAAAGTAAACTGGGTAAATCTCAAAGAAGAACCATACCAAATGCAGTTCAACGCATTAAATGCGAGAGATATATCCGAAGCATCAACGACAAACACTGATTTTGCCTGGAACAAGGTTAAAACCACAATGCTGAAGGTGGGGTAACAAGTCGTGGGCAGAAGAGATCAAGCAGCGAAAAAACCATGGATGAAACAGGATATAATTAAGCTTACGACGAAAAGCGTGAACACAAAAACACCAACAAAGAAAGATATAAACAACTAAACAGACAAATAGAGCATGACATAAGGAGGGCCAAGGAAGAATGGATGGAACAAAATCGTAGTGAAATGGTGGAACTAAAGAACAAACAGGATTCCTTTAAAATGCATAAAAAAATTAAAAGAACTTACAGGGCATACGAGAAAAAAACAGCAATGGTCACAAGAAACATACGGGGAGATATTCAGCTGACGGAGGAAGATAAAAAGCGAACCTGGGAAGAATACGTAACGAGCCTGATTGCAGCGGATCGATAGAATCCAAGAGAGGAAGATGGACCGGCAGATCATTTAGATATTCTTAAATCGGAAGTGAAATATGCGATTAAGGCCGAGTTGTACAATCAGAGCTCAACACGAGCTCAACGCTGAACCCGTAGTGAACTTGATAGCCGGATGTTGATCGCGTTGTACAATGCCGGTTCAGTATTTCAGCATGAGTTTAAGCTCGGTTCAGTTGAGGGCCCAGACTTGGTCGCTTAAACCCGGTTCACTGGCAGTTGTGTGTATCATAGCGAAGTCGCATGGGTCATATCAACAAACTAAAATATTCGATTATAAATTTCATAACTCTGGCAAGTAGCCACCAAACAAATAGTACAGGTAAGTGTGTAATTTATAAATTGAATAAAAAGTGGAATACAAAAAGGTTATGAATCACGCAAATTACAATTAAGCAATGATATTTCATTTCATTATAGGAAAAAATGGAGTTTATCAATGAATTAACAGACGATGAAGACTTGTTAGAAATGATTGATGTGTTGGCGAGACAGCGAAAAAGAAAAGTGTTTCGACCAAGACAAGATCATTTCAATAAATGGGACGATGAAGAGTTTTTGAGAAGATTTCGTTTGTCAAAACACACCGTCAAATTTATCTTGGAACATATCGGAGAAGAAATCCAGAATAGAACAGAAAGGTGATTGTTTTTATGCATATAACATACTTTCTACGATTGATATTTTATATTTTAATTTAAATTACAGGAATATGGCTGTTTCTGCGGAGATAATGCTATTGACGACGCTCAGATTTTATGCCACTGGTTCATTTCTACAAGTTGTCGGAGATTTTTCTGGAATCGATAAATCAACTGCCTCTAGAATAGTGTACAAAGTTAGTAGAGCAATTGCCAAATTGTGTTCCACTTTCATTACAATGCCAACGACAGAAAAGGAAATTAAAGAAAGCAGTGTGGCATTTTACAAAATTGCCCGATTTTCAAAATGTATCGGTATTCTTGACTGCACACATATTAAAATAAGTTCGCCAGGCCAGGCGGAATTGAGCCAGAAGTGTACAGAAATAGGAAGATATTTTTCCCTTGATGTACAAGCTGTCTGTGACGCTAATTGCAAATGTCTTAATATCGTTTCTGCATTACGAGCGAGATTTGAAAATAATGAATTTAAGGGATATGTTCTAGTAGGAGACAGTGGGTATGGTATTAAGCCATATTTAACATCGCCATTAGGTATTATTTCAGAACCCCCAGGTAATCATCCATTTTGCTAAAATATAATAATTTTTTTAGGAAATCCAGTAACCGCAGGTGAGCAATTGTTCAACGAATCCCAAATTAGAACTCGCCATCCAATCGAGCGAACATTTGGAATATGGAAAAGGAGGTTTCCAATTCTTAGTTTTGGAATAAGACTAAAACTACAAAAAGTTGAAGCAATAGTGATTGCTACGGCAATACTGCATAATATTGCAAAAATGGCAAATGAAGAAATGCCTCCAGTAGAACAAATTGAAGAAGCTGTGGAATTATCAAATAATGTAGGAGTTCCAGAGGTAGTTGGGGGAAATGATATTACCAGAACTAGATTAATACATTATTTTAATTCATTAGCTTAAGTTTATAATATGTCTAGTTATTTAACATACATAACAATTTTAATAAAAAAACAGTTATTTAAAAAAAAATAATTTTTGTTTTTTTTCCAATATTAAAATTTCCATTCTTAAATTATGTTCCTCCGTCATTTGTTTTAGTTGCAATTCCTTAATCCGCATATCTACCTCGTGTTTTTCTTTCATACATTTTAATTGCATCTGCATATCTTGCTCGTGTTTTTCTTTCATACACTGCAATTTCAATTGATGCTCCTCCTGAAGGTTAATTTCTTTATAATTTTCCAACTTTGTTTTGACTGATGCCCATTCGGATACTCCATCATCGCTTGTTTGTATTTTTTCTGTAAATTAAAAAACAAAGTTAATTCAAAATGCCAAACAAAAAGTGAGTTACAAGTACTTACTGCAAACTTTGGGTACTTGTAATTTCTCCGACTTACTCTTTCGTAGCACTGCTGGGTTGTACTTCTTCCAGTCATCTGACACAGGTAGAATATTTGGGACGGATCCTAACGAAGGGATTTCTTTTTGTTGACTTGTTCCGGGTTGGAGGCTTAAATCACAGTTAAATTCTATGACTTCAATTAGAATTTTACCTTGGTGGTCTTCTACGGCAGCTTGTGATGTATTTTCAACATCGTCCCTGGGTACTAAAGTAAAAAACAATAAATAAACAGATTCTTAACAGTGTGTCTAGCGAGCTGTGAATCTAGCGCATCATTGTCAAATGCTGACAATGCCCCTTCAGCTCGTACACATAATAATATCTTTAGATTGTTTTCAACAACCAACAATGTTATGCTTATGGGAGGGCCCCCTCCGGTAACTCTGTTGTAGCTTTTCTCATCACCCACCTTCTTTTTAACTCTTTTTTTTTTTAATTTTCATACTTTTTCTGAAGAACGTCTTTGGAGCGAGATGTAACTCTCGAAGTTCCATTAAATTCAACTTCGATTTTAGCCCAACAATTAATTTTTTCCATGTGACTTGTATCGGTTTGTTTGCATTCTATAATGTTCCAATATTTGGTCACAAGTTCTACTAAAAGAGACTCTTCACTGCTTGTAAAATGTGGGGCCCTTTTTTTACACTTCACGGTTCCACGTTCGAACAGCACAGCACAGCACAGATCACAGCTAAAAAGTAATCTTAACCTAACACGTTAACAGAAAACATGATAATTTTCACCATACTCATGCGCTAGCAATTGACAACAGCATAAAATAAACTGTTCCTCGGTTCACGTGAACCCGAGACGCATATGACTTGTACAACGCACAGTTGGTCGGCTGCTAAGTTCAACTAGAGTTCAGGTTCAGACTGAGTTCACTTGAGCCCAAGCTTAAGCTTCCATTGTACAACCCGGTCTGACAACCCGGTCCCATCAACAAAACTCCTATACCAACAAAGACTCAATAAGAAAATAGAAAGTAACCACATTGTAGAAACAGATAACGCTGAAGATGCCTGGCAAAAAATTAAACCAAACATACTCAAAGCCGCCGAAGAAGCTGTTGGAAGATGAACATCAAATAAATCTACCGAACCAAACAAAAAAATAGCAAACGAAATGCGCAAAGCATACCTGAAATACAGATCACAAACTTTAATACTGGATTAATACAAAACCGTAAGAAATACAACCAACAACAAAATCCAATACATTAAAAGAGCACATTGGGAAAGTTTCTCGGCAGACCTGGAACACGACCTTTACGGAGGCCAGAGGAAGATTTGGAACATGTTAAGGAACAGGTAAAAACATAACGAAAATTGCACTTAACGATTGGGAAACGGACAGACGCAGTAAATCCTGACATAGAACAGCATACTAACAACACTCAAGAACCGTGGACCGTGTCCGATGAGAGACTGGAACAATCGATCACCAAATTGAAAAACGGCAAGTCCGCGGACGAAAAATCCAACGAATTATTGAAGCACGGAGGGAACAAACAGAATCATAGAATCCAAAAAAAATCTAAACGAATGGTAAGAAAGCATCACCATTCCAATCTTCAAGAAGGGAAGCAAAAAAGACGCAGAAAACTATCGAGGAATTACGCTATTAAGTTCAGTACTAAAACTATTCACTAAAATACTGGCAGAAGATATATCCTTTCATGGCATATGCGAAGAGCAACAAGGCTTCAGAAAAAACCGGTCAACAGTAGATACCATCTTTGCTCAGGCAAATTGCTGAAAAGGTTATAGAATACAACAAAACAGCATGTATGTGTTTTATAGATCTTACGAAAGCATTTGACCGAGTAAGACTCACTGATGTTGTTGTGAAACTTCTCAAAAAGAAAAACATGCACCCGGATATTTCAAGCATTGTTGCGGAGTTAAACACTAACAACTGAACCCAAATACAAGTGGAATGCAGAAAGTCACGCAGACTACCCATGCAAACTGGAATAAACCAAGGCGATAGCCTAAGCCCCATCCTCTTCAACTTGATTATGGACGAACTTATAGCGGAAGTAAAAAAAGGTTGGAAAGGGATACTCACTAGGGGACAAAGAACTAAAAGTAATTTGCTACGCGTACGATGCCGTGCTGGTCTCAGAAGGTGAGAACAACCTTAGGAGAATGCTTTATCAGTTCGAAAAGACCGCTACCAAATACAACATGGAGATATCGGAAGCAAAATCAGTGCTAACCATCTCAAAAGAGCCCAGAATATGTAAATTGGCTATATAAAATAAACTAGTAGAACATGTTATGAGCTTCAAATATCTCGGCGTCAACATCACGAGCAGCAGAGACCCCCCAAGAAGAAGTAAAGTCTCAAACAACCAAAGCAGCTTTAATGTCGAGATTCCTTAGAGATATAATATGGCGAAACAAGCACATGTCCATTAAAAGCAAAGTCTGCATATATAAGACCTGTCTGAGACCTGCTATGACTTACGCTGTAGAAACAAGAGCCGAAAACTCCACAACAAAAAGGATTATCCGCACAGCAGAGAGGGGGTCTCTAAGATCCATAGCAGGCTACACACTAAGGGACCACAAAAGACACGAAGAAATCCGAGAACTTTGCGATGTCCAAGACAAATTAGATGGTCCCGAAACAGATGTCGCGAATGGAGAGATCTTGTTGAACGGATGGTCGACAACAGATTGCCGAAGATTGCAAGAGATGGTCTCCCAATATCCAGCAGACCACCTGGACGTCCACCCATACGTTGGCATGAAAGCTGGAATTTATCTTCCCAGATACAACTCTCAGAAAGCAGAGATCGAGGCAGATGCCTTACAAAAAGGAAGAAGTTACAAAATAAGTTACATTTGTCCTACTGGTTACTACTAGTAACCATATCCTGTAGGATAATACAGGATATTTTTGTTCCTCTAATGTGTTTTTTCGAAAACTTTAATGATTAATAAACTTGGATTTTTACAAACTTTTTGTTTAACTTAAACTTTTTTTTTGCCCTCTTCAAAGAGTTATGTGTGTATTTTCATATTCGTACTTGGTCTAATTTTTAGATTATTAGTAGGTTGATGCTTATTATTTTTTAATTTCTAGAAAACGGTTCAACTTGGTCTCTTTGTTTGAAATTTCAGTTTGAGCTTTCTCTGAAGTACTTAATTTTTGGATAAACTGGGCGTGGCAAAAAAGAATTCGACTAGATAACGCTTCAAAGTGAAATAAAATCGCTCGCCGAAATCAGAGTTTATCCAGTTGCAAATTTAGGGTAAATTTAGGCGTGTTTCCCTTCTTTTGAGGAGCAGTATAGTTTCATAATATAATATCGAACTTATTGGATTTTTCCTAGGAAATGCAATATCTTTCGCCCACTCGAATTCAAGAGCACTGGTTAGATTGAAATAATGCTCTGAAGATTAAATTGTTATTGATGGTGATGGATAAGTGTTTTTAGTAAATGTGCCTTAGTTTAGCTCATTCTCAGAAAATCTGAGTCAATTTAATATTCATTACATCAAATTACATATGTATCACTATCAACGGATTTTTTATACCAAGAAACGCAATAGGTCGCATGGACTACTAATAGAATTAGCGATTAGATAATCGAGATGTAGATAACTCAAATAGCTTTTCTACATTTTACTACATGCAATTAACCTAAACTCCCTACTTGTAAGAACGGTTTTAAAAAACTTTAGGAACAGTAACTACTAATAATGTTTAATGTTTAATTTAAGCGAACTCACCGCAATTGAAAAATCTGGAAAAACCTCATCTGTTGCAGTGAAACGTTTACTTCTATTCCGACCCCATCACTGCATGTAAACTATACTTCCGTGTCGAATTTAGAGGTACGACTAAATTTTCGGTGAAAATTGTAGCGGAAACATCTGTGTTTGGATTTCATATAAATAAAGATAGAACCGATATGCATGTATGCTCCTACCCACGCCTTTTGTTGATTACATTGAAATTTAAATGCAGACAATGCTGAAAAAATGTGTGATGGCATCGGTTATGAAATGAGCCTAAAGTTTGGAAGTATTACTTAAAGATCAATGACAACGTATGGAATTCCAAACCGTGATTTTACGATCTGAATATAAAAATCTGACTATTTTTAGTTTTGCATGCTAAAAACTATTGGGCTCTTTACGAAAGTTCTTTTGGGAATAATTTGAGTTTTTCGGCGTGTGATCAGCAAGACCTTTAAATTGGTTCAGATGAAATATATCGAAAAAGAACAATTTGCTGTGGCCGTTCTGGCAAAGAACATTTGTTATCGGCAAAACGAGGCAATCAATATTGGTTAAAAAACAGTTGAAGATTTATATCGAATAGGCCTAGGGTTTTGCGTACAGTTCGAATTTGTTATAAAAGGTATGGCATTCCATTTGAAAAAATGTAAGTTTGGTCTGCCACTTGAATTTGAGACAACCTGAATCAATTGGAATTATCTTAAAATAAACTAGACGTTGAAATCTGTAACTTTTGTATTTAATATTTTTTCTAAAATTTCAAATTTGTGGGGTGGTTTTTCAAAAACGGAGTGGCCACAGTTCAATCAATAATCGTGCACAGGGTGGGCCACTACGAGAGGTGCTCGGCCGTATCTCACAAACCATTAGTCGTATCGATTTCAGGTAAAAAATAATATGAATAAAGAGACCACGGGAAATTGCTGGAAATGACTTTCAAGTTCGCAAAATGGCCGCTAGAGGGCGAAATTGCAACAGTAAATTTTAAATACGCATTTTTTGAGGTTTCAGATAAGCTAAGATATGTTTAAAATACTTTAGTCCTATTCCTGAGAGAATTTCACTTATTTTTTGTTGGAGTCTCATAGTCAAATAAAGTGGTGGGGGAAGGCCAAATAATGGTGCATAAATTGATTGATAGCTCCGTGTTTGCTTAACAAAATTCAACGCTTAAATTTCAGTTGAAAAGCTCTTTATTTACCTTAACACCTGCTGTAAAATATTCGACCATATGATTGCCACTTTGGCCGCCAGAGCGCTCGTTATAAAAGGTCGTCAAACTTTCGTTTTTCTTAAATTTTTTAAATGGAATGATACATAATATTTTAGCTGCTTAGAAAGAGGATAAAAAACGAAGCAAAATAGTGAAAACCGCACACCGATATATTTATCGCAACCGAAGATTTAAACAATTTGACAATAAAAATGATATTATATTAATACAAGGCAATTATTGATCCTGATAAGAACCGATTGCTATATTTCACGCATTATGAGTATTCCTGCGGATGAAATACACCCTTGAGATTAAAAACTGCTTAGATGCTCAAATTTTTTCCGTCATTTCAAGCAATGCATTACTCAATCCTGTTTCTCGTAGATAAAACAGCACTCTCTACTTCTGCGACAAGAATGTCATGAATTGCACCCTTAATTTCGCTTATTAGGTCCTGTTTGGAAGTTGGTCTGGTTTGGTAAACAATCTATTTTATTCTCCCCCACAAATAAAAGTCCATACACGTAAGATCGGGTGACCTAGCAGGCCACGGGAATAAACTGTCTCGTCCCTTCCATCTATCGCGATAAGCGTTGTCTAAAAATTGACGGACATTTACGGAGAAATTAGCAGGGCCCCGTCTTGTTGAAAAAACATGTTTACTCGCTTTCGCAACGGCATGTCCTCTAAAAGTAATGGTAGTTAGTTTTGTAAGAAGTCTAAATAAATATTTCCCTTTTATCTTCTGTTCAAATATAAATGGACCAATAATTTCTCCCCCAATTATGCCGCATCAGACATTGACACTAAATCGACCTTGATGATCAACTTCCTGCTGAAGATTGTCAAACAAATGCATTTGTTATTACAAATACTTGACGTTAAAACGGAATAAACTGTATTCGCTATAAAATTAGCTATATCTTCGGTTGCAAAAAAATTATCGATATGCGGTTTTTGCTATTTTGTTTCATTTGTCGTTCTCTTTCTAAACAGCTTAAATATTATGTATCATTACATTTAAAAAATTGAAGGAAAACGACAAAGTTTGACGACCTTTGATAACGCGCACTCTCGCGGCCAAAGAGGCAATCATGAGGGCGAATATTTTATAGCATGAGTTAAAGTAAATCAAGAGCTTTTTAACTAGAATTAAAATTTTGAATTTTGTTAAGCCAATACGGAGCTATCCATAACGTTTTGAACCAATATTTGACTTTCCCTCACAACTTTATTTGACTGGCTAGAACAATAACACTCCCACAAAAAATAAGTGAAATTCTGTCAGGAACAGAATGAAAGTATTTCTAACCTACCTTAGCCAGTCTTATATCGCTTAAAATCAGTATTTAAAATTTAATGGTGCAATTTCGTCCTCTAGCGGCCATTTTGCGAACTTGTAAGTAATTTCCAGCAATTTCTCTTGGTCATTTTACTCATATTTTTTTTACCCGAAATCGATACGACTAATAGTTTGTGAGATACGGCCGACCACCTCTCTTAGTGGCCCACCCTGTACATTTTAAATCTAGAGTGATCCAAAAAAGTGAGTGACGGTATCACTTCTAATTGCGCAATAAACAAAACATATTTAATTTATATAAAATAATAATATTAATATATAGGGTGATCCAAAAGTGGCGTCATTCCTCTGGGGGTGTTGTCTGGCGGTGTTTTGGGAGTACAGGAAAAATAGTTTAAAAAATTAATTCTTATCAAAAACTGAAATATTTGCCAAAAACTAGATCAGAATTACGGCAACGATGCTTTTCAAGTTAATCTGCCTAATTAACATAACGTAAATACCTGTTACTTCTTAATTGTTGAAAATTGTAGTAACCATGGATAAACACAAAACAAAGAAAGAGAAAGCAATAGAAATATTTTGAGGTTAGGATAACTTTGTCAATTTGCCGTCAGTGCTGCCATCCTTTTTGGGGCAGATCAGTGATATACCTAAACTCGCCTCACATGTAAACCAACATCTCCTGTGTAAGGTTATGTATCAATGATTAATATTAATCAAATAAAATACAATTAAGTTGTTAAATCACAACAGGTTGACGAAGTTCTGCCCGTTTAACTCCAGACATGTTTTTCCCCAATCACTTTATTGTGCACTCTTCGCCGCAGTCTGGGGTCACCTTTTGATCAGCTTCTCGTATTCGGTTAATTAACTCCTGCTCAATTTGTACCGGTGTTCAGAAGATCACAGTGTTAATGTGTCCTTGTATCCTGTGTATCTTACATACATACATAGTAGGAATGTGGCCATTCCTCTGGGGACGTATAGGGACAATTATCCGGTGCCTGGGAAAGTGTCAGTGGTTGTGCAATGCTCCGAGCACTCCTGGAAGGCTCTGCTGCAATTATCTCCAATACTTGTGCCTCTGTGTCTGGAACCCGAGCACCTCTAGATCGTCCACACGATTTACACCTTCTACTATGTTAGTGTGGCATTTTTCCATAACTGATCACATATCCGCAAATTCTATGTTGGTGTACATTTTGTGAAAGGAGCTTCAAAATAAGTCACAGTTTGACAAATGCTTGTTATTACTGACAAAGGCTATCTATATGATATCTGTAAATATCTGTTAAGCACAAAAAACATCATTGCCGCTTTGACTTTTTTCAAAATTTTGCGTAATTTGAAGCAAAGATCGTAATTTTTCTTTTCGACTGGATAAGTATTCCAAAAGGCTACCAAGCAAACATGGAACTATTTTAAAATAATACTTAATCACAAAGTTGAAATTCGATTTTCAACTGTTAATATCTTCTAGAAATTTTCGAAAAAATTTTTTCAATATTTTTCTCGTACTCTCCAAGTGAGCCCCTATAACCCCTTAAAAGGAATGACGCCACTTTTGAATCACCCTGTATAAAATCAATTTTTTTTGTGATTTATACAATAGTTTATCCTTTGAGGCAACTAGCCGCAATCCTAACCTATATCAGCAATTACTGGCACCAAACCTAAAAATCAACAGCTGTTAGCTCCCTGTCCGCACATGCGCATTAAAGGTATTCGTATTCCATCGTTTAGCCGCCAGTCGCAAAAGTGGACGTGATGACACCAAAACAGTGATATTGTGCATGCTTATTCTATGGGAGAATCGCCGGCGCCTGCATCTAACGAAGGACAACTCTGCATCGAAAACCACTAGCCTTGGCGTCGCCGGAGGCACGCTCGTTGATCCACCGAAACAATCTCCGGCAAAGTGCCGAAGATCGACTATGCATACCGTTGTAAATGTATCGCGCGAATCCAGTAGACTATGGGGACTACAGTTTTTATAAAGAAGGTATATTATTTTATGGGGTTTAATATAAAGTTTTTTATTTGCTTTCGTTTTAGGCAAGGCCACTATTTTGAGCTGTTCAAAAGCAAAAATGTTTAAATTGGAAAAAGTCTAAAATATCCTGGATAACGGAAATGTATGCGTTGGTGATTTTCGGAAAAAAGTGATTTGATCAAAATCAGAGGCCTTTCATAAAGACTGTCTAAAGCGTACAGTAAAATTTCTCGGGTAAAAAAAGGTTTAAAATATGAGTTTGTTAATTGAACTATAAATGCAGAAAAGTACCAACAAATTTTCTCAAGAAGTTTAATTCCAAATATGGAACAATATTTTGGAAACACGAATTGCATATTTCAAGAGGACGGCGCGGCGCGCTTTCTCACACTGCTAAAACGACCAAAAAGTGGTTTGGAGATCATCATTTGAAAGTTTTATCGTGGCTCTCAAGCAGTCCGGACTTTAATGTTGTAGAAACTTTATGACATGGGATGAAGAAATAATTGGGTAACGATCTTCTGCAAACAGTTCCGGCAAAAACAACTGAAATTAGGAATTCGCTCACCCCAGAATATTGCCAGACTCTAGTGGATTGCAATGCGAAAACGTATAAAACCCCTCATTGCAGCGAAAGGTGATGTTACTTCTTATTAAAGTGCGCCCTAAGATGGTTGTATTAACGTGCGTCCGAATACTTATTTGTTGCATTTTTTTTGTTGCAAAAATGTTTTTCATTGTCAGTCTTTATGTTGCTTAAAGGGATTACGAATTCATTTTTCAGTTGGAGAAACAAAAAAATATATTTAAAGTAAATATAAATGGTTTATTTTCTACTCATTGAATATCGTCCGAAAATACCGGGTGTCCCACCGGGAACCGCCGCGATCGATATCTGGCAAACTATAATTAGGAGAAATTTGAAAATTGGGTAGTATACGTAAGTCATTGGGGGCAAGCGATCTAAAATATTTTCAAGATGGCCACACTTCAGGGTATACCGGAGGTAGGTATCAACTTGCTTATTTAAATGGGACACCCTATATATTGTTGTGTATATTTTCCTGACTGTACTTCAATTTACTCCAAAAAATTTCCTCGGTTTCTAAACAACTATACACACAAACTGATGATGGTGGAGTTTGTGACATTTTAAATAATAAACAATAAAATTGACTGAAACCCAAGATTTTTTTTGGAATACCCTATATATTATTAGATTTTTCAATTCTACTCCAAATTCTAAATATATTTCATGTACAATATCATACACCTAAGTCTAAAGGTTTTTGATATATTTGAAATTTTATGTTAAAAATGACAGTTGCATCCACTGGAATAATTATTCATTTTTCCTATAAGGGAATATGTGCTACTTAATTAGAGTCGCATTTCCTGTTGAAAAGGACTTACTTTAATGGAATGTCGACAAAATTTTCATAATTATTAATACAAAGTGTTAAAAAATAAGTTTCAAAATGGCGTTGAGAAAACCGCCCAAAATCAATTTTTTAAAATGGAAACCCCCATTTTTGATAATTTTATCTAATTTAGTGTTAAAATTAAGGGTAAGTTTGTGTAAAGTTGTCTATTTCAAAAGTGTTTATTTTTCGAAATATTGCCAATTTAATGTTTTCATATGGCTATTTTGTCCCATCTTATTTTAAATACTGTCACTCTTAGCTGCCATGACGAAAGTGGCCATTTTTAATGCAACCAAATGACAAAGGAATGCTGACAGCTGTCAGTTATATCTCATGCACAGACGCTTAAATTATACAAACGAAGATTTTTTAAACTTATTTAATACTTATGGAGAATGTGATAAAGTTATATCAAGAATGGTTTATAAATTATTAATGATTATTATATCAATTATAATTATATCAAGAACTAAAAACAGTTTTTTTTTAATCTAGGGTTCTCCAATTTTTCTGGTTGCCTTTATAAATTGAACATGCACTGTTATTTAGACGTACCGAAAATTCTTGAAATTTTCTATAATTTGTTCAACAGCACACCGTGAAGGCTTCTGTTTTTGTGGATATCGAATGGCAAATGCGTCACATGTTCTTGATATAACTTTATCACATTCTCCATAAATAATAAATAGTTTAAAAAATCTTCGTTTGTATAATTTAAGCGTCTGGGCATCATTTTTAATTATTTTCAAAAGGTAACTGACAGCTGTAAGCATTCGTTTGAAATTTGATTGCATTAAAAATGGCCACTTTCGTCATTGCAACTAAGAGTGACAGTATTTAAAATAAGATGCGAGAAAATAGCCATATGAAAACATTAAATTATCAATATTTCGAAAAATAAACACTTTTGAAATAGACAACTTTACACAAACTTACCCTTAATTTTAACACTGAATAAGATAAAATTAACAAAATGCGGGTTTCCATTTAAAAAAATTGATTTTGGACAGTTTTCTCAATGTCATTTTCAAACTTATTTTTTTAACACTTTGTATTAATAGTTATGAAAATGTTGTCGACATTCCATTAAAGTAAGTCCTTTTCAACAGGAAATGCGACTCTAATTAAGTAGCACATATTCCCTTATAGGAAAAGTGAAAAATTATTCGAGTGGCTGCAACTGTAATTTTTTACATAAAATTTCAAATATATCAAAAACAGTTAGACTTAGGTGTATGATATTGTACATGAAATAGGTTTATAATTTGGAGCAGAACTCAAAAATGTAATAATATATAGGGTGTTCCATTTACAATAAGCAAGTTGAGTATATGAGAGTTGGTATAACCGGAAGTGCGGCCATCTTGAGAATATTTTAGATCGCTTGCCCCCAATGACCTATGTATACAGTCAGACAGAAATTTCTCCTAATTATAGTTTGCCAGATATCGATCGCGGCGGTTCCCGGTGGGACACCCGGTATAGTTATTAGGGCTCGTATATCGGGTGTCCGTTTTTGGTTACCTTATTTGGCGCGGAAATTTAAAATGAATAATACTTCATCATTGCAACTTTTTCTCTTCTACAACGTGGCGATTTTGTATTTAAAATCCGACTTATGGATTATCGACATCCATCATCAACTTTGTTTTTTCTTATGGGCGCCACATTTTTTACAAAAAAATTCAAATATTTCAAAAACGGTTAGACTAGTTCAAAAAAGTATAGGATATTATACAGGAAATATATTTAGAATTTAGAGTAGAATTGAAAAATGTAATAATATACAGAGTGTTCTGTTTAAAATAAGCAAGTTGATACCCACTTCCGGTATAACTGGAAGTGTAGCCATCTTGAAAATATTTTAAACCGCTTGCCCCCAATGACTTCGGGAAACTGTCCAATTTTTAAATTTCCCGTAATT
Source organism: Dendroctonus valens (assembly GCA_024550625.1). Lineage (NCBI taxonomy): Eukaryota > Metazoa > Arthropoda > Insecta > Coleoptera > Curculionidae > Dendroctonus > Dendroctonus valens. Next base: position 1,851,851 of record JAJTJO010000068.1, on the reverse strand, counting down.
ATAGGTTGCCATATACCTATCGCGGTGGTTCCCGGTGGGACATCCTGTAGAAAGACTACATCAGATTTACCAAACTTTATCTTATGCGGTGATTTAATGGTATAATTTTAATCCGCGTATTAAATGAGCTAGAAATACATAAACATTTAAAGAGAATCAGTGATTTAGAAAAATGTCTCCATAATGAAACCAAAAGAAGGTGAATAATGAAATACAAAACCCACACGTTAAATAAAGGCTCACCTTTCATTCACATATCGCCCCAAAGCATAAAATTAAGTATCAAACATCGTATCTTTCTTTATGTAAACATGAAAATGCAAAATCTTGCCAAGTATTTTATAACTTACCTGAAAATTCTGCAAATTTCCACAGTTGGTACAATTGAAGGAAAAGCTTTCCTCCTTCAGCTTGAAGTACTGTACTGGTTTTTCTTTATTTACACCTCTTCTGCCCATTGTCCGTGCCAGCTCTTCATCTGGACTACACAACTTTTCGCAAAATCACTGAAAACTTTCGTACATTCCACCACGTTATAGTTCTCATAAGTGCTATTCAATCAACTTTACGCTATGTAACTTGTTTCAACACTGTCATACTTTCAGGTCTTGAAAAACGAAGAATAAGACACGAAGCAGTTGAAGATAGGAATTACATTCAAGCTACTACATACGTATTGCACTCTGGCTGAAGATCTAGTTAGAAAACCATATAGACGTAGGTCGTAGATCGGCTCATGCGGGTATCACTAACCGAAGTTGACCGAAGCAGACCGAGGACCTCGGAAGGGACGACAGTCACATTCCATTCTTCAGGGCTGTATCAAGGATTAATTACACTGAGCGCGATTACTATTCGAGTGGCTGATACCCGGTTGCTGAGGGTCGCTCATTAGTGCGTCAAAGTGCGATATCGCAGTAAATATGCACTTTAGAAGAAAATACTTCCGACTAAAGTTTTGGATGTTTAAAAGGTGCACATTTTAAAATTACTTTTCAATATACGGGGTGCGCCATAAACGTGTGGTAGTTACCAACTATGGTTTCCTAAACGGAACCCCCTTTTTTTGCGCTTTTCGGATTTCGCGTCAAATTATAATGTAATTTTATTTGGAAAATTTTGTCTGAAAAACTTACGGTTTTCGAATTATTCCGAAAAATATGAAAATTTTGACAGCTACTGGCTTCCACATAAATCGATGCTGTACCCTAATCGCTACGAATTTCGAAATCGGTCTGGTAGACCTCTAAGAGGACTTAGCAAGTTACGTGTAGACATTTATTAATTTACGAAAAGTTTCCAATAAACCACCCAAGGAGCATCCAAAATTGTATGTTTGTTAATCTCAATAACTTGGTTATTTCAAATGGAACCCCCCATTTTTTTTTTCAATTTTTGGATTTACCGTCAAATTTTAAAGCTAGTTTATGTAAGGTGTGGTAACCTTAAAACTTACCGTTGCTAAGTTATTCGGCAAAATTTAGAAAATAGCTTAATTTTAGCTTGAATCAAGTCAACTGGGCACATTTCGACCATCAAAAAATGCATTAAATAAAAAACTTTAAATTATAAATGTATTATTAAATATAAATAATTAAATAAAACATTATTTTTAAGCAAACGCGGTGATCATTAAAGGTTCTGAAATTCCTGTTCCCCCATTTTGATCCGAACACAACTGCAGTCATGCCAAAAAAAACCTATTTACTTCTGGTAACACGCATGTACTATTCGTTGTGTCATATCTTCTGCAGTCGTCGGAGCAGTTTGATATTCAATGTTATTTATGTGACTCCATAGAAAAAAATTCAATTTTGTTAAGTCTGGCGATCTAGGTGGCCAAGAAACAGGACCGCCACGGCCAATCCATCTTCAAATTCTCGATTTAAATAATGTCTGACATTTAACGCAAAGTGTGCAGGAGCACAGTCATGCTGTAGCCACATATTTTGCTTTAAATGGACAGGAATGTTTTGCAAAAAATACAAATATGCGGCACCATTCAAGTGTCCGTGAAAGAAATGTGGCCCAACTATAAAGTCACCCATAATACCACCCCAAACATTTACAGTCCACTGTCGCTGAGTATTAACTGATCTCACTAGTTTTGGGTTTTCTGTTGGTCTTCTTGGTGAAGATTATGACGGTTTGGGCTACCACTCTGAGTGAAAGTTGACTCGTCAGAGAATAATACATTTAGGAAAAAGTTAGGAATAACTCGTTCCATTTCCAAGCCCCATTGGCAAAATGTTCTCCTAACCCCCAAATCAGGAACCAACAGTTCTTGGTGGAAGGATATACTGTAATGATGATACCTGTTCCTCTTTAAAATTTTGCTAACGGTAGATCGGGGTATATCGGTTGCCTTGGATATTGTCGCAGAACTGGTAGAAGGCTCCCAAATTGCAGACAAAAAACATTCAATTGATCGTCGTCACTTGTCCTGTTAGCCCTTTCACATTCAATTTTTTTATAATTGACATTGCCTGTTCTAATAAAGACATTGCCTGTTCTAATAAGTTCTGACCGAAGATTGTCTCCTATCGGGATATGTTTGCGCATACTTCCTTTGCGGTAGCAAACAATTTTGATCAGCAGATCCCATAACGAAGATAATGTCAACTAGTTCCGTTCATTCGAAATTCATCTGTGTTTATTCAACTACAAAAGTTCGTATGAGTTAAGAGTCTCTCTCTGTAGCACTACTACTGTACCCGGGGTGGGTTTTGGCTGCCTCCACTATTTGCTTCCATCTCGTCCGGTTTTCCGCTGTCTCTTGCCACGTGTCAAGGTCCACTCCCAGGATGGAGAGATCCTTTCGGATGTTATCTCGCCATCTTAGTTTTGGTCTACGTAGTGGCCTTCTTCCTCGGGGGGCTTTCCATACCGATTTTATCAGGCTTGTATTCCGGCTTCTTTGTACGTGCCCTGCCCATCGTAGTCTACTCGCCTTAATCTCTTGGATGATGTCCGGGCTTTGGTACAGTTGCGCAAGTTCTGCGTTTGTTCTTATCCTGTAGATTCCTGTGTTAGGTTCACGGTGAAGGCCATATATCTTTCGCAGACACTTCCTCTCAAATCTTCAAAGTACGAGCGTGTCTTGTACTGTTAGTGTCCAAGCATCGCATCCATACGTCGCTACTGGCCGTATTATGATCTTATACATTAGAATCTTGGTATGTCTTGATAGCAGATTGGACATCATCATCAATTTAGTGCATATGAACATCTATTGCTTTGGGTGATGCGTTGTTTGATTTCCTCTCGCACATTATTATCTGATGTTACGATGACACCCAAGTACTTGAAGGCTTGCGCGTGTTCAAAGTTGTACTCGTCCATGGTGACGTTTTGCCTTATGCGATCGCCGTCGGCATTTCTTGTGACGTACATATATTTTGTTTTGTTTGCATTTATACGCAGGCCCAACTTTACCGTGCTTCCACCCATCATGTCCAAGTCATCTGCATATGCCAAAAGTAGATTAGGTCCATTTGGTCCGAAAATTTTAACGGGGGTTGGTACTGTCCTAGAGGCTTTTTCCAGTGCGATGGTAAACAGCAGCGGGGACAAAGCATTTCCTTGCTTTAAGCCCCTGTTGATTGCAAAAACTTCACTATAGTCACTGTGCGGGCTATGCAACCTTTGTAGACCCAAAATAATTTGTAGTCGGTTGTTAAAACGCGCGTACTGGATTTGCTACTGCTTTTGAAAGTGGACTGTATGCTGATTGAAACTCTGGTAAGCTGCTTTAATTGTGTATTTCACAAGCGTTACCACTACAAAGTAAGTCCGAACCCCTTGACGATTTGAAAGAGAGTGCCAGAATGGCACGACCTCAAGACGAGGCGTTCTCGGGGATGACAGTAATTGAAAAGGGCACCATCTAGGCGAATAGATTCGTCTCAGATGGACAGCATAAATAGGTATCGATAATATAAATAGCAATGGTAATTAAAAATGGTAATACTAAAGTAATAAGCGCAAACATGCCCCCGGCCTTGAAAACACAGGATTTCAAAACACAAGCTTGAACATACAGAAATAAACATAAAGAAATAAAGATATACAGGTACATATAAGAAATATGATTTCACACATATAAGCTAACATCTAATACACGTCAAAACAGAGTTCACTGAGTTTGTTCACTATTCACTGACTGCAGATCAACTGGAACTGGCAGTGGACAAAGCTTCGGAAAGGACCATGCTGAGTGCGTACAGAAGCTACCCTCGCATAACCATCGCTGCCAGGATGAATAGCGTCAATTCTACCTAACTTCCAATGACGGGGAGGTTGATTGTCGTCCTTGAGCAAAACAAGGGGCCCTGGTTTCAAATCGGAATGGTGCAAGCGCCACTTGCTGCGTTGCTGTAACTCGGATATGTACTCTTTGCTCCATCGTCTCCATATGCGTTGATGAAATTGTTGAACGCGTTGGAATCTTGACAATCGAGGTTCCGCAATGTCCGTTACATCCGGATCTGGTAGCGACGTAAGAGGCCTCCCAATCAGAAAGTGAGCTGGAGTTAAGGGTTGGAGGTCGTTTGGATCAGAAGAGAGTGGGGAGAGAGGACGGGAATTCAATGTAGCCTCCACTTGAATTAGCAAGGTGCAAAACTCTTCATATGTGACAATTGAGGTACCTAACACGCGCCTCAAATGGTGCTTAGAAGACTTAATTCCGGCTTCCCATAGCCCACCAAAGTGGGGACTATGAGAAGGAATAAAATGCCAACTAGTTCCATCGTTAGCGACTGTTTCGCTAAATTTGGAACCATGATCAATTATAAATTTAGACAGCTCTATTAGCTCCGACTTCGCGCCAACAAAATTTGTGCCGTTGTCTGAATATACTTGTGCAGGTTTGCCGCGGCGAGAAACAAATCGACGAAAGGCGAGGAGAAAGGTCTCCATAGATATATCAGTTACCAACTCAAGGTGAACCGCCTTTGTCAAAACGCACACGAATAAGCACAAGTACGCCTTAGAGGTCTTGGCACCGCGCCCTTTTTGGTTCTTTACAAAAAAAGGCCCGGAGTAGTCAACTCCTGTTTTGTAAAATGGAGGAGAAGGAGTAACGCGAGGCAATGGCAGGTTTCCCATGAGGGGTTTGGTGAATCTTGGAGAAAGTCGAACACAACGCACGCATGAACGAACAATCTTTCTTGAGAGGTTTCTAGCAGATGTTATCCAAAATTGCTCTCTTAGAGACGCCAAAAGCTGCTGAGGACCAGCATGAAGTAGTCGAATGTGGGTATCGAGAGCAATGAGTGAAGACAAATGATCTTTACCAGACAGAATGATGGGGTGCTTCTTCTCATAGGAAAAATTGGATTGGAGTAGCCGACCGCCAACTCTAATAATACCATCTGCGCGGATGAAAGGATTAAGACTTAGAAGTGCCGAAGAAACTTTTACAGAAACCTTCCCTTTCAACCGGGCAAACTCTTCGGGAAAATATTTATGTTGAGACATTTTAACTAGACACATAAGAGCATCGTGTAGATTTGAGGGAGTTAAACCTCCAAGGCAACGCCTTTCCTTGGGAGTCCAACAATTGTGCCGAAAGCGCAAGCACCAGGCTACAACTCGCTTTAGATGTTTCAGGCTTGAAAAATTTGAGGTTGGGAAACACGGGATGACAGACGCAGAAAGGCAAGTTACTTCTTTTTTCAGTTCTGGAAGGCTCAAGTCAGAAACTGACGAACGGGGTCATGAAGATTCTTCGTCTACCAGAAAAGAGGGGCCGTGCCACCAAAGTGCGGAGTCCTTGAGACAATGAGGAGAAACTCCCCTTGACAAAAGGTCGGCTGGATTCATTTTGGTGGGCACGTGTTTCCAAGTGGCATGGGACGTAAGTTGTTGGATTTCTACCACTCGATTGCTAACGAACGTTTTAAGAAGATTCGGTCTAGTTTTCAGCCATCCAAGAATTATGGTCGAATCTGACCACAGAAAGACATCGGAGATTCTTAATTTGAGGATTTCTCTACTTGACAGGAAAGCTTAGCGAGAAGAATTGCTCCGCAAAGTTCGAGCTTGGGAATAGTAATAGGTTTAATAGGGGCAACCTTGGCCTTTGCGCACAACAAATGAGCATGAGACAAATTCTGTTGATCGACGCTACGAAGATAAATACAGGCTCCATAGCCTTGAAGGGATGCATCGGAAAAACCATGCAACTGAATACCTTTAGGTTCATTGCAAAGCACATGACGAGGAATCTGTAGCTCATTAAGGTCAACCAACTCTTTGCGATACGATTTCCAACTGCGTTGCATCTTAAGAGGAATGGGATCGTCCCAAGACAGCTTTTCCATCCAGAGTTGCTGAAGCATCATTTTGGCACCCAAGGAGCACGGGCTTAACAACCCTAAAGGGTTAAAGATTTGCGAAATTTCGGATAGAATAGATCTTTTCGTATACGTATTTACCCAAGACTTTGAAATAGAGTACATTAAATTGTCGGACTGGAAAGACCAAATCAAACCTAAGGTACTGGTATGCTCATTCACTCCAAACTGCCGTACACTCGGATGAATATCGGAAGCAGGGATATCCTTTAGAACCCTGGAGTCATTTGAAACCCACTTTCGCAGATTAAAACAACCAGCCTTAAGAATATTAGAAAGTTCAGAGCATATGCGTTGAGATTCGGACAGATTGTCACAGCCAGTTAGGAGATCGTGGACATAAAAATCAGACTTGATAATCAAAGAGATTTCTGGAAATGATGTATCACAATCAATGCCTAGCTGACATAAAGCTCGAATTGCTAGAAAAGAGGCAGAAGCGGTGCCATAAGTCACAGTATTAAGATTGTAACATTTAAGAGAATCAGCGGGTGATGAGCGCCAGAGAATCCGTTGTAATGCTCTTTGCGAAGGTTCTACCAGGACTTGGCGATATATTTTCTTGATATCAGCGGATATAGCATATCGATGTTGACGGAACCGAATTAAAATAGAGAACAAGTCCTGTTGCACGACAGGGCCAACCATCTGCAGACTGTTGATAGAATGGCCAGAAGTGGAGGGCATAGACCCATTAAAAACAACACGAAGCTTTGTAATCAGACTTTCTTCCTTTAAGACTCCATGATGAGGAAGATAGTAAGAAATTTCAGAAGGATGTGGAACAATGGCAGTCATGTGTTGCAATTCTTCATACTCTTTCATGAAGCTAGAATATCGTTCATATAACTGAGGATTTGATTGGAATCGTTTTTCAAGGGAAAGAAATCGCTTCTCGGCTGTTTTGTAAGAATCGCCAAGCAACTCGACAGAAGCTTTGAAGGGAATAGAAACGATAAAACGACCATCTGAACTTCTGCGGGTATGTTGACTAAAGTGGTCTTCGCACGCCCTTTCTTCCGAAGAAAGTGCTCTGCTCTCCGGATAATTTTCGAGCTCCCAGAACCTATTAAGCTGATCAGGCAGATCATTAAGGCGGCTTAGATGACACCGAACTTGGACATCAGATTGAAAACCAATGGAGCCTGAAACTACCCAGCCGAAACGTGTTTTTTGGAGAATTGGAAGATTTGAACCCAAACGAATTTGTCCAATGCACAAAATGTTGAAGAAAGCCGAAGCGCCTATTAGAAGGTCAATGTCACCGGGTTTATAGAAAGATGGGTCTGATAACTTCAAGTTTTCCGGAATCTTGAATTTATCTATATCTATCTGGATACCAGGAATACTGCCTGTAATTTCATCAAGAACAAGACAAGAGAGATGAACCTTAAAAGAAGATTGATGAGCATGCACTTCAACTGCACATTTAGCATTCGCCAGGGATGCGGCTTGTGCCAATTCAGAAATAGATATGTTGACTGACTCAACGGGCAAATTCAGCCTTTTACATAGACTGGATTTAATGAAATTTGATTGCGATCCTGAATCCAGAAGTATTCTAATTGTATGAGGTTTTCCAAAAGAGTCAATGATCTGCGCAGACGCGGTAGGTAATAGAACTTGAGTCGTATTCGAAGAAAATGCAGAAATAGTTGAGGAGCGCTCCGGTTCCTCTACGGATGCGGAAACAGGAAAAGTTTGAGCTGTTGATTGACTTGAATTCAGGTGTAAGCTAGTGTGATGTTTTGATTTGCAAAGACGACAAGTAAATGTAGAACGACACTGAGTTACAAAATGTCCCTTAGATAAGCAATTGAGACAAACCTTTAAATCCTTTGCTTTGGCCAATCTCTCTTGAGGAGCTAGTTGGTGGAACCGGTCACATTTTGATAAATAATGCGGCTGTTTGCATAAAGGACACACAGGATTGCTAGAAACAAAAGCTTTTGAATGCGTTCTAGGTTTTTCGTTAGCCGGTTTCGATTGTTTGCACTCCAAAGATTCTAATAGATTCGCTATATTTTTAATAAACCCTTTAAATTGATCGAGATTTGGCATCTGCGATCCTAAATTATTTTTGAAGGTTTCCCATTCGCGGGCAATAGTAGGGTCCAGTTTCTTTGAAACTACGTGAATTAAAAAGGCATCCAGAAGCTCAGCTTCTGTAGCTAATGATTTTAGTGCTGAAACGTGCTTAAAAAGTGAATCGTTCATTTTCCTTAATTTGGTAGCTGATTCCCTTGATGAGGTTTCAATTTCAAGTATTGACTTAAGGTGATTGTGTACAAGCATTCTGGGGTTGTTGTACCTTTCGCATATAGAATTGAACGCTACAATATAGTTATTGCTAGTTAATGTTAGACAATCGGGACAAATCCTGCAGTTGCAAGTGAAACGTAAAAGCTATTGATTAAACGAAAGAAGGCATACGAAAATTAATTCTATTAGCTTAGAAAAATGTGGCAACAAATGCGTGCATGAAACACGTATGTAGGTATGTAGTAGGTACCTCAAATTAAATAGCTAATATAAATTATTATAAATTATATTATATAAATAATAAATTATTATAAATAATAAATTATTATAAATAATAAATAGAAAAATAATAGTTGCGTAAGTTTCTCAGATACAATTTTCGAAATAAATTTTCGAATTTGACGCTAAATCCGAAAAGCGTAAAAAGGGGAGTTCCATTTAAAAAATCATAGTTGGTTACTACCACACGTTTATAACGCACAGAGTGCGTTATAATACTAGAAAATAATTTTTAAATTCGCATCTCAGAAGCGCGAAAAGCTTTCGTGGGAGATAGTAGTAGTAGTAAACATCTTTATTTCTAAAAAAAGGCTATCGACCTATCGGTATTTCTGCCCTTATTTAATACATGTAGTCTTAATCTAAATTAAAAACAAATATGAAAATTCTCTTATTCTAGGTTAACAATATTATTAAATAAAATTCTAATGACAAGAAAAAATTATTTTATTGTCTACTAGTCAGTTGCGTTTGTAAGTGTTCGAGTAGCGTTGATGTAGGGAAACGGAAGCGGGATTGTCTGGTTGGTCTTGTGAGACAAAGGGGATTCAGTATGGTCCAGTTGTAGGGGTGGGAGATGGGTCCAGTCGGTCTTTCAATCGACCTATCGGTCTTTCTGCCCTTGTTTAATACATGCAGTCTTAATCTAGATAAAAAACAAATATGAAAATTCTCCTATTCTAGGTTAACAATAGTAGTAGTAAACATCTTTATTTCTAAAAAAGGCTATCGATCTATCGGTATTTCTGCCCTTGTTTAATACGTGCAGTCCCAATCTAAATAAAAAACAAATATGAAAATTCTCCCATTCTAGGTTAACAATACTATTAAATAAATAAGGTTTCAGTGGCAAGAAGAAATTATTTTATTGTCCACTAGTCCGTTGCGTTTGTAAGTGTTCGAGTAGCGTTAATGTAGGGAAACGGAAGCGGGATTGTCTGGTTGGTCTTGTAAGACAAAGGGGATTCAGTATGGTCCAGTTGTAGGGGTTGTTTGTCCATTTTGTCTGTAGCTGTATGAGTCTTTCCGAGATCTTTGTCATGTTTGTGCGTTCGTATAGTAGTTGGGTGGGGGGGTTGTGTAGTGGGTTTTGGGGGTGTCTTATTCGTGTTATTAGTCTTAGAGCAATTTGTTCTGTTGTTTGTGTATAACGTTTTGTCCTTTCTGTTCCGTTGGTCATGAGTACATGTCCAAAGTCTAGCAAGGGTCTACAAATAGCTTTATATATTTTGGTGGCGGTGTTTGTGCTACTTCCTCTGTCTTTGTAGGTTAGTGATCGGAAGTGTTTTGTTCTCTTTATTGTTTCTGCCCTGATGTTTCGTATGTGTTTAGTGAATTTAAGTTTGTGGTCGATTGTGATTCCAAGGTATTTTACGTCGTTTTTTGGTTGTGTCGTTTGGCCGTCTGCAGTTATTGTAGGGGAATCAGCGTTGAGTCTGTGGTTTGTGAGCAGAAGTTGGTTTTTTGACGCGCGTTTGGTTGTTTGTTAGTGTTTGGAGTCTTTGCGCTGCTCTCTCAGTAGTTTTGTCACGTACAATAAGTGCCGTGTCGTCTGCGTATTGTAATATGTATGTCGATCTGTCGATTTGATTTTTGTCTGGTAAGTTGTAATTGTATATGTCATGGCAGTATATATTGTAGAGAAACGGTGAGAGCGGGGATCCTTGAGGGAGCCCTTGTTCAGGGGAAAAAGAAAATGACAGTGTTTTGTCAATTCGTACTTGTAGTTGTCTGTTTTCTAGTAAGTTCTTTATGGTGTGTAGTAGATATGTTGGTGTGTGTAGTTTGTATAGTTTGTATAGTAAGCCTCTATGCCAGACACTGTCAAAAGCCCTGTTAATGTCCATAAACAGGCAAGCTGTCTTTCTGTCAGTTAGGTGGGTAGTTTGTATATTGTTGGCCAAAATAAAGAGCGGATGAACAGTCGAGTGATGCTGTTTGAAGCCAAATTGGTAGGTAGGTATATACCCTCCAATCACTGTCTCAAGCCGCTGCTTCATTATGCCTTCAAAAATCTTGCCCAGTACTGGAAGCAGTGTAATTGGTCTGTAGTTGCTCGGTTGTGTATTGTCCAGTCCATTTTTGGGTATAGGGATTATTAAGCCGTTTTTCCATGTTTCTGGGATTCTGCCATTTGTGATGCAGTTGTTCAATTCAGTTAGGATCAGTTTGTGTGTTTCGTGAGTTAGGCTTTTCAAGACTTTTGCCTTAATTTTATCTTTCCCCGGTGCAGTGTTCTTGATGTGCGCTAGGGCTTCATAGTACTCTGTGTCTGTGATCAGTGTGCAGGCATAGTTTGGTGAGTTGTTAAAATAGTTCGAGTACCAGTCGTTGATCAAGTTCCAGTTGTCATTGTCGAAGTTAGGGTTTGTCGATATGCTGAAGGCCCTTTGATAGTGTCTGGCGAATGCGTCCGCTTTCTCTTTGTCTGTGTAGCGTTCTATTCCGTTTGCGTCAATTGTGTCAGTAGTGCCAGTCTTCCTGTATTGCGCCAGTTTCTTAATTTTTCGCCAGTATGTTTTGCCTTTGTCCTTCTGTATTTCTTTACATGTTTCAAGTCATTTGTCTTGTCGGTATTGTCCAATCAGAGTTTTAATGTTTCTGTTAAGTTGGTTCATTGTCTTTTTTAGGTCGTTATTTTGAGTGTTTGTATATAGTCTGTACAGTTCTCTCTTATGTTTTATTAGTCTCAGTATGTATTTGGGTAGTGTATGTCGGTAGAAAGCATTTTTTATTTCCGGGCTAAATTTTCCTATGGCTAGTGAAAGTTGTTGTATGGTTTCTATTGAAATGTGCTGTGCTTGTGATTGAATGTAGTCATGTATATGTTGTTTCACTTTGTCTATGTCAGTCTTTGTTAGGTTTAAGTTTTTCTCTATAAGAGGTGTATTGGAGGTAGGTTGCGTATGTTGTAAGTCTATGTTAAACGTAATAGCCAGGTGGTCGGATCCCAGCTCGTTGGTTAAGTTTATGTTGTTGATGGTGTTTGTCAAGTTTTTTGTGTGCAGTAGAACGTCTGGTGTTGAGTCTGGGTTTGCGGGCATCAGAAAAGTTGGTGGGGTGTGCTGTTTTATAAAGTCGGAGTTTTGCAAAAATCTTTTAAGTTGTTTCGTTTTGTTCGTGTTCAAGTTAAAGTCGCCTATAATTATTGCATATTTGTAGATGTTCGCCTTAGTCAGTATGTTTTGTTCTAGGTTGGAGTGTGGGTGTATGTATGTCAGAAATATGTGTATCAGGTCGTTTAAGTAGGGTATGGTAAAATGTAGACAGTCGTTCAAAGGGTTGTTGAGGGAAGGAGGATTTGCTCTTCCAAGTTTAACGTTTGGTTTTAGGAGAGCTGCGACCCCGCCCCTGGCATGATTGATGGTATTTCCATGCCTATAGATATACTGCCAATTTCTGTACGTTGGTGTTTGTCCTAGTTTGGTTTTAGTCTCTACAAATATGCAGCAGTCTGTGTCGTTTTGTTCTATGTAATTGTAAATAAGTGGTTTTTTGCTGTTAAGTCCGTTGATGTTCGCGTAAAGTACTTTCAAATTGAATCTTGCATGCTCGTTACTGTCTGTCTCACTTGTTCGCAGGGTTCGGTTGGAGAGCGTCCCTCGGGCCGGAGCATGTCAAACATTAGGATGTATACATGGTTCCCGAAGAAAACAACGGAGGTGTCAATGTCGAAGTCTTCTATAAATTGTTTTCGTAGTTTTTTTAGTAGTTCGTCTCTGTTGGTATTGTTTGTCTTGTTAAGCTGATGTTTGTATTTGTTTATGATGTGGTCATGTGTTGTAATGGGTGTGTGTATTCTACTTGCCACTGTCGTTGTCTCCGCAATCCCGGACGTACGTTTGTTAACACATTTTATTTTTACGTTTGGGATTCCGACGATTGGGGCTGTCGGTCGTTTTGGGCACTTCATGCTCCATGCTGCGTGGTCCTCTGAGTTGCATGCTGCGCACTTGGTTGGCAGTGGCGACTCGCACCTGGAAGTTGGATGGGGTCCCTGGCACTTGTTGCATCTTGGCGATTGTTTGCAATCTTCAGTTTTGTGGCTGAATAGGTTGCATTTGCCACACGGCGCAGGCACGGGTGCTGGTGGTTTACTTTCGGTGATTTTGAAAATGCGGCCCAAAAAATGAACCGCACGGTCGCTCATCAACCTTTCGTATGTGGATATGTCGCCGGTTATTAACCTCATCATGAGTGTTGGTGCGTTGCGCTCTCGCGAGATAATTCTCCTGCAGAACCTTATTTTGAAGCCCTGCTGCTCCAGGCGTTCCAGAAACATGCTGTCTTCTCGTGGGAGATATTTTCCTCTAAAATTCATATTTACTGAGATTTCGGACTTTGACGCACTAATGAGCAACCCTGTATAATCATGAGCGAGTAAAATTTAGAGCTGGCGAGTGATGGAGTATATGGTCGTTACTCTCATAGAGTGGCGAATCTAGAACTGGGGGGGGGGGGGGGGGGTAGGTTACCGTTATTTTAACGTGATGTTGAAATATACGTATATACAGGGTCGTGACGGACGATGACATAGAAACTATTGTTGTCTGGGGAGTTGCAGACCCATAGCCCCTCCCCCCTTGATTCGCTACTGCTCGCATATAATGTAATTGTTCTAATAATATTTTAAAATTTAGTAGTCGTTGGGCTTGTAATTTTCTAAATGCTAAATTCTTTCCGGGATTCCGGCTATAGAGCGCCCTTGAAGGTGGTAACAGTTACCAGTTTGTATGTACTTGCGACTTCACATGTACCCAATAACACCAAATTGCATAGCAGGAGTAAATTCCCTTCAAGGAAAGAATGGTTTTCTTTCTTTAGGTTGTTCACAGAAATGTATCAGCCCACATGCGTGAAACTGCTCCAATTAAATTTTTTCATATAGAACACCCTGTATATTAGTTCAAATACGGGAAGACCGTTAAATTTCCTCTAAAACGATATATCATGTTTCTATACCTAAAGCGTTAAATTTCCGAAAGAAATGGGAGATTTTTGCAAAAATTTGATTATGTCGACGTATTTGTCAAAATAGCCATGAAATGTCATAACAGTTGAAAATTTTGCAATTCTTCAAACTAGTTGTCAGCTTAGTTATAGGTACAGCTTCTGTACGCTTTTAATACAAAATTGAGAGGAACAATTATTCAATTGAAGTTTTAATGAACCTATTTATTCTTCACCGATAATGTACCAATTGTTTGCAAGGACATGCAGAAAATTCAACGAAATGACGAATATAAGACAATTTAATTATTTACGATATAAAACTGAATTGAAACATGTAATGTTTTACGGTTTTTTGGCTTACGGTTTCTGGTAAGGTTTCTTCATAGCAGACCACCTACAAACAGTCCGAACACTTATCGAGAAGACAACAGAGCACAATATCCCAATACATATAGCATTCATAGACTACCACAAAGCGTTCGACAGTGTCGAGACTTGGGCTTTCCTGTCGGGAATGAATGACGCAAGAATAGACTCGAGATATACCGCTATAAAGGAAGACATCTACAAGGAGGCCACCTTTCACGTTAAGAAGAAGAAGAAAGAAAGGGGGGTCCCACCTCCCTCGTACCACTCCCAGACCCTGAAGGGATCTGAAAGTGCCCCCGAAAGGATTGGAAAGGTATGTTATTAGGACTTGTCGGCAAAATTGAAGGAGTTAATGTGTGTACTTGAATTGAGATTCTTTATTTATTTATTTAGTTACAAAATTATTTGCCGACTTGCTTCCAGCAACTGTGCAATTGAGTGAAGGCTCCCTTTATGTCTATAAAGATAGCAACCTTAAATTTATAATCATTGCTCACATCATTGAGCATTAATTTTATAGCATCGTCGGAGCTTTTGCACTTGACGAATCCGAACTGCCGATCTTTGTGGAGTTCGTGATTTGGCTGGTCGTCCATTAGCTGAGTTTTAATATAGTGCTCCAACATTTTGCCAAATATTGACAATAGTGTGAGTGGTCGGACTGCCTTCGGGTCTTCGTTGATTTTGTTCCCTTTTGGGATAGTGACCAGTGTTCAAATAACATTTGAACATTGTTGTAGAGATTTGTTGGGCTTGTGACTTTTTGAATTCCGAAAATGGTGCGCCCCTGTCGAAGATCTTCGGGCCGGTCACCACAAGTGCTATTTCCGGGTTTAGCGATTGAAAGGTTGATTCTCCAGCTTATCATAGTCGCGATAATTTTAGCATCCTGTAGATAAGTGGTCATTGTTTTCTTTTGAGTGGCTCACTTGTCAGAGCTGACCGATGACCATTGTCTTGAATTTGAAGGATGTGAGAAATCACTCTATAGCGTTCGGCGGGAGGTCTACTTTTGGTACCCTTTAGAATCAGCCCACATTCCAATGGCGCGACAACCCCAGGGGCCGAAACCCAAATCGTGGGAAACATCTTTCCCTCACCCTGCATCTCCAATTTTGACCACGCAAGTCGAAAGAAGGGACAAAAGAGTCATCGCCAGACACTTGTCGGGAGCAGTCGCCACACACTCTTCGGGACTACACCCAGTAGTCATCTCAAAAAGAGTCTTTGATATAGACTCGTCGGGAAAACACAGTTTTCACCAGAGACTCGTCGGGACAACAGAGTCGTCGACGCACACTCGTCGGGACTACACCCTGTAGTCATCTCATTATCTCAACACAGGTTTTCATCTGACACTTGTCGCAAACAGTCGTGAGCATACACTCTTCGGGACTACACCCAGTAGTCATCTCAAGACAGTCTTCGCCACACACAAATAGTCACAAGTCTACAAAGGTAGAACTGCCCAGCCCAATCGCACACTGAAGTAATAAACGGTGGTTACCAGTACTGGTTTCCCACTTGGCAAAAGGCCATAACGCTTATTATTTCCTCGACTGCACCAACTAGACCCACCAAACACTAATCCTCCAAAACATTTGGTCCATCGAGCCGGATAGCAATACTCTCAAAAACCATTCGGTCTTTCGAGCCGAAACATTTGGTTCTCCTCCAGAACATTTGGTCCTTCGAGCCGGATCAAGTTAGTTACAACTTGATCGAAGAAGCAGCGGCAGCAGCAGTGTTAGTGGGTCAAGTACCGAACCGCAGTGAAGTACTAGTGGGTCAAGTACCAAAGCACAGTGAAGTGACAAAGTAGTAGAATTGAGGTAGGATCTAAGCTATTTTCTAACTCGAAATTGCATTGTATTTGATAAGTCAATCCCCAAGTGCTGCTGAATAAGTTAAGTCAATAGTTCAAGTTAAGTTGCTTATTTTAAATTTAGTTAAAATGGAGCCCTTAATTAAGCGTCGAAGTGCGATAAAAGGCAGCATCACTCGTATTCAATCTTGGCTCAATGCAAATGAGCAAACAGAATCGAATCCTTTTCATTTTGAAAGGCGATTAGAAACACTAAAGAGCTCGTATAGCTCATATTGTGATATTCAGCAGCAAATTGAGGACTCTGCTCCGGAACAAGAATCCGACAGAGATAATGTAGAAGAGCAGTATTTCGATGTGTCAGCACGATTGTGCTCTAGAATGAGTGATATTACTCGCAATAACTGCTCAAACCCAAGCTCATCCTCAGGAACTCAAGTACAGGCATCCACATCAACCCGAGTTAATAAACCGCAATTAAATATCCCTCCCTTTAACGGCGCACTCATTGAATGGGAAGGGTTTTATCAATTGTTTGAAGCCTTAATTGAAAAGGACAGCGTATTGACTGATGTTGAAAAATTAATCTATTTACGCTCATATTTGTCAGGAGAAGCTCTCAGTTTGATAGCTAACTTAAAATTAACTAACTCAAATTTTTCTGTGGCTCTCAATACGCTTAAAGAAAGATATGCAAATCAACTCAACATAATCTATGCACACATAAGAAACATCGTGAATGTTCCGCAAATCACAAAGGCAAATGCGCTCAATTTGAGACAATTTATCACAACTATTAAACAAAATTGTGATGGGTTAAGAAACTTACACGTAAATGTGGATGCTTGGGACTTAATGTTAGTATATTTATGTTCGGAAAGGCTGGATGCCAGCACAAGAAGGGCCTTTGATTTTGAATTAAAGGCAAATGATCGCCCCACTTTGCAACAATTTTTAAAGTTTTTAAATACAAAGTGCTCGGTTCTAGAAAGAGCTATTATACCTGAATTATCGACTTCTCACACTGTCAGGTATAATCACAAAGGACACCAGTTTGTCCATGTTACTGATAACAGAAACAATGTTTCTTTGGAGCCACGCAATGCTCTTTCTCGTTATAAACATAACGGAACCTCTCACCTCGCAAGTTCGTGCTTGTTTTGTAAGCAAGGACACCGCATTTATGGCTGCTCTAAGTTTGCGAATCTGTCGCTAAATGAGAAATATAAGGTTATCAAGAAAAACCGATTATGCTTTAACTGTCTGGGTTCTAAACATACTGCCAAAGAGTGTCAGTCTCAACGTTGTCGCATTTGTAAACAACCTCATCACACCCTGATCCATAAAGAGAGCTCTAGTACTCGTCCCAGAACTCAGTCAAACTCAAGCAATAGTTCTTCACAAGTACCCAATTGGCGAAATTCGACTCATAACACGCAATCTCACACTCAGCCACAAGTATCAAGCAACACCGTGTTACACAACACGGCCCCCTTAGTCAATGCACCCTCTGAAATTCAAATTAACAGTTCGACATCTCATGTAATTCCATCACCACATCAAGTTCCTTTTAATACCGTTCTGAGCACGCATGCAAATAGCAAAGAAGTCTTGCTAGCAACTGCCTATGTCAAACTAGTTTCCGTAAAACAAGAAATCGTATATGCTAGAGCACTTCTCGATTCCTGCAGCACCACATCACTTATTAGTAGGCAGTTGGTAGAAAAACTAGGAATAAATTCTAGAGACAGTCCCATAACTCTAACAGGAATTCATGGAATTGCAACCCACACTAACAAAATGGTAGACATTTCGGTATTCTCGACAGTCAAGGAGAATACCAAATTTGATATTTCATGTTATGTCCTAGACAAAGTCACGAAGAGCATGCCCCATTGCACGCTAATTAGAGAAAAAATTGCAATACCTCCCGGTTGCACGCTTGCTGATCCCCATTTCCACATTCCTGGACAAATAGACATGCTTTTAGGCGCAGATGTCTATCATTCCATTGTTTATGGACCCCCCTCTCAAATACCCAGGAATTTATTGTATATGGTGGAAACTCATCTTGGCCACATCATAAGTGGACCGATTCCCGTAGATAGTCTCATTTATTGCAATACTCAATCTAGTTCAGCTCAACCCCCATTTAGATCAGAAAACGCGTGTCACTTAATTCATGGCAACAACATACAAATAAACGATATGGTCTTGGTTAAATCCGAAGATTGCAAACCCCTTGAGTGGCCGCTAGGCCGAATTGTTGAAATTATGCCTGGCAGTGATGGTAAGGTTCGACTAGTAAAAATTCGAACTATTAATGGAATTATTACCCGTAATATAACAAAGATTTGTCCTCTTCCAATAGAAAATTGAAATTTACGTGCTTTGTTAGAATAAGTTAGTATATAGTAATGCTGGTATGTTTTACTTGCTCAATTGAAGTCGCAATTTGTTTGTTTAAGTTAGGCTAATTAGTTGAAGCTATGTCGCTTCAAGGCGGGCAGTATGTTCAAATAACATTTGAACATTGTTGTAGAGATTTGTTGGGCTTGTGACTTTTTGAATTCCGAAAATGGTGCGCCCCTGTCGAAGATCTTCGGGCCGGTCACCACAAGTGCTATTTCCGGGTTTAGCGATTGAAAGGTTGATTCTCCAGCTTATCATAGTCGCGATAATTTTAGCATCCTGTAGATAAGTGGTCATTGTTTTCTTTTGAGTGGCTCACTTGTCAGAGCTGACCGATGACCATTGTCTTGAATTTGAAGGATGTGAGAAATCACTCTATAGCGTTCGGCGGGAGGTCTACTTTTGGTACCCTTTAGAATCAGCCCACATTCCAATGGCGCGACAACCCCAGGGGCCGAAACCCAAATCGTGGGAAACATCTTTCCCTCACCCTGCATCTCCAATTTTGACCACGCAAGTCGAAAGAAGGGACAAAAGAGTCATCGCCAGACACTTGTCGGGAGCAGTCGCCACACACTCTTCGGGACTACACCCAGTAGTCATCTCAAAAAGAGTCTTTGATATAGACTCGTCGGGAAAACACAGTTTTCACCAGAGACTCGTCGGGACAACAGAGTCGTCGACGCACACTCGTCGGGACTACACCCTGTAGTCATCTCATTATCTCAACACAGGTTTTCATCTGACACTTGTCGCAAACAGTCGTGAGCATACACTCTTCGGGACTACACCCAGTAGTCATCTCAAGACAGTCTTCGCCACACACAAATAGTCACAAGTCTACAAAGGTAGAACTGCCCAGCCCAATCGCACACTGAAGTAATAAACGGTGGTTACCAGTACTGGTTTCCCACTTGGCAAAAGGCCATAACGCTTATTATTTCCTCGACTGCCCCAACTAGACCCACCAAACACTAATCTCAAAAACCATTTGGTCCATCGAGCCGGATAGCAATACTCTCAAAAACCATTCGGTCTTTCGAGCCGAAACATTTGGTTCTCCTCCAGAACAACCAGTGTTCCAATCTTCCATGCTGCCGGGAAGTATGCAAACCTGAAGCAATCATTTAGGATCCTTGTTAGAAATTCAGCGATTGCAGGAACCACTGTCTTAATTAAGATGCCAGGGATCTCATCTGGTCCACAAGCTCGCTTTGTGTTTATATAAGTTAAATACTCAAGCACGCTGTCCTCTGTGATGGAGTCCATTGCGTGTTTTGTTGCTATGATATATGTTAGCCTGATCTCTGAGCATTGAGTGCAAGGCAGTCTCCCATTGGGTCATGCTTGTGTATAAAGGTATTCACCATCTCTGCAGCGGTATCCTCGAAGCTGATGGTTGTCTTACCAGTGTTGGAGTCGAACAGTGATTGCTCATAGTTCTTCTTGCCAGATTTTTGTGCCGCCAATTTATATGGTAGACTCCATGGGTCTTTGGTGAGCTCTGTATCTACAAATTCATCCCATGATTTGGCTGATAATGATGCTACGTACTCTCGGAATTTTCGAGCGTGTTCGTGATACTCGGCAAAGAGGCGTTCCCTTTCATACACTCTTCTTTCCCTTTGAGCAGATCTTCTGCTGTTATACATTCTTTTCTTTAATTGTTCTGCTCTTTCATTCCACCACACAGGTTTGCGGGAGTATATTTTCCTGATGGGAATAGAGCGTTCAGCAACGAGCTTTAGGCTCTCTGTGAGAGCACGGATCCTGAGATCTATGTTTGCCGTGGTAGGCTGCCAGACTGTATGTCTTTCAATTTCTGCCATTAGTTGTTGGTTAGATCAATTGCTTGATTGGAGTTGATGGTATTTCTAACTCGCCTGAGAGTGACGCCTTCGTTTTGACTTTGGTGTAGGGCATAATCAAAGGTGATCAGCCGATGGTCACTGATCGAGGTATTGTGCACAGTCCAGTTGGATGTTCTTGAGCTTGCCTCCAACGTGGATATCATTACATCTATATTGGTGCCTCCCCGTATTCCACCGAATGTTGTATAGTTGCTTATTTCACTGCTGATAAAAAAGCCTTCCCTATTTAGGAAGGCAATGAAATTTTCTCCTCTTGCATCTATGCTGTCTGAAAACCAAGCAGGGTGATGTGCATTGGTGTCAACTGCATATATATTAGGTAGCTGACTTTCGGTGTTTAACTACTCCATATAGGAGAGATGTCTCTCGACAGCTTCATCCTTTTTTGGTGGCCAATAGAAGGAGCCCATGTAGACCCACGACCAGGATGTATATGGATACAAGAGCAACTGCTGCATGTTCCTCAGTGTATTGAGTAAGTTTGAGTGTTTTGATTCTTGGATTTAGTATGACTATGCATGCTTTAAATTTGCATCTTTGGTCTGCAATCAACTCGCATGATGCAGCCGCAAAGGGCAGATTGAATTTGTCCTTAAACTTGTGACAGTAATGCTCCTGCAATAACAGAATGTCGAAGGGCGCTGTTGGTGGCGTTATAGTTGTGATAAAGATTCTGTTGCCCTTTCTTATCTTTTTTTTCGTTAATCTTTAATAGATTAGAGCTAATTGTCATGTATTTCGAAATCAATATTGGAGACGTAGTTCTCCATCCTGCGTTTGTATGCAGAACATTTTGCGTCCCTGGGACGATGTTTGTTGTCCTCTATTTTTGCTTTTACGTAAAGAATGCATTTATGCTTTTCAGGTAGTTCCTTCTTTGGGCAAGTCCTCGAGTCATGCTCCTCCGAGCAGTACCCACATGCTGCCTTATTCCTGCACTTGGGAGCCGTATGTCCGTACCCTTGGCAATTGTAGCATTGGGATATATACACTTTGTCTTCGATTTTGCACGAGTGCCAATCTAGAAAAGGTGTCTTCATGTGTAATGGGATTATCCTAGGTTTAGCGTTAACTTCAATTGTCCAGTGAACAAAATGCTTGTTCCTTGGTCCGAATTTATATACTGGCTTTATTTCGATTTCCTCTACTCCTTCTATGTTGTTTTGGGAGATTATTTCTTGTGCTAGTGGGTCTTGGCTAATGTCTGATGGTACATTAAAGATTACCAATCTTGGACGAAACTTGTTTAGACTTTTTACTTAAACTTTCAGGTTCTTTAGAGCCGTACAATTTTGAACTTTGTCAATGCAGTCATCTGATGTCTCGATAATGACTTTATTGTCCTTTGTGGCGTAAATTCGATTGGGTTTGAACCCAACCTCGTTCGACTTAATTGTGTGCATGGTGGTTCTCTTTAGATCTTCTCCGGTGACGTTACCGCCATCCGAGGAGATTTGTATCTTATATGTCTTGCCAGTTGGTATTGGTTTCCTGATTCCCGCTACTCCTACTGAGTTGCTTGTGGCAGAAGCCACTCCAACATAGATAGAGGTTGGAGCCTTATTCGTTTTTTGCTCTTTTTGTATCTCGTTTATTTTAACATTCTGAGCTTGAATCAGATTCTTGATTTCCTCCATTTGCGCGTTGTTTTGTTTAAGCACATGGAGTAGTGTGCCTTTTATGCCCTTAGACAATTCTTTCATCTTAAGTAGATACTTTGTAATAGATTTCCTTACTTCCTTGTTGACTTTGGGCATCAGTTCCTGCACGCAGTCCACCGTATTCTCGAGCGAATCCAGCTTGTCCTTCAAGAGTCCAGCAATTGCCTCATCTCTTGGAGTTTCGTACCTTGTCCGCTTTGAACCTCTTTCTGCATGCTCAAACTCCATGTCGGAGCCCGAGTCCATCCTCCCACATGTCCCCAGAGCAGAACAGGAGCTTTGGCCGCAATTCCGCCGATCTCCAGAGGGGTACCCAGTCCCTCTTTTACACCTCTTAGCCGTAGACAGGAGCTTATTGCGTAGTCAGACCCAAAAAAGAACTCCGACTTATAGCCTGTCAGTCGTTGCCCGCGAGAAGCCCACGGGGAGGGGGGTGTCGACTTTAACCAATATAATATAATAATATTTTTCACTTTGTGAATTTATATTTTTGCCGCCTTCCAACAATAATCACACCTCGGATAGACCTCATTGGTTTCGATAATGCCACTGCGCAAAGCTACCTTTCACGTTAATATAAACGATTACCTACACACGGGAAAAATTAATCTGAACAAAGGGGTACGGCAAGGGGACCCGATCTCCCCCAAATTATTCACCGCAGCCATAGAAACGGTTTTCAAACAACTGAACTGGGACGAGAAAGACATGAAGAGCGACGGGGCATACCTAAGTCACTTGAGATTTGCGGACAACATAATAACGAAAATGGAACAGCATTAGCACAACATGCACAACAAAAGTTACATAATTTTGATTTTGATAACACAAAAATATTAATCAATGAAGACAATTATAATAAGAGAAGAATCCATGAAATGATACAAACTAAAAACATCAGAATGCAAAGAATTTTAGATCAAACACAGACAATCTTAGCTCTGTATATCACACACTAATTAAATGAGCGCATGCATACACTGATTGGACCAAGTAAATGGAATATAAACACCTGACATTGAGAATTGCAGAGCAATTGATATTCCTAGAATGCAAAGAAAAAGCGAAATATAAACAGTTTCTTTATTCTCTCGCTCGATATCGAACAAAGTATGAATTTCAATAGCCAGTCAAATGTGAAGGTAGAGACAGCTATCTATACATGTAAGTTAAATTTGAATCTCTGAATAGATTCTAGTCTTTTCCCGGACATGATTGTCCTGACTCATCACCTGTAAACCTATTGTTTTTAATATACTTTTTAATATGTGTGCAATTTGTATTTTAGTATGTGAATTTTGATAGAACTGTTTTTTTTTTAATTAATGATGACTGTGAATGTGTATTTTAGACAAACTGATGATGGTGGAGAAAGACACCGACACCTATTTGTGACACTGTAAATAATAAACAATAAAATTGACTGAAACCCAGGAATTTCTTTTGGATTAAATTGAAATACAGTCAGGAAAATATACACAGTAATTATAACAAGTTGCCCTCAGGAAATATCGATAGATAACACCATTATAGAAAAAGTAGAGCAATATACATATCTGGGGCATCCAATTAAAATTGGCAAAGGAAATCAAACTGCCGAAATCAAACGTAGAATCCAACAGACATGAGCGGCATTTGGAAAGCTCAGCCATATTCTAAAAGATCGAGACGTCTCAATGTACCTAAAACGTAAGGTCTACAACAGCTGCATCCTCCCCGTTGCCACCTATGGCCTGGAAACGATGGCTATCACCAGGCAAAACTTAGAGTGACTCAAAAAGCAATGGAACGTGCGATGCTGGAAATCACTTTGAGGGACAAAGTGCGCAACACAGGTATCCGGACAAAAACAAAAATAATAGACGTCATGACGAGAACAGCGGAACTCAAATGCCAATGGGCAGGACAGATAGATAGATAGATAAAAATTTATTGAACATTCCCATTAATAAAATTCACAAACAAAGTTAACAAACATAACTCCCATGTCTAGCCAGATGTTCGGCCGGTTGCTCTTTGCCCATGATCTAGATAGGCGCGCTAAGTCGTCCATTACCTGGGCAGTGCCCTAACATGGACATTCCCGAGCTAGCCATACGCACGACAACGTCAGGAGATAGTCTTGAAGTGGCGGTTTTGGTTTTATTCGAGGGGCATTCAATAAGGAAAAAAGGTCTTCCTGAAGGGAAGCCAAAAACCCCTTTTGCTTCGACCTTTAAGTTTGATACTGTCAGCCGTGGCGTTAACCGCCGCAGTTTCAACTAGATGACCAAATCCATCCGCCCCCGCCCGATCGGTGCAAGGACCAGCCAACACCAGCCAGAACGAGGCAGGACGAACCCGTCAAGTCACGTTATGTTGGATTTGTGCGTTTCCAGCCTGCTAGAAACGACTGTCTGCAGCTGGCAGGCAATGTTTGTTTGTCGTCTCGTACTGTCAGGGACAAAATCCTCATAAAATATGGGAAGTCGCTTATACAGGGGACCATGGGTTGGGCGATCGTTTGCTCTTACTTGGGTGATATTTCGCGTAAGGACTGAGCCTTGCACTACGCTATGATAACATTTTTCAGCGATGGTATCTATATAGTCGGCTAATATAGGCCATCCCTGTAGCTTCGTGCATTTCGGTTATTCTGGTGTATCTGTCAGCCGATAGGACGCCCCTTAGGAACCTATTTTGGGTCCTTTGAACACGTCGTCTCGTGGAATCACAGACAGAGTGCCAGTGACAGGGGAGCCGTATGTCAGTATGGGCCTTATAGTGAAGGTGTAGAGCAGAAGTTTGTTTTGAGGTGACAGAAATGAATTTGGCTCCAGAAGAGAGTACAACTTTCTTCGGGCCATGAAAGTCTTTTGTACAGCATAGTCAACATGCTTGTTGAAGTGAAGTCGGGCGTCTAGTTTGAATCCCAGGTATTTCACCTCTTTTACTGGCTGGATTGGAGTATTTTGCACCATGAGTGGCGATAGGATTTTATTGTTAGTAAATTTGCGCGAGAAGATAATAAGTTCAGTCTTCCTAGGATTCACTTTAAGCTTCCATTTATCGAAATACGGCGTCAATAAACTCAGGTGATGCGCAATGCCTGCCGCGAGATTTCGCAGCCTGAGCATAGAAAGACGATGTGTAGATAGCCGTATCATCCGCGTATTGTGCTATTTTTGTAGTGGGACGTTTTGGAATGTCTGCTGTATACAATGTATACAGCAACGGCGAAATCACTGTACCTTGTGGTACTCCTGCCGCGATGCGTCTTTTGGCAGAAGTGGAATTCTCCACTTTCACCTGGATGGTACGATTTTTTATGTAAGACGCTATAAGGGAAACTAGGTAGAGTGGCAGTGAATGTACGGCAAACAACTTATACAGCAGGCCTGTGTGCCAGACTGTGTCGAAGGCCCTTTCCATATCGAGAAGCAGCATTACCGTACTTTGAAGCTTGAAGCTATTAATGCGATCCTAGCAGTCTGCAGCGTTGTGAAAGACCCCGAGAAACAAAAAGAAGCACGGGAAGACCCCAAACGAGATGGATCGATGACGTAAGGACGATAGCAAGAAAACAGTGGATGAGAACACCGAACGACAGAGAAGCATGGAAAAAACTGAAAAAGGCCTATATCCAACAATGGAAGTATGAAGGCTAATAAGAAGAAGAAGATATTTTTTAAGTGGAGGTGTTAAAATATCTATACTCTATTGGCCAGTACCAACTATTTCAGTTTCAGTTGCGCCCCATGCAAGTGGCGCATCGTCAATATAGAGTGCCATTTTGGGAATAAAGTTTAGTAGTTTGTAAACCCGTCAACTCTGTGTGCTTCAACTTAGTCTGAACGATATTTCCTGACACTTTGCAACAATTTAAATTAGGCAAATTTAGCGACGAAGAGCCGAAATCGAATTATATTCTAATCCACGCCTTCTGAAGCAATCTTGATGTAAAAACGAGTGTTAGTAATTACGAAATTAACGAGTTTCTGTCAGCTCACCTGTCCACTGAAGTCACTGCCCAATATTTAACAATGCACGGGGGATCGCTTGGGTGCAGAACTTTCGGATTATATATTTATTTGTTTACTTTTAAAAGCGTCTTAGCGCGTGTAATACTTTCATAGTACTACCACAGCTTATCTATCATGATATATAAGCTGTGGTACTATCAATTTGTTAAGTTTCTATTGAGAATTTGCAAACGTTACTTTTTGGAAGCAATACTTCCACAACTTAAACCTCTGGTTTTAGCTGTATGTTCTGACGATTAGTTACTGTAATTACTAGGCAGGATACTTTTAACGGCAAATTGATTGCCGATCAATCGATGAAATTGATGAATAATGTTTATTTATTCTAATAACATTTTGAACAATAACATGTAATGATGACAAACATTATAGCGAAAATGACATTTTGTCAGAATTGTTCAAAAGCATTCAGTTTGCTAGTTGTATTGTCTCAATCAGCAAAACACCTTTCAGATTAACAGGTTACGTTTTACAAAACAAAGCTACTTATTTTTTCTTATATGGTACGACCGTGTGATCCGAATCGCCCCTGTTCTTGTGCACCTCAACGTTACACGAATTGCAATATAAATCGCTACCACAGTCGTAGCACTTGATTGTGGCGTCGTTGTTGCAAAGAACGCACCAGGGAAGTTCAGGGGATGAGCGAACATAATCATAGTCTTCATCGTCATAATCATCATGAGGGAATGCCATCTTCGACCCACCCACTGGACATCTCTCAAGTGAAAGTCCTGCAACCATCTGAAAATAAAATGGTAAATTACTCTTAACAATTTCAGACCATCCTATTAGGCAGCACTTACTCTTTTAGTAATTCGCTCTACTTCATTTTCGGAGTCTGAATCGCTTGAAGTTCGTTCTGTTGGGTTGCTCTTAAGCTCTTCTCCTTTCAGGGCCGCGAGTCGAAGGCTTAGATCCTCGTGGTTTTGGTGTAATGAATTTATTGCTTGTTCAGAAGTGTACTGTTCCAAAAGGGCGTCGGCTTTCTCTTGATCACTTCGCATGTCAGGCATGAAGAGCTAGTTAGGATTAAAGGTTTTTCGTATTTGGAATATTATATTTGAATTATCAGTTAAGGTAGTAACTTACTGGCTTAGTAGCATGAGGTGTACTTTCAAAGGGGTTGTGTTTTAATCTTGCCAGGCGTTCGCGTAACTCACTATCTGAAGGCGGTAAGGGATGCTTTTCCTTCAGCTTTTCCAGTCGATCTACTAATCCCTTGTCGGTAACTGATAATCCATTTTTCAAGGCACTCATCTTTGGATCCTCTCTGTAGACGGTGATCGGAGGAGCTGACGGATTTTCTAGGTTTTCCAGCCTCCTAAGCGAGCAACTGTTTAAGAACAAACACCATTGAAAAAAAAAATAACGCACTTAAAAAATCTATCTGGAGGGATAATAGTGTTTTCCTTATCGTCTGATTGCTTGTTCAGTTTTGGGTAACAAGTTCGGCATACTTTGAATTCTCCTTGGCCCTTTGAAGGTATTTGGCACTTTTGCTGGAGGCACTTGCTGCATAATGAAAGACCACAGATGGCGCATCCCGACTGAAAAAGAACATTTAGCTGTTTTGGAGCCGTATTTTTTCAAAGCGATATAGATTTATGCTAGATCAGGATTTTGAGTAATCGCAGTTGTGACTAACGGGAAATCTGGACATAAGCTACTGCTGCACGACGTTAAAACAAATACAGTTTTTAAATAGAAATTACATCTACTGTTAAACTGTACAGTAATAGTTACCTCCTTGTGAAAAAAATTGTATTTGGTATTGCAATGATTGCAGGACATGTTGCAACGTGTCTTGGGACGATACTGACTCACTTTAGTTCACTTTAAAAGCAAATTTTTGTATAAGAAATATGAATTATTAAAAAAATCTTCTTAACATTACAGCAAATACAAAACCTAAATATTTACTGGCGTCAGATTGTCAGATGAGATGACTAGCAGCTGATTTCAGTAATAAGCGTTAGGAATATATTTGGCAACACAGCTGGACGGAAGCCAGGAGCTTTATTAGTTCTTCTGTTTATTGTTTAATATTTTGTAGAGATTTGTTCTAATTACAAATTCCTGTAATTATATAGATAGTCAGGTTCGTGTGTTCTCTGTTAACCATATTGTCACCTATAGAAAATCGCCTTACCCTCAAGTTTTCTATAATAGAAATATTTCTTATACATACTATATGTATTTTTCCCACTTTTCCCACTTTTTTTTCCTTTTGCGTTATACGCAAAAAACTGGGTGAGTTATATTAGAAACCGTTTCTGATTTCTTTTACATGGCGCTCCAAAAAAATTAATTAATATTATATTTTATTAACGGAGCAATCCGTCTTAGCCAAGGGAGGAAACTTTGCTATTAGCCCGAGAACGATACCAATAGAGGAAATTATCGTGAACACCGAAACAGCATTGCAAGGACTCCCAGAACAAACGGCAAATGAAATTCGTCTGGAAACCACCCAAATCCTACGAAAAGCGAAACCACCACCAAGCAACTTAAGCAGAGAAGAACAACATGCCCTCAAGGAAATACGAAGGAACACAAGCATTGTCGTCCTGCCAGCTGACAAAGGAAACGCTACAGTCGTCATGAACAGAGAGCAGTACGAGCAGAAAATCCAAAACTTATTGGACCCAGTCACTTATACGAAGCTCAAAAAAGACCCGACTCAAGCCAAGCTCAGAAACATCAACCGCCTGATCAAAATATCCTCAATAGACGAGAACACCAGGAAGAGGATTATTAGGTCAGAAGCCCTCCCCCCGCGTTTGTATGGATTACCGAAGATTCACAAGGACGGAATACCACTAAGACCAATCGTCAGTGCCCCGGGATCACCAACTTACGATATAGCAAAATATCTATCCTCTCTTCTGCAGCCACATTTGGGGTCCACGGAAACATACATCAAGGATTTCAAACATTTCATTGAGAAGATCCAAGACCTCAGACTGGAACCTACGGATATGCTGGTCAGCTTCGATGTTGTATCTCTATTCACAAAGGTACCCTTGGACGAATCAATAGGATTAGTGGCGGAGCTATTCGAAGAGAGTACAACAAATCTGTTCAAGGCTTGTCTAAAGGGCAGCTACTTCCTGTGGAATGGAGATTACTACGAGCAAAAGGAAGGAGTAGCCATGGGAAGCCCACTCAGTCCGGTGGTGGCGAATCTATTCATGGAGAAGTTTGAGGAAGCAGCGTTGAGCACCGCACCTCTTAAACCAACGATCTGGTACCGATATGTCGATGACACGTTCGTACTATGGAGGCATAGACGCAAAAACCTGGACATGTTCCTCGACCATCTAAACAAACGGCACCCAGACATCCAATTCACCATGGAAGTTGAACAAAACCACCAACTGGCCTTCCTGGATGTTTTCGTGTCTAGGCAGGGGAATCGTTTGGACCACAAGGTATATCGAAAAGCCACCCACACAGACAGATATCTTCACAAGCTACCACTCTCTAACCACCATCCGAGTCAGAAGCAGGGAATCATTAAGACACTCACGGATAGAGCCAGAAAAATATGTGGAGCACAACATCTAACAACGGAACTACAGCACTTGGAAAAAGCTTTTCTTCAGAACGGATATTCCCAGTTGGACATCAAAAAAGCTGTAGGAGTGGGACGTGCTGAAAAAAGTGAGTCCACTCTGAAAGCTTTCCTGCCCTATGTTCCCAGGGTTACGGACAGAATTGGGAGGCTCTTGAGGAAACACAACATAAGAACGGTCTACAAGCCCACAACTAAGATCCGAGAATGTCTAGGGTCAGTTAAAGACAAAAGACCTCACCTAGCAACTGCGGGAATCTACCGGATTCCATGCTCCTGTGGAAGCGCCTACATAGGAACTACTAAGAGATCGGTTGCGACAAGATTAGAAGAACATCGACGGAATTGCAAACTTGGACATGTGGAGAAGTCGGCAGTGGCGGAACATGCCCTCAGCGATGGAACACACAACATATATTTCGGAGAGGCACAGGTCCTGGCCACGACAACAGGGTATCGCCCCCGACTAATACGAGAAGCCATTGAAATCTACAAACACGACGACAATTTCAACAGAAAAGAAGAGACAATGGCGCTGAACAGGATATGGTTTCCAGCACTCACCAACGCAAAAACAGCAAGAAAAAGCAACAGCTCAGGACAGGAGAGAGAAGCCTGTACACCGGAGGATAGCAACAGCCAACAGAATGCGCAAGCTCCTATGACACAGGCCACGTCATCACAAACCACGTCATCGCGACCGGTGCATAAATACGGACTGCGCCCGAGGAATCGCATCAGAACAGTGTAAGCGTTCAAGCAAACCACTTCTGAAGATGCAAGCCACACGTGCTTGCGAAACGTCAAGAAGAAATTCTACCGAACGACGGCCTAAAAAACCGAAAAACCCATTTGTAAAAACAGACTATAGCGAAACAAAAATTTCGGATATTTTTCGTTCGGATTCACAGTAGATCTAGTCTGTTAAATGCTAACAAAATTGGGGAACTAAACAGAATTAAAATGGCGTGCCAAATACAAGGCGTGCTAAATTCACCTTTAACACGATTTTCGTTTTTCACTTAACAAGAAAAACATTATATTTTCAAATTAAAATTTTTGATTTTTGCTTTCGGTTTTGCTCCAGCTTTGCTTTTTTACATTTAGGAAAATAATGATGAAATCCAAAAATGTGGCCACAAAATGTTTGAAGAATTGCAGATTTTATCAAGGAAAGAGCAACCAAAGAAACATTTTTTTCGTGTTTTCAACAGTCGATGTCTCATAAACGGCCAGTCGCAGCAGTTTAATGCAAGAATACGTTTTTGTTCTAAATTTATTGCGAAATAAACCAAATCAAACCACACCTTGCTATATTGAGTGGCTGAAAAGTTGAATCCAATTGAACGCCAACGTGTCAAGAAAAAAGCATTTCCTGCTCAAAAGTCGATATCTCAAAAACGGTAGTTCTAAAAATTTTCGGCTAAGTATACATTTTTTGTTCCAAACTGATCGGAGAACAAACGAATCTAAACAAAAACTCGCGATACTGAGTGGTTCAAAAGTTAGAACCGATTGATTAAATCGGAGTTGTTCGGGCACAACAAACTGCACTGCTGGCAAGAGAACAAGGGCTTGATCTCCAAAAATAAAAATACCCAGTAGATCTTCGCTTAAAAGTACAGCAGCTCTAATCATGTAAAGTAACTAGAAAACGCATATCGAAAATGTCCACCAAATGTTTGAAGAATTGCCGAATTTTTCAAGGAAAGAGCAACCAAAGTGACTTTTTTTTTCGTGCCTTTATCAGCCGATATCTCGTAAAAGGTCAGTCTCAACAGTTTAGAGCAAGACTGCGTTTTTGCTCCAGATTTATTGCGATATAAAACCGAATCAGACCTCACCTCGCTATATTGAATGGCTGAAAAGTTAGAGCCAACTGAACGCAAACGTGTCAAGCCAACTGAACGCAAACGTGTCAAGAAAAAATGCACTTTCCTACTCAAAAGTCGATATCCCAAAAACGGTAGTTCTACGAATTTTCGGCCAAGTATACATTTTTTGTTCCAAACTGATCGAAGAACAAACGAATCCAAACCAAAGCTCGCTATACTGAGTGGTTCAAAAGTTAGAGCCGTTTGTTTTATCGGAGTTGTTTGGGCACAACAACCTGCACTGCTGGCAAGCGAACAAGGGCTTGACCCCCAAAAATACAAATACCTATTAGATCCTCGCTTAAAAGTACATCAGCTCTAATCACGTAAAGTAAATGGAAAACGCATATCGAAAATTTCCACCAAATGTTTGAAGAATTGGACAATTTATCAAGAAAAGAGCAACCAAAGTAACTTTTTTTGTGTCTTCAACAGCTGATATCTCGTAAACGGGCAGTCTGAGCATTTTAGGCCAACACCAAGACCGCGGTTTTTCCCCGAATTGATTGCGAAAAAAACCAAATCAAACCACATCTCGCTATACTGGGTGGCTGAAAAGTTGCTGCCCAACTGAACGCAAACGTGTCAAGAAAACGTGCATTTTCCTAGTCAAATCCCGATATCTCAAAAACGGACAATCTAAGAGGTTTCAGTCAAGTATTCATTTTTTGTTCGAAACTAATCGAAGCACAGACTAATCCAAACGAAAGCTCGCTATACTGGATGGATCAAAAATTAGGACCGATGGATTATGTTGGAGTTCGACCGCCAAAAACAAAACACCCAGTATATTCTCGTTATCATATTGCAGCTGTAATTATGTAGCGCGAACAGGAATATCTGAAATTTTCATAACATTTTTGAAGAATTGCAGGATTTGTCAAAAAAAAACTGAGCAAAGTAACATTTTGCCTCTTCATTAGCCGATAGCTCGGAAACGGCCGGTCGAAAAGTTAAGACCAAGAACGCATTTTTCCCCAAATTCATGGCGGAATGAATCAAATCAAGCCACAGCTCGCTATACTGGGTGGCTGAAAAGTTAGAGCCAAGTGAACGCAAACATGTCAAGAAAAAGTGCATTTTCGCCTTCAAAAGGCGATATCTCAAAAACGGTGAGTCAAGCAGGTTTCGGCTTCATACATTTTTTGCTCCTAATTGATCGAGGCACAAAAGAATAAAAACCAAAACTCGCTATACCGAGTGGATGAAATATCAGGGCCGAATGATTATGTCGCAGTTGTTCGGGTACAACAAACTGCACTAGTGATAAGCGAAAAAAGGGTTTGACCCCAAACAATAAAAACACCCAGCAGATTCCTGAAAAAAATATTTAAAGAGAAAATTTCCAGCAAATATAAGTAACCAAAGTAACATTTTTTTCGTGTCTTTAACAGCCGATATCTCATAAACGGCCAGTCTCAACCAGTTTAGAGCAAGAATGCGTTTTTATTCCAAATTTATTGCGGAACAAACCAGATCCAACCACAGCTTGCTCTACTGAGTGGTTGAAAAGTTTAAGCCCACTGAACGCAAACGTGTCAATAATAATGGCATTTTCCTCTTCAAAGGTCGATATTTTAAAAACTGTAGGTCTTAGAGGTTTCGGCCAAGTATAAGGCAGCTCGTCCTTTGGATGCGTTTTCTTGCGAACTGCGTTCGTCCGATTAGGTAGATATCGGACGAATTATTTCGTCAGATTTCGCAATGTGGGAATCGTCCACTGGAAGCTTTTTTCGCACGAGTTGATCAGTTGTATGTGTAGTTAGGTTATGAATCAAATAATCACGTTTATCCAGCGTCTTAACAGTAATGGATGATTTTCTTTTGGAAAATAGCTATCTTGTCAGAAGGCCATTAATGTTAAAGAGAAAAAGCTATTGGGTTTTTGACATATTAGCAAAACGAAAAGAATTTGGAGAATTCCATCACTTATATGAAGATCTAAAAACGAATGAGAAAATTTTTTTTGATTACTACCCAGCAAACACACCTCGGTCCCTGAGATGTCCCACGGAAGTCATTACGGGATATAAGCCTGGTCCCACGGACGTCTTGCTACGTCCCGATACTTACGTGGGACGTCCATGGGACATACTTTTGGGACTGTTCGGGCCATATATGGGATGATCCTGTAAAGGTCGTTTGGGACATAACTGGGATTATAGACGGTTGTTTAGAGAACATCTGTGAAACGTTCTTAGGTAAATAGTCAACCATCAAATTATTGAAAAATTTAGAGTGTAAGCAATTTAAAAAAAACAAAATACTGAACTAATAGTCTATACTTCAAAACAAACAAAAAACATTTACGTATTACAAACTAAACTTATTTTTGCTATGAATCGAAATTTGCTCTTCTCTCCGAAGCCGGTAAAGTGTTAATTGCTATTTTTTTCTCTTTTGAGTCTTTCCGGCGCGTGCCTGCCTTTTTTCCTGGTTGCTATAAATAGCGGATTTTTTAACAAGCCATCTGTAATAAAAAAGATATATTTTATTATTTATTAATTTCAAAAATAGAACGTCAAATAAAGATATGCCAAATGATGTAAATAAACTTATATGTGAGACCAAAACATTTTTAAATAAAAACACAAACATCTGTGTGCTAACGGCCGATAAATGTAGCAAGACAGTTGTTATGATGAAAAGTGAGTATAGAACAAAAATGCTAGCCTTAATAAATGATTTAAAAACATATAAACCGGAAAAAAAGATCTAACTACAAATGGTCAAACAAAACTAAATAAAATAATAAATTCATGGCATAAAAATAAATTCATAACGGATAATTTAAAACGAACACTGTCTTGCAACAACGGCCGAGCACCATTTATATAGGGCCTGCCAAAGCTTCACAAAGCAGGCCACCCATTGAGACCGATAATTAGCAACATAAATGCCCCAACTTACCAATTATGTAAAGATCTGTCATCTGTGCTGAGTAATATATTGGGAAAGTCGCAATATCACGTTAGGGACTCATGGAGTTTCTGTGAATTTATAAGAAAGCAGAAAATACCTGAGAACCATCGCATAATATCACTTGATGTGGTATCTTTATACACAAACATCCCGATAGATTGCTCAGTACAGTGCATAAGGGATAGATGGTCTGAAATAATGGAGCACACATCATTACCCGAAAATGAATTTATTGGGGCGGTAGAGCTGTGCCTTAAGTCCACTTACTTCCAGTACGATGGCAATTTCTATTCACAAATATATGGAGTAGCTATGGGTTCTCCCATAGCTGCAACAATTGCAAACCTCGTGATGGAAAGTCTGGAAGAGAAACTAATACCGGAATTGAATTTTGAGTGTGGATTTTTTAAAAGATACGTCGATGACTGCATAATGTGCCTGCCAAACCAAAAAGTTCAATACACACTAGATAAATTTAATGCATTCCATGAGACCATTAAATTCACCATTGAGGAAGACAAAAACAAATCAATAAACTTTTTGTATATGACGGTTATATATGACGGTAATGGGGAAATAAAAACAAACTGGTACACAAAGGATGTATTGTCTGATCGATACTTGAATTACCAATCATATGCACCAATACAATATAAAAAAGTGTTGTAACAGCTCTTACTGATAGAGCGATTAAATTAGCACATTATAAATACAGACAAAAAAATCTTGAAAAAATAAAAAAGATACTTATAATGAACAACTATCCCAAAGCTTTTTTCGAACCAATAATAAAACAAAGAATTAATAAAATCTACAATTCAAATAAATGGAACAACATAAATAATATAAATAAGAAAAAAGAAGGTGAAATCAAGTATGTACCATTACCGTGCATACCAGAAATCAACACAAAAATAAAAAGTGTTTTGAAACCACATAATATTACTATAGCGGAAAAAACTAAAAACAACTTGGTAAAAGAATGTTTCACAAAATTTAAGCCTAGAAGCGATAAGTTGGACACACCTAACGTAATATACAAGATTGACTGTTTGGACTGTGACAACACATATATAGGACAAACAGGGCAATATTTAAAGAAAAGAATATACGAACATAAATATAGCTTAAGAAAGGTTAACGAAAATGCAAAAGCATTAGCACAACATGCACAACAACAATTGCATGATTTTGATTTCGATAACACAAATATTGATCAATGAGGACAACTATAATAAGAGAAGAATCCATGAAATGATACAAATTAAGAAACATCAGAATGCAATAAATTTCAGATCAGATACAGACAATCTTAGCTCTGTGCATCATACGCTAATTAGATGATCCCATGTATGAACTGATTGGACCAGGTAAATGAAATGTAAACATCTGATATTGACGAATTGCCAAGCAATTCCTAGAATGCAAAGAAAAGACGAAAGATAAACAGTTTTTTTGTTTCGCTCGCTTGATATCGAATAAAATATGGAAAATTCAGTGACCAGTCAAATGTGAAGTTGGTAGCAACTATATACGTAAGTCAAATTTAGATCTCTAAACAATAGATTCTAGTCTTTTCCCGAATATGTTTATCCCCACTCATCTCCTGAGAACCAAGGTCCCAAATTGTACTTTTTAATATGTGTGTGATTTGAATTTTAATAGGTTAATTTTGTGAAAGTTTTTTTTTTAATTAAATTGATAATAAATGTAAAATGTATATTTTAGACAAACTGATGATGGTGGAGAAAGACACCGAAACGTATTTGTAACATTTTAAATAATAAACAGTAAAATTGACTGAAACCCAGGAATACATTGGAATAATAAACAATAAAATTGACGGAAACCCAGAAATTTATTTTTGGAATAAATTGAAGTACAGTCAGGAAAATATACACAACAATAATCATTTATAAATCCAAAAGTAAGTAAGTAAAGTAAAAGTGTATTTTACCAATAAGTCCATTGCAAATAACAAGTTCTTCAAAACTTTTTTTTCCTTTTTCCTTTGAAGGTATATAACACGGCGACTTCAGTTGTTATAATTGGTTTGGAGTGCTCAGCCCACCGGGTCATTTTTGTGGCTTCCACCAATTAATTGTATGAAGTTAAACTGCAACAATACTAATAAAAAATATCGTGCGAATAAATATATGATTTGCAGTTGGTTTAATAATTTCATTGAAGTATAATAAATAAATATATAATAATAACGAATTCAAGCAATATATTACACTTATTATCTATTATATATTTAGAGAACATACGTGGACATCATTGTCAAAAACTCGACAATACAGTGTGTCCAGTATAAAATGATGTACATGGGGATATTGGAAACCGTTAAAGATACAGAGTGGACCAAATGGGGAAAAAGTTGCGCAATCAAGTGCCTATAAGTAATCTGTCATCAACTTCTTTGAACTCGGAATAGCAACGGATATACAGGGAAAAAAAGAAAAAAGTGCGTTTTATAAAATCCTTTATATCGTGTTTATTATAAAAGATACAATAACGAAAATTTCAGGGTGGGGGTAAGAAATGAGCGTGAATTTGAAAATAAAGTAAAAAATAATCTAGGCCCACTATGTTCAATGAGGCCGAAATCAACTTTTGTTTTTCTTATGGGCGCCATATTGAATTTCTGCATTTTTAAATTCCCCTTTAAATATGCTCTTCAACCATGTATAACATGTTTATGTTCGGTCAAGATAAATAATTTAAATTAACAAAATTAAGATTTTATGGTAGTACGCATTGATATTTCTCTTCAATTTCCCCATAGTGACGTTCGTTCTCTGTTTTAATCACCTAGGTAACTGTCAAAGTAGAATTTATTGTCAGTGTCAAGTGTTTGTAATTAATTATTTGTTTCAAAATGAATTATTTTTCAAATTATGAAAAATACGATATGTTGGAGTGTTTTATTCTCTGTCGTCGAAATGAAGCGAAAGCTGAAGAAATGTATTTAAATAGATATCCAGAAAGGCGATAACCTGGTAGAACTATGTTTAGGCGTCTGAAAGACAACCTTGTAGCTTACGAGAGTTTTGCTAAGGTAAAGAAAAACAAACTTCCAGACGAAAATAAAGAAAATTTGGTAATGCAAAGCGTGGTTGATCCACCTTGTACGTCTTTACGTCAAATTGAAGCCATAACAGGTGTTGCGCGGTCAATGACGAATAGTATTTTAAAGCGTCATAAATATCACCCCTATCGTGAATGGCCCTGCCAGAGACTCCAGAATGGCGATGCGATTAGAAGAATGGCATTTTGTCAGTGGTTTATACAAAGAAATAACGAGATACCAAACTTTTCCTTAAAAGTCCTTTGGTCAGATGAGAGCCAATTTACTAAATGTGGACTATTTAATCGTAAAAATACCGTTTTTTGGTCAGATGAAAATCCACGGCTAGTTCGTCAAGTTAGGCACCAAGTTAGTTTGGATTTAACGTCTGGTTAGGTATTGTGGGTACCCACGTGATTGAACCATTTTTTTTAATGAGAACTTAAATTCCGAGGGATATTTGAACCTCTTACAAACTAACGTAGCGGAAGCACTTATGGATGTTCCAGTAGCTACCCTGCAAAACTGGTATTTCCAACAAGACGGCGCGCCGCCACATAATGGACGTATTATCATAGAATTTTTAAATCACGAATTTCCCAACAAGTGGATAGGCAACCTGGGACCAGTAAGATAGCCTGCGAGATCCCCTGAGATAACACCGCTTGATTTTTTTGCATGGGGTTTCCTCAAAAATACATGGTTGAAGAGCATATTTAAAGGGGAATTTAAAAATGCAGAAATTCAATATGGCGCCCATAATAAAAACGAAAGTTGACTTCGGCCTCATTGAACATAGTGGGCCTAGATTGCCTGCCCTTGAAGATTGC
This sequence comes from Dendroctonus valens, assembly GCA_024550625.1. Lineage (NCBI taxonomy): Eukaryota > Metazoa > Arthropoda > Insecta > Coleoptera > Curculionidae > Dendroctonus > Dendroctonus valens. The sequence goes on along the minus strand of JAJTJO010000068.1, from coordinate 1,813,565 downwards.
TCTATTTTTAGGCGTTTTAGGCATGTCTTTACATTCGAAAGCATGGAAATTAAAGCATTCTTCTATACAAATAAACGGTGATCATGTACTTTATATCTGGCGGATTTCGGCGTTCCTTTGAATTTTTCCTTAAAGTACACTTAAAATAAGGCACATTCACGAAATATAAATATATAATAGCTACTTACTTTGTATGTAATAACACGAAGGCGAAGTTAGTCGGCTCTTTGGTCCATTTAAGAGCCAAAAAAAATAAAGAAAAAAGCATAGGAAATTGGTATATGTGATATGGATATTTTTATGTGGAATATATTTTAGTCGATACATCTTTTGTTGATATAGGTAGGTTTTCGTCTGTTGTAAAGGGTTATATATTCGCCTTTTGTAAACCATTTTTAGTACTTTACATTAAAGTTTTTATTTTAATATATAAAAATAATAAAATTTATAATTTTTATTATTTATATATACTCTATTATATTACAATTATAAAACTATATAATAATTATATTTATATTATGTATTATATTGTGTATATATGTTCGCTATCTAAGTTGATTGAATTCCATTTTTTATATTTCGGGTTTATGGTATATACATACTTTTATTAAGTGTGTAATAAAGTGTATAACTTTTTTCGAGCGTTCTATTTACTATTACTCCACATACGTCCCGTTCACTATGTCCCTGGGAGCAAAAAATATAACGTTTGTGGGACGACTCGCATGCGATCTGCATAAGATACTTGTGCCATACAAGGAACGGCCTAGGGATGTCCCACCAAGGATCATCCCATGCGGGATAATGGGGATCAAAATAGGACGTCCCACGGACCATTTGTGTTTGCTGGGTATCGCGTGAATCAGGGTACGTTTAAATATATTTTAGATGCCATAAAAGAAGAAATTTCAAAAAGGTCGAATTTCCGTGAGACTATATCACCAAAAGAACGATTGAGTGTGACTCTAAGGTAAGTTATAAGTACAGGAGTTACAACAAAGTTTTATTAAAAATGAAAAATATAAAGTGTGTTGATCGCTAAAGTTAGAAACATAGCTTTGTATTGACGGGGATGGTTGAGACGAATCATATTCTCTTGTTTGATCTGCATATTGTAAAAGTTGTTGAGTGCAACTATATGATGCTCCAGGTAGATGCATTGACGATAATTGTTCTTCTTCAATAACTACTTGCTGGAGCTTATTTCTCAGAAACAGTTGTCGGTTCTGGGGTACAGCCTTTAAAAAAGGCAAGAGGCTCATTAGAAATTGGTACTCACTGCCAGTGTCGCCTTTTTCGCGTTGAGACTGTATTTCCAGTTTCGCCCTTTCAATTTCCAGAAACTTGTCGTCCATTGAGTTTCTGTCGGAACTTATACGATATTTTGGGTGATTGTTGTTTTTCTTTCGCAGCAGAGTTGAATTTAACGGCGTAGTCGATATGTTTGTAGCTTTCGTACCGGATGTGGAGGGCTGCTGTATATCTGTAGTTGACATATGTTGCGATTGTTCCTCAATGATTGAATGATAGTTTCTTACATTTCCTGCAGCCTTCAATATGGGTTCTGTCTCAGAATCGGAGGTCTCAGTCTTTTTCTTTTGTGGGGATACATTTCCATGCAGCTTTCTTCGTACAGCAGTTTTAGATAAAAACAACAGCATCTTGTAATATGGCCATTTGGAGATAACTAGCGATTCCGCCCCATATCCAGATTTGTATTTTTTCGACTTGTTCAATTCTTTTCGGAAAGTGTCTCGCAATCCTCTCCATTTATTTTTCACTTCATCAATTAAAAGAAATAAAATATAGTTGGAATAATTCAACTTTTTTAGCTATTTAGCAACTGGATCTTCATTCAAGACATTGGGGTATTCATTTCGAATATCGGACGTTACGGTTGAACGATTTTTTTATGAAAGGTGGCTGCTATTTGGGACAAGTTAAATGTTCGACATATGCAATTTCCAAAAGACGAAGACATGGAACTTATAACTGAAGAATTTTGGAATAAGTGGAAATTTCCAAACTGTGTCGGATGCATAGATGGGAAACACATACGCATACAGAATCCGAAGCATTCAGGAAGCATGTATCGGAACTACAAGCAATATTTCTCAGTTGTTTTACAAGCTGTTGCCGGGCCAAACTACAAATTTTTAGCGATAGATGTAGGAGCGTATGGTAAAGAAAGTGATGGTGGTATATTTTAACATAGCATTTAAACCTTTGTGAAAGGCTTGAAAACGGAGCGCTGAATGTTAAAAGACATCGTTCACTACAGGCAACAAATATTAAAGTACCTCATGCTGTTTTGGGAGATGAAGCTTATCCACTAAAAACGTATTTAATGAGACCTTTCCCAGTATCAAAACTTGGGCCTGCCGAAATAATTTTTAACGAGAGTATGTCTCGAGCAAGGCAGGTTGTTGAATGTGCATTCGGGATTATGAATAGCAAATGGAGACTGTTGCAAAAATCAATTGAAGTAGATCCTGAATTTGTCGATAAACTTATTAAGTGCATATGCCTGTTGCAAAACATTATAATTGATAGAGAGGGAGAGCAGCAAATTGTTTTGTACGGAACAAATATCTGACCGAACACATTTGAGAATGGTCCGATTTGGAACCCTGGGTGAAAATAGAGGATCCAGTTCAGCTTATGACGTCAGAGATAAATTTAAAATTTATTTTGCATCTCAAGAACTGCATAACACATAAGCTCTTGAAATAAATGATTACTTTAATTATTTGATGTCTTATTATGCCTTGTCCGTATAAATTTATGCTTTTGTATGAAAATGTAAGAGTAGTTAATTCGAAATTTTGTTTGTGAGAATTTACTTATTACTTTCTGTACGGAACGGAAAAGTTATCACGTTTGTCACAAGAAAATGAAAAATAAATGTACAGGGTGGGCCACTAAGGGAGGTGCTCGGCCGTATCTCACAAACCATTAGTCGTATCGATTTCAGGTAAAAAATAATTTGAATAAAGAGACCACGGGAAATTGCTGGAAATAACTTTCAAGTTCACAAAATGGCCGCTAGACGGCGAAATTGCAACAGTGAATTTTAAATACGGATTTTTTGAGGTTTCAGATAAGCTAAGATATGTTGAAAATACTGTAGTCCTATTCCTGAGAGAATTTCACTTATTTTTTGTTGGAGGCTCATTCTTCTAGCTAGTCAAATAAAGTAGTGGGGGAAGGCCAAATAATGGTTCAAAAAGTTGTTGATAGCTCCGTGTTGGCTTAACAAAATTCAACGCTTAAATTTCAGTTGAAAAGCTCTTTGTTTACCTTAACACCTGCTGTAAAATATTCGACCATATGATTGCCACTTTGGCCGCCAGAGGGCTCGTTATAAAAGATCGTCAAACGTTTTCGTTTTTCGTAAATTTTTTAAATGGAATGATATATAATATTTATGCAGCTGCTTAGATAGAGGATGAAAAATGAAGCAAAATAGTGAAAACCGCACACCGATATATTTATTGTAACCGAAGATATAAACAATTTGACAATAAGAATGATATTATAATAATACAAGGGAATTATTGGTTCTGATAAGAACCGATTGCTATATTTCACGCATTATGAGTATTCCTGCGGATGAAATACACCCTTGGGATTAAAACCTGCTTAGGTGCTCAAAATGTTTTCCGTCATTTCAAGCAATGCATTGCTCAAGCCTGTTTCTCGTAGATAAAGAAGCACTCTCTACTTCTGCGACACGAATGTCGCGAAATTGCACACTTAATTTCGCTTATTAGGTCCTGTTTGGAAGTTGGTCTGGTTTGGTAAACAATCTCTTTTATTCTCCCCCACAAATAAAAGTCCATACACGTAAGATCGGGTGACCTAGCTGGCCACGGGAATAAACTGCCTCGCCCCATCCATCTATCGCAATAAGCCTTGTCTAAAAATCGACGGACATTTACCGAGAAATGAGCAGGGCCACGTCTTGTTGAAAAAACAGGTTTACTCGCTTTCGCAGCGGTATGTCTTCTGAAAGTAATGGTGGTTAGTTTTGTAAAATGTCTAAATACATATTTCCATTAAGCTTCTGTTGAAATATAAATGGACCATTAATTTGTCCCCCAATTATGCCGCATCAGACATTGACACTAAATCGACCTTGATGATCAACTTCCTGCTTAAGATTGTCAAACAAATGAATTTGTTATTACGAATAGTAGTAGTAAACATCTTTATTTCTAAAAAAGGCTATCGACCTATCGGTCTTTCTGCCCTTGTTTAATACATGTAGTCTTAATCTAAATAAAAAACAAATGTGAAAATTCTCTTATTCTAGGATAACAATCTTATTAAATAAACTTTCCAATTCTAATAACGAAGAAATTATTTTATTGTCCACTAGTCAGTTGCGTTTGTAAGTGTTCGAGTAGCGTTAATGTAGGGAAACGGAAGCGGGATTGTCTGGTTGGTCTTGTAAGACAAAGGGGATTCAGTATGGTCCAGTTGTAGAGGTTGTCTGTCCATTTTGTCTGTAGCTGTATGAGTCTTTCCGTATTACGAATATTTGACGTTAAAACAGAATAAACTGTATTCGCTATAAAATTAGCTATATCTTCGGTTGCAAAAATTTATCGATATGCGGTTTTCACTATTTTGTTTCATTTGTCGTTCTCTTTCTAAGCAGCTTAAATATTATATATCATTATATTTAAAAAATTGAAGTAAAACGACGAAGTTTGACGACCTTTGACAACGCGCACTCTCGCGGCCAAAGAGGCAATCATGAGGGCGAATATTTTATAGCATGAGTTAAAGTAAATAAAGAGATTTTTAACTAGAATTAAAATTTTTAATTTTGTTAAGCCAATACGGAGCTATCCATAACGTTTTGAACCAATACTTGACTTTCCCTCACCACTTTATTTGACTGGCTAGATCAATAACACTCCCACAAATGATAAGTGAAGTTCTGTCAAGAACAGAATGAAAGTATTTCCAATCTACCTTAGCCTGTCCTAAACCGCTTAAAATCAGTATTTAAAATTTACTGGTGCAATTTCGTCCTCTAGCGGCCATTTTGCGAACTTGAAAGTAATTTCCAGCAATTTCTCTTGGTCACTTTACTCATATATTTTTTTACCCGAAATCTATACGACTAATAGTTTCTGAGATACGGCCGACCACCTCTCTTAGTGGCCCACCCTGTACTTTATCCTTGAACAAAATTCATATTTTCTGATGACCTCGATGCGACTGAAAAAAAAATGTCTCATGGTTGCATTTTAGGTTTTGGACCAACCAGAACTTTTGATGAATAATATTTTTTTGGATTCGCGATTTAACCTCGGTAGCAAGCGGACGTGCCAGTGCGAGCGTATACTCGAGATATTTGCAAACTGCTTCGGAGTGCGAGGAATTTTGCTGGTTTTTTTTTGGGACGAGCAGTAATACAGGGTTTGTCCTAAACGTAAAATGTATCCCGGGAGCTCACAGTCCGAATCGGACATGGCCTCCCAGGAGGACGGCTTTAAAAAGCCAAAATCAAAGAAAAGGGGTAGAAAACCGGTACCCTCACTACCAACACCCACCCAAGACCACAAGAGGCCGACGCTGGAGCGTCGTGCAACTCGTTCAACGTCAGCCGAAAAGGGGACATGAATGCTTTGCCTCGCGGCGACCTGCCCAGCTTTCGCCATTAGGTCCATTAATCTCCACCCGTTAGGACACTACTGTCTCAAAAAACCAGTATCACGGAAGCCCATCTCCGTTCCTTGGACCATCCACCCAACCAATTAGCGGGGAGGATGGGGAGCACCAGTTATCCCTGAGTTTTCCCATCCACGATCTTTCTACCTTCTGGCTTTTACATCTCCGACATTTCCTACAAATGGGGGCGGCGGCAGGCGTGCTCGAGGTCAGATAAGTCCTTGCTCTCACATCTTCCCAAAATCCAAATCACTTAACCCAAAACAGTCCATTTACGTTACTCCCCTTAATGCTCACCTTTCCATCTTGTCCCTCTATGCCATCTCCAAACAGTCCCTTAATTCTCTGTCCCTTTATGCAAAACCCCTTACTATCCGTCGGAGATGAGCGGTACCTAACTCATCCTCTCTCGCCCCAACTACTCCAACTACTCTCACAACCGTTTCTGCGGATGTGGCCGACAGCCTTCCTGGCTCATTCCATTACCGCAATCCCGTCGGACTGGTCAGCCGCTTAGTCGACCATGCTGCTCGTGAGTCTTATGCACGGTCTCCCAGGGAATACCACGAGGAGGTGGACTGACTTATTCCCCAACATCGCAATGCGGGAAAGTTTAATTGTTTCTGCAACTTTGAAACGCGATTAGTCGGAAACCTCAGGACAAAAAGCAACAAGGTTGGAGACCACTGAAAATAGAATTGAAGGACCTTTAAACGGTTTGCCACTTGACCCCCATTCCCATTTAAGATTCTAAGGGTGACATCTACCCCTCCTAGGGAGTTTAAGCAAGAAGACTAAAAATATGTTTTTAAAGTGTCCCCCTTACAAATAAAATTGGCAGCTTTTTCATATTTCTATCTGCAAGAAAGATATTAATGGTGGGATGTTTTCAAATTGATACTCCGTTTGTGAACGTGTCTTTTGGAAATTCCAGCCTTTTGGCCACATTTTACAAATGGGAATCCGAATGTAGATATTTGAATACCATTATCAAGATCGACACGAAGCAATGGCATGAAAAATTGATGAACTTTTTAAAATCGAAGAGTGGAATTAACAAAGGGGGCAAGGGGTTGTCTTGTAACAAAAGTGGCAAGCGCTATATACGATGACAAGCGGCAGCACAATGATTAATTATGCATTTTTAAAATAGGTAAAGAGAAAAGAAATAAGTAAATAACATTCAAAGTAAGGTTACGGTAGTTCCGTCGTTGGTATTCTTCATACTAAACGTCACATGGCTAGCCAATCACAGGGTCTTAATTTCGGTCTATTCTGTAGGGAAATATTCTATGGAAATATTCTATAGGGAAATACAATACGCATACGCGACGGTGGTACACTACGAACTCTCTCAAAACGAGGTTCAACCGACTACTCACGCATTGTCTGTATTTGGTGGAACTATGAGTTAGACACTAAAGAAGAAACTCGTTGGCTTTTTACCGCAACGTTAACTCTGAGAATTACTGAAACCTTACAAGGGTATGTGCTTTTATTCGTTTGCTTCGTTTACAATTCAGCTCCAAAAACACAAGTTTTACCATAGGTCAAAAACATATTATGAAGCTACTACATCTCTGCAAGTGTGTGGATCAAAAACAGTTCTCATATCGATGGTCCAGTTCCATACTGCAAGTCCAAATTTCGCCATTTTTAGTTTAATACGGCAAAATGTACAAAATTAAGTAGTTAATCTTTTGCATACAGCAACAACTCGAAATGTTTGGTCTTGTCAACTTTAAATGAGATCAAAAGAGATAGACTTTCGAGGCCATTCCTTGAAACAAGTGGGTTTTTCGGGTTTTTAGGCCGTCGTTCGGTAGAATTTCTTCTTGACGTTTCGCAAGCACGTGTGGCTTGCATCTTCAGAAGTGGTTTGCTTGAACGCTTACACTGTTCTGATGCGATTCCTCGGGCGCAGTCCGTATTTATGCACCGGTTGCGATAACGTGGTTTGTGATGACGTGGCCTGTGTCATCGGAGCTTGCGCATTCTGTTGGCTGTTGCTATCCTCCGATGTACAGGATTCTCTCTCCTGTCCTGAGCTGTTGCTTTTTCTTGCTGTTTTTGCGTTGGTGAGTGCTGGAAACCATATCCTGTTCAGCGCCATTGTCTCTTCTTTTCTGTTAAAATTGTCGTCGTGTTTGTAGATTTCAATGGCTTCTCGTATTAGTCGGGGGCGATACCCTGTTGTCGTGGCCAGGACCTGTGCCTCTCCGAAATAGATGTTGTGTGTTCCATCGCTGAGGGCATGTTCCGCCACTGCCGACTTCTCCACATGTCCAAGTTTGCAATTCCGTCGATGTTCTTCTAATCTTGTCGCAACCGATCTCTTGGTAGTTCCTATGTATACGCTACCACAGGAGCATGGAATCCGGTAGATTCCCGCAGTTGCTAGGTGAGGTCTTTTGTCTTTAACTGACCCTAGATATTCTCGGATCTTTGTTGTGGGCTTGTAGACCGTTCTTATGTTGTGTTTCCTCAAGAGCCTCCCAATTCTGTCCGTAACCCTGGGAACATAGGGCAGGAAAGCTTTCCGAGTGGACTCACTTTTTTCAGCACGTCCCACTCCTACAGCTTTTTTGATGTCCAACTGGGAATATCCGTTCTGAAGAAAAGCTTTTTCCAAGTGCTGTAGTTCCGTTGTTAGATGTTGTGGTCCACATATTTTTCTGGCTCTATCCGTGAGAGTCTTAATGATTCCCTGCTTCTGACTCGGATGGTGCTTAGATAGCTTGTGAAGATATCTGTCTGTGTGGGTGGCTTTTCGATATACCTTGTGGTCCAAACGATTCCCCTGCCTAGACACCAAAACATCCAGGAAGGCCAGTTGGTGGTTTTGTTCAACTTCCATGGTGAATTGGATGTCTGGGTGCTGTTTGTTTAGATGGTCGAGGAACATGTCCAGGTTTTTGCGTCCATGCCTCCATAGCACGAACGTGTCATCGACATATCGGTACCAGATCGTTGGTTTAAGGGCTGCGGTGCTCAACGCTGCTTCCTCAAACTTCTCCATGAATAGATTCGCCACCACCGGACTGAGTGGGCTTCCCATGGCTACTCCTGCCTTTTGCTCGTAGTAATCTCCATTCCACAGGAAGTAGCTGCCCTTTAGACAAGCCTTGAACAGATTTGTTGTACTCTCTTCGAATAGCTCCGCCACTAATCCTATTGATTCGTCCAAGGGTACCTTTGTGAATAGAGATACAACATCGAAGCTGACCAGCATATCCGTAGGTTCCAGCCTGAGGTCTTGGATCTTCTCAATGATATGTTTGGAATCCTTGATATATGTTTCCGTGGACCCCAAGTGAGGCTGCAGAAGAGAGGATAGATATTTTGCTATATCGTAAGTTGGTGATCCCGGGGCACTGACGATTGGTCTTAGTGGTATTCCGTCCTTGTGAATCTTCAGTAATCCATACAAACGCGGGGGGAGGGCTTCTGACCTAATAATCCTCTTCCTGGTGTTCTTGTCTATTGAGGATATTTTGATCAGGCGGTTGATGTTTCTGAGCTTGGCTTGAGTCGGGTCTTTTTTGAGCTTCGTATAAGTGACTGAGTCCAATAATTTTTGGATTTTCTGCTCGTACTGCTCTCTGTTCATGACGACTGTAGCGTTTCCTTTGTCAGCTGGCAGGACGACAATGCTTGTGTTCCTTCGTATTTCCTTGAGGGCATGTTGTTCTTCTCTGCTTAAGTTGCTTGTTGTTTGTTTTAAATGAGATATTTCCTTTTTGCGCTAAGTCGAATTTATAATTATTCTAGTTTAACAAAGCAACAATTAGACATGTTGCTCTTTGATTTAAATTTATTGGATAATTATGTCAGTTCCATAGAGCAATATTTTGAGTTGTTGCCATATGGTACTAAACAAGTCGCAAAATATCTGATCTTTTCTAGATATATATGATAGCTGTGTATGATAGTTTCACACTTCACACAGGATCAGAAGAGCACATTATTATCAACCATGATCAAGTTGATGAGACTTCTTTGGCAGATAATTTGCAGGGACAACTAGAGTTCTTAAATATGGATACCCAGAACATCGTCCAACTTGGAGATAATATTGCAAATGAGTTTGCTGAGGAGATAAATACCATTATGGCAAATACTATTGAAGCAGCTCTGGGAAATGTACAAGCACAAGATCAGAATTTATCTCAACAGAATGCACCTCCTTCAGATACTGAAAGTGAGCATTGTATTAACATCGATACAACCCATTCGCCTGACAACTCTTCTACCTTCTCTTTTGAGAGCGATTCTTTAGAATCCAGTGCAGAACTTAACATACCGAAAACTGATAATGCAGAAGCAGTCGCTGAAGATGTTAATAACCAAGACCATAAGTCTGATACTAATTTGACTAGAAATCGCTTACGAAATCAAGATAAATGGGAAAGGTCGGTCGCTAAGAAGAGAAGAAATTACGGATTAGAATATGTTAATATCCGAAAACAAGCAGTAGATGCTCGTAAAGTTGACTGCCTTGCAATGAGAATTGCAGGCTACAATGCAGAGACCATTTTACTGAAGAAGCGCGGGATAAAATTCATAAAAGCATTTGGAGCATTGGAGACATTAATCGCCAGAGAGCCAATGTATGCAACAAATCAATACTAATTATAGAATGCATACACCCAATAGTAACAGGTCTAAAAACTATGCTTCCAACTTTGAATTAAACGATAAAAAAATAGGGTATGCAAGACATTTTACCTGAGAACATTGGGCATAAGCAATAAACTTATATTTACTGCTACCAAGAAAAAAGATGAGAGTGGGGATCGGCAGCTAGATATGAGGGGAAACCACAAGGAAGGTGGGAAGAAAGTAAGCGATGCCCTAAAAGAGGATATTCGAAAACACATAAAATCTCTTCTAAAAATGCCTTCGCATTATTGTAGAGATGATACCAATAAGCAATACATAGATGGAAGCCTTAATATTTCATCGATGTACAGACTGTATAAAACACATTGCGAAGAAATAGAAAAACCATTTGCCAAAAAAGGCATGTATGAGATGATTTTCAATTCAGAATTTAATATTGGTTTTTGCAAAAAAAGGACCTGTGTATGATTTGCGAATGTATTAAAAATTGATGATTAAAAACTAATGATGCGGCTAATAACAGGAGACCATGCGACCTACGAGAGACTAATTGCCGATAGAACATTGTATTTTCTGTGCCGCGTCTTCCGAATAGTGGAAAGCAAACCACCAGCACCCGTGCCTGCGCCGTGTGCCAAATGCGGCCTGTTCAACCACAAAACTGAAGACTGCAAGCAATCGCCGAGATGCAACAAGTGCCAGGGTCCCCATCCAACTTCCAAATGCGAGTCACCAGTGTCAACCAAATGCGCAGCATGCAACTCTGAAGACCACGCAGCATGGAGCATGAAGTGCCCAATACGACCGAGAGCCCCAATCGACGGAATACCAAACGTCAAGATAAAATGTGTAAACAACCGGACCTCCGGGATTGCGGAGACGACGACTGTGGCAAGTAGAATACACACACCCATTACAACACATGACCACATCATAAACAAATACAAACATCAACTTAACAAGACAAACAATACCAACAGAGACGAACTACTAAAAAAACTACGAAAACAATTTATAGAAGACTTCGACATTGACACCTCCGTTGTTTTCTTCGGGAACCATGTCTACATCCTAATGTTTGACATGCTCCTGCCCGAGGGACGCTCTCCAACTGAACCCTGCGAACAAGTGAGCCAGACAGTAACAAACATACAAGATTCAATTTGAAAGTACTTTACGCGAACATCAACGAACTAAACCATAAAAAGCCACTAATTTACAATTACATAGAACAAAACGACATGGACTGCTGCATGTTTGTAGAGACTAAAACTAAAATAGGACAGACTTCAACATACAGGGACTGGCAATACATCTGTAGACATGGCAATTCCACCAACCACGCCAGGGGCGGGGCCTCAGTTCTCCTCAAACCTGCAACAAAACTACATACACCCACACTCCAACCTAGAACAAAACATATTGACCAAGGCAAGCATCTATAAATATGCAATAATTATAGGCGACTTTAATATGAACAGAAACAAAACGAAACAACTTAAAAGATTTTCACAAAATTCCGACTTTATAAAACAGCACACCCCACCAACTTTTCTGATGCCCGCAAACCCAGATTCCACACCAGACGTGTTCTACTGCACACAAGAAACTTAACAAACACCATCAACAACATAAACTTAACCAACGAACTTGGATCCGACCACCTGTATATTACGTTTAACATCGATACGTATATTTTCCTGACTACTTTAATTCACTTCAAAATATTCCTGGGTTTCAGTCAATTTTATTGTTTATTATTTAAAATGTTACAAATACGTTTCGGTGTCTTTCTCCACCATCATCAGTTTGTATGTCTACATGTTTCTAAATACTTATTCATAATTCATAATACTTATTAAAAATGCTTTTTCTTTCGTCTTCAGTAATTTTAACTTTTAACCTTTAAATAAACAATTATTTCTGCAATCTTTCATTGTCTTTATACGCTTCTCGGGAACTACTTTCTTTCTAATTGAAACATATTCCTTACCAGCCTCCTACATTCCTTTGCTAAGTTGTTTTTAGTTTTTTTCTGCTATAGTAATATTATGCGCTTTTAAAATATTTTTCATTTTTGTGTTGCTTTCTGGAATAACTGGTATATTCTTGGAATTGTTAATTTTATTAAATCATCGTTTTATGATTGGTTCGAAGAATGATTTGGGTAGTTGTTCATTATTCTATCTAGAAAAAATAAAAAAAGATACTAATAATGGACAACTATCAAATCAATGTCAAATCGCTCAATCATAAGATCAATCAATCGTGCCTTCTGTTACTTTTTATGTTTTTTAGTTTTTATATTCCCAATCATGCGTTTCTAACGATACCAAGCGACTTTTGAACGAGAATGTGATTCGATACTTGAAACTGTGTTGAAAAAGTGGATAGGAAACATAGAGCGACTCACCCCCTTTCCAATAGTTGTTTCAGGTCTTCCAGGATGTTATTTAAGCGCTGTCCATTTACCAGAATTCCTCCTTGTGCATTGCCCTAGGCTTCTCTAAATATGTGTTCGGAGTACATGTTCAATAGAAGTGGTGTCAATATACATTCCTGGCTTACACCATATTTGAACCATATCAAATGCTTTTCTATAGTCCACGAAACAGGCATGAATATCACAGTCCAAATCTACCTCTGAGTCTTTGGGCGAGGACTTGTACACGGAATAAAGCTTCTCTTGTTCCGACTGCGTCTCTAATTCCGATTTGCGTGGCCGCTATCTGTTCTTCGCATGGTTTGTATATTCTTCTGTGTATGCCTTTTAAGAATACTCATCAATATATCAATACTCATCAATATACAATCAATATGTGACTCATAAGGCTCTTTATTCCTTGCATTTTTTGGCTCCCGACTTTTTTGTTATAGCTATGAACTCCGATTTAAGCCATTGCTGCGGGATAATACTCGTGTTGAATGTAATATTGAATATCTTGGTCAGCCATTTAATTCCCTCGTCGTCCATAAGTTTCAAGAATTCAGCCTGGAAATTATCTGGGCCTGGAGCCTTGCAATCTCTCGTTTGCCTTATTGTTGTTCTTAGTTCTATACTTAAGATATTTAGTCCGGTTTCTGCTTCTATTACGGGCGATTCTGGTATTTCATCGTGGAAAACTTGTTCGATGTGGAACTTCCAAGTGCTCTTGATTTCTTTATTGTCAATTACTATCTTTCCTTTGTTGCTTATAAGTTTATTTGTCTGTTTTGATTTATATCCGCCAGTGGCTTCTTTTATTTTTCGGTGTACGTTGAAGATGTCGTGTTTCTCTTGGAGAAGTTCAATTTCTTCACTTCGTTCATGGCTTCGTTCTTCGGCGAAGTTATGAGTTAAGACTGAAATATGCAAAACGAGTGGGTAACTACTCACCAAGTGGACGGTAATGATCAACTTTGACAATTGTGTTAGAACATTTACAAAATATGTTTTAGGGATTAATAAACAATAAGATCAACAGTGTTAAATTTATATTTTCTGGGCTCACACACTTCAATAGGAACAAACAAACGTTTGTTTTTTGTTTCCATGTCAACATGTACCCGGTTAACTTGATCAAATAAAAATAAAATAATTTTATAAATTTTTCCGAATAGCTTAGAAAGGGTGATTTTTAAGACTAGGACATATTACAACTAGACCTAAAATTAGACGTTAAATTGGAAAATAGAAAAAAAGTTTGGGGGTTCCATTTGAAATAAGCAACTTTTTGAGGTTTAAAAACATGCAAGTTTAGAGGCTAATTGAGCGGTGTACGGACATCTCTTTATGAATTAAAACAAATCTACACGTAGATTATTAGGTCCTTTTAGAATCACAGAAGACTGTTATACAAATTCGCAGCGGGTAGGGTACAGCATCGATTTATGTGGAACCCAGTAGCTGTCAAAATTTTCATATTTTTCCGAATAATTCGAAAACCGTAAGTTTCTCAGATACAATTTTCGAAATAAATTTTCGAATTTGACGCTAAATCCGAAAAGCGTAAAAAGGGGAGTTCCATTTAAAAAATCATAGTTGGTTACTACCACACGTTTATAACGCACGGAGTGCGTTATAATAATAGAAAATAATTTTTAAATTCGCATCTCAGAAGCGCGAAAAGCTTTCGTGGGAGATAGTAGTAGTAGTAAACATCTTTATTTCTAAAAAAAGCTATCGACCTATCGGTCTTTCTGCCCTTGTTTAATACATGTAGTCTTAATCTAAATAAAAAACAAATATGAAAATTCTCCTATTCTAGGTTAACAATAGTAGTAGTAAACATCTTTATTTTTAAAAAAGGCTATCGACCTATCGGTATTTCTGCCCTTGTTTAATACATGCAGTCCTAATCCAAACAAAAAACAAACACGAAAATTCTCCCATTCTAGGTTAACAATATTATTAAATAAATAAGATTTCAGTTGCAAGAAGAAATTATTTTATTGTCCACTAGTCCGTTGCGTTTGTAAGTGTTCGAATAGCGTTAATGTAGGGAAACGGAAGCGGGATTGTCTGGTTATCAGATTATATTTGATACATATTCCAACTATATTTGAAACTTCTATTCAATATACAGCGTATGATTCCTTATCAATATCTGGGAATTTTTTTTTACTCTTCACGTGTTTGGAATACCACATTTGAAATTTCGATGGCTTTCGTGGCAGAGTGTGTATGGCGGTCGCCTATGTTTGTGGTAAAATTGATGAAACATTTCGTTGCTGAAGACTGAGGCATTAAAAGTTTGATTCGGCAATTCAATTAGGTAAGGTAGTTTTGGAAGAGTCTTGTTAATGCTTTGTCAGCGACTTGGCTTTGAAGCAAATATTTTGGGATTTAAGGATTTGCGTCATTGAATTTGTTGCTGCCGGAGCCTACTTCACTGTTATTCTGAAGGATTAGCGACTCATTTAGACGTAATATTTGCTGGATTGGTGCACCAGTTTGAGTGGAGACCTTCAGGTGGTTGTTCGTTCCACTAACATCGCTTGTAAGGGTGAACTGCCTTCTTAAGGGGTAAGCTATTGTCGGTTCTATAATGCCAATGGATCAAGTGATTTTTGAGTAATTAACCTGTGTAATTAGGGTGTAAGTTCGGGGCTCAAGATCAAAGATTCACAATTTTAATATATGTACAGGGTCTCCCACCGGGAACCGCTGCGATCGATATCTGGCAAAGTGTAATTAAGAGAGATTTGAAACTTGAACAGTATACCGAGGTCATTGGGCGCAAGCGACTTAAAATATTTCCAAGATGGCCACACTTCCGGTTATACCGGAAGTAGGTATCAACTCGCTTATTTTAAATGGAACTCCTATACATTATTGTGTACATTTTCCTGACTGTAATTTAATTCAATTCAACAACAAATTCCTGGGTTTCAGTCAATTATAATATTTATTATTTTATTTAATTTTTAATACGTTTCGGTGTCTTTCTCTACCATCATCAGTTTGTCTAAAATAAACAAATATTTAAAACACTGCCAATAAATTAAAAAAAACAAGAATCTTTGGTCACAGCCTATCATATACAAACTAAAATACAACCAAATTATAACATATTAAAACAAACTAAAACAATTTGACTCTCATAGGACAACAAGGTGATGAGTCAGGACAATAATGTTCTAATCTCTAATCGTTATCTAATAATAATCTCTGCTAATTACAGTTTGCCAGATATCGATCGCGGCGATTCCCCTTGGGACATCCTATATATTATAATTATACAGGGTGTCAATTTGAAAACTTCCCACCATTAATATCTTTCTTGCAGATAGAAATATGAAAAATCCGAAAGACACGCCAATTTTATTTGTAAGGGGGACACTTTAAATATATATATTTTTAGCCTTCTAGCTTCAAACTCCTAGGAGGGGTAGATGTCACCCTTAGAATCTTAAATGGGAAAGGGGGTCAAGTGGCACATCGTTTTAAAGGGCCTTCAATTCTATTTTCAGTGGGACCCTACTTTGTTGCTTTTTCTTCAGAGGTTTTCGACTAATCGCGTTTCAAAGTTGCAGAAACAATTAAACTTTCCCGCATTGCGATGTTGGTTTCCAGGGTAGCTCTCCTTGCAGTACAAATGATTAGAAAAGTAGGCGACACTGTTAAAATTGTTGAATAACAGAAAGAAAATCTAGTTTGAACAATTGATATCTCATTTATTGATTATTTTACTTCGACGAAAATAACTTTTTATTTGCGGAAGAAAAATTTCCACAATAAAACAAATGGGACCTATTTACGCACTATATTATCAGTTGTTCAAAATGTTGTCCATTTTCCTGTAAACAATAATAAAGTCTGTTTCGAACTCCTTCCTAACATTTCGGAAAACTTCACCGGGAATTGACCGGCATTCTGCTCCAATTCCGCTTTTAAGATCATCAATATCAGCAGGTTGAGTATTATAAACAATGGACTTTGGATGCCCCAAATCAGGTGATTTTGAAGGCCATTCAATTGGTCCCCTTCTGCCAATACATCTATGTAGGAATGTCTCGTTTAATCACTGTCGGATCGGAAGAAAATAATGAGGTTTAGCACCGTCCTGCTGGAATGGTAATCAATCCTCCTATAAAACTGAATAACCTTCTGCATCAATTTGAGTTTCTAGCTCTTTCGGGATAAGAGGTTCAACAGTCTCTTCAACGATTTTAACGATGTCACCTACTCTTCTAATCATTTGTGCTGCAAGGAGAGCCAATGCAATAATTTTTTTGTAATTACTAACCAGGAGCCCAAAATCGCAATGCGGCAAAGTTTAATCGCTTCTGCAACTTTGAAACGGGATTATCCGGAAACCGCTGGACTAAAAGGAAATACGTAGAATACTGCTGAAAAGAGCATTGAAGGCCCTTTAAAACGATGTGTCACTTGACCCCCATTCCCATTTAAAATTCTAATGGTGACATCTATCTCTCCGGGGGGGTTGAAACAAGAAGGCTAAAAATATTAATTTAAAGTGTCCCCCTTACAAATAAAATTGAGATGTCTTTCTTATTTTCCGTATTTTTAACTGAAAGAGAGATATTAAGAGTGGGAAGTTTTCAAATTGACACCCCATATGTTACAATCATACCAAAAAGTATCAATCTCTGTTTACCTTGCGGTATTTTGCTTGATTGACACAGTACAGTTCGCATACGATATCGGATAATACATGTATGCAAAAAAACATCTGAACTATAGAACCAATGTGCATCCCTTGAATCTACAGGTATATGCATGCACAATTTTTAGATGCTCAGGTTATTGGATACTGCACACTTCTATTCAGGGAAGAAATAAGCGAGAAATGACTTCTCTGAAATTATGACTCACGAAATACCAATTAAATTGAGGAAAAGTCACGAAAGTCGGTTTTTTTAGTCATATTTGCAAATTCCCATGTAGAATAAAAGTATCACTAAAAATCACCGAGAAATGCATACGAACACATACTTTAAGGGAGCACTTAAAACAGGATTTAACCTGGAATCGAAATACAAACACGAAATAAAAACAACACAACTGTAAGATATGCAACAGAATATGTTTATCTCCACAAAGTCTGCGTAAAACAAATGCCACTGAACAAGAAATTGAAAACGCCGGCACAAAAATCATTGCAGCTATATATGCAACTGGACCGGAAGTCTAGTAATTTACAATTAAATTATGTAATACTAAGAAATGTATGTTTTTAAAGTAGCTCTAGAAAGAAAGCTTTTAACTAAATTTAAAGCTTAAACTTTTAATTTACCTTTGCTTTTGCCAACTGCATAAGCGGCAAAACAGCATACGTTTAGAGCAAATTATCAAGTACAAAAAAGGAACAGTAACTCGTTGGACCCGCCGGAATGGGGTTGAAGTGTTAGGGATAATAAATTACAACCAACGTCCAACTGATTTACTAGTTCCTGACAATTTATTACGAGAAATCAGATGTAAATGTACAAAAGGCTGCTTAAAATATTGAAGTTGTGTAAATCACGGATTAAAATGTACCGATTATTGTGCAGGATGACAAGGTCAAACTTGTAAAAATTGCGAAGAAAATGTATTAGACAGTAATATAGATGTGGAAGATAGTGGTGAACTTGTTATTGATGGCGACAATAATGTCCAATTCCATGTAAATACAGACATATTAACAGCTAACGATTGCGTATCCGACAACGAGGACAGCGGCGACGAAATTCCGTGTTAAAAAGTAAACCAATAAATGAACGTGTATTTAAATAAATTCTGTAAATTATGGATTGTATCGTGTAAAAAAATTCATTACGAACAAACTTATAAGTATAAAATTTTCCTCTAAAATGCATACTAACCGAGTTATATGCGGTAGTTTCCGAGTTTTTTGTTGTTCCCCGAGCGATTCCATCTCATTTACGACACATTAGAGCCATATTTGAAAAATTTTGTCATAAATTTTTTTCATAATTTTGCCTGGCCTATTAATAGTTCATGGGCATATGCATTCGGACAAAGAATTATCTCATTCGAAAAGCTTCAATCCTCAATTCACTAACGCTGTCCGAAAAACGACCTTTCCAATGCCTGCTTTGCAGTAAGAAATTCAAGTTCAACAGCCGCTCCAGGAATATTTAGTTGATACCTAGAAAGAGATTCACTTTTTGAAAAAGTTACAATCTATTACACTTTTACTTGCAGGATAATAAAGGATGCAGGATAACAGATTCAACATGAATATATTTATTACTAAATCGATGTGAACTAATTGTTAACTAACATCAAGTCCCTGCATTATGATAAGGTTGAGCCGTTCAGAGAAATATTTGCTTCTTATTTGTTATGCTAATTTTATCAATATAAAATTATAAATCTTTTTACTAATTGTAGATTTTTTAGATACTTCGTTGATATGACCCCAGAATTTTGCAGTCAAGTAACGGAAGAAATTACAATAATTGTAATCAATTATTGAAGAAGAAAACTTGTGTGCGTTGGTAAACGTTGAAAACGAAGCCATTAGTAATATGAATGACACTCGAACTGAAACTATGAAAACTGGGAAGACGGAAGAAAACTGCGAAGTTAATCAATTTAACTGGAACATTTGCGAGACATCTGTTTTAAGTAAATCAAACTTAAATATGCATTTGACCACACCTTCAGAAAATCAGTTTACCTGTCACATTTGTGGTCAAACTTTGTTATATTCAAATTTAGATAACCATTTGAAAACGCATCCAGACAAATACCATTATGCGTGTGATTTTTGTAATTCTGTATTCATGATAAAATGTGACCTAACTAAGCATCGAAATCTTCATACTAGAGCAAAATATTACACGTGCCATATTTGTGATAAAACATTTCCTACGAAATCAACATTAGAATCTCATTTGCCAATTCATTCAGACAAACAGGCTTTTGAATGCGATATTTGCAGCAAAGCATTTAAATCAAAATACAAGTTAAACATTCATCGAAACATACGGCATACGAGAGAAAAAGAGTACACGTGTAAAACTTGTAACAAAATTGTCTATTCTGAGACGGAATTGCGTAAGCATTTGGTATCGCATTCAGACAAACGGCCTTTTGAATGCGATATTTGCAGCAACACATTTAAATCAAAAGAAGAATTAAAAACCCATCGAAACAGGCATACGAGAGAAAAAAAGTACACGTGTAAGACATGTAACAAAATTGTCTATTCTGCCAGTGAATTGCGTAATCATTTGATATCGCATTCAGACAAACGGCCTTTTGAATGCGATATTTGCAGCAAAGCATTTAAATCAAAGGAGTACTTAAAAAGGCATCGAAACAGG
Source organism: Dendroctonus valens (assembly GCA_024550625.1). Classification (NCBI taxonomy): domain Eukaryota; kingdom Metazoa; phylum Arthropoda; class Insecta; order Coleoptera; family Curculionidae; genus Dendroctonus; species Dendroctonus valens. Next base: position 1,793,477 of record JAJTJO010000068.1, on the reverse strand, counting down.
CATACGAGAGAAAAAGAGTACACGTGTAAGACATGTAACAAAATTTTCTATTCTGAGAGTGGATTGCGTATGCATTTGGTATATCATTCAGACAAACGGCCTTTTGAATGCGATATTTGCAGCAAAGCATTTAAATCCAAAAACAACTTCAACGTTCATCGAAACAGGCATACGAGAGAAAAAGAGTACACGTGTAAGACATGTAACAAAATTTTCTATTCTGAGACGGAATTGAGCAAGCATTTGGTATCGCATTCAGACAAACGGCCTTTTGAATGCGATATTTGCAGCAACACATTTAAATCAAAAGAAGACTTAAAAAAGCATCGAAACAGGCATACGAGAGAAAAAAAGTACACGTGTAAGACATGTAACAAAATTGTCTATTCTGTCAGTCAATTGCGTAATCATTTGGTATCGCATTCAGACAAACGGCCTTTTGAATGCGATTTTTGCAGCAACACATTTAAATCAAAAGAAGTCTTAAAAAAGCATCGAAACTTGCATACGAGAGAAAAAGAGTACGCGTGTAAGACATGTAACAAAATTTTCTATTCTGAGAGTCAATTGCGTGTGCATTTGGTATCGCATTCAGACAAACGGCCTTTTGAATGTGATTTTTGCAGCAACACATTTAAATCCAAAAAACACTTAAACGTTCATCGAAACAGGCATACGAGAGAAAAAGAGTACACGTGTAAGACATGTAACAAAATTTTCTATTCTGAGAGTCAATTGCGTGGGCATTTGGTATCGCATTCAGACAAACGGCCTTTTGAATGCGATTTTTGCAGCAACACATTTAAGTCAAAAGAAGTCTTAAAAAAGCATCGAAACTTGCATACGAGAGAAAAAGAGTACACGTGTAAGACATGTAGCAAAATTTTCTATTCTGAGAGTCAATTGCGTGTGCATTTGGTATCTCATTCAGACAAACGGCCTTTTAAATGTGATTTTTGCAACAACACATTTAAATCCAAAAAACACTTAAACGTTCATCGAAACAGGCATACGAGAGAAAAAGAGTACACGTGTAAGACATGTAACAAAATTTTCTATTCTGAGAGTCAATTGCGTGGGCATTTGGTATCGCATTCAGACAAACGGCCTTTTGAATGCGACTTTTGCAGCAACACATTTAAATCAAAAGAAGTCTTAAAAAAGCATCGAAACTTGCATACGAGAGAAAAAGAGTACACGTGTAAGACATGTAACACAATTAATATGTATGTCCATATTTAAGATATCTTATTTTGGCATATGCCGCCCAGGTTTGCCGTATTCTCTCATTTACATCTCATTATAAATACAAGCAAAAATATTTGTTAAATATACAAACACTCAAAATAACGACCTAAAAAAGACACTGAACCAACTCAACAGAAACATTAAAACCTTGATTGGACAATACAGACGAGACAAATGGCTAGAAACATGTAAAGAAATACAAAAAGACAAAGGCAAAACATACTGGTGAAAAATTAAGAAACTAGCGCAATACAGGAAAACTAACACCACTGACACAATAGACGAAAACGGAATAGAACGATACACAGACAAAGAGAAAGCTGACGCGTTCGCCAGACACTATCAAAGGGCCTTCAGCATATCGACAAACCGTAACTTCGACAATGACAACTGGTACTTGAACTATTTCAACAGCTCACCAAACTGTGATGCTCACCAAACTGTGATACACAGAGTACGAGGAAGCCCCAGCGCATATCAAAAACACAACACCGGGAAAAGATAAAATAAAGACAAAACTCCTGAAAAGGCTAACTCAAGAGACACAAAAACTGATCTTAACTGAATGGAACAACTGCATCAGAAATAACATAATTCCGAAAACATGGAAAAACGGCTTAATAATCCCTATACCCAAAAATGGACTGGACAATACACAACCGAGCAATTACAGACCAATTACACTGCTACCAGTACTTAGCAAGGTTTTTGAGTACATAATAAGGCAGCGACTGGGAAAACTGGTCAGAAAGTACATACCATCGTATCAGTTCGGATTCAAATATCAGCACTCGACTATTCACCCACTTTTCACTCTGACTAACAATATACAAACTACCCACCTAACTGACAGAAAGACAGCTTGCCTGTTTATGGACATTAACAAAGCTTTTGATAGTGTCTGGCATAGAGGCTCACTCTACAAACTATCCAAACTACACACACCAACATATCTACTACACACCATAAAGAACTTACTTGAAAACAGACAACTACAAGTACGAATTGACAAAACACTGTCATTTTCTTTTTCCCCTGAACAAGGGCTCCCTCAAGGATCCCCGCTCTCACCGTTTCTCTACAATATATACTGCCATGACATACATTACAACTTATCAGACAAAAATCAAATCGACAGATCGGCATACATATTACAATACGCAGACGACACAGAACTTATTGTACATGACAAAACTACTGAGAGAGCAGCTCAAAAACTCCAAACACTAACAAACAACACAATGACATTGTTTTATAAATGGAGACTAACACCAAACGCACCAAAAAACCAACTTCTGCTCACAAACCACAGACTCAACGCTGACTCCCCTACGATAACTGCAGACGGCCAAACGACACAACCAAAAAACGACGTAAAATACCTTGGAATCACAATTGACCACAAACTTAAATTCACTAAACACATACGAAACATCAGGACAGAAACAATAAAGAGAACAAAACAGTTCCGATCACTAACCTACAACCCCCCCACCCAACTACTATACGAACGCACAAACATGACAAAGATCTCGGAAAGACTCATACAGCTACAGACAAAATGGACAAACAACCCCTACAACTGGACCATACTGAATCCCCTTTGTCTTACAAGACCAACCAGACAATCCCGCTTCCGTTTCCCTACATTAACGCTACTTGAACACTTACAAACACAACTGACTAGTGGACAATAAAATAATTTCTTCGTTATTAGAATTGGAAAGTTTATTTAATAATATTGTTATCCTAGAATAAGAGAATTTTCACATTTGTTTTTTATTTAGATTAAGACTACATGTATTAAACAAGGGCAGAAAGACCGATAGGTCGATAGCCGTTTTTAGAAATAAAGATGTTTAGTACTACTACTACTACTGTCTCTCAAGTTAGGAAATTTCCGACATCGTGGCGACACGGCAAGAGGTAAGTGTTCGTAATTGACGATGCGCATGGCATCTCTCAAAAGCGATCAGGTGAGATGCGCATCGACCATTTCGTTTCAAGGTATCACTCTTTATTCTATTGGGTGAGATAAGGACAGCAAGCTGTAAATCAGAAGCCGAAATCCCATGTTGATCCCGGATTCAGTTCCGAGAATAACACTGTGTGGATGTGACGTTCCGTAGCATTTCGGCCCAGTTCGGGAGCTTTCGTGCCCGCCATTTTTGTTTGTCTAGCGACCAATTTTTCTAATTTTTCGTTAGTTTTGTGCTAGCATGTAAAGAGTTTCATTTTGTGTGAAGTTAAGTTTGTACTAGTGAGAGTTCAGAAACGAAGTTAGTGAAGGAGGTGAGTTTATTCACTGAAGCTCATGAATTTATTACTTTGGTACATGGATCCATTGTTAAAAGATTTAATTTTTTGGCTGGCCCAGCTTATCTCAGTCAATAATTTGAAGCAAGGCTATTCTCATTAGGTTTGTGGAGGTTGATGTCTCATAGACTACAAAATGTTCACGACAAATTGCTGCAACAGTTATCTGGTGATCGTGTCGTTCTACTGCCTCCGAATTTTTAGTTTTTCATTTTTTACCTTAAAGAACACTTCAAATTAAGCACTTTCAGCGAATAAAATTCATGGATGGTCCATAAATTAAACCAAAAAACACTTACGGAAAAGCGAGTTTCAAAAGTTTGTTAGTGTGTTTTGGCTTAATTTATGGAACATTCAGGAATTTTTTTTCTAAAAATTCGGAGGGCCTTTAACGTCACGATCACCCGATTGGAAATACACTAACTGCAAAATTTTGTCTCATCAGCACACGATTCGGGTAAACAGTACAGTAATTGGCTTCAAACTTTATTTTTAAGAACACCGCGACGGTTAGGTAGATCTGCACAACACCTACGGTGGCCACAGGCATCTTCTTATTAGGTATTTACCATATACATACTTATTTGAAACAGAGATGATGCACCGATTTTAAAATTGACTGACCGTGACTGAAGTTGGTAAAACAGTGTTAAAATCTAATGGAAGCTGTTAAGATCACACCATAAGACCAGTGTAAGTACAAGTTGCTTCGATACTTACGTGACAATATCATTATTTATTTTCCTTTGTGGTGATTCTAAAGGCAAGTTACAATGTACTATTTATTGCTGTTTCAGTAAATTAGCATGTTTCGCATTTTTATGTATACTCTGATCAATCTCATTGCAACATGACGTCACAAAACGTGACGTCAGGCGCCAAATTAGCGACGTCTTTAATTAAGTCGTGTTTCCCAGGCACAGTTGATGTGTTGTGAAAGCTCAGCGAACTATGAAAAAGGACTCCCATATTAACATACAATCTAGCAACACTGTATTAAAGGCTATATATTATTTTATTTCTTTAAAATATTTTCGATAATTGCATAAAGTGGCCCTTCGTCTTATATTGTATCAACATAGTCAGTTTTGTTTTATGAACCCACTTTTGGATGCCGGAACAAGTTCGTCTGAAAGTGTGTTAGTGTTCACGGACTCCTTGAACTCATTATCCCTTTGGACACCATTCTTTGCTAGCTTGTATACAGTAGATTGTGATAGTTCCAGAGCATCACATACTCTCTTTAAAATAGTTTATTATGGTTATACAATTTTGAATAAATAATTAACAGAAAAGTAAGGTTTTATTTACATTGTACACTGAATCCACATGTAAAAGGGGTTTTCCTGCTGCTTTTTCAAGCTGAAAATAGTTTATCAGCTTGATAATTAAACGCTGTTCGCATTCACTGTATCGTTTCGGCATTGTTAATAACAAATGTTTTTAATTTAGTTAAATATACAGTGTGTCCAGTATAAAATTATGTACATGGGGATATTGGAAACCGTTAAAGATACAGAGTGGACCAAATGGGGAAAAAGTTGCGCAATCAAGTGCCTATAAATAATCTATCATCAACTTCTTCGAACTCGGAATAGCAACGGATATACAGGGAAAAAAAGAAAAAAGTGCGTTTTATAAAATCCTTTATATCGTGTTTATTATAAAAGATACAATAACGAAATTTTCAGGGTGGGGGTAAGAAATGAGCGTGAATTTGAAAATAAAGTAAAAAATAATCTAGGCCCACTATGTTCAATAAGGCCGAAGTCAACTTTTGTTTTTCTTATGGGCGCCATATTGAATTTCTGCATTTTTAGATTCCCCTTTAAATATGCTCTTCAACCATGTATAACATGTTTATGTTCGGTCAAGATAAATAATTAAAATTAACAAAATTAAGATTTTATGGTAGTAGGCATTAATATTTCTCCTCAATTTCCCCATAGTGACGTTTGTTGTGTGTTTTAATTACCTAGATAACTGTCAAAGTAGAATTTATTGTCAGTGTCAAGTGTTTGTAATTAATTGTGTGTTTCAAAATGAATCACTTTTCAAATTATGAATGAAGAAAAATGAATGAAAATGAAGCGAAAGCTGAAGAAATTTATTTAAATAAATATCCAGAAAGGCGATAACTTGGTAGAACTATGTTTAGGCGTCTGAAAGACAACCTTGTAGCTTACGAGAGTTTTGCTAAGGTAAAGAAAAACAAACTTCCAGACGAAAAGAAAGAAAATTTGATAATGCAAAGCGTGGTTGAGACACCTCGTACGTCTTTACAACAAATTGAAGCCCCAACAGGTGTTGCGCGGTCAACGGCGAATAGTATTTTAAAGCGTTATAAATATCACCCCTATCGTGAACGGTCCTATTTCCAACAAGACGGCGCGCCGCCACATAATGGACGTATTATCACAGAATTTTTAAATCACGAATTTCCCAATAAGTGGATAGCAACCTGGGACCAGTAAGATGGCCTGCGAGATCCCCTGACACAACACCGCTTGATTTTTTTGCATGGGGCAATGCTGTTAACAGAATTACCCCAGAAATGATCAGAAAATCCTGTGAAGCAGTAATGAGACGATGTACGTTGTGCGTGCGAGAAAACGGTGGCTTATTTGAACACCTACTTTAATCCTAAAATGTTACTTGTTCTTTTGCGGTGTTCGATGTATGAACAATAATAATTTAAAGTAATAATTAATAGAAATATCAATGCCTACTACCACTAAATCGTAATTTTGTTTATTTTAATTATTTATCTTGATCGAACATAAACATGTTATACATGGTTGAAGAGCATATTTAAAGGGGAATCTAAAAATGCAGAAATTCAATATGGCGCCCATAAGAAAAACAAAAGTTGACTTCGGCCTCATTGAACATAGTGGGCCTAGATTATTTTTTACTTTATTTTCGAATTCACGCTCATTTCTTACCCCCACCCTGAAAATTTCGTTATTGTATCTTTTATAATAAACACGATATAAAGGATTTTATAAAACGCACTTTTTTTTTCCCTGTATATCCGTTACTATTCCGAGTTCTAAGAAGTTGAAGACAGATTATTTATAGGCACTTGATTGCGCAACTTTTTCCCCATTTGGTCCACCCTGTAACTCTAACGGTTTCCAATATCCCCATGTACATCATTTTATACTGGACACACTGTATATGTTAGTGTCAATGACAACAAACATATAAACTTCCTCTTCGTCTTTTGGCGCTGATAAAACAATACGGAATTAGCTACGACGTGCCCAATGGTTAACACTCATTATCGGACGAAGCGCGACAAGCTGACGTCATCTTGCAATGAGATTGATCAGACAGTAAATGGCCAATAATTGTATAGTAATTATAATGCAAATTCAGTTATTGGCCAAAGTGGCCGATAATTGTATTTTACAAAATTCTGCTATTTGATATATTTTTTGCACAAGACACGTTTAATATGCTAGAAGGATATTTTCATCCTAGTCAGTTATTGGCCCATACCCATACTAATATTGAAATAGAAGTTCAAGAGGTGCAAAAATCTTCCGACTAACAAGCAGACGGTGTGTTGTGGTGTTGTGCAGACACACTGCTGAGGCTCCTTGCAGTAACTCAATACAGACAAAACGTTCATCCGTTAAAATAAAAGAGAGTGCAAATATGATCATCAAAACGTAAAGGAAAACGACAAACAGAACGACTCCCTTATGCCATTACCTCACAGCAATACCAAGACATTTTTCAAAAGAAGAATACAACGAAACTAAATGCAGGGAAAGAAAAAGAGAGAAGAAAGAAAGAACGCGAAGAAAGAAAAGCAGCAGGAACAACAAAAAATGTGCAAATAATTGTAATCGGCCAAAACTTAAAATTAGTTGTAATAATTGCAAAAAAATTTTTCCCTATAAATGCAACCCAAAATCTCACCAACGACACGCTCCCGATATGGAAGAGGATGATCTATTCCTGTGTCATAATTGTTCTAAAGAAAGTTCAGAAGATATTAGTTTAAAAGAGATTTAAAGAGCAGACTGTTCAAAGAAAAAATCGGAAGCTGAGCAGCTCTTTGATAATACTGTGCAGGATGAAAACAAATACAATGTGTCTGAATTATACCAACTGTATTTAGCCAATAAATACAAGTAATGGAGATAAGCTAATATACAGGGTGATTCAAAGTTGGCGTCATTCCTCTGGAGGTGTTGTCTGGGAGTGTTTGAGGAGTACAGGAAAAATAGTAAAAAATAATATTTTTTATTAAAAACAAAAAGCGTTGAAAACGGTGGCTTACTTGAACACCTACTTTAATCCTGAAATGTTACTTGTTTTTTTTGCAGTGTTCGATGTATGATCAATAATAATTTAAAGTAATAATTAATAGAAATATCAATGCCTACTACAATAAAATCTTAATTTTGTTAATTTTAAATATTTATCTTGACCGAACATAAACATGTTATACATGGTTGAAGAGCATATTTAAAAGGGAATTTAAAAATGCAGAAATTCAATATGGCGCCCATAAGAAAAACAAAATTTGACTTCGGCCTCATTGAACATAGTGGGCCTAGATTATTTTTTACTTTATTTTCAAATTCACGCTCATTTCTTACCCCCACCCTAAAAATTTCGTTATTGTACCTTTTATAATAAACTCGATATAAAGGATTTTATAAAACGCACTTTTTTCTTTTTTTCCCTGTATATCCGTTGCTATTCCGAGTTCAAAGAATTTGATGACAGATTTTTTATAGGCACTTGATTGCGCAACTTTTTCCCCATTTGGTCCACCCTGTAACTCTAACGGTTTCCAATATCCCCTTGTACATCATTTTATACTGGACACACTGTATATTGTTTTATTTCTTTAAAATATTTTCGATAATTGCATAAAGTGGCCCTTCGTCTTATATTGTATCAACATAGTCAGTTTTGTTTTATGAACCCACTTTTGGATGCCGGAACAAGTTCGTCTGAAAGTCGACACTTTAAAAGAAGCAAACGGTTTAAAATGTTGATCTTAATAGGCAAACATGAAAAACATACATTGGAGTTTCAGAAAATGATTAGTTTTATTTTGACTTGCAATTACATCTTTGTAAATATTTAAAATATTTAGATAATTGTATTTACAAATTTTTTTTAAATTGGATGAATGAATGATGACAATTGATTGACTTGAATGGATTGAAATGGATTTTGAATTGTTATATAACACTTGAGAAACCAAAGGAAGAAAACTAACGTTGGTATAATTTTATTGAAATTTATTTAAAACCACATAAACACAAAAACAAATCTTCAAGGTAACAACCAGCACAGCACAACGGGCTTCAAGGGAAAAGATGATGCTTCGTTAACAGCGAGCTCCCTTAGAAATTGTAGTCTTTTGTGTGCAACATATGGCATCTCCATTAAATATTTCCTGTTTGAGACTATACATTTTTTCCAACTGAACTTCATTTTCTCCAATGCAACTCTTAACGAACCAAATTATATTTTAATCGTATCAATGCATTGTAACTTTGACTGCAATAAACTCAGGGTGACATTCTCTCCTAAATAACATAAAAAAAATAAATACATAAGATGAAATCCATTGATAAGCGACTGAACTATTTATTTATTGTATTCTTACCTGCAGCGTACATTGCGTAAATTCGACTTCTGGTAATGTGTCAATGACAATAAACATATAAACTCCCTCTTTGTCGTTTGGCGCTGATAAAACAATACAGAATTAGCTACCACGTGCCCAATGGTTAACACTCATTATCGGACAAAGCGCGACAAGCTGACGTCATCTTGCAATGAGATTGATCAGATATTATCTTACATACGTGGTAGCAATGTAGCCCTTCGTCGGCACAAATTTGGTTCCTGGTTGTTATGCATTGCTCTGAGTACCCCTGGAAGGCTCTGCTGCAATTATCTCCATTACCTGTTCCTCTGTGTCTGGAACCCCAGCACCTCTAGATCGAGCACTATGCTCTGATGCACTGATTCTGCTATGTTCTGTGGCATTTTCCCATAACAAATCGCATATCCGCAAATTCGATGTTGGTGTACGTTTTGTGAAAGGAGTTTCAAAGTAAGTCACAGATTGACAAATGCTTGTTATTATTGACAAAGGCTATCTACCTGTAACTATCTGTTAAAGACAAAAAACATTATTGCCGCTTTGACTTTTCATCAACAAATTGTAGAAGAGGTCGTTTTTACTATCAAAAATTTTAGTAATTTGAAGCAAAGATCGTAATTTTTCTTTTCGAATGCTTAAGTATTCTAATATGCTACCAATCAAACATGGGACCATTTCAAAATAATACTTATTAACAAAGTTGAAATTCAATTTTCAACTGTTATATCTTCTATAAATTTTCGAAAATTTTTGTTAAATATTTTTATCGTAGTCTCCAAGTGAGCCCCTATTACCCCTTAAAGGAATGACGCCACTTTTGTATCACCCTGTATATTGTTTAAATATTAAATATTAAATAAATCTATTTTTCCATTTTTGTATCATTATTAGCCCTTCAGTTCATATGGCCAATTACTGTCAAAACCTTGTCTAATAACTATAAAAATGGCCAATAACTGTCCATTTTTGCACACTTAGCAATTTCTACAAATTTGTCTTTTTGTTAAATTTCCCTGCAGTTTCTTTATGGTACCTTTAATCTAGTATACCAAGTACAATTAAAAGTCCTACTCAACTTGTTTCTACGATATTTTTTATTTGAGTTACGTTTTTCTAAAAACTGAATTTTCTTAACTGGCCAATACTGTATGGTTTACTTTACTCTCCCTCCCTCTATACCGTTTCAAGTTCAAATTGGCATTAATTAGACTCATGATAATAATAGTTAAAATCAAATTGGCAACATTAATTTGAAACGAGCATTAGTCACAAGAAAATTGGCAATAATTAAGATTATAGATTATATTGACATCAGTCTAAAGCAAAAGTCATTTAATGGCCGAATGGCACCGTCGTATCTTAACTAAGGTTTAGCGCTAAACCTGGTTTATCAAGCTTAGTCAGTTAAACTTGGTTTACGAGCTCTAAGTGGAGTTTAAATTTAATCCACCAATTTCGGAGGTCTAAAAGACGGATTAGCGTTAATCTGTAGTTTCCAACCTAATTTTTTTAGTATTTTGTTTTGTTTGCAGCGCTGCTATTCACTTTCTTATTTTATAAATATTATTTGTCATTATAAGCAATGGGCATAGATTGGGAAGATGATCTAGATTTTTTAGAAATAATAATTCAATGCAAAAGCAAACGAAACAGGTATTGGAGATAATTGCAGCAGGGCTTTCCAGCAGTGCTCGGAGCATTGAACAACTACTGACACTTTTGCAAGCACCGGATAATTGTCCCGATAACTCCCCCGAGGAAGGACTACATTCCTACCTATATGTAAGATACACAGGACACAAGGACACATTAAATCTCTGATCTTCCGAACACCGGTTCAAATTGAGCAGGAGTTAATTAACCGAATACGAGAAGCTGTTCAAAATATGATCCCAGACCGCCACGAAGAGTGCAAAGTGAATGGGCAACAAACATGTTTGGAGTTAAACGGGCAGAACTTCGTCAACCTCTTGTGATTTAATGATAATTAAAATTAATCATTGATACATAACCTTACACAGAGATGTTTGTTTACATATGTGGCGAGTTTAGGTATATCACTCATCTGCCCCAAAAATGCACTGGGAAATCTTATTTTGAATGATCAATACCGGGTCGTCTGTGCCGTTCAAAAGTTTGTGTTTATTCTGCAAGTTTATGAACGATCCGCATTTTTTTTCACTGAAACTGCTTTCTTATTAATGTTCTTTAAGGGAAAAGTAAAAAGAAAACGAAACTCGGACAGACATAAATTACATGAGCACCTATCATTAAATCATATCGTGCATATCCAATGCAAAATGAATAAACCTTTGGATATGTGCGATGCATTGTGCAAAATTAGCCACAGTTATCGTGCCACGGAATACGGAATGTTATCTAATCTCTATTTGAGTCAGGATCCCGATAGGGACCAGCCAATATGTTATTAGCTCTTCAGCAATGTCTGCTTTTACCGCTGCCTTTAATACAGATCATGTTTGTTTAGTAGGATCGAACAAATTGTTCAATAGCGTTATACATAGGCTTTGTCGTAAAATTGATTGCAAGAGTCTGCAAAAACATCCACAATGATCGGATGGCATGGAACATTATCAACATCTAGGTAATGCAAGTCCAGATTGGTAACTACCTATTTTGAATTTTTGTTCTCCCAAACTGATTCGGTGAGTAATAGAAAGAGAAACAACCTACGAGGGATGAATGAAGAAGCTCAAAATGAGGTTTTGGGATTATTTGCTGCAGAGCCCACCAATTCCTTACGGACAGTAGCAGAATAGACAAGAATGTCACACGAGACTGTAAGAAAAGCACTGAAAATGAATAAACTCCATCCATACAAAATGCAGCTACTTCAAAAACTCTATGACGACGATTTTGATAGAAGAATAGAGTTCTGTGCATTCATGAGTCGTCAAGTTAACGACATCCCTAATATTCTGCTGAATATCTGTTTCAGCGATGAATGTTGATTTTTACTAAATTGAACTATTAACAAACAAAATTTTCGATATTGAAGTGACGAAGACTGGCAGATACACACACAATATCCTCAAAAAGAGAATGTTTGGGCTGGTAATCTTGGAAATTCCATTATTGGTTCTTTATTTATTGAAGGAAACTTGACAGATGATCTGTACGTTAAGATGCTTGAAGAGACTATTGATCTTCTGATGAGCTAGAAACTCAAGTTGATGCAGAATGTAATTCAGTTTAATAGGAGAGTTGGTTAACATTCCAGCAGGACGGTGCTCCACAGCATTATTTTTTTCCGGTCCGACAATGGTTAACCGAGACATTCCCGAATAGATGGATTGGCAGAAGGGGACCAATGGGCTCCAATTCCAATGAATGGGCTCCAAAATCACCTGATTTAACACCCTTAGACTTGTTTCTTTGGGGACATCTAAAGTCCATTGTTTATAACACACAACCTGCTGATATTGATGATCTTAAAAGGCGAATTGCAGCAGAATGCCGATCAATTCCCGATGAAGTTTTCCGAAATGTTAGGGAGCAGTTCGAAAACCGACTTCGTTATTGTTTACAAGAAAATGGACATTTTGAACAACTGATATAGTGCGTAAATAGATCCCATGTGTTTTATTGTAGAAATTTCTCTTCCGCAAATAAAAAGTTATTTTTGTCGAAATACACTAACACACACACTAACCTGGAAACCAACATCGCAATGCTGGAAAGTTTAATTGTTTCTGCAACATTGAAACGCGATTAGTCGGAAACCTCTGAATAAAAAGCAACAAAGTAGGATACCACTGAAAAGAGAATTGAAGACCCTTTAAAACGATGTGCCACTTGACCCCCCACTCCCATTTAAGATTCTAAGGGTGACATCTACCCCTCCTAGGGGGTTGAAACAAGAAGACTAAGGATATTTATTTAAAGTGTCCCCCTTACAAATAAAAATGAAGTGTCTTTCGGATTTTTCATATTTCTAACTGCAAGAAAGATATTAAGGGTGGGAAGTTTTCAAATTGACATCCCGTAGGATAGAAAATTATAAATGCAAATATTGGTGAAAATGGTCGTAGGTCACGTAAGTGCCACTCTCTAAGAGCAACACAGAAAATGCAAGATTTGTCGTATTTGCCAGCAAAAGGTGGCTAATTCTTAAGACCGTAACTTGGATACTATCAGAATTATTACGAATTAAAATTTGAGCTTTTAACACCTGGCAACTCCTTTTCCTCATTTTTTTCCATGTTTTGCTTGGCGAAATCTTCTCTAGGCTTTCGTCACCACTACTCTGAAACACCTTGTATAACAGGTGCATTTTGTGCCTGAGAATCACATCATTTTGCCCTCCTGTTTTTTCAATTTTTCGGACTAATTCTAGTTCTGTTTGGCTACTTTTTAAGGAGTTTTTTTTACTTTTGTTGCCAGCAGTGGGCCACACTCATGGTAATGGGTGTTTCGTTCTGTTGTTGCATTAATAATTTTTGCCGGGATTTTATGTTCCCTCACTGTACCTAAATATAAAATAAATTTTCCCGATTCTAGGCGATTTTCCTGATTTTAATTATAATTCCTAATACGGTCCTAAAAAATACGTTCACGGGTGCAATCCGCGCGTAAACAGTTCGGCAAACGAGAGAGACAGCAGAAATTCGAGCTAGAATTTGACGGAAAGATGTCCCCAAAATTGGGTTATTTTGGCATTTTGAAATCCTGGTCGCATCTTTTGCCCAAATTAGAAAAAAATTAGAATGTTTAGAGGTTGTTAATTTAAATGTGAAAAAAGGTATAAATGTAATTTGGAAAAATCTTAAATTTATGAACTATTCTTGCTCAGTTTAAGAATACTCAGATAAGGTTTTATAAAATTAAAATGACTTGCTGACATTCTAGAGAATAACATCTATCCAATTTTTGAAGCTTTAATCAAATACAATAAGTAGATTTTCTGTGATTCGACGCCAAAAAAGCACCAACACTCACCTGGTATTACGCGTGAGCGCATAGCCTTATTGGGTTTGTAGTTAATTTGTTTTATTACAATTTTAATCAAATACGAGTAAAAAGAAGTAGCGATGAAATAGTTATTTATAGTCTATCTAGTGGATCAAATATTTTTCAAAAGATGTAACTCAAATATGTCTTAAAAAAAATTCTTTCAAAAACAGAAACGCATCCAAATGCCGCGTAACACTGAAACTACATACTTACTAGAAACTACAGGAAACTAGGGAATAGGACAACGCAAACAATAACCGTGTACATTCTTCATTTTATCACAATATCGTTATGTGATCAATACTTTATTAAGAGTAATTGAAAAAAACATTTAGTGGATTTGTGAAAGGCTTTCCCGGAACTGAAACAGCTGCAGATGAAAAGAGAATTATTTGGTCTCAATATTTTCTCTCAGAGAAAAGCACTAATGTGATTTTTCATAAACGCCAGTTTGACCCCCTTTTGAACCAGTTGACTTGGTTTTACTGTGGATAATGTAAAACGCTCTCGAGCACAGCCTACTTCTTAAGAAAAAAGCTGCATAGGAATTTCTTCTGCGCGTCAGCTGGTGGACGGCGCAGAATCTGGGTCGATTTACTGTAGACCCTAGACATTTTCGTATTGACATTTTTTGCCTCGGTTCATATCTAATGAAAGATTTCCAAAAATGAGGCAATTACAAATTTCCTGATTATAAAATGTTAGAGCAGAATTTAATTTTTATATTCTTGGCAGCACTGGAGGAAGTTTAAAGGGGGCGGCTCTCGTCAACTGAACCGATATATCCGCGCCAATTTTTAAAATATGTACTCGTAACATACTGGCGTAAATGTTTCAATGTGGGAAAAAGTTAGCAAAAGCTACTTAATGAAGCCAAATTCGTCATATTGGCGTTATTATACAAATAACTCACTCCAATATATTCCTGGGTTTCAGTCAATTTTATTGTTTATTATTTAAAATGTTACAAATACGTTTCGGTGTCTTTCTCCACCATCATCAGTTTGTGTGTATAGTTGTTTACACCTTAACATTCAACTGGTCACTCTACTACAAATAACTAACTGCATGGGACTTATTATTATTATACTAACTATACTTATTATACGACTAATTCAAACTCTCTACGGAAAGAAAGTTTAGTCAAACATTTTGCAACAATTTATTATCAGAAACGTATATTATTTATTTCAACTGAACAGTGTAAATGTTTATTTAAATTCAATAGCACAAAAACGAACTAAGCAACAAAAACAAATAGAAATTGTATGATATATATGTGGCTGGGCTCAAGCAGCCCAGAATATACAAGCCACGTTCGTAGTGTTTGACCTGGCAACTGGTAATTCAAAAGTGGCGTCATCCCTTTTAAGGGGTTATAGTGGCTCACTTGGAGAGTACGAGAAAAATATTGAAAACATTTTGTTCGAAAATTTCTAGAAGATATTAACAGTTGAAAATCGAGTTTCAACTTTGTTATTAAGTATTATTTTAAAATAGCCCCATGTTTGCTTGGTAGCCTTTTGGAATACTTAACCATTCGAATAGAAAAATTACGATCTTGGCTTCAAATTACGAAAATTTTTGATATTAAAAAAGACCTCTTCTACAATTGTTTGATGAAAAGTCAAGGAGGCAATGATGTTTTTTGTCATTAACAGATAGTTACAGGTAGATAGCCTTTGTCAATAATAACAAGTATTTGTCAATCTGTGACTTACTTTGAAGCTCCTTTCACAACATGTACACCAACATCTAATTTGCGGATATGTGATTAGTTATGGGAAAATGCCACACTAACATAGCAGAAGGTGTTAGACCTTTCACCAGCAAAGGGCTAGAGACACTGGACGATTGGCTCCAGGAATTGACGCAGATTGTGGACGGTGGGTTCCAGACACAGAGGCACAGGTATTGGAGATAATTGCAGCAGAGCATTCCAGGAGTGCTCGGAGCATTGCACAACCACTGACACTTTCCCAGGCATCCGATAATTGTCCCTATAACTCCCCAGAGGAAGGGCCACATTCCTACCATGTATGTAAGATACACAGGACACAAGGACGCATTAACTCTCTGATCTTCCGAACACCGGCACAAATTGAGCAGGAGTTAATTAACCGAATACGAGAAGCTGATCAAAAGGTGATCCCAGATTGTGGCGAAGAGTGCACAATAAAGTGAATGGGGAGCAAACATGTCTGGAGTTAAACGGGCAGAACTTCGTCAACCTCTTGTGATTTATCAACTTAATTGTATTTTATTTGATTGATATTAATCATTGATACATAACCTTACACAGGAGATGTTTGGTTTAGGTATATCACTCATCTGCCCCAAAAAGGATGGGAGTTATATTAACCTCAAAATATTTCTATTGCTTTCTCTTTCTTTGTTTTGTGTTTATCCATGGTTACTTCGATTTTCAATAATTAAGTAGTAACAGGTATTTACGTAATGTTAATTGTGCAGATTACCTTGAAAAGCATCGTTACCGTAATTCTGATCTAGTGTTTTGCACATATCTCAGTTTTTGATAAGAATTAATTTTTTTGCTATTTTTCCTGTACTCCCCCACGAGCCCAGACAACACCCCCAGAGGAATGACGCCACTTTTGAATCACCCTGTATGTATCCAACGTTCAACAAAGTTAATAAACAATATTACACTAAAGTCCGCTTATAAAGAACCAGATTACAGTGAGCTTTTGGTAAAAACGAACGTTTTTACGTTAATTGAAACGTCATCCATAAAGGCCAACGTATTTTTTTACTGTCTATAACGAGCCCGTTTATAACGAACTTTCGGATAAAACGATCGCTTTTTAGGTTAGTTAGTATATCCACTTTCCGTTTATAACGAACTTCCACGCTGAAAAATATGCGGGGGGCAAGTTATCTACAGTACGGCTTACAGTTTTGGTGGCGGCAAACATGTCGGTAACATATAAAAGAAAGTTTTTGGTAGCAGGAAAGTCAGCTAAGTGTAGATGTTTCAAAAACAAGATTTGCCAGTACACTGCAAACCAAACGGCAAAGCTTGAATGACATCGGACATTTTTAGAACTGAATTGAATCAATGAGATGATAAACTAAAACTTAAAAACAGAAAAATAGTGCTTCTAGTCGACAACTGTCCCGCGCACCATGATGTTAAATTAGAACAAATCAAGTTGGTTTTTATGCCGCCGAACACATGTACGAAGCTCCAACCTATGGATCAAGTAGTAATACATTCGCTAAAATGTCATTTCAGAAAAACTCTTCTTATGAAAATATTAGATTTCGTATATTTTCCTGACTGTACTTTAATTCATTCCAATGTATTCCTGAGTTTCAGTCAATTTTATTGTTTATTATTTAAAATGTTACAAATACGTTTCGGTGTCTTTATCCACCATCATCAGTTTGTCTAAAATATATATTTATAGTTATCATCAAATTAAATAGAAAACTTTCACCAAAATTCACATATTAAAATACAAATCACACACATATTAAAAAGTACATCCAGAACATTGGTTTTCAGGTGATGAGTCAGGACAAACATGTCTGGGAAAAGACTAGAATCTATTGTTTAGAGATCTAAATTCAACTTACGTATATAGTTGCTACCAACTTCACATTTGACTGGTCACTGAATTTTCCATATTTTATTCGATATCAAGCGAGCGAAACAAAAAAACTGTTTATCTTTTGTCTTTTCTTTGCATTCTTGGAATTGCTTGGCAATTCTTCAATATCAGATGTTTACATTTCATTTACCTGGTCCAATCAGTTCATACATGCGATCATCTAATTAGCGTATGATACACAGAGCTAAGATTGCCTGTATCTGATCTGAAATTTATTGCATTCTGATGTTTCTTAATTTGTATCATTTCATGGATTCTTCTCTTATTATAGTTGTCCTCATTGATCAATATTTGTGTGTTATCGAAATCAAAATCATGCAACTTTTGTTGTGCATGTTGTGCTAATGGTGTTGCATTTTCGTTAACCTTTCTTAAGCTATACTTATGTTCGTATATTCTTTTCTTTAAATATTGCCCTGTTTGTCCTATGTATGTGTTGTCACAGTTCAAACAGTCAATCTTGTATATTACGTTAGGTGTGTCCAACTTATCGCTTCTAGGCTTAAATTTTGTAAAACACTCTTTTGCCAAGTTGTTTTTAGTTTTTTCCGCTATAGTAATATTATGCGGTTTTAAAACATTTTTTATTTTTGTGTTGATTTCTGGTATGTGTGGTAATGATACATACTTGATTTCACCCTCTTTTTTCTTTTTTATATTATTTATGTTGTTCCATTTATTTGCATTGTATATTTTATTGATTCTTTGTTTTATAATTGATTCGAAGAATTCTTTGGGATAGTTGTTCATTATTAGTACCGTTTTTAATTTTTTCAAGATTTTTTTGTCTGTATCCACAATGTGCTAATTTTATCGCTCTATCAGTAAGAGCTGTTACCACACTTTTTTTATACTGTATAGGTGCATATGATTGGTAATTCAAGTATCTACCAGACCACACATCCTTTGTGTACCAGTTTGTTTTTATTTCCCCATTATTGTCATACATAACCGTCATATCCAAAAAGTTTAATGATTTGTTTTTGTCCTCCTCAATGGTGAATTTAATGGTTTCATGGAATGCATTAAACTTATCTAGTGTGTATTGAACTTTTTGGCTTGGCAGGCACATTATGCAGTCATCCACGTATCTTTTAAAAAATCCACATTTAAAGTCCAAATCAGGTATTAGTTTTTCTTCCAGACTTTCCATTACAAGGTTTGCAATTGTTGCAGCTATGGGGGACCCCATAGCTACTCCATATATTTGCGAATAGAAATTGTCCTCGTACCGGAAGTACGTGGACTTAAGGCACAGCTCTACCCCCCCAATAAATTCACCTTCGGGCAATGATGTATATTCCCTAATTTCAGACCATTTATTTCTTATGCACTGTATATAAATAATAAATATATAAATAATAAACAATAAAATTGACTGAAACCCAGGAATACATTGGAAAGAAAATATTAGAGGCAATCGATAAAAATGAAACATTTTCTAGCAATCTCTTAGATGCAGTAATTTCATTCATAGAGCTTAGCTAAAAGTTAGCCGAAAAACCATCCAAAATGCAAATTCCTTTAGGCATGGTGGATTTGTAAGAAAAGAAAATGTTTATGAACCAGACGATGAAATTCCAATTAACCATTGGTTGGAAAGACTGACTTCGAGTATGATTCAGATAAAGATGTGCACAATTTTGTCGAAGAACAAGTTAAAACCAAATTGAGTGATTTCAATTACACCGAATATGTGAACATTGATATGCAATATTAATAGGTATTAAGAGCCGTTTACATGCTCAAGCCCTTTGCACAATCTGACTTGCACAAGCCCGTGTGCACAAGTAAGTCGTTGCGTTTAAACGCACGCTTGAAGTTTGTGCAAACCGAAAAATTTGGCTTGAGTAAAATCTATCCTGACAGAAAATGCACTTGAGGTTGGAGCATTGGCTTGAGCGTCTAAACGATGTTCAAGCCTAGTTCACGGGTGTGGAATGAAATATTTATACCACGTTCGGGATTCCCTTTATTATATTATCACTTTAATGTATTTATTTCAAAATATTACCGTTGTATTCCACATATTATCAAACTTTTTATTGATTTAAATAACTGTTTGGATTAACGAATAATTTTGTTCAGAAGTCTCAGGGTGAGCAAAAAAACAAAGCCATAAATTTGGATTTGGAAGGGGCATGCAGACATATTCCAGCCTAACTGTTTGCTCACCAAAACGCTTTCCTCATCTCCGAGGTAGCATCTTGCCAAATACTGCGGTGATTTCTGTTCCATTGTGTCCTCGTCTTTTTCACTCGTTCATTACCTTTCTACATTCAAATGCAGAAGGATTTTGAAGGGGGTACGCATGACTTCAGAAGGATTTTGAAGGGGGTACGCATGACTTCACTTTGTAATTCACAATATCTACAGACAGGGCCTACCCTGAAAGATGTTTTTGGCTGGGGCCATATCCCGTTGTAAATAACACAATCTTTATTTGTTGCCTGCTAAGTTCTAGCAATTATTTTATGCGTACTGATTGTGGGGTCTCTACAAACTGTTGTGATATGCAGTTGCGATATCTCCTTCCAGTACCGGCTAAGTTCATCCGTGATAAATGGTACGACCCCTATCCGTACTTGGACATGAGATCTGCCACAGGCCGGTTCTTGGCAAGTGCCGCAGCAGTCTCGTTTCTTTCACTCCCGCCTGTTCCAGCTGTCCAAGTGAGTCTTACTCTGTTTGAGGTTCTTGTCAGGGCCTTAGTTCTTCTACAGACTCTAGCACGCATTGTTAGACGCATTTATTGTAGCTTCGTCTCCGGCAACGATAGTAATACGTCGATTTGTGAAGACTCTCGCCCTCATTTCCCGGGCGCAACTTTGCCTGGATCCTCGCCTGGAAAGCGGTATTGAGCGTACCAAGGTTTAGGGTTGTCCTTTCCCCAGATTTTCATCTTTTTTCATCTGTTGACAACACCAGCGCCTGCTCGCACTGTTGCTTTCGTGCTTTCCGTATACCAGACGGAGTCCTGGCCCGTATTTCCACCCGGCCGTATTCAGAATATAAGTAGTGAGCTGTACCGAGACGCTGACAGTTTTAACTCTGTCAGCCGTCATTCCCAGATGTGCTACTGACTTGCTGATCACGCTGGTACCCTCTTGAGTCGCTCTTCCAAAAACAAACTTTAACTTAAGTTGAAACTCGATTTTCAACTGTTAATATCTTTAAATTTTCTAATAAAAATGCTTTCAATATTTTTTTTGTACTCTCCAAGAAAGCCCCTATAACCCCTTAAAAGGAATGACTCCACATTTGAATCACCCTGTATATATTAAAGTTCTGAATATGTTTTATAACTCAAATTGTACATATTATTAAAATATTGTTTTGTTAATACAGAGCCATCATTAATTAAAAATTAACGGATTTTTTTTGTTTCAGCACAGTTCACACGAGTGATGTTTTTCTTATTTTGTCAGCTAAGGCCAGCGTGATTAATGACACGCTAGGGCTGGTCTGCACCAAAATGTAGCATTGCTATTCACATGCGATGGGAGCCAACATGGGCAAAAACACCTCCTTATTGGATGCTTTACCCAGCGGACAAGGTAGACATTATTGTAGTGATTATGTTAATTTCCAATTTAGTTCAACGATAGTGGCGCGTGAAATCGGGAGCAGGAGATCCCCCTTTTTGCTTCAGCTTGTAACGTCACTAAGTATTTTAAAGTAATAAAACATTTTTAAATTTTCTGATATTTTGTAAGGAACAAACTGCTCTTCTAACATTTTCCTCTAAGTCTTCATTTCTTAGAATTTTTGATGAAATAAATAAATGATGTAAATCAATCTCATTGGTGAATTTTCGAATGTAATGCCAATTTCTAACTTCAGCTTAGACTTTCATGTTTCTATCAACTTTTTCGATATAGAATTAAGGATATGTCGGTCCCAAATAATTCAATTTTGTTTATATATTATGGCACAATTTTCAAGTTCTTTACAGGTTTTTATTAAACTCAAGTACTTCTATGTAACTTAAATATGAGGTTTTTCTACGCACGTTTCGATAAACTTTTGTTTAAGTTTGGTGCTAAAATGATGTTTTGCAGCGAAAAAAATTCTGAATCCCTCGTTAGTTTTATTATTGATTACGCGTCAAAAGTACATTAAGTGTCAATGAAATAAACATATAAACATATAAACTCTTCCCGTGGCGTTTCACGCAGATAAAACAAGCAGAATTAGCTACGACGTGCCCCATGGTTAACAGTCATTATCGGACAAACCGCGATATACGTGACGTAACATTATAGGATGGCTGATCAGACTGTAAGTATTTTGAGCACGAACTGATTTTGGTTATCAGAACACGTCTTTCCCTGCCGACAGTGTCCTGAATCATATAATAAATGCGAGCGGCCTTCACAAACTTGCAATCCGAAGCCTGCCATCTTGAACGAGATTAAATGTTAAGTGTTGTTCAAGGTGTCGCGTCATAAAAGGCTCATTGGGGCTCATGGACTGCTGCATCAACACAAAAGTGTCACACGACACAGTGTTACCCAGACCTATGTATCATACAAGGTGTTAAAAATGAGCATCAATGTGCACAAGCTGGTCGGTTCGTGATGAACTCAAAATGCGTTTCTTCAACAATGTTTTAAGAGCGCTTTTCTAGTATCTATCGTTTTAATAAATCATCAATTAATACCAAGTACTTTAAAAGTTATGTGATAAAAACAGAAATTCAAGAAAAATTTTTAAATATTGATTTATGTTATTTTCACGATATTTAAATGTATCCGAAAGAATGCCGACATTTTGCGGAACACCCTGTAATCGCCAAGAACTCTGCTGAATGGGCTGTTGGGGGGTGTAAGCGGTGATAGCATTAGGATATGCCAACTCAATAGACAACTTCGCCTGCGCGTT
Source organism: Dendroctonus valens (assembly GCA_024550625.1). NCBI lineage: Eukaryota > Metazoa > Arthropoda > Insecta > Coleoptera > Curculionidae > Dendroctonus > Dendroctonus valens. The sequence continues at coordinate 1,770,776 of JAJTJO010000068.1, read as the reverse complement.
GTGCATCCTGCTAGAGAACTGAAGAGGCTCTGTCAAGAGTTTCGGGTGGAAGAACCGACAGGAGTAAGGGCATTTCCTTGCCCTAAGGATCGTACCTAAAGGCGGAAGAACCAGCAAGTGGTCAACGGCAGGGGAATGCAGAAGGCAACGGGATACAACCACTGCATTGAAGATCTTTCTAAATGTTCCCGGGATATTCATCCGATTTCTTATCATGTTGGAAGCTCAAATACAAATGACCTCTAGTCCCGGATAGATCTTGAGTGGTCAAGAGGTGCGAAGAATCACTCGGTTGCAACTGGATAGGATAACAAAAGTAGCGACTTGGAATGTAAAATCATTGAATGCAGCTGGAAAGCTGGAGAATTTAAAGCAGGAGATGAACAGAATGAAAATAAACATCCTTGGCGTTAGTGAGATCCGATGGCCTGGAAGTGGAATGCTCAAAGAGAGAGGTACAGTTTTTTACTTTTCCGACAATAATGCGGATCGAAACCACCAACATGGAGTTAGTATAGTGACGGACGACAGCCTTCAAAATTATGTGAAAATTTTTGTTCCCCTCTCCGAAAGGGTAGGTTTGGTTCAGCTACTTGGTAGGCGTGTTAATATTCATGTTGTTCAGGCATATGCCCCAACAGCAGACAAACTCGAAGAAGAGATCGAAGTCTTCTATAAACAACTAGATCAAGTCTTAAAACTCACAAAGACGAATGTTAGCAAGAATTTTTGGGAATAGTAATGCCAAGGTTGGCAAGGACAGAATGACAACTCAGTCAGTTGTGTTCGAATTTCTATACTCCGAGAGGGTTACAACTTCCAACTCGATATTGAATCGTATGTATCTATGATCAGACCAGCTGGGCATATCCGACACTTGCCAGTCTTTTGTCAGTGCGCTAGTGTAGTAAAATTGCGTAATTCACTTGGAGGCGGTTGCCCTATTTGGTCGTGAGGTATACAGATGCTAGAACTACGCTCTGAACCCCGCCTTGCGACTTGAGTCTTATTCTTATGCACGTAAGGTCCCTACTACAGTGTTTCCATAACGGTATAGCTCTGACTATATTCATTATGAGTATACATATTCGTGGGTTTTCCTCAGATTGGCAGTAGACTACCTGTCCTCCGAAGTTCCCCAATCCTCCAATTCTCCCCTTATATACATATGTTTCTTGAATTAGAGCGACATCTAATGATGTCTTTAGCATACACTCACTGAGGGCAGAAGAAGCCGCCCTGCAGTGGTGAAGGTTGATCTGAACTACCCGCACACAAGCGAGTCGTCCAGCCAGTCAGGCTTTCCGCAGAGGTGGTGAGGTGTCTGCGTCCTGTGCCCACTAATCCACTACACGGGAGTGAGTGCTTTAGGACGTTGTCCCTGTGCCTCTGCGATGGAGGCTGGAGTGCCAACCAGCCCCCCCCCCCCCCCGAGGAGCCATATTTCTGGTCTTCCCCGGTACTGGGCGGTATCTACTCCACCTCCATAGCCATGGGCATTGGGATGTTGACCTGTAGTTCCCCCCCCCCCTCGAGGTGCCAGCATTTTGCTGGCTTTCCCCGGTCCTGGCAGGCACCTCCCTCCTCTCCGTGATTGAAGGTTCCTCTGCCCGTTTTCCTTTGTGGCCTCTTGGGCTGGTTTGGGTCTCTTGCTAGAAGAAACCCATAATTCTTGAGAAATTATAATGGGGTCTGTACTGGACCTCACCCAACTTTTCCCACGCGTTCTGGTCCATGAGGATCGTCAGCAGCCTACCGCTGGTTTGCTCGCTCCCCAACCCCACAACCTCCCAGGTACTGGTGTTCAGATTATTCTGGACACCGATTCTATGTAGTGTCTTCTCCGGAGGCGTAATATCCGGGATGAACACTATTGTTTGCATTGCTTTGGAAGCATGTTTGCCTCCACAAGCATAAGCTCTGCTTGATTCCAGGGTTTCGCCTCCCTCACAACTGCCCCGATCCAGTTCACAGTCGCCTGGTCAAAGCAGGCGATCAGAAGGGCGACCCCCTGGTAACGACATTCTGCAAACTGAGGACTTATCATCCCTAGCTGCAACTCGTCGATTTTCCCAAGCAGGTACATCTTTATGAGTTCTCCCTGCTGAGGAGAAAAGTTCTTTCCGGGATATCCGACCGCCGCTATGGCCATCTTAATCCCGGAAGCCACATCCTTGTACGACTTGTGTGCGGTTCCTTCCCTTACGAAAGTTCCCACACGCAGCCGCTTAGGTGCTGATTTTGTGGGTGTTCTGCCATTCGGCCGTTGTCGCTTTTGCGTCCCTGTAGTGGCAGCTTTTTTGGGGTGTGCTGGTTCCCCTGAGGGTCTACCTAGCACACTTTTAGTAGGCTCCAACTTTTGTTTTTTCCTATTCTTTTTTGACTTCCACCTGGCGGTTACCGAGAGTTTTTTACCCTTCGGTACTTTGCCAGCTGCGGAGCCCGACGGTTCTTCTGAGGAAGCCCCGCCGGTATTTAGTGGTTTTATAATGGTGTTTTTCTCCATATCATTCCCACGAGCAGCTAGATAAGGGTTAGGTCCGCCCACATAGAGCCCCTCATGTGTGGGTAAGGCTGATACAATGAGGTGTGCCTGTTGGAAAGTCCTGGCTAGACTTGCCCCCAGCCTTGTATCTCTTGGCGCGCACTATACCGTGAGAATTGGGAGATCTCGGGCCTATCCCGAGGCCGTAGCACTGCAGGCGGTTTGCGGTTTGTGCCATGAGCTGGTCCGCGGCGACAGCTTTCGATCCAGATCCGCGGGTTTTTTTTTCACTACCTTCACTTATGGCCGTCATTAACCGGTCTGATCATCAGAGCGATGTATCTGCCCGGCCTTCCCCCTGCCCGCCACCTGGGGACGCGCCCGATGGGTAGCTCAACCTTCACGGGATGACACCATGATACTAGCAGATAGTGCACATTATCTCCAAAATCTGCTAAATCGGGTCAATATAGAAAGTCACAGACTAGGTTTAAATATTAACATCCACAAAACCAAATTTATGATAGATGGTAGAAACGATTCCACACGCTCGAATTAACGTTGATGGAGAGAACATCGAACAGGTCACACAATTTAAATACCTGAAATGCATGATTAACGAGGGATGAAATCCAGATCAAGAGGTCAGATGCAGGTTCGAGCAGGCTAGAACCACCTTCCAAGGACTTCGAAAACTTCTTACAGACAGGAACCTGAACTGAGACCTCGGATGTCGGATGGTAACATGCTATGTCTGGTCCGTTCTGCTGTACGGTGTTGAGACGTGGACGATGCCTTCAAGCATCAACAGATCGTCAATATAATGATCATCATCATCAACAAAATTGACGCCTTCGAAATGTGGATCTTCCGGCGTATGTTGAGGGTGTCTTGGGTCGATCACGTGGAAAACGAAGACGTTCTGCGAAGAGACGGTCTGGCGGAACCCAAAAATTTTTGGAAAATATTAAGAAAAGGAAAACAGGTTACTTCGGACACATGCTGCGTGGCTTCATTCTACAAGGGAAAATTGAGGAGCGAAGAAGAGGAATAGGCAGAAAAAGGTTGTTGTGGCTAAGAAAATAATCGAATGGCTAAATATCCGCCAATGGACGGGGATGAAAGACTTCCAAACATTACAAAGTGCTGCACTTAATAGAATCATCTGATACCCAGGTGAACCCCTTCGCAGGAATCTGCACGGCACTCTAAGAAGAAGCAAAGCTGTTGGACCAATCGTGAATAAATTTTTCGGTGGGAGCAATATATTACAAGGCAATCACGCACTGTGCATTTGTTTGTGTTGCTACCTCGTAGATTTTTAGTCTAGATCCCCAGTTTCAGAAGTACGAAATTTTCTAGAATCAGGCAATTATACTAAATATATAATAAAAACTAGCAATTAAGTCAAAAGCTCACACTAACTGTCAGTGTTGGGCGTTTTCAGATTATCAGCTCACTTAACATCGTTGGTACCGTCAGTTGATGACGATATAATTTTCTAGGAACGTTAAAATGAAACTGAAATACTGTACACATTTTTATAAACAGGGGAATTAATGCTAATTAATCTTTTGTAGGCACTTTGCACGTGGTGATGTTAGGACTGGACTCAGCCGGCAAAACGACGGCCCTCTATCGGTTAAAATTTGACCAATATCTTAATACGGTCCCTACAATAGGATTCAATTGCGAGAAAGTTAAAGGCACAATCGGAAAAGCTAAAGGTAAGATGGTGTATGAAAATAATTTAATATTTCTATTAGTTGAGTGCAGTGAAATAGTTAAGAAACGTCGCTATCTACGCTTCTCGATCGTTAGCATCTTTATGAAAACTTCTTCAGGACATTACAGCTAAAAAAGGTGACAGTATAATATAGTGAAAACAGAAAAAATTGTCCAAGAATAGTTTATATCAATTCTTAATCAAATCAACTGACACTAAATAAATAATCTTACTTTGTCAGGGGAACTGCCAAACTTGTTTCAATTAAAGCATTGCTAACTTGATGATAAGGCAATGGAAGGTGAATAGAATTAGCAAAATACTAACCACAAAAATAGAAATATTAAATCGAAAAAATCAAGAATTCAGTTTGGCAGCAAGAGAGAAACAAAAACGAATCTACATTTAAATATTCATGTAAATGGGGAATATGTTACACACCTGCTTCAATAAATTCTAGAAATTGAATTTGTTTATACTTAAATTTTAAAATGAAGTCAACTTTGCGATATACTATGAAATGTTCGAGGGGCCTTTGATTCCTAATGCACACTTCTCTTTGGGGAAAGTATTGGCTAATACTTCTTCATACTTCCTCATATTTTCAACAGAAACTTTTTACGACGAAATATAGATGGCGGAACTCCTTTATTTCAGTGTTTCACTAAAGTAACGTCGGAATGTTTCACTGGCGTAGTTTGACATTTGTCAAACACTTGAAGCGACGGCTGATGGTTGAAATCGTCCCGGAGTACAACGCCTTCACATTACTTTAAAGCCAAACCGTTTTGATTTTCAACTTACTAAGATCGAAATATTCAATGAAAATATAATCCCCCAGATCTTATATAAATACAAATTTGCTACAAACTTGTGAATCGCTGCTGATCATTTATTTTTGGTTCCAGGTGTCAACTTTCTAGTATGGGACGTCGGGGGGCAAGAAAAGCTCCGTCCTTTATGGAAGTCGTACACCCGCTGTACAGACGGCATAGTGTTTGTTTTGGACTCCGTCGACCTCGAGCGTATGGAGGAAGCAAAAATGGAATTGGTGCGGACTGTGAAATCGCCAGAAAATGTCCACGTACCTATTTTAGTCTTAGCTAACAAACAGGATCTGCCAGGTGCTCGAGAACCCAGAGAATTAGAAAAATTACTGGGGCTTACTGGTGGGTGAAGGCTTTCCAGTTAATTTAATTTTTATTTTCACAGTTTTAAGAGCGCAATTCTGGAAAGCGTTAAAATATCAGGACTAAAGAAACTTTTTCAATAGGCTTTTCCTGGTTGAAAACGCTAATTAGGCTTTGTTGAAGTTAATATTGGTTCAGTGTTTTCCATGTAATCATAGAAGTTATTGGGGCTTGCTTGTATGATAAAAAATATCGAAACATTGTTTCATCATATCAATAATGTTTGTGGTACTGGCAATGTACAAAATCCAGCAATAAGCCTAATGTCTAGACAGTCTGAAAACTGACCAACACACCAGACACCTTCCGGAATTACTATTACTTCGAGTAATCTGCAAATTGGTTCGGTTTTTAGCACATAGATCGTAGTAGACATGTGACGTGTTACATGGAGCGTAAATCAGTACCGAGAGTCAGCAGTGACCATGCTCCCCATTTTTTCATACGGGACGCAAGTCTTTCTTATGTATATCGCATAGTCAACAACCATAATTGGCTGCTGATTTTTGCATCAATGTTTGCTGATCGAATGCTTGCGTGACTTGACCGATAAATCGAAGAAGAAAAAAACACTAGAATGAGTGTATTCTATCGTTCGTGCAAGGCTATTAGTAGTTGATTGTATGCTTAATAACACTTTATAATATGTCGAATTTTTTTGATAGGAAAAAGGCATTTTGAAATGTTTGAATCGTTACGAGAGGAATAGATGTGACGTTGAAAGCGATTTTCGTGTGAAACAGCATATCTTTGTATAACTGACGTAACTGTTTCTACGTTGAGTTCCCGATATAAGTCGCAATTCCGTAGATACCAATGCGCATTAGTTATATGCTTTAGTACTTTGTTCTGAAATCTTTGAACTATCTCGACATAGCGGAAAAGAAAAGGACCACAAGGTATATCGAAAAGCCACCCACACAGACAGATATCTTCACAAGCTATCTAACCACCATCCGAGTCAGAAGCAGGGAATCATTAAGACTCTCACGGATAGAGCCAGAAAAATATGTGGACCACAACATCTAACAACGGAACTACAGCACTTGGAAAAAGCTTTTCTTCAGAACGGATATTCCCAGTTGGACATCAAAAAAGCTGTAGGAGTGGGACGTGCTGAAAACAGTGAGTCCACTCGGAAAGCTTTCCTGCCCTATGTTCCCAGGGTTACGGACAGAATTGGGAGGCTCTTGAGGAAACACAACATAAGAACGGTCTACAAGCCCACAACAAAGATCCGAGAATATCTAGGGTCAGTTAAAGACAAAAGACCTCACCTAGCAACTGCGGGAATCTACCGGATTCCATGCTCCTGTGGAAGCGTATACATAGGAACTACTAAGAGATCGGTTGCGACAAGATTAGAAGAACATCGACGGAATTGCAAACTTGGACATGTGGAGAAGTCGGCAGTGGCGGAACATGCCCTCAGCGATGGAACACACAACATCTATTTCGGAGAGGCACAGGTCCTGGCCACGACAACAGGGTATCGCCCCCGACTAATACGAGAAGCCATTGAAATCTACAAACACGACGACAATTTCAACAGAAAAGAAGAGACAATGGCGCTGAACAGGATATGGTTTCCAGCACTCACCAACGCAAAAACAGCAAGAAAAAGCAACAGCTCAGGACAGGAGAGAGAATCCTGTACATCGGAGGATAGCAACAGCCAACAGAATGCGCAGGCTCCGATGACACAGGCCACGTCATCACAAACCACGTCAGCGCAACCGGTGCATAAATACGGACTGCGCCCGAGGAATCGCATCACAACAGTGTAAGCGTTCAAGCAAACCACTTCTGAAGATGCAAGCCACACGTGCTTGCGAAACGTCAAGAAGAAATTCTACCGAACGACGGCCTAAAAACCCGAAAAACCCACTTGTTTCGATTACCAGTCTGTATATTTGTTTGTCAAAACTGTGCTTTGGCCTTTTGTAATAATATGTTCGCTGATCGTTAATAGAATTGGGGAGTGGTCGGAGTTCAAGTCGTATCCTTCATCAATTTTTATATAGTTTTCTGAAATGTTTTTGGCGACAAAAAAGTCAATTAGATCTGGGGTTTTGTTTGAGTCGGTTGTCCAGTATGTGGGTTTTCTACTGGATAAGCAAACACATCCGAAGTCCATAGCAGCTTGGTATAACTCACGCCCTTTTGCCGTAATAAGTCTGGATCCCCAGTGCGTGTGCTTCGCATTAAAGTCGCCTCCAATTATAAATCGCCCATATAGTTTTTCAAACAGTTCCAAGAACTTGTCTGCATATATATTTTTAACGCGGAGGGCAGTATAAGTGTTACAGTCGTAACTTGCATATCACAGGTCGAGCACTTTTCTTCTTCATAATGTTTTATATTGTATCTGATTATTATAGCACTTCCTCCCCGAGCTGTGTTGGCGGGGTGAATGGTATGATATGTTGTGAAATTCTTGAATTTAATATGCGATTCGGTTATGAAATGGGTTTCAGAAATCAAGCAAATATCAATATTTTCAGAACTTAGGATTGCCTGCAGCTCGTCCTTATGCTGCAGCAAACCATTTGCATTCCATTCCATAATGCTTAGGAAATTTCGCATTATTGATGTTGGATTCAATTTTATCTAACCGCTGCATGATTTGCTGCAACATCGCTTCTATTGAGTTTTATGGTTTACCTTTTGTTTTGTATGATGTATGATGATGACTGTATGATGATGACACTGTATGATGTGTGATGTATGATGATGACACTGTATGATGGTTTCAAGACTGCAGAGTTTCCATTTGCTGGTTGTTCTGGGAGAGTGTTTGGCTGTGAATTGGTGCTTTGTGCGTTTTCGCTTCCGCTTTGGCGGAGGGAGTCTTGCTGTGTTGTTTTTTTTGTGAGACATTTCTGTATTTTAGTATCTCTTTGTAGACTTCACATCCACGATAATTTGCTGGATGAATCTCTCCGCAGTGTACGCATTTTGGATCAGCGTTTGGTGGCTTATCGCAGTCATGTGTAGAGTGAGATTTTCTACATTTCACGCACCTGGGGGTTTTGTGGCAGAAGTTGTGTGTGTGTGTCCGTATTGTTGGCAACGTTTACATTGTGGTATGAATTTATTTCTTCTCAGGGGTTCTATTTGTACTGTAGGGTTAAGCACAGTTTTGATGCTATATATTGGATCGATTTCTGTTTCATTATCAAATGACACAATAAACATGTTTAGTGGTACTGTTTCTTGAATATGATTGGCTCGCCTTTCTTTTTTCTGTTCTGCTGTGAGCCATTTTTGTTTGTTTGTATCATTCTTTGCTTTCAGTCCTGTTTTCATTTAAGTCTTTGACAATATCAACAGGATCTATAGAGTAGTGTAGGTTTTTGATCATAACTCTAATATCTCTTATTTGTTTATCTTCGTACGAGTGCTACAGGACTCCTTTGTTGTTTAGGAGAGCAGTAATTGCTCGATATGTTTCTGAGTTTGTAACATCAATTTTAGCTTTGTTGTTGTTGAGTATTTTGCTTTGATAACTCTCTGTCGGAATTTGTGCACTTGTAAATGCAGCACAGTATTTATGGATAGCTCGTTACATTTTCTATTATGATTGGTGGTGGGCTTCTAACGTTTTCATGTCTAGTTTGTGCCTTTTTAGGTATCTTACCTTGATTGCTGGAGGGTTTTTGTGGTTTGGGATTGGATGTTGAAGCGGTATCGTGCTTTCTTCTTTCAGCGCTTTGTTTTGCGCGTATCCATTCTGTTTCGTAAGCAAGTTCATCTTCATCTGTTTCGTATATAGTGGTAGCAGCGCCGGCGACAATATTTGCCTTAGGTTGAGTTATTTGTAATTTATGAGCATAGATTTCGCTTTGTAACAGTTTTACAGTTGCTTCAAGTTTCTTTCTCTCATTTTCAGACTGGAACCATGCATTATATATGGCTTGTTTGTTTTAAGATCTCTGAGCATTTTCAGCAAAGAGGTGTTGGTTTTGTTGCATTAGCTGCTGTTCCACTAACGTTGTTGGTGTTAAATGTTCTGTCATTATTGCTTTTTCAATAATATTCTATTGATTGTATTGGTCTTAAACCGTGTCAAGGAATGCACCGTACACACACGCCCGGGCGTTTTTTTTCGCAGCCGAACAAAATACGTCATTGAACGACGAATAGATATTTGACGTTTAAAATATTCAAAAATTTTGATTTTTATAATGTCAATAGTTTGGAATAGCCTACTTGACTAATTTTTATTTAATTAAATTATCTGCTTAATATATTATTTCACTGAGAAAAGTCTACTCAGGTTTTTTTATTACAATTAAATAATTTATTTATCGAATGGCACACATAACATTGATAATAAATTGATATATTTTTATTGGTATATTATATTGATAATAAATAATGGTATCTTATCAATTCGCCCGGTGTCATCAGAAAATTACTCGGATGTCCTCCATATGCCCTCAGCCTACAGTGATCTGTGATGGGACAGATCGTCTGTCACCACAGTCACACTATGGGGATGGTGTTTTGTCAAAGAGCAATAAAAATTAATTACCGGAGCATATCTCCGGTGTTGCCGCGTCTATTCTTGTATTAGAACTTCCAATTAATAACTAATAAGTTACCACTTGTAAATCAAAATTACCTTTGATTGTTCAATGCAAATTGTATATGAAAAAAGTTGTGTGAGATACAGGGTGTCCCTATAAGTGTAAAGAGCGGCAGAATCTCGACAACGGTAAGAACTAGCGGTTTGGGGAAAAGTCCTTATAAGTAAAGTTGGCACAAAAATGATTCGAAAGCGTATTGAAGTTCGTAGCTCGACCGCTAAGAGACGTAACAAAAAAGCCATGGAATCTCGTAAAATGGGGAGATGAGCCGTTAACTTTAAAAACGTTTAACTTTGAGAGCTTGGGTAATACCGCATCGTTTAGCTCTTTGACATGCTATTGTATTTTTCATAATAAAAGGCGGGGGGCCAATGCAGTTTTCAATACTTACCGTACCGAACTTACTCTCCTGAACCACTTAACCGATTCCACTATTTTTTATCTGGTTTGAAAGAGCATTTTAACGTCTTTTAAAATCGATAATCCATGTTAAACCGTTTGGTTTGAAACAAATCAACTAGAGGTCGTTTTCTGCTGCGATTACACAATTTTATAATTTTTGAACAATACTTAAATGGAACGATGCTTTTATTATTTTATTGATATGCCCTTACACATCTCGAAATTACCTACATTTTCGTGCAAACCGCATTGTGATATCTTCAGTCGTTTTCGATTAATAGAAGAAAATGTATTTGCAAACTGCTCCAGAGTTCTTACGGTAGCTTCCTTTGCAGTTGCAAATCGTGTTCTTGAAAGATATATTCTGATTTAACTTAAAAAAAGCTTCTGAAAAGCTTGAAAATAAATATCAAATGAAACTAGCAAGGTATACAATTGAACAAGCGTGACACAGAAATTGAAATTTATTTACGAAATTTTCCTTTATATTAATAACATTTATAAATATACCCATATAATTACCTGGATTTTTACTTTATAAAGATTCTTATGGTTTTTTGTACTCGATGCTGCCGGTGTTTCTCTCAAAACTTCACTCGTAATTTTACGACAATCGTTTTCGCCAATTTCTTCCTGTACTTCACTTATGTGAAAGCTTTCTAAAAGCTTTTTCATTTTGATAAACTTTTCAGCCGAAAAATGCTAGTATCGACTAGTTGAAATCTTTTGAATTCTTTTCTTTACGGTCCTCCATAGACTCATAAAAACCTTGAATTGTAGCCCTGGAGAAGACAAAAAAAAATTGTCGAAAGCTTCGTAGCGAGTTTGTTTCTTACCAGTGCCCAGACTGTATCCCCAAGACAACAATTCCCCTTTTTTTATCAATTCAGACAAGAAATCATTACTTACGTAACATGTACTACTTCAAAACTTAAAAAATGAAATTCGGTAGTTGGAGCGAGCGCTTCGCGCCAAATATACTTACCTAGCGCATAGATAAATATACATTTAGCCATAAGCAGAATTCTATATATTTTGTTTTTCAGAGTTGGGCAATGGCACTCTTGGTGTTCATTTGTGGCATGTTCAACCCGCATGCGCAATAACTGGAGACGGTCTGCACGAAGGGCTAGAAGTATTGTACGAGATGATAGTTAAACGTCGCAAAATGGCTAAAGAGCGCAAAAAAAAGGGCAGATAGGGTCCACTACCTGTTTTCCTTTAAACGCGAAAAACTTGGAACCAGTAAGCGATGGTTATTGTGTGGCTTGCACCAACTTTAAGATGTTTGCTTGTCTACAACTCCTGTACATTTTATGAAAAGGCCTATTAAAGGGAATTTTTGAAACATTAACAATTTGTTCAGTTCGAAAATGAGATGCTATTGCAATATATTACACGGCTTTCTAATATTTTACCGAAAAATAATTGTGAAACAAAAGTTTTTTGTTTTTGAAATATGTTTTTCAAAATCAATATTTAATAAGTCAGCTTATGAATGCTTTTCAAATCAAAATCGACTTGGTAGCAAAAATCTAAATAATGGAAAAGTTATATCGTTGAAAATGTTTCTAGGGAGGGGCTGTGCTCACCAAAGGCAGTTTCCAGAACTATAAAATATCAAAACATGCTATGTTGTATCTTTCAAAAACTTTAAAGGTTTAAATATATTTAAACCTTTAGACCTTTTGATCATTGATTAAAAGTAAATAATTTGGTGGATATTTTTTATTCAACCGAACTAAACATTTAAAAGTAAAAAAATTCCCTTGAAAAGTCCTGTTAATGTTCTCCACAATTAGACTATTATTGTGATTAAATTCATTTTGACTACGAGTTGCACGTTAAGTGAAATCTGAATTCAACCCGAAAGAACTGAGTTAAATGTACTCCTTATACCAAAGGTGCTTTTTTAATTAAATCAAATATTGTTAATTTAGTTACATTGTTAAGGTTTGAAGAATATGTAATTATTAGTTACCGAATGTTTGTTTGTTTCATTTTTAGTGTATATATATAAATGTTTTTCTTTGTTTTGTATGTTATGTTCCTGTTTAAGAAAGAGTTAAGAGCCCATTTTGCCCGTTTATCCCAGAAAGGAGAATAAATATATAAAGGGTGGCCTACCGAAAAGTATCAAGGAGGTTTGAGATGTTCAGAAAACCTTAAAAAACGCTGGCCTGCTATTCTTTTGATTGCGGGGAGATGTCTCGATTTTTCAACCCTGTAACTTCAACCTTTTAATGATGGTGGGGTTCTATCTCCATTTTTTAAATTGGGAAAGTATCTGTTGTTATCTTTTCATTTTTTTTTCATTTCTCTGTAATGGAGTTTAGGTTTTTTGACAATTAATTTTTTCAATTTCACGCATGTGTTCTAAAAGTATGGAAGTTGATTTGTTTTAATTTTAGCCGATTAGGCCAAAAAAAGCTTCTTGGTTGTTTTTTCTTATATATTTTTATACTATTCTTTCTCATAGGTTGTTCAAAATGCTATCGAACCCACACACGCAAACAGAAATCAAGTTCACCACAAGACCACACGGTCTTGTGGGTCATTCGATGGTACCTTGTTTTTCAATCCATCCATTATTAAAGATTTAATTTAGAAACTGTTGGACGGTTAATGCATAGTGCAATGAAGATCTATACGGTCGAAATGTATTTTAGCTGTATTGTGGGTCATTTCGGATATGAGTTTTTCCATTTTCCACTCAACCAATTTATCGGCATTTTGTTGCTTATCTTAAAAATGTAAGTATTATAATGTACACAAATCTGTGTGATTAAACAAGATAGATACGACACAATGTCCACTTTCTCCTCAACAGAATAAACCACTTAAAAATCTCTATTGAACGAAATACTGTCCAGAATAACTCGGTAACCTCGGTATTGAAAAATTAAGGATAAGAACAGATTCGTGAAGAGGTGAGGTTGGAGGTACAGCGGCGAAAAAAATCGAGGATCGTAGGAATAGGAGGTCCAGGCGCATTTTAAAATTTCAAAGACTGTAAGCCTTTCCGGATACTTTTCGGTGGTCCACCCTGTATAGCAACCCTAACTTTTAATAAATATATATTTTTAGTTAAACTCTTGTCATTATTGCAATAAATAAATTATTAAATTAAATCGTAGTTTTAGCATTCTACATCCGGGAATTAGGCCCGATTCCACCATCTACGATTAAATCTATTAAATAAACGACGTCTGATTCTACGGGTTCCCTGACCATAATTTTATCTTAGGTAGGCAGGAGTTACATTGATTTTTCAGGTATTGACACAATACCAATGCAGCTTGATAATGTGTGTCATGATACAGTAAAATTATAACTCTATAGATGTGTGAGTGCGTCGGTGTCATATGACTTTGCGTCATGCGTTTCTGAGCTGTGCGGCTGGCGCGGGATAGCCACTAGACGTTGCAATCACCCAATTGGATACATTGGTCCCAAGTTATCAGAGTTTTGTTCTATGCGTGATCGTATGGCTCCTTCAAGGCGTCAAAAGCGTTTTTGGGTGGTGAAAGTGAAGTTAAAAAAATGTTTGTTACTTGAAAGATTTAGTTCATTGAGAGAATGGAAACGTTTTTGTAGAGGCCTTAGGTTTGATTGGTGTTCGAGTTTAAGTTTAAATTTGGAAAATACCGAGATACGCTATGGCGGGTGTTCCCAGGGAGGGGTTGCCATGAAGCTACTTGGGGTTTGGAAGTTTAGTTTTGGAATTATTTGGGAGAAAGTGTCTTGGATTAGGAGATTTTCGCGGGTAAGGACTCGGTTTTTGAATTTTAAGTGGAGTTTCGAAATGAATTCCGTTATGGTCTCCATTTCGACGTTTGCGTGGATTTGGGAGTTGCCGATGTACCAGGGTGCGTGTGTTATCCTGCGAGGGAGTTTGTTTTGGAGTTTGGAAATGTTGGTTTTGTATGTTTGACTGATCCAATAATCAGTAATCAGCGCCGTAACAAATTTGAGATCTGATAACCTACTTGTAAAGTAGAATTTTATTTTTGAGTGAAATAGTGCTTTTATGATTTAGAAGAGGGTACAAGCAGGCTACTGTTATCAATTTATCAGCAGTGAGTTAGAATCGCTACCTTGGAAAGGGAGTTTTTATAACAAATTTCATCAATTTCAATCAAACAACTGACTGTTTATTACAGATTTGTTCGAATTTATATTATTTAAGTGCTGAGGTGTTACATACCATCAGTGAAACTACAGAACAATATTTATAACGTAAGAGTAATTAGATACTTCCTTACGCTGAGTACGTGAAATAAAATATCAAACTGTACGTGAAATGAGATATCATAACAAGTGTAAAGGTTGTAGAGAGTTGGAGAGGGAGCCCTGGGGGACCCCTGCTTCTATGGATCGGGTGGAGGATTTTATTCCGTTCAGTAATATGTAGAAATTTATATTTGGGAGAAACCTTGCCACCTACTGCAAGAAGGCTAAGGGGAGGTTGTGTAAGTTAAGGAGTTTCCATATTAATATCTCGTGCCATACTTACTTTGTCAAGCGCTTTTTCAATGTCCAGGCAAATGTCTCCAGTGGAGCTTTTTCCTGGGCAGAGATCGTGGCATCTGGAATTAGCCTGGCTGCTTGCAGGACAGAATTATGTGTTTGCATGAAACCGAACTGCTCTCGAGGAATTAATTGGAGTTCAAAATTTAGGTCTAGGTGGCGGTTTAAGGAGAGTTTTTCAGATGGGTCTCGAATTTTGGGGAATGGTTGTTTTTTTGGTTGGCTTGGGTTTTAGTGTTATGGCGGTGGTTTTCCAAGAAGTTGGGAACTTTTGGATAGAGAAGGAGGCGTTAATAAGGATGAGGAGTTTTTCGGGAAGGAGTTTGAGGATTTTGTTATTTATTTCGTCGGGACCGGGGCTTTTACGGATTTTTAGGGAGGTGATTAAAGCTTGAAGTTTAGGGAGTGTTACTGGAGGGATTTATCGGTGATTGATTTCGCTGAGGATGTCAGCAACCTCCTCCTCGAAATCAAGGTCGTCAGTCTGCGACATGTTGGGCGAGAACTGGCGTTCTAAGGACTTGGCGAAAGCTTCTGCTTTTTGCTCGTTCGTGAAAACCCGTCCTTATTCACCATGTATTGGGGAGAAATGCAGAAATGCATGCTTTGCCCCTCATGATCTTGGATATTTTCCAGGAGTCTTCGGGGACTCAAGGGGACGGTGGACACAAGGAAGAAGGCGTCTGGTCAACATTTGTCAAGCAGCCGGATGAAGTTGCAAGAAACGGCAGTGATAGTGCGGATCCGGTAGTGTCTAATAGCAGATCACCCGAAACGAAAGTGAGTGTTACGAAAAGAGGGCGTAAGATTTACCCCCCGCTTAGGTACGCTGAATGACTTTTAGAAGTTTTCTGTTAGGTAGTACTTTTAGTTGGTATTTCCTTCCAATGTATTCCTGGGTTTTCAGTCAATTTTATTGTCACTAATTATGGTGTTATGTGATGAGCCCTGCGTTTCGTCCCGGGTCTACCTATTGGACTCGTCAGTAAGGCTTAGGTAGACCCTGCCTTATACGCCAGACATCGGTTCTACGTGTTCGGACGTAAATGAACCGAGCCGGTATAGATCTTCTGCGGTGAGATATTGGCAACCCGTGTTGCCGATTAGCATTAGATTGAAATCCACTCGTTCCATTCTGCTTTTTTTCTCCCAAGCATCTATATCTTTTTTGTATATTTCTTTTTCCTGACTGTACTTTAATTCATTCCAATGTATTCCTGGGTTTTCAGTCAATTTTATTGTCACTAATTATGGTGTTATGTGATGAGCCATGCGTTTCGTCCCGGGTCTACCTATTGGACGGGACCACATAACACCATAATTAGTGACAATAAAATTGACTGAAAACCCAGGAATACATTGGAATGAATTAAAGTACAGTCAGGAAAAAGAATATACAAAAAGATATAGATGCTTGGGAAAAAAAGCAGAATGGAACGAGTGGCAGCATCGGCAACACGGGTTGCCAACATCTCACCGCAGAAGATCTACACCGGCTCGGTTCATTTACGTCCGAACACGTAGAACCGATGTCTGGCGTATAAGGCAGGGTCTACCTAAGCCTTACTGACGAGTCCAATAGGTAGACCCGGGACGAAACGCAGGGCTCATCACATAACACCATAATTAGTGACAATAAAATTGACTGAAAACCCAGGAATACATTGGAATGAATTAAAGTACAGTCAGGAAAAAGAAATATACAAAAAAGTTGGTATTTCCTTAATTGATATAGTTTCAACGTGCAGGATGTTTCTACATGGTTTCTATTAACTGATTTGATTTATATCTCTGTTCTTTGTTTGAGCCATGTTTATCTGATATACATGTCTCAGGTGGGAGTATGTCAGAGCTATGTAAATATACGTCTCTATGTCATCTCTATATTACACATCATAAACGAATTGAGATGGCGGCGCCTAAGTGAGCCCACCCACTGCTGCCTCTGGTGCGGCGTCGAAGTACGAAGGGATAAGGGCGTTGGTTGATGGTTGTACCAGAGATTAGTAGATCAATATCAACTAATCTCTGGTTGTACTGGCATCGAAAGTACGCGCAATCGATATTTTTGTTCAATATAGTTCCACGCACCGGGCAAGCAATTGTTTACACCCGATTAAGATTGAATAAAGGAGTTGTTTATTAGTTTAAACGGCCTTTTATTAACACCGGACGGTGTACTCGTGGTAAAACGGGTAGTTTCGCAACGGGGCACCCGATAGAAACGTTTTTGTAGAGGCCTTAGGTTTGATTTGACCTTTTGAGTTTGTTTGTTTAAGTTTAAATTTGGAAAATGCCGTGATCCGCTAAGGTGGGTGTTCCCAGGGAGGGTCTGCCATAAGGCTGGTTGGGGTTTGGAAGTTTAGTTTTGGAATTATTTGGGAGAAAGTGTCTTGGATTACGGGGTTTTCGTGGGTGACGACTCGGTTTTTGAATTTTAAGTGGAGTTTCGAAATGAATTCCGTTATGGTCTCCATTTCGAGGTTGGAGTGGATTTGAGAGTTGCGAATGTACCGGAGTTTGGAAATGTTGGTTTTGTATGTTTGACTAATAATTGGAGCGCTGTAACAAATTTGAGATCTGATAATCTGCTTGTAAAGTAGAATTTTCATTTTAAGTGAAAGAGTGCTTTTATGATTTAGAAGAGGGTACAAGGAGGCTGCTGTTTGGTTTCCTTTGGTAATTATTTTGTTTATCAATTCATCAGCAGTGTAATGGTTGTAGAGAGTTGGTGACACCGGGGAGCCCTGGGGGACCCCTGCTTCTATGGATCGGTTGGAGGATGTTATTCCGTTCAGTAATATGTAGAACTTTTTCTTTCGGAGAAAGCTTGGCACATACTGCACGAACGCTAAGGGGAGGTGATGTAAATTAAGGAGTTTCCGTATTAATCCCTCGTGCCATACTTTGTCGAACGCTTTTTCAATGTCCAGGCACATGACTCCGGTGGAGCCTTTTTCCTGAGCAGCGATCGTGGCATCTTGAATTAGCCTGGCTGCTTGCAGGACGGAATCATGTTTTTGCATGAAACCGAACTGCTCTCGAGGAATTAATTGGAGTTCGGAATTTAGGTCTAGGAGACGGTTTAGGAAGAGTTGTCAGTGATTTTGGACAAAAGCGAAAGGAGGCTGACGGGTTTCCAATGTTGGGGGAAGGTTTTGTTTTTGGTTGGTTTGGGTATTAGTGATATGGCGGAGGTTTTCCACGGAGATGGGAACTTTTGGAGAGAGAAGGAGTCGTTAATAAGGGTGAGGAGTTTTTCGGGAAGGATTTTGTGCTGGTGCCATGAGGGTACCTGGGGTGAGGGTGTGGGGGGGTTTGAGGGGGAAGTTAAAGAGGGGGGAGTGGCGTTAAAAAAAGGTGGCGAAGTGGGGCTTAGTTTTGTGGTTTTACTCTAATTTTACAAAGAGAGTGGAAACGTTTTTGAGGCCGAAAGTGTGGTAAGGGTGTTTTGTTGACTTTGGAGGTGTGTTTTATTAATTTGGGAACAAATACTTGCCGAGTTGCTTTAGGATGGGCGTTCTCAGCGGGGGTCTGCCATCAGGCTTGTCTCCTTCTCTCCAGTCGTTGCTCGGTTTCGAGCGTCGTAACTATTCATGGTACAAGCCTTCGCCATGCTTCTCTATCTTCTACGGTTCTCATTACTTCTGATATTGACATATTTGTAAGGTCCTTGATTTGGTCTATAAATCTTACAGGAGATCTGCCTCTCGTTCTTTTGCCGTCCACCTTCAACTGGATCACTATTTTCTCCATCCCATCCTTCCGTATCACATGACCGAAATATTTGAGAATGCGCCTCTGGATTATTGGGAGGAGCCTTTCATAATCTCGAATATTTAGTTCCCTGCGTATGGAGATATTTGTTCTATGAGCTGTCCAAGGCATCCTCAACATCCTGCGGTAGCATATCATTTCAAACACTTCTATTCTCTTGCGGCATGCTGCGTTCAACGTCCAAGATTCTGATCCATAGGTTGCGATGGAGAATATCAGTGCTTTGAGAAGTCTCATCTTGGTCATTTTTCGGATATTGTGGTCTTTCCAGATTTTAACTAGTCTGCTCAAAGCTTCTTTTGCCATTCCATTCCTTCTCCTGATTTCTGGTTCAGAGCCTCCTTTGTTAGTTATTTTTGCGCCGAGATAAATGATAGTGTCATTGGTTTCTATGTCGTGGATGAGTCGAAGTGGCATTGGGATTGTCTGAGGTCTGTCCACAATCAACAGACAGCATTTGGTCCTATTTAGTCGTAGGTCTGATTCCAAACTAACAGCTTCTACACGTTGAAGTATTTCAAACATTTCCTGATCGTTTTGTGCCAGAACTATCGTGTCATCCGCATATCGTAGGTTTGACACTTTTTCCGCCAAGAGAGACTCCGCCCTCCCAGTTTTCTAGAGTCTTTATAATAATCCATTCTCCGTATATGTTGAAGAGAATTGGGGAGCGAATGCAGCCTTGTCTGACGCCTTTTCCGACTTTGAAGTGTGTTGAGGGTTTTCCTTCTATTTGTAAGTATGCTCTGTTCTTGTCGTAGAAGGCTTTTATGATGTATATGAGATGTTTCGGGACCCCAATCTCACCCAGGAAGGAAACAAAACGTGCCGGTACGTTGTACTCATACGCTTTTTCTATAATTTGTCGTAAGTTCATAAGTTGGTCTCGCGTTGCACGCCCTAGGACTATTTTGGAGTGGGGTTTTTTTGGGGCGTCGGCGGTGTATAACTTGTATAAAAAGGGGGAAAGCGGGGAGCCCCGCTTTAATGGGGCAGATTGTGGACTTTATTCCGTTCAGTGATGTGTAAAACTTTATCTTGCTGAGGAAGCTTGCCACATACTCAACAAAGGCTAAGGGGAGGTGGTGGACTTTAAGGAGTTTCCAGATTAATCCCTCGTGCCATACTTTTTCGAAAGCTTTTTCAATGTCCAGGCAAATGACTCCAGTGGAACTTTTTGCCTGGGCGGCGATCGAGGCATCTTAAATTAGCCTGGCTGCTTGCAGAACGGAGTCATGTTTTTGCTTTGAATTAAGGTCAATGAGTCGGTTGAGAAAAAGAGTTTTTCGGTAATTTTGGAGATAGAGGAGAGGAGGCTGATTGGCCTCCAGTTTTGGGGAATGTTTTGTTTTTGGAAGGTTTGGGAATTAGAATGACGGTTGCGGTTTTCCATGGAGTTGGGAATGTGCGCAGCGAAAAGGAAGCGTTAATTAGGGTGAGGAGTTTTTCGGGAACGAGTTTGAGGGACTTTTGCGGGTGTTTAGTGAGGCGATATGGGCTGGTAGTTCGGATAGTGTTATTGGGGGAGTTGGGGGGATTTGTCGGTGCCTGATTTCTCTGAGGGAGTTTTCAACTTCCTTCTCGAAATCAAGGTCGTCAGTCTGGGACATGTTGGGCGAGAACTGGTGTTCGAGGGAGTTGGCGAAATCTTCCGCTTTCTCCTTGTCAGTGAAAACCAGTCCTTGTTCACCATGAATTGGGGGAAAGTGAGTTTTGCCTCTTAAGGCCTTGGAGATTCTCCAAACGAGGTTTCCTAGAAATTCGTCCCACTTTTCTTAATTTTGTTAGCTTCTTTATTTAGTTCTGAATCAGTGAATTGTTTGACTCTCGTTTCAGTCTATTCCCGGTTTTAATGAGAATTTTTAGTTCGTGCGGCTGCACGAGTTTTTGTTTAATTTTAGCACTGTGACCTTGAAAATAGCTGCAGTGATGTTTTTATTGAGCTTATTGAGTTCCGATGAGTTTTTTGGAAAGTGGTCCTGAATTTGAGACTCTCCAAGGTAATAAGAGAGGGCGTCCCAGTCTATGTGGGGCGTTGGGGCTAGGGGGTTGTTTGTTTAGATTTTTCTTGAATTATGGTCGGAGTTTAGAACGTTATTGGAATGAAAAATGCTTTTATTAAAGCAATATCTAGTATGTCGGGGGTTTTGTGGTCAAAGTGGGTAGGCTCTGAAGGAGCGTGAATTTGGAAGTTGAAGTCTTGTGCGAATGCAAACAGCTTACGGCTCTCGGACTTAGAGTTACGGCAACCTCAGGAGACGTGCTTTGATTTTAGGTCGCCTGCAATAATTGTGGGAATGTCTTTGTTTAAAATGTTAGTGTAGTCTTGTAGGGATGTGTGTACTTTGGGAGGTTTGTAGGCGGAGATTATTAGGATTCGGGAGTTTTCCATGTGGAGGGTTATAGCGGTGTGTCCAGTTTGGGTGTTTGGAGATGGGGGGACTTGGACGTGAGCCAGGGAGATTTTAATTAAAATGGCAGTGCCGCCCCCTCGGCTGTTGGGGCTGTCATTGCGGTAGATTTGGTAATTATTAATTTTGAAGTTGGTTTGGGGCTGCAAAAACCTTTCCTGAAGAAACGCGATTTCCACGTCATTTTCCGGAGGTAATTTTCAAATTCTGGCCTTTGGGGAAAGAGGGAGTTGGAATTCCAGGAGATGACGTGAACGCCCGCTAGTTTTATTTTGTTCAGAAAAGAGCTTGACTGCCCACGCACCACTGCCTTCTCATTCTGTACTAAAAAGCCCGAAAATACGATTAACTACAAAACTACAGTCTTCAACTGCCTATGTCTTATAAAACATGGTCAGAATATGTCAAATTAACTGAAATCTTCTGTATTAATACATTTATTATAACCTGATTTAAAACGATTGAATCACAATATAGACCACATGCAGATATCATAACGCCTAGGTGAGATCGTCATCAGCAGAGTCGTCGGCGTCGTCATCGTTGCGACGTTGCTGCACCGGCCTCATGTTGTTTAGTAAGTCGCGCATCGCGTCTACTAGGGATACAACGCTGCGTCGAAATTCGCTATCATCATCTCGTTCCACTGCTTGTGCTTCATCTAATCGAGGCCTAAACAGACAATTTATTTACAAAAAAACAATATTATATTTTAATTTCGTAGGCTCACCCTTCTGGTACAGGCGCCACTGGTTGATTAGGGTTGAAGTCGGGCATTAGTGATCCCAAAAACATTAAGAGAGGGTTCGAACTATTGTTTACTACAGTGGCAGGCAAAGGACGTTCGTAAACATTGACTGAATCCTTGGGGGGCAGCGGATCAAAACTCATAATAACTTCAGAGTCGGCCTAAAAATATGCAAATTTTATTTGTAATTGGAATCATTACCGTTAACACTTAAATAAACAGACATTCGGACAACTTCACATCTTCACACGCTAAAAATACTTTTTGCAATTGGAATACTGAAAACAATAATGTATATTTATTTCCGAAAAAAAACCGCTCCAAATGTGTGTATCGTCGAAATATTTTCGTCAAGAAAAACCTAACAATCCCTTAATCCGGCTAATAACATCACTCGAAAGTGAAAAACCGCTACTTTAAATGAGGAAAAACTTACTTTAATAGGAAATTTTTGGAAGTTTCAAGAATTTTTTCAGTTACTAAGGCGAGACGATTGGCCGTTGGAGAGCACAAATTTTTCAAAAATTTTACAAGAAAAAGTCAAAAATCCAACAATCCGGCTCATCATATCACTCGAAAGAGAAAAAGTGCTGCTTTAAGTGTGGAAAAACGCTCTGTATAGGAAGTTTCTGGGAGTTTCCAGGATTTTTTGAGATACTAAATCGAAGCGATTGGTCGTTGGACAACACCGATTTTTCAAAAATTTGCTAAAAAAATACAAAAATCCCCCAATCCGGCCCATAACATCACTCGAAAGAGAAAATGCGCTGATTTAAGTGTGGAAAAATGAACTTTAATGGGAAAGTTTCTATATCTTCTATTAAGTGGGAAAATAAATGATAAAATTCTCCATATGTTGGCCGAGCTACATTAATCTCATGTGACCACCTTTTTATTTTTGACCTTTTTCACTCTTCTAATTACCGGTGTGCAGCATGAGATTAAGAAAATCCATGCAAAATACGCCCTTTCAACTTCTCAAGCTAACCCACAACTGAAGCAGAAAATCGCGTTCTATATGCACACTCGCTCACATCGCTTGGCCACTTTGAGCATCGTATAGCCCAGCTCGGTCGGCGGTTTGCACGTACCCTTAAGCTGCGTATCGACTACGCGCGGCAATATCTCGAACATTGACTCGCGCGGCAGCCGCGCCTGATGGATACCAAGTTGCCCCGCGAGCCAAGTTAATTTTGCCGTGCTCTGAACACGCCGCAGTGCGAGCCAATCTCGGTCGGTTTTTTGGCCCGCGGCAAAGGTGTTTCAGTCAGTTGCTCACT
The DNA here is from genome assembly GCA_024550625.1 of Dendroctonus valens. Taxonomy (NCBI): domain Eukaryota; kingdom Metazoa; phylum Arthropoda; class Insecta; order Coleoptera; family Curculionidae; genus Dendroctonus; species Dendroctonus valens. The sequence goes on along the minus strand of JAJTJO010000068.1, from coordinate 1,747,635 downwards.
TCGAATTGAGACTCGCTGAAATTGGTTCTCGCGGCAAAACGACAACAATCATGAACAATGAAAAGTGTCAGCATCTTATCCAGTTGTATGATACCAAAAATTTGCAATGGAATAGAAAATCACCACACTATCACAACAAAGCACTAAGGCAAGATGCGTGGACTGAAATAAGTTCAGTAATGGACTTACCAATTCCCGAGCTAAAAAAAGAAAATGAGTACTCTTCAGGCATCATATAGAAGAGAGAAATCTAGAGTTGCTAAAATCTCAATTAATGATTTTAAGTGCTCAAATTCCATAATTGACATTCTTGTAAATTTTTTTATTGTGTCACCAATGGCTTCATATCTCATGTCTTACATAAGTCTTATTCCGCCAAACTGCGATCTATTTCGATAAATTTCCTTCATCCACCAACGCACTTTTCGTTTGGGTTTTTTCTTTATTATGTGATGCATCACAACGAAAGCGGCTACTGTTCGTGCACGTGAAATGTTCATGGTGCTTCTCTATCGCTCAAATCTCAAACACACTAACCTCAAACAGATTGTTGTGACTGAACGTTTGGGCTGGATCGCTTGTCGCGAGAGGTAGCCGCGCTGTAGTAAAAAGTTCTGACTGAAATAGCTCGCGCTGCAAATGATCGTTCTTGTCGCGGATGAGCTTGGCTCGCGCGGCTACCGTGTGTAATCGATACGCATCCTTACGCTTACAGGGATAGCTTTCGTGTAAATTAGCTAGCTAAAAATTTGGTGGTGTTGATCTGCAGGATATTTTGGCGGTGCTTTGTCAAATGAGTACTTCTCCGAGAAGAAAAGGGAAAAGATAATTGTGATAGGGATTATTAGCAGAACCCTAATGATCTCAACTGAAAAATTAAATGAAGTGAAATTTATGATGTAGAAGAAATGCTCTCAAAAAATAAAGAACACAATGTGATAAACACAAATCTGATGAAAACAGTATTTTTTCTTGATCCCCTGGTGTAAAGTACGTACTTTCGCCACTGTTTTCGATGGCGAAAGCATCACTTTTACCCATTACAATAGATTTCGCCACGCACCTTTCTGACTCGGCAACTAGCAACGGCGAATTTCGTTGATAAATCGTTTCGGACGTTTTGTCAACATTTTCAAAGCCGTACGCGCCGAACAAAATTTTATTCATCCCGTGTGGAAGGTAATACCTTTCGCCACGTACGCTTTTGACAGCTTGACTGTTTATCTGTGACTGTCAGCTGACTGTTTTGACAACATTTTCAAAGCCGTTTTTTTCAAAACCCTATAGTTTTTTCCGGATAGTTTCCACCGAGGATCAAGAAAAACAGTATACGATATGTGAGACGAAAGTTGAAGGCCCCCCACTGCGAGCATGACTTCAACTTCAAGCAGTGGCGGAACTTCGACTTCTTTCTTCGCTTTCAGGCCTCCAGACTGCGATCCAGGAAGACATGAAGTAAGTTTGATTGCAGCTCTGGGACGCTCGCAAGGACGAAATAGAGGCTGACGAGTCAACCCAAGATATTTGGAAACTAGCCAGGAACCTCAATGCAGGACCAAGAAAACGGCATCACCACTGTGCACCCCAAAGAGAAAGTGGAGCTCTTTGCCAATCATCAAGAGCTCCAATACAGAGTAAACCTAGTTGATCACCCAGAGCAAGAAGAGGAAGTGGAAAAGATAATAGCCGACCACTTCCAAAACTGGCAGTCGATCAAAGCCAAGAGAGTCACTAATAAGATCATCCAGGACATCATCAAGGGGCTGAAGAGAAAAAAGGCCCCAGGGCATGATGGCATAACAAACGAGGTCCTCAAAAAGTTACAAAAAACAGCAATTGAGGACCTTACCACAGTGGCAAATGCAATCTTGGACCCTCAACATTTCTCTACCACCTGGAAGAAGGCAATAGTGGTATTAATTCCCAAAAAAGGAACAAAAAGGAAGCTGCTCAGTTCCTACAGGCCCATCAGTCTATTACCAATGACGGGCAAAGCTACGGTGATGTGTATCCTGAACCACATCCAGGATACAATAGAGGACAAGAAAGTGCTGCTGGATGAGCAACATGGATTCAGGCCGGGTCATGGCACTAACACACTCACAGCCAGGCTAACAACAAGGATCCTCGAACAGTTAAAAGACCGAACAAGTTGTCTAGGAGCCGTCTTCCTAGACATGTTCAAGGCGTTTGACAAAGTTTGGCACCAGGCCCTGATTGCCAAGATGATCAAAGCAGGCTTTCCGGGCTACCAAACCAAACTCATCCGCAGTTACTTGTCTGGACGCAGCTTCCAAGTCCGAATCGATGAGCAGCTCCCAACAACCAGACCGATGACATCAGGGGTACCGTAAGAATTAGTACTGGGCCCGTCCCTTTTCAACATCTTTATGGCAGATATACCAACCGCAGAAGATTTTACTGCCATTGGATCGGGCCCAAAGGTCAAAGCCAGACTCCAAAGACACCTCATCAAGGTCCAGAAATGGAGCAGGGATTGGATGAAGATCACCCGGGGAAGACCAAAGCAATCGTCTTCACCAACAAAAGGAAGAACCTACCAAGCTGCCTAGAGCTTGATGGACAACAGCTACCATGGAGGTCCAAGATAACATATCTTCTCTTCTTGCGGACACAATCTAAGAAGACGACGTGGACCAAATGCCAGGAAGGAACGTGGACCAAATGCCAGGAAGGAACGTGGACCAGTTCCAGCATCACAACGAGGACCACGGACTAGACATAAGGTAGTTTGGGAAGCAAGAGAGGATGTTTAGGTTTAAGTTAGGCATAGGTAGATTAGGTCAATTGAAATGTAAAAATTCTGTAAAAAGTTGTTTTCAATGACGTTAGCTTTAAGGATTCGTAGATAAGTAGCAGTAACAAAGTGTAATCTTTGTCTGAAATAAATATGTTCCAATATCCAAATATGAACATTCCGTACCGCGGCGTATAAGGCAGGGTTTACCTACGCCTTACTGACGAGTCCAAAAGGTAGAGCCGGGACGAAACGCATGATGGAGGAACACGTCCCTCCATAAGCTTTTACCCTGAACCTTCACCGCGCGGAAGATGCGGAGAAATATTAAATTTGGAAACTTCTGAGGAAGGGCAGAGATGATTGGCCTGAATGTTTTCCGTACTACGCATTCCGGATACTTTCCAACTCATGAGAATCTGGCTTTAACGGTCAAGTACTTTTTCTGAAAATGTCGAAAATTATTAAAAAGAAAGACCGATCAGAATTCAAAAGTATCTTCAAATATGCGATTAAATTCATCTAGCACAAGAAAACAAATTTAATCTGATTTAAGTTGGGTTCTCATGAGTCCGGAACGTATCCGGAATGCGTAGTGCGGAAAACCTTCGAACCAATCATAGCTCTTCCGCGAGCGTTCTCTTCGCGCTTCCGCAGTTCCCAAATTTAATATTTTGCCGCATCTTACGTGCGGAAGAAAATGAAAACCCAGGTTAGCTACAGTGTTTATGCTTCGACAGTACATCAAATATGAGTGTTGAAGTGCTGTTTTAAATCAACTCCGCACAGGCGAGTTAAAGTTAAAAAGACAATATAAATAAAGAAGAAATAAACACAAAAAACTTTGCTTTAATAGCAACAGTAATTTTTATACTTCGGCTTTCATTTCTATTCGTTTATGGCCTAAAATCCTCTTGTTCATAGCAGGGAATACGTAAACGGTAATCCGGAATACATGTGAACTGCGTTAATTTTTCCGTGCGTAGTAAGGCTGCGCGCGCACGTTCTTACTCAAGTTCTACCGCATTCCGGACTCATGAGAACCAAGCTTAACTCTATGTAATTAGAATGTGAAGTAATTTTATCCACTTTTGTAAATCCTATTTGAATTTGTTTGGGTTTTTGCTTCTAACGCCGATATACTCGTACGATAACACTATGCGAAGGGAAATGACGACTTCCACAACACCCATGCAAATAAAATAATTACATTGATCGCGTTTTAAGGAACATGTCGTATCTATTAAGGAACTAAAGCAGAAAGAGCCGAACATAAAAAGGAAATGGAAGATTAATTCATTAAAACGGTGCATGTTTGAAACAGGTGGTGTAATTTAAAAAATACCAATAATTAATAGAACTAACTAATTTTCTGTTAATTATAATTAATATACATTTTTTCAATTAAACTTTTATCTTTAAAACGCAACGATTCTAATTTTGTTAATGAGATTATCGCGACAAAGCGGAAGATGCGTCAAATATGGATTGTTGTTCATTGGAACCTTTAAAACTAAAAAAGGAAGGGATCCAAATTAAATACTAGATTTATCAGAAGATGGTATATGTCTGAAAAAAAAAAACAAAGTAGTTCGGCTTTAGAATCTTTTTTTGGTAGGTTATTAGGTTAAAAACTCTTTTTAAGTAGGCTTAGTATTTTTAATTTTTTCCGAAATACAAAAAAGATCAAGACAATCGTTCGTGGAAGATAAGGGTATTTTTTTCAGAAAATGTACATAACTCGAAAATTACTCGTCTGCGAAACTACGAAAGAATCATGCTTAATCAACACTAAAAATAACATACTTTTGTCTGCAAATTTTCATGTAAATTAAATCATTTATGCGCGAGAAAAAAAATTAAAAGCTGAAGAATAGGGTTTTCGGCGTTTTGACAGTTAATTTGAGGTTCTGTCAGAAAGTGTTGGATTTTTCTACAACACTCCCATTGAACGTTTTCTACTAGAAGGTCACGTGTCGCCGCAAATCGCAAAAAACCGTTCTCAACCCCTAAACTGCATCCCCATTCACCATTTCCAGTGTTTTCGTGTTTAAAATTTATTTCTTCTTAAAGTTGGAACCCCAACAACATTTTCCACTTGGTCCTTGCCTGTTATTATTTTACTATATCAAAATACGTATCGGCACCAGGAATTGCTGATGATGGGGTCTGCAGAATCTGCGATAAAATGGTAACACCATGAAAATATCGCAAAAAAATTAGTGCGTCAACTAACAAAAATTTACTATTTACTGAAAGCAGGTGGACGCGGAAGCTTTATCAACAGATGAGTCTTAATAAGAAGAAATTCACAACAAGATTCAATAAAATTCATTGAAACATTCTTCCGATAATACAGAAAACATTTAAAAACAATAAGATTGACCATCAATAGCCGAGAAGCCAGCCATTTTTTCCTTATAAAAAGTTAGGTCAGATCGTCTTCTTTTGAGCCTAAGAATGTCGCAATATCATTTTGATGGTGTACTGTTGTTGTAGGAAAGTTTTGGAAATCCACCACAACCGGGTCAAACAATTAATTGGGCCCTTAACATATGTAAACGCATTTCGAGATTTTCAAAAGCAACGTAAATTTTTATAGATCATTTTGAAAACCTGAGTCGTAAACTAGTACCTACTAATGAATTTTATCAACAAAAATAAATTGTTTTTATAGCACTTATCTGAAACAAGTATGAATTACGAACCGTGAGTTGAAGGCCTTTATGTTCATCTGATAGAATTATGTGTCTGGCTATACTCAATGGAATGGGCCCTGAAAATCTGAAACAAGAAAATTTATGTTTTAAATGAAATTAATGGATGCAAGTTGAGAGCAGAGTACCTACTTTAAATGCCATTCAGGGTAGTTCAAAATTATTAACACTCCTGTGGAGTTGGAGTGATAAAGAAGTGCTTATGGGAGTACAAAAAAAAAATGCTTACATACTAAAAGCAAAAACCAAGAGTCCGTATTTGTGCTTGTCTAGACATGGGTAACACTGAGTTAAATGGCAGTTTCACAGCGCATCCGTACACATCGTCACACAAACCATAATTGACAAGCTAAATTTCGAAACGAAGCTTTTGCGCCACCTATGTTCAAGGCGCAAAACTTGAAACGTTTGGAATGATAGCATTTTATCCAATAATTGTTTTCTTATGATTGCATTCACCAAGTTTTATCAGGCCAACATTTATCAGCCTGATTTCATGTCAATAAAAGAAAACGTATGTATTCTGCAACACGGCATGGTGGTGACATCTAATACCAAACCGTAAAACGTAGAACAGCATCTCAGTTTACCCATATTCAGTTACAGTTCTAAAGAGAATGCGCGGTGAAAGCGCCATTGAAGCAGATTCAACTCAGTGTTACCCAACCCCTTGAAGAGAGAGAAACAGGAACAAAAACTTACCTTCGCATTCGTTTCTCGAAGTAATCTTGCACGATTGGATCATTTTGATCTACCCGGTCTAGCACCTTGTGAACGTTTTTCTCCAACCAGGGCAATAGAACGACGTCTTTCCAAATGTGACAATTTCTGCTCACGAACAACGTGATTAATGGTGCCAATGCTTTTGGTGTACTAAAAAACCATTTCATTATTTACTCTGTTATCATATCAGTCAGTACAATGGCTCTATTCAGTAGATTAGTACAAAAGATCACACATACTTTTTCTCATCTGGCATTGTAAAAAATGAGTGCTGTGAAACCCGGTTATCGATTTGTATCGAGCATTTCTCCAACAAAGGCATTAAAGCCTGCGGGAACATAAGAAGTGCATCCTAAAAATAAATTAAGAAAATTTGTAGCAAACAAACAAGCATTTTTCAAACGAACAGAATTTGATTAAAACTCCTGGGTAAATAACACTATTAATATAATAAATGCAACATTAGCCGACACAATTTTAATTTGTGTATTAAAGCCACTAAACACAGATTATCAAATGAAAAGAAAAACATTCTAGCAGAGTACGCTTACTGCCGAGGCAGAACAACTCAGGAGTGTTAAACCTTTTTTCGGACAAAATAAATGAAACGGATCGGCATACATATTACAATACGCAGACGACACGGCACTTATTGTACATGACAAAACTACTGAGAGAGCAACGCAAAGACTCCAAACACTAACAAACAACACAATGACATGGTTTTATAAATGGAGACTAACACCAAACGCGTCAAAAAACCAACTTCTGCTCACAAACCACAGACTCAACGCTGATTCCCCTACAATAACAGCAGACGGCCAAACGACACAACCAAAAAACGACGTAAAATACCTTGGAATCACAATCGACCACAAACTTAGATTCACTAAACACATGCGAAACATCAGGGCAGAAACAATGAAGAGAGCGAAACACTTCCGATCACTAACCTACAAAGACAGAGGAATTAGCACAAACACCGCCACCAAAATATATAAAGCTATTTGTAGACCCTTGCTAGACTTTGGACATGTACTCATGACCAACGGAACAGAAAGGACAAAACGTTATACACAAACAACAGAGCAAATTGCACTAAGACTAATAACACGAATAAGACACCCCCAAAACCCACTACACAACCCCCCCACCCAACTACTATACGAACGCACAAACATGACAAAGATCTCTGAGAGACTCATACAGCTACAGACAAAATGGACAAACAACCCCTACAACTGGACCATACTGAATCCCCTTTGTCTTACAAGACCAACCAGACAATCCCGCTTCCGTTTCCCTACATTAACGCTACTCGAACACTTACAAACGCAACGGACTAGTGGACAATAAAATAATCTCTTCTTGCCACTGAAATCTTATTTATTCAATAACATTGTTAACCTAGAATGGGAGAATTTTCATATTTGTTTTTCATCTGGATTGGGACTGCATGTATTAAACAAGGGCAGAAATACCGATAGGTCGATGGCCTTTTTTAGAAATAAAGATGTTTACTACTACTATTGTTAACCTAGAATAGGAGAATTTTCATATTGGTTTTTTATCTAGATTAAGACTGCATGTATTAAACAAGGGCAGAAAGACCGATAGGTCGATAGCCTTTTTTTAGAAATAAAGATGTTTACTACTACTACTAAATGAAACGTCAATGAAAGTCAGCCGTGTGGCTTTACGAACGCCGCCTTTTTGGAAACAAAACCCCGTGTTATGGTTCCCTCAAATAAAGTCGCAGTTCCACACAAACTCAATCACTACCGACACCACCAAGTTGCACATGATCGTTGGTAACATCGAGTCGGAAATATTGAGCCAGGTTAGTGACATCTTCCTAAACCCACCCACGCAGAATAAGTATAACACAATGAAACAACGATTAATCGACTGTTTTGCCGATTCCGAGACGCAACGACTAAAGAAGCTCCTTTCGGACACGGATTTCGGAGACCAACGCCCATCGCAGATCCTGAGGCACATACCGAGCTTAGCCGGAAATAAAGTCAGCGAAGAATTCTTAACAACCTTATGGCTCCAGCGACTTCCCAGCCAGACTCAGGCTATCCTCTTCACTAATACTGGAGCTCTACAGAGTCTGGTGACAACAGCGGACAAGATTCACGAAGTTACGGATCTACATCGAGTCAACGCAGTATCTGCCCCACCAATGAACACTTCCAACGAGTTACAAACCCTAACAAGTAAGATCGAAGCACTCTCTATTGAGATAGCAAGTCTCAAAAGGAACAGTCGCCCACGCTTCCGACAGAAAAAGTCGTGGCCGCACCCCTTCAAGAAGAAGCGTACATTCGCGTAACAGAACCAACGAACCGACTGAAAGTCATATGGGTCTTTGTTGGTATCACGCCGAATTCCGGAAAAAAGCTAGGAAATGTCGCGAACCTTGCAATTCTTCAATAAATTCGGGAAACTAGACAGCCGTCTGCCTGCCGCGGTCAGTGCCGACGGTTTTACCAAATGCCGTTTATTTGTTGTCGACCGCGGGACTGGTTTAAAGTTTTTGGTGGACACTGGAGCAGATTTGTTGCTAATACCGGTCGATCGGAAACACCACAAAACGTCGTCACAATTTGTTATCTGTGCCGCCAACAAATCTAAAATTTCAACATACGGAGAAACAATTATTTGCGTCAATTTTGGTCTACGACGCGAGTTTACATGACCATTTCTGATCGCCCACGTTGATAAACCAATTATCGGAGCAGACTTTCTAAGGAAATTCAATTTGATGGTTGATTTGCGTAACCTGACGTGCCGCGTGGCGAATCAAGCGATTTCATTTTTATTTTTTTTTGCCCACCATAAACATCCCTAGCATTCACCCTTAAACGAATTGTGCGCAGGGGCGACAAGTGCGTCTGGGTTCAAGGGTGGTGCGGAGGAGCGGTCAGAAAAACGGGACCATACGGGCAGTCCCGAAGGAAGCGCGTACCGAAGCAGTCCGGGAGAATTCGAAGGGATACCGACGCCACACCGTGCGACCATTTTTTTTGTTTCTGTGACCAAATGCGGTACGGGAGAAAATCCCGTTTTTCCCGGAGCATCCCTGCTCCTAGATCCCAAGTGAAAGTTTTTAACCCACCGCGGGAATACTGTATGCGCCCAGAGGCAAGACTCTTTAACAACCGCGACACGTTAAACGAATTGTACGCGTCACAGGTACCAGAGCTCACCTTAATTTTAGTATTTGAACAGTAGTTGTTTTTTTTGTTTTGTTTGTTCGGGTATTAAAAAAGACAACTTGCGTTGATACAGGGGGGTACTACCCACAATAAGTACCTGGCATCCCGTCATGTGGCAAACCACCACGTAATTAAACTGTGTAGTGCGTTGGACTGTTTTTTTGTATTTTTTGCGCATCCACCAATTGTCCGATATGCAGGGACAGGGTCGCGATTCCCATTCCGGCAGAGAAACTCCGAAAATACCCTCCGCTCGCAACTCAAGCGAATGGAGGGGGGATCTGCGCCACAAACCAAAGACTTATCGACAATAACACACAACTTTCAGTTATTGGTGAAATCGGTCCTCAAACCGCTGCTTTTATTACAGCCATTTCTGACGTGATGCAACCGAAAATAGCCGAGCTCCTCAAAAGTTACATCGATATCACTAACCCTTTGGTCAAAACTGCTGTGCCCAAACACAACGTCGAACATCACATCATCACAAATGGACCGCCCGTTGTGGAACCCGTTAGACGTTTGCCACTTGATAAACTGAAATTTGCAAAATCACAATTTCAATATATGATTGAAATGGGTATATGCCGTCCATCCTAGAGCCCTTGGGCCAGTCCGCTTCACCTCGTTCCGAAAAAGGCTGGAGAATGGAGACCATGTGGAGATTACCGCAAGCTAAACTCTTTAACTATCGCAGATCGATACCCCATCGCGCACATCGAGGACTTTGCAGTGAATTTCTTCGGCAAAACTGTGTTTTCCACATTAGATTTAACGCACGCCTACCATCGAATTCCAGTCCAAGCAGACATTCTTAAAACTGCGGTGATCACGCCTTTTGGACTCTTCACTTCTTCTTCTTGACGAATTCACGCGAATGACTTTCGGTTTGTGCAACGCCGCACAGAGTTTTCAAAGGTTTATGGATCACGTACTGTGCGGTTTAGATTTCGTATATTGTTGCATAGACGACATATTAATCGCTACCCACGATATCGAAGAACATTTACACTCTCCAACTGGTTTTCGAGCTACTTCGCCAATTCGGACTGAAACTCAACCCATCGAAGTGTGTTTTTGGTCAAGAATTTGCTAATTATTTAGGCTCATAGCCTAAATTTTTATTAGTTATTTATTTAGGCTATCATATAAGTTGCTCCGGTACTAACCCCTTGCCCGAAAAGGTCAGTGCCATTAGAAATTATCCTAAGCCTGCAACGGTTGTCGAGTTGCGAAGATTTCTCGGAGTTTTTTTCGGAGATTCCTATCGGAGATTTGTTCGAAACGCAGCTGAACACCAGAGCGTTCTTAACGCTTATCTGAAGAACAGCAAACGGAACGACAAGCGACCAATTGAGTGGACAGATCCAGCCAACAGAGCTTTTTACCTCGTCAAAAACGACCTCGCAAACGCAGCTTTGCTAGCCCACCCTAAGGAGGGACCAGAGCTTGCCATTACTACAGATGCGTCTGACAGCGGCATAGGTGCCACCCTCGAGCAACGGATCGACAATCAATGGCAACTACTTGGATTAAAAAAAAAAACTTTTATCAGCTGAACGGAAATACAGCACATATGGCAGGGAACTGTTAGCGATGTATTGCAGCGTTAAATATTTTCGACATTTTGTCGTTTCATCAGGGCGACAATTCATCAGGATTCATCGATAAGGCAGACCACAAACCTTTAATTTATGTTTTTCAGCAACGAGCAGACAAGGCATTACCACGACAGCTTCGTTATATCGACTTGTTCAGCAATAACATCGTACACTTTGCGGGAACAGAAAATGTATTGGCAGACGCGCCATTACTATGCCTGATGCCATTACTATCCCTGTTATTGTAACAACGTCCGAATTAGCTCAGGAACAAGAAATTTATTCCGAACTACAACATCTGCTTACCACCACAACGTCACTAGTTCTTCGCAAATTCACAATGAGTGATTCACGAAGTATCTATTGTGACACATCTAGAGCAAAAATCCGATCGTACATACCCAAAAGCCTTCGAAAGAAAATTTTTAACTCAGTCCATAAACTCCTCCGCAGCATAATTGCTGTTCGGCGCCCCTTTGAAAGTTTTTTATCGACACAGATCTTTGCGATCATGCCCGCCCGCCGTTTAGTGCAGAGAAATTTCGATCGATAAGAATTCATCAGTAGATAATTATTTTGAGTATAAACGAATTTTGGTTATTACATTCTGGTTATCACTCGCGCGTCGTTCCCTGCCGGCAATGTCGCGAATCATATGATGAATGCGGCGCGGCCTTCACAAACTTGCAATCCGAAGTCTGCCATCTTGAATGACATTAAATGTTCAGTGTTGTTCAAGGTGTCGCGTCGTTAGAGGCGAGGTGTTGGGGTATATTGATACCCAGAGAGGCATCATCATAAAAGCGTTACACGACACAGTGTTACCCAGACCTAGACCAATCACACACCCGGTGTTGAGTAAACTGTTTGAACATACAGGGTCATTCATTTACAATGAGAAACTCAGAAACTGGATACTACACGTCAAATGGTGGCCATTCGAGCAAGCATGTCTCATTTGAAAGCTGATATTTTCAAAAATATAGTGTTAAATGGCGTAATTTTAATTTTAATATGTGGACTGAAAAAAAAACTGAGTTATTGGGTTTTTTTGGATGACGAATAAGATATTTGTTACAATTTTGATGATGACACAAAATGATCTTTAGCCTCAGTCGGACATTAACCAGCTAACGTTGACATTGACACAAGCGTCTTATTAAAGTCCCCACAGTTTGTTCCTTATCCAACCGTTATTCGCGTAAGAAGTCTTGCTGGTAGAAAGTGATAGTTTATTCATAATATCTGGTGAATTTATGACTCGGTTTTATGAGAACTTTAATAAACTTATTTCCACAAAGAGGGAAGACAATAGTGCTTATTTATCCCGTGAAAAATATAACTTAATTTCTGATCAAGTGAAAGAAGCAAAACAAGTTAAGAAAACAGCGTTGTCAAATTGGCGTTTAACCAAATACGATATGGTGAATGTGGGGAATGATTTCAAGTTTATTATTCCTTTGCAAGAAGGTAACGAAAAATTTTTATATTACGTAAAAAATGAAGAATCGTATGAATTTTTCTGAAACGAAAAGCCGATGTCAAGTCGATTTGATTGACGTGCAATCCGAAGCTGATGAACCATTTCGTTTCATGTTTGTGTATCAGGACCACCCTACGAAATGTGTACAATTAAGATCCTTGACTTCCAAGAAGGCAGCTGAATTAGCTACACATTTGATAAATATTTTTTTGCGATTTCGGACCACCATCAATACTGCAATCACATAATCGCCGCGAGTTTGTTAATAGTACAGTGGTACCTCGATATACGAGTGCCTTAAGATGCGAGTGTTTTGAGATACGAGCCGCCGAGCGAGCGATACATTTTGTTTTGAGGTGAGAGCTAGATTTGGATACGAGGAATCGCACACTACACGTCGTCTAACACGTTTCTACCACCTCAGACTAGACCTCAGTCTGTGTGCTGGTTTCCTTCGTTTTCGAAGCATTTTTGATAAGTTGGGTTCGCGTTTTTTGCTTTTCGTACATTATCAGATTAATTTTTATAACTATGGGTCCGAAGAAGATGTTTATTGAATTAAAGCGTGAAATCATAGAAAAACATGAGTGAGGTGTGCGAGTAATTGACTTGGCGAATATGTACGGGCGTAGCACATCAATGATAAGTACTGTGCGTAAACAGAAGGAGTTGACAAAGGGTATAACGCCCGCTAAAGGCGTTACAATAATTTCCGTAGCTCCGGATAAAAATATGTTTAAGCTCCGGACCTCTCTGCATGAAAAGATGGAGAAACTACTGATGGTGAGGGTGACAGAGAAGCAGCTTCAAGGAGGAACCTTCACACAAAGCATCATATGTGAGAAGGCAAGAGCGATTTACGGTGATTTGCTGAAGCAGATCCCACACACTTCCACAAACGAGGAATCGGAAGACTTGTTTAAAGCCAGTCGGGGATGGTTTTGACAACTTTAGGAAAAGGACCGACATTCACTCCGTCGTCAGGTATGGTGAGTCACCCCTGACTATATTGCAACATTTGATAGTGGAGGAAGGAGCAGAGAAAAAAGAAAAGAGCAGACAGTGAGAGAGGAGCAGGAATTGCCGGAACAAGAACCTGAGAACAGAAAAGGGAAAAAGAGAAAAAGAAACCTACAAACGTGGACAAAAAAACATTAGAATTGACAAAAGAGCAGCTGGAGATGAATACGTTTCTGTTGGAAATAAAGTTATAAAAAAGAAGAAAATGAAAGCTCCGTGTGATGATTGTAGGATGAAATGTACGCAAAGGATTACAGACGATGCCCGTAAAATAATTCATTCCCAATTTTGGAGTAGTGGGATGAAAACTGACCAAAAAAGACAGTTGACGTTTACCAGAAACGGCAAACGTCACGAAAATATTTTTTTACTGCGATACTTCCTTCCCAGTTTGAGTGTATCGCAAACGACAATACAATTTGCACTTGCAAAAAGGCAGACTAGTGGATTCGTAACACCAGATCAAAGAGGTAAGCACGAACTATCTAATAAAATTGGACAAGAAATCAGGGATCTTATCAGAGAGCACATCAAAAGGTTAATCATAAACCTGGAAATGACACTTGTGATGCATGTCACGAATATCAGATGAGGCTAAAAGGAGTTACTTTAGATGTAGAACGAATTGAAATCCAAAACGGATATGACGCCCATTTACTTGATGTATGTGACTTGCAGAAGCGTTTGCCAACATCACTTCTGAAAAATGTGCAGTTTCTATTCTCTAAAACTGTGGACATTTAAGTTTACGGTGTATGATTCATCCACAAAATCTGCTTCTTCCTACGTTTGGGATGAATCTCAGGCTGAACGTGGGGGTAACGAAATAGGATCATGCCTGAGGAAATTCATTTTTAGCCTTAATTGTGAGGTCAAAAATATTATAGTTTGGAGTGACAATTGCCCTTCACAGAATAGAAACATTCAAATTATAATGTCGTATCTTTCATCGCTAAGCGCAAAACCTTCATTAGAATGCATCGAGCATAAGTTTCTATTGAGAGGACATACCCACATGGAGCTGCATACAATACATGCTCGCATTGAAAGGCAGATGAAAGCTACACCTCAATTTTCTATTGTAAAACCTTGGGATTGGCAGCAAGTCATGCGGTTGTGTAGTCAGAAAATAATGGTTGAAAGAATGGAAATTCCAGATTTAAAAAATTTAAACAACTTGTATGGCCATAAAAAAGTTGTGTTAACTTACACCCACAGTAAAGACGGGTGTAAGACAAGGTTGTATCTTGTCCCCAATGCTTTTAAACTTATATACAGAAAGAGCATTTACAGAGGCAATTTCAGAAAGTCCTATAGGTATTAAAATAAACCGGATCTCCGTAAATAATATCAGATATGCAGACGATACTGCAATATTAGCAGATAATGTGAATGATCTCCAGATACTGCTTAACCTGGTTAACGAAGCAAGTGAAAGAGTAGGGTTGAAAATTATCATAAATAAAACCAAAGTAATGGTAGTGAGTAAAAATAATCCCCCAAACACCGGAATACATATAAATGGAGAAGTTGTTGAGAGAGTCGCAAGGTTCAGATACCTGGGTTGTATGCTGAATGAAAAAATGGGACCCAGAACAAGAGATAAGAAGTAGGATAGAACAAGCAAGAACAGTCTTTATAAAACTTCGAAAATTCCTTGTAGACAGACATTTAAATTTTAAACTTAGATACAGAATGCTGAAATGTTACGTGTGGTCAGTCCTACTATATGGAGTGGAAACATGGACATTAAAAATAACAACAATAAATAAGATTGACGATCTTGGACCGAACACATAAGAAATGAGGAAGTACTCCAAAGAGTTGAACTAGAAGACCGGGAATTCTTCGCATATATAAAAAAAAAGGAAAATTTCATACCTGGGACACATCCTACGCGGCGAACGATATCATTTTCAGCGCCTCGTTCTTCAAGGTAAAATCGAAGGTGGAAAAGGGGGAATAGGTAGAAGAAAATTATCCTGGCTTCGAAACATCCGACAGTGGACAGGCATACAAAACTTCCAAGAACTACAAAGAGCTGCAATAAATAGAAACATCTATGGGACGGTCACCAACGCAGGAATCCTGTAAGGCATCATAAGAAGAAGAAGTATGGCAATAGTCATTCACCTTACCAGAATATTAAGAAAACGGAAAATGGTCCACAATTTTTGATGTCAAAAGTGGTACACATGACATTTTTTAAAGAAAACCCTGATGTGCTTTATTTTAAAACGAATTTTGAGCAAGAACACTATCAGCGAATTGATTTTAACAAGAATTTTTCGAAACGAACATCTCGTAGACTGCAAGACTCTAATAGCATCAGCGTGTTTGATTTAAAACCTTTGAAAAATGCTCCAAAACCGATTTCAACTAAAAAATACAACGATTTGCAAAAATAATTCAAATGGGTTCTCAAACAATTCCATTCCTTTTTGCAAGAACTTCAACATGCCAATTTAAAAGAAAACGACTGATGGGATAAAGTTGGTGTTGCCTGTTTAAAAATATTTATTATTATTATTTGTAATAATCATTAATTATTATAACAATAAAGTTATTAAAATGTCTGTTTAGCGTTTACAGGAGTAATATTATGTTCTCTTGTTCCATTCCTCTCAAAGGGAAATGGTAGTAAGTCACAAAAGTTAATATTATGTCACAACATATTAAGTCCTTTTTCGGAGCCAAAGGATATTAAGTACATTATTTTACAAAATAGTCGTGATATAGAGAAAATATCTAATTACTGGTATTTAAAATTTTTCAAGTGTATCATCATTTGTGTAAAAATTACCCACTCTATTACACTAGCGATGAAATACGAAAAATATCTCATATGCAAACTTTAAAATGGACCTCCTGCACATTTACTGAAACAAGACATAATACCCTTTGGTTCTGAGGTCCAGATATAGGAATATTGATAGCAGATTAATGTTATTAATTTATTGTTTTAATTAATTGCAGCCACAACATGTAACATCAGTTCAATGGCAGGCAGCTGATGCCAGAAATGTATTGGGAGTTTTATGACTGTTGAATATGATATGTACTACAAAATTGGAACTGAATGGGGTACATTGCCACAATTATTTACGAGAAATCAGTTTAAGAAAGAAAAGAAAAGTTACAGGATTGGAAAAGTCTCTTCCCGAGATTTCAGCGGCCTCATACCTATGTGGTGGACAATGATACAAAGATGCTTTTGCAAAACCAAATGTGGTTCAAAAAAATGTCACTGTAAGGCAGCTAATATTTTGTGTAACTCCAAACGCCACGGAAGTTTGCCTTGTTTGAATAAATAACATTTTTTATAAAATTGACAACGTTGCGTCATTTTCTAATACTCCATTTAACATTAACAAGATAAGGTGGCGTGTGGTGAATCATGCGATAAACTTAAACATTTTTTTTATTTGACCGCCATGCCCATCCCTCGCATTCACCCTTAAACTAATAGTGCGCGGGGCGACGAGTGCGTCACGGTACGAGGGTGGTTCGGGGGGCGGTCAGGAAAAAATGGATCGACCAGTCAGTCCGAGGGTGAACGGTACGAAAGATACCAAAAAACCGAAATCACACGGCTATTTTTTGTGACGCCGAGTGCAAAAAAGAAACAAAATCTTTTTTTCTTTCTTCTTTACGCAGCATCCCTGCTCCTAGATCAAAAGACCAATATGTGAGCCTACCGCTGAACTATTGTGCGCGACCCGAGAACAGACTCTTTGCCAACCGCGGTACTTTGGACAATTGTAATTTTAGTTGTCTGATAGTAGTTGTCGTTTTGTTTTTGTTCCATGTTTTATTTCCTTTTTTTTCTTGTTATTTCCTGGGTCGTGTGGCCATTGGCCTGGGCCGCTTGGCTTCTGGGCCACTAATAAGTAGACGCAATTAAGTCCTTACCGAGGGGTACTACCCGTAAAAAGTACCTGGCACCCCGTAACGTGATAAACCATCACGTTTATTGTTATATATAAGTTTTTTGTTTTGCGTTTTCACCTTCTTTTGCGCATCCACCTATTGTCAAAAATGCAGGGACAGGGTCGGGATTCCCATTCAGGCAGAGAATTTCCGGAAGTACCATCCGCTCGCAACTCGAGCGATTGGAGACGGGATCTACGCCACAAAGGGAAAAAGGCTAAACGGTACATTTGTGTTGAACTTGAGATTAACCGGTTAATGTCGAGATTAGCCAAGTTCGAAGTTTAACCGTAACATACAGGGTGAGTTAGCGAAGCGAGACCCCCTTCTTAGATCGTACAGAAATAGCGACTGAAACACAAATTTCATATAAAAAAATGTGGTGGTTGTCGCCAAAGTATTTGTTTCTGTTACACGGCGATGTGAAATATCTGGAAATAGCAATAGACAATAATCGTACAAAATGTTAGGGTATCAACACTAAAAGAGCAACAATAATATATAAAACGATGTTCAGACAACAGAACACCGAGACTGATAACGGAGATAAGATATTGAACACACCAACTACACAATCCATCAGAGGACTCTACGATCGCACAAACTTGACATGGATAACGGAAAGACCACTATTGTTACAATCAAAATGTAAAAGCGTCCCCCACAAATGGAACTTCATGAATTCTCTTTGCTTAACAACACCCAGCAGACAAACGTGTTTAATATTTCCCATTTTCACCCTGTTACAAACATTTTGACTCATAATTTTTCTTTTGGTTTACATTTTTAAAATGGATATACTGATAAAAAATTCCATCATATTAAACTCACCTGTAATAGATCGTTTGCCTTCACTGTGTCGCCCAAATAAAATCGGGCCATTGCCACAGAAAAAGAAAAATTTGGAAGCTGCATCAAATATAATCTAATATCTGATTGTTCAACAAAGTCGACAAGCCACTGATACTCTTTCGCTCTCAGAGCGTAAAAATCTATAGATAGCTTAACTGCTACCGGATCACCCTCCGGGTCCAAGGATAACAAAAGTTTGCAAAATTCCAACGCAGTCCGATTGCAAGCTCTTCCGCCCAGAAACGCTAGATGTTTAAACATCGCCACGTACAATGCCCTGAAAGAATAAAAATGTTGAAATAAGCGTTATCCTTAGTGTATTTTAATGTAAAGATTAGTAATATCTACAAAATGTTAGCACACGTCATTGGATAAGCTGCGGTAGCCTGCAAGATTTAAATTTTAATACGAAACTATTTCTTAACGTTTTTGACAAAAACTTTACCACCTCATTTTCTTCAAAATTTTATACCAGTTTTTACGAAGTAAACTAGGATTTTTCATGTAGTCACCTTCTTAAATATTCACAATTTATTAAACAATATCTTGCGAGGAAAGTAGTTTTCAGAATGTTTTGAAAATATAATTACTCACCGGTTCTCTTGCCGTCTATAGTCCAAACGACAGTTACCTTGTGTTACACTGAAAACCGAATGAAAAGCAACTTCAAGATAGTATAGTGCCTGTTCGATTAATTCGGCAGCCATCGCCAAATCCTCGCTCAATTTGCACAAATCTGAAGTCTGAATCAGGGCGTTTACATGATAGGGATACTCGTTAATTATCGACACAATGGTGTCCGGGTTTAGACTTTCCACCGCCTGAAATATGATCAATGTTAATTGTAGGTCTAATCACTCATTTTCTAAATCGACAAACTACGAAAACTTCTCCTTCAAGTGCCATCTTCGCTCCGAAGGTTGGCAATCATTAATGCTATCCTTATTTTCGAAACTGCTGCTCTGAATGGATTGCTGTTAGTGCAGCCGTACCAATAGCGTAAATTCTTCAGCCAAGAATGTCTTCTTCTTCCTATCGAGCATTTTCCAGATATTTTTCCCTGCAGTATATTTTGAAGCATGTGATACTTGCCTCCTCGCATTATATGGCCCAGGCTACAGTAGTTTACGTTGTTTAATAGTCAGGATCACTTCTTTATCTTTTTTCATCCGCCTCAACACTTCGATGTTCGTCACCCTTTCTGTGCAGGAGATTTTCAATATTCGGCGATATAGACACATTTCAAAGATCTCTATTATCTTAATGTCGTTCTTTTTTTATTGTCCATGCCTCCGTGCCGTAGTACAGTATAGACAGGATATAACACCTGATAAGTCTAACTTTGAGTTCCAGGCTTAAATCCTTGATGCAGAATAGTCTTGTCATTTTCGCAAATCCACTCCTTGCCCTTCCAATCATTTTTATTTCTTCAGAACAGTCATTATTATTATTGATAACTGTGTCCAAATAATTGTATTTTGTTACTCTTCCAATTTTGTGATTTCGTATGTATAAGTTGTCTGTATTCTGTTGTGATTTTGAAATTAACATGAATTTGGTTTTATTGATATTTAGCGATAGACCGAATTCCTCGCTGACTTGGTTAACGAGACTTTGTAACTTTTGTATGGTTTCCGCTATAAGGATTGTATCATCCGCATATCTAAGGTTGTTGATTGGAGTCCCATTTATTTTTATGCCATATGAGATTTGTAAGCGCTCTGTTCATGAACTCATCTGAATATAAATTGAACATCATGGGCGACAGCACACACTCCTTTCTTACACCTCTTCTTAATTCAATTTCCTCGGTCTTTTCTCCTTCTATTTTCACTACTACACGTTGCCCAAAATAAATATTTGATATGATAGTGATGTCCCTTGAATCCATGTTCTTTTGTTTTAGTATTTTAATGAGTTGAGTATGACGCACTTTGTCAAATGCTTTATTATAATCAAGGAAACATACGTAGATGTCTTGGTTCATATCTAGGCATCTCTGAGACAACACATTTAATGCAAATAGTGCCTCCCTGGTTTCGAGACCATTTCGAAATCCAAACTGGTTTTCGCTAATATCCTGTTCAAGTTTGTGATATATTCTGTTGCGAATCACTTTAAGGAATGCTTTGAGAGTATGGCTCATCAGACTTATGGTACGGTAATCCTCACAATATTTTGGAGCCGCTTTTTCGGAAGTTATAAAGGTAGATATCAGCCATTCATCTGCAATAATTCATGTTTTGTAGATAGTGTTAAACAAGTTTACCAAGATCTGAAGTTCGTCTTCTTCTATTAACTTTAGGATTTCTGCAGGTAATCGGTCAGGTCCTACAGCCTTTCCATTTTTTAAGTGATTCAGAACGTGTGTAACCTCGTCCTTCATTATATCAGGGCCTTCATCACCATGCATGTTTCCTAGGTTCACTCGGTTTCTATTCTCTTCAAAAAGTTTCTCGATATACTCCTTCCATGTTTTCAATTTATCTTGCACCTCTATTATCATTTTGTTATTTTGGTCGTAGAGTGTATTGAATTGCCTATATCTTGTTGTTCCGGCTAGTTCTTTAACCCTTCTATGTAAGTTGAAATAATCATGTTTGGCTTGTACCATCTCTATTTCTTCGCATTTGTTAGCGTAGAAAGCTTCCCTTGCAGCTCTGCACTTCCGTCTTATCTCTTGCTGGGTGAGTTTGTACTGGTCGTTGTTTATCGCTTTGAGGGTTCTTCTCTTTTCCACCAACTGAAGAATTTCATCAGTCATCTACGATTGTTTAGCTGAATGTGTCTGCTTGCTGACGATTGTCTCTGTGGGTACAATTAGGGCTGTTTTGAAGTTTTTCCACTTTTTGTTTATGTGTTGTTCTCTTTGGCGATTGTCATTGATTTTAAGTTGTTTTAAATTCTTATTTATGTTTTTCTACGAAAACTACTTCGGTGAAAATATAGAATTGTCCCGTGTTTTTTCAACGCCGATACAGAAAAGTTTCACTACTACATCTTCCGAGTCACATCGGCCACTTTCTCGAACATTCAGCCATAAACTGGTAAGTATACATGTATCATTCAAGTGATTATACGCTTTTGTATGATTCGGAGCTCTTGATGCCAACGGATACAGGGGAATGTTTTTTCGATGATTAGTACAAGGATCTTCGAAACTACAGCAGATGCGAAGAAGGTTAAATGGGCAAGGAATTGCACTTTTGAATGTTCTATTCGAAACCAATTTTATTTTTTCAAAATTTGACAGCTGTCAAGAAATATTAAAAAACTGATCTATGACAGATTTTTAAATAACTCCTGGCGGATAGGAAGAAACGGTCGTATTTTATGGCCAGCCGGATCTTTCAGTTTTGGATTTCTTTTTTCAGTTTATAAAAATAAATATGGCAATTTAAATGAACTTAAAGAAGCTGTTAGAGCATTTGAAAATATTAATGGTCGGTCTGTTAGAAAAGCGACTTATTCCGTATAATAAAGGTATTAAAAATAAAGGTATTAAAAATTTTCAGGTAGTTGTCAAATTAAATATTGAAGCTTTTTGTTATTATTTGTTAATATGGATACAATGCTGCATGCCATGTTTCCATGGCTAACTTCGATCAACTAAATTGAAAAAGTAAAATTCATTCGCAGGCACTTCATTTTCCAAAAAAACCTAACGATATGAAATGTACTTGAAATCGTAATAAAATGCTCTAATTAATAAAGTTGCCATTTAAAAAAACACAAATTTATTTCATGTCATTTTCAGTCAAAAATGACTGTTAATTTTTAAAAATGATTTATGTCGTTTCATTTGGAATGCAAAACTTTTCAATTTAATGTTTTTCTGTCAAATTAATATTGACCGATCTAGGAGTTATTTAAAAATTTGCCATAAATTAGTTTTTTTTTCAAATATCTCTTGACAGCCGTCGAATTTTGAAAAGATAAAAATGTTTTCGAATAGATCATTCAAAACTGCAATTCTTTGTCCATTTAACCTTCTTCATATCTGCTGTAGTTCCAAAGATCCCTCTACTAATTATCGAAAAAACTCACCATCTGTATGATGTTTCCATTCGTCATCTCAGTATTTTGATTTTCTGCCAACTTATCCGTCCTAAATGATCTGTTTTCTTTATGCAATTTGTGGTGTTTATGAATTATGCTACTAGTATTTTTAACACGGAGTTCTGAAAATTTAACTTTCGGCTTCGGATATACCACCATTTTTTCTGTATGGATATTCACTTTTTCTTTATTTTTAGGTACCTGTTATTAAGGACACCAGGGACATTTATATCCGGATCATACTAAATTATATGAAAATAACCAAAGCATAAAGTTAAGGAATACTCACTTGTAAAAATTTATTTTCAACTTGGCGATAATTCTGATTATGTTCGTAAGCAAAATAATGTATACCATCTTTAGTCTCCAAAAGTGCCATTGAAAGACCGGATTTATTAGCTTGTTGCCAGTGTTCTTTGTAGCCTACCATCCAGGTGGTTTTTAAGTGTGTTCTAGACCCGCCCCTACTCTTCCTCTTACTGAAATTGACAAATTGGCAAACTTATATATATGTATAATTATATGGTCACTTATGCCGACTATTATTTTAAAATAAGACGAAGTATCGTTTCTGCTACGATTATCCTGATTTAAGTATAAAAGAAGCCACAGCAGAAACGAGCAGTCAGTCAGTCAATAAGATTCCATGTTCACGTTAAGTCTAGCTCACCACTAAGATTAGCTCGGTTCTAAATTTATTGTATTAATTTGGGAAATAACGTTTTTAAAAACAGACTTTCCCAATCAATCTATAAAATTGTATGCGTTCGAATGATTTTAATGATTTTTTGAGTAGTTTTTAATAAAAACGGGAGGAGTGTTGTAACATTTCCATTTCTTGTCTAAAATACTGAACAAAAATGTAAACAAAATAACAGGTGGATGACACGTTCGTGCTATGGAGGCATGGACGCAAAAACCTGGACATGTTCCTCGACCATCTAAACAAACAGCACCCAGACATCCAATTCACCATGGAAGTTGAACAAAACAACCAACTGGCCTTCCTGGATGTTTTGGTGTCTAGGCAGGGGAATCGTTTGGACCACAAGGTATATCGAAAAGCCACCCACACAGACAGATATCTTCACAAGCTATCTAACCACCATCCGAGTCAGAAGCAGGGAATCATTAAGACTCTCACGGATAGAGCCAGAAAAATATGTGGACCACAACATCTAACAACGGAACTACAGCACTTGGAAAAAGCTTTTCTTCAGAACGGATATTCCCAGTTGGACATCAAAAAAGCTGTAGGAGTGGGACGTGCTGAAAAAAGTGAGTCTACTCTGAAAGCTTTCCTGCCCTATGTTCCCAGGGTTACGGACAGAATTGGGAGGCTCTTGAGGAAACACAACATAAGAACGGTCTACAAGCCCACAACAAAGAGCCGAGAATGTCTAGGGTCAGTTAAAGACAAAAGACCTCACCTAGCAACTGCGGGAATCTACCGGATTCCATGCTCCTGTGGAAGCGTCTACATAGGAACTACTAAGAGATCGGTTGCGACAAGATTAGAAGAACATCGACGGAATTGCAAACTTGGACATGTGGAGAAGTCGGCAGTGGCGGAACATGCCCTCAGCGATGGAACACACAACATATATTTCGGAGAGGCACAGGTCCTGGCCACGACAACAGGGTATCGCCCCCGACTAATACGAGAAGCCATTGAAATCTACAAACACGACGACAATTTCAACAGAAAAGAAGAGACAATGGCGCTGAACAGGATATGGTTTCCAGCACTCACCAACGCAAAAACAGCAAGAAAAAACAACAGCTCAGGACAGGAGAGAGAATCATGTACACCGGAGGATAGCAACAGCCAACAGAATGCGCAAGCTCCGATGACACAGGCCACGTCATCACAAACCACTTCTGAAGATGCAAGCCACACGTGCTTGCGAAACGTCAAGAAGAAATTCTACCGAACGACGGCCTAAAAACCCGAAAAACCCACTTGTTTCAAGGAATGGCCTCGAAAGTCTATCTCTTTTGATAAAATAACAGGTGGTTCGCTAAAAATTTCAGTCAGTACAGGGAATGACTGACATTGTTAGTCAAATAGAGGAACGATATCGCAGTCACATTAGTTGCCGGCAATACGCCAAAAGCTTAGTCATTTCATAGAATGGCGGATTTCGGTGTTTGACGCCGACATATACAAGTTTCAATTTGTATACCTAATTTAGTTGCTCATGCATATATTATATGGCGACGGCTAGAATAAAAATACGACGCGTAGCATGCATGCACGATGAAACTTGCTCAGGAAACAAATGCCTGGTGAAATATTCTGTTTAACTATATCTCATGTACGACATTTTTAACTATATCTCATGTACCTCAAGAGTGTTTCCAGTCTAAAAATTGAAATTTTGGACTCATGAAACAAACATTTTATGACAAACTTTCATCGTGGATTCTTACCTTAATCGGCACTTTTAGTTTTTTTTTTTTTCATTTTGTACTCCGATGGATATCCTTTGTCATCAACCGAGAGATGGACCAACCTTTCTGAGTCATTTTCATAAACTATACAGTGTGTCCAGTATAAAATGATGTACATGGGGATATTGGAAACCGTTAGAGTTACAGGGTGGACCAAATGGGGAAAAAGTTGCGCAATCAAGTGCCTATAAATAATCTGTCATCAACTTCTTTGAACTCGGAATAGCAACGGATATACAGGGAAAAAAAGAAAAAAGTGCGTTTTATAAAATCCTTTATATCGTGCGAGAAAACGATGGCTTATTTGAACACCTACTTTAATCCTAAAATGTTACTTGTTCTTTTGCAGTGTTAGATGTATAATCAATAATAATTTAAAGTAATAATTAATAGAAATATCAATGCCTACTACCATTAAATCTTAATTTTGTTAATTTTAATTATTTATCTTGACCGAACATAAAAATGTTATACATGGCTGAAGAGCATATTTAAAGGGGAATTTAAAAATGCAGAAATTCAATATTGCGCCCATAAGAAAAACAAAAGTTGACTTCGGCCTGATTGAACATAGTGGGCCTAGATTATTTTTTACTTTATTTTCAAATTCACGCTCATTTCTTACCCCCACCCTGAAAATTTCGTTATTGTATCTTTTACAATAAACACAATATAAAGGATTTTATAAAACGCACTTTTTTCTTTTTTTCCCTGCATATCCGTTGCTATTCCGAGTTCAAAGAAGTTGATGACAGATTATTTATAGGCACTTGATTGCGCAACTTTTTCCCCATTTGGTCCACTCTGTATCTTTAACGGTTTCCAATATCCCCATGTACATCATTTTATACTGGACACACTGTATGAATTGCAGAGTAAGTTAAATAACAATCTTTTTTCTGTAAAATGAAAATCCTCATACATTTTTTGTATTCAAAACTATCATTTTTTCCCACTGATGAAGCTGTTTTTTTCCATCCATTTTCTTTTACGACAAATTTTTTAAAATTTTTATCTTCGTAATCATAAATCGATCGGTATTTTTGGACTTCCCCAATTAAAATGTCATCCTCATTCGCTAAAAAAACGAGCTATTTCCCCAAAATCGTGATTGCGACTGCGATTGGACTGGTCCGTCACCAGTTGAATCGGATTAGCTGCGACTCGAGCCGCCGCGTCTCGTGTCGGAACGCACGAGCGAAACCGTTTATGTGCAAAGTACATTATTAAAAGCGTAATTTGCGATAAGCCGGGAGTCTCGAGACGCATTTGCACCACGGAACCCGTCGTTTGGACTCACTTCCTTGGTTTTGATGTGTGCACTCCTGAGCTCGTACAACTGACACCGGCTGAAAAATACTGATGCGCATGAAGGGGTTTGAAAGCTTTCATTTGCTCGTAAAAACTATGTGTCGGGACCATATATGAAAATAAATCTAAATATGTGACTGGTGGAATGCCGCTAACAGTATAGTCCAAATCAGCCAATAGCCAGAGTTCTAAAGCCCTAAACAAAATGTAACCATACCTCTGGCCCACGTCTGGGTTTTCTCGAATTAATTTGCTTAAATTACGGTTATTTTCCTGTCTTAAACTGAAAGGTGCTAAAATCGAGAAACAATTACTCCGAATCTATAAAGTGAAAATTCCAAACAAGAATCACAAAATTATATGTGATTCCTATGCTAGCCTATGCAAAACTAATCCTTGATGGATTAGATGGACTGGATGCTGGGTGGCACTAAAGTTAACACCCGGCGTTCTTATTGGAACACCCTTTAGTAATTGTTCTGAATTTAATTCAAATGAAATTCCTGGGTTCCAGTCAATTTTATTGTTTATTAACCAATCATATCACAAAAACGTTTCGGTATCTTTTTCCACCATCATCAGTTTGTCTAAAATATACATATAACATATCGTCAATAATTTTTAAAAAACAAACTTTATCTTTCTTGTTCTTGTTCAAAGGTTCTTGTTTTTTAAAAATTATTGACGATATGTTAAATGTATATTTTAGACAAACTGATGATGGTGAAAAAATACACCGAAACGTTTTTGTGATATGATTGGTTAATAAACAATAAAATTGACTGGAACCCAGGAATTTCATTTGAATTAAATTGAAATACAGTCAGGATAATATACACAATTGTTCTTAATGTAAAGTTGAACGAACATTGTTGAAAAATATAAACTTACTGTTCAGCCTGAATAACTTTAGAGCCAAAAATCCGCTTTAGCTCATTGTTGGGATTCAGATGCTTATGTTGAACATTCAAAATGGATTTTTGATGATGTTGAGCTTTTCCGCTCTCGGCCACAATTTTCGGTGTCTCGCCCAACAGACTATTTACTTCCCGCAATGATCGTTCCACTTCATCGACCTTAAAATCATTATAACATTATTATTTTAGAGAAGTAATGACCTGTTGTAACAACTTGATGCAGAACGTGAGCTTAGAGCACAATCTGAGAAAATATTGATTCAACTCATATAAGGAGTGTTGATTCAGTGTTCCTATAATAAACATCAGAAAGTATCAGCATAATGTAAATTTTCATAAAATGTGTCAGCATAATGTAAATTTTCATAAAATGTGTCAACTAGTTCTAACAACTTACATCTGCATTATCCTCGCTACTGCGATGCTGATTCGTTGTATGCTTTGCCGAATTTTTCTTCTTTTTTTTCTTCCTCTTTTTCTTCGGAAATTCCTGAACATTTTGTCCATCGCACGATTTTGCTGTTTCCGTTTCGTTATCATCTTCTTTTACTTCACTCTCTGATTGCGATTGCTCGTTTAACTAAACAAATAATTATGTTGTAAACATACATGTCCAAATATGTTTGGAGTTAAACGGGCATAACTTCGTCAACCTTTTGTGATTTAGTTGTTCATGTTTATGAACATGAATGTTATTGTTATTTGATTAATATTGATCATTGATACATAACATTCCACAGGAGGTTTTTGTTGACAGATGTGGGGGATTTAGGTATATCACTCATCTGCCCCAAAAAGGTTGCCAGCACTGACGGCGAAGTGACACCGTTCTCCTAACCTCAAAATATTTCATTGTACTTTCACCTTCTCTGTTTTGTGTTTACCCATGGTTACGACAGTTGTTAATAATTAAGAAGCAACAGGTATTTACGTAATGTTAATGAGGCAGATTACCTTGAAAAACATTGTTGCCATCCTTCTGGACTAATTTTTTGCAAATATCTCAGTTTTGAATAACAATGATTTTTTAACTCTTTTTCCTGTCCTCCTAAAACACCCGCAGAGGAATGAAGCCAATTTTGAATCACCCTGTATACAATGATATGTAAATAAAGTTTTTATTGATGTCAATTGTCAATTTAATTTCTTAACCCTCCTTCACGTTGTTTTATGCTGGTATAAGTGGTGTTCACTAATGGTGAATGGAATATGAAAATGCTATGTTCATATCCCCGCATTGGTTCCGTATTTTTTCAAATTTTTCGTAAAAAATTATTGATATTCAAAATTGAATGATTTTTCGTAAAAATAGAGGTTATGCATTACCATGGTCAATAGTATATAGTATATAGAAATTGTCATGCACGCAGTGGCGGGCCTTTGGGTGTTTTGTCCGTAGTATGCAAAATGTTGTCAAAACAGTCAAACTGTCAGCGTGCGTGGCGAAAGTTATTACTTTCCACATGGAATGACGGTTTTTTTTCAATTCAATTTCGATGCCCGCCGTTGCTAGTTACCGAGTTAGAAAGGTGCGTGACGAAAGCTATTGTAATGGGTAAAATTATGTATGTAATAACTTCGCGGTAACATTTTCATCATCAATTTTACATATCAAAACCACAAAAAATCTTAATAAATCACCAGTCGATTATTGTGATTATAAGACAATAATTGATACCTAAACGAATTAAAACAATTAACAGCCACCAATATATTTCTACTGGACTATTATTAAAGGTTTGGTATGATTCTGATAAATAGTTGAAAATAAAAAAAAAAAATACAAACCCCTAAATGATACGCAGTAATGCACTAACTTAGATGCAAATCAAAAAAAATCAAAGTGATGGATTTTTATTATACAGTAGGATGCCGATTATCCGTGCGCGGGTTATTCGGGCTGCGGATTATCCGTGCCGTGATTTCGCATTACATATTAAAACAAGCGGAGATTTTTTACGAGCGCTTGAAAATCAAAGAACCTTTCAATGCATCCAGTGGTTGGTTGCATCGATTTAAAAAAAGGCGAGGGATTCGTGAGCTTACAATTGAGGGCGAAAAGCTCAGTGCCGACGGAGAAGTTACGGTGGAATTTTGTTGTGAGCTGGAGACCTTTATTACAGAAAATAATCATACAACCGACTCAAATTTATTACGCTGGCGAAACAGGGTTATACTGGCGAGCATTACCTACAAAAACTTTAGCTGCAAGTAATGAAATGAGTGCACCGGGTTATGAAAAAAAAGTAAAGATCGGCTAACAGTGTTGTGCTAATGCGACTGGCGGTCATAGATTGAAGCTGCCAATCTTCACGCTTTTAAAAACATGAAACCGCTTATTCACTATTATAACCAGCAAGCTGCTTGGATAACGTGCGATATTTTTCAAGATTGGTTTCAAAAAAAGGTCATTCCTAAAAAAAGTCTTATTTGAAGAAGGATAAGTTGCCACTTCTTCTGGATAATGCTCGTTCCCATCCCAATGAAGAAGCCTTAGGATCTGACGATGGAAACTTCTTTGTTTTCTTTATCCCATCCAATGTTACATCTATTGCTCCACCAACGGATCAAGGTGTTATTGAGACAATGAAACGCCTCTACCGACAAGAATTTATGATGAACTTGTTGGATGAAGTTGATCTAATGAAGTTTTGGAAATCGTTCACGATCAAAGACAGTATAGTTTTACAATATAATGACATTAGAGTAAGACGAAAGCATTGTAGAATCTGATGTAAAAGAAACGACCATAAAAGAACTAACTGCAATAGTGCGCTGCGCCGATGAATGATGGGACGGTACAAGACGGTACGGATGGGACAAGAAAATGATGGGACGGTATCAATCAAGACTAACTAACCGAGAGGCTGAAGAAGATGCCAACGTTCTACTAGACTATTTTGAGCAGCGAGACTCTTCGGATCTTATCAACATTTTGAACTTGCGCAGAATACGTCAGACGATTAAAAAAGATCGAAGAATTTTAACACAGACCAAACTGACTGACTTTTTTTTAAAAAGTATAGCTACCTAAAATACTTTCTATTCTATAAATTCAATTTTTTTTGTTCTATTATCTTTTTATGCAATATAAAAGTTAGTTTGAACTTATGAGATCTATGTGTTTTTGTTAATCTTTTTAGTACATATACATATATAGGGTGAGTTTTTTTCGATGACCAATACAGGGATCTTCGGAACTAGAGCAGTTACGAAGAAGGTCAAATGGACAAAGTATTGTAGTTTTGCATGCTTTACTCGAAACCAAATTTATTTTTCTAAAATTTGACAGCTGTCAAGAAATATTTGGGAAAAACTTATTTATGGTAAATTTTTAAATTACTCCTAGTTCAGTTGATATTAATTTGACAGAAAAACATTAAATAGAAAACTTGTAGGAAATTGAATTCCAAACAAAATGGCACAAGACATTTCTCCAAAATAACTGTCATTTTTAACATATGACACAAATTTGAGTTTTTTAAAATGGCAACCATACATATCACATCTTTAGGTTTTTTTCGAAAATAAAGTGTCTGCGAACAATTTATACTTTTTCAATTTAGTTAATGGAAGTCAGCCATGGAAAATAGTATAAGACATAGCATTGTTTCCATAGCAACAGATAATAACATCACCTTTCAATTTTAGACATTCAAGTTAGCATTAATTCAAGCAAATTAGAAATATAAGTTAGTTTTATTGTAAAAATGAATTATTCCAATCAAGAAAAACGCGACATGATTGAAACCTACATTAGATGTGATAGAAATGCTGGACGAGCCTCTGATTACTATTTTGAGAGGTATTTTGACCGTCGTCAACCGTCCTTGAAAACATTCAAGCGATTATTCGACAATATGAGCACTTATGGAAGTTTTACGCAGCCAAGAAATGAAGATAAAGTAATAAATGAAGCTGTGGAGATTAATGTCTTTTCCATTGTAAGCCAGAATCCACATACTTCAACCAGAGGCATCGCAGCAGAATCCGGGACCTCCCAAAGCACCGTGATGAGAGTTCTAAAAAAACAGAAATTCCATCCGTATAAATTATCAGTATCCCAAACCTTACATCCAGGAGATGAGGGGCTGCGTCTGAATTTTTGTACATGGTTCCGAAACAAATGCCAACAAGACATCCAATTCCCTTATAAAATATTGTGAACCGATGAAACTCGATTTACAAATTGTCGTATGTCTAATCGACACAATGAACATCTTTGGAATCAAACAAATCCCCACCACGTTGAGCAAAGGAGTCCACAAATTAAATTTGGGTGTAACGTTTGGAGCGGAATGGTAGGTTCAAAACTTCTTGGACCATTTATTTTTGAAGCCACGTTACATGGGAGTCGGCATCTTCAATTCCTTCGGAATAACCTGGATTTTATGTTGGACGACTTAGATTTAGAAACATGGCGTAATGTGCAATGGTTTCAACATGGTGGCGCTCCTCCCCATAATTTTTCCCAAGTGCGGAATCACCTGGACGTAACATTTCCTGGGGCTTGGATTGGACGAAACGGCCCTGTTTCATGGCCACCTTGATCACCGGATTTAACCTTTGGATTTCTTTTTGTGGGGAGCCGTAAAAAAGTTTACAAAAGCAAATATTCCAATTTAAATGCACTTAAAGAAGCTGTTGTTTAGAGCATTTGATAGTATTGATGGTCGCTCCGCAAGAAAAGCAACTTATTCAGTTTTAAAGCGTTGCAATGTTTGCATTGATAATAATGAAGGACTTTTTGAAAATGTTTTACAATAAAAATTAAAGTTTCTAGAGTTAAATTTTAATTATTATTGTTATGATTTGATTTTTATAATACACTTTAAATGAGCAGCCGTCTTAATTATAATAAAGTTATTGCCAACTTTAACGTAGTTGTCAAAACAAATACTGAAGCATACTGTTATTATTTGTTACTATGGAAACAATGCTGTATATCTTATACTATTTTCCATGGCTAACTTCGATCAACTAAATTGAAAAAGTATAAATTGTTCGCAGATACTTTATTTTCGAAAAAAACCTAACAATGTGATATATCACAGAAATCGTAATGAAATTATCTATTCGGTAAAGCAATAATCAAGTATGATTGCCATTTAAACAAACTTAAACTGCATTTATTTGTGTCACATGTCAAAAATGCCAGTTATTTTGGAGAAATGTCTTTTTGTTTGGAATATTTGTTGGAAATATTTGGTGACAGCGGTCAAATTTGAGAAAAATAAATTTGGTTTCGAGTAGAGCATTCGAAACTACAATTCTTTGTCCATTTGACCTTCTTCGTAACTGTTCTAGTTCCGAAGATCCCTGTACTGGCCATCGAAAAAAACTCACCCTGTATGTGCATACAAACATATGTACAGGAAATTTTTTTTAAGTCTCACCTAAATTACTACTTCCCTGTTATCTGTCTGAGAAGTTTTAAAGCATAATCTGCAATCGAATGGAATAATGACTTTAGATGCGCGCTTAGAAATCTTGTCAGATGTCAAATTTGACAGTTTGGACGCCATCTTGATTTTTTTTTAATGGTAACATATAGATATTTTCAAACCATCGGATAGACCATTGAGAGCTGGTTTCAGAAATATATCATTATATGTCCTTTACGTTGACGGTTCTCGACATATGTAGTGTTAGACTCACTAAATCTAGATTATTTTTTTAAGTGTCTCACCCAAATTTCTACTTCCCTATTACCCTTCCTAAAAATTTTAAAGCAGAATCTGTAATAAAATGTATTCAGAATTTTAGATCCGCACTTAGAAATCTTGTCAGAACGTCAAATTTGACAGATTTCCCGCCATCTTGATTTTTTTTAAACGGTAACATGGATATTTTCACCGAATCGGATAGGCCATAGAGAGCTGGTTTCAGAAATATACAATT
Organism: Dendroctonus valens; assembly: GCA_024550625.1. Classification (NCBI taxonomy): domain Eukaryota; kingdom Metazoa; phylum Arthropoda; class Insecta; order Coleoptera; family Curculionidae; genus Dendroctonus; species Dendroctonus valens. The sequence continues at coordinate 1,714,685 of JAJTJO010000068.1, read as the reverse complement.
AGGTATATGTCATTTGCGTTGACGGTTCTCGATATACGTGTGTCTCGAGTGTTAGACTCACTGAATCTGAATCAGGAAAATGTTCACTAAATTGCTTCGATTGAGATCGCCAAGGCTATCAAACATTAAGAGTCTGGTGCGGTATGGGGAGAAATAAGATTGTTGGCCTCCTTTTCTATCAAGGTGCTCTAAATGGCACCCGATACCTGCATTTATTGGGTGATGAAATAAAAAACTTGTTGCAGGATATTCCACTTGAGGATAGATTCGAAAATATAATTTGGCAGCAAGATGGTGCTCCGCCCCATAATATTCGAACTGTGACAGGTTTACTTAATCAGCAATATCGTTGCTGGATAGGAAAATATGGTACAGTTCATCACACCGTGGCCCTGATCTGACCGAATTACATTTTGCTCTTTTGGGGTCACTTGAACCAAGTTGTGTTTCATTCTCAAGTGGCCCTCTTCCAACGAGGCCAGCCTGGGGTCAAACCAGTCGAGCCCCTGGCCCGATCCACCCTTCACCCCTAAGCAGCAGGACCATGGCGCCAAGTCACGCCAACAGGACCATGCTGCCCCCGCCACCGCCTTCATTAGCGGAGTTTCCTCCGCTGAGGCAGCACGAAGCTGTCCCGACGAGCTCCGCCCACCCAGCCCATGGTATAAATGGGAACGCGGTGGCCATGCTGGGCAGTGTCCAGCGGGAATTCGCCGAGCTGTCGTCGCAAATCAACTTGGAGGAGGTGATCAAGGCGGTAAGATTTTACAGCGCTGCATTGAGGGGTTGCGTCTCGAAGACAGACAAATTCCTAGTCTCAGCGCAGTTCTTCAATGAAGATATTAACAGCTTCGATTTTTAACTATTGATATTGTCAACTGTGTCCTATGAGGATTGGGGATTGGAACTCATGTGGACTCCGGAGTCGTCTCGGCGAGTTCGAGCAGTTCCTCGGGTCTGAGGACGTCGATGTGGCGTTAATCGTGGAAACATGGTTGCGCCCCGGAGACAGAATCACAATCCGGGGGTACAGGCTCGAGCGTGCCGATAGGCCTGGTCTAAGGGGTGGAGTGGCCATAGCGATCAAAGCAACGATCCCATACCGGAGACTGCCATGCAGGCAGTCAGTAATAGAGAACGTTGGCGTTGAGCTTTGTGATGGTGTTTTGACCTACTGTGGGTACTCTACTTCTACTCGCTTACGGGCCACTGACGTTGATCCATTTTTTTTCAAACACCATAAGCAACAGGGTGTTGCTTATGGGAGATTTCAACGCCCGCCATCCACTATTTAATAACCCTGGACGGAAAAACGCAGCTGGCAATTTCCTAGCCAGCTACGTTCGCGACAATGGCCTACTAGTTATGCCCACTTCATCTCCAACGCATTATCCAAACAGTGGAATGAACCCATCTTTCCTTGATTTCGGAATAGCCAAAGGACTCGCCAATCTCACGGAGATGGTGGTTATAGACGCCCTCAGCAGTGACCATTTGCCCATTTACCTCGACATTAGGGATTTAAAGCGCACACAAACGAACGACTTTCGATATTCATACGAAAATTTCGATTTTCGCGAATATCGGAAACGACTACAAGACCTGACGTGTATTCCGGGACAGATTGATACTGTCGAAGCTCTAGAGCATGCGGTAAAAGGTCTGACCAGGAATATACAACGGACACAGCAAGCTTTGGCCAAAAAAGTTCCGAACAGACCGCGGCGCGACAACCTTCCTGAGGAAATCTTGAACCTTATTGAGGCGAAAAATAGAATCAGGAAGCGTTGGATCGATTCAGGCAATCTGCCGATCGCATAAGGGCAGCAGAACTTGCACGAGACATCCAGAGCGAAATTTCCGCATACAGGAATTTAACCTGGGCGGAAAAGTTGCGAAACTTATCTCCCCGTGACAATTCTTTGTGGAAACTGTCGAGAAGTCTACCAAAAGGCTACGAGCAAGTCCCCGCTCTTGAAAAAGAGGGGCGGAGTTACATTACCACCAGCGACAAATGCGAGCTGCTCGCCGACTTTTTGGCAGAAGTACACAAAGTCCAACCAGCCCTTCAGGATAACGAAATAGAAAGACAGACCGCTGGTTTCGTAGAACGGAAGTATCCTATACCACCCTCGATTTTGCATTCCTATATAACAACCCCGTCGGAGATACAATCGTGTCTTCAGCGCCTCCCTAGCCGAAAAGCCCCCGGGCCAGACGGCATCCCTTATCTACTCCTCAAAAACTTACCGCGGAAAACTATTGTGCTAATAGTACAAATAGTCAACGCAGTCCTTAAATTGCAGCACTTCCCACAGGACTGGAAAAACGCTGTAATAATTCCTATCTTAAAGCCGGGCAAAAACCCGACTGATCCCGCCTCTTATAGGCCAATTTCCCTCCTAAACTCCCTCGGCAAATTAACCGAGAAGGTTATCCTATCGAGACTACAGGCAGCAGCCGAGCTTCGAAGTTTAATCCCGGATGAGCAGTTTGGCTTTCGAGCAAGACACAACACAACGCTGCAGACTGCCAGGATCGCAACGGATGCCTATGAAGCATTTAATAAGCTTCAGAGTACGGTAATGCTATTTCTCGATATGGAAAGGGCCTTCGACACAGTCTGGCACACAGGCCTGCTGTATAAGTTGTTTGCCGTACATTCACTGCCACTCTACCTAGTTTCCCTTATAGCGTCTTACCTAACCGTACCATCCAGGTGAAAGTGGAGAATTCCACTTCTGCCAAAAGACGCATCGCGGCAGGAGTACCACAAGGTACAGTGATTTCGCCGTTGGTGTATACATTGTATACAGCAGACATTCCAAAACTTCCCACTACAAAAATAGCCCTGCGAAATCTCGTATTGCGCATCACCTGAGTTTATTGACGCCGTATTTCGATAAATGGAAACTTAAAGTGAATCCCAGGAAGACTGAACTTATCTTCTCGCGCAAATTTACTAACAATAAAATCCTATCGCCACTCATGGTGCAAAATACTCCAATCCAGCCAGTAAAAGAGGTGAAATACCTGGGATTCAAACTAGACGCCCGACTTCACTTCAACAAGCATGTTGAATATGCTGTACAAAAGACTTTCATGGCCCGAAGAAAGTTGTACTCTCTTCTGGCGCCAAATTCATTTCTGTCGCCTCAAAACAAACTTCTGCTCTACACCTCCACCATAAGGCCCATACTGACCTACGGCTCCCCTGTCTGGCACTGTCTGTGATTCCACGAGACGACGTGTTCAAAGGACCCAAAATAGGTTGCTAAGAGGCGTCCTATCGGCTGACAGATACACCAGAATAACCGAAATGCACGAAGCTACAGGGATGGCCTATATAGCCGACTATATGGATACCATCGCTGAAAAATTTTATCATAGCGGAGTGCAAGGCTCAGTCCTCACGCGAAATATCACCCAAGTAAGAGTAAACGACCGCCCAACCCATGGTCCCCTGTATAAGCGACTTCCCATATTTTATGAGGATTTTGTCCCTGACAGTACGTGACGACAAACAAACATTGCCTGCCAGTTGCAGACAGTCGTTTCTAGTAGGCTGGAAACGCACTAATCTAACATAACTTGACTTGACGGGTTCGTCCTGCCTCGTTCTGGCTGGTGTTGGCTGGTCCTTGCACCGATCGGGGCGGGGGCGGATGGATTTGGTCATCTAGTTGAAACTGCCGGCGGTTAACGCCACGGCTGACAGTATCAAACTTAAAGGTCGAAGCAAAAGGGGTTTTTGGCTTCCCTTCAGGAAGACCTTTTTTTCCTTAATGAATGCCCCTCGAATAAAACCAAAACCGCCACTTCAAGACTATCTCCTGACGTTGTCGTGCGTATGGGAATAGCTCGGGAATGTCCTTGTTAGGGCACTGCCCGGGTAATGGACGACTTAGCGCGCCTATTTAGATCATGGGCAAAGAGCAACCGGCCGAACATCTGGCTAGACATGGGAGTTATGTTTTTTTTTTGACTTTGTTTGTGAGTTTTATTAATGGGAATGTTCAATAAATTTTGATCTATCTATCTATCTACTACCATTACTTTTAGAAGACATGCCGTGGCGAAAGCGAGTAAACATGTTTTTTCAACAACACGGGGCCCTGCTCATTTCTCGGTAAATGTCCGTCGATTTTTAGACAAGGCTTACTGTGATAGATGGATAGGACGAGGCAGTTTATTCCCGTGGCCAGCTAGGTCACCCGATCTTACGTGAGTGGACTTTTATTTGTGGGGGAGAATAAAAGAGATTGTTTAACAAACCAGACCAACTTCCAAACAGGACCTAATAAGCAAAATGAAGGGTGCAATTCATCACATTCCTGTCGCAGAAGTAGAGAGTGCTGTTTTATCTACGAGAAACGGGCTTGAGCAATGCATTCGAAATGACGAAAAACATTTTGAGCATCTAAGCAGGTTTTAATCCCAAAGGTGTATTTCATCCGCAGGAATACTAATAATGTGTGAAATATAACAATCGGTTCTTATTAGGACCAATAATTGCCATGTATTTTTTCATTGTTATTGTCAAATTGTTTATATCTTCGGTTGCAATAAATATATCGGCGTGCGGTTTGCTTCATTTTTTATCACTAGTTTGCTTCATTTTTTATCCTCTTTCTAAGCAACCGTTTAAAAAATTAAAGAAAATCGAAAAAGTTTGACGACCTTTTATAACGTGTCCTCTGGCGGCCAAAGTGGCAATCATATAGTCGAATATTTTACAGCAGGTGTTAAGGCAAATAAAGAGCTGTTCAACTGAAATTTAAGCGTTGAATTTTGATAAGCCAACACGGAGTTATCAATAACTTTTTGAACCATTATTTGGCCTTCCCCCACCACTTTATTTGACTAGCTAGAACAATAAGACTCCAACAAAAAATAAGTCAAATTATCTCAGGACTAGAACTAAAGTATTTTCAACATACCTTAGCCTATCTGAAACCTCAAAAATACGTATTTAAAATTCACTGTTGCAATTTCGCCTTTTAGCGGTCATTTTGCAAACTTGACAATAATTTCCAGCAATTTCCCGTGGTCTCTTTATTCATAGTATTTTTAACCTGAAATCGATACGACTAATGGTTTGTGAGATACGGCCGAGCTCCTCTCTTAGTGGCCCACCCTGTACGTAATACGTGTACATAATATGTGTATATATGCAATATATGAATGCTTGGATTATCCGTGCCTCGACCGGTCCCGTGGAGAACGGATAATCGGGGTTCTACTGTGCTTTAGCTTATGTTTATTTCTTCTAGAAAACGTCAATAAAACTTGAGGAATACTATGTACTATTTTAAAAAGAAAATTGGTTTTCAGTAAGACCTTTATTGGTTGAAATAAAAAAAAATTAAACATTGTTTTGTGTCATCTAGCCAGATTATGCTCAATGTAAGAAACGGTTTCACAAAATTGTGGTCAAAAACCCCATTTCCGCAAAAAACACCACTAAGAAAAGTCGTTGTTAAATACATTTTATACAAGATGAGCATATTGTTAATCGCAAACGCGAAGGCCTAAACGCTTAGATAATTATTTAACTTTCTGTGGCCAATAATTCCAACATTTGAAAATATCATATTTATAGTATTTAAGGTAGACACCTTTTATAGTATTTAAGTAATTAATAATTTATTTATAATATTTAAGAAATGCAGTTTTTGAGAACTTTTCACTCATTGAAATTTACTACTTTTCCATAAGATAACAAAAGATCACCGATGGCGGTGATTGCACAGTTTGCACTCATGCAGCACGTTCAAAACACAATCCTTTATAACATTTCTATAAAATTTCCATCAAACTCATCAAAAATTTCGATCGGTAAATTCTCATTTCGGTAGAGATAGCGGCTGAACATTATTAAAGAGGAAAAAGCAGTTAACCAATATTAACCAAAACTATCAAAAACTAAAAAATAAACCGAAACTTATCCTAATGCCTAGAAAACGTGTTTAAGAAAAAATCAAGGCCAAAGAAAATATAAATTTGGCAAATATTAAAAAAAAATTCGAACTGCGTCGCGTTGACAACTTTTCTTATGGAAATGTTGTGAATTTTAATGAGTGAAAAGTGGTCCAAAACCCCACTTCCGCTTAAAACACTACTAAAAAAAGTTGTTAATTAAACTATTCTCTATTAGCTGAGCACATTTTTTGCGAGACAGACCAAGGCCTGATGTCCGTAACAATTACCTCGTATACAAAAGTAATCAAATTCAATGAGTGACGTGTTCGAGAAAACACCTCCAAGAAAAGTAGTTGGTGAAGGAATTTTCTATAAAGTTAGCACATTGCCAAGAGCGAAAGCGAGGGCGTCATCACCTAGATAACTACCGTATAAAAAACTTACCAAATCATATCTGTTAACGTTGAATTGCTTCCTACGAGCCCCACCAATTGGTAATTCCGGTTCAGTATCGGACACTGGCTCATTTTCGGGAGAACCCTTCTGCCTTTCCGTTTGAACTTTACGTAAAACGCGTGATGACATGCGGATTCAAATATGTAAAAACTTTTTCAAGATGTTTGTTCTATTCTTTAGAAAATTTTGTTTATCTGCATGAAAGTGACAACATATGTAAATTAACCTCCTTTCCAACTTTCTTCTTCTGTTGGTACGTGTGGCTGACATCTGTGGAGATAATTTTTAACGATTTGAGGAATGGGTGAAATGCATGCGAAGCAAATAACTTAAAATGTCGCGGGGCCTAACTAACACATCTTTAGACAAACTTACCCTTAATTTTAACACTAAATAAGATAAAATTATCAAAAATGGGGGTTTCCATTTAAAAAAATTGATTTTGGGCGGTTTTCTCAACGTTATTTTGAAACTTATTTTTTTAACATTTTGTATTAATAGTTAACAAAATTTTGTCGAAATTCCGTTAAAGTAAATCCTTTTTTACAGGAAATTCGACTCAAATTAAGTAGCACATAATCCCTTATAGGAAAAATGAATAATTATTCGAGTGGCTGCAACTGTCCTTTTTTACATAAACTTTCCAATATATCAAAAATGGTTAGACTTAGGTATATGATATTGTACATGAAATATATTTAGAATCTGGAGTAGACTTCAAAAATGTAATAATATATAGGGTATCCCATTTAAAATAAGCAAGTTAATACCTACTTCCGGTATAACCGGAAGTGTGGCCATATTGACAATATTTTAGATCGCTTGCCCCTAATGACTTACGTATACTGTCCAATTTTCAAATGTATCCTGATTATGGTTTGCCAGATATCGATCGCGGCGGTTCCCGGTGGGACAGCCGGTATATAGATATGGAGCACATGTTTAGTGCCGGGTCATTAATAATTCCAGGCTGTAACTGATTTAGTAGCAGGCACTATTAACGTAACGGCAAAAAGCAATTCTAACAAATTAAAAAGGAATCATTAGGCAAACGCTGAAGCTGCCGCTAGGTATCAATTCTCAACTTCCGAGTCTCTATGTAGAAACAATTCCTACTTCTCATGGAAACCCACATACTCGTTCCATTTTCATCAATGCGCTAGTCTAATTTCAAGTTTTTATAGAGAAGGAGATGAAGTACATAATAGCTTTATTGTTCGCTCTATAATTGGGAAATTAACATGGCGAGCTCTAAGTTGAAGATTATATTAATAGGAAGATATTAATAGGTTCTAAAAAATTAATGAACTTCAAATCTGGAACGATATTAGAAGACCCCTTCAATTAAGTTTTAGTGACCAACGTAATTTAGATTGCCTTGTTCACGATTTGATAGCTCTAACACCTACTAAAAGTGAATCACCGTATAATTTTGGTATGCAATCCCAAGATGCGCGTTCCTCCCGCTAATAAAAATGTTATTTCGGGAACGTTACACCAGGGGCCGGCAACCTGCGGCCCTCAGAAATGTTACTGAAACGTTGCAATAAACGTTATTTAAACTGTTCTGGTGAGCCGCGGTGTCAGTATTAATGGGTCGGCACTTCTTTTAGTTAGTTCATGGAATCGTTTTGATAGACGGCGCCGGGACGCCGACAAAGGGAGAAAAAATAAGCGCTATTCTTTGCGGCTATTTTTTTTTTTGTATAAACCACAAAATAACAATTTTTTGGTATAAGGTAGTGTTAGACGACAATCAAGTAGAAACAGCAAAAGCACATTTAAAGTCGTTATGGACTAGACTGATGTTCTTTAAAGAATGCAATTCTTCTAATTCTAAATCTGACCCTGACCAACACGATATGGAAACGGAATCATCTAGTTCTTCATGCGATGAAATGGAAGCCTTTTTGAGACATAAAGATTCAGAGCAAATTTTTTTAAAAGGAATTAATCAGCACGAATTTACATCACAAGGTTCAATTGTAGCCCTTAACAAAATTGAAAATATTCCTATCAAGTGGAACAAAGCTGCATACGCTTACCGAAAAATGAAACGATTTTTGTTTTTTGGAAGAAAAATAATGAGCTTAATCCCGAGTTATACATGCTTGCCCAAATATTGTTAAGCGTACCGGCAACGCAAGTTAGTGTTGAGAGTTTATTCGCAGGACTCAAATTTTTGTTGCCGCCTTCGAGGTCAAATATTGAAGAAAACATTTTAGAGGAACAATTATTTGTGAGGACCAACCGACTTTTCAATCGTAAAGAACAAACACCGTACGTTTATACACTATTTTTAAAATTCTTTTTTAAGTTGAATTATTTTAGTTTTTCGATCACCAACAACGAAACATTTGAAATTGGAATTTTGGACAAAAGCAACTCCTCAAAAGATGGTGAAGAGTGTGAAGACATGAACCAGGAAGAACAATCTTCAAACGGAAATAAGAGTGAAAGAAGAGGAATTGACGAAGTTTCAAGAAAGAAAATTCATTAACAAATTACTTTTCAAAAATACAACGGTTAAATTAATTTTTGTATGGGAGTCTTTATTTCAATGTTGTTCCATTTAATGTTACCTAAATTTCAATCCTTGTGTGAGGTTGCTAGTCCTCCTACCCTCTACCATACAACCAGCCGAAGTACCGTATGAAGCAGTGGATCGTTTGCTCATCTTTTATCTTGCATAATACAACAAGCAAAGAAAAAACGTAGTGAGATTCCTAATTAGAGTAGCATTTATCTTTGCCTTCGTTTGTTGTGATATATAGATTATGGAACCGAAAAAAAACCGGACCGAAATTATAAATTTTGCCTTGGTCCGAAACAGGAACGGAATAGTTATTTCGTTTCGGTCCGGGTCCTTGGCTCTAACGACTACTAAAAGTGAACCACCGTATAATTTTGGTATGCAATGCGAAGATGCGCGTTCCCCTCGCTAAAAAAATTGTTATTTCGGAAACGTTTCAGAAACGTATGTTTAAATCCCGAAACGGGCCGGCAACTTGCGGCCCTCAGAAATGTTACTGAAACGTTGCAATAAACGCAAATATTTTAATTCATGGTACATTTTGGCCCTAGGCGCAGGACTATCAGGTTCATTTTTCTTCAGACCAAAAAATACAGCACTAGTACCTACTGCTGCGGACTATTTTCCTATGTTTTGAATTAAGTACTGCGTTTTAGGCCACATTCCTCCTGATCTTAGGGGGTTAATAAGGGAATGTTTTTGGTCAAAAAAAAAACGAACCTGATAGTCCTGCTTCGAAGATCAAAATATGCCATCAGTTAAAGTATTTGTGTCTACTCATCAAGGAATGCTCTGTAGTTTCGTGTTTCTAAAACGTTTTCATAAAAACATTTACAAAACATTTTAAGCTAACTTGTTTCGAAATGTTTCAAATTTACAATTCTCCCATGTTCGAAAAGTTGATGAATAAAACTTAAATACATACTGTATACAGTGTGTCCAGTATAAAATGATGTACATGGGGATATTGGAAACCGTTAAAGATACAGAGTGGACTAAATGGGGAAAAAGTTGCGCAATCAAGTGCCTATAAATAATCTGTCATCAACTTCTTTGAACTCGGAATAGCAACGGATATACAGGGGAAAAAAGAAAAAAGTGCGTTTTATAAAAGCCTTTATATCGTGTTTATTTTAAAAGATACAATAACGAAATTTTCAGGGTGGGGGGTAAGAAATGCGCGTGAATTTGAAAATAAAGTAAAAAATAATCTAGGCCCACTATGTTCAATGAGGCCGAAGTCAACTTTTGTTTTTCTTATGGGCGCCATATTGATTGGGCGATATATTTGAACCTCTTACAAAATAACGTAGCGGAAGCACTTATGGATGTTCCAGTAGCTACCCTGCAAAACTTGTATTTCCAACAAGACGGCGCTCCTCCACATAATGGACGTATTATCACAGAATTTTTAAATCACGAATTTCCCAACAAGTCGATAAGCAACCTGGGACCAGTAAGATGGCCTGCGAGATCTCCTGACATAACACCGCTTGATTTTTTTGCATGGGGTTTCCTCAAAAATGTGGTTACTGTAGGTCATACGAAACCGAAGAGGAGCTGAGACACGCTGTTATAGAAGCTGTTAACAGAATTACCCCAGAAATGATCAGAAAATCATGTGAAGCAGTAATGAGACGATGTATGTTGTGCGTGCGAGAAAACGGTGGCTTATTTGAACACCTACTTTAATCCTAAAATGTTACTTGTTCTTTTGCAGTGTTCGATGTATGATCAATAATAATTTAAAGTAATAATTAATAGAAATATCAATGCCTACTACCATTGAATCTTAATTTTTTAATTTTAATTATTTATCTTGACCGAACATAAACATGTTATACATGACTGAAGAGCATATTTAAAGGGGAATTTAAAAACGCAGAAATTCAATATGGCGCCCATAAGAAAAACAAAAGTTGACTTCGGCCTCATTGAACATAGTGGGCCCAGATTATTTTTTAATTTATTTTCAAATTCACGCTCATTTCTTACCCCCACCCTGAAAATTTTGTTATTGTATCTTTTATAATAAACACGATATAAAGGATTTTATAAAACGCACTTTTTTCTTTTTTTCCCTGTATATCCGTTGTTATTCCGAGTTCAAAGAAGTTGATGACCGATTATTTATAGGCACTTGATTGCGCAACTTTTTCCTCATTTGGCCCACCCTGTAACTCTAACGGTTTCCAATATCCCTATGTACATCATTTTATACTGGACACACTGTATACAATAAAATTTAATTACGTAAATTAAAAAGAACAAATACAAGCAAACCAAAATATAAATATATTTATATTTATATTGAAAAATAATTCATATGTTCAATTCAACATGAACAAGCAAAAATGGCTGCACTCGGCTTTATCTGAATTTCTTTCGACTTAACATTTCATTTGTGTTAAACTCGAGATTAACCGGTTTATACCGAGATTAGCCAAGTTCGAAGTTTAACGGGAACATTATGATCAATGAACTGTATACTAAAGTACTTTAGTATACACAGAGATTAGTCTACTAATCTTTGGTATACAGTTCATTGATCCATGATCAATCGCTTGTGTGTAAAGGTACTGTAGTTCATGCGCCATCTATCAATAATTAAAAAAATTTCCGTTCTTAACTCACTAAGAACAGAGATTAGTTGAACTCAACTAATCTCTGCTAAGAATTTGTAAATGAAACCCCAGCGGGAACAATCGGAGTTAGTGAGACTAATGCCACGCGTGACTACGACACCTCAGATTCTTGTCGATCAGCTGTTAGTTTGGGGTTAGTTTTACGAGCAGATAAATAAGTGAAATATTAAAGTGAAGAAATGTCCATAGTAAGTAGAAATTTTGAGAGTAAAATATATCACCAATGTAATATCCAAGGTATGGCCACCTTAGTTATAACTGAATCTTTAGTTTCTTGTTATAATAATTGAAAGGGTCAACAGTAAAATAGGTTTAGGTGCAATTGTAATTGTTCTGCGATCATCAGTAAATATAAATGTACATTTCGGGACGGCAAAGTTCAGTTAATATAGAAACGATACGATCATTCATCAAGAAATGGCAATACAGAATACAGTAGCGAATTGCATGTGAATCTTCGGAAATTGTGTAGATCATGTTACAATGAAACGCACAGTTGAAGAGTTAACAAACAACTAACTTCTTTATTCGCAAAGTGACTCTACATAGACAATGCGCAACTTACATGGTAGGCAACTTCAACTGGAATATTTGGAACAATCCAATAGAGTTTTTTAACAGCCCCACTTAACAAATATGTCCTTACAAATTTATGAAATCAAACCCAAAACACTAACAGATATAGGGCGTTAGTTTATAATTGTTATAAATAAAAATCAACTACTATGATAACCAGATAATTACACTTACATTACGTAAACCAATACTTTTCTAATGGCAATTCGTCAGGTGGTCGATCGAGATAATACATCTGAAACAACTTTGAAAAAGTAATTGAGTAACCAGTTCAACAAGAAAAGGGATATTATTGATAATTATAGAAACTTGTAAATATATCAGGTTCAGCTACAAGCATCAAACGTGCCTCAACAAGATATGACTCAATCCAGAGTCCCCACTTGGAGCCAACAGTTATCTACCCATAATGCTTATGGAAACTTTAATTGATGATCTCTTTCACTATCTCTGAACCCCGCAAGACTACAACCGAAGTTGCATCCTGCCACCGCTAATCCTGGGTTGGTAAGAGGTATTAAGGGGAAACCGCGCGAAATACCTCCCCAGGAAAAGCCTCTAACCACCGCTACTCCTGAGTTGTTAAGAGTTATAAAGGGGAAACCGCGCGGTATACCTCCTCAAGAGAGACTTCCTAGTCATCGGCGTTTATCATGATAAATAGTCTCAACATTGGCCATACTAAGTACTGCTGGAATCAGCACACAGCCAGCACTCGCCTCTGGGGTTCTCTCTCTCTATGGGTTCAGAGCCCAGGTACTGCGGGGAAACCACACAGCCAGTACCCGTCCCTAACATAATTACTAAAACCTAAAATCAGAATCAGCAAACCCCTGAAGTTCATGTTCGCTATTAGAATACTTTATGGAATAATCAGAAGTACCCTTCAAATACCTGAGAATGCGTTTCGAGCAATTACAATGGTTTTTATCGTAATTGTTGTTAAATTGACTCAGATAACTTAGGCTATAATTAATATCAGGTCTTGTTCATCAATATCATACAACATACATCTCGCTTTCTCCACCAAAGATCTATTGAGCCTCTCCGCCATACCATTTTCCTTAGGCCTATTGGTGGTTTGGTGTATAATTCCATTTTGCTTTAAGTAATTTTCAAAATGCAATGAACAGTACTCTCCTCCATTGTCTGAACGTAAATACTTAATTGGTAAATTGTTATGCTTTTCCACCATTGATTTAAACATTTTGAAATGGTTGAATACTTTATCTTTGCTTTTAAGAAAATAGATGAATCCCATTCTGCTATAATCGTCTATAAAAGTCAGAAAATACTTGGAACCACCAGAGCATAAACTTGAACACTTCTGCATAGGTCCACAAAGATCAGTGTTTATGACCTCTAGTAAAGACGAAGCTCTCTTCCCAATATGCTTGAAGGGTAATCTTGTTTGCTTACCTTCGCAACATGTTATACAGTTTTTCAAACCAAACTTCGTTGCATCTTTATAGGACATGCCTTCAACCTCTCCATTCGCCATTTTATGGAGATATGCGGAATTTAAATGGCCTAGTCTCCTGTGCCATGTCTGAACCGTTGCTAAAACTGCGACAGGTGCTGCCAGTATCAAATTATCTGCAGGCGTATTCAATTTGTACAGACCATCTTGCAGATCAGCCGTTGCAATTAATTCATTTTGTGCAGAGTATCCTTTACACATATTGCTCTCAAATCTGACTGTATTACCACTTTTAATGATCTGGCTAACCGACAATAAGTTGGTTGTTAGTCCTGGAAGACACATAACGTTCTTAACGGTAACATCTAAACACTGAGAATATACTAATGTTTTCAATTCTACATCGCCTATACAGGGTGTTCCGTAAATATGTTAAAATATTTTAAGGGCGTGTTCTTCTAGTCATTTTAGAGGGGGGTCTACCTGAGAATCTTTTTAATTTGAGGTCGCATTGTTGAGATATATGATTTCCAAAATGGCGGAAAATATTGATTTTTGTTGTTTTTCTTTAAAACGGTTAAACATAGAAACTTCAATTTTGGTATACATTGTAAGCTAATTGAGTGCCATTTTATGGTAGTGTTCTGTGGTTCAGTTTACTTTTATACAGGGTAGAAATGGGGAACCCCTACTTTTGTTTTGTTCACAACTTTTTTGTGTGCACTTAAACTTTTATCAACATAATTTTTTTAATTACTACAAGTTATTTACCCACTTTTTCTCTCTTATTGTTTTTTCCTAACACCCCTCATTTGCCCGCAAAAAAATAAAATCATTTTCTTTGCCGTTCTCAAAATGTGTAAATAATTACGTTAATTTTTTTAAAATCTAATATCGGTTTCATATAGCAACCTAAATTCTTTTTCGAAATTATGTATTTTGGTTCAAATTACAATTATTGAGTTTTAATCAATTTTACTTCAATAATAACATGGTAACAATATGTGCAACGATATAAACAAACAAAATTAAATTTGAATATCCATTCTAATGTTAACTTAGCAGCTGTTCAAAATGGTCACCTTGACATTCTTGGCATAATCGCAGTCTCTAATCAAATTAAAATTTACAGACCGTAAAGTTTGCACTACAGTTCTTATTTCGTAAGAAATATTAAATATTCTTTCCTGAAGTTCTTCGATATTGTATTCACTTCTGTTGAATACACCGTATTTTTTAAATGGCCCCATAAATAAAAAGCAAGCGCGTTTAGATCGGGAGATCTAGGAGGCCAGTTTATAGGAGCTTCTTGACCTCTCCCAATCCAATGGCCTGGAAAGTTTTGATCAAGCCAATGTCGGACCTGCAAAGAAAAATGATCAGGGGCACCATCATGCATATACCATATTTGTTGTCGTAGTTGGAGAGGCAAATCTTCCAATAACTCAAAAAGATTGTTTTGTAAAAAATTGAAGTACTCAGCCCCTCCTAAGCATCTAGGTAAGATCTGCGGTCCAATTAAAAAAATCTACTATTCCAGCCCAGACGTTGAGAAAAAACGAATGTTGGTATTTTGTTGTCATGACAGAATTTGGATTTTCGGCGGACCATTCGTGCATATTGTGGTAATTAAAAACGCATCCTCTTGTAAATAAAGGTTCATCGGTGAACAGTATTTGCTGGGTGAATTGAGAATTTCTATTACGATTGCCCAGAGTTTCTACTCAAAATCCTACTCGAAGTTCATAATCTGTTGGTAATAACTCTTGAACTGTTTTAAAGTGGAAAGGATACAAGCCGCTTTCTGATAAAATGCGCCAAATACTAGTAGCAGACATATTAAAATGTCTTGTTGCTTCCCTGGTACATGCTCTTGAATTGTCATCAAATTAATCCAAAACGGCACGTTCTTATCGAATACTAATTGCATACCCCCTACCTTCATTTCGTTGACGGGTAAATGTTCCAGTGGCTCGAAATCTTAAATGGATATTGGTAAATGTTGGAGGGTTAGGAAATCTTTCTGCGTAAAGCCTTGCGGATTGAAGAGCGTTGCCATAACATTCTTCGTATATCAAATGCATATCTGTATATTTTTCATTATTGCAGTTATTCATATTTTATGTCTTACATAAAAACTAATGCAGCAAAGAAACCAACCAACTAAACTTACTTAACGCAGGTCAGCAGCCGCTGTAAAATTTTTGACAATAAAAACTAAACAATATTTAACTCACAGACACAGCCTCCTCTATTGAAATTTTTGTATTCGAACGTTATTAAATAAAAAAGTCACTTAGTTACTTACACATTTTGAGAACGGCAAAGAAAACGATTTATCTTTTTGCGGGCAAACTAGTGGTCTTAGGAAAAAACAATAAGAGTTAAAAAAGTTGGTAAATAACTTGTAGTAATTAAAAAAGATATGTTGCTAAGTTTACGTGCACACAAAAAAGTTCTGAACAAAACAAAAGTAGGGGTTCCACATTTCTACCCTGTATAAAAGTAAACTGAACCACAAAACACTACCATAAAATGGCACTCAATTAGCTTATAATGTATACCAAAATTGAAGTTTCTATGTTTAACCGTTTTAAATAAAAATAACAAAAACTAATATTTTCCGCCATTTTGGAAATCGAATATCTCAACAATGAGTCCTCAAATTAAAAAAATTCTCAGGAAGACCCCCCTCTAAAATTACTAGAAGAACATGCTGTTAAAATATTTTAACATATTTACGGAACATCCTGTATATTTAATATGGAGCTTTTGTTTCTTAGCTACCATAATCTCGGGTAAATCGGGTTTAGCTATGTTTATTACCCAATCTTCGTTTGCGGTAAAGTGACAACTGGCTCCCGAATCGATGTACCAATCTTGTCGGCTTAAGTTACCGCTGGAAAACACAACATTAAATAAGTGTTTATTCTTTTGTTGCATACTGTGTGTCTATCGTCATTGAGTTGCCTTAATTTGGGACACTGATTTCGAAAGTGCCCTTTTTCTTTACAATACCAGCAGTTTACGTTTTTTTCAGAACTTAACATGTTAACATAGATAGATTTACATTTTTTGTACATAGATTACATTTTTATCATCTGTATTTTGTGTATTAAGCCATTTATGATATGCCTGCTGTTTTGTGTCTCTCTGTTGCTGTAGCTCTTCATTCCAGGTCAGGTTGTTATTATATTTTTTATATCGGCGGGTATTATCCATGCCTAGTGCTTCGTTGGCTGCTGATTTTAAGGCTTCCATAACATGTGTATATAGGTCGTGGGTCTGACGTGTTAGATATTCATTATCCAGCTTTTGATCCCAGCGGCTTTGGTATAGGTGTCTAATATTATGTTCGTGGAGGCCTTTGATGTTGAATTTAACCTCAACCAGTTTATCCTGATTCAGATTTTCCTGGTTTTGTGTGTTATTGGATATGTTAAACGGCATATGGAGTCTGGAGGCCAAGAGATAATAAGCCGTACCACATTCTATTCCTTTATACGCCCTTGTGTCTAATACTTGCCATTTCGTATTTTGTTTTACTATGTAATCAATGATTGATTTTAGTTCTTTGGTATGTTGGTGCCAAGTGTATTTGTGCATATTCTTGTGTTTACCCATTTAGTGGGTATTTGTGCATACCCATTTAGTATTTTTAAATTGTGTTGTTCGCATATTTCAATTAATCTTCGGCCATTGTTATTTAGGACCTTTTCACCAAACTTCCCAATGATGTTACTGGTTGTTCTGCTCCCGACTCGTGCGTTCAGATCTCCGAGCACAATATATTCGCGTTGGTCTCCTAGGTTAGAAAGTTTCTCGTTCAGCTGGTCATAAAACTCATCCTTCTCTGGTTGAAGCGCGTCTTCATTGGGGCCATACGCCGCTATTATAGATACTCTGTGTTCATGGATATTCAGATTTGCAGTTATGATTCTTTCATTGAATGTGTCCAAGTTAGTCAGGTCTTCATAGTATTTCTTATTTATCAGCAGTGACCCTTACACGCTCGTTTGTCCCTTTGAACTCCGATGTATGTGTGCATGTAATCCGCAATCTGTTTCACTCCGTTTCCCTTCCTTCTTGTGTCTGTAAGTGCAGCTATGTCTATATTCATCTGTTGCATTCCCTTCACATCTTCTGATTTTCCCCTTAATCCCTGTACGTTCCAGGTTCCAATAATCATTTCCTTATTCCGTTGTCGTAGTTGTTTCCGATATGGTCCGTTCTTAATCCGAGGCTGCCTGCGAGGTTTTTTAGCATTGTATGTGTTTTAAATGTTATGAGGAGCTAGCCCATTGCCAAAACCCCCAACCTGGAGAGCCAGGAATTTGTCTTCCGGGTTTTCATCCTCTAGCCTTTGATGATCCGTCTTACAAGTCAACATCCGTCCTACAAGGCAGTAGCTTCGCCGTACCCTGGCAGGGGCCCTGATAGGGTGCTAATATCCGGGCCAGATAAACCCTGTTTTTTACGAGGTTGTTACTCCTCCCCTTCACCCTTTTTCAATCTGGCTTAGGACAGACTTTGGCAGGCTTAAATATAGGAAAGAAAATAATATACGAACATAAATATATCTTAAGGAAAATTAACGAAAATGGAACAGCATTAGCACAACATGCACAACAAATGTTACATAATTTTGATTTTGATAACACAAAAATATTAATCAATGAAGACAATTATAATAAGAGAAAAATCCATGAAATGATACAAATTAAAAAAAAAACACAATGCAATGAATTTTAGATCAGATACAGACAATCTTAGCTCGGTATATCATTCATTAATTAAATGAATGAAGCATAAAATATTAATACCCGGTATATTGAAGAAATGCGTACCAAAAAGATATCCTCAGAATGCGAAGGAAAAATGCCAAAAATTATAAACAGTTTTTTAATCTCTCTCTCGGTATTGGAAAAAATTAATATTTCATTTGCTTGCCAAAGGTGAAGGTAGAAACATCATTCATGTAAGTAAATTTTAAAGCTCTGAACAATAAATTCTAGTCTTTTCCTGAAGATGATCGTCCTGACTCATCACTTATGATCCCAAGAGGATAAAACTATTTTAATATGTTGTAATTTGTATTTTAATTTGTATATATACAGGGTGAGTTTTTTTCGATGACCAGTACAGGGATCTTCGGAACTAGAGCAGTTACGAAGAAGGTCAGATGGACAAACAATTGTAGTTTTGCATACTCTACTCGAAATTGATGTAGCGGAAAGTATAAAAAACCAAAACTCTATATCTACAAGAGTCATAGACGCTTTCAACTCTACGATTTACAAAATAAATAGGAATAACTATTTAACCGAAGCAAAAGTTAAACAAATTGGCCTCATCGTTCAGAAATCAACACATCGTGAAAATAATTATTTTATTCGAGACACTTTAAATCAAGTTATTAACATTTATTCCAATATATTCCTGGGTTTCAGTCAATTGTATTGTTTATTATTTAAAATGTTACAAATACGTTTCGGTGTCTTTCTCCACCATCATCAGTTTGTCTAAAATATACATTTACCGTTATTATTAATTTATATAAAATTTTTCCATCAAAATTCACATATTAAAATACAAATCACACACAGATTAAAAAGTACATCAAGCGTACAACACACGTAAGTTGAAATTAAAATTTAAATCTCTAAACAATAGAGTCTAGTCTTTTCCCGAACATGTTTATCCCGACTCATCACCTGGGAACCAATGTTCTTGATGAACTTTTTAATCTGTGTGTGATTTGTATTTTAATATGTGAATTTTGATGGAAAAATTTTATATAAATTAATAATAACGGTAAATGTATATTTTAGACAAACTGATGATGGTGGAGAAAGACACCGAAACGTATTTGTAACATTTTAAATAATAAACAATAAAATTCACTGAAACCCAGGAATATATTGGAGTGAATTAAGGTACAGTCAGGAAAATATACGAAACGATATTAACATTTATGAAATTATCGATTCTCTATTACAAGATATTGAAAACTCGTTAACATTTGCAAAATTAAAAATAATGCATCCAAGCATTATAAAACTAAATGATCTTTCAGTAGAACTTAAAACTCTCGAAAAGCTTATAGCACCTAAACAAGTACCTTTACCTACCTCATTTATGAATATGTTTATGTATGAAAATGTTATTGATATTGATTGTTTCATTTTAAACAATAAAATTACATACTTGTTAAGAGTACCAATAACAAACCCTATTAATTTCGATTATTTCCATTTGTATTCTGTTCCTATAAAACATCAGAGTCTGTTTAAGGTTGTTATTCCTCGCGATAAGTATTTAATTAAAAATCAATTGCACTACACATATGAACATGAACCGTGCAAGAAAATAGAGTCAAACACATTTCTTTGCAATAAAGAAGAGCTGAACGAAGTTGGAAAGGACAGTCCTTGCGAAGTGCAATTGCTGCAATCGCCGAAATATACATCAGCATTCCGACAAGTTGACGCAAGCAGCAAAGATCCCATAATAAATCAATTAATTAGATGCAACAAATCAATGGTTATTGGTATTCCCTGAAGAAAATATGCTGGAACTCATAAGCCCAAATCAACAAGATCACAAATCCCTATCAGGAACGTATTTAGTCACCATACCTACCGGATGTCAGATGAAATCAAAAGACACCTCAATCACCAACAGCCAAACGGTTACGGAATTCAACAGACAACAACCAATAATCTTTCCCGACTTCGAAAAGAAGCAGCCAATTGAATTCTTTCCCACATTGAATCTGAGTTTAGACCTTCAAGACGTCAAACTAGATGAACTTCACAAATTAAGAAACAAAATTGAAAGCAACCACCCAAACTTGTTCTTCAATCAAATAACAAAAACCCCAAGCTTGTGGACAATTTTCATTTATGTTGTTCTGTTCCTGCTACTGCTATATCTGCTTTATAGACATGTTAAAACAAGATGTACACTCAAGAAGACCGAATCAACCAGCCCACGCATCGAGCTACCCCTTCAGCAGGTGTAGTCTAATCTAACGAGGGAGGAGTTAACTGACCACCTATCCTCATAAACTGATGAACCAGCAGATCATATGTCCGTGTGGAGACAATAACTACCAAGGAGATGGGCGGAGGCCAGTCAGTCAGAAGTAGGCAGTCAACCAGTAGCTTTTATAAAATATTTGTAATTCAACGAAATAAAATTGTTTTTAAAAAGGGCTCTCGCCGGTATCATTAGTTAATTCACGCCAAAAGTCGGCAAACATATTAAACATAAAATACCTGATGAGGACGTCAATTTCCGACTACCGACGGGATACTGTGCTATCCTACCGACTGCGACTGATGTTTGTTTAACGAATAAACCATTTTTTTTAAATATTTTATTTTTAAATAATCTTACAAACGTTCTACCTTCTACGAAGTTTGATATAAAAAAGCATTATTACATTGAAATGACTTATTGTTATAGCTAAACAGGAATTTGCCATCGGCGGAACCTAGTCAGTGGTTTCTATGGGAACCGCTGCTTACTTGGCAGGTTCTATGGGAACTCGATGGTGTAACTCCCGATTGATTTCGGTATACAGTCCAAATATCCAATTTCCCTAAATATAGGTTCCCATATATAAATCGCAGTGGTTCCGGTGGGACACCCTGTATAGTAGATTTGGCCACATCATATAGCTTTCACCCCAATGATTTTTTGAAACTGTTCCATTTCACCATTTTCACTCAGTTTAAAATAAATTCTCCTTTAATTAATTCTGTTAATAATGACACTACTGCACCATACTCGCCAGAATGCTCGAATTTCGCGAATACCTCAAATTTAAACAAATATACACAGTAAAAACTTGTTGTTCACTTTATAGAATACATGATGTAAATATTTTTGTGTTCATCGAGCCAGATCAACACCAATAAAAATACTCTAAAGCTAATCTCATAAACTATGACACTCCACATACTCAAGTCTTAATTATGCTTCAAGTTCTCTCCTCAGACTTTGATCAGATGTTTTATTATGTTGAGTATTAATTAAACTTTCTGTCTTAAGACCACTTCAGACCAATTCCAACATTTTCCGCTTTTCAAAATTTTACAATTCAACAGTCAAACTATCATTCCAATTTTATTATATGCTATCATCTACTGCCAAGGCGTATGACTATACTTATATTACTTCAAATACATAATATTATCAAGTTCATGTGCATGACCGAAACAGAAAAATAATAATTTTTATAACCATATTTTATATGCATTGTTTCAGGATGTGAAAAGGATACCTCCACTTTGGCTACAAAATGTTCTTAAGCTGGATGAAGATATTTCAAAAAAAATTGTGATTTGGGCAGACAGTTGGGCACCACTGCATTCATTGAGGTTGCACTACAAAGCTTTAGAAGTAAGTACAGAAAATAAAATATTGATTTCTCATACATTTTTTGTTACGATAATTGGATAGTTAATAAATCGTGCGTTGATTTTGTAATCGTTTATTATCGGTACTGGTCTACAAAACAATACTTTGTACCTGCACTGTGGTTCAGTTCCATACAGCAACAAGTCAAAAATCATTGTTTTGAGAAATTCAATGTTAAAGATTACAGGTTTTTTGAAATTGTAATAAACAACAGATTATTTGTTTTTATTTGTTTTTAAAGTCTGATTCATTTATTTGTTCTGAGATTTTTGTTAGCAGACCGTCTCGTAACAATATGAAGTCACAAAAAGTACTTGTTTTAATAATTTTAAAGACGTTAGTAATGATTTTGTGACTTGTTGCTGTATGAAGCTAGTAATTAGGCGACTTGTCCAGTTTGTTTTCTATGTTGACGTGCCCGTCTTTTAATAAGTAAGATACAGATTTATTGCGTTTTTATATTTTTTAATTATAGAACACTTTTAACATATAATTATACGCGGTAAATAGACTAGTCTATTCACACTCATCCTGCAAACTATCTATCCTAAACTACACACTTCTAATCGGAATCACTATTATCTGCTGTAGCTGTTGTCAACGTACAGGGTAGCTCTTTATAAAAAGTCCAGTATTGACTGGAAATGGCATTACTGTAACACAAATCCACCAAATCCTTTTCATAGCGAACCACCAAATCCTAGTTTTGTGGCGGACATCAATTTCACTAAATTCATTTTCTGAATATGACTTTTTGTAAAAAATTGTAAATGGTTTACTCTTCATTACTTTTATAGCACAAATTTCATTCCACTGCACATTTGCACTGTTGGTGTCTTTATTAAAGTTTTTCTGCTTGCAGAGACGTACGTTCTTTTTCGTTTTTTTCTCATTTGATTAAGGCGTGCATCGCTTCTCCTTCGTTGACAAATGGCTTATTAGTATACTGTACTACTAGATAACAATAAAAAAATCTTCTCTGTTAGTGTTGGTAGACTTGTTAATTTGATGTTTGTATTTGTTTAATATGAGATCGTGAGTTGTTACTGGTGAGTGTATTCTGTTATCCTTAGTTATCGCATCCGACACCTCAGACGTTTTCTTGTTCAGACACTTAATTTTAACATTGGGGATACCACTGATCGGTGCTGTTGGTCTCTTCGGGCACTTTTCGCTCCATCCCGCATGCTCGTCCGAGTTGCAGGCAGAGCACTTGACGGGAGGCGGAGAACTGCAACTGAATGTTGAGTGAGGGCAAAGGCATTTGTTGCATTTAGCTGGTGTTTTGCAGGTTTTGGTCCGGTGTTCAAAGGAGTTGCATTTGGTGCATGGAGCAGGAATCGGTGCTGGAGGTTTACTCTCCACAATCCGTAACACGCCACCAAGGAAGTGCACTGTGCGGCGATCAGCCTCATCAACAAGGTGGGACATTTTCTCGCTCTGGATATGATTCTTTTGCAGAATCTAATTATTAGACCTGATTTTTCCAGATGTTTTAGGAACATTTCGTCCGTGATCTCAATGGTCCACTCCACTAGCAACCACTGAATCTGTGGTTGTAATATGGTGGTTTGATGTTTGTTGTCGGATTAGTGGGAAGTTATCGTTTTTTTGTAATTTGAATGTTGTTACCATGTTTTCTTGTTTCAGTTGTTGTAAAATTTGTGTTGCTTTGTCATCCTGGTTGGTTTTAATTAGGACGTAATTATCTTGTCTGATAATCACATCCTTGTTGTTGGGGTTGAGTCCCTCCCACCTGATTGCAAGTTGAACTCTGGTGATGGACGGTATTTTGTTCGCTATGAATGTGTGCGAATACGTTGGAAATTGTTTTAATGTTGTTTTGCTGTTGTTTGGTTGGTTTTTGGTTGTTGTAGCCTGATGATCCAAAGCTATTTGCTTGGCCTCAGGTGTTGGCGTTGTGGGGGTTGGCTGGCTCGTCTTCGGTTTTCTACCCCTTTTTTTGGATTGTGGCTATTTGAACTCACCATCCTGGGAGGCATAATCCGATTCGGATCTTGCGAACTCCCAGGGTGCATCCTTTCGTTTCGAAGGAGACCCGTATATTCTCTCGGAAGCGATAAATTTGATTTAATTCTTAGAATTCTTTGCAGCAGTGCGAACGACCATGATTTAAATACGCTAACATTGGGCACGTCCTATCGCCATGAAGCTCGGTTCACGAATTTTAACATACAATATTTTGTAAAAATATACATAAAAAAAATAATTTATTATAAGAAATAATAATTTTAAATGTAATAAAAACAAATCTCACAAAAATGTTTTAGCATTTGTACCCGAAAAATTCGCGGCGCGGATTGTTGATTACGTATACCTATTTTGCTGATTCATTTTGTGAAACCTAATCGACTTTTTTGGTTTGTATGTGGTTTAGACTTGCGCAAGATGACACATACTGACAATCCAAGTTATAATATAGTGCTTTGGCGCGAATATAGCTTTGGAGTGCCCACAAGCAACATACGTTTATAACACCATTTCTTAGGAATCCTTTAAAACTAATTCCAACTCCTAAGTTGGAATTAGTGAAATAAATAGACGGGAAATAACCTTATAATTTTTGTATGAATCGTTTTATTGTATGTATCTTAGTTTAGGAAATAATTCACCGTTTCCATACATAAAAGCGACCCTGTACAGGGTGTTCGGAACTTTTATACAGGGTGTTTCTACATGCTAAAATAATGGTAGTATGTCATGTAACAAAAATTCGATATCTGAATATTTACCGAGTTACAGCTCATCAAACTTAATTTTTGTTCTTTTTATTTTTGACTTATTCTGGATATTTCTGCGCGGATCAAATTGAAAATCGGTACAGAGTTTTAGCTTAGTGATCTCTAACTTTTTGATCACAAATTGTTTCTCCACTTTGCCACTAGATGGTATACCTTGATCAATCTCATCGCAACATGACGTCACAAAACGTGACGTCAGGCGCCAAATGAGCGACGTCTTTAATTAAGTCGTGTTTCCCAGGCACAATTGATGTGTTGTGAAAGCTCAGCGAACTATGAAAAAGGACTCCCATATTAACATACAATCTAGCAACACTGTATTAAAGGCTATATATTATTTTATTTCTTTAAAATATTTTCGATAATTGCATAAAGTGGCCCTTCGTCTTATATTATATCAACGTAGTCAGTTTTGTTTTATGAACCCACTTTTGGATGCCGGAACAAGTTCGTCTTAAAGTCGACACTTTAAAAGAAGCAAACGGTTTAAAATATTGATTTTAATAGGCAAACACGAAAAACATACATTGGAATTTCATAAAATGATTAGTTTTATTTTGACTTGCAATTACATCTTTGTAAATATTTAAATATTTAGAAAATTGTATTTACAATTTTTTTTTAAATTGGATGAATGAATGATGACAATTGATTGATTTGAATGGATTGAAATGGATTTTGAATTGTTAAATAATACTTGAGAAACCAAAGGAAGAAAACTAACGTTTGGTATAATTTTATTGAAATTTATTTAAAACCACAAACATTTTTTTTTTTTTTTTTTTTTTTTTTTTTTGTCGATGAGGTTTAGGAAATGCCATCTTACGCACTGTCCAGAGAGCTACTATTGTAGCGCTCTAGGTTGTGTGGGACTCCAGCTTACCTGTTTACCCACTAAAACCCATTCCTCACCGTCACAAAAGCCTAAAAATATATAAACCAGTTAACCAAAAACGAATCAAACACCTCCTAATGTGAAATAAAAATAAACCAAAATCATAGTGACCCTCTAAAAAATTTGAAACTAATTGACTAAGTAACCCAAACGAATCATGTCACTATCAGCTTTGTCCAAGTTCTAATTCTACACACACACACACACACAGACACACACACACACACACATCACTAACGCACTAATGGTCCATAGAAAGTTCTTCGTCACTACTGTCACTATCTGTTTCGTGGATGTTCAACACAATAGGCAAAATGTCCGATGCATCAATCTGCTTCTCTTGCTCCCAGGCTGTCTTTATAATATTGTTTGTACATTTAAAATAATTTTTCCACTTTTCGGGTGTAATCTAAAGAAAGATAATGCTATTTCCATGTATTAAATTATAAAATGGAAAAAATTGATCTGTTCTAATGCTTCTTGCCAGGTGGTAAGAACAGTATCACTTGTAACTGTTTCGAAAGACGTTATTTTGGAGTCATAGTATCTCTTGGCTTCAGACCACACCATTTCAATTGGGTTATACTGGCAGTGATATGGAGGAAGTCTCAAAACACGATGACCATGTTTTAATGCTAATTGATCTACTCTGCAAAATAAATAGATTTACATACATTATATCCTGCTAATTGATTCGATCCCTGATAGTTCCCGTATACCTATACTTTTTGAGAGGTAAATGTGGTTTTGTTAAGGTCCAAACGTAGTCTTTCATTGCCAAAGGTGGAAATGAAATATTCCTCTGACTTAACCATTCCATAAGCATTTTTTTTGACCAACTGGGATTGGGAATTTTTTCTACCAATCCAGAATGGTAAGGCGCATTATCCATTATGATTAGCGAGGGTTCTTCAAGGTTTGGCAATAACTGTTCTTCAAACCATTTCTCAAAATTTTCGCTGTTCATAGAATCATGATAGTCCCCTGTTTTGCTACCTGATTTGAAAATTAAGCTTGCATTTTCTATGAATCCCGCTGTGTTGCCTGCATGTAGAATTATGTATCTAACGCCTTCTCCACTTTTTTTTCGCACTGTATTAAGGCTATCATCTTGCCAGCTTTTCCTAAATGCACCTTTACTAAATATCCAAGTCTCATCCAGCACAACGGGCTTCAAGGAAAAAGTTGATGCTTCGTTATCAGCGAGCTCCCTTAGAAATTGTAGCCTTTTGTGTGCAACATATGGCATCTCCATTAAATATTTCCTGTTTGAGACTGTACATTTTTTCCAACTGAACTTCATTTTCACCAATGCATCTCTTAACGAACCAAATGATATTTTAATGGTATCAATGCATTGTAGCTTTGACTGCAATAAACGCAGAGTGACATTCTCTCCTAAATAACATAAGATGAAATCCGTTGATAAGAGACTGAACTCTTTATTTATTGTATTCTTACCTGCAGCGTACATTGCGTAAATTCGACTTCTGATAATGTGTTCATGTATTTGATGTAGTGGTGGACCTAGGGATAACATTCTGTTAGTGTTCACGGACTCCTTGAACTCATTATCCCTTTGGACACCATTCTTTGCTAGCTTGTATACAGTAGATGGTGATACTTCCAGAGCATCACATACTCTCTTTAAAATAGTTTATTATGCTTATACAATTTTGAATAAATAATTAACATAAAAGTAAGGCTATATTTACATTGTACACTGAATCCACATGTAAAAGGGGTTTTGCTGCTGCTTTTTCAAGCTGAAAATAATTTATTAGTTTAATAATTAAACGCTGTTCGCATTCACTGTATCGTTTCGGCATTGTTAATAACAAATGTTATTAATTTAGTTAAATATATATGTTAGTGTCAATGACAATAAACATATAAACTTCCTCTTCGTCTTTTGGCGCTGATAAAACAATACGGAATTAGCTACGACGTGCCCATTGGTTAACACTCATTATCGGACAAAGCGCGACAAGCTGACGTCATCTTGCAATGAGGTTGATCAGACAGTACTTTACCTGTAATCTAAATTTCATTTTCCGCATATCTTTTTTGACACCCCAAATATCGCAAAAATAAATATGCCATTTTGAACATTAGAAAATACTAGACAAAAATGTTCTCTTCACTCGACTCGAGAAATATTTTCGTTTGGGAGCAAATCGTCATAAAAGTTTTTATCACTTTCAACCGAGTGGCCTTGTATTATTATTTTATTTATAAAATTGTATAGAACAATTAAAATATTAATCAAACACCAGGAAACAAAACGAAACAGTACAACTTATTCTCAAAATGTTCTCCGTTCATTTGAATACATTTTAGATTACTCTTTAAAAAATGTCTTCTAACGCGAAAAAGGCCTCCCGATTTATTTTTAATAACTTCGCAATAATTTATTAGTATTTGTCGCTATTCGATAATATTATTTACTGGCGTAGAATAGACCAAACCCTTGAAGTGGCCCCAAAAAAGAAATCCATGCGATTAATATCTGGCGAATCGGTCGCCCAAGGTAAGGGTGCGTTTCGTCCAATCCCCCTATTCGGACATGCATTATTTAGGTATCCTAGCACTGCTATATGATAACGGGGTGGAGCGCCATCGTGAAGAAGTCACATGTTTAACCTGATTTGTACAGGAACATTTTCCAACAAATCTGGAAGTACATTTTGATGAAAGTCTAAATAAACTGTTCCGGTTTAATGACCCGTCAAAGGAATCAGGTGATTTAAGGTCCTATGATTCTGGCCCATATGTTTAAAGAAAACCGGTGCTGAGGCTGCCTGCCAAACCAACGTTTACAGGCGTTTAAGGTTTGCCCCCATGGAATATTTCTCTCAGAATACGCTGCGACGTAAAGACGTCTAGCCTCTTCCGCAGTTCCATTTGCTTTCCCAGATCAAAAGTGCACATCACGCCACTTAACACTTGAATATTCTCGGTCCATTTTATTTTAGTGGTTTTAGAGCGAAAAAATAGTCTAAATTTAACAGTAATACAATCATTACTATAAATTGTCAAATTGGGCATATTTTAAAACCAGACGACTTGACTTGCTGCGATTCCAATTAAATACTAGGCCACCGGGTGTCGATTTGCTTCTAAACGAAAAGGTGTTTCGAGTCGTATGAAGAGCACATTTTTTGTCTAGTATTTTCGAGTCTTTAAAATCGCATCTTACTTTTGCGATATTTGGCGTGCCAAAAAAGATATGCGGAAAATAAAATTTGGATTTCAGGTAAAGTGGAGAAACAATCAATCATCATCAAAAGGCAAGAAACAATTTTTTATCAGGAACTTAGAGATTACTGAGCTAAAAATCTAAAAAAACCGCGAAGAAATGCCCAGAATAGGTAGGTCAAAAAATAAATAAATTAAGTTTGGTGAGTTGTAACTTGAAAAATATTCAGACTTCGAATTTTTGTTACATGACTTACTACCTACTGTTATTTTAGCATGTAGAATCACCCTTGAAAATTTCCTAGCGCATGTTCCGAACACCCTGTATACTGTGAACCATTGTTGCGCTCATCGAAAAATTTAAACAAATGCACCTGTTTAATCTGAGGTCAGTGTTATTTTTATCATTTATTTCAAATTTTGCTATTTTTGGGCAACGTCGGTATCGTCAAATTCTAATGACCCGCCAACCGCTTTAAACCACCGTCCAAGGGACATAATGTGAATTTTGCCGCAAGCATCTTACAAATTTTCAACTCTAATGTAGCTAAAAAAGGCTCTTTAAAATCCTTAAAATATTTACACATCATTATAGAACATTCCGTACATTTATGATTATTTTATTTTTACTTGATTTAGATCACGTGTCACGGAATCCCATGGTTAGCTTCTTGGATAGCATTCATATGGATTTTCGACAATCCCAGTTTAGTTCCTTTGCAGGTCAACGTGATTTTCGGTGAGTTCTGTTTTTCCCTGTAACCAAATTACCAAAACAAAGAGTCAATGTAATAAGTGAGATATAGAGATAAGAAAATCAGTTAAAATTAAACTATTTTGCCTCTGATTTATTCTGATTAAAAATTGCATTTAAGCTCTTAATTAAACTGTTATTATGATATAAGTATGAGTTCAGCATTTTTTTCAAGAATTCAGTTCAATCAGAAAATGAGCCGGCATTATACGCGGGCATTATAATAACGCCCGTGTTTGGTGTGAGTCTCCAATTGTAGAACCATGCTGTTTTGGTTCTACGATAGTTTTGTCATGCGCGAGAAGGGTGGTCGTCAGCTTATTGCAGCAAATAGGCGTTTTGGTCTATCCCTTCTTTGTCTTGTCTGTTGTGGTGGTATATGCCATGGCAATATATGTTGTAAAGCAGGGGTGCGAGTGGTGAACTCTGAGGTAAGCCTTGCTCAGGTGAAAAGGGGATAGAGTAGTCGCCGTTGATTCGTACCTCCAGTTGTCTGTCTTCGAGTGGTTGTTTAATGATATGTATTAAGTAGTTTGGAGTGCCAAGTGTGTGTAATTTGTACAGTAAGCCCTCGATCCAAACACTGTCAAAGGCCTTACTTGTGTCAGACTAGCAGTTTTTCCTCCGGGCAGGAGTGTCGTTTGTATGTTATTAGTAAGGACAAATAGTGAATGTATGGTCAAATTTTTGGCCTTAAAGCCAAACTGGTATTTTGGAATTCGATGTCCTATTAAATTCTGTAGTCTGCTTTTAATTATATGTCCAAACAGTTTTTGTAACACCGGGAGTAGCGTGATGGGCTTGTAGTTTTTTGTTAGTGTGTCATCTAGTCCATTCTTTAAAATAGGTGGTACTTAAAATACAATTTTACGGTTTTAACAAATCTTCTCTGTTAGTGTTGGTAGATTTATTAAGTTGATGTTTGTATTCATGTAGCATGACATGAAGTGTTGTTACTGGTGAGTGTATTCCGTTATCCTTAGTAATCGCATCTTACATCTCGGATGTCCTCCTATTCAAACACTTAATCTTAACATAAGGGATGCCACTGATCGGTGCTGTTGGTCTCTTCGGACATTTTACGCTCCATGCCGCATGCTCGTCCGAGTTGCAGGCAGCAACTTATTTTATTATTTTTTATAAACTTGCGCGAATTTCCGTTTCACGTCCAAACTGTCCTATTTTGTCCAAACTGTCCTATGTGTGTTTCCGTTGGGTCTGCTCTCCTGCCTATTTTAGCATTAAAGTCTCCTCCCATAATAGAGCGCGTCGCTCTCTCTTATTGCTCTCGCTATGTCTTCGTATGTCGTTTCCACCTCATCATCATCATGTGAAGAAGTTGGTACATAGGCTTGTATATATTTTAGAGTTATATTTTTGTTTATGTTGATTACGACATATATTACTCTGTCAGATATTGATTTCATGATTTTCAGGTTTGTCGACAGTTTTTTATTTATTAATATTCCAACTCCTCTATTTCTATCATCGTCGTTCCCTCTGTAGAACGTAGAATGTCCTGAGTCCAAATGGGATACTGGTCTCCCCTTCTCCTTGTTTCGGCTAAGCCTACAATGTCCCAGTTTATTTTCTCCAATTCGTATTCTAATGCAATCAGACGTTCCTTTGTTCCGATTGATCTCGTGTTGTAAGTTGCAATGTTTAACAAGCCATTCGTTATAGCTTTGTTAGGTCCATTATTATTTTTTTTATGGATGTCGTTCTTTTGCCACCCCAGAATCCACGAGGCTGACCGAGATATCGGTATGGAATTGTGAGGCACCTCTACCCACTTTGGGTACTTTATTTCGTTTTGAGCTCGACATATTTTCTTTTGAAAGGCTTTGGCAATTGTAACACCACGCTTGCCGGGCGTCTTGGTGAGTTTTTGGATCAGCCGCTCCTAACCTGGAGAACAGACGCTGTTTGCAGTCGCCCACTCTGGGTCAGACGCTGTGTGGGAATCATCTTGGTTTCACTTCGAGACCTTGTCGGCATGGGTGGCCCTGCCGGTAGCTTTGCTACCGCCGACAGCGCTCCTTGGATAAAGGTTATTTAGCCCTCTCACCACTACAAGGTCAAGATTTCCCTACAGAGGGAATAACACGCCGGTTACGTTGTTTTATTGAATGGAATAAATGAAGTGGAAACAGCTGTCTCACAAGCGAATTTTCGGAGAAAAGATCTGAATTTTTGGATATTATTTTGTAACATGTGTAGGTAGAATTATATAGCCATTTACGCCGAATATACAACTAAAATAAGACGCAATATCTTTTTTGCTATGCTCAGCATAGCACTCATAATTAAAGTATAAAAGAAGCCACAGCAGAAACGAGCTTTTAGTCAACAGATGTTTTTAATAGATGCAGTCTTGATTGTAATACAATAGTTGTTTTTAATTTAAAATAAAGTTTTTCAAAACCGAAGTATTAAATTAATCAATAAAATTTTAGGCAACATTGTCAATGCTTCAATTTGTGCTAACACTGCACTCTTTCTGGCAGAGTTAGAATCGCTACCTTGGAAAGGGAGTTTTTAAAACAAATTTATTTTACTTTCGATTGATATGGATTCAGCTTCAAGATACAACTGACTGTTTATTACAGATTTGTTCGAATTTATATTATTTAAGTGCTGAGGTGTTACATACCATCAGTGAAACTACAGAACAATATTTATAACGTAAGAGTAATTAGATACTTCCTTACGCTGAGTACGTGAAATAAGATATCATAACAGTACGTGAAATGAGATATCATAACAGCAGTCGCGATTCGATATTCCGGGAATTAACAGAACCGACACCGAACCGAAATAAATAAGAATTCATCAGTAGATAAGTATTTTGAGCACGAACTAATTTTGGTTATTAAATTCTGGTTATCGCTGGCGGGTCGTTCCCTGCCGACAGTGTCGCCATCTTGAATGAGATTAAATGAAGTCTAGTTCCAGGTGTCGCGCCATAAGAGGCGAGGTGTTTGGGCACATGGACACACAGAGCGGCATCAACACAAAAGTGTGACACGACGCAGTGTTACCTAGGCCTAATATTCATACTAACCTAGAGATAGTCGGACTTGCGCTCTTTACATTTCCCAGTTTTCCGATGTATCAGCAGGAGCTCGATTTGTTTACACGAAAATGTAGATATTAACGTGCTTAAGTACAGGGCACCAAAATCTCAATTCCTGAAGAATGTGGACTTTCGCACTTTTCACATGACGGTGACGATATTGTAAATAATTCCATAATTTTGCAATAATTCACTTTCACAGATTTTAATTTGGTATTACTTTTATGATTACATTATATTTATTATATTAATTATAATAATTATATAATTTATAATAAAAAATATATTGGACCTAGAATATCATAAAACGGTTGAATATTTCGTTGCATATATTATATTGGAAAATCGGAAAGGTGCGTATGTGATATTTTTGAAAATGGTGTCTAACTATGCAATAATCAAAATACCCTACCCCAAATTCTTGTACAGACAACAGGAATAATTCTACATTTTAGAGACTTAAGAGTGTATTGCCACTATTTCAGCCTAAGATTTTAATATGGACCCTACAATTTAATTAGTACACACAATTTAAAAAATAATTAGTATAATGTTAAAAGTTATAGTAGTAGTAAATATCTTTATTTCCAAAAAAGGCTATCGACCTATCGGTCTTTCTCCCCTTGTTTAATACATGTAGTCTTAATCTAAATAAAAAACAAATATGAAAATTCTCTTATTCTAGGTTAACGATATTATTAAATAAAATTTCAGTGGCAAGAAGAGATTATTTTATTGTCCACTAGTCAGTTGCGTTTGTAAGTGTTCGAGTAGCGTTAATGTAGGGAAACGGAATCGGGATTGTCTGGTTGGTCTTGTAAGACAAAGGGGATTCAGTATGGTCCAGTTGTAGGGGTTGTTTGTCCATTTTGTCTGTAGCTGTATGAGTCTTTCCGAGATCTTTGTCATGTTTGTGCGTTCGTATAGTAGTTGGGTGGGGGGTTATATTATTATATTATAAAAGTTATATTAGTCTTTGCATTTAGAATTTTTGAAGTGCCTGCCTAACTTGGTACCTCCATAGATCGCTTTCATATATCAGCATGGTTGGATAGAAAATATATATTCGACATTTATTAGTTGGTTATATTTCTCATTGTAACAACAAGATGTCTTTATTAATTATAAAAATGATATCTAACAATAATTAATAGAAAAAATCACATAAGACTATTATTTAATTATTTATACACGTAATGTATGGAATGCGAAAAACCATTGCATGTACAAACAATAAACAACACAACAAAACAATTGTTATGAAATTAATGTTTAAATTTAATTGATTAAAATGATTTAGAATTATTTTTTTAAGAACAGACTATTAAGTAAGTACTTAAATTTTGGTTCTATTAGTATGCCATTGAATAAAATCTTAAATAATGTTACGTCATATAATATTTCTTATAGTTTTATTTTCTCGAAATATTCAACTGCTTTAAAACTTTCTGGACATCCGGTCTATAAACATCTTCTCTTTCCAATTTCATGAATATTTCGTTAAATTATTTTCAGAAAAAAAAAACATGCGATAATTTACGTATTATGTGTACTTTCAGCTTTAATCCTGGATATTGTTTTCGTCGCTTTGCTGAAAGCTTACTTCAGGCGCCGAAGACCAAACGAAAATATAAAAGATGCTTTTGCTGAAATCGGTCCGGATCAATACAGTTTTCCATCAGGTACGTAGACAAATGGACATTTTAAGAGCACCTGCCACTTATAAGCCACATTTTTAAATTGCATTTGTGCTGATATTGTCGAAAAGTTTCGTATATTTTCCTGACTGTACTTTAATTCATTCCAATGTATTGCTGGGTTTCAGTCAATTTTATTGTTTATTATTTAAAATGTTACAAATACGTTTCGGTGTCTTTATCCACCATCATCAGTTTGTCTAAAATATATATTTACAGTTATCATCAATTTAAATAGAAAATTTTCACCAAAATTCACATATTAAAATACAAATCACACACATATTAAAAAGTACATCCAGAACATTGGTTTTCAGGTGATGAGTCAGGACAAACATGTCTGGGAAAAGACAAAAAAAATCTTGAAAAAATAAAAAAGGTACTAATAATGAACAACTATCCCAAAAAATTCTTCGAACCAATTATAAATCAAAGAATTAATAAAATATACAATGCAAATAAATGGAACAACATAAATAATATAAAAAAGAAAAAAGAGGGTGAAATCAAGTATGTATCATTACCATACATACCAGAAATCAACACAAAAATAAAAAATGTTTTAAAACCGCATAATATTACTATAGCGGAAAAAACTAAAAACAACTTGGCAAAAGAATGTTTTACAAAATTTAAGCCTAGAAGCGATAAGTTGGACACACCTAACGTAATATACAAGATTGATTGTTTGAACTGTGACAACACATACATAGGACAAACAGGGCAATATTTAAAGAAAAGAATATACGAACATAAGTATAGCTTAAGAAAGGTTAACGAAAATGCAACAGCATTAGCACAACATGCACAACAAAAGTTGCATGATTCTGATTTCGATAACACACAAATATTGATCAATGAGGACAACTATAATAAGAGAAGAATCCATGAAATGATACAAATTAAGAAACATCAGAATGCAATAAATTTCAGATCAGATTCAGGCAATCTTAGCTCTGTGTATCATACGCTAATTAGATGATCGCATGTATGAACTGATTGGACCAGGTAAATGAAATGTAAACATCTGATATTGAAGAATTGCCAAGCAATTCCTAGAATGCAAAGAAAAGACGAAAGATAAACAGTTTTTTTTTGTTTCGCTCGCTTGATATCGAATAAAATATGGAAAATTCAGTGACCAGTCAAATGTGAAGTTGGTAGCAACTATATTCGTAAGTTGAATTTAGATCTCTAAACAATAGATTCTAGTCTTTTCCCAGACATGTTTGTCCTGACTCATCACCTGAAAACCAATGTTCTGGATGTACTTTTTAATATGTGTGTGATTTGTATTTTAATATGTGAATTTTGGTGAAAGTTTTCTATTTAAATTGATGATAACTGTAAATATATATTTTAGACAAACTGATGATGGTGGATAAAGACACCGAAACGTATTTGTAACATTTTAAATAATAAACAATAAAATTGACTGAAACCCAGGAATACATTTGAAATTGTCGAAAAGGCCAAAAAGTAATTTTAGTATAAAAATTGGTTGTTTGGAAGCAACGACTAAAGCCATATATTCGGTTTCTGTACTGGAAAGTGTGACTTTTCTGCTGCTTGTAGCTTTCCCAAGACATTGTGATCTTTGAATAAGCGAAAAGTAATCTGTATAAAATTCAGGTTTCTTCCAAATCCTGTTCCCTAGTTGGCACCAAGACAACCTGATATGGTTTGAGAGATTTGTGTAAATTTGAAATAAAAAATTCAAACAACTCGAAAAAAAATAAGTTGATTCGATCCTCCAAATAAAAAGTTCTGTTAATTTTTGTACCACGATACTCAAGAATTCACCACTTGCCCAAAGAGTATGAACTTAGGTGTTTCATCAAAATATGAGCCTTACATAACAACAAATTCACAGCGAGTTTCACTAAAATTCATCGTACCATTCTCTCGATGTTTTGAAGCCAGGCGACCCGAGAAGCTCGAGCATCAGGACTACGAGTGTGAAATTGGCTACTGGCTATGGGATAGTAGGTAACCAGGCTTCCCATAGAAAATATACTACTGGAAAAAGGCAAAACCAGAAGCCGTCAATGCATAAAATCTGCAAGTGGAACGTTCAAGGTCTGAACAAACCCAGAAAATTGATGATTGTGGATTGATTGTTGATGGCCGTGGAAGACTTTGCCATTGTTGGCTTATCAGAAAGTCACTGGAGATATAGTGGCCACTACGTATCGCAGAACGGCAACCTCATACTATCCTCAGGAAATGACGCACAATCCATCAACGGGGTCGCCTTTATAGTACATAAGCACTTAAAGGATACGGTACTTGGCTACGAAGCAGTCATCGACCGTATCATCACCGTCAAAATAAAGGCGCAGCCAGTAAATCTAAACCTTATCCAAATATATTGCCCCACATCTACATCGTCTCAGGACGACATCGACAACTTCTATGGATCACTCTCCCAGACACTCTTGAAGGTTCCAAACAGGGAGCTTTTAATAATTCTAGGTGATTTTAATGCCTACATTGGAGAAACAAATACCGACCTACACACCTAAGATCTGTCGTAGGGTAGTATGGAACGGGAGCAAAAAATGAACGTGGGGAGATGCTAATCGAATTTTGTGCAGAGAATCAGCTATCAATCGTTAACTCCTACTTTCAGCACCATGTCAGGAGATTGTACAGATGGATATCACTAGATGCACACACACGTAATCAGATCGACTATTTATTAATAAAGAGTAGATGGAAAAGCTCGATTAGAGATATAAAAACCTACCCCGGTTTGGACTGTGGTAGTCATCACAACGCACTGGTTGCAGAGCTTTGTTTAAAGCTTCGCAAGGATCGGCAACGACCACCTAAACCCAACCTTTGGAATATAGGCAACAACCCCACATTCAAAAATAAAATCGAGGGAGCTTTGACAACTATCACACAAGAAAAAGCAGAGGGTATGGATGCTAATGACACGCCGAAAAAACGCAGAGAGAACGCTCGCCGAAGAGCTATGATTGGTTCGAAGGTTTTCCGCACTACGTATTTCGGACATGTTCGGGACTCATGAGAACCCGGCTTTAGATAATATTATAATATTTACCTTTTTCAGAAAGATAATCTGGAATTAACCCAGGAACACTTACATACATATATTTTAAGATTTAATATAGACTTTACTTGTAAAAATCAGCATTGTCAATTTATTTTATGTAAACATAAGTGTACATTATTACATTTTTTCCGATACGACAATGTAACTATTTCCTATTAACACAGTTAATATTTCAGGCCACTGTAGTCGTGCTTCGTTAATTGCCTTCATTTTTATGGTTCTGTGGCCCATACCGATATTGTTGCAACCTTCACTGCTGGCTTGGACTGTTGCTGTTTCCATAAGTCGCCTTCTCATGAAGCGACACAACCTCTTAGACGTGATCGGAGGGATTCTATTAGGCATGGTTGAAGGTGCTATATTAATGGCAATATGGATTCCAGACGAGCAAGCTCGTTGGTTGGTGGGTGCAGTTACCCATGCGAAAGAAGACCATGCGACAGAGGCAGATGCTTAGTTTAGTACTTATTTGTTTTTGTAATATATGGTTCTAGTCGCATCCCGACTATTATTTGGAGTAAATCCATCTCACCTCAATCCTACATTGGATTGAATTAAAGTACAGTCAGGAAAATATGCGAAACGGTTGGTTCTAATGTGGGGTGAAGATACTGACTGTCCAGGCGTTCGACCAGCTGCTGCTGTTCAGGGCTGAGTCAGCAAAGAAGAATGAGAGGATCTTTGGGTTGGTTTGATGGCGCGGCGGTGGGATATAGCGCTGGAAAAACGGAGGCTTGGTTTCTGCCGGCCTGCGGCCGTTGAGACCGGGGAGCTCAGGGTGGTTCCGTCGCCCGTGGTTACGTATCTCGGGATCTTCCTGGATGCCAAGTTGCTCTTCCTGGAGCATGCCAAGAGTGTGAGGACTAAGGTTGGCATTGTGTGTGGGAAGATTGGGGGCATCATGAGGAGGAGAGGACTGGCGGCTAATGATGTGGTGTGGATGATTTATGAGAGAGTGGTGAAGAGTGCGATAATGTATGCGTGTGAGTTATGGGGGAGCAAGGCTTTCGACTCCAGGGTCAAGAAGCGGTTGGAGGCGTGTCACAGACTACTACTCTTTGGGATGGGGATGGCGTACCGGACGACTTCGACTGAAGCTCTCCGGGTGGTGTATGGGTCCCCCGGTTTGGCTGGAGTGTATGGGTAGAAATAGGATTTATAGGGAGTATGGGCATAGAAGAACAATGGGAAAGGCGAATGATTCGGAGCGGGTCGTGCCGCACAAGCGGCTGATTCAGGCTGCTGAGGGGGATTCGCTTCGAGAGGAGTGTTGACCGAAATGTCTGGTGTGACTCTGCAGTTGGGGGTGAAAAGGGAGCAATAGGGGTTTGGTGTGTTGGTGTGGGCGACATGGTAAGTGGTGAGTTTGTTGAGTGGGGTGGAAAGACGGTCCATGACATGGAGATCGCAGTCATTGGAAAGGCTGTGATGATTCTGCGGTCTCTGTCTCAAGCAGGGGAAGCCGCGGCAGTGTTCACGGACTCTAACGAGGCACTTGCGGTCATTAATGATTACGAGTCAAGGTCGGTGGAGGCCGTAGCAGTGCAGAGGGCGTTGCAGGCGATGAGGGATAGTGGTATAGGGGTGACGGTGCATTGGGAGGCTCGTATGGGACTCCCGCTGTGGATGTGATGGCCCACGTGGCAGGTGAAGAGCGTCATGAGTTCCTGGGTCATGGATGAGTAACAGAGAGCATGGCCTGGAAGCAAGAACGGGAGAGAATTGCACCAGGTGTGCGATAGAGTGGGAAAGAGTATGCTGGTCTTGAGCAAGAAGGCTCTGCAGCTGGCAACTGGGCAGGGAAACTTCCGCGTCTATCTGTACAAGTTCAGGATAAGGGGCTGTGGGGAGTGCGAATGCGGCCTGGGTGCTGAGACGGCTCAGCACCCCACGACGGTATGTATGAAGCTAGTCAGGAAAGCCGCGGGCGAGTCTCACTCCACTTTTTCATCAGTTAGAGTTTTTTCCTATTCCTAATTTGGGAATGAAGATTTGAAGTGGACACAAAATGCTTTTTTTCAGGGTTTTTTCTTGCAGCTTTGCACCTATGATCGGGCCTGTAAATATCTTCATAGTTTTTTTTTTCAAGACCAAAATCCTGATCACAGGGAAGGCAGGAATGACCGCTAACCAAAATTTGTGGTTAACTTTTTCTACAGCGAATTTCACAGAAATTGCCTTCTACGGCTTTCGGATTGGGTCGTTTTGGCACTTCATTTCTTAACAAAATCGCTTAGCCCAAACGAAACAAAACTTTGGACTTGAACTTGGACTTAAACTTGTTAATAGAAAACTTGGACTTAAAAAGTATAGAGAATGAAACCCTTAATGTGAAAAGATATCTACAAGAAAAAATTAATCACAATGAATTAACAAAGTTTTATGAACAACAAGAGCAGAAATACGAAACTGTGTTCAACAAAATCAAGGCAAAACAAAAGAACAAATTGGAAATACTGGTAACAAAAAAACATGGTATAAAAAACAAATATAAGACTAATGAAGAATGGATAAAAAATTTAACAACAATAAACATACCAAACAATGTCAAATATATACTATCACTTGGTCCAAAGTTTTCTATTAACAAAAAACAATACAAACCGGTTCATGAAGTCATAGCAAACATCGAACATGGAATCTTCTCTTTAAATAGCGATAAAAAAAACGAAATAAGAAGTAAGTTGTGTAATATATTAACAAATTTCAAGAGTGGAACGTCGAACAAAGGTAGCAAGACAGTTGTTATGATGAAAAATGAATATAAAACAAAAATGCTAACCTTAATAAATGATTTGAAAACATATAAACCGGAAAAAAAAGATCTTACTACAAATATTCAAACAAAACTAAATAAAATAATAAATTCATAACGGATAATTTGAAACGAACACTGTCTTGCAATAACGGCCGAGCACCATTTATATATGGCCTGCCAAAGCTTCACAAAGCAGGCCACCCATTGAGACCGATAGTTAGCAACATAAATGCCCCAACTTACCAATTGTCTAAATATCTGTCATCTGTGCTGAGTAATATATTGGGAAAGTCGCAATATCATGTTAAGGACTCATGGAGTTTCTGTGAATTTATAAGAAAGCAGAAAATACCTGAGAACCATCGCATAATATTACTTGATGTGGTATTGTTATACACAAACATCCCGGTAGATTGCTCAATACAGTGCATAAGGGATAGATGGTCTGAAATAGGAGAGCACACATCATTACCCGAAAATGAATTTATTGGGGCGGTAGAGCTGCGCCTTAAATCCACTTACTTCCAGTACGAGGGCAATTTCTATTCCCAAATATATGGAGTAGCTATGGGGTCTCCCATAGCTGCAACAATTGCAAACCTTGTAATGGAAAGTCTGGAAGAAAAACTAATACCTGATTTGAACTTTAAGTGTGGATTTTTTAAAAGATACGTTGATGACTGCATAATGTGCCTGCCAAACCAAAAAGTTCAACACACACTAGACAAGTTTAATGCATTCCATGAGACCATTAAATTCACCATTGAGGAAGACAAAAACAAATCATTAAACTTTTTGGATATGACGGTTATATATGACGGTAATGGGGAAATAAAAACAAGCTGGTACACAAAGGATGTATGGTCTGGTAGATATTTGCATTACCAATCATATGCACCTCTACAATATAAAAAAGTGTTGTAACAGCTCTTACTGATAAAGCGATTAAATTGACATATTATGAGTATAGAACAAAGAATCTTGAAAAAATAAAAAATATACTAATAATGAACAACTCTCCCTAATCATTCTTCGAACCAATTATAAAACGAAGAATAAATAAAATCTACAATTTAAATAAATGGAACAACATAAATAATATCAATAAGAAAAAAGAAGGTGAGATCAAGTATGTATCATTATCGTATATTCCAGAAATCAACACGAAAATAAAAAATATTTTAAAACTACATCATATTACTATAGCGGAAAAAACTAAAAACAACTTAGCAAAGGAATGTTTCACAAAATTTAAACCTAAAAGTGATAAGTTAAACACACCTAAAGTAATATACAAGATTCACTGTTTGAGCTGTGACAACACATACATAGGTCAAACAGGACAATATTTAAAGAAAAGAATATACGAACATAAGTATAGCTTAAAAAGGTTAACGAAAATGGAACAGCATTAGCATAACATGCCCAACAAAAGTTACATAATTTTGATTTTGATAACACAAAAATATTAATCAATGAAGACAATTATAATAAGAGAAGAATCCATGAAATGATACAAATTAAAAAACATCAGAATGCAATGAATTTTAGATCAGACAGACAATCATAGCTCTGTATATCACACACTAATTAAATGAGCGCTTGCATACACTGATTGGACCAAGTAAATTGAATATAAACAACCGATATTGAAGAATTGCAGAGCAATTGATATTCCTAGAATGCAAAGAAAAAGCGAAATATAAACATTTTCTTTATTCTCTCGCTCGATATCGAACAAAGTATGGATTTCAATAGCCAGTCAAATGTGAAGGTAGAAACAGCCATTCACGTAAGTTAAATTTGGATCTCTGAACAATAGATTCTAGTCTTTTCCCAGACATGATTGTCCTGACTCATCACATGACATCACTTCCTCGACAATACCAACCTGACAAGCAGACTCAAGAGGGTAAAGCGTTTTGAGCTATGTAAGTGACTATGTCAGTGCAAAAGCAGAACATTGTGCGGTTTTGTGCTACACGGTAATTAGTGTAGCTATGTCACTAGACCACCAGACTCTAAGGTACACTAGTGAGTAGGACCTTAGTTTGAAGATTTATCCATAGTTAAGTTAGGTTAGAACAGAATTACTTATTGATCAACTTTGATCAGATCGTAATGTTAGTAAATGTCCTCCGGGGAGTTTAATAAAAAAAAATCTACTATGTTTGAACACAAAGATATACATGAGCAGACGTGGGTATCCACTGATGGTGTCACAAGAAACCAAATGGATCACATCCTAATAGATTGCAGGCACTCAAATAAGATCATAGAGGTTAGAAGTAAAAGAGGAGTTGAGGCGGACTCGGACGATTTAAAATTTAAAACTCCCCAGCCTTCTAGCTACAGCAGAACTAACCAAAACCACCCCCCGCTAACTAGATAAAACCCTCACCCCCTTTTTTTCCCAAACAAACCATTAACACGCCAAACCCCCACACTTACGATAACCAGGTTCTTTCATTGCCGGCACGAGAGACTAAAGGCCTTAACTGGCCACGTCTAGTAAATTCCACACACACACACACAATGTTGGCAACGGTAGTCAGTAATTAAAATTAACAAAAAAGTCATGCCGAAAACGTGCGTAAAACCGATATATCTCGTCGTCGTCGTCGTCGTCAATTGTCCCTTGTTTTATGCAGATTGTTAATTGTTAGTTTAAATTACTCACTAGTATTGACCCTGACCGAGAAAAACAACTATATATCCCAGATAGTGGTGGACAAGTCGGATCATGTCAAAGATCCGGATCTTTGAATCCGGGTCATCGTAAAGATTCGGATCCCGTAGTCGGGTCTCGGGTCAATGCAACCAAATGCCAATGTTGGCCTTCATACTCATACACACGAGTCACCCCACATTTTCATTACATTGCCTGCCATACGAAGACAGAGCTAGACCCGAAGACATTAGTGAAGAGATTGATACATACATACAGATACATACCATATAAGAGATTCATTCAACTTCATTGATAGTTTTTAGGGAGTGTTTGTCGGTCTGAAATTTTGAGAGCTCGAAACTTACAATCGTGTGCGTTCCGTAAGGTTCCGGAAAGCCTCTTGCGAAAGTACCGAAAGTGATCACCGAACACTCAAAGTGAGAAGTGCACAAAGGCCGGAGATGTCCAAGCCACCTAGGCGTCAGGTAAGTGCCTCTGCACTTAATGGCTCCCCAAAGACCCCAAAAGCCGAAATTCATTATCAAATGAAAGCATCCCCAAACTACACCCGCGCCCTGAACTTCCTCTGCAAGGAAAACCAAATCCTAAAGAAAACCCTCTCCAACCTGAAACCCGAAAATAAAAAGCTCAACGACAAGCTGGACGAAATCCTCAACCATTTTCGAAAAACCCGAACATATGGAAATTGATTCCAATTTCCCTCTCTTGAAACCAACCTTCCCTCCTCTAAAACCAATCGTAGCGCCTTGGAACCTTCCCAAAACCACTATCAAAGCGCTCCACAATTACCAAAGGGCTGCAGAGTCCATAAGCCAAACTCCCCAACCCTCAACCACCCAAGCCTCCCCCACACAATGAAATTGAAGCCCTGGGTTTCAATCCTGAACAGATCCATTTTTGCCGGCTGGGAAACTATAAAAAAGTTTCCAATATGGTAAAAGTCCTTTTACCACAATCCGAAGCAAACTTCCAGCAAGTCAAGCACCTCCTAAACCTCCCGGTCCTAATTGAACCACAAAGAAACACTAACACGTTAAACATTAAACACATTCCACAATGTAAAAATTGCCAGAAATTCGGTCATTCATTATCGAACTGCGGCTCAAAACCCATTTGTCACACTTATATAAGGAGTATCAGAAACCCCGCGACCTTCCTGCCAAATGTAGTAACTGTGGAGGGCCTCACCGTGCAAGTTATTTTCCTTGTCCCAAAAACCCTAACTTCACCATACAAGCAGACGCAAAGCGAA
The DNA here is from genome assembly GCA_024550625.1 of Dendroctonus valens. Lineage (NCBI taxonomy): Eukaryota > Metazoa > Arthropoda > Insecta > Coleoptera > Curculionidae > Dendroctonus > Dendroctonus valens. The sequence goes on along the minus strand of JAJTJO010000068.1, from coordinate 1,670,540 downwards.
AGCAAGCCCTGTTTAGCAATAAAGTTCAACCAGGCACATCATTCGCTGCGAAAGCAGCCAACTCCCCTAACTCGGCCACAACTCCCAAACCCGCTAACCCGATCCAGGCCGCAAAGCCAGCCCTGTAACCACGCTCCCCCACAATCGCCCACAGCCCCAACAGCCCCCCCAAAACCACCAACCCAGCACTCATCCCCAAATCCTGCAACTCCTCATTCTTTCCGACGCATAAATCGAGGACAAAATTGAAAAAATTGCGGCCGCGATTTCGCAAAACCCCATCCTCCTCAAAATGCTATGTTAAAAAGCAGCATTAATCCCCCAGGTGTCCATGTCGTTTCATGGAATGCGGCATCTTTGTACCCTAAAGAGGGCGAATTTGAGGCATACTTGAAAGAAAATGATGTAGACATCGCTCTCATCCAACATTCCTACGTCCCCAAACCCCATTCTATATTAACAATTACACCACTTACCGCACAGATAGACCAACACTGGGTGGAGGCACCGCGATCATTATCAAAAACTCCATTTCTCACACCCTAATCCCCCCCTTTAGCTCTATAATCGAATCAACTGCCATTAACCTCCACATGCAAAATTTCACAATCCAACTAATCTCTGCCTACAAACCTCCCAGGAAAATCACCACCCCTGCTGATTATGAAACCTTTTTTAAACCAAAACTAACCACCCTCCTAGCTGGGGATCTTTAGAGCAAATATGTTACATGGGGCTGTAAAAAATCCAACAGTGAAGGATGCAAACTCCTAAAACTATCCGAAGACCTAGACCTCCAAATTCACGCCTCCGATGAACCCACCCACTTTCACTATCAAAATCCTGATATCGTGGATATCGCTATCTCCAAAAACTCGCTCTTAATTTGGCAATTTCAAACTCTGACTCTCTCAGTTCCGACCGTAACCCAACTAGAATCCTATTTGAAATTTGAAAAAATGAAATTTTCATACACAACCCTCTCCAACAACAAAGCTACACAGACTGGGACGCCCTTACACACTACTTAAACGAAATTAATATTCTAAAGTCCCAATAGCAAACGTCCTCGTACTCAACTCCCTTAATAACACCCTTACCGATACCCAAAAAATCTCCGAGGCTATGCAAAAAGCAACAAGTCTGAAAACCAACTCCAACAAAAACCTTTTCGGACTGCCGCTTGATATTAAAAATAAAATAAAACTGCGAAATCGCTAGCTAAAAGAAACGCTGCTTCTCTATTCAACCGACAAGCAAACCAACTAACAAATCAAATTAAAAAACAAATTTCTGAAATTCGAAGCTCAAACTGGTAAAATTATGTGGAAAGCTTGGATCCTGGTGTAATTTCAGTAGGGAAACGCCAAAAAATTGCAAGGAAAATCCCACACTAACTTTCCCCCCATTAATGGCAACAATGGGCTGGTCTACAGCGACAAGGAAAAAGTGGAAGTTTTCGCCGACTCGCTGGAAATCCAGTTCAAGGTTGACTATTCCCTAGGTGATGACCTGGACTTCGACGAAGAAGTCAAAGATTATTAGGGTGTCCTAAAGACAAAGACACTAACAGAAACAGACGAAACAATCCCTTGGAGGGTTTGTTATACCCCGTAAAACAGGACAGAGGACACGCAACAGCGCAGGGGTCTTATCTTGGTGTGCAATGTTATGTGATGGCTTGTGAACAGAACGTCCACGATGTCTGCTCTTGCTGAATGCAGTCCTGGCCTTTTCAATTCTGCCTCGTAGTTCCTGCGAATGATCCCATTGCTCGTTCGTCAGAGTTCCGAGACTGTATAACCAAACTGGGTAGGTGGTATTTGCTCTTCACAGATCCTGTAGATTCTTCTGTGTATGACTTTTGAGGAACAGTTTCAGTAGATGGCTCATCAGATTTATTGTACTGAAGTCTCCACACTTTTTAGCTCCTGAGTTTTTGGGCGAGGTGATGATCTCCGATGTGAGCCATTCGTGGGGAATCCTAGGTTAACCCTTTCGTTAACCACCTCATGCTGTCTTCATCAAAAAGTTTCAAGAACTCTACATTTGTATTTTCGGGTCCCGGGGATTTCCATGGATGCTACGCAAATCAAAAGGATCGAGTCCTCCCTGAATCAATTGCTTTAACATTGATCAAATGTGCTTTAAGATCCGCATATTGTTCTCTTGAACGAGGTTGCTAATGCGCGCGTTTGGGCCAGCGCGCGTAGATTTTGTGAGAATTAAAATTCCCTTGGTTTCTTATTAAAATTAAGGAACTTGATACCCGATGAAATAGCCATCTAGATCCCTATAAATGCCGCCGCCCAGAGGACAAGCGTTTAGACTTAATTTTCATTCATAAGCAGATTGTTTACAGATTGTTATTACACTCACTTTATAAATTGCATTAATTAAAAATTGTTTTAAAAGTTGATTTTTGTTTCAGCTTATTTCATTTTAATGATTGTAATTCAAACAATTTGTAATGTTTAGAACTATTGTAATTTTGAATAATTATTATTTTAATTATGATTCATATACATGTAAAAATTTGTAATTTAACTGATTTTAGAGATTCCGTTAGCACGATTACATTATGTTCATTTTGTGAATTTCAAAAAAAGTCCTTTTTACTCCTTCATTATTGTAATTATTGAAATTATATATAAAAATTGCAATTACATCGTTATTGGCTTTGACGTATTACAAAAATCAAGTGTAGTTATGATCACGCTAATGTCGAAGCCAATTTATTTAATTTTTCACATTTATATTACTTTATATTTCTTTACATATACAGGGTGGCGATTTTCTGAATCTTTGTATGGGTAACTTCGACATTTTTAAAGATAGAGAATCCGTTAAACCCGCTAAATTGGGCAGAATTCGATTGCCTATTCATTATGGTTTTCAAAATTTAGGTACCCGACTTGGTTCCTGAAATATCCTGAAAATATAAGAAATCAAAACTTTTTAATTATCACATTTTACGTAAACTGTCTTACTTAGAAAAAAAGTTAAAATTGCCCTTGGTAGAACTTTTTGCGTTGAATCCAATAAACTAGCATTCGTTTTCATAATCAACTTGTTTTTTGTTGTTTTTTTAAATGGTAATCATAGTTGTCTGTGAGCCTTTTAAAATCCTTATTTTTTTCTGTGTTTAACGGTATAACTGTTTGTATGTTTGCATTTCCTTTTGTTGCCGAAAAACTTCAAAAGAACATAAAAAATGTGTAGTAGGCTCTGGAAACAAGAACTATAATATCACACAAAGCACAAAACAACAATGAAAGAACATATTCAAATTAATATAACATGTTCAAATTGACTTCCGTTTAAGGCCAGGCACTTTTGGCATCTTCTAATCATTTCCAATAACACCTTTCTTATGGTTTGTGGACGGATACTTCTTATTGCTGAACGTATTCTATTTACTAGTTCTTCAATATCATTGGGTTTTGTTTTATAGATCTTGTTTTTAAGGGTACCCCACATAAAATAGTCCAGAGGTGTTAAGTCCGGTGAACATGCTGGCCACCGAATGGGTCCTGCATTGGCAATCCAACCAGAAAAATGTTGTTGAAAATATTCACATACAGCTCGTAAGTTGTGTGGAGGCTGCTAACGGCAAACTATCCAACATCTCTTCAAGTTCATTTTGTAAAAAGTGTAAATATCTTTCGCCATTTAAATTATGATTATAAAAAATGGACCAATAACTTTCACTAATAATCACTAAAAATGCCACACCAGACATTCACAGAAGAAACACGTTGATCTCGCCTATTTTTAATTAGATGAGGATTTTCATTAGGCGGGTTTTTTCCTTAGAAACATTACATTCACTGGCAGTATCTCTGATTGACGAATTTGCATTAAAATGGGTCTAAGCTAAAACTTTTTCTTCATCTTGTTCTTTAAATTTAATCTTCCCGTTTTTGGCTTTTTAAATGATCCGTATTTTTTCAAGTTGGCTTCCAGTCGTGAAAAAAGTTGTTTGTCTGGCTGCCTCCTCTCCATGTATCAGTCCAAATATTACTATTTCTATTACAGGTATAGTAACAGAATTTTCCCGCCTTCTTTGCTAACAAAATGCACCGTATTTACTTAGCAACAATAATACTTTTAACTAATGAGATTTATTAACTCAAACTACTATAAAAAGCCAAATTTATTTGACACTTTTAATGACAGATACAGTAACCATTTCGTGACAATACTGCTAGATGCTTGTTAATGTTTTTCTTTTGAATTTTTACGGTTAAAAGAAGAGATAAACATACCAACAGCTATATCGTTAAATTCAGAACACAATAAGGATTTTAAAAGGCCCACAGCAAACTATGATTACCATTTAAAAAAACCTAAGTTTATTTTTTATCTCGTAAATCAAGGTGACAACGAGTGCTAGTTTATTGGATTCAACGCAAAAAGTTCTACCAAGGGCAATTTTAACTTTTTTTCTAAGTTAAGCAGTTTACGTAATATGTGATAATTAAAAAAGTTTTGATTTTGTCTTTTCAGGATATCTCAGGAACCAAGTCGGGTACCTAAATTTTGAAAACCGTAATGAATAGGCAATCGAATTCTGCCCAATTTTTCCCATTTAACGGATTCTCTATCTTTAAAAATGTAGAAGTTACCCATACAAAGATTCAGAAAATGGCCACCATGTATATACCGGGTGTCCGTTTTTGGAGCTAAACCATGGGGATCTCGGTAACCACATAAGATACTAGATTTGTTAAATTGCGGCAAAGTTGCGCAATCTAGAGTTTACCAAAATGCTCTTTCAAAAATTCAAAAATTTCTGCTACTTCCGGAGGCAGCCGGAAAAAAAATTGTTTCGATACACTGGCACTGGGCAGGTCTGCTTCCTGTCAAGGTTGCAGCGATAATCAACATATTTTTCAGTGTGACTGAATTTCGCTTAGCGTCACTTCAGCCACAAAATTATTGTAAATATCTTGTCTTTTTCAAATGAAGATAAACGAGATATGTTATCTCTTCACATCGAAATATGCAAATTACTTCGGACACATATCTACAGCGATATTCAGAAAGACAACAACCAGCTCAAAATGATTTTCTGTTCCTCCATAGACATTTAGCCAAGTTTGGTGCATTTTCTAAGCCTAGAAAACGCGTTATTAGAACAAATGAGAGCTCTCATCAAAAGTAAAAAACGGTAATAAATTAAATTCTCCATTAGATTCAAGATAATCCTTCTACTTCAACAAGAGCTATAGCAGCAGAAATTAACATATCTCATCAGGCAGTGAGGAGAGTCTTGAAGATACATAAATATCGTCCGTTTAAAATTCATGTCACCCAAGTTTTGCTTCGTTTGCTCAATCATTGAAACGCTAATTTTATTTTCATGGCATCAAAACTATTGGGGTTGATTGACCTTTGAAAACAAGCGCAAATCTGCTTGACCTCGCTGCTTATGTTCACGACCCCCCTACTTACGGGGAGTACGCTACTTCTAAAATGTGCATATGGTTCGGGGATAAAACCGCATGGTGGCGGTAGCTTACGGCTAATATCGCTGGAACGCTTTCTCCTATGCTCATCGGTGATCTCTCTACTAATCTCTGGTTCAAGTCTTGAGCAAACAAAGCTTAGTATATATTTTCTCAAGCCAGACCATATCTAAATGGCGTGATTCTATATGGAAGATTATTGGCTTTGCTTCGCAAAGTATGTATTTTTAAAGTGTATTTTTTGAGATACAGATTCTTAGGGAACAAAAGCTTGGAAATTTCAAAACTTTCTAATTCGATTTGAGCTTGAAATGCCCGAAACGCATTTTTCGTTTAAATAATGCCAATTGGCGCATTCACGTTGCGTTTACTACAAAACCGCTTTGCTCTTTAATTTCTAGATTGCATGTTAACAAAGTAATTTCCAGTTTGGATTGTTTCGAGTTTTATTGTGGGCTGCAATATTGCAAATTCAGATTTTCATTTATGGAAATTAATTCCATTATCTTACGCCACTTGCAAACTATTTATTTTTCCCGAAATCGACCAATAAGCTCTTTCAGTTGCAAAAGCAGCAAATCTTCAAACCCAATTCAGAACATTCTAATCTTATTTCCGAGCTTTGCTCTAAGGAGGGGGACTGTTTCATCAAAAAGTAGGTATTAGATCCGGCGACTTTAGCACATTTTCGCAAAACTTTTGCAGATGTTCTCTTATCAAGTTGCGCTGACATAAACATTTATTTTCTTATAAACTTTTCCTTTATAAATAACTACAAATGAGAACATTCCAGTAAACGTCCGTTGCTGACGAATCAGCAAGAAATCATTTGAAAGTTGTCATTTTAATGTTAGCATGACGCAGCAGCCGAAGTCGGTAAGTAATTAGTTACTGTTCTCACATCAGCAGCAAGTATTGCTTTAAGAGCAATCCTCCAGGGCTTGAAGATATCAGCGGCCGATGAGGTCATGCAACTATAGCACTTAAAGACGGCAACATCCAGTATTCCGCAACTTCCATATAAATCGTGGAACTAAACCCATCTGAAGGCTTAAAACCGATAAACCGATTAGCTTTTAAAGCGAAAGATCGAGGCTAATCTCGGGGTATTTACAAATCAATCCCTGATCTTGACGATGAAACTATCATACCCCAAGCTCGTACTTAATTGATCAAGAAAATTACATTATTCTTCGGGGGAAAAAGTCCGAAGCAAAGCCAGGAATTTTTAATTTCTTTTATTTGGCTTGGGCGGACGGGACTCTTTTTATATGCCGGTCGGCAAAAGGCCAAAAATAAATCTCATTTTCCATCAAAAAGGAACTGGTTAGTAATCAAATTAAACTTCCGCACAGAGGAAAGTTTTCAATGAGCCCCAAACGAGGAAATATTAATGTTCAAACTTTGCACTGCTCATTGTTGGTTCTGTTTACTGTTAGATATGCTTAATCACATTGAGAAATTTTATCAATTATGCAATAACGTACCTTTAGAGAAAGAACTCTAGCGTTACCGCATGTTCTAACGAAGCACCTCGTTCATATCAAACCCTTTCGGACGTTTTATTGGACTTTATGAAATCGGCCAGTATAACAAACCCTTGAAGAGAAATATCAATGCCTACTACCATAAAATCTTACTTTTGTTAATTTTAATTATTTATCTTGACCGAACATAAACATGTTATACATGGTTGAAGAGTATATTTAAAGGGGAATTTTAAAATGCAGAAATTCAATATGGCGCCCATAAGAAAACCAAAAGTTGACTTCGGCCTCATTGAACATAGTGGGCCTAGATTATTTTTTACTTTATTTTCAAATTCACGCTCATTTCTTACCCCCCCCCCTGAAAATTTCGTTATTGTATCTTTTATAATAAACACGATATAAAGGATTTTATAAAACGCACTTTTTTTCTTTTTTTCCCTGTATATCCGTTGCTATTCCGAGTTCAAAGAAGTTGATGACATATTATTTATAGGCACTTGATTGCGCAACTTTTTTTCCCATTTGGTCCACTCTGTATCTTTAACGGTTTCCAATATCCCCATGTACATCATTTTATACTGGACACACTGTATACTGATAATTGTTTTTAACTTCATTTTTTCTGTTTCAGTGGTTGAAATCATCGCCCAGTTGTTGATGCTGTGGCGAGACTATAGTCAGAATATCTTACTCTTTTGTGTGTCATATTGTGAATATTTAAACCCATCTTTTGTACTTTTGATATGATTATACAGGGTTGCTCATTAGTGCGCCAAAGTACGATATCTCAGTAAATATGAACTTTAGAAGAAAATATTTGATACGAAAGTTTTGGATGTTTAAAAAGTGCACATTTTAAAATTATTTTTCAATATACGGGGTGCGTCATAAACGTGTGGTAGTTACCAACTATGGTTTTTTAAATGGAACCCCTCCCTTTTTTTGCGCTTTTCGGATTTATCGTGAAATTTGAATGTAAGTTTTGAATGTACGGTTTTCGAATTATTCGAAAAAATATGAAAATGTTGACAGCTGCTGGGTTCCACAGAAATTGACGCGGTACCCTAATCGCAACAAATTTCGAAATCGGCCTTGTGGAACTCCAAGAGGACTAAATAAGCTACGTGCTGACGTATTCTAATTTACGAAAAGTTTCCAGTAAACCGCCCATTGAGCATCCAAAGTTGCATGTTTGTTAATCTCAATAACTTGGTTATTTCAAATGGAACCACCCAATTTTTTTTCAATTTTTGGATTTACCGTCAAATTTTAAAGCTAGTTTATGTAAGGTTTGGTAACCTTAAAACTTACCGTTTCTAAGTTATTCGGCAGAATTTAGAAAAAAGCTTTATTGTGGCTTGAATCAAGTCAACTGGGCAAATGTCGACCATCAAACAATGCTTTAAATAAAAAACCTAATATTATAAATGTATTATTAAATATAAATAATTAAATAACACATGATTTTTAAACCAATGCAGTGTTCATTAATGGTTCTCAAACTGCCCCCCATTTTGATCCGAAGACAACTGCAGTCTTGCCAAAAAAGGCCTATTTACTTCTCGTAACATCTCAATGCTTGTACAATTTCTAAACGCATGTACTATTCGTTGTCTCCTATCTTCTGCAGTAGTCGGAGCAGTTTGATATTCAATGTTATTTATGTGACCCCATAGAAAAAAAATCCAATTTTGTTAAGTCTGGCGATCTAGGTGGCCAAAAAACGGAACCGCCACGGCCTATTCATCTATCTTCAAATTTCAATAAAAAAAACATACGTTTGTTTTTTGTTTCCATGTCAACATGTACCCGGTTAACTTGATCAAAATAATAATAAAATAATATTTTTAATTTTTCCGAATAGCTTAGAAACGGTGATTTTTAGGACTATGACACCTTACATGAACTAGCCCTAAAATTAGACGTTAAATTCGAAAGTTGAATAATAATTGGGGGGTTTCATTTGAAATAAGCAATTTTTTGAGGTTTAAAAACATGCAAGTTTAGAGGCTAATTGAGCGGTGTACGGACATCTCTTTATGCATTAAAAGAAATCTGCATGTAGATTATTAGGTCCTTTTAGAATCACAGAAGACTGTTATCCAAATTCGCAGCGGGTAGGGTACAGCATCGATTTATGTGGAACCCAGTAGCTGTAAAAATTTTCATATCTTTCCTAATAATTCGAAAACCGTAAGTTTTTCAGATAAAATTTTCGAAATTAATTTACATTAGGATTTGACGCTAAATCCGAAAATCGTTGTTAAAAAAAAAGTTGCAGCCACTCGAATAATTATTAATTTTTCCTATAAGGGAATATGTGCTACTTAATTTCAGTCTTATTTCTTCGTGACAATGGCCTACGTATTTTTTTTTTATATTAGGCGTTTTCTACCTTACGGATATAAGCCTCCTTCTTATTTTGCCAGTTGACACGATTTTGTGCCACCTGGTACCAGTTTAGTCCTCCATCTCATCTGCGGTCTTCCTGTGCTCCTTCTTTTGCTCCATGGTCTCCATCGAATTAGTTTACCACTCCACTTATCCTGGTCTCTTGCGAGGTGGCCCGCCCAATTCCACATCTGAGCGGGGGCGCGTTGCACGACATCATGCACCTTTGTTTTTTCTCTGATCCATTCATTTGTTTTCTTATCCCTTAATAATATCCCAAGTGTTCTCGTCTCAATAGCTCTCTGATTTACTTTAAGTCTGTCAAGTATAGCTTTCGTGAAGGTCCAAGTTTCTGACCCGTAAGTAGGTACTGGTAGGATACACTGGTTGTATAATTCGGTTTTGAGGTTTAAGGGTATGTCCATATTTAAGATGTCTTTTATTTTGGCATATGCCGCCCAGGTTTGCCGTATTCTCTCATTTATTTCGAGTTCTTGATTAGCCTTGCCTATAGTTAGTGTTTGTCCTAGGTATTTGTATGCAGTTACTTTCTCGATTCTGTTGTCTCCTAGAGTAATTTCTCGTTCGTCATCTACTTTTGTTGTCATGTACTTTCTTAGACCTATTCCTAGGCCTATGCGCTTCGTGGCTCTGTAGATGTCTCCGATACGTGTGACAACTTCTTCTCTGCTTTCGGCTACCACTACTATGTCGTCGGCAAACATTAAGTGGTTAACTTTCTCGCCATTGATATTGATGCCTCTGTCGATTGTTTTTAGTGCGTCTTCCAAAACTAGTGTGAAGAGCTTGGGTGACATAGGATCTCCTTGATGCACTCCTCTATTAATTGCAACTTTGTCGGATTGTTTGAGTAGCAGGATCTGTAGAGTAGCGTTTCGGTAAATGTTGTTAATTAGGTTTGCGTATCTGTGGTCTATTCTGGCGTGTTTCAGGACTTGCTGTAGTGCCCATATTTCCACCGTGTCGAAAGCCTTTCCAAAATCAATGAATGCTAGCCATAAAGGTACATTGTATTCCACAACCTTTTCGATTAGTGTTCTCATCGTTTGCAGGTGTTCTGTCGTACTGTAGCCCTTCCTAAACTCAGCCTGCTCTTTTGGCTGATAATAGTCTAGCTTTGGTGTGAGACGGGTAGTTATTATTTTCGAGAATAATTTATATTTTTGGGATAGATAGACTGATAGGTCTGTAATTTTCTAGGTTCTCGGTGTCTCCCTCTTTGTGGATGATTATCACGAGGGCGTTTGTCCAGTCCTGTGGTATGTCCTCATTTTCCAGGCATTCATTGAACAATATTTCTAGTTGTTCTACTAGTATATCGCCACCTTGTTTTAACATCTCCATTAGTATCCCGTCTTCGCCCGCTGCTTTCCCATTCTTCATGTGATGTAATGCTGATCTGATTTCGTCTTCTGTAATCTCAGGTATGTCTTCCGAGTTGACGTTCGTGACTTTCACTTCCTGGTCTTGCTCGGATATGTCGCTCCTTACTCTCGTCTCGTATAGGTCTGCGTAGATATCTTGTACCGTTCTTGTAATTTCGTGTCTTCCTTCAATTCTTTGTCCTGTTTTGTCTTTGATTCTGACGATTTCCTTCTTTGTGTTTGTCGCTAGTCTTCTGAACACTTTCGTCCCTTTGTGTTGTTCCAGTACCTTGTGCGCTATTCGAACATTGTGTTTTCTGATGTCCTCCTTTGCCATTTTTCTGGCGATTTTATTTGTTTCGGCGTATTCTACTGATGATCTTTTGTTATTTGCTATAAGTTGTCGTCTTTTATCTAGCATGTTTAGTGTTTGCGCGCTTAGTTTATTTTGTGTTTTAGTTTTAGTTTCTATATACGCTTCCGATGCTTGGTTTAGGGTTCTAGTGATCGTTTTGTTTGCCTCGTTTATGTCATAATTACTCAATCTCTGATCTTTAAATCTATTACCCGGGAATGTTTGGAATTTATTTGGGTTATGTTGGAGTTTCTCTCTGTCAATCTGTTTGTATATCGACTTTTTGATTTTTTACAGAACGATGTAAAAGTTTTCGGTTTATGCTTATCTTTGCCCTCACCAGACGATGGTCACTTCCAGTATCAAATCTGTTCAATACCTCGACGTTTTGTACTATTTGGATGTTCTTCGTGAGAATGTAGTCGATTTGGTTGAAAGTTCTCCCGTCTGGGCTTGTCCAGGTCCATTTGCGGTTGGGTTTTTTTGGAAGAAGGTGTTAGATTTATAGAGATGTTCTTCTTCCAGAAAGCTTACCATCATTGAGCCTCTGGGATTTATTTTGCCCAGCCCGTGTTTGCCTACGTATTTTTCCTCTGGATCTGTTTGACCTCCAATCTTGCAGTTGAAGTCGCCGACCACTAAAACTTGTGATGTTTTATTGTTGCGCATTCCTTGCGAGATGTCCTCGTAGAATTTGCTGACGTCCTCGTCTTCAGCGGTGCTTGTGGGAGCATATGCCTGAAATATCTTTATTGTTTCCAGTTTATTAATTTGAATTGTTACTGAATTGAACTGTTAGTCTCTTGTGTATCAGTATGCCTACGCCTCCCAGACGTTGAAGTTTTCGCGTCCTTTGTAATAGAGCTTATGACCTGATTTGAGCTTAGTGTATCCTTCCCCTCTTTTCCTTGTCTCACTTATGCCAATCACGTCCCATTTGATTTTTCCTAGGTCCGCTTCCAATTCTTCAGTTCTGTCCTCTGTCGCCATTGATCTAATATTGTACGTGGTAATGTTCATCTTTGTGTGGCAGCCTGATTTCTTCCAGGTATTCCTCGCACCCTCCGCCGTTCCATTCTGGCTGCAGCTGCCTTTGTAGGGAACTTTCCGGCTGCTGAGGACTGAGGGCCTTTGGTTTTTGCTTCGGGTTTTTTTGACATTTAAAACACCACGCTTGCAGAGTGGGTTGGTGAGTTTGTGCTTCAGCCGCCCCTCTGGGGAACAGACGCTCTTAATAGCCGCCCATTCTGGGTCACACGCTATTGTGCTAGTTTTGGTCCGCCCCGGGAATTTCATTTCCCTCGTTCCACCTATATCTAGGAGGCTTTCCCCTATCCGCCACCTGGGGAGGCGCCCGATGGGGGACTAGCAACCCCATACGGAATGACCTACGTATACTGTCCAATTTTCAAATTTGTCCTAATTATAGTTTGCCAGATATCGATAGCGGCGGTTGCCGCTGGGACACCCTCTATTAAACCACAAATAATAATTATGACAATTAATATTGAAATTACTTTTAATTTTAAGGAAATACTTCCATTGGCAATACTGAACTTTTTGAGACGGTGCGTGATTAGTTTTCGTCCATATTCTAAGTCGAATGTTTTTAAAATGTATTTATTTTATTTGCAAAAGTTCAATTTCTTCTATTAGTTTTTTAATGACATTATTATTTCATTAATTGGATGTTTTTTTATTAATTGGAATATCGAGGCTGCGAAATCCACAAACAGTTTCAGCAAAAATTCAATCCGCCCATTCGAGAGAATAAATTTATTCCCGCACCTGAACCCATCACTTCCACAACGTTCCAACAAAAAATGACAAATAGAACTAATGCCGAAGCTGCCCAACACCTCGATGACCAAGGAGAAATACAAATCAGCGATAACAATTACAACAAACTAGAGGAAATGCTTTCTAAACTGATGGAGCAGATGAGCACAATGCTTAATCTGTTAACTGTACTCATATATAACCTTGCCTAATAGATAATCATAAATACATTTTGGTAATTTGGAATATCACTGGTCTTCACCAAGATATCCAAGAATTGAAGACTTTTTTAAGCCATCATAAGTTCGATATTATACTTGCCTCTGAAACACACACAAATGTACCAATATACAATATACAACACCAACCATCCTAATAATAAAGCCCATGTGGGAACTGCCATAATAGTTCGAAACAGAATTAAACATAATTTAAGGAAAAATTATACCCTAAGTAATCTACAAGCCACAAGCATTTTAATTGAAAACAACCACAGTCCAATATCAATATCAGCTGCCTACCCAGGCACAACAACAAAAATGAAGATTATGAAAAGATCTCTAAATCACTTGGAAACAAGTCATAACAGGAGCAGACTACAATGCAAAAAACACCGCCTGTGGAGCAAGACTAACAACCTCCAAGGGCAGAGAACTTTTAAAGGTCATAAACAGTAACAAGCTAAAATATAACACAACAGGTGAACGAACATTCTGGCCGTCAGACACTGAAAAAATTAAAGATTTACTTGACTTCGGTATAACTAATGGCATAGATACAAAAAAAAATGTACTGCTGAATCCTGCTTTGGAGCTATCTTCGGACCATTCATCTGGCGTAATTACAATAAAATCACACATCACAAAAACAGAAGAAAGACCCTTCTTGCATAACAACAGAACAAACTGGGAACTCTTCAAATAGAATTTAGGCACAGTTCTCTCTCATTGGATTGCGCACTTAAAACAGATAAGGACATAGATGCGGAAGTAGACAAACTAACAAAAAACATCCAACAAGCAGCTTGGTTTGCAACTCAGGATAGCACATCGACCGAAAAAGAACACGTTTGGGAACTGAAAGAGATGTTGAAACAATACAAGAACGAGGGAATTCAAAACTATCTAGAAAACCTAACAGCCATGGAATCAGCAGACTACTCACGGTGGAGAGCGACTAAGAAATTAAACAAGCCACTCTTGCATTACCCTCCTTTTAGAACAGACAGTAACGGTTGGGCGAGAAACGACAGAGAGATAGCCCAAACCTTTGCAGACTACCTGAAAAGGTATTTAAACCAATTACTTTCGACAATTCTGAACAGGAGGAAAAATAAATCGAGAGATATTTGCATTCTCCCCTACAGATGGACTTGCCTCTAACACTAATCTACAAGGTATATTGCAACACACATCCAAATATAATTTTTACCCCCCCACCCAACTACTATACGAACGCACAAACATGACAAAGATCTCGGAAAGACTCATACAGCTACAGACAAAATGGACAAACAACCCCTACAACTGGACCATACTGAATCCCCTTTGTCTTACAAGACCAACCAGACAATCCCGCTTCCGTTTCCCTACATTAACGCTACTCAAACACTTACAAGCGCAACGGACTAGTGGACAATAAAATAATTTCTTCTTGCCACTGAAATCTTATTTATTTAATAGTATTGTTAACCTAGAATAAGAGAATTTTCATATTTGTTTTTTATTTAGATTAAGACTGCATGTATTAAACAAGTGCAGAAAGACCGATAGGTCGATAGCCTTTTTTAGAAATAAAGATGTTTACTACTACTATAATTTTTGTTATGTGTTTAGCTTCCTGATAACAAAATAACAATCCAAATATAGCCACCACGACTCATTTTTATGTTACCAACATGTGATACCATCATACGTTACCATATGAAATTATTTCTCTCTTTAAAGCTCGACAGTTGGCAACATTACAGGATAATGGGGGTGGGGGGATGTTTGATGCTCTTTGCTTCTATGGCGCTATGTGATGAGCCATGCGTTTCGTCCCGGGTCTACCTATTGGACTCGTCAGTAAGGCTTAGGTAGACCCTGCCTTATACGCCGGATACCGGTTATACGTGTTCGGAGGTAAATGAACCGAGCCGGCGTAGCTCTTGTGCGGTGAGATGTTGGCAACCTGAGTTGCTGATGCTGCTACCCGTAAGTCGGTGGGTGAAGCTCACCACACTTCCTTCTCTCACTGTCAGTGAAATACTGTGCTTCTAAAGTGAGGTTATATGTGTTGTGATTTGTAGTTTTGTGCGAAAATGGCATCAAATCAGCGATGACTGTGTATAAATTCATCAGATAAGTTTTTGCTACATTTGTGGGCGTTATGTATTACAGTCTCAAGGTAGGCTTATGACTGAAGGTGTAAAAAAAGCATATTGTTTGTATTTTGGTTGCAAGATAGGAGACCAAGATAAACGCTGGGCGCCCCATAGTTGTTGTGTGAGCTGTAACGTAACACTTATTCAGTGCTGTGCCTGTGTTCTGGCGTGCACCAACTAACCACATTATTGACTGCTACTTTTGCTTTACTAAGACGGAAGGTTATTCAAAGAAGACGAAGAACAACATTGACTATCCGACTGTACTTTCTGCCAATAAACCTATTTCCCACGGTGAAGACTTACCTATTCCAGCTCCACCTTTGAACTGGAAATATGTGGTCATTCCAGAACTAAATGACAATGAAGATTTACAATTGGAAACTGAAGGTTTATTGGCAAATCCTACTGATCCTACATATGTTCCTCCGTCTAGTGAACCACACCTTATTAAGCAAAATTAACTAAATGACTTGGCCCGTAATTTAGATTTATCAAAGCAGCAGTCCGAACTACAGATTCAAGATTACAAGAATGGAGTCGTTTGGCAAAAGGCACAACCCTAATGTCCTTCAGAGAGAAACATGCTAACTTCTCTGTATTGTTCAAAGTTGAGAGGCCTATGTGCGTATGTTTCGACATTGTGGTGTTAATGAATGAGCTTGGACGAGTTCATATTCCTATAGAGTGGCGCCTTTTTATTGACTCCGCTAAGTCTAGCCTTAAGGCTGTTTTACTCCACAATGGAAGTAAAAATCCGTCAATTCCAGTTGCTTACTCTGTTTCAATATGAAGGAGACTTATGACAACTTGGCTAAGGGCAATCAAGTATGATGATTTTAAGTGGAAAATATGTGGTGACTTTAAAGTGATAGCGATCTTAATCGGACTTCGGGGTGCATACAAAAGATTGTTGCTTTTTGTGCTTATGGGACAGCAGGGACAGAAAACATTACTTTGTTAAACGAGCATGACCGTCGAGAAAGTCTTATAATCCAGGTGAACAAAATATGTTGAACAATCGTTTGGTGTACCCCAAAAATGTGCTACTTCCTCCTCTGCACATTAAGTTAGATCATATGACGAACTTTGTAAGCCACGGTCAGAGAGGGGCCAGCTTTCAAGTACCTGTCGGCACTTTTCCCACGACTTAGTGCAGGGAAGATGCAGAGAAGGTGTTTTCACTGGACCTGACATCAGGAAGGTTATACGTGATGCTGCATTTCAAAAAAAGCTAGACAGAAACGAATTGGCAGCTTGGAAAGCATTTGTGAAGGTAGTGAAAGGATTTCGTGGCGCCAACAGAGAAGATAACAACAGGAGTTTTGTACTTAACCTTTTGAAAACGTACAAAACTATTAGTCCCTTAAGATTCACTTCCTTCACTCGCATATAAACTTTTTCCCTCATAATCTTGGAGCTATAAGTGATGAACAAGGTAAGAGATTTCAGCAGGATATAGGAACGATTGAAGCGAGATACCAAGGCTGCTGGGATCCTGCAATGCTCGGAGATTACTGTTTGTTTATGAAGCAGGAAGATGAAACTCCACATAAAAGAAAAAATTGCCTATCCGGGTTACCCTTGCCGAAAATGTCTGTCTAAGTGTAATACCAGCATCTGTAATGCGCTGTATTAATTCCTCCCGTGTATGTATTTCTCCGGCATAAACAAACTCTTTCATCCTGCCCCATACATGAAAGCCTAACAGAGTTAGATCTGTGCTTCTAGTAGGCCATGATATGGGGCCTCCTCTCCCCATCCATCGATTCGGAAAACTCTGATCAAGGTTCTCCCTTACATTTTGCCAATAATGTGCAGGACATGCGTCACACTGGAAGATCAGGTTCTGACGAATATTTAGCGACACATTTTCCAGTAGTGGTGGCAGGTGATTAGTTAAAAATTCTTCGTATCTGTGTCCATTTAAGATGTCTGGCAGAAAATGTGTCCCGATTATTTGATCGTTTATTACACCACACCAAACATCAGCACTGAACCATCTTTGGTAATTACGGCTCGACGTTAAACGGGGATTTTCCTCGGCCCAGTAATGAGAATTATGCCTTAAGCATTATGGTAGTTGGTAATCCCCTCTCGATTAAAATTTAATTCATTGGTCCACCAAATTCTACTGAGAAAAGTTGAGTCCTCCATATCGACGTTTAACATAAATCGGCAAAAGCCCATTCACTTTAAAGGATCTTCTTCAGGCAAGTCTTGAACCGGTGTATAATAATAGGGATGTAGTTTCTCTTTATTCAATGTCGCCCGAACTTTCCACTGTGACACTATAAGGCGCCAAGCCGCGACGCATACACGCAAAAAAACCTAAAGCTACGTATCGACTACGCGCGGCAAACTCTCGAACATTGACTCGCGCGGCAGCCGCACCTGATGGATACCAAGTTGCCGCGCGTGCCAAATTAATTGTGCCGCGCTCTGAACATGCCGCGGTGCGAGCCAATCTCGGTCGGTTTTTTGGCCCGCGGCAAAGGTGTTTCAGTCAGTTGCTCCCTTCTAATTGGGACGGGTTTGCGTAGTTGAAATTGGCTCTCGGGGCAAAACGACAACAATCATGAACAATGAAAAGTGTCGGCATCTTATCCAGTTGTATGGTGCCAAAAATTTGCTATGTAATAGCAAATCACCACACTATCACAACAAAGCACTAAGGCAAGATGTGTGGACTGAAATAAGTTCAATAATGGACCAAATCCCAAGCTAAAAAAGAAAATGAGTATTCTTCAGGCATCATATAGAAGAGAATTTTCTAATAATTAATTTGTATTATATACAGGGTGATTCAAAAGTGGCATCATTTCTTTTAAGGGGTTATAGGGGCTCACTTGAAGAGTACGAGGAAAATATTGAAAAAATTTTTTTCGAAAATTTCTAGAAGATATTAACAGTTGAAAATCGAATTTCAACTTTGTTATTAAGTATTATTTTAAAATGGTTCCATGTTTGCTTGGTAGCCTTTTGGAATAGTTAACCATTCGAAAAGAAAAATTACGATATTTGCTTCAAATTACGAAAATTTTTGAAATTAAAAAAGTCCTCTTCATCAATTTTTTGATGAGAAGTCAAAACGGCAATGATGTTTTCTGTCATTAACTGATAGTTACAGGTAGATAGCCTTTGTCAATAAATCTTAATTTTGTTAATTTTAATTATTTCTCTTGACCGAACATAAACATGTTATACATGGTTGAAGAGCATATTTAAAGGGGAATTTAAAAATGCAGAAACGTTTTGTCCTTTCTGTTCCGTTGGTCATGAGTACATGTCCAAAGTCTAGCCAGGATCTACAAATAGCTTTATATATTTTGGTGGCGGTGTTTGTGCTAATTCCTCTGTCTTTGTAGGTTAGTGATCGGAAGTGTTTTGTTCTCTTTATTGTTTCTGCCCTGATGTTTCGTATGTGTTTAGTGAATTTAAGTTTGTGGTCGATTGTGATTCCAAGGTATTTTACGTCGTTTTTTGGTTGTGTCGTTTGGCCGTCTGCAGTTATTGTAGGGGAGTCAGCGTTGAGTCTGTGGTTTGTGAGCAGAAGTTGGTTTTTTGACGCGTTTGGTGTTAGTCTCCATTTATAAAACCATGTCATTGTGTTGTTTGTTAGTGTTTGGAGTCTTTGCGCTGCTCTCTCAGTAGTTTTGTCATGTACAATAAGTGCCGTTTCGTCTGCGTATTGTAATATGTATGCCGATCTGTCGATTTGATTTTTGTCTGGTAAGTTGTAATTGTATATGTCATGGCAGTATATATTGTAGAGAAACGGTGAGAGCGGGGATCCTTGAGGGAGCCCTTATTCAGGGGAAAAAGAAAATGACAGTGTTTTGCCAATTCGTACTTGTAGTTGTCTGTTTTCTAGTAAGTTCTTTATGGTGTGTAGTAGATATGTTGGTGTGTGTAGTTTGTATAGTTTGTATAGTAAGCCCCTATGCCAGACACTGTTAAAAGCCTTGTTAATGTCCATAAACAGGCAAGCTGTCTTTCTGTCAGTTAGGTGGGTAGTTTGTATATTGTTGGCCAAAATAAAGAGCGGATGAACAGTCGAGTGATGCTGTTTGAAACCAAATTGGTAGGTAGGTATATACCCTCCAATCACTCTCTCAAGCCGCTGCTTCATTATGCCTTCAAAAATCTTGCCCAGTATTGGAAGCAGTGTAATTGGTCTGTAGTTGCTCGGTTGTGTATTGTCCAGTCCATTTTTGGGTATAGGGATTATTAAGCCGTTTTTCCATGTTTCTGGGATTCTGCCATTTGTGATGCAGTTGTTCAATTCAGTTAGGATCACTTTGTGTGTTTCTTGAGTTAGGCTTTTCAAGAGTTTTGCCTTAATTTTATCTTTCCCCGGTGCAGTGTTCTTGATGTGAGCTAGGGCTTCATCGTACTCTGTGTCTGTGATCAGTGTGCAGGCATAGTTTGGTGAGTTTTTAAAATAGTTCAAGTACCAGTCGTTGATCAAGTTCCAGTTGTCATTGTCGAAGTTAGGGTTTGTCGATATGCTGAAGGCCCTTTGATAGTGTCTGGCGAATGCGTCTGCTTTCTCTTTGTCTGTGTAGCGTTCTATTCCGTTTTCGTCAATTGTGTCAGTAGTGCCAGTCTTCCTGTATTGCGCCAGTTTCTTAATTTTTCGCCAGTACGTTTTGCCTTTGTCCTTCCGTATTTCTTTACATGTTTCTAGCCATTTGTCTTGTCGGTATTGTCCAATCAGAGTTTTAATGTTTCTGTTAAGTTGGTTCGGTGTCTTTTTTAGGTCGTTATTTTGAGTGTTTGTATATAGTCTGTACAGTTCTCTCTTATGTTTTATTAGTCTCAGTATGTATTTGGGTAGTGTATGTCGGTAGAAATCATTTTTTATCTCCGGGCTAAATTTTCCTATGGCTAGTGAAAGTTGTTGTTGTATGGTTTCTATTGAAATGTGCTGTGCTTGTGATTGAATGTAGTCATGTATGTGTTGTTTCACTTTGTCTATGTCAGTCTTTGTTAGGTTTAAGTTTTTCTTTATAGGAGGTGTATTGGAGGTAGGTTGCGTATGTTGTAAGTCTATGTTAAACGTAATAGCCAGGTGGTCGAATCCAAGTTCGTTGGTTAAGTTTATGTTGTTGATTGTGTTCAAGTGTCAAGTTTCTTGTGTGCAGTAGAACGTCTGGTGTTGAGTCTGGGTTTGCGCGCATCAGAAAAGTTGGTGGGGTGTGCTGTTTTATAAAGTCGGAGTTTTGCAAAAATCTTTTAAGTTGTTTCGTTTTGTTCGTGTTCAAGTTTTTCAAGTTCGTGTTCAGTTCAAAGGATTTTATAAAACGCACTTTTTTCTTTTTTTCTCTGTATATCCGTTGCTATGCCGAGTTCAAAGAAGTTGATGACAGATTATTTATAGGCACTTGATTGCGCAACTTTTTCCCCATTCTGTCTAACTTAAATACTAACTTATTCTAACAAAGCACGTAAATTATATTTTCTATTGGAAGAGGACAAATCTTTGTTACACTGCGGGTAATAATTCCATTAATAGTTCGAATTTTTACTAGTCGAACCTTACCTTCACTGCCAGGCATAATTTCAACAATTCGGCATAGCCGCCACTCAAGGGGTTTGCATTCTTCGGATTTAACCAAGACCATATCGTTTATTTCTCTGCCAATAAGGAAATGTCCTGGGGTCAGGCAACAAACATATTGAGGGTCATTTGACTTGGGTGTCAGGGGACGAGAGTTGAGAATAGCTTCTATTTGTTCAAAAAGAATCTTCTTCAAAAGTTAATTGGGCATTTCGGACAATTCGGCTGAGGTGATATTTCGTGCCTTTAATCACAGCCTCCCAAATACCACCCTAAAGAGGACTTCTGGGCGGAATGAATTTCTTGAATTGAATTGAATTGAATGAATTCTCACTTCATTAGATTCCAAAACATCAACCATGGACCATTATGTTCTAATACATATGCTAATCAGCCAAATAATTACTTCATTTCAAGAAATATACGACGTATTAGAAAGATTGCAAATGGCAACTACATTTGCCAAGTTAAATACATTCCATAACTCAATAATCGATCCAACGGCACTAAATGAAGAAATAAAGCTTGTATAGATAAATTAAATTACGGAAAACTTCCACTGACCTAAAGAATACCTTGCTTTTCGAAAAACTACTCGAAATCAATAGCTATTCAAAACAAAATCATATAGTATTCATAATCGAATTGCTCATTGTAGATACTAATAAATACATATTGTACCACTTGTATCCATTACCAACACCTTACGAAAAACACTTCAACGTAATTTTTCCTCAAGCCAAATACCTTATCCTTAATGAGTTGAATTACGCCATCTTTAACGAAAACTGCCATGAAATCACCAACGAAGAATACATCTGTAAAGAAATCAACCCACTATCTAATGATGTACTACCCCCATGCGAAGTACAGATGCTCAAGTACAGCCAGAATACTTCACAACGCCAACAACATGAAATCGAACTTCAAGGCATCAAGATTGAGAAACTAGATGAACAAAAGTGGATGATGGTGAGCCCCAATCAAACAATACAAAAGTGCCCCTCTAATCAGGACAATATTCATATAAAGGGTACATTTCTAATAGAATTAAACCCTTCATGCGAAATACAAATAACTAACTATCATTTAAAACTTATTAAAACTCAAAAAACCAATTCAAAGTCATAGAATTGCCACAAATCAATGTTAAAACTTCTCAAAGTCAATCAAAACCGATTTCTTCTTCTTTATCGACTTCAACTCGATAACATTCAATTAAGCGAAATAAGATTTGAAGATGTTAAACAGGTCCAAAACGCACTTGATGTGCAACACCATAAACTAAATGACATCCAACCAATAAATTTCCAAAAATCCAGTTTTTGGACAATACTGTTATATTTAATATTGGTGGCAATTGTATTAACCTTCTTATATATTATTAACCTTCTTATTCTCTCGTTTTATTTTTAAACAATCTTCTTTTTCCATCAGTTCCAGCATCTCGTCTGTCATCCAACATTTTTCTTCTCTTTGAGAGACTTTAAGTACTTTCCTTTGAGTTTATGTATACTTCCCTGAAGCATTTTAACATCTTTTTCTGCATCTCCATGGTTTTCCTGTTCTTCAGTCTGTATCAAAAGTTCATTCCTTATCAACTTGTTTATGGCTTTGTCTTTTAGTCTTCTGAAATCATATCTCCCTATATGTTTTTCTCTACTCTCTTCAGCCTGGTTCCCATTCTTCCTATTAACGGGTCATGATCCGATTGAACATCTGCTCCTGGATAAGTTTTTATGCTTCTGATGCTGTTCCTAAGTTTCTTATTTTGATTTCTAGTTTTTCCATCATTCGATTTCCAGGTGTACAAGCTTCTAGGATGGTGTGGAAAGAATGTATTGGGTACAATCAGATCATGTCTCGCTGCGAATGTAAGTACTCAGAGTTTCGTCACGTCCAAAGTCTCCAGTGTGTTCTCCAGTTCTTCCTTTTCCAAGCTTGGCGTTGAGATCTCCCATAATAATATTTATAACATGCTGTGACAAGACTTTGGTGATATCTAATATTTGCTTATAGAACTAGTCTAAGTCATCGTTGCTGTAGTTTGTAGTAGGGGCATAAATTTGGATGAGATTGAGATTTACGGGCCTTGCATTAACTTGTAGAAGAGATATCCTTTCCGATATTGGTACAAGGTTGGTAACACACGTTACAATTTGTACGGCAATTGTACCCGGCCATCTCATCTCGCTAATGCCTAAGATATGCACTTTAAGTCGTTTCGTCTCTTGAACTGTGTTTTGCAGCTTCCCAGGCTGTGCCATTGTTTGCACATTCCATGTACCAAATATCATGTTTTCCAACTTTATCTTTTAGTACCATCTTTTCTTACTATCAATCAAAACATTCCCTCCCGGAAATCCGAATGAGGGACTATATCCGGACATTTGAAATATATGTTGGATTCCAATTTGCCTATCACATCTTTATCGCGTTGATCATTTTCTGATTCCTCCGCCTTCGGAGCCGATTTCTCAACTCCAGGACAAAAGAGTGTCCTACCTCTTACTAGCTCCTCCATCCGAAGCTGTTGGCCAGTCAGTGGGGGATTGCTTATCCCGGCAATCACTCGGTCGCCAGTGCCTCGTTAGTTGTATAGCAGGGGGACCGTATGACCAATGTCATCACACGAGCAGGTGAGGTTGACATTTGGGCTGGTATTTTTTGTCCTACCAGCACAGCCCCATCCACCCCTAGACAATCTCGACATTTTGATATTAAAACGATAAAAAAATTGAATTAATGAGTGTAATATTAAGTAAACACAACACACAACATAACGAACATATATAAATCATATGGGCATGCAATCTGTCAATCCGACCAATCAAATTCCAACGTCGGCAACTGCGAACTGCACGATTATTATTATATTTATAAAAACCAGCGGGAACGGCATAACAACTGCACGAACGACGAACGGCACCAACTGCAGGGTTTATAAATCAAGCTTTAAGCCAGGGCTAACCTGCCTGGGCACATAACCTGTTAAAGAAACGTCGTTTCTGTTATTTCTATGTAAATGTTTATTGAACAAAAATCGAGTTAGTGTTAATAAAACTTAAAGATGACTGACTAACTGTGAGCTAAAATCGACGCACCAGAAAGTCGGTTAACATATTATTGCCGCCAGTTATATGTTTATACCAGCACAGCTAAACTGAAAAATGATTGTCAGCAGAGCGGTCACCTGCATTTCAGCAAGCAGTGCATTTTTAACATACACACGTTTAGTCAAAGATGAAATAAAATTAGTTATAGTAATATACGTTGGAAGGTCGACATATTATAACTCGTCGATTTAAAATAAATACTTAATTTTTTAAAGTATTTTTCTTTTGGTGGTACCAAACTTAACTCGCCTAAACAATCATGCTATCGCCAGACTTCGTCGGCTTCAAAAAATACATAATATAAAACTCACCGTTTCTCTACAATATATACTGCCATAACATATACAATTACAACGTACCAGACAAAAATCAAATCGACAGATCGGCATACATATTACAATACGCAGACGACACGGCACTTATTGTACATTACAAAACTACTGAGCGAGCAGCGCAAAGACTCCAAACACTAACAAACAACACAATGACATGGTTTTATAAATGGATTCTAACACCAAACGCGTCAAAAAACCAACTTCTGCTCACAAACCACAGACTCAACGCTGACTCCCCTACAATAACTGCAGACGGCCAAACGACACAACCAAAAAACGACGTAAAATACCTTGGAATCACAATTGACCACAAACTTAAATTCACTAAACACATACGAAACATCAGGGCAGAAACAATAAAGAGAACAAAACACTTCCGATCACTAACCTACAAAGACAGAGGAATTAGCACAAACACCGCCACCAAAATTTATAAAGCTATTTGTAGACCCTTGCTAGACTTTGGACATATACTCATGACCAACGGAACAGAAAGGACAAAACGTTATACACAAACAACAGAACAAATTGCACTAAGACTAATAACACGAATAAGACACCTCCAAAACTCACTACACAACCCCCCCCACCCAACTACTATACGAACGCACAAACATGACAAAGATCTCGGAAAGACTCATACAGCTACAGACAAAATGGACAAACAACCCCTACAACTTACAAGACCAACCAGACAATCCCGCTTCCGTTTCCCTACATTAACGCTACTCGAACACTTACAAACGCTACGGACTAGTGGACAATAAAATAATTTCCTCTTGCCACTGAAATCTTATTTATTTAATAGTATTGTTAACCTAGAATAAGAGAATTTTCATATTTGTTTTTCATTTAGATTAAGACTGCATGTATTAAACAAGCGCAGAAAGACCGATAGGTCGATAGCCTTTTTTAGAAATAAAGATGTTTACTACTACTATAAAAGTCAACAGTCGGCATCGATTCAAATTTCAGTTATAATGCTTCATTCAATAGAAATTCCTTGTTTATTATTTAAAACATTTTACAAATACGTTTCGATGTCTTTCTCCACCATCATCAGATTGTCTAATATATACATTCACAGTCGTCATTAATTTAAAAACAAGAGCTAAATTATTTATAATTTAAAAACAAGAGCTAAATAATTAAAATATACATACTAAAATACAAATTACAAACATATTAAAAAGCATATTAAAATTTGTTTTAATCTCTTGGGATCACAGATACATGAATTACCAATCAAATGCACCTCTACAATATCAAAAAAGTGTTGTAACGGCTCTTACTGATATAGCGATTAAATTGACACATTATGAGTATAGAGCAAAAAATCTCGAAAAAATAAAAAAGATACTAATAATCAACAACTATCTCAAATAATTCTTCGAACCGATCATAAAACGAAGAATAAATAAAATCTACAATTCCAATAAATGGATCAACATAAATAATAATAATAATAAAAAAGAAGTTACGTCCGAACGCGTATAACCGATGTCCGGCGTATAAGGCAGGGTCTACCTAAGCCTTACTGACGAGTCCAATAGGTAGACCCGGGACGAAACGCAGGGCTCATCACATAACACCATAATTAGTGACAATAAAATTGACTGAAAACCCAGGAATACATTGGAATGAATAAAAAAGAAGGTGAGATCAAGTATATATCATTACCGTATATTCCAGAAATCAACACAAAAGTAAAAAATATTTTAAAACCGCATAATATTACTATAGCAGAAAAAACTAAAAACAACTTAGCAAAGGAATGTTTCACAAAATTTAAGCCTAGAAGTGATAAGTTAAACAAACCTAATGTAATATACAAGTTTGACTGTTTGAACTGTGACAACGCATACATAGGTCAAACAGGACAATATTTAAAGAAAATAATATACGAACATAAGTATAGCTTAAGAAAGGTTAACGAAAATGCAACAGCATTAGCACAACATGCACAACAAAAGTTGCATGATTTTGATTTCGATAACACACAAATATTGATCAATGAGGACAACTATAATAAGAGAAGAATCCATGAAATGATACAAATTAAAAAACATCAGAACGCAATGAATGTTAGATCAGACACAGACCATCTTAGCTCTGTATATCATACACTAATTAAATGAAAACATAAAATATGATCACCTGGTATATTGAATAAATGCAGACCAAGTGATGTCCTCCTCAGAATGCGAAGAAAAATGCCAAATATTATAAATAGTTTTTTATTCTTTCGCTCGATGTTGGACAAAGTAAAAATTTTTCAGTGGCTTGCCAAAGGTGAAGCTGGAAACAGCCATACATGTAAGGAAAATTTAAAGCTCTGAACAATAAATTCTGGTGTTTTCCCGAAAATAATTGTCCTAACTCATCACCTGTGATCCCAAGATATTCAAACAAATTTTAATATGCTTTTTAAAATGTTTGTAATTTGTATTTTAGTATGTATATTTTAACAGAGGTCTTGTTTTTAAATTAATGACGACTGTAAATGTAAATTTTAGACAAACTGATGATGGTGGAGAAAGACACCGAAACGTATTTGTAAAATGTTTTAAATAATAAACAATAATATTGACGGGAACCCAGGAAGTTCTATTGAATTAAGTTGAAATACAGTCAGGAAAATATACACAATAATGCTTAATTCGAACAAATATTAATACTCATATTTATTATTTATTACTGATTTCTCTTGAAGACATAAAGAAACTGAAACTGAACTGAAAAAGAAACTTATATTGAAGGGATAAATATGTTTCCACTTAACTAATTACCTTTAATGAAAAAGAAATGTTAATGTAGACAAATTTCTTTCTCAAAGGAAGAAAAAATATTATGTAAGACAAGGTAGGTGCGAATCGTGAATGATCATAAAAGACCTTTCGTAATTTATGGACGGCCCCTTACCATGGAACCATATACAAATTCCTTGTTCATTGGTAAGTCTGAGTAAAAATTTTTAGAAAGTAATTATTTCCATAGTTAAAGCAGTTTCCATCAATTATGAGTTTTTTTTAGCTGTTATTTGAAATTATGAAGAATAAAAGGGCATTTTAAACGGTTTATGTAATACGCCTTTGGAAACCATTTCATGTCACTGCCTGAAAGAAATGTTGACCGAAAACCATTTTCTTGATTTGGTAGGCGTACCTTAAACACAAAAAGTTTGCGGAACTCCGCATTAGGTCGTCAGATCATTAGCTGTTTCATCACACGCATTTTAAATATCTTTATAAACTAGGTCAACGGATCCTGCTATTATACTTAAACACTGCCACACTGCTGTTAAAGTATTAAAAGACATTTGATTTGGTAGTGAAATGTTTTATAAGGGAATCAAAGCAAATAAAAATCGAAAATATTACACCTAGAAATTGACGAACCTTCGTATTTATTATAACTGAAACTCTGCTATAAAGCGGTAAACTGGTAACGGTACTCAGGTGGCCGCAAAAGGACGTATAGTAAGTATTGTTGCCAGTCTGTCGGTCGCGTTCTTCACCGCAAAAGTGAAATCTAAACACGTGACTTCTACTTTGATTTTTGTCGTTTTGAAAGTGTTTTTTAATACTGATAAACACTTGAATTTTAGTTATTGTGTATTGTGTTAGATGTATTGTGTTGTGTCCGAGTGTTAAACCCTTTAACCATCTGAAAATATTCTTTAAACTAGTTATGTGTTGGAATGTGCCGTGCAGTGTTGTCTAATTTTACAGATTTTGCTCGGGTTTTCTTTTCTGGTAAGTGTTTTTGTTTTAAGGAAAGTACAAGTGGAGTGAATAGTTCTGATAATTGAAGAAAGTGTTCCTGCGAAGCAAGTAATTCTACTTAGCCCTTTCGGTCATTAATTTTTGTTCACAGGCTACAAAATTTGAGATCAGGTATGCCAAACAGTTAATTTTATTATGAGTATAGTATATCTAGTAATATGAACCTTTATTATGAGTAGGGGCATGTCGTTAAATTTTTACATTGTGTCCATTCGGCTACCCGATAATAATCGGGTGTCCCACTGGGAACTACCGCGATCGATATGTGGCAAACTATAATTAAGCACACAAAAATTACATTTTTGAAATCTATTCTAAATTCTAAATATACTTTATGCATATAATCCTATGCCTAACTCTAACTGTTTTTGATATATTTGAAAAATTATCTGAAAAATGACAGTTGCAAGCACTAGAATAATTATTAATTTTTCCTATAAGGAATATGTGTTACTTAATTTGAGTCGCATTTCTTGTTGACTAGGACTAACTTTAATGGAATGTCGACAAAATTTTCATAACTATTAATATAAAGTGTTAAAAAATAAGTTTCAAAATGAAATTGAGAAAACCGCACAAAATCAATTTTTTTCAAATAGAAACCCAGTTATTCATTGTTAAAATTAAGGGTAAGTTTGTGTAAAGTTGTCTATTCCGAAAGTGTTTATTTTTCGAAATATTGTCAATTTAATGTTTCATACGGCGATTTTGCCGCATCTTATTTTAAATTTGTCCCTGTACATCGAAATGATTTGTCTTCATATTCCCAATGTTAATCGCAAACGCTATAAGTTCGGGATTCCTCCAAAATTCACATTTTCTTATGTTTTATTTTTATGTGAAATAGGTTTTAGTCTGAATTGTTTGGGTGCTTGTTGGCCGATAAAAGTAATGCTTGATTGTTGGTTTTGTTTTGGTTTCTATGAAAGAATTATTTTATTTTATTATTTTAAATAGTTTTATGATGTAAATTAAGGAAAGAGAAATGTATGATATAAGTTAATGACAACCGAAGTGTAAATAGAATCCCGTAGATAGTGTATTGTTATTTTATCTATTTTTTATAATTACTATGTAGATTAATAATGGACCACGGCTTACTAGCCCGAAAAAACTATTATTTTAATTGGTGTCTATCCTTGTTGTAAATAAGAGAGAAGTTGTGAAAAACCAAAAATTGTTATGGGCACACTATCAAGTAATTGTTCCGTAAGATTTCCGTTTTGCAAACATCTATTAGATTGCCATAAATAGAGCTGAGATCTTCAGTATCTGTTCTTTTGTTAATCGATTTCTTTTCTATGAAAATCTACATCATTTCTTCAATAAGTTGTCCCTATCTTTTAGACGGGTGTTAAGATCACCTACCGACATTACATTATGAACGCCAGCCTCACTAAGGGTATATCTTTAAAGAGTTTTACCAGTTTGTTAGAAATTTATGGTATCTGAGTGTTTGCGCTTATTACTTTAGTATTACCATTGCTATTTATATTAGCAATACCTATTTATTCTGAGACGAATCTATTCGCCTAGATGGCGCCCTTTTCAATTACTGTCATCCCCGAGAACGCCTCGTCTTGAGGTCGTGCCATTCTGGCACTCTCTTTCAAATCGTCCAGGGGTTCGGACTTAATTTGTAGTGGTAACGCTTGTGAAATACACAATTAAAGCGGCTTACCAGAGTTTCAATCAACATACAGTCCACTTTCCAAAGCAATCCAGTACGCGTGTTTTAACAACCGACCACAAATTATTTTGGGTCTACAAAGGTTGCATAACCCGCACACTGAGGGAAAGAGAAAAATGACGTCGGCTCTCGATTCTGAATATCGATGGGAAGCATGTCTATACCGGCGTCCATTCTTGGAGCTCAACCATGGCGATCTCGGTAACCATGTAAGACACGAGATGGGTTAAATTGGGGCAAATTTGCGCAATCTAAAGTTTACCAAAATGCTCTTTGAAAATTTCAATAATTTCTGCTTCTTACGGAGATATCCGGAAAAAACCGAAATTCGAAAAAAAAAACAGTTTTTGTTTCCTCAGCTTATTTGACGCGGAAATTTAAAATGAATAATACTTCATCATTGCAACTTTTTCCCTTCTACAACGTGGCTATGTTGTATTTAAAATCCGACTTATGGATTCTCGACAATCATCATCAAATTTGTTTTTTGTTATGGGCTCCATAATGGATTTTTACATGTTTGAATTCCCCTTTTTGTTCTAATTACTATGCTGTACCACATGTTAAGGTTCAGTCTTACTGTTCGATGAAAATGACAAAAATCCTGTTTCTGCAAAGAGTGTTTTGGAATAACATCCACTCTTTTGTTTAATCAACACATTTTAGACAGGTTCTGTATCTGTTTGAGTAGATAAAAAGAGAAAACATTGTATTATAAATTTACATAAGATGAAACTAACCTCTGAGAGAGATTTATAAGAGCTGCTCGAAGGGTTCACCCTCCACTTCCAAGCGCAGATTTGTGCGTCTTCTGAAATTTTGGATTAATCTTAAAACGTCTCTTCTTTTAATTTTGGTCCTTAAGGTTGTGATGATCTTCCTTCTCGGGTCATTTGTATCAGTGGGTACAAACTTATAAATGACGTGACGTTTTTCATAGTTCCCCATAAAAAATAATCTGAAAGGGAAGGATATGGTGATCGTGCCGGCCAACGTATCTGCCCATTGCTGGAAATGCCGACAAATATTTCAGACAAAACCGATAGGTCGATAGCCTTTTTTAGAAATAAAGATGTTTACTACTACTATTTCAGACAAATAAAATCAGCCACTCTTCTAGCATATGTGGTGGAGTACCATCTTGCTGGAACCAAAATTTGCCAAACGGCGGAGAAATGTTGTCATGGATGTAAAAGTGCAAATACCCATCTGCGTTCAAATTGTCTTCGTAAATGTATGGGCCAATGATCGAATCGCCAAGTAATCCAACCCATACATTTAGCCGAAAACGTGCTTGTGGTCGTCGTCCTTGGTGTTCGTGTGGACTTTCAGTAGACCAGACATGTTCATTGTGACGATTGAACATGCCTGAGTTTGTAAACTAGCACTCGTCCGTGAATATTCCATTAGAAAGAAAATGGGGATTTTGTTCCAACAGTGCCATGATATTTCTATAAAAAGCTACCCTCCGTTCGGTATCTCCTGGGTGCAAAACTTAGGTGATATGAATATTAAACGGACGACATTTGTTTCTTCAAGAGTCTCCACACTGCCTGATGAGATACGATAATTTCTGCTGCTATAGCTCTGGTTGAAGTAGAAGGATTATCTTGAATCTAATGGAGAATTTAATTGATTACCTTTTATAACTTTTGATGAGAGTTTAACATTTCACTCACCGAATGTAAAATTTCCACTTTATTCTCATTTGTTCTATGAACGCGTTTCCTAGGCTTACAAAATGCACCAAACTCGGCTAAATGTCTATTGAGAAACAGGAAATAATTTTGACCTGGTTGTTGTCTTTCTGGATACCGCTGTGGATCTGTTTCCGAAGTAACTTGCACATTTCGATGTGAAGGGTAATACATTTCTTACATATCTCGTTTTTCTTAATTTGAAAAAGACATTTTGGCAATATTTTTACCATAATTTTGTAAATGTAGGTGATGCTCAGCGAAATTAAGTCAAACTGTCAAAAATGTATTGATTAAACAAAATAGTGGATGTTATTCCAAAGCACTCTTTGCCAAAACAGGATTTTTGTTATTTTCACCAAACAACAAGCTTGAACCTTAACATGTGATAGATACATTGCATAATAAACAAATTCAAAACAAATTCCTGGGTTCCCGTCTATTTTTATTGTTTATTATTTAAAATGTTACAAATACGTTTCAGTGTCTTTCTCCACCATCATCAGTTTAACTAAAATATACATTCACAATCGTCTTTAATTTAAAACAAGAGCTCTGTTAAAATATACATACTAAAATACAAATTACAAACATTAAAAAGTATATTAAAATTGTTTGAATATCTTGGGATCACAGGTGACGAGTCAGGACAATCGTGTTCGGGAAAAGACTAGAATTTCTTGTTTAGAGCTTCAAATTTTACTTACATGTATGGCTGTTTCAACCTTCACATTTGGCAAGCCATTGAAAAATTTTTACTTTGTCCAATATCGAGCGAGAGAATAAAAAAACTGTTTATATTTGCCTTTTTCTTTGCATTCTAAGGATATCAATTGCTCTGCAATTCTTCAATATCAGGTGTTTATATTTTATGTAGTTGGTTCATTTAGTGTATGTAAGTGTTCATTTAATTAGTGTATGATATACAGAGCAAAGATTGTCTGTGTCTGATCTAAAATTCATTGCATTCTGATGTTTTTTAATTTGTATCATTTCATGGATTCTTCTCTTATTATAATTGTCTTCATTGATTAATATTTTAGTGTTATCGAAATCAAAATCATGCAACTTTTGTTGTGCATGTTGTGCTAATGCTGATGCATTTTCGTTAACCTTTCTTAAGCTATACTTATGTTCGTATATTCTTTTCTTTAAATATTGTCCTGTTTGACGTATGTATGCGTTGTCACAGTTCAAACAGTCAATCGTGTATATTATATTTATGTTTATGTTATTATGTTTATGTTATAGGTATGTTTAATTTATCACTTTTAGGCTTAAATTTTATGAAACATTCCTTTGCTAAGTTGTTTTTAGCTTTTTTCTGCTATAGTAATATT
The DNA here is from genome assembly GCA_024550625.1 of Dendroctonus valens. Taxonomy (NCBI): domain Eukaryota; kingdom Metazoa; phylum Arthropoda; class Insecta; order Coleoptera; family Curculionidae; genus Dendroctonus; species Dendroctonus valens. The sequence goes on along the minus strand of JAJTJO010000068.1, from coordinate 1,637,778 downwards.
ATGCGGTTTTAAAATATTTTTTATTTCTGTGTTAATTTCTGGAATATAAGGTAATGATATATATTTGATCTCAGCTCTTTTTTATTATTGTTATTATTTATGTTGTGCCATTTATTGGAATTGTAGATTTTATTTATTCTCCGTCTTATTATTGGTTCGAAGAATGATTTGGGATAGTTGTTCATTATTAGTATCTTTTTTATTTTTTGGAGATTTTTTGCTCTAAACTCGTAATGTGCCAATTTAATCGCTCTATCAGTAAGGGCTGTTACAACACTTTTTTTATATTGTAGAGGTGCATATGATTGGTAATTCAAGTATCTACCAGACCATACATCGTTTGTGTACCAGTTTGTTTTTATTTCCCCATTGTTGTCATACATAACCGTCACATCTAAAAAGTTTATTGAGTCGTTGTCCTCCTCAATGGTGAACTTAATTGTGTCATGGAAGGCATTAAATTTATCCAGTGTGTATTGAATTTTATGGTTTGGCAGGCACATTATGCAATCATCTACGTATCTTTTAAAAATCCACACTTAAAATTCAATCAAAATCATCAAAATCATCAAAATCAATCAGGTATTATTTTTTCTTCTAGACTTTCCATCGCGAGGTTTGCAATTGTTGCTGCTATGGGAGACCGCATAACTACTCCATATATTTGTGAATAGAAATTGCCGTCGTATTGGAAGTAAGTGGACTTAAGGCACAGCTCTACCGTCCCAATAAAATAATAAACAATAAAAATTGACTGGAACACAGGAATTTCTTTTGAATTAAGTTGAAATACAGTCAGGAAAATATACACAATGAATTATGATGGTAATATAAAATCCAAGATTGCGCCCATAATAAAAACAAAGTTGTTGATGGTTGTTGATGGTTGTCGAGAATCCATAAGTAGGATTTTAAATACAACATAGCCACGTTGTAGAAGGGAAAAAGTTGCAATGAATTAACTAATGATACCGGTGAGAGCCCTTTTTAAAAACAATTTTATTTCGTTAGATTACAAATATTTTATAAAAGTTACTGGTTGACAGCCTACTTCTGACTGCCTGGCCTGCGCCCATCTCCTTGGTAGTTATTGTCTCCAAACGGACATATGATCTGCTGGTTCATCAGTTTATGGGGATAGGTGGTCAGTTAACTAATGAAGTATTATTCACTTTAAATTTGCGCGCCAAATAAGCTAAGGAAAAACAAAACTGTTCTTTTCGAATTTCGGTTTTTTTTTTAAATATTTGAAATTTTCAAAGAAAATTATTTTGTTAAGACGCTTGATCCGGTAGGAGTTGCACTTAAGGATGGTTCTTAATTTTTTTAACGTGTTTTTGTTTTAGGGATTCATGTGAGATCAACTCTATTCTGGTTTTCAACCCTTTCGCTAAGTTGATTTTGGTTTTTTGGCTGTGATTTGATAACTAGTTTAGGGACCTTCCAGAGTTTGTTGGTTTGCTATACCAATCTAGGATGATTTCTTGTGTGGGAGTTCTAATTGTTAAGTTGTCTAGAAAGGGAACGCATTTGTTGGAGTCTTTTTCGACTGTAAATTGTATGTGCTGGTTATATTGATTAAGTGTAATCAGAGCTTCATCCATTTGCTTTAGGTACGGCTGTAATGATGTCGCCCACACACTTTTTAAGAAAAGGCACCTAGATATGCAATCCACTCAACCGGTCGTCCAAGAAATCGTCCATTATGTATTGGGATAAAATGGGGGAGAGTGTTGCTCCCGTTGGAGTGCCAAACACCTGCTTGTAGAAATGGCCCTGGAAGGCGCAATAGGCGGTGTTCCAAGTTAGTTCCAGCATTTCTAGGATGTTGGCCTTGGTCAGATTGGTGTGGTATTTAATTTCACCCCAATGTCTGTGGATGCCATCTACTACCAGGTCGTAAGGGATGTTGCTGTATAACGACACCACATCAAAGCTAACCAGCACATCATTTGGGGGCAACATAACGCCTTTTGTAAAATCTGTGAATCTCGAAGCTATCTTTTATGTAGTAAGGGTTGTTCTTGTTGTACGCTTGCGTGAGGATGTTGATGAGAAAATATCGTATTTTGCTGGGTGCATTAATAGATGACACAATGGGTATGAGGGCTAGTTCCGGTTTGTGTATTTTAGGGAGAGCGTAAAATTTTGGTGCGCCATGATTGTAAATTTTAAGGTTAGTTCCTTCTGCCTCTGATATTAGGCCTTGGCTTTTGAATCTGGATAGTAATTTGTTACATTTTGTCTAATATTTATTGGTTGGATCCGAATCAAGCAATTTGTAGTGCGAGACATCTGAGAGAATTTGTGGAGATTTCTTTTGGTATTGGCTTTTGCTAATGTGACTGTGACATTTCCTTTATCCGCTCTTGCTACTATAAGATATTTATTTATCTATAGGAATTGTTTAGTTTTGTTGTAAGTATTGTGAAGGTAGCCATCTTTATTGCTGCTGTTAAAGAAATTCGTTATGATGTTTGTAAGACGTGCTCTGATTAGGTCTTTAGCCATTGTTACTTTTTTGAGATTGTATTCAAAATCTGTTAAGAGTCCTTTGCATGCAAAATTGTTTTTGGTTGGAGGAGTTCCGGACTTTGAGCGGAGCGTCAGGAAGCGAGTCACATCGTCTGGGACCACAACGTTTATTAGGTATTTAATCCATTCATCCTCGGTATGTATGTATGGCGGTATGTAAATTTCTTTTGTTTTCATCCCTGACCAACCCAAACCTAATTATAGTTTGCCAGATATCGATCGCGGTGGTTCCCGGTGGGACACCCTGTATATGCTCCAATCAACGAAATGGTGTAATGAGACGCAGCATAGATATTTGCATTAAAGATGGGGTAAAGCAGGGAGAGTTGGACCACTTTTTTTCAAATTATCATCACGACCTTTAGGTTAATAATTATGAACTGAAATTGATGGAGTGACTAGAAAAAGTAGTGTGCTATCAGTTTGCCTGAGTATTTTTCTCTTAAACAGGCGGAGATATTGGCAAACTGAAAAATTGGTAGAAGGACCAGGAGTGGTAGGTTAGAAGGTCCACTATGGTTAATGATTATGCTGTTAAATAGGATTAAAAATAAATAAAAAACTAATTATTTTTGGAAATAAAGTATATTTCTTTCTAAGAAAATACATATAACTTTGAAAATTAATAAAAAAATCTTAACTCTGTATTATACCTACATAATTTTAACACAAACACATTCCTTAATTGTGTGAAAAATTGGACTTGTATATGTATGTGGGATATTTATTTAATTTGCGGGGCCCGTAAAAATAAACTTTGATTCAACGTCAAAAACATTACCATGTTTAGGCCACACCCATTTGTCAAACTCAGGTTTTAAAAATTTTAAGGTTATCTTCTCTTCCTTTAAACCTATTATGGGACCCAAATAATCCCACTATCATCATAAAAAACGCAGTAGTAGGATGCAAGTATAAGATTGCCATTAGCACTAGACTAGACGTTTCTGTGTTACTATCTGATGAAAAATATTCACCTTCAAATTCACTGTCCAATACCAAATCTTCATGGTCAAGACTAAAATCTGAGTCAGATTCTAATTTTGCTATTTTTTTAAATTTTCTTTATTATCTTCTTGTTTCCCTGATTTCCTTTAGAAACAAATTTGGGTTTTTCTTTCCTTTTCTGTGAGTTTTCGTGACAACTCAAAAAGGTTGCGATAGCTCGGCTTCTTTTTCTGACGTTAGTTTGTTTTTCTTTGCTTATTTCTGGAATTGGTGAAATAATGTTTAACAATTTGCCTGGTGTCATCATCATGTTGACATCGGCTTGTTGAAGATTTTATTACAAGCACAGGTAATTTTTTTATCACCAATTCTTGGAGGTGACTCTTCACCTTCAGCACAAAAACCAGAGAAGAGAAAAGAAAAAGAAGAGCATGGCATTTTTCAAGTGTACGGGCTTCCGTCTGAAAATCCGTTTTTAAAAATGCGTAATCTGGGATTGCATCTGGGTTAAATGGATAAATTCCGCATTTTAAAGTTCTTTTATGTGCTTGATTAGTTTAATTTCATTTTCTTCGACGAGTAACGATCCAGAGCCTAGACGAGAGTGCTTCTTTCTATCATATCTATAGTCTTTTCAGAGAGGGTTTGGGCATCCCCAAAGTTCTAGCAGCTTGGTTGATTCCCATTTCGTTATTGTCTATTGCTAATACAGCACTTTTCAGGTTTTCCTCAATCCCTCCAGGTCCGATGGACCATCATTTCATTGCTATTTGGCTTTCATCCACTGGAGATTTGTAGGCTAAGGTATTAGGCAAACCCATAATGTATGCATTTAAATTGATTTTGCAAAAAAATACCTACCTTTTTGTTAACAAACGAAGTAAACATAAAATGTCAAAAAACTTTGAGCTTACCCTTAACTAACACATACAAATTTTAGAAAAAAACGTTGTGAGGAGACACAGACAAATGACGCCCTAAGCGTACCAGAAACAAGTGAATATCGCTGCGTAATTGCACTATCGAAAAATCGAGGGATTTTTGAATTATTGTCACTGGACCATCTCCCCTACCGGTCCAACTCTCCCGACTTTACCCTATATCTAAGAAAAAATACAACAACATCAGCATAAGACTGGGCTTTAGTAAATCAATTTTATATGAAACGAAGAAAAGCAGTTTCTGGTCTTCGTTAAACATAAATGCTCTTTACATTTCTTCAGAAAATATTCAATGCATGCAAGTATGCAAATTTCGAATTGTCACATGACTTCCAACAAACTTTTTTAACTCTCCATTCGAGGCAAAAGCAAGTCTTGAGTTGCATATAAATTGTTAAATTCACCCATTGTATCAAATCTCATCAGGAAAACATATAGACAAAAAAAAACAATAGAAAAAATAAAGCAAATAATTTTTGGAATTTTTTTTCACAACTTTTTTGCAAGTTGAAATATGTACCGTAGTTAAACACAAACTTACGAGACGTGCTGACACTGATTTGAAAAAAAAAATGACTGCCCACTCAACCGCACGTGTCAAGTGATCTAGTGTGCCACTGAATTTGTCTAAGATCAAATCAGATATATTCAAATACCGGAAGTAACATGTATGATTGGAAACGAGAAACACTTAGTATTCCCGAACTGCAATAATCAGGTATCCGTAATACATACCTTAACGCAAATAAAAATATTTGTGACAATGGTTTCAGATGGCGCCAAGTGGTACGTTTATGAAGTTGTCTCCAACTGACGAGAACGTTAACAACCGGATATAAATGGATTTGCAATCAGAATAAGTTACTTCAATTTTGGTGTAGTCAAATCAGTGCCATGTCCAAAAGGGTTAATTCGCAAACTATATGGAGGACAAAGTCCAATTTAAAACATTTACGAATGTCGTAATTGATTGAACTTTGGCCACCCTAATAGCTTTCGTTTTTTAAGTTTGGACAAAACTGTGACTGGAAAACTATGTAGAGATTTATTCTAGTTTATTCTAAAATAATATTTGCTGAAACCGCTTTATCCATCATCACTTTATATACTGCGGCTCTGAACAAGGTCACCTGTGTTGTGGTCACTGCAAACCAGATTCTGAGGTTCTTTAGCCAAGAGGTTCTCCTTCTTCCTACACCTCTCTTTCCGTCCACTTTGCACTGCAAGATATTTTGAAGTAATCGATTTATGTCTGTATTTCTCATCACATGTGCGAGGTATTGGAGTTTCCGTATTTTGATGGTGTTTAGAATTTCTTTCTGATTATTCATTCTCCGTAAAACCGTTTTATTTTTGACACGGTCTGTCCACGACACCCTCAATATCTGGCGATTGAGCCACATCTCAAAGGCTTCCAGTCTTTTAGTTGTCGCCTCAGTAAGTGTCTATGACTTCATCCCATATATCAGAATTGAAAACACATTGCAGCGTAGGAATCTTACCTTTGTTGTTAACATCAAGTCGTGGTTCAGTGACGCTTAAATTTCGATTTTTATTAGCGGTCCTCCTGTCTGCCGTTGGTAAAATTAAGGAGTTATTAGTAATCTTTCGTATTCAACTAATATTTCTTTATAATATATATTTACTATATTAATACCATCGATATTATGCCTGATGTAAAACCCATTAAGCAGCTATATTATCCGGTGTCCCCTTTCAAGCAAAAATTGGTCGATGCTGATATCGACGAGATGTTTAAGTTGGGAGTCATTGAGCCTTTCAAAAGTCCGTGGTCTAGCCCCTTTTGTTTAGTGCGAAAGAAGGTGGACTCGTACCGCTTCTGCATCGATTTTCGAAAATTGAATTCCGTCACCAAGAAATATTCCTACCCAATACCCTATATTTCATATGTTCCTTGTTACATAAGTTCCTTGGACATCAAGTTAACTTTTTGGCAGATGCCACTTGAAAAGTATTCTGGGGAACTTACTGCGTTTACTGTCCCAGGTACAAATTTATACCATTTCAAAAGGATGCCTTTTGTCCTTACCAATGCTCCTGGCACATAGCAGCGCCTTATTGACCGTGTCTTGGTGGTGGATTTGGAGAACCATATCGTGGTTTACTTGAACGACTTTGTGATTATATTTATTTCAAAATTTCCTGGGTTTCAGTCAATTTTATTGTTTATTATTTAAAATGTTACAAATACGTTTCGGTGTCTTTCTGCACCATCATCAGTTTGTATGTCTAGATGTTTCTACCTTTACATTTGGTTGGACATTCTTTGTGATTATATCCCGGATATTTGAGGAACATTTAAAGGTTCTTGCTCTTGAGTTCGATCGGCTGAAAGACTGGTTAGTCTGAAAGACTGGTTAGAAGGAAAGCTGATTAGTGGTTCGGGAAGACAACTGTCATTTCCGTTAGCCCGAGATGAAGTATCTCGGCTATTTGGTGGACGCCCATGGCCTAAGACCTGATCCTGAAAAGGTGCAGGCCATTGTTAACATCACACCTCCACGAAACGTTATCGAAATTCGTCGCTTCATTGGCACTGCTTCATGGCATCGACGATTCGTACCAAATTTTTCTTCCTTACAGGCTCCCTTAACTAACATGATCACGAAGAAGGTGACGTGGATGTGGTCACCACCACATTGTGGGACAATTGTCACACACAACAAGATAAGAGGGCTTTTAATTCTATCAAAGACTCCCACATGTCCGCCCCAATTTGCACTTCTCTCCATTTTGATCGTAAATTTGCCGTACAAACTGATGCTTCGCATTTTGGTCTGGGAGAAGTTCACCCACCAGGAGATGAAACTAACGCTCACTGAGAAGGAAGGTCTAGCTGTCATCTGGAGTGTTGAGAAATTGCGTCATTATTTAGAGGGTGTACATTTCGAAGTGATAACTAACCACCATTCTCTTGGGTTGCATAATTTGACGGATTCTCAGGGACGGCTTGCCCGTTGGGCTCTTGGGCTTCAACCGTACGATTTCAAGCTTATTCATAGGAAGGGTAAAAACCACGTTGTGCCAGATTTTCTCTCTAGGTCTGTGCCTGTTAGTGCAGAGGGTATCGCTTCGGTGCAGGACAGCGTTCCACCCGCTTGGTCGAATACGACGGATAAGTGGTACCAGCAGATGTTTCACAGACTGGAGGAACATCCTGAGAAATTTCCTTCTTGGCGAGTTGAGAGGCCTTTTGAACAAGCTGATTAGCTCTCGGCACCATGAGTTCCTGAATTCCACGAATCGTTGGAAATAGGTAGTCCCGAAAGATCACCGAAAGGACATTTTCCATCAATGTCACGACCTACCAACTTCCGTTCACATGGGTATCTTTAAGACGCTTTGTAGGATTGCCGAACGATTCTATTGGCCTCGAATGAGAACCGATGTTGCTAAATACGTCCGCCATTGTAAATTTTGTGCCCAGGCTAAAATTGACCAAAAGTCTCCTGCTGGATTAATAGGAAATCGACCCCCAATTACTCAACCTTAGCAGTCCATCAGCCTCGATTTTGTCGGCCCCTTACCTCGCTCAAAGCAAGGCAATACCTAAATCCTTGTTATCACGGATTACTTCAGCAAAAATGTAGTACTGTTTCCGTCTCGCTCAGCTAATTCCAAAGCCTTGGTGAAACTTGTAGCGTAAGGAATCTTTTTGGTGTACGGAGCTCCACAACACTTAACCTGTGACAGTGGCATTCCCATGAAATCCAAAGAATTTCAATCCCTGCGAGACAAATATAAGGTCAACATATTTTACCCCGCATCTTACTATCCTCGAGCGGATCACACAGTGCGGACTAATCGGGTGGTGAAAACCATGTTGAAATCCTACGTACAACAGTACAATCACCGTTCATGGGAGGATAACTTGCCGGCCTTTGGTTGTGCGATACGGACAGCCCTTATTTTGTCAACTTTGGAAGGGTAACACATTTTGTTTGGGAACGACTTTGTCCCAGGAGTTCCGTCGGCTAGTACTGAGCCGCCACATTATGTCCAGAGTTTGGTGCAGGGTAACAGGGACATGTTCAACCTATGGGAATAGATACAATTGGCGCAGGCGTCCTGTTTCGAATGTCGTTGGCGAAAGGGTTTGGCGGAAAAATAAGGTACTGTCCAATGAATTAAATTATTTTAGTGCCAAGTCAGCCCCAGAAGATGTGGGGCCGTTAATAATGGGAAAAAGGACAGGCACGTGCACTTATGAGTTGCAGGATGAGTCTGGTGTTAGTAAAGGCATTTGGCACGTTCAAGATTTGAAGCCCATGTACTCTGACCGTTCTGGCGACGATGCTGATGTTACCAGTGGTAAATCTTAGTCGGATTTTCTGGCTATTTAGTTCTTTCTCTTTGATTGATGCGAGTGTATCATTCGGTTTAATTATTTTCCCCTTTGTTTTCTATGTTGGCTGTGTTCAGTTTATGTCATTACCGCTCTACAGATGGGGGCGTACCTCATTGTGTCTAGTCAGCTTGGCTCAGAGCTTGATTGCGCACACTGGAGTTGGGAAGAATTCCTCTATTGAGTATTCTGGAGATGGTAGGAGTCGACCAAATGTTTATGACCGCTTACAGACAGGGGTGTACCTAGGTGTGCGTGGTTAGTTTGGTGCAAAACTTGATCACACATACTGGGGTTGGGAAGAATGCTTCTGTTCAGAATTCTGCAGGTGGTAAATGTCCACCAAGTGCGAGTGAAAAGTAATCTTCAGTTATTTTGCGCTCCTCGTGTCAGATATACGAATGACTGATCGTCTCTCATTGCTTTCTTTTGTTGCCTTTTTGTGTTTTTGTTTAGGGGCTGTTTAATCTTGTTGGTTCAATTGCCTGGTCCAGTACTGGAATATATATTTTTTTCTCTTGCCCATTGATTTTTTTCTCTATCATTGATTTTCTGAATTCCGGAGGTATCGTTTCGGTTTGTCTTCGAGTCTATTAATATACCATGTGGGTGGCAAGTTGTGAGTGCCTCGGTTTTCGGGTTGCAGTCATAAGTGGTGCTTTTCCCAAGGGTGTGGTGTTTTTTAGGTTGATTTGTGCTCACCCACATGTCATGTGATTGAGATTTTTAAGATGTTACCCAGAAGGAAATGTGAATGTTTATTTTGGTATGGGAGTAGAAATTACTAGGCGCGTTGCCTGGTTTGTGATGCCCTGGTGTCTTGGGATTGACTTTTTTATGGCTGCAACCTCTGTCAGTGCGATTTAGGGTGTAGTAATGCACTTTTGCCCAGAGGTATTGGTGACAGGTTACCGTCACAGTTTTTATTTTCTCTTGTCTTTTGTCATCTTTTCTCTTTCATTGATTTTTTCGGAATTTTGGGGGTACTGATTACCTCGATTTTGTTTATTTTCTTTATAATGACATGTTGGTATTGGGCTTAGAAGCGCACGAGCTATCGTGACCCAATGGAACATCCTTGGACGTTTTCTGGATTCTCTCTTTTTTTCTTCTTCTTCTCTTTTGTATCTTTATTATTTAATAAAATTTCTCCTGGGTTTCAGTCAATTTTATTGTTTATTATTTACAATATCACAAATACGTTTCGGTGTCTTTCTCCACCATCATCAGTTTGTGTGAATAGTTGTTTCTACCTTCACATTTGACTGGTCACTCTTTATTATTTATATATTATTTACTATCTTTATTATTTATATATTATTTTATATTATTCTTCTCTTCTGATCTGTTCGTAAGTTCAGAGGGGTTAGGGTTTCGTAGGTTTTTGCATTTTGGCCTAACACTAGTGGTTTGGTTCGCTACTCACTCGTTCAATAGGTTTGCCGTGACTCTCGATGTTACAATTGGGCACATTAGCCTTACTTATAACCATACTTTTTGTTTTGTTCGTTTGTTAATTAATGTCAAGTGCGTACTTGTTGCTACTCATCGTCACTCTATCTACCAAAGACTGCAAACCCTCCGGGGTATCAGCGTACAAGACAGTGTCATCTGCATATCGCATGTTATTTAATCTTCCTTCCTTTAATAGAACTTCTACGTCAGCATCTTTCAGTTCCTATCCAAATATTTGTTCGGCACACAAATTAAAGGTCATTAGAGACAGTATGCATCCTTGCCTTACACCTCGTAGAATCCTACCTCATCCGTATTATCTTCTTCCAACATAACCGAAGCCGACTGATTCCAAGTTAGTTTTGTAATTATTCTTAAATCTGTATCATCCAGTCCCATATTTTTCAAGACGTCTATCATTGTATGATCTGTACTCTATCGAACGCTTTTTGATAATCGATAAAACAAGCGGATATGTCAACATTTGTATCCCTACACCTCTGAAACAGTACCTCAATGCTGAACAGGGCTTCACGTGTATCCAATGCATTTCTGAACTCGAACTGAGTTGGGGTTATATGTTCCTCACATAAATGGTTTCAGTATGTGTCTCATTAGACTTAACGTTTTTTAATATCCTCATGATTTAGCTCCAGGTTTCTTGGGAAATGTTATAAATTCGGCTTTAAGCCATTGGGAGGGAATATCACCGGAGTCATAAATTAGATTGAAAATCGAAGTCAGCCATTTTACGTTGTACCAATCGAGTAGCTTTAGGAATTCTGCTTCTATGTTACCTGATCCTGGTGCATTACCATCTTTCATTACTGTTATGACCGCCCTTACCTCTTTTTCAATGATGAGCGGACCCGTTTGGCAATCCAGTTACGGTGCCTCTGGGCGGTCATCGTAAAACAGTTGATCCACGTAGTCCTTCCGAATATTTTGAAGTTCTTCTTTATCAACAATGACGACTCCCTCCTGATCTACTGGTCTATTTACGGTATCTGTTTTATATTTTCCAGCCATTTCTCTTGAAATGTTTCCAGCTCTTCGCATTGCTTCTTTAATTCAATTTATTTGGCTATTCTAATTTTTGTCTGAATTCTTTTCTGGATGTTCTTATACTTATTACGATTATTCTGAGCAAATCATCTTTCCGCCGTCATCAACGATTTCTTCTTGGTTCTATCTTATCTTAATAGCTTATCCTTCATATTTTTCACTCTGGTGTTTACTTTTTTAATCTCTGCTTCCACAGTCGAGAAATCTGATGATACTCTAAGGTTGTCATTGAGTCCTGCTTCTGCTTGTTGTCTTATCGGGGGTTCTTTCAATTTCCTCGTGTCATATCTGTTGACAATTTTCTTCTTTGTCTTCTTTAGTCTTATCTTGAACATTCCTACTAGTGGTATGTGATCTGATCTTGAACATTCCTACTAGTGGTATGTGATCTGATTGTAGGTCAATCCCAAGGTATGTTTTCGCCGAGATATAACTATTTCTGTGTGTTTTGTTTAGCAGCATGTAGTCAATCTGGTTTCTTACAATATGTTCACACGAGTCTTGAGGTGACCTCCAGGTATACAGTCTTCGTTTCGGGAGTGTGAAGAATGTATTCATAATTACTAGGTTTTGTTCGTTTGCGAATTTACTCAGTTGTTCCTCTCTTTCATTACTGTCTCCCAGTCCATATGGGGTTATAAGCTCGCCTTCTCGTCCCTTACCAATTTTTGAATTGACGTCCACCATTACTATTGTCAGCTGTTTTGGTAGTTTTCTCTTTATATTATCAATCTGTGAGTAAAAGTCTGTCATCTTTTAGTCATCATACTCTGTTGTTGGCACGGATCTCTCTTTCTTCAGTCCATAAGCCTTCTGCAGTGTGTGTTAACATCAACTTGCTATGCTCGCAATGACTTCGCGCCAGCGCTCTCTATCTTGGGCAGATCTTATTGCTCCATGCATCCGTTGTCCCGGCAAGGTTTATGTCGGGTCTATCCATCGTGTCGGCGATCTTCCTCTTGGGCGGCGGCGTTGGACTATGTCTTCTTCTACGAGTCGTTCGATATTGTCGAACCTCCTTGCCACATGACCTAGGTACCCCAGATAGCTCTGGTTTATTGTCTGGTATAGCCTGGTCTTTATACCGAGTTGTTGGATAATAGAGTCATTTGAGCGGTGGGCTGTCCATGGTATTGGCAGCATTTTTCTATAGCATCACATTTCGACCGCTTCTATTCTGCGTTGGTCTGAGGTCCGAATAGTCCACGTTTCGCAGGCGTAAATTTCAATGTAGAAGACTATGTATCAACCGAAGTTTTGTCTTTTTGGTAATGGCTCGATCTTTCCAAATTTTCACCAGTTTTGCCATAGACTTTCTGGCAATCGCTAGTTGTTTGCGGACTTCTTCCGATCCACCTTTGTTGGTAACCATTGATGTATTTTTGACATACTCACCATCTGTGAATGGTTTGCCATTTTGTACAATTGCTAGTGATACTGCGAAGCTAGCCAGTTTAGCATTACTTGTAGATTGCGTCCAGTTACTTAAGTAGTGGCTGAGAGATAGAATCGGTACCTAATCTTCGTTAATCGATTCAGAACGATATTTAAATGTTGGTTTTTTGATAAAATAAATAATATTTGCGTATGGAACTAAAAAGCCACAGTTTCTCATCGCCGCGTGTGGCTCGTGAGTTGCAGGTTGCCGACCCCTGGTCTATCCTCATACTGCAGTCGTTTTCTAAATAATTCTTTAATGCACCAAAGCGGTTATCGTCAAATTTTTTTCTTATCTGCTAAAATTCGATGTCTGTCAGTAAAACAAAATACCGCAACAGCTGTACGTGAAGAAACCAGTGCCATGTTGGGAACGCCTCGCACTGACTGACGGCTCGCTGTGCTTCGCGTGCTTGCTTCATTCCGGCCCGTAACTAACCATGTTGAGGCAGTCTCGCAAAGTCGCCGTACTATTTTCCTTAAAACGTTCGAAATTTAAGAGCCTTGGCATTGTTTTTGATGCAAAATTATCGTTTGTCAATCACATTAATGAGATAATTGCAAATTGATACAGACGTTTAATGTTACTGTCAGTTTGGTTGTTTTGTTTAATGCTACTGCTAAAGCTGGAATACGGGTCTCCTTTGGTACCTCGCTTGTGAGGATACTTGCTTTAAAGTAAGTAAATTCAGAGTACCGTCCTTGCAAGATCGTATAGCAGTTTCATTATTCTACTTACCTGTTTCCGAACAAATTTATTCTCGGATTAGCCGCTTGAAGTTATGTGCAACAGTTATACAAAATATAAACATATTATTTATATCGCTTTCTGTACTCAATTACAATTAAGAAAAGTCTCTTTAATTAATTAAAAACCCACATGGTTTTCAGTATTTTTTTTCACTTCTGGGTTTTTTGTTACAGAGACTGGCAGCAAAAGTGTGGTAAAAATAAGAAAACTAACGCCTCCAACTACATTTTTGTAATAAAAACTTATAATATAGCAAGACACATAAATTGTTTGGTCTTTTAAACATTTTAATGGCATTAAAGAATTTAAAAAATATATACATATACAGTGTGTTCAGTATAAAATGATGTACATGGGGATATTGGAAACCGTTAGAGTTACAGGGTGGACCAAATAGGGAAAAAGTTGTGCAATCAAGTGCCTATAAATAATCTGTCACCAACTTCTTTGAACTCGGAATAGCAACGGATATACAGGGAAAAAAAGAAAAAAGTGGCTAATTTGATTTACTATTATAATTCGTAATTCTTTGTCCTATGCTACTCGGAACCATTGTCTTCCTGCGCATCTTTTGACATCATCCAACCATCTTTTCTGCGGTCTTTCCACACTCCTCTTTGTTCCTCTAGGTCTCCAATGTACCAGTCTTATTGTCCACCTGTCTGTATTCTGCCTTTGCAACGTGTCCTACCCATTGCCATTTGAGTGTCATTATTCTTTTGATAATATCTGTTAGGCCTGTTCTTTCTCTGATTATTTCGTTGCGGATTCTCTGTTTTAAGCTCAAACCGAATATTCTTCTCCCCATCGATCTTTGTGTAACACTTACTCTTTCTGCACTTTTTTCTGTAAGCGTGACAATTTCTAAGCCATAATTAGCCACCGGCAGTATGCACGTTTCATATACTTTCCGTTTGAGGCAAAGTGGTATTGTAGGGTTACTAAAAATGTAGTTCAGCCGGCTGAAAGCGGCCCATGTCAGTCCTATTCTTCGCGATATCTCCGCGGTCTGATTTTCTTTCCCTAGCCTTAATTTGTAACCCAGGTAGACGTAATGGTCGACGTTTTCTATTAACTGATTTTTTAAGGTTTTTTGTATATTTTCACGGCTCATTGTTTTCGTATTCTGAATATTCATTTGCAGTCCCACATCGGTTGATGCCTGTTGGAGTTGATGCAACATTGTTTCTATTTCCTTTTTGTCAGTACTGATCACTATAATGTCGTCTGCAAATCTCAAGTGGTTCAGGTATGTCCCATCTATTTTAATTCCTTTACCTTGTCAAGGCAATTTTTTGAAGACTGCTTCCAGAGCTGGGGTCAAGTAGGTTCGCAGACATCGGGTCTCCCTGTTGGACGCCTCTCTAGATGGGAATTTTGTCCGTTATCAGGTCAGTATCAATGTGTACTCTTAGGGATGCTTTTTCGTAGATATTGCTTATTAGTTTAAAGTATATCGAATCTATTCTAGCTCCATGTAGTACTCTAAGTACGGCCCAAATCTCAATAAAATCGAAGGCTTTTTCATAGTCTACGAAGGTCAGGTGTATGTCGATGTTCTATTCATTTGCCTTTTCGATGAGTATTTTCATCTCTTGTGTGTGCTCTTGGGTGTTGAAACCTTTGCGAAGTCCGGCTTGTTCCACTGGTTGGTAAGCGTCAAACTTTGATGTTAGTCTATTTATTATTATTCTAGAGAGCAGTTTGTATAAGTGTGACAGAAGGATTATCCGTCGATAGTTCTCAATATTTGCATCGTTTCCTTTTTTGTGTATAAGGGTGACTGCTGCGCTTCGCCAATCTTCAGGAATTTTACCCTCATTTAAGCATTTATTGAAGAGTATTCTTAGTGATTTGACCAGTGGATCACCTCCCTCATTTTTAACATTTCGCTGGTTATGTTGTCCTCGCCCGGGGTTTTTCTATTCTTCATTTGTTTCAATGCTGTTCTTATTTCTATGTTTGTTATATCCGGAATTTCTTCTGATCCGACATTCATAATCGTCGTTTTTGAATTTGACGTGTCTGAGATAAATGACTTTTATAATTTTTGGTAAAATTCCTTTCTTATGTTTGTGATGCTTCCTTCCTAATATTTGATATTTGTTTTTTTCCGTTTCCCCCTCGATTTGTTATTTCGTGGTACTTTCATGTTACTGTTATCTTCTATGGCTTGATGGATTATTTTGGTGTTGTAGGTTCTTAGGTCTTTACGCATTTTTCTTCTTACTATATGGTTGAGTTCTTGGTAGTGGATTGACTTTTTTCTGGTTTCGCGTCTTCTTTCCATCATCTTGACTTCGTTTGCATTGTCTTGTGTTTCTACTGCGTGTGCATACTTTCTGGGTCACTACTTGGATGTCTGAACATATTTTGGTCGATAGATCATCGATGTCCAAATTTATGTTATCTTCAACAGGTTTCAATTTTATTTTTTGGTTTTGCTGATATTCCTCTTTTTTGTTTGTAAGAGTTTCATTTGTGGGGAACCTGGTTTTGTATATGAGTTTTCCTCTTTCGATTTTATGTTGGAATATAGGTCTAGCCCGTAGCAGTCTGTGATTGCTCCCTGTGTCAAATTGGTTCAGAACGGAGATATCTAGGCTTATTCTTCTGTGCTTCGAGGGAATGTAGTCAATTTCGTTTTTATATCTCTTACATGGGCAAATCCATGTCCATTTGTGTTGGGGTGTTTTTTGTAAAAGGTGCTTAGACAGTACATTTTCTCTTCTGGGAGAAAATTTATTAGCCTTTCTCCTCTGATGTTTCTTTCTCCTAAACCAAATTTACCAATATATTCGCAATTTTCGTCTACCCATTTCTTTTTTACCATTTCTTCGTCTGTTGTAGTGCTGGTCGGTGCGAATAATTTTTTGAGTTTTAATTTCAGGTAAGTAGTTTTTTATTTATTATGGAAATTGATGAGTTGAAATCTCAACCTATGAGTCTGAAAGATACAAAATTTAGTTTTTTAAATAGTTTTGGTTATATAAATTCTTTTTTTTTGTAATTCTTTTATACCATTTTCATAGTCTTCCCCATCATCCCCCATCGAGTGCCTCGTTTTGCTTCTCAACGATGTGATAATATTTTTTGACTTGGTTTTCTACATTTTGTGTAATTTGTTAAATTTTTACATAAAATTATGATTTTATAACGCATGTTCCGTCCCATTACGCAATTTGGTAAATTTAATAATAAAGGTATTTAAGACATAACGATGTGTATGGGTAAGGTATGGGTGTAATCCGTCAGCCTTGCTTGTTCTAATTTTGAAATGTAGTACTGGTTTACCGTTCAGCTCGTTCATAGTTATTTTATCTCCGACTCACATAACGACGCCAACAGGTCTGAAGTGAATAGGTTTACCTTAATCAAAACTGTAGGTTTGTCTGAGAAGTCGTTTTAAATTATCCATGTGAACTTTCGCTTGCCATTGAATTAATTGTGTTGCCCTGTTGACGGACTTCATCAATTTTTCCTAGTTTTGAGAATTTATCTGTTTGATTTTGTCTGATATGTTTGTTAAAGCGTGTTTTTTGCTCTGGTTGAAAAGATCGGGCAAATTATAAACCGTTTATTTACAAGATCGATTTCAAAAAGCTTTATTTTTCTAGGACAAGACAAACGACTTCCACAGCGTGGTTGTGTACAAAGAATTAATCATAATGATGTCAGTGCTTGTTCGGATGTTTGGACACATCTCTTAGATGGAGTGGACTGTATAAATCGTTTTGATTGAACAAAACAAAAAATATGCAAATAACTTAATTTTTTTAAATCCACATGGTAACTTTGACTGTTCTCGCGGTGAGCTTGTGGTGGAATGCGCTTAACCCGTACAATAGTCTAATAAAAAATACCTATTTGTCTGCATGTGCGACAACGTTGCAGAGGGTGATTACTACTAAACACACTCCCCCTTTTTGAGCAATTGCTCAAACATTTCTAAAGTTTTAGAAAAGATTGTTCACTGCGTATTGAAAGCCGACACACTTTATTTATTGCACTTTTAAACGTACCGTGTTGTGTATTAACCACAGACTAATAGATAGGCGAAGCTGGTCATTCATTAATCCCAAATTGTTTGCGAGCAAAATTGAAGTCTATCGATCGTCGATTTATGAATGAAAAATAGGTGGTAGGGATAAAAGCACTAAAAGTGGGTTCCGATCGATATACAGTGGTACCTCGATTAATTTTTTTCTTCCGATGAGGTTTGGGAAATTCTCTCTTACGCACACCCAAAGCTGATGTTCTGACGCTCTGGGCTGTGTGGGACTTCAGCTTAGATGTTTACGAACTAAAACCCTTCCTCACCTCCGAAGTGGTGTTTGGCCTAGCCCCACGGTCATTTCTGTCCTATTGTGCCTTCGTATTTTACTCCATGTCTTATTACTCATTATCCATGTGTATTCAATGAATTTCAGAAGTTAGCAACCCGCCTTAGCAAGTTCCGCAGCAATCTCGTTTCCTTTGTTCGTGTTTGTCCCAGTTGCCTAAGTCAGTTTTACTCTGTTTGGGTTCCCAGTCAGGGTCGTAAGTTCTTTTACACAATCTAGCACACATTGTGACCTGATTGTGTACGATTCAAGTGCCTTTATTGCGGCTTCATCTCCGGTTACGACGGTAATATGCTTACGTGTGTAGGTTCTTTCCTTTTTCATTTTCATTTCATTTTCATTTTCCGGGCGCAATTTGTTACTGCTAGTATGCTTACTTGAAAAGCGGTCGTGGTGGTACCCAGGTTTAAGGTAATCCTTTTCCCGATTCTTCCTCTTTCTAGCCCCTGTGCCCGATGCTGCTTTTGTGCCTTCCGTATACCATACGGAGTCCCCTGTGATAGCTGAAAGAGTCGGTCCACCATCTCGATCCTCATCCAGAACATACGCTCTGAAAGGTACCGAAATGCTTTGAGTTTTAATTCGATCAGCTTTCAATCCCTACCTCGATATATGAGTGCCTTAATATACTAGTGTTGTGAGATACGAGCAGCCGAGCGAGCGATACATTTTGCAGCGTCTAACAGTTTCTCCCACCTTAGACTACACCTCAGACTGTGTGCTTGTTTCCCTCGTCTTCGAAGCATTTTTGATAAGTTGGGGTCCCGTTTTTGGCTTTTTGTGCATTTACAAAACATTATCTCATTTACTTGTATAGCCATGGGTCCGAAGAAGAGGATGATGTCTATTGAATGAAAGCGTGAAATCATAGAAAAACATGAGCAAGGTGTGCGAGTAATTGACTTGGCGAAGATGTACGGATGTAGCACATCAATGATAAGTGCTGTGCGTAAACAGAAGGAGTTGATAAAGGGTATAACGCCAGCTAAGGGCGTTACAATAATTCGAAGCTTCGAACCTCTTTCCATGAAAATATGGAGAAACTACTGATGGTGAGGGTGACAGAGAAGCAACTCCAAGGAGGAACCTTCACCCAAATATCATATGTGAGAAGCCAAGAGCCATTTACGGTGATTTGCTGAAGCAGATCCCACACACCTCCACAAATGAGGAATCGGTAGACTCGTTTAAATCCAGTCGGGGCTGGTTTGACAACTTTAGGAAAAGGACCGGCATTCACTACGTCGTCAGGCATGGTGCGGGAGTGAGTTCGGATATGAAGGCAGCTGAGGTTTACATCAAAACGTTTTCCGAACTGATAGAAGCCAAAGGATACATCCCCCAGCAAGTCTTCAACTGTGACGAGACAGGGCTTTTCTGGAAGAGGATGCTGAATAGGGCTTACATAACGGCAGAGGAGAAGACGAGGCCAGGTCACAACCCATGAAGGGTTGATTAGCTCTAGCACTTTGCGCCAATGCGAGTGGCGACTGCAAAGTTAATCCTCTGCTACTATACCATTCGGAAAATCCCAGAGCCTTTTAGTCACATAGAGAGCCTTAGAGTCACATAAGTTTCTAAAAGCAAAACTGCAAGTTATGTGAAGGGCACTTCCGAAGGGGTGGGTCACCAGGCAATTATTTGTGGAGTGGATAAACCTGGTGTTTGGTCCTTCTGTTAAAAATTATCTACAGGAAAACAACCTACCCATGCAAATCCCTTCTCGTCCTCTACAATGCCTCTGCTCAATCACCAAATCTCGAAGAGTTCAAGTTTGTAAAGATTCTCTACCTACCACCCAACACTACTCCTATGCTGCAGCCTCTGTATCAGCGGGTGATTTCTAATTTTAATAACCTGTACACCATTTTTCGGCGCTGCTTTGAGGTGGCGGAGAACACAAACTTTACCCTTCGAGAATTCTGGAAGGTCCACTTTAACATCGTGATATGCCTAAGAATGAGAACCTCTGCATAAAAGAAGCTCTGGCCTGAGGCTGAAGCTGAAAGGGCCTTCGAAGGATTGGAACTCGAGTCGTCCGTGGTAGGGGATATTGTTTTTCTCGGAAAATGCAAAATATAAATATAAAATACAAAAATGCCGATATTACTGCAAATGAGACTACTTTGCACCATTTCTTTTAAGTGTAACAGTTTGTTATTATCATGATTATCACTGATTAATATAGAAAATACGAGAATTTTTCAGATTTACGAGTCCTACGAGTCCATTTCTCTTTACTATAATTATAGATATACCTCTCATCATCGATGTTGTCGTGAGGATGATTTTATTATGTTTACTCGAAAAACCACGGCACTATTCAGAGTTTATCCTTGAATTATTAAAATTTTATTGTAACTGCTGCGAAAAATGGAAGTGTTGGTTGACGAGACCAACCGATCGCAGCACAATATAAACAAAGATTTAAATTTGACATGCCAATGGCTCGCTAATTAAAGATTAAACGTTAAAGGATCTCAATATAAATTTTGGTTATTTGCAAAATATTGTAATTTGTCTACTGTAGACAGAAACGATAGAAGTGTTAAGATGAATAACTTAAGAAAGAAGGCAAGAATCACATTAAGTATTTGAGAGTTGTATAAGATGTGGAAGTAAAATTATCAACTAGGCATAAGTAACACTGTGTTAAAGCTTTACGGGACTCGCGACTGGAATTTTACCTGGATGAGTGGAAACTTTACGAATTTTTACCTGTTACAATGAAATACACAGTTGAATGGTTAACAAACAACTAAATTCTATATTTCGTTTCGGCATCACTGCGCCAACTTCTGAAAATTCACTGAGTTACCCATGCCGATTCTGAACACATGCAGAATATTGTTTGGGCAAGTTGCACGAAAAGTAATAAAATAATTCAAACGAACCGATCTATAGTTAATATAAACTTATTGGCAAAACATACTGGCGAAAAATTAAGAAACTGGCGCAATACAGGAAGACTGGCACTACTGACACAATTGACGAAAACGGAATAGAACGCTACACAGACAAAGAGAAAGCGGACGCATTCGCCAGACACTATCAAAGGGCCTTCAGCACATCGACAAACCCTAACTTCGACAATGACAACTGGAACTTGATCAACGACTGGTACTTGAACTATTTTAACAACTCACCAAACTATGCCTGCACACTGATCACAGACACAGAGTACGATGAAGCCCTAGCGCACATCAAGAACACTGCACCGGGGAAAGATAAAATTAAGGCAAAAGTCTTGAAAAGCCTAACTCAAGAAACACACAAACTGATCCTAACTGAATTGAACAACTGCATCACAAATGGCAGAATCCCAGAAACATGGAAAAACGGCTTAATAATCCCTATACCCAAAAATGGACTGGACAATACACAACCGAGCAACTACAGACCAATTACACTACTTCCAGTACTAAGCAAAATTTTTGAATACATAATAAAGCAGCGGCTTGAAAAAGTGATTGGAAAATATATACCTACCTACCAATTTGGTTTCAAACAGCATCACTCGACTGTTCATCCGCTCTTTATTTTGGCCAACAATATACAAACTACCCACCTAACTGACAGAAAGACAGCTTGCCTGTTTATGGACATTAACTAGGCTTTTGACAGTGTCTGGCATAGAGGCTTACTATACAAACTATACAAACTACACACACCAACATATCTACTACACACCATAAAGAACTTACTAGAAAACAGACAACTACAAGTACGAATTGACAAAACACTGTCATTTTCTTTTTCCCCTGAACAAGGGCTCCCTCAAGGATCCCCGCTCTCACCGTTTCTCTACAATATATACTGCCATGACATATACAATTACAACTTACCAGACAAAAATCAAATCGACAGATCGGCATACATATTACAATACGCAGACGACACGGCACTTATTGTACATGACAAAACTACCGAGAGAGCAACGCAAAGACTCCAAACACTAACAAACAACACAATGACATGGTTTTATAAATGGAGACTAACACCAAACGCGTCAAAAAACGAACTTCTGCTCACAAACCACAGACTCAACGCTGATTCCCCTACAATAACAGCAGACGGCCAAACGACACAACCAAAAAACGACGTAAAATACCTTGGAATCACAATCGACCACAAACTTAGATTCACTAAACACATGCGAAACATCAGGGCAGAAACAATGAAGAGAGCGAAACACTTCCGCTCACTAACCTAGAAAGACAGAGGAATTAGCACAAACACCGCCACCAAAATATATAAAGCTATTTGTAGACCCTTGCTAGACTTTGGACATGTACTCATGACCAACGGAACAGAAAGGACAAAACGTTATACACAAACAACAGAGCAAATTGCACTAAGACTAATAACACGAATAAGACACCCCCAAAACCCACTACACAACCCCCCCACCCAACTACTATACGAACGCACAAACATGACAAAGATCTCTGAGAGACTCATACAGCTACAGACAAAATGGACAAACAACCCCTACAACTGGGCCATACTGAATCCCCTTTGTCTTACAAGACCAACCAGACAATCCCGCTTCCGTTTCCCTACATTAACGCTACTCGAACACTTACAAACGCAACGGACTAGTGGACAATAAAATAATTTCTTCTTGCCACTGAAATCTTATTTATTCAATAACATTGTTAACCTAGAATGGGAGAATTTTCATATTTGTTTTTTATCTGGATTGGGACTGCATGTATTAAACAAGGGCAGAAATACCGATAGGTCGATGGCCTTTTTTAGAAATAAAGATGTTTACTACTACTATAAACTTATTTTATCAGAATGACCCCTAGAACATCTGATATGGATTTGTCGGTGGAGTCGGTAGATTCGAATATATAAATATCCATTAAGCAGTTTTTAGTTAAGGATATTAAGTTAGTATTAAACTGCATTTCAATATTGTTATTATTTAATTTTTAAAATTGTAATCTTGTTTTCAGATAATGAGCGAGTACGAACAGATTCGCAAGATGTGTCTGAAACGAGGAGAGCTATGGGAGGACCCCGATTTTCCGGCCAATCAAGCTTCCGTGTTCTATCACCAGACCCCGCCATTTCAATTCACCTGGAAACGACCTAAAGTATGAAATATATTTAGTAACTTATTAGATGACAGGGAAATTCCTAAACTGATACTTTGAAAACTATATATAGAAGTTATTGGAACAAACACCTTAAAACAGCTTTCCTGAAGAAAGAAATTGAAATTTACATTAATACTCGGTAAAGTGAGTCCAGGGTTCTGTCAAACTTAATAATGTGTACAAACGTGTCACCATTATCTTTAACACATCGTTCCGATCGACTCTACGACTGTTCGTTACCGGCTCGTAATTAGGAAATTGGTTTTTGTGTTACTGTTGCTGTGCTAATTTAACTTACCGGTGTGTATACGAGGTGAAAGATAAACTTCTTATAAAACCTTTCGCGAAGAAACCATTCTAAATGTTTTTGCCTGGCAAGTACTGCGAGCTCATTTGCAATCACTCGATTGTTGTCCTTTTGGTCGAGGTTGGATCCTCCGCACAAAATTAAAATTCGTTCCCCTTAGTTTGTTGAGGAATATTTATAAAACTTTAGTTTTATTATAGAGACTTTAGTCACCATATATCTGACACCATATATGTGTTTGTCGGGCAGTTCTCGAAGTTCTTCCAAAGATTGTTTTATCAGCGTTCGACTCAACTGAATCAACTACCTCAAGATATGAAAGTTTATAGGGGCACTTCTTTGTACTCGATGATAAATCGTATATGCCTTTGATAAAACATATTTTATCAGTTCGCTTGCTCGATCTGAGCAGATTGAGATGCCATTAAACTTTTTTCGTATCATCACAAACGTTGGAGTTTTGCTGATTGGAGAGGAATTGACCAGATTGACAAATTATTGAGTTTCTTTGAAAAAAGAAAGTAATAATCCTGTCCTTTTGTGTTTTTGCTGCCACCAAAAATGAGTTGTTCCTTGTCATCACATTTAAAGAATTTTCTAGTTTTTGTCACCTTACATTATTCCCCAAAATTGCGTAAATCAATTGGAAGTGGTTGTTATACTTGACGGTTGGGATTGCTAGATCCCCTTGCGGGCGCCTGCCCAGGCGGCGGATAAGGGAACGCCTTCCAGACATGGGTGGTACCGGAGAAATCAAATATCCGGGGCGGACCAAAACTAGCAGAAGGACACCCTTTTGTCCTAGGGTTAACAAGTGGCCCTGAAGGCGAAAGAACACAAGAGAAGTGTCAACGGCTTAAGGATGCGGAAGGCATAGAGTAACCAGAGCATTAAAGATCCAAAGGATAAACTCTAGTATCATGGACCTCATTGCTCCAATCTGGTGTATAAGCTGAACCGACTTTGCTACGCTTTGCGACGTTTGAGACTTGTGTTGGACCCTTCTCAGCTGGTGTCAGTGTACCACGCATTTGTTCGTTCCAGAATACTTTATGGTATAATTCTTTGGGGTATGGCAGTGCATTCTCGTGACGTATTTTTTGGTCAAAAACGTATATTGAGATGCATGACCGGTGTTTCGCCCCGTACATCTTGCAGATAATTATATGGAAGATTAAACATTTTAACTGTTCCTTGTGTTTTTATATTTGAAATGTGTTTATTCGCCTTTAAAAATTATAAAAAACTACAGAAAAATAATCATTTCCATTACTACAATGTACCAAACAAGGCTCACGCCAGTCCAGAGCTTCAAGTTCCCCGATCGGATCTCCGGGCGGTCAGTTTTGAATGAGGTTTGAAGGTTAAGATTAGTACATGGAATGCGAAAACAATGGCCCAAGCGTGAAAAATCAACAACGTAATTCTGGAAATGAAAAGACTCGAAACAAAAGTTATGGGAATAAGTGATCTGACGCAATGGACCGGATCGGACTACTGTGATATAGACGAACATTGAGTATATTATTCGGAAATGTCAAGTGATGGATGCAAGCATAGTGTAGGGATTATGGCCAGTACATTACTTGTAGAATGTGCCACAACTTTCAAACCGGTATCAGAACGAGTCATGATTCTGGAAATTGATGCAAATCCTTCCCGAGTAAATATCATACAGGTATACGCGCTAACAACAGAGTATCAGGATGAAGAGACAACATCAATTTACTCACATATTGATAATATGAAGAAAAAACTACCAAAACAGGATCCGACAATAGTAATGGGGGACTTCAATTCAAATATCGGTAAGGGAAGAGAATACATAAATAGTTGTACCTCGGTGAAAACATACTCTGGGATTTACCTAAAATCAGGAATGTTCAATATAAGACCAAAGAAGGCAAAACAGAAAATTGTCAACAGAAATGACTTGAGGAAATTGAAAGAACCCCCGATAAGACAACAAGCAGAAGCAGGACTCAATGACGACCTTACAGTATCATCGGATTTCTCGACTATTGAAGAAGACATGAAAAATCTAAAAACACCAGAGTGAAAAATTTTAAGCATAAGGTATTGAGATGTGATAGATCCACGAAGAAATTGTGGATGACGACGGAAATCCTACAACTAATGGAATAAAGACGACTTGGTCAGAATAATCGTGATACGTATATACGTAAAGAACACCCAGAAAGCAATTCAAGCGAAAATTAGAGAAGCCAAAGAAAATGAACTAAAGAAGTAGTTCGAAGAACTAAAAGCATTTCAAGAGAAATTTGACAGTTTAAACGTTCACAGGAAACTAAGAGAAATGAGCGGAAAATATAAAACAAATACAGTAAATAGACTAGTAGATCGGGAGGGAGTCGTCATTGTCGATAAAGAAGAAGTTAAAAATATTTGGAAGGGCTTCGTTGAGCAACTGTTTCACCATGACAGTCCAGAACCGTACCGGAACGGGATTGAAGAAGAGTTAAGAGCGGCCATGAAAGCAGTAAACCATGGCAAGGCACCAGGACCAGATATCATAGAGGCAGAATTCCTGAAGCTACTTTATTGGGACATGAATGTTCTGCCTTTCGGCGACCTTCGCAGCTTTCGCCTTTAGGTCCAATCGACTCCAACCCGGTAGGGACACCACTACCTCGAAAAACCCCTATCACGGAACCCAAACTCCGTACCTTGGACCATCCTCCCAACCACCTAGCGGGAGGATGGGGTGCACCTGAGTTTTCCCATCCTTTTCTTCCTTCTGGCTTTCACGTCTCCGGCAATTCCTAAAAAGCAAGGATCGGGGCGGCTGCGGGCGTGCCTGAGGTCAGTCCAAACATTGCTCACACATCAATCCAAATACACTCAAAATTCCTCTAAAGTCCTCTAAAATCGCCTTATAGGTCGGCTTTCCATTCAGCCTCAAAAACTTCCAGTACAAACGTTTCCTGACTGCGTCATAATCTTGATTCACTGACTTCACATTCACAGATCTGACTTCTCCGCTACACATGCACCACCTATCCAAGACCTCCAATCCGGTTTTTGCGGATGTGGGCGACAGCTCTCCTGGCTCAATCTACCACCGCAACCCCGACGGGCTGGTCACCCATTTAGCTGACCATGCTGCTAGCAAGTTTTATGCAGGGTCGCTTCCAGGAAACACCACGAGAAGGTAGACTGAATTATTGCCCACTCTATTGGGACAGCTTAAATTGGCTGAATCGATTTTCAATCGAATTTATTACTCCGGTGATTTTCCCTCTCAATGGCTTAAAGCCGAATTTATCACATTGCCCCAAAAACCTGTAATACCCAAATAAGCCTAATGAGCCACATATTGAAGCTATTTCTAAAAGTAATACACAGACGAATATATAAACTATGTGAGGAACATATAACTCCAACTCAGCTAAGGTTCAGAAATGCACTGGTACACGTACACGTACACGAACATATAACCTCAACTCAGTTAGGGTTCAGAAATGCACTGGAAACACGCGAAGCCATGTTTAGCATTTAGGTATACTTTCAGAGGTTTAGAGACACAAATGTTGACATATACGTGTGTTTTATCGATCATCAAAAAGCGTTCGATAGATTACAACATCAGACAATGACAGACGTCTTGAAAAATATAGGACTGGATGATAAAGAGCCAAGAATAATTACAAACCTATATGGGGAATCTTCGGGGTCTTCTTCGTTGAGGTTGGGGGAAGAAAATTCGGATGAGGTCAGGATTCTACGAGGTGTAAAACAATGATGTAGACTGTCTCCATTGATCTTTAATTTGTATGCCGAACTATTTGGATAGACAATGGACGATGCTGACATGGGATTTCTATTAAAAGGGGAAATATTAAATAACATCCGATATGCAGATGACACTGTCTTGTTCACTGATACCCCGGAGGGTTTGCAGGTAGATAGGGTGACGATGAGTACCAACAAGTACGGACTAGACATTAATATAAGAAAAACAAAAACTATGGTTATAAGTAAGGCCTTATAAGAGTAACGGCAAGCCTAATGATCGATTGAGTAGATACACGTACCCTGGCACCAATATCAATGACCAATGGGACCACTCGCAAGAGATAAAGATCCGTATTGAGAAGGCCAGAGCATTGTTCGGAAATATTAAAATATTTAAGAACCACGACTTGACCTTAACAGCAAAGGTAAGATTCCTAGGCTGCTGTGTTTTCAGTTCTGTTATATGGGATGGAGTCGGAGAAAAAGATTGAAAGCCTTTGAGATGTGGCTCTATCGCCGGATACTGAGGGCGTTGTGGACAGACCGTGTAAAAATTGAAACGGTTTTACTCGGTTACGGTGATGAGAAATATAGACAGATATCGATTACTCCAAAATATCTAGCAGGGCAAAGTGGATGGAAAGAGAGGTGTAGGAAGAGGCCCAATCTGTTGGCTAAAGAACCGCAAAATCTGGTTTGCAGTGACCACCACACAGTTGTTCAAAGGCGCAGTAAATAAAGTGATGATAGCTAATATGGTTATCAACATCCGGAACGGATAGGACCAAATAGAAGAAGGAGAAGTTATACTTGGTTGTGAAGCAGATGTGCTTATGCCAGGATCAGACTTTGAACTGTTACCTGTCTTATACGCGTAAAGTCTTTCTTACAGTATCCCCAGAACACTACAGCATCAGATCTATTTTCTTAAGAAATTACATGTTTATGGACTTTCTTCCGACTGGCTGCAGTTTATCCGTTCACTTTAGCTCGTCGATTTCGGAATCCTACTCCAATATTTATAGTTTTCCTGAATCAGAACGACGTGAATAAATTTTGACTGAGGGAAATCGAGATCTACTTTTTGTGGTATAGGACTAATTTAACTTCTCTGCCGTTTGTATTTCACCTGGTCATCCCGTATGACGATCTTTGTATTGTGGATGTACCCACGCGATACCTCTCCGTCTCCACAACGGAAGTGTCAGTCGCTTTCTTGAGGTGCTAGAAAGCTGATCCTTCGATCCTCCACCGCATTAACGGAAGGTTATTTTGAACCTCCGCCACACTTTATTGGGTCTGACTTTGGCTTTTCCGCTAAGAGACTCCCTGGGATGTGAATGAGGGCTGTATTGTACCCCTCAAATTTCAGCTGCTTCTTCCCCATCAATGTTTTCAGCGTTGTTGTTCAAATGATTTTAACACACAGAGCCCTCCATTTGTGGGTGGTGGATGTTGGCTCCTATAATGAGATAAGCTTGTCTCCTAAAGGTTTGTCATTATTAAGTGGCAGTTTTCCATGCTTGGCATAACTTGACACACACTATACAATAAAATTGGCTTTTTGGTTCCCAAAGAAATGTGAGAGCACTCCACAGCCCTTATCTCGAGGCCGCAGCCACGCGAGTATTCAGGCTTCTTGCGCTGGGACAGTGTGCGCAAACTATGGACTCGGGTTTTTTCCATGTGGAGCTGGTGTGTTCCCGTGAAATGATTTGTAGTGTTTTACGTAGGAGGTTCAATTGCTTACGCATGCTTTCGTTCCTACCAAAGAGGTACAATCTGTTTGTTGTAGCTCCAAATTTTGATAAACACTTTAAAAATATACCCGATACCAAATAGCTTGATTTATTTTAGGATTTTTTCTTTTAGGATTTATGCCCAAGGCCGGGATTCATTCAAGATGGGCCCACTAAGTTTGACATAAGTCCAGGAAAAATGGGTAAGGATGTAAAAACTAGTGATCGGAACTATCGAAGTATTCGATAGTTGCAATTTATTCGAATTATTCGATAGCAATGTTTCATTCAGTGATGAGAACTGTCGAACAAAAACTATCAAATTATTCGATAGCAGTGTTTTATTCATGTGTTTTCTAATTATCCGATAATCCGATAGCTATAATTCCATTGCAATGAAAGAATTCAAATTTTAAACAAGTTAATTTTTCGCTTTTTAACCAAAGATATTATATTCATTCATTAAAATTGTTTTTTTTTTATTAATTTATTGAAAAAGTGCTATATCTGTATTTGCATTATGAATAAGTACCATTAGTAATAGTAATACTATGAAATACGACTCATTTGCAGAGTTATTATTATTTCATGTCAAGAAAAGTAGTAAATACAAATATTGAGATAAAATAAATATGAATAATTAACAATAGAAAAGAAAAATACAGACCTACATGGAAAAAAAGTTAAATAATTAATTAATGTTTAATTTAAAAAAAATAAAAATATTGTTTGCGCTTATTACTTTAGTATTACCATTTTAATTACCATTGATATTTACATTAGCGATACCTATTTATTCTGTCCATCTGAGACGAATCTATTCGCCTAGATGGCGCCCTTTTCAATTACTTCATCCGTCATACGTCATCCCCGAGAACGCCTCGTCTCGAGGTGGTGCCATTCTGACTCTCTTTCAAATCGTCAAGTGGTTCGGACTTCCTTTTGTAGTGGTAACGCTTGTGAAATACACCATTAAAGCAGCTTACCAGTGTTTCAATCAAAATACAGTCCACTTTCCAAAGCAATCCAGTACGCGTGTTTCAACAACCGACTACAAATTATTTTGGGTCTACAAAGGTTGCATAACCCGCACATTTTGGTCCTTCGAGCCGGATCCGAACCACGTGCACAGAAGAGGAGCAGCAGACATATTGTACAGCCAGAGTGAGTCAATCCCTTTTACCTTTTCCATAATTTATTGTTCACATTCAGTGTAAGTTTTTACTGAATGCGATTTGCAAACTCACTTAAACTGCTATTTAATTTGAGGTACCTACATACGTGTTTCATGCACGCATTTGTCGCCACATTTTTCTAAGCTAATTGATCTCTGAATTAATTTTCGTATACCTTCTTTCGTTTAATCAATAGCTTTTACGTTTCACTTGCAACTGCAGGATTTGTCCCGATTGTCTAACATTAACTAGTGCCGTTATTTCTTTACTTAATATCATGGACAATCTTAATCGCAAAAGAGGCGCCCTCAAAGGGAAATTGACCCGGTTTAGGGCATTTGTAATTAAGATTCAGGATGCGCATGAAAATCCTGAGCAGGTAGTTAGTTCTGTTCAAACAGTGCAATTACGAAAGCAGCTCGATTCTGCTATAACCTATTTGTCCGATTTTGAGGAACTTCATTTGGAAATACTCGAGCTTAGCACAGATTCAGATCAAGACAATGAGCAGTTAGAGATTTTTGAAAGTCAGTACTTTGAAGCCATTGCACAAGCAGAGGTTTTACTAAACATGCTTACACCTATTAATCCAAATCAAGATCCAACAAAGTCGCCAATAACGAGCTCAAACGGTTTTTCGGGACATTCAAGTGCTAACTCTTTCATAAAATTGCCTACCATCAATTTACCAAAGTTTCATGGTGATCTTGATAATTGGATCGAGTTCAGAGAAATATTCAGTAATTTAATCCATGAAAACGCCGAAATAAATAATATTCAAAAGCTGCACTACCTCAAAGCATCTCTTTTCGACGAAGCGGCGGAAATAATAAAATCTTTAGAATTTACTAGCGATAACTATATTGTAGCGTTCAATTCTATATGCGAAAGGTACAACAACCCCAGAATGTTTGTACACAATCACCTTAAGTCAATACTTGAAATTGAAACCTCATCAAGGGAATCAGCTACCAAATTAAGGAAAATGAACGATTCACTTTTTAAGCACGTTTCAGCACTAAAATCATTAGCTACAGAAGCTGAGCTTCTAGATGCCTTTTTAGTTCACGTAGTTTCAAAGAAACTGGACCCTACAACTGCGCGCGAATGGGAAACCTTCAAAAATAATTTAGGATCGCAGTTGCCAAATCTCGATCAATTTAAAGGGTTTATTAAAAATATAGCGAATCTATTAGAATCTTTGGAGTGCAAACAATCGAAACCGGCTAACGAAAAACCTAGAACGCATTCAAAAGCTTTTGTTTCTAGCAATCCTGTGTGTCCTTTATGCAAACAGCCGCATTATTTATCAAAATGTGACCGGTTCCACCAACTAACTCCTCAAGAGAGATTGGCCAAAGCAAAGGATTTAAAGGTTTGTTTCAATTGCTTATCTAAGGGACATTTTGTAACTCAGTGTCGTTCTAAATTTACTTGTCGTCTTTGCAAATCAAAACATCACACTAGCTTACACCTGAATTCAAGTCAATCAACAGCTCAAACTTTTCCTGTTTCCGCATCCGTAGAGGAACCAGAGCGCTCCTCAACTATTTCTGCATTTTCTTCGAATACGGCTCAAGTTCTATTACCTACCGCGTCTGCGCAGATCATTGACTCTTTTGGAAAACCTCATACAATTAGAATACTTCTGGATTCAGGATCGCAAACAAATTTCATTAAATCCAGTCTATGTAAAAGGCTGAATTTGCCCGTTGAGTCAGTCAACATATCTATTTCTGGATTGGCACAAGCCGCATCTCTGGCGAATGCTAAATGTGCAGTTGAAGTGCATGCTCATCAATCTTCTTTTAAAGTTCATCTCTCTTGTCTTGTTCTTGATGAAATTACAGGCAGTATTCCTGGTATCCAGATAGATATAGATAAATTCCAGATTCCGGAAAACTTGAAGTTATCGGACCCGTCTTTCTATAAACCCGGTGACATTGACCTTCTAATAGGCGCTTCGGCTTTCTTCAACATTTTGTGCATTGGACAAATTCGTTTGGGTCCAAATCTTCCAATTCTCCAAAAAACACGTTTCGGCTGGGTAGTTTCAGGCTCCATTGGTTTTCAATCTGATGTCCAAGTTCGGTGTCATCTAAGCCGCCTTAATGATCTGCCTGATCAGCTTAATAGGTTCTGGGAGCTCGAACATTATCCGGAGAGCAGAGCACTTTCTTCGGAAGAAAAGGCGTGCGAAGACCACTTTAGTCAACATACCCGCAGAAGTTCAGATGGTCGTTTTATCGTTTCTATTCCCTTCAAAGCTTCTGTCGAGTTGCTTGGTGATTCTTACAAAACAGCCGAGAAGCGATTTCTTTCCCTTGAAAAACGATTCCAATCAAATCCTCAGTTATATGAACGATATTCTAGCTTCATGAAAGAATATGAAGAATTGCAACACATAACTTGCCTTTCTGCGTCTGTCATCCCGTGTTTAACTCCCTCAAATTTACACGATGCTCTTATGTGTCTAGTTAAAATGTCTCAACATAAATATTTTCCCGAAGAGTTTGCCCGGTTGAAAGGGAAGGGTTCTGTAAAAGTTTCTTCGGCACTTCTAAGTCTTAATCCTTTCATCGGCGCAGATGGTATTATTAGAGTTGGCGGCCGGCTACTCCAATCCAATTTTCCCTATGAGAAGAAGCATCCCATCATTCTGTCTGGTAAAGATCATTTGTCTTCACTCATTGCTCTCGATGCCCACATTCGACTACTTCATGCTGGTCCTCAGCTGCTTTTAGCGTCTCTATGAGAGCAATTTTGGATAACATCTGCTAGAAACCTCTCAAGAAAGATTGTTCGTTCATGCGTTCGTTGTGTTCGACTTTCTCCAAGATTCAGCAAACCCCTCATGGGAAACCTGCCATTGCCTCGCGTTACTCCTTCTCCTCCATTTTACAAAACAGGAGTTGATTACTCCGGGCCTTTTTTTGTAAAGAACCAAAAAGGGCGCGGTGCCAAGACCTCTAAGGCGTACTTGTGCTTATTCGTGTGCTTTTCGACAAAAGCGGTTCACCTTGAGTTGGTTACTGATCTATCCATGGAGACCTTTCTCCTCGCCTTTCGTCGATTTGTTTCTCGCCGCGGTAAACCTGCACAAGTATATTCAGACAACGGCATAAATTTTGTTGGCGCGAAGTCGGAGCTAATAGAGCTGTCTAAATTTATAATTAATCATGGTTCCAAATTTAGCGAAACAGTCGCTAACGATGGAACTAGTTGGCATTTTATTCCTGCTCATAGTCCCCACTTTGGTGGGCTATGGGAAGCCGGAATTAAGTCTTCTAAGCACCATTTGAGGCGCGTGTTAGGTACCTCAATTGTCACATATGAAGAGTTTTGCACCTTGCTAATTCAAGTGGAGGCTACATTGAATTCCCGACCTCTCTCCCCACTCTCTTCTGATCCAAACGACCTCCAACTCTTAACTCCAGCTCACTTTCTGATTGGGAGGCCTCTTACGTCGCTACCAGATCCGGATGTAACGGAAATTGCGGAACCTCGATTGTCAAGATTCCAACGCGTTCAACAATTTCATCAACGCATATGGAGACGATGGAGCAAAGAGTACATATCCGAGTGAAACCAGGGACCCTTGTTTTGATCAAGGACGACAATCAACCTCCCCTTCATTGGAAGTTAGGTCGAATTGTCGCTATTCATCCTGGCAGCGATGGTTATGCGAGGGTAGCTTCTGTACGCACTCAGCATGGCGTTGTGCGTCGGTCCTGTCCGAAGCTTTGTCCACTGCCAGTTCCAGTTGATCCGCAGTCAGTGAATAGTGAACAAACTCAGTGAACTCTGTTTTGAGGTGTATTAGATGTTAGCTTATATGTGTAAAATCATATTTCTTATATGTACCTGTATATCTTTTATATTTCTTTATGTTTATTTCTTTATGTTCAAGCTTGTGTTTTGAAATCCTGTGTTTTCAAGGCCGGGGGCATGTTTGCGCTTATTACTTTAGTATTACCATTTTAATTACCATTGATATTTACATTAGCGATACCTATTTATTCTGTCCATCTGAGACGAATCTATTCGCCTAGATGGCGCCCTTTTCAATTACTTCATCCGTCATACGTCATCCCCGAGAACGCCTCGTCTTGAGGTGGTGCCATTCTGACTCTCTTTCAAATCGTCAAGTGGTTCGGACTTCCTTTTGTAGTGGTAACGCTTGTGAAATACACCATTAAAGCAGCTTACCAGTGTTTCAATCAAAATACAGTCCACTTTCCAAAGCAATCCAGTACGCGTGTTTCAACAACCGACTACAAATTATTTTGGGTCTACAAAGGTTGCATAACCCGCACAAATATCTATATTTAAAAATCAAACTTTGCAATCTTATTATATATATCTGATTTTTTTGAAGACAGTCTGTTCCAACGATAATTTGTAACTTGTCCAGTTTTTGAAAATAATCGTTCAGAGGGAACTGACGTTGCAGAAAAGGGTGAATACTTTTTGTATAAGGCATACAACTCTGGCATCTACTTCTCATGGTTTTTCCAGAAGTCCAGAGGATTTTTCGATCGATCATACAGTGTTGTTTTTAAATATTGTTTTACTTCTAAAGTAGCTGTAGCTTCTGGCAAGTAACAGGTTTTACCGGTGACACTTTGTTGCCAAACTATGCCCAAATATCGTCGAATTTTTTGCATTCCTCCATTTCTCCTTACAGTCTTTCTGCCCACTTGTCCACGTGGACTCCAGGTAGGGTGCCGATGATTTCATTACGAATTAAACATGACAATTTTTTCGTGAATGAAGAACTGTGCGCATGTAATTCTACCTCAAATTTGGAGTTGATGTTGATAGCAACCGTAGTTTTCGCGGAAATTGTTATATTGGCAGGTTGAACAAGTAATTTCAGTTTTTTACATAAATCAGAGCGTATGAAGTTCGATTGTGATCCGGAATCGAGAAGAAGTCTTACCGAATAAAAGTTGCCGAAAGAATCAGGGATCTTTGGATAAGCAGTGGGTAGTAAAATTTGAGTCGTGCTGGCTGAAAAAGCAGAAATGGATCGAGTTGAAACCAAATCATGAGAAGCTACAGAAGGAGAACTATATGGCTCTTGAGAGACGCAAAAAGTAGCTACTTCAATGTGCCAGAGATAGTGGTGTTTTCACTTGCAGCTGCGGCAAGTAAACTAAGACTGGCATTTTGGCACAAAATGACTTTTCGCTAAATAATTGAGGCATACTCTCAATTCACTATCCTTGGCAGACCTTTCCCTCGGAAATAATTTAATAAATTCATTGCATTTGTACAAATAGATAGATAGATAAAATTTATTATACATTCACATTACTAAATTCACAAACAAAGTTTGAAAAAAACATAAGTACAACTCCCATGTCTGGCCAGATGTTTGGCCGGTTGCCCTTTGCCCATGATCTAAATAGGCGCGCTAAGTCGTCCATTATCTGGGCAGTGCCCTAACATGGACATTCCCGAGCTAGCCATACGCACGACAACGTCAGGAGATAGTCTTGAAGTGGCGGTTTTGGTTTTATTCGAGGGGCATTCATTAAGGAAAAAAAGGTCTTCCTGAAGGGAAGCCAAAAACCCCTTTTGTTTCGACCTTTAAGTTTGATACTGTCAGCCGTGGCGTTAACCGCCGGCAGTTTCAACTAGGTGACCAAGTCCATCCGCCCCTGCCCCGATCGGTGCAAGGACCAGCCAACACCAACCAGAACGAGGCAGGACGAACCCGTCAAGTCATGTTATGTTGGATTTGTGCGTTTCCAGCCTGCTAGAAACGACTGTCTGCAACTGGCAGGCAATGTTTGTTTGTCGTCACGTACTGTCAGGGACAAAATCCTCATAAAATATGGGAAGTCGCTTATACAGGGGACCATGGGTTGGGCGATCGTTTGCTCTTACTTGGGTGATATTTCGCGTAAGGACTGAGCCTTGCACTCCGCTATGATAAAATTTTTCAGCGATGGTATCTATATAGTCGGCTATATAGGCCATCCCTGTAGCTTCGTGCATTTCGGTCCATAATGCTGCTGCAGTATCCTATCAACGAAGCCTTCGTGTACTTCAGCGTGAAAGACTGACAAAGGTGATTCTTTTTAGACCACCAATCAGCATTGTGTGATTGCTGGGTTTTCCAGCGATCACAATTGATGGCGGCTTTTCTGCCTTCTTGGGCTTGTTTGCAATTGGTGTAAGGCTCTCAGCAATTACTTCCCGTTCACTCCCTACGTTGGAGTTGGGAAGTGTTGGAGGCTCATCAACGATTGGCGGCTGGATGGGCGTGAAACGGTTTTTCAGCGTCGTGGAGGCCTCTGGGCCCCCAATCAGCGTACCCCACGCCACAGTTTTCCGCGGAACGACGAATCCGTCAGCTGCTGTGCCCGCTGGAGTCGCTTGTGATGCTGCTGGTATTGTTTTCTTCATCGCTGATTTTTTGGAGCCGGAGTTGGTGACGCTGGTGATGTTGGGTCAGACTTGGGCACCCAACCCCTTTTCTTGGTCCTGGGCCTAAGAAAATAGCTCCCTTGGGAGCCCTGATCCGACTCGGATTCCAGAGAGCTTCCGGGATTCATCACACTTATCGCGCAAACCCGGTAGTTCCCCGATAAGGAATGTTTTAAATGTTATTTAAAAAAAAACGCACAATACAGATAACGAACAGAATTTTAACTTGATTTTAGCACGCACGATTTCGCTTCGCAGCACGTCCACTCTCGGCAAACAACGATGCGAGACTGCATTTGTACAGAAAATGAGATTGCCTACATAGGATGCAAGTCGGAGCAATTGAGTGGAAAGTTGTAAAATTAGTTTTAGGCTTTCCCTAGAAACTTTGGTTTGGCGGGGCGCCAAGGAGTCTGACAGATTTGCAGTATTTTTTCAAAGTCTCTAAATTGATTAAGATTGGGTAGCTGCGTACCCGTATTATTTTTTAAAGTTTCTTATTGACGAGAAGTTGTTGCATCAAATTTTCTGGAAATCATGTGGATGAGCAATGTATCGAATAATGCAGCCTCTGTGGCAAGAGACTCGAGAGCTGCAACATGTATGAAAAGTGTATCGTTAATTTTTCTCAGCTGTGATGGAGATTCTTTATTGAGGCTCTCAATTTCAAGTTTCAACTTAAAATGATCATGCACTAACATACGCGAGTTATTAAATCTTTCACAAAGTAAAGTCCAAGCGACTTGGTAGTTGCTCACCATAAATTCCAAATATTTAATGATGTCAGCCGCTTCACTGACAAGAACAGCTTTCAAATAATGCAATTTCTGAAGTTAGAAATTTTGTTCTTTTTGATTTAATAATTTGATATAATAAAAAAATCAGGAAAAACCGAAAACTTTTGCGAACATGATCGTCTTGACTCATCACCTTTGATCCCAAGAGGTTCAAACTATTTTAATATGTTT
This sequence comes from Dendroctonus valens, assembly GCA_024550625.1. Classification (NCBI taxonomy): domain Eukaryota; kingdom Metazoa; phylum Arthropoda; class Insecta; order Coleoptera; family Curculionidae; genus Dendroctonus; species Dendroctonus valens. The sequence goes on along the minus strand of JAJTJO010000068.1, from coordinate 1,600,446 downwards.
TTTAATAGGTTGTAATTTGTATTTTAATACGTATATTTTAACAAAGATTCTTGTTTTTAAATATAATGACGATTTGTGAATGTATATTTTAGGCAAACTGTTGATGGTGGAGAAAGACACCGAAATGTTTTAATAATGGAATAATAAACAACATAATTGACTGAAACCCAACTATTTTTATTATAACGAAACATTTTTAATTTGTAATAAGATTATGTACTTTATTTTCAGGAGACAGGTGGCTGGTGTCTTGTTTAGGAGTTTTGCACCTTAACAGAGGGTTGTTTTATCGAGTGGTTCCTGCCGATCAGTCATTTGTGGGAGATCAATACTGTGGACTTTTCCGCTTTAGGTAAAATGGTTCTATATATTTACATATGTTCAATATGTAAAAAGTATGTTAAACGGGAATGGGGGTCAAGTGGCACATCGTTTTAAAGGGCGTTCAATTCTCTTTTTAGCGGAATGACCCTCCTCTGCCTCTTCCTCGCTACGCCCATGGGTGGCACCATTTCAAACCTTATTTGAAAATAATTATTTGTAAATAACATTTCGATGGTACTACGAGTACCTCGTTAATTTGCGTTGATTCGTTTTTTTTATTCCAAAATCATGGTCAGAAAATTTAAAAGATATAGCCAAAATTGGAATATTATTGTTAATTCGCTTTCGCTTCTTGGACGGTTCAGTGATAACTTTTATTAAGTGCATAAACTGTGAGAATGGTTTATTCTCTTCAGGAAAGAACAGAAATTATTTTCATTTATGGAGAGGTTAGAAAGTGCGCACGACGGACGGCATTGGTTTTCAATGAAAAAATCGGAACCATGAGTCACAGATATGTACTGGATTTGGTAAAAAAGTTCTCCGAAACTGGTTCGGTGAGTAATCGAAATAGAAACAACCTACGAGTGAAGAATGAAGGAGCTCAAAATGAGGTTTTGGGATTATTTGCTGCAGAGCCCACCAACTCTTTGCGGACAGTAGCAGAACAGATAGGAATATCACACCAGACTGTAAGAAAAGCATTGAAAATGCATGAACTCTATCCATACAAAATACAGATACTTCAAGAACTTGATGACGATGATTTTGATAGAAGAATAGAGTTCTGTGAATTCATGAGTCGTCTAGTCAACGCCATCCCCAATATTCTGCCGTATATCTGTTTCAGCGATGAATGTTCATTTTTTCTAAATTGAAATGTTAAGCAAAATTGTCGATATTAGAGTGACGAAAACCCGCATATTTTTCGAGTAAGACGTACACTATATCCAAATTAAAATAAAATTCCGGGGTTCCAGTCAATTATATTATTTATTATTGTATCAATACAACAAATACGTTTCGGTGTCTTTCTCCACCATCATCAGTTTGTCTAAAATAAACATACATTTAATACACTGTCAATAAATATAAAAAATAAAAAAAACATGATTCTTTTATCACAGCCTATCATATACATACTAAAAGACAGCCAAATTACAATATATTAAAATATACTAAAACAGTTTGAAACTCATAGGAGAAGAAGGTGATGAGTCAGGACAATCATGTTCTGGAAAAGACTAGAATGTGTTATTCAGAGCTTTAAACTTTTACTTACATGCATGGCTGTCATCGCTATTTTCAATTTTGGCAACGAAATAAGAATATTAAAATTTGTCCAACCCGAGCGAGAAAGTAAAAAAACTGTTTATAATGTTTCTTTTACAATCCTCCTTCCCTAAACAGCCCTCTGAGCGACTGGCTGCGTTTTACTATTTAGCTGAACGACAAAGTGCACATTTTCCAAGTGTATATCCACCCTCGCTCCAGCATAGAGCAGAACATTCTAACCAAAGCAAGTTTATATAAATATGCTATAATTATTAGAGAACTTAACATAAACAAAATGAAAAAGAGACAAATAAACAGTTTTTTTACAAAACACAGATTTTATAAGACGACACACCCCATCGACATTTTTGATGCCCGAGAACCAAGACTCAACACCAGACGTTTTACTACATACAGCAAACCTTACAAACAACATATACACGATAAGATTGACCAACGAACTCGCATCAGACCATTTGGCTATGACTTTTAACTTCAACTCACAACAGACTCAACCACACAAAAAACAATACCCACAGCAAAACCCAGCCCCAAAACTCAACTTAAACAAGACATCAAAATTCATCATTTTTTAGTAACTACTTCTTATAATATTTTTAGCATTCCCCAATGAATCAGCCATCCGAGAGAAAAACTCTACCAATCTTGATTCAGCCTGAATATAAACCAATCTATATCCAGCTTCCGGTCGTTTGAGCCAGCGTGTATATCTGTCGCAAACTAATTTTATTTTTTAAGAATGAATTTAGGTTGTCATAAAATTATTTTGAAACTGTTGAATTAAGTAAGCCAACGGCAAAGCATATCGCAGACCTTGATTTGTGTATTTTTAATAGCTTGTTTGAAATTTAGGATATGGTGGAGTGGTGAATGGTCTGAAGTACTGGTAGATGATCGGCTACCGACCGTGCACGGCCGACTTGCTTTTCTGCAGTCTCAAAACTCTGATTATTACTGGCCAGGTCTGTTGGAGAAAGCGTACGCCAAGTAAGTATTTCTAAAATATAACTTACTCACCGAAAACAGTGAACATCGTTGTGTACTGCTTCAACATGTTCAAATCACGTTTTGTAATTCTTCTTCTTCCTATTGTAATAGGCGTATCCCCTTTGAATACTGCAACTTATGCCTCCTGTAATCCGGACATCCAACTCTCCCGCCTTCTTTTTGGCGGTCACCCAGGTAGTCGGGAGGTGTTGGGGTTTTGTGTTCGTGCCCATCTTGTCCTGCACCTCAGGTTCCTCTCTTATGATGTGGTTCCTCATTCTATCCTCCAGCGTAACTCTTTGTATTGCGCTTAGTACTTTCATTTCCGTAGCTCTTGTTGTTGATGTTGGTCTTTGGTGTTTCTGCTGATGTTTCTCTGACGTAGGTAAGTATGAGCCTGACGCATGTTTTGTAGATGCGGAATTTGCTTTGCCTTGACATGAATTTATTTCTCCATATCACATCTCTTAGGTACCCGGATATTCGGGGGCCTTGATTGTTTGTGCCCTTGCTTCTTCCGGTCGGTTTCTATCTCTTCATATGTTGGCGCCTAAGTATTTAAATTGTGATACTTGTTCGATAGTTCGGTTGTTCGCCACCAGTTTACATCGTATCGGTTCATTCGCGATTTCCATTAACTGCGTTTTTTCTATCGATATTGCGTATTGAGACTATTCGATGTTATTTCTAACTTGTCCAGGAGTCGCTGTAGATCGTGCTCGCTCTCTACCATCAATACTGCGTCGTCCCCATTGCACAGGATTTCCAAGGTTCTCTACTCCATTATCTATCCGATATTTAGTAGTTTTTCCTTATTTATTATCTGGTCCATGTTGATATTAAATAGGTAGGGCCTAAGGCTGTCTCTCTGTTTGATTTCGCTATTAATTCGTACGTTCTAGGAGAGACTGTCCTCTGGTTTGATTCTGTTTGAATTCCGGGTATTAAGTGTTATTACTCTGCCATATCCTTCGTTTATGTTGTTTAATATACAGTTCCTGGTACAAGTTGTCTGCCTCCTCTGCATCCTCCCCGGTTTGTGTGAAGCAAACTCATCGTATCCCACAACAACAACAATTCCACTAAAACTCAGAAATAAGCAGGTTCTATAAACAGCATTAAGAAAAACTTTGACAACTGCCATTATTGACACTGGCATTTGCCTCGTCGTCCAAAGCCTACTCGTTCAAAGCGGTCACATGTCGTCTCGACTTGAAAAAATTAATAATTAACCCTCTATATTTCATTGAATAGTTTAGCAAAACATAGAATGTGCTATATTTTGGGAAAGGTAATTTCAAGCGCAAGTTTTAAATGTGATAAAATATACAAGGTGTCGCATATAAAAAGATATGTATTTTTTGTTATTAACTCGGAAAGTATTTGCTTATCCCAAATGAAACTTACATTATTGGATACTACTTAAAAACGTGATTCGGAAATGTTTCCGTAGAAAGTTAAAAAAATCACAGGAAGGAGTCAGAGAGCCTTTCCAAAAGTGCATATTTCTGGAAAGGACTCTATATCTCTGAAACCGGTAGATATATTGACATATGGTTTTCGTCATTAATTTTCTCATATAAAATCGAGTCTCAGACACCAACATCAGTTTTCATGCATCTGCTATAGAAACAGGAGTTTCCATTCAAAAGTGTCCAATTTAGCCCACTCTGTACATGTTTGTCAAAGCATACATTTTTGCTTTTCTTAATAGTCTTCTAAGTTTTATACATTGTTGGTATAATATTTTATTATGCAAGGATCGATTAGTTCTCAGTGCTTTCACTAACAGAGGAGGAAGAAAAGCGGTGAAATTTTTCAGCACCTAATGAACCCCTATAGTAGTCCACCTCATGCACCGCTCAGGAGAAGACCCCATTGTTCGTCCAGAATATAATCCAGATAACCGAAGATAGCCATCCACCTTCTTTAATGCATTGTGACTGAAATTCAGATTTAAACGTGTTTCGAAACATGACAGTGCATTCTTGGCCAATGGGTCCCTATATTTCTCCATGAATATGTATCAAGAATGACATAGCAGACATAAATATATATTTTTTAATTTACACAGTATACTAAAATGATAATCGTGTTTCCACAGATTGCATGGATCTTACGAAGCATTAAAATATGGTTCGCTACTGGATGGATTGGCAGACCTAACCGGTGGAATTACGGAGTGTATCCCAATTGAGGACGGTGATACGTCATGTTTTAAGTATATAAAAAATATATTATTTTGATACAAATAACTGTTTTGAAATTTCTTTAAGGTTACTACATAATCTGCTCAGTATGACTTCAATCGTAACGTGCGCAGTACAATTAAATATTACAGGAACAACGAATGAGAAGCTGATTAACGGAATACAACCGGGCATAAATTATCGGATTAGTGCAATAGAACGGTAGGTATTTATTTTTCCATTTCCGTTTTAGTCTTTTTCTAATAGAAAAATGCCTAACGTCAACATGTCAAAATGACATGCGATCTCTGCTGATTGCTTGGCGACATGTAAGTACTTGCCGAAAAGCCCCCACGCGGATGATGCACAAATTTAGTAGTAGTAAACATCTTTATTTCTAAAAAAGGCTATCGACCTATCGGTCTTTCTGCCCTTGTTTAATACATGCAGTCTTAATCTAGATAAAAAACCAATATGAAAATTCTCCTATTCTAGGTTAACAATAGTAGTAGTAAACATCTTTATTTCTAAAAAAGGCTATCGACCTATCGGTATTTCTGCCCTTGTTTAATACATGCAGTCCCAATCTAAATAAAAAACAAATATGAAAATTCTCCCATTCTAGGTTAACAATGTTATTAAATAAATAAGATTTCAGTGGCAAGAAGAAATTATTTTATTGTCCACTAGTCCGTTGCGTTTGTAAGTGTTCGAGTAGCGTTAATGTAGCGAAACGGAAGCGGGATTGTCTGGTTGGTCTTGTAAGACAAAGGGGATTCAGTATGGTCCAGTTGTAGGGGTTGTTTGTCCATTTTGTCTGTAGCTGTATGAGTCTTTCCGAGATCTTTGTCATGTTTGTGCGTTCGTATAGTAGTTGGGTGGGGGGTTGTGTAGTGGGTTTTGGGGGTGTCTTATTCGTGTTATTAGTCTTAGTGCAATTTGCTCTGTTGTTTGTGTATAACGTTTTGTCCTTTCTGTTCCGTTGGTCATGAGTACATGTCCAAAGTCTAGCAAGGGTCTACAAGTAGCTTTATATATTTTGGTGGCGGTGTTTGTGCTAATTCCTCTGTCTTTGTAGGTTAGTGATCGGAAGTGTTTTGTTCTCTTTATTGTTTCTGCGCTGATGTTTCGTATGTGTTTATTGAATTTAAGTTTGTGGTCGATTGTGATTCCAAGGTATTTTACGTCGTTTTTTGGTTGTGTCGTTTGGCCGTCTGCTGTTATTGTAGGGGAATCAGCGTTGAGTCTGTGGTTTGTGAGCAGAAGTTGGTTTTTTGACGCGTTTGGTGTTAGTCTCCATTTATAAAACCATGTCATTGTGTTGTTTGTTAGTGTTTGGAGTCTTTGCGCTGCTCTCTCAGTAGTTTTGTCATGTACAATAAGTGCCGTGTCGTCTGCGTATTGTAATATGTATGCCGATCTGTCGATTTGATGTTTGTCTGGTAAGTTGTAATTGTATATGTCATGGCAGTATATATTGTAGAGAAACGGTGAGAGCGGGGATCCTTGAGGGAGCCCTTGTTCAGGGGAAAAAGAAAATGACAGTGTTTTGTCAATTCGTACTTGTAGTTGTCTGTTTTCTAGTAAGTTCTTTATGGTGTGTAGTAGATATGTTGGTGTGTGTAGTTTGTATAGTTTGTATAGTAAGCCTCTATGCCAGACACTGTCAAAAGCCTTGTTAATGTCCATAAACAGGCAAGCTGTCTTTCTGTCAGTTAGGTGGGTAGTTTGTATATTGTTGGCCAAAATAAAGAGCGGATGAACAGTCGAGTGATGCTGTTTGAAACCAAATTGGTAGGTAGGTATATATTTTCCAATCACTTTGTCAAGCCGCTGCTTCATTATGTATTCAAAAATCTTGCCTAGTACTGGAAGCAGTGTAATTGGTCTGTAGTTGCTCGGTTGTGTATTGTCCAGTCCATTTTTGGGTATAGGGATTATTAAGCCGTTTTTCCATGTTTCTGGGATTCTGCCATTTGTGATGCAGTTGTTCAATTCAGTTAGGATCAGTTTGTGTGTTTCTTGAGTTAGGCTTTTCAAGACTTTTGCCTTAATTTTATCTTTCCCCGGTGCAGTGTTCTTGATGTGCGCTAGGGCTTCATCGTACTCTGTGTCTGTGATCAGTGTGCAGGCATAGTTTGGTGAGTTGTTAAAATAGTTCAAGTACCAGTCGTTGATCAAGTTCCAGTTGTCATTGTCGAAGTTAGGGTTTGTCGATGTGCTGAAGGCCCTTTGATAGTGTCTGGCGAATGCGTCCGCTTTCTCTTTGTCTGTGTAGCGGTCTATTCCGTTTTCGTCAATTGTGTCAGTAGTGCCAGTCTTCCTGTATTGCGCCAGTTTCTTAATTTTTAGCCAGTATGTTTTGCCTTTGTCCTTCTGTATTTCTTTACATGTTTCTAGCCATTTGTCTTGTCGGTATTGTCCAATCATAGTTTTAATGTTTCTGTTAAGTTGGTTCATTGTCTTTTTTAGGTCGTTATTTTGAGTGTTTGTATATAGTCTATACAGTTCTCTCTTATGTTTTGTTAGTCTCAGTATGTATTTGGGTAGTGTATGTCGGTAGAAAGCATTTTTTATTTCCGGGCTAAATTTTCCTATGGCTAGTGAAAGTTGTTGTTGTATGGTTTCTATTGAAATGTGCTGTGCTTGTGATTGAATGTAGTCATGTATATGTTGTTTCACTTTGTCTATGTCAGTCTTTGTTAGGTTTAAGTTTTTCTCTATAGGAGGTGTATTGGAGGTAGGCTGCGTATGTTGTAAGTCTATGTTAAACGTAATAGCCAGGTGGTCGGATCCAAGTTCGTTGGTTAAGTTTATGTTGTTGATGGTGTTTGTCAAGTTTTTTGTGTGCAGTAGAACGTCTGGTGTTGAGTCTGGATTTGCGGGCATCAGAAAAGTTGGTGGGATGTGCTGTTTTATAAAGTCGGAGTTTTGCAAAAATCTTTTAAGTTGTTTCGTTTTGTTCGTGTTCAAGTTAAAGTCGCCTATAATTATTGCATATTTATAGATGCTCGCCTTAGTCAGTATGTTTTGTTCTAGGTTGGAGTGTGGGTGCACAAATTTAATTGTAACAGATTAATGTTCTTGTTTGAGCGTTTAATCGTGAGTGAGTTTGTTCTAGAGTCCAACCCCTTCTTCTTCTTCCGGTAACTTGTCCGATCATCGGACGTTGGCAATGATATTGGCTGTAATCACTCGGTTTACCGCAGCTCGGAACAGTTCAGCAAATGTTTTGCTATACCAGACTCGAAGATTTCAGAGCCAACATGTTCTTCTTCGTCTTGGACCCCTACTTCTCGTAATCTTACTCTGCATCACTAAATGAAGGATGTAATATTTCTCTGGGTGCCTCATCACGTTGCCGGAATATTAGTGTTTTCGGCTTTTTATTGCTTTAATTATCTTTGTGTTCTTCTTCATACGCTGTAGAACCACCTCATTTTTTATTCGGTCCAACTAGCTAATTCGGAAGATCCTTCTTTAGACCCACATTTCAAAAGGCTCCAGTCTCTTTAATAGTGTGTCACCGTCCAGCTCTCCACTCCATAGGGTAATGTGGAGAATATGTAGCAGCGTGTTAATCTTATTTTAGCTTTAAAGTGATTCCCTTTGTTGCAGATAATTCTTTTCAGTTTAAAGAAGGCGGTTCCGAGGATCTTAATTTCTTTGCTCATGTCCCAGTTGTTATTGATATTGGCGCCGAAATATGTGATGTTAGCCTTTTCCAGTTGTATCCCGACTGCGCTGATTTATATTGATGGTATTGGTGTTCTGTTGACAACCATACATTTGGTTTTAGAAGTATTAAGTTTAAGTCCGTATTTGTTACATGATTCGGTTATTTTGTTAATGATTGATTGCAGTTCATCTTGACTAGCCGCAAATTATAACGGTGTCGTCCGCATATCTCAAATTATTGAAGCTAATTCCATTAACTTTAATACCACCGTCCACTCCGTCCAAGGCTTCTCTGAAGATATTTTCAGAGCAGATATTCAATAATAAGGGGGACAGGATGCACCCCTGCCTTACTCCACGTCGTTTGTCTACTTCTTCTGATGCGTTCTGGCCTAGTCGATTGATGCCAATAAAGATTCGCGATCTTGACCGATAGAAAGCCTTCTCGTGTTAGACCCGATAGAAAGCCTTCTCAAAGTCAATAAAACATAAAGACTGGTTCTTCCATGTCTCTGCATCTTTGGACTAAGACCTGAAGGCGAAATAGTGCTTTTCCGGTTCCAAGATTATTACGAAATTCAAATTGTGTTTCACTTAACTGTTCTTCTATCTTGTAGTACAAACTACTGGGCGGGATTTGCAGGAAGACTTTAAGTACGTGACTCATCAGACTGATAGTGCGGCAGTCACTGTACTTCCTTGCGTTCATCCTTTTTGGTATCTTCACAAATGCTGATAGAAGCCAGTCTGTTGGTATATTTCCTGTTTCATACATTTAGTCTGGTCCGGTTGCCTTTCTATTTTTAGATAGTTTTATAGCTCGTTCGCGCTTCTCTAATGTAATTTTTGGTCCAGACGTCATATCGTCCAATACTGTTCCTGTTCTTTCGTCTTCAAACAGCTTTCCAATGCATTTTCTCCAACTTTCTAGTTTATCATGCTCATTGACGATAATGACCCTGTCTGTCAACTAGATTATTTGCTGTCGATCTGTATATTCCTATTATTTCTTTCAGCCTTCTAAACATACTGAAAGTGTCATTTCTTTTCTGTAGTTCTTCGACTTCAGTGCATTTGTTACTATGCCATGTTTCTTTATGGCACACGTACCTTCCTTCTGATTTCTCCATTAATCCTCTTGTATTATTCAGCGCTTTAATTTTTATATTTTCTTCTTAATCCAAAAGATTAAGTGCGATTTCTTCTGTCGTTCATCAAGCCCAAGATTTCCTCGGTCATCCATTGTTGTTTCGTTTTTTCGACCGTTTAGATACCTATTGGAGATTCTTGCATTCTTGTTCTGAACTGCTTCCAGTGATCTTCGATATTTTGTGTGCTTAGATTTTGGGTGGTTTTATCGATTTAATTTTGCAGCTTATTTTTTAGATTAAATGCGATTTCTTCTGTCGTCCATCAAGCCCAAGATTTCCTCGGTCATCCATTGTTGTTTCGTTTCTTCGACCGTTTTGATATCCATTGTAGATTCTTGCATTCTTGTTCTGAACTGCTTCCAGTGATCTTCGATATTTTGTGTGCTTAGATTTTGGGTGGTTTTATCGATTTAATTTTGCAGCTTATTTTTTTTAAACTTTGTATTTATAATTATCAAAATTTCGTCAACATTCTATTGAAGAAATTCCTTTTCAATAATGAAGTTTAGGATTTTATACGCAAGTTATATTTAGAATTTGGAGTAGAGTTAAAAAATATAATAATATATAGGGTGTTTCATTTAAAATAAGCAAGTTGATGACCGGTGGGCACCCTATATAGTCGGCTATATATGACACCCCTATAGCTTCTTCAGTTCAGTTTTTCTAGTGTCAGCCTATAACACGCCTCTGCTAAATTGGATGGTTTGGACATATGAGCTTGGCGGTGGCTCTTAAGAATTCCTTGGACTCTTCATTGAACGAATAAGTTAATACTAAGAAGAAGAGCTAAAAGTTAAAAATATACTGTCAACCATAGTCAGACGAAGAATTCTCAAATATTTTGAACATGTGAGCAGAAAAAGTGATGACAATCTTGAAAAACTTGTAATCCAAGGAAAATCGAAGGAGTGAGAAATAGGGAGCGCTCGCCCAAACGCGGGTTGGACCAAGTGAAGCACTTCACTGGGAAACCTCTTCAGGAAAGTATAAGATGTGTTCCAAATAGAGACAAATGGAAAGGAATTACAAACACCATAACGTGAACGACAAACATAAGGTCGCGACACTTCAAGTAAACAACTAGAGAAAGAGAGATTTTGGAAGGAAATTGGTCTACAAGAAGCGGGATCAGTGGGGCTTTTGCCCGGCTTTAAAATATGAATAATTACGTCGTTTTTTCAAGCCTGTGGGAAATGCTGCAATTTCAGGACTGCGTTGACCATTTGCAATATCAGTACAATAGTTTTCTGCGGAACGCTTTTAAGGGAAATATATGGAATGCCTTCTGGCCCTAGGGCTTTTCGACTAGGGAGGCTCCGAAAACGCGATTGAATCTCCGGCAGGGCTGTAATATAGGAGTGCATAATCGGGGGTAGTATAGGGTACGTTCTACCAAAACATCGGTCTGTTATTTGATTAAGTCATTTCGAAGGGCCGATTTATAATAATTTCCGAATGACTAAATTTCATGCTGTATGTCTCGTGCAAGCTCTGCTGCCCTAAATCGCTACCAACTCTTCCTGATTCGACTTTTCGCATTAATAAACTCCAAAATTTCCTCAGCAAGGTTCAAAATATGCTTTATTGCCATAGAAAATTTACAAATTTAATTGACAATTAATGGTTGTCACGCTGAGGCCTCTTCGGAACTTTTTTGACCAAAGCTTGCTGTGTCCTTCGCATTCTCAAACGTTTTGCTGCACCAAGCCCTCGAGCTTCGACAGTAGCAACCGGGCCCAGACTAGACGTCAGGTCTTGTAATCGTTTTCAGTAAGGTCAATCAGTTCAGTAAAGTCCATAATTGAAAAACCTTCCACTTTGGAGCAATCAAAGTGGCTCAATACTTCTCATCGAGTGAAACTGACAGAATATGACAGTGCTTTTGTGAGTCCCATAATGGAGTATATCTCCGCCGAATATTAAAAACATGTTGAAAATTAGTTACAGTCGATTTACATTCTATATGAATATATTGTTTTCAGCCTAAACACCTGCAGTAATGAGTTCGTTGATTTGATAATCCTACGAAATCCAATGGAGGATGGCGAATATACTGGTCCATTCGCTCCCGGCACGATTGAATGGTCTGATATTCCTGCGTTGGAGGCAACTCGCATACAATCGTGCTTACAAGAGCAAGTAAGTGCAGATTATTTATTACAATTGATACGTTCCAAATGACGGAGTAAAGCCAAAGTAGAATAGGTTTTAGGCAAGTACAGCTCAAACAACGATTTTTGCTTTGTTTTGTACTTGAGTGCAGTGGTTTGAGTTTTAACGCCATTTGAGAGTTGAACGTAGGTAGTGTTATTGGTGGCTCGGTTTTCAGTAGGTCTGATTAATTACCGCTCAACGTTTTCGCATTGTCGCAGTTGAAACTGAAATGCGGAACCGATATAATATCGGGCTAATCTATGATCTACTATGTAACACACATATACTGGATCTGCCACTGAATGCCAAAATTGACTTAATTCCTCTGGAGTTGGTGTAAAAAACGTCGCTTCGGTGGTAGGTTATAACACACAATATATTTCGCATGCCAAACTGGCCTTTATCAATTTTTTTCATCGAAAAAATAACAAAATAATGAATTTTAAAGATGTTAACCTTTACACCCTACTATACAGGGTGATTCAAAAGTGGCGTCATTCGTCTGGGGGTGTTTTGGGAGTACAGGAAAAATAGTAAAAAAAAAAAATTCTTATCAAAAACTGAGATATTTGCCAAAAACTAGATCAGAATTACGGCAACGATGCTTTTCAAGGTAATCTGCCTAATTAACATTACGTAAATACCTGTTACTTCTTAATTATTGAAAATTGTAGTAACCATGGATAAACACAAAACAAAGAAAGAGAAAGCAATAGAAATATTTTGAGGTTAGGATAACTCTGTCAATTTGCCGTCAGTGCTGCCATCCTTTTTGGGGCAGATGAGTGATATACCTAAACTCGCCTCACATGTAACAAACATCTCCTGTGTGAGGTTATGTGCAATGATTAATATTAATCAAATAAAATACAATTAAGTTGTTAAATTACATGAGGTTGACGAAGTTCTGCCCGTTTAACTCCAGACATGTTTGTTCCCCAATCACTTGCGAGACTGCTGTGCAGTCTTCGCCGCAGTCTGGGATCACCTTTTGATCAGCTTCTCGTATTCGGTTAATTAACTCCTGCTCAATTTGTACCGGTGTTCGGAAGATTAGAGATTTAATGTGTCCTTGTGTCTTGTGTATCTTACATACATGGTAAGAATGTGGCCCTTCCTCTGGGGAGTTATAGGGACAATTATCCGGTGCCTGGGAAAGTGTCAGTGGTTGTGCAATGCTCCGAGCACTCCTGGAAGGCTCTGCTGCAATTATCTCCAATACCTGTGCCTCTGTGTCTGGAACCCGAGCACCTCTAGATCGTCCACAATCTGCGTCAATTCCTGGAGCCAATCGTCCAGTGTCTCTAGCCTTTTGCTGGTGTAAGGTCTTACACCTTCTGCTTGTTAGTGTGACATTTTCCCATAACTAATCACATATCCGCAAATTCGATGTTGGTGTACATTTTGTGAAAGAAGCTTCAAAGTAAGTCACAGATTGACAAATACTTGTTTTTAATGACAAAGGCTATCTACCTGTAACTATCTGTTAATGACAAAAACATCATTGCCGCTTTGACTTTTCATCAAAAAATTGTAGAAGAGGCCTTTTTTAATATAAAAATTTTTCGTAATTTGAAGCAAAGATCGTAATTTTTCTTTTCGAATGGTTAAGTATTCCAAAAGGCTACCAAGCAAACATGGGGCTATTTGAAAATAATACTTAATAACAAAGTTGAAATTCGATTTTCAATTGTTAATATCTTCTATAAATTTTCACACATAACAAATATCGCGGTTGTCAACGAAATGGGCAAGGAAAGGGAAGTGGTTAAAACTGTGAAGGAACGACAGCTCCAGTATTTGCGACAGCTAATGAGAAATGAAAACCGATTTCACTTATTGCAGACCATCTTGCAAAGAAAAGTACTAGGAAAACGAAGTGTGGGTAGAAGACGAATCTCATGTTTAAAAACCTTAGAACCTGATTTAGTATGAGTATTATATACAACTGAGTTGTTCCGGGCTGCAGTGAACAAAGTTTAGATGGCATGGTATGTGTGATAACCAACATCCGGAGCGGATAGAAATACGGAACTATACGAAGAAGAAGATCGCCGAAGGTGGTCCTTTGGCAAGAAACAACGTTCTCTGGCCATGGTATTTTATTTGGAGGCTGGTTTGTTTTCGAATATATGAATTTTGGGTAAATATCTGGAATTATAGGCGGGGGAATTAACTAGCCGGATGGTCAGTCAGTCAACTTTCAGGGCGACTACTACTAACGCAAATTAACTTTGCACTAAAACGTATTTAGAAAATTGGTCTTGATCAAAAATAATTTATGGTAAATGCATATGAGTGAAATATATGGAAACCAGAGCAGTTTCTCACTGGGTTGTTCGATCCCTCTCCAAAAACTAGAGATATTTCTGTAAGATCTCAATAACAAATTAAAACATTACTTTCATTTTGGTATTCTGTATTATACAACTTAGAACAAACGAGTCTCATTATGCTAGATAACTGAAGTTAACTTTTTTTTATGTCGCTGTTCACCACAACTTTTACGTTCAGAAATACCCTGCAATATTTTAAAACATACATTTATTCATACATTTATATTTATATTCTTCTTCTTTCTGTCAAAGCGGCGTAACTTTTACCGAGCGCATTCGGTAAGGTAGATGCCTGTTGTTCCTGGTTCCCTCAGTACTCCCCTCCGAACAACTTAGTTCGGGGCGAAACGAACATTTTTGCGTACACCAGGATATGTTCGTACTGATGGAGGTTCGGGATCGCCTTCGACTAGTTGATAGGCAGGCTTTAACCTATTCCCATTGACCATTGACCTGGACTTTAACCATTGACCTGGATTTCGTAAAGTTGGTCGTTAATGCGCTAGACTACAGGATGTGGACCGGTGTAGAAAGTGGTTCCAATGCTCTTTTAACTTTGTCCACTCGAAGAAATACATGGGTGCTGGTTTGTAAATATTTATGGACAAACATTCTTGCTCGATCGTGACGACTAACAGCCTGCGATCGCATATTTCGAATAAATTCGATTCGAATTGAAATTTCTCAGCATTAAACGGCGGGCATGCATGATCGGAAAAGTCTGTGTCGATAAAAAACTCACCGGGGTCTTTCAAAGGGACACCGAACAGCAATTTTACTACGGAGGAGTTTACGTCCCGTTTGAAAGCGGTGCGAAGTCGTAATAAGACAGTTGGTAAAACGTCAGTCCATCGTTGACTGTCGTGGCACATCAGGGCTGCTTTCAGAGTTCCATGCCAACGTTCCACGATACCATTGCTCTGTGGATGGGAAGGGGTTGTTCGTTGTCTCTTAACACCAAAGAGTCTCAATAGTGCTTTGAACAATTCTCCTTGGCTTCCTTGATCAGATGTGATGACTCGAGGGGCGCCGTAACGACTGATCCATGTGTTGTAAAACATTGTGGCTGTAATGTCGGACATTGGGGCTGCTTCTGGCCATTTGGAAAATCGATCAATTATGGTGAGCAAATACCTGTGCCCCTGACTGGATGGTCCGACGACGTCCAGATGAATATCCTCGAATCGTGCATTGGTGGTTGGAAAAGTACCAATAGCGTTCTTGTTGTGGCGGTGGACTTTGGATTTTTGGCATGGCAGACAAGTCCGAGACCACTCGGCAATATCACGGTTCATATTTGTCCAGACGAATTTTTGTCGAATTTTTCGGCTGGTGGCACGTCTACTCGGATGGGCGAGGCCATGGACTGAGTAAAAAAATCTCTTCGAAGGCTTTTGGGTATGTACGGTCGGATTTCTGCGCTAGATATGTCACAGTAGATACTTCGTGAATCAGTCATTGTGAATTTGGGAAGAACTAGTGACGTTGTGGAGGTAAGCAGATGAAGTCGTTCGGAATTAATTTCTTGTTCCTGAGCTAATTCGGACGTTGTTACAATAGCAGGTGTCGTAATGGCATCCAATCGAGATAGCGCGTCTGCCAACACAATTACTGTTCCCGCAATGTGTACGATGTCAGTGCTGAACTGGGAAATGAAGTCGATATGACGAAACTGTCGCGGTGATGCCTTGTCTGCTCGTTGCTGCAAAACATAAATTAAAGGTTAGTGGTCTGTCTTGAACATGAATTGTCGCCCTTCGACAAGATGTCGAAAATATTTAACGCTGCAATACATCGCTAACAGTTCCCTGTCATATGTGCTGTATTTCCGTTCAGCTGATGAAAGTTTTTTTGGAAAAAATCCAAGTGGTTGCCATTGATTGTCGATCCATTGCTCGAGGGTGGCACCTATGCCACTGTCAGACGCATCTGTAGTAATGGAAAGCTCTGTTCACTCCTTAAGGTGGGCTAACAAAGCTGCGTTTGCGAGGTCGTTTTTGACGAGGTAAAAAGCTCTGTTGGCTGGATCTGTCCACTCAATTGGTCGCTTGTCGGTGCGTTTGCTGTCCTTTAGATAAGCATTTAGAACGCTCTGGTGTTCTTAAATCTTCGCAACTCGACAACCGTTGCAGGCTTGGGATAACTTCTAATGGCACGGACTATTTCGGGCAAGGGCTTAGTACCTGAGCAACTTATATGATATGATGAGCCTAAATAATTAACAAATTCTTGACTAAAAACACACTTTGATGGGTTGAGTTTCAGTCCGAATTTGCGAAGGGGCTTGAAAACCTGTTGGAGATGGTGTAAATGTTCTTCGATATCGTGGGAAGTGATTAATATGTCGTCTATGTAACAATAAACGAAATCTAAACCGCGCAGTACATGATCCATAAACCTTTGAAAAATCTATGCGGCGTTGCAAAAACCGAAAGTCATTCGCGTGAATTCGTAGAGACCAAAAGGCGTGATCACTGCAGTTTTAGGAATGTCTGCTTCCGCAACTGGAATTTGGTGGTAGGCCGTGTTAAATCAAATGTGGAAAACACAGTTTTACCGAACAAATTGGCGGCAAAGTCCTCGATGTGCGCGATGGGGTATCGATCTGCGATAGTGACGGAGTTTAGCTTGCGGTAATCTCCACATGGTCTCCATTCTCCAGCGTTTTTCGGAACGAGGTGAATCGGACTGGCCCAAGGGCTCTGGGATGGACGACATATACCCATTTCAATCATATATTGAAATTCTGATTTTGCAAATTTCAGTTTATCAAGTGGCAAACGTCTAACGGGTTCCACAACGGGCGGTCCATTTGTGATGATGTGATGTTCGACGTTGTGTTTGGGCACAGCAGTTTTGACCAAAGGGTTAGTGATGTCGATGTAACATTTGAGGAGCTCAGCTCTTTTCGGTTGGATCACGTCAGGAATGGCTGTAATAAAGGCAGCGGTTTGAGGACCGATTACACCTATAACTGAAATTTGTGTGTTATTGTCGATAAGTCTTTGGTTAAGCAAATCAACTATCAAGTTGAATTTCCTTAGAAAGTCTGCTCCGATAATTGGTTAATCAACGTTGGCGATCAAAAATGGACATGTAAACTCTCGTCGTAGACCAAAATTGACGCAAAGAATTTTTTCTCCGTATGTTGAAATTTTAGATTTGTTGGCGGCATAGAGAACAAATTGTGACGGCGTTTTGTGATGTTTCCGATCGACCGGTATTACCGACAAATCTGCTCCAGTGTCCACCAAAAACTTTAAACCAGTCCCGGGGTCGACAACAAATAAACGACATTTGGTAAAACCGTCGGCAATGGCCGAAAATTGCAAGGTTCGCGACACTTCCTAGCTGTTCTTCCGAATTCGGCGTGATTCCAACAAAGACCCATATGACTTTCAGTCGGTTCGTTGGTTCTGTTACGCGAATGCACGCTTCCTCTCGAGGGGGTGCGGCCACGACTTTGCTGTCGGAAGTGTGGGCGACTGTTCCTTTTGAGACTTGCTTCTGAGACTTGAAATCTTATTTGCTAGGGCTTGAAACTCGTTGTAACTGTTCGTTGGTGGGGCAGATACTGCGTTGACTCGATGTAGATCCGTACTTTCGTGAATCTTGTCCGCTATTGTCACCAGACTCTGTAGACCTCTAGTATTAGTGTAGAGGATAGCCTGAGTCTGGCGGGGTAGTCGCTGGATCCATAAGGTTGTTAAGAATTCTTCGCTGACTTTATTTCCCGCTAAGCTCGTTATGTGCCTCAGGATCTGCGAAGGGCGCTGGTTTCCGAAATACGTGTCCGAAACGAGCTTCTTTAGTCGTTGCGTCTCGGAATCGGCAAAACAGTCGATTAATCGTTGTTTCAATGTGTTATACTTATTCTGCGTGGGCGGGTTTAAGATGATGTCACTAAGCTGACTCAATATTTCCGACTCGATGTTACCAACGATCATGTGAAAATTGATGGTGTCGGAAGTGATTGAGTTCGTGTGGAACTGCGACTTTATTTGAGCGGACCATAACACGGGGTTTTGTTTCCAAAAAAAAACGGCGTTCGTAAAGCCACACGGCTGACTTCTCTTGGATCGTTGTTTTGAACTGGCGCTGAGACATCAGATGCAACAGGCTGAGTTTGACCAGTGGGAGAAATCATGTTGGCATTCACTTAGGTTTACTGCGACACGGTATTAAGTCCGGCATTCGTATACGCGGTCGTAAAGGAAGTCTTCTTCTTCTTCTTTCTGTCAAAGCGGCGTACCTCTTACCGAGCGCAGTCAGTAAGGTAGATGCCTGCTGTTCCTCGTTCCCACAGACTACTGCAGCTAGCACCCTCTAGGAACTACAAGCTAGTTAATAGGAAATTGGGATTTGTCGATCCCCAACACAATTTTTTTCTGGTAGCAGTAAAACTGGTTAAAAATCTATTTAGAAAAAACGAAAAATTTTACTTTGACTTTGACACCTTGTACCTTGAAAACTGTTAACTTTCGAATAAGACAAATTCGCCTAAAACGGAATATTGTTGTCTAAACAATATGTCATTAAAATTCGTCGCATTAGTTGAGGACCACCCTGTATAATAGTATTAATGGTTCGCCCAAAAATTACTGATACAAAAGTAATAATAATAACTGTAGACGACTACCCTTAAACGTATCAAAGCTTCTTCTATATAATACTTTTAATCAACTTGTCTGAGATACTTAATTTACCATATAGCCGATAAGTGCAGTAATTTACACATTTTCAGGATTTTTGGATGCCGTGTTCCGAATTCTTACAAACCTTCACCCATTTAGAGTTGGTCCACCTGGATAGTGACACCAGTAGGGATGAACCAAGGTGAGTACAAGTGTCTCTTTATTGAAGTACAATGTCTAAAACCACAACAAATTATCTTAAATTTTGCCATTCATTTCACGATACGTTTGAGTTTTTCGTTCGAGTCGTTCATTGAGAATATGCATTAATGTCTTGCGATTTAATAGTAGAAAGAGCAGGTTAAAGCGGGCAAGATAAACGCAAAAATGGTCAAAGTTGTACAATTGTGGGCTAAGTTGTTTTATTAGCAGGCTCTATGGAGTTTGTTTGTCTGTTTGACCGAAAATTCCAGAAAACAGGGATTTTAAAAAAACTTTATTTAAGCCTACGGAAATATTCAGAAGAATTTTGATGCTACAAGCAAGGACCCGGACCGAAACGAAATAACTGTTCCGTTCCCGTTTCGGTCCAAGGCAAAATTTAAAATTTCGGTTTCGTTACGGTTCCGGTTTAGAAAATAATTTCCAATTCGATTCCGTTCCGGTTCCTAAATCTATATATAACAACGAACGAGGACAAAGATAAATGTTACTCTAATTAGGAATCTCACTATCTCTTTCCTTGCTTGTATTATACAAGTTATTCCAAAAAACATCCTGGGTTTCAGTCAATTTTATTGTTTATTATTTAAAATGTCACAAATACTTTTCGGTGTCTTTCTCCACCATCATCACTTTGTCTAAAATATACATTTACAGTTATCATCAATTTATATAAAAATTTTTCATCAAAATTCACATTAAAATACAAATCGCACACATATTAAAAAGTACATTAAAAACAATGGTTTTCAGGTGATGAGTCAGGACAATCATGTCTGGAAAAAGACTAGAATCTATTGTTTAGAGATTTAAATTTAACTTACGTGTATAGTTGTTTCCACCTCCACATTTGACTGGCTATTGAATTCCATATTTTATTTGATATCGAGCGAGAGAATAAAAAGAACTGTTTATATTTCGCTTTTTCTTTGCATTCTAGGAATATCAATTGCTCTGCAATTCTTCAATGTCAGGTGTTTATATTTCATTCACTTGGTCCAATCAGTGTATGCATGCGCTCATTTAATTAGTGTGTGATATACAGAGCTAAGATTGTCTGTGTCTGATCTAAAATCCATTGCATTCTGATGTTTTTTAATCTGACTCATTTCAAGGATTCTGATCTTATTATAATTGTCTTCATTGATTAATATTTTTGTGTTATCAAAATCAAAACTATGTAATTTTTGTTGTGCATACTGTTCCATTTTCGTTAACCTTTCTTAAGCTATATTATGTTCGTATATTCTTTTCTTTAAATATTGTCCTGTTTGACCTATGTATGTGTTGTCACAGTTCAAACAGTCAATCTTGTATATTACGTTAGGTGTGTTTAACTTATCACTTTTAGGTTTAAATTTTGTGAAACATTCCTTTGCTAAGTTGTTTTTAGTTTTTTCTGTTATAGTAATATTTTCGTGTTGATTTCTGGAATATACGGTAATGATACATACTTGATCTCACCTTCTTTTTTCTTATTGATATTATTTATGTTGTTCCATTTATTTGAATTGTAGATTTTATTAATTCTTTGTTTTATAATTGGTTCGAAGAACTTCATTATTAGTATCTTTTTTATTTTTTCAAGATTCTTTGTTCTATACCCATAATGTGCCAATTTAATCGCTCTATCAGTAAGAGCTGTTACAACACTTTTTTATATTGTAGAGGTGCATATGATTGGTAATTCAAGTATCTACCAGACCATACATCCTTTGTGTACCAGTTTGTTTCTATTTACCCATTACCGTCATATATAACCGTAATATCCAAAAACTTTAATTATTTGTTTTTGTCTTCCTCAATGGTGAATTTAATGGTCTCATGGAATGCATTAAACTGATCTAGTGTGTATTGAACTTTTTGGTTTGGCAGGCACATTATGCAGTCATCCACGTATCTTTTAAAAAATCCACACTTAAAATTCAAATCAGGTATTAGTTTTTCTTCCAGACTTTCCATTACAAGGTTTGCAATTGTTGCAGCTATGGGAGACTCCATAGCTACTCCATATATTGGGGAATAGAAATTGCCCCCGTACTGGAAGTAAGTGGATTTAAGGCACAGCTCTACCGCCCCAATAAATTCATTTTCGGGTAATGATGTGTGTTCCCTTATTTCAGACCATTTATTTCTTATGCACTGTATTGAGTAATCTACCGGGATGTTTGTGTACAAGACAAAAGATGCGCAAACGATCCACTGCTTTATACGGTATTTCGGCTGGTTGTATGGTAGGGCCTAGGAGGACTAGCAACTCGACAAAATTAGATACAAAAATTAATTTAACCGTTGTATTTTTGAAAAATAATTTGTTAATGAATTTTCTGACTTTAGCTCGTTTCTGTTCTTTCCGTTTTCACTCAGGTCCACAACTTCGTCAATTCCTCTTCTTTTATCTCTCGCTCGTATTTCCGTTTAAAGAATGTTCTTCCTGGTTCATGTCTTCACACTCTTCACCATCTTCTGGGGAGTTGCTTTTGTCCAAAATTCCAATTTCAAATGTTTCGTTGTTGGTGATCGAAAAACTAAAATAATTGAACTTTTTTCAAATTCAACAATTTTTAAAATAGTATATAAACGTACAGTGTTTGTTTTTTACGATTGAAAAGTCGATTTGTCCCCACAAATAATTATTCCTCTAGAATTTTTTCTTTAATATTTGCCCTCGAAGGCGGCAACAAAAATTTGAGTCCTGAGAATAACCTCTCAACACTAACTTGAGTTGCCGGTACGCTTAATAATACTTGGGCAAGCATGTATAACTCGGGATTAAGCTCATTCTTTTTCTTCCAGAAATCAAAAATCGTTTCATTTTTCCGTAAGCGTATGCGGCTTTGTTCCACTTTATAGGAATTTAAAATAATTTCAATTTTGTTAAGGGCTCCACCCTTTTCAGGTTTTAGGTCCATCTCGTTGGAGGGCTCCCTTGATGTCGGCGTGCTTCCTCTCGGGATCTCTATTCACTATTTCTTTTGGTCCAGACACAACCGTTAATTTCGCCACATGACCCGCCCAGTTCCACTTTAAATGGCACATCCTTACTACCGCATCCG
Organism: Dendroctonus valens; assembly: GCA_024550625.1. Lineage (NCBI taxonomy): Eukaryota > Metazoa > Arthropoda > Insecta > Coleoptera > Curculionidae > Dendroctonus > Dendroctonus valens. The sequence goes on along the minus strand of JAJTJO010000068.1, from coordinate 1,578,416 downwards.
TAACACCCGTACGTTTTCTTATTATGTCATTGGGACTCCTACCGCCAATATGGAATGTTCCATTTTTCTTTGTGCAACTCTGATCTTATTTACTGATTGCACAGTAAGTGTTAATGTTTCAGCGCCGTATGTCAAAACTATTAGGGCACATTGGTCAAATACTTTACTTTTAAGACACACAGGGACATCTGACCTAAGGATGGATTCAAGTCTCCCAAATGCGGCTCAAGCCCAACCAATCCTTCCATTTAATTCATGCATTTGATTGTCTATACTGCTTTTAATTTAATGCCCCATATATTTATACGATGGGACCTGCTCCAAGGGTGTTCTGTTTACCATGAGCTTTTTGGTCATGACCAGGTTTTTCATGTAATTTGTTTTAGAGAGATTCATCTGAAGACCCACCAGCACTGAGGCGCTTGTCATTTCATACAACATTTATGTATCAGTATGTGTCCTGACGCTAGCTGTTGCTCTTTCGTATAAATTTTTCATAAGCGAGAGGTATGTGTGGTCAATTCTATATGAATCCTTTTGTGCTTTCAGCTGCTGAAATGCTTTCAGCATTTTATCTTGATGGACAGAGTCGAAGGTCTTCTGATAATCAACGAATATTAGAATCAGGGGCTTGTAATCTATAATTTTTTCAATCAGTATTTTTAATACATGAAGATCATGGTTCGTTCCAAACCGTTTACGGAATCTAGCCTGCTCATTGGGTGGGTATACATTTTGGACCTAGACAGTTTGATATTGTTCTGGTGAAAAGCTTATATACATGTTAGAGGAGGCTAATTGGGCGGTAGTTGACCAGGTCAGTTTTATGAAGAATAACAATAACAGCATCGTGCCACCTAGTGGGAGTGATACCCTGTAAAAGGCACTCCGTGAATAGGTGGCCAAGAGCCTGCAAGATCGTAGCAGGTAGTAAGAAGTACGTGAGCTATGTCCGTGTTTTGTTCTCCTGCGTGTTTGTGGAGTTCTTGATAGAAATCTTCCAAGATGTTCCAAGAGAATTTCTTCTTTATTTGTTGTGGCTCCACCCACCACGTTTTTTAGCTTTGTAATGTTTCTTGTACCTGGGTTTAAATTTCTCTTCAGAACTTTCAAACTTTTGTTTGCTTCGTTTACCGTTTTTATTTCTAATGAGTCTTATGTCTCTTTTTACTGATGAGGAGATAGCCTTATTGAGATCTCTCAGTTCAACCAGATTTTCATCATGTTTATTCTCCAACTCTCGTCGTCTCTTAATCAAGTTGTTAGATTCCATAGTAAGTTTTTCTCGCCCCTTCGTTTTTATGATAAAGTGTTGCTTCTGTGCATTCTTCAGTGTATCAGCTAAAATGTTATTTATGTTCTCAATATCGGATTGACGGTTCGAGTCATCATTCTTCTCCTTTCGATCTTTGTATTTATTTATTATCACCTTTGCTCTTACCAACCTATGATCGCTACCTACTGAGAAATTATTTAGGACAGATACGTCCTTGATGATACGTTTATGGTCTGTCGTTATATAGTATATCTGGTTTCCCGACCTTTGCATTGAAGTCTCGTATTAGAATATTAAAATTTGATGGGGTTGCTTGGTATGCTTTGACTATGTCGTCTAATCGGTATCTGTTGCTGAGTTTTGTGATCAGGAATATACCTCTGCTGCTAAATGGCCTGACCGGTTAATAGATTTTTCTTCTCCTCTTCTTATCACCTCACTGAGCCCCAGAACATCCCATTTTATCCTTGATAGCTCTTTCTCCATTTCCAGAAGTTTCTCGTTCGTAGACAATGTTCTAATATTATATGTTGCTACCAGAAACCGTCCCGTGTACCTTACTTGTCCTTGTCCTATCCTTGGTCGTCCTCGGCGACAGTCTAGAGTACTCCGGAGATTCTTCGCACCCTCTGCTTGCCCTTCATTCTGTCCGCCGTCATAGACAGAGGCCTGCAGGCGGCCGAAGACTGAGGGTCGTGTATATAATTTGTCTGGCAACTGGGGGTTTTGGCCATTCTTCTACCATGCAGCCCGTGCGGGTTGCTAGAAGGTCTATCTGGGGGTTATATTTTTTTATCCCCGATATTACGGTCATACCGCCGTGCCTCGGTCGTCAGAGCCTTGCTTGTAAGAAGCAGGGTGCACCACAAGCAGGTGAGGTTGACAGTTGAGTATGAGAGGCTATTGAGACGCTTTATTACTCCATTATATCGTTCGATCATACTGTAAGTACACCCCCTAAATTAAGTAGACACTAGTTTGTGTCAAAACAGTATATACTAAAACAATTTGAAGCAATACAATGAGTTGTCTAATTATATCAGAAACTCAGTGTGGTAACAAAAAAATCATCGAAGAAAATAGAGACGACCAACATATACGTATGCAATAAAACCAGCAAAAGTAATTATGCGGGGTTCTCATAGAACCAACCGCAAAATATTTGTGGCTGAATTTGTATTCATTCGATGAGGACATTCTTGTAATATCACCAACAGTCAATGTTCGCATACGAATAACTTCTCTCCAAGAGTCTTGAGCGAATCCATTGATATTTTTAAACACTCAGACAATTTCAGCAAAATGGAAACAGGATGTGGATTTCTGTCCCATAAGCACATGGTAGTAGAAATACAGCAACGGCCACGGTTCAACAATCAGGCATCGAAGAGATACACGAAAGACAGACAATGGGCTGACTTATTAAATATAATTATTGAAGAAACAAACCAAAATACAATTGAACATGGAAAATTGAAGATCCTCATGCAAGTAATTACTACATCCAATGCTTTGAGTTCGATCCAGAGAGATACTCAAGGTAACAGCGGTGTTCTACACAGGTTTGTGTAAAGCCAAAATAGACAAAAGGGTACCAGAAGAGCAAATAATTGAGAAGAAGAAGAACAGAGATTGAAGAAGAAATTTGGAAAGCTTTAAACCAATTAAAAAACGGAAAGGCAGTAGGTGACGCCAACATCATACCGGGAATGTTAAAGGAAGGTGGAAGCCTACTGGGAAGGTGGAGGAACTACTTACTACATGCCCAATCCAAGGGAAAATACCACAGGATTGGAACACCGCGATAGTCATACTGATATATAAGAAAGGCGATCCAAGCAACCTAGAAAACTATGGACCAATCAGCCTGTTAGATCTACAAGTTCCTTATGAGAATAATAACAAACCGCCTTGAATACAAACTTGACACATACCAACCCTATGAAAAGGCGGGCTTCAGAAAAGGCATGAGTATAATAGAACATCTCCACACCGTAAGAATATTGAACGAAAAAGAAACGGAATATAACATCCCAATATGGATCGCCTTCATAGACTTCAGAAAGGCCTTCGACACAGTTGAATTTTGGGCAATTATTAGGTCAATGAAAAATGCAAGAAAAGACCAACGATATTGTAGTAGTAAACATCTTTATTTCTAAAACACAGACACAGACACTAAATGACAGACACTAAATGACCGCTCAAAAATTAAAGTAAGGTTACATGAAGACACCGACGAAATTCTGATGAAAAGAGGCGTTAGACATAAATTGTTTACATTAGTGCTAGAGGATGTTTTGAAAAGCCTATACTCGGAATATAGAGGAATTAATATATCGGGAGAAAAACTCAATAACCTAAGATTTGCTGATGACATTGCCATTTTTGCCCCAAATAGTGAAGAATTAGACGACACGCTTATAGAACTACAACAAGAAGCAAGAAAAGTAGGGCTAGAAATTAACATTTCTGAAACCAAATTCATGACAAACCAACGGACAATCATGGAGAGTATAAATGTGTTAGGACAACAAGTAGAGAAAGTAAACTCTTATGTCTACCTAGACCCAGAAATAACATTGGAAAAAAACTAATTCAGAACTTGAAATTAACTATAGATTACATCTAGGATGGACGGCCTACGGGAAAATGCGACACGTCTTCAACTCCAAACTACCCCTCAGACTAAAAACAAAGTGTACATGGTATTCTCCCAGTAACAACCTACGGATGTGAAACATGGGTTCTAACACAGAAAATCCTAAATAAATTCAAGATACATCAAAGATCAATAGAACGGAAAATGCTATGAATAACGCTTAAAGATAGAACTAAGGTCGAAGATAAAGCGAGCCGAATAGGTAATCGTAAACGGAACTGGGCCGGACATGTTGCCCCGAAATACAACCAATTGGAGCGGAAAAACAACAAGATGGAGACCTTAGGGGCAGAAAAGAAGCACCGGCATACCACAACAAAGATGGTATGATGACATCAAAAGAACAGCCGAACTTAACTGGTGCCAAGAGGCACAGAACAGGTAAAACTGGAAAAATGTGATAGAGGCCTATATCCAAAGAATAGAAGACGACTAGAAGAAGAAGAAGAATGCTTTGAGCTAAGGGAGGATAGTTATCGTCACTTCAAAGAGCTACCTTCACCCTCAAGAACAATTTACAATTTGAAGTTGATAATAGATCAAGGCTGATGAATGGTTTTGGCATATTTCATTGAAAGCCTGTATCTAACAAATCAGTTTTTTAAAAACGTTTTTATTTAAACATTGTAACTGGAATTCGATCAGATACTCATATTTTAGCTTCAGGAAGTTGTAGCAGAGGATTGTAAAAAAGGAGGAAAATATGAAAACTGAATCAATAAATTGCATAAATTAAACAGACTGTAGAATTAAAAAGGCATTTACGCGTCACAGATCCATAATGGCGAGTTTCTGGAAAACAGAATAAAGTTTTTTGATCACATACCCAGCCTGCATTTGCTGGTGACTTGTCTGATAATAGGGTTGATGACGTTTTTTCCTTTTTTGTTTTCAAATTGGTTTTTCCAAATAATAATATTTTTTTTCTTTAATAGTTTGAATGGTAGAAGCTCGTGGCAGATGCGTTTGTATCAAGGCATGTGGCGCAGAGGAGTTACAGCAGGAGGTTGTCGGAATAATCCAGACACGTTCCACGTGAACCCTCAACTCCATCTTTTTTTGAGCGAAATGGAAGAGACAGTTATGTCGCTAAACCAACACTCGGTAATGGAGCCTAAAGTTATAGGTAATGAAACTGATCAATGTACTGAACATCATAATAGGTGTTTTAAATTAAATTTTTCAGTTTGGTAAAGGGTTTATACTGCAAAATGTTAAGGGCTGTAAATAAAATCGTATGGCGTTATATATGTATATATATATATATATATATATATATATATATATATATATATATATATATATATCATGAGTATATATATATATATATACAGTGTGACCAGTATAAAATGATGTACATGGGGATATTGGAAACCGTTAGAGTTACAGGGTGGACCAAATGGGGAAAAAGTTGCGCAATCAAGTGCCTATAAATAATCTGTCATCAACTTCTTTGAACTCGGAATAGCAACGGATATACAGGGAAAAAAAGAAAAAAGTGCGTTTTATAAAATCCTTTATATCGTGTTTATTATAAAAGATACAATAACGAAATTTTCAGGGTGGGGGTAAGAAATGGGCGTGAATTTGAAAATAAAGTATAAAATAATCTAGGCCCACTATGTTCAATGAGGCCGAAGTCAACTTTTGTTTTTCTTATGGGCGCCATATTGAATTTCTGCATTTTTAAATTCCCCTTTAAATATGCTCTTCAACCATGTATAACATGTTTATGTTCGGTCAAGAGAAATAATTAAAATTAACAAAATTCAGATTTTATGGTAGTAGGCATTGATATTTCTCTTCAATTTCCCCATAGTGACGTTCGTTGTCTGTTTTAATTACCTAGGTAACTGTCAAAGTAGAATTTATTGTCAGTGTCAAGTGTTTGTAATTAATTGTGTTTCAAAATTAATCACTTTTCAAATTATGAAAAATACGATATGTTGGAGTGTTTTATTCTCTGTCGCCGAAATGAAGCGAAAGCTGAAGAAATGTGTATTTAAATAAATATCCAGAAAGGCGACAACCTGGTAGAACTATGTTTAGGCGTCTGAAAGACAACCTTGTATCTTAAGAAAGACCAGTAAGATGGCCTGCGAGATCCCCTGACATAACACCGCTTGATTTTTTTGCATGGGGTTTCCTCACAAATGTGGTACACTGTAGATCATACGAAACCGAAGAGGAGCTGAGACACGCTGTTATAGAAGCTGTTAACAGAATTACCCCAGAAATGATCAGAAAATCCTGTGAAGCAGTAATGAGACGATGTATGTTGTGCGTGCGAGAAAACGGTGGCTTATTTGAACACCTACTTTAATCCTAAAATGTTACTTGTTCTTTTGCAGTGTTCGATGTATGATCAATAATAATTTAAAGTAATAATAAATAGAAATATCAATGCCTACTACCATTAAATCTTAATTTTGTTAATTTTAATTATTTATCTTGACCGAACATAAACACGTTATACATGGTTGAAGAGCATATTTAAAGGGGAATTTAAAAATGCAGAAATTCAATATTGCGCCCATAAGAAAAACAAAAGTTGAGTTCGGCCTAATTGAACATAGTGGGCCTAGATTATTTTTTACTTTATTGTCAAATTTACGCTCATTTCTTACCCCCACCCTGAAAATTTCGTTATTGTATCTTTTATAATAAACACGATATAAAGGATTTTATAAAACACACTTTTTTCTTTTTTTCCCTGTATATCCGTTGCTATTCCGAGTTCAAAGAAGTTGATGAGAGATTATTTATAGGCACTTATTTATAGGCAACTATATATATATATATATATATATATATATATATATATATATATATATATATATATATATATATATATATATATATATATATATATATATATATATATACATACAGTGTGTCCAGTATAAAATGATGTACATGGGGATATTGGAAACCGTTAGAGTTACAGGGTGGACCAAATGGGGAAAAAGTTGCGCAATCAAGATAATCATAAAGCATCTATAAATAATCTGTCATCAACTTCTTTGAACTCGGAATAGTAACGGATATACAGGGAAAAAAAGAAAAAAGTGCGTTTTATAAAATCCTTTATATCGTGTTTATTATAAAAGATACAATAGCAAAATTTTCAGGGTGGGGGTAAGAATTGAGCGTGAATTTGAAAATAAAGTAAAAAATAATCTAGGCCCACTATGTTCAATGAGGCCGAAGTCAACTTTTGTTTTTCTTATGGGCGCTATATTGAATTTCTGCATTTTTAAATTCCCCTTTAAATATGCTCTTCACCCATGGATAACATGTTTATATTCGATCAAGATAAATAATTAAAATTAACAAAATTACGATTTAATGGTAGTAGGCATTGATATTTCTATTAATTATTACTTTAAATTCTTACTGATCATACATCGAACACTGCAAAAGAACAAGAAACATTTTAGGATTAAAGTAGGTGTTCAAATAAGCCACCGTTTTCTCGCACGCACAACGTACATCGTCTCATTACTGCTTCACAGGATTTTCTGATCATTTCTGGGGTAATTCTGTTAACAGCATTGCCCCATGCAAAAAAATCAAGCGGTGTTATGTCAGGGGATCTCGCAGGCCATCTTACTGGTCCCAGGTTGCCTATCCACTTGTTGGGAAATTCGTGATTTAAAAATTCTGTGATAATACGTCCATTATGTGGCGGCGCGCCGTCTTGTTGGAAATACAAGTTTTGCAGGGTAGCTACTGGAACATCCATAACTGCTTCCGCTACGTTAGTTTGTAAGAGGTTCAAATATCTCTCGGAATTTAAGTTCTCATTAAAAAAAAAATAGTCCAATCACGTGGGTACCCACAATACCTAACCAGACGTTAAATCCAAACCTAACTTGGTGCCTAACGTGACGAACTAGCCGAGGATTTTCATCTGACCAAAAAACGGTATTTTTACGATTAAATAGTCCACATTTAGTAAATTGGCTCTCATCTGACCAAAGGACTTTGAAGGAAAAGTTTGGTATCTCGTTATTTCTTTGAATAAACCACTGACAAAATGCCATTCTTCTAATCGCATCGCCATTCTGGAGTCCCTGGCAGGGCTGTTCACGATAGGGGTGATATTTATGACGCTTTAAAATACTATTCGCCGCTGACCGCGCAACACCTGTTGTGGCTTCAATTTGACGCAAAGACGTACGAGGTGTCTCAACCACGCTTTGCATTACCAAATTTTCTTTATTTTCGTCTGGAGGTTTGTTTTTCTTTACCTTAGCAAAACTCCCGAAAGATACAAGGTTGTCTTTCAGACGCCTAAACATAGTTTTACCAGGTTGTCGCCTTTCTGGATATTTATTTAAATACATTTCTTTAGCTTTCGCTTCATTTCGACGACAGAGAATAAAACACTCCAACGTATCGTATTTTTCATAATTTGAAAAGTGATTCATTTTGAAACACACAATTAATTACAAACACTTGACACTGACAATAAATTCTACTTTGACAGTTACCTAGGTAATTAAAACAGACAACGAACGTCACTATGGGGAAATTGAAGAGAAATATCAATGCCTACTACCATAAAATCTTAATTTTTTATCTTGACCGAACATAAACATGTTATACATGGTTGAAGAGCATATTTAAAGGGGAATTTAAAAATGCAGAAATTCAATATGGCGCCCATAAGAAAAACAAAAGTTGACTTCGGCCTCATTGAACATAGTGGGCCTACATTATTTTTTACTTTATTTTCAAATTCACGCTCATTTCCTACCCCCACCCTGAAAATGTCGTTATTGTATCTTTTATAATAAACACGATATAAAGGATTTTATAAAACGCACTTTTTTCTTTTTTTCCTTGTATATCCGTTGCTATTCCGAGTTCAAAGAAGTTGATGACAGATTATTTATAGGCACTTGATTGCGCAACTTTTTCCCCATTTGGTCCACTCTGTATCTTTAACGGTTTCCAATATCCCCATGTACATCATTTTATACTGGACACACTGTATATATATATATATATATATATATATATATATATATATATATATATATATATATGTATATATATATGGATATATATATATCTATATATATATATATATATATATATATGTATATCTATATATATATATATATATATATATCTATATATATATATATATATATATATATTGTGATGATCTTTGATTGACTGTGAAAGATTTGGAAAACGTGAATACTATGACGTTTTCTAACGCACTTTTACAGTTGACTCAACAAACAAAAATATTTTGGTATGGTAAATAAACCAAAGACCAAATTTGCTTCATTAGGAAAAATGTGTTAATGATTTATTGAAAAAATTTAAATTTATTTGTTTATCCAAAACGAGTCGATATATTGCAACAAAATTCTGTAAACAAGGTTGCTCATGAGTACATCAAACTACGATATCTATCAGAAGGACTTGTTTTCTATGAAACTTGTAGGTGTTTAAGAGGCGCGCATTTTAAAATTATGTTTATTCTATTTTTCATTTTATAATTTTGAGATTTATCATTAAATTTTAATGGTAGTTTATTATAAATGTTTTATCTGAAACTCTTACGGCTTTGGAATTACTCGGTAAAATATGCAAATATATGCATATAACAACAACTGCTGGGTGGCACAGAAATCGGTGCTGTACTCTAACCGCTGCGAAATCGCAAATAGGCCTTCAGTGGATCCAAAAGGTCCTAATAGTTTACGTAGGGACTCAAATCGACTTTTGAGTTTCCAAATTTACATGTTTTCATACCTCAATAACTTGCCTATTTCAAATGAAATCCGCAAATTTTGTTTCAATTTTCGAATTTACCGTCAAATTTTAGTGGCAATTTATGTAAGGTGTACTAAGATTAAAACTTACTGTTTCGAAGTTATTTTTCAAAATTTGGAAAATTATTAAATTTTTATTATGATTAAGTCAACGGGCTACATCTTGACATGGAAACAGGGAACAAACCTTGCTTGAGTTCAATTGAGATCTGTGAGTTAGTAAAACTTTTAAGAGGAACACGTATCAGGCCTACTGTATATCATTCTACCAAAAACTGTTGGGTCCTGATTTGAAGATTGCGGAAACATTTTCCTAATGGGAGTTGCACATGGATCGGGCAACAACTAACTTGTTTCGAAATGTATTACTCTCCGGCCGGTCCACTTTAACTCAGAGTGGAAGCGAAAATCATAGTAATGTTCACGAATGGCCACATTCCTTTCACGAACACTTCAATTATAGTGCACAATACTGTTATGGTAAATAATGCAAAATCACTTTCCTGAACTTTTACAAAACATTTCTGTGCCTTAAAGGCGAAAGATGCGCCTAGAGAACGACGAGTTTCCTCAGTATTTTGCGTTAAAAGTCACGGACTCTTTAAATCGAGAATTTGATAACGGATAAGCCGATGGTCGAGTTTCTCGCCCAAGGAGAGCGCCAAACTTATTAGTCATGGGTCATAGCAATTTTTAAAAGGGTATAGAATTCTGATGGAGAATCAATAAACTGGTTAAATATGTTGAATGCGGTTTGTCAGAAATAAACCGTATAAAATTGAAATGAAAAATTCTTGAATTTATTACCACGTGGGGTCGAACAAGAAAGTTCGAAACTATTGTATGGACACCACTGTATAAAAATATCAGAGAAATTACAACCGCAAAATTTAAGGACCTAATTGACCTTTTACGATATACGGGGTGTCAATTAGAAAACTTCCCGCGCTTAATATCTTTCTTGCAGTTAGAAATATGAAAAATCCGAAAAACACATCTATTTTATTTGTAAGGGGGACACTTTAAATAAATATTTTTATCCTTCTCGTTTCAACCCCCTGGGAGGGGGAGATGTCATCCTTAGAATCTTAAATGAGAAAGGGCGTCAAGTGGCACATCGTTTTAAAGGGCTTCAATTCTCTTTTCAGTGGTATCCTACTTTGTTGCTTTTTGTCCATAGGTTTCCGACTAATGGCACTTCAAAGTTGCAGAAAGAATTACAGTTTTCCGCATTCCGATATTGGTTTCCAGGATTCCTCCTTGCAGTACAAATTATTAGAAGTGGAGGTGACATCGTTAAAATCGTTGAATAACAGCAAGAAAATCTAGTTTAAACAATTGATATCTCATTTATTGATTATTTTACTTCGACAAAAATAACTTTTTATTTGCGGAAGGGAAATTTCTACAATAAAACACATGGGATCTACTTACGTGCAATCTTATCAGTTGTTCAAAATGTTGTCCATTTTCATGTAGACAATAATAAAGTCTGTTTTCAAACTCCTCCTCCCTAATACTTTCGCCTTTTAAGATCATCAATATCAGCAGGTTGTCTCTCATAAACAATGCACTTTAGATGTCCCCAAGGAAAGAATTCTAAGGGTGTTAAATCAGGTGATGTTGGTGGCCATTCAATTGCTCCCCTTCCGCCAATCCATCTATTCCGGAATCTCTCGTTTAACCACTGTCGGACCCGAAGAAAATAATTATCCTCCGTCGTGCTGGAATGTTAACAAATCCGCCTGTAAAACTGAATTACGTTCTGCATTAATTTGAGTTTCTAGCTCATGCGTGATAAGAGGATCAATAGTCTCTTCATCCATCTCAACGTACAGATCACCTGTCAACTTTCCTTCAATAAATAAAGAACCAATAGTGGCATTTCCAAGAATACCAGCACAAGCATTAACGTTTTGAGGATTTTGTTTATGAAAAATATGCTGGTTTTCGGCACTCCAATATCCACAATTTTGTTTGTTAACATTTCTATTTAGAAAAAATGAACATTCATCGCCGAAACAGATATGCGGCACAATATAGGGGATGGCGTTGACTTGACGGCTCATGATTTCACAGAGCTTTATTCTTCTACCAAAATCATCGTTATGAAGTTCTTCAAGTACCTGCATTTTGTATGGATGGGGTTTATGCATTTTCAGTGCTTTTCTTACATTCTCCTGTGATATTCCTGTCTGTTCTGCTACTGACCGCAAGGAGTTGCAGAGCCCATGCAGCAAATAATCCCAAAATCTCATTTTGAGCTCCTTCCTTCATCACTCGTAGGTTGTTTCTTTTTCTATTACTCACCGAACCAGTTTCGGAGAACTTTTTACCAAATCCAGAACATATCTGCGACTTACTTGATGATTACGATTTCTTTCATTGAAAACCAATGTCGTCTTTCGTGCGCACTTTTTAACCTCTCCATAAATGAAAATAATTTCAGTTCTTACTTGAGAATAAACCATACGGTAAAGTTGTTTAAACAATGAGGGTTTTGATTTCGTCGTACATGACCAATACGATGGCTCCACCGGTTCCTCTGAGGACGTTGGAGAAGGCTCCCTTGAAGCAGGCACCAGTACCTTCTTGTTTGGCGATTGTGGCCCAGCAGTGAGCTGTGCTCTTGTAGATGATTTCACTCTTGGCACGTCCAGACTGCATCATTATACGCCTACGCACGGTGTCGAATGAATAAGAGATAATACCGGCAATGGTGCTAACAGTCTGTGCAATAGCCCAAGAGATAACAAGAGGAGTGTTCACTTTCACTTTATGCACTTAATAAAATTTATCACTGAACAGCCCCAGAAGCAAAAGCGAATTAACAATCTTTTTCTTCTTCTTCTTCCTTTTTGTAAGGCATCTGCCTTGTTCTCTACTTTCTTAGAGTTGTATCTGAGATGATTAATTCCAGCTTTCATGCTAACGTATAGGTGGACGGCCAGGTGGTCTGCTGGATATTGGGAGACCATCTCTTGCAATCTTCGGCAATCTGTTGTCGTCCATCCGTTCAACATGATCTCGCCATTCGCGACGTCTGATTCGGGACCCTGTAACTATGTCTGGGCATCGCAAAGTTCTCGTATGTCTTCGGTTCTTTTGTGGTCCCTTAGTGTGTAGCCTGCTATGGATCTTAGAGGCCTCATCTCTGCCCTGCGGATAATCCTTTTTGTTGTGGAGTTTTCGGCTCTTGTTTCTACAGCGTAAGTCATAGCAGGTCTCACACAGGTCTTCTATATGCGGACTTTGCTTTTAATGAACATGTGCTTGTTTCACCATATTATATCTCTAAGGAATCCTGATATTAAAGCTGATTTGGTTGTTTGAGACCTTACTGCTTCTTGGAGATATCTGCTGCTCGTGATGTTGACGCCGAGATATTTGAAGCTCATAACCTGTTCTACTGGTTTTTGAATATAGCCAATTTACATCTTCTGAGCTCTTTTGAGGTGGTTAGCACTTTTGATTTTGCTACCGATATCTCCATGTTGTATTTGGTAGCTGTCTTTTCGAACTGATAAAGCATTTTCTGCAGGATGTCCTCACCCTCTAAGATCAGCACGGCATCGTCCGTCCAGCAAATTAATTTTAGTTCTTTGTACCCTAGTGAGTATCCCTTTTCAACCTTTTTTACTCCCGCTATAAGTTCGTCCATAATCAAGTTGAAAAGGATGGGGCTTAGGCTATCGCCTTGTCTTATGCCAGTTTGCATAGGTAGTCTGCGTGTATTTCTGCCTTCCACTTGTATTTGGGTCCAGTTGTTAGTGTTTAACTCCGCAACAATGCTTGAAATATCCGGGTGCACGTTTTTCTTTTTGAGAAGTTTCACAACATCAGTGAGTCTTTCTCGGTCAAATGCTTTCGTAAGATCTATAAAACACATATATGCTGTTTGGTTGTATTATATAGCCTTTTCAGCAATTTGCCTGCTAGCAAAGATGGCATCTACTGTTGACTTATTTCTTCTGAAGCCTTGTTGCTCTTCGCCTATGCCATGAAAGGATATGTCTTCTGCCAGTATTTTATTGAATAGTTTTAGTACTGAACTTAATAGCGTAATTTCTCGATAGTTTTCAGGGTCTTCTTGAAGATTGGAATGGTTATGTTTTCTTTCCATTCGTTTGGTATTTTTTTGGATTCTATGATTTTGTTAAAGATAACGTATAGCTCTTTGGATAGTGTGTTCCCTCCGTGCTTCAGTAATTCGTTGGATATTTTGTCTATTCCCGCGGAATTGCGGTTTTTCAATTTGGTGATCGATTGTTTCAGTCTCTCATCGGACACGGTCCATGGTTCTTTAGTGTTGTTAGTATGCTGCATGCTTTGCGCTTTTCGTTTGCTAGTTCTTTGACTTCCTTAGTAAACCATGGTTTTGTGTCTGGTTTGGTAGATTTATTTGATGTTCTTCTTCCAACAGCTTCTTCGATGGCTTTGAGTATGTTTGATTTAATTTTTGGCCATCCATCTGCATCGTTATCTGTTTCTACAATGTGGTTACTTTCTATTTTCTTATTGAGTCTTTGTTGGTATAGGAGTTTTGCTGATGGGACTGTAAGTGATTTAATATTTATTTGGCTTACTTTAACGGGTGTATAAAAATCAATAAAGTCTGGTTTTGGATAGTTGGGTAGATATGATTAAAGGTAAGGGTCTCAGGATTCAGAATAGGAACGTGTATTACGAAGATTATTTTTGTCTCAGAAAAGCTCACTTGAGTACCGAAAAACTGGTAGTACGATAGTGAGTTGGCAAAATGAGGGATGTTAGAACTCTCGTAAATCTGGTATAGATGGTTTAATACAGTACTGAGTTCTGAGTGAGAAAGGATACTGTTATGAAGTGCGTTTACTTTCGCAAACATTATAGCGTTTTCCAAATTGTCGAGAAACCTGATTAAATTTTGGCAATCCAAATCTAACTGGGTTATGACACCGTTAAAGATAAAGTCGTCTTGCAAGTTATTGACAGTTTTTTGAAGAGAATGCTGGAGATATTCTAGAGCAAGTTGCAGTTTCCTGTGATAACTATTGAGGGTAGTAATTGTTTCATTGTAATTATTGATTAATTCGCGTGAGAGGGAAAACTGCAGATTTAGCTCAGTGGCAATGCTTTTCTGGTTTGTTTCTAGGGTTTTGATTGCCTTAAAATTCGGAGTCTAACGTACCAAAAAGCTATTTGTCGAGTTTGCCTATGATATTAATTAAGCCTCGTTTTTTTCCGGATATAGGGGTGCAAATTGTGAAGTTTGTCAGAAGTTGTTTGGACTAAATACTCAGTTCTTGACAGAATATTTTGATTTATAATGCTTAGTTCGCTTGAATGATCCTGAATAGCTTGAAAATACGATTTTATGTTTTCTACTTCACTATCTAAATACTCTAAATCTACGTAATGCAAAAATGTGTGTTTGGTATAAACTATTATCGCATTACCTAACTGTATGGGAAGGATGAGGTTATTTAACTTTGTTATCTCAATATCCGATTCGGTCGCTTGGCGAGTGCGATGTACCGGGAACAGCAGGATCAGCAGAATCCAGTTCATTGCCGCTAGTTAGAATCGCTACCTTGGAAAGGGAGTTTTTAAAACAAATTTATTTTACTTTCGATTGATATGGATTCAGCTTCAAGATACAACTGACTGTTTATTACAGATTTGTTCGAATTTATATTATTTAAGTGCTGAGGTGTTACACACCATCAGTGAAACTACAGAACAATATTTATAACGTAAGAGTAATTAGATACTTCCTTACGCTGAGTACGTGAAATGAGATATCATAACACCTCCGGCCTTAGATGAAATTATATCCTCAAAGTAATGTAATTTCATTTGAAAATTGAAGTTTCGATAATTTTTTTTTTCGATTTGTTCTTAAGTTTCTTACAAATCAATTTATATATTATATAGCAGATAAATGCAAATAGGACGATGTATAATAGTATGGTCCATATGCTAGTACGGTTAACATATAGGGGTGTCTGCATCCCTTGGAGTTGGACTGCTTGGCTCTTTAACTGAGCTTGGATGTCTTCTGCTGATTTCTGGTTCATGGTATTCAATTTAAGGGTAGGTGGATTGAATACTGCTTGACATGCTCTGGTAGAGGTCCAGGTCAGATTGGGTAGGTTGATTTCTTGAAATTGTAGTTGCTTTAACTCAAAATTTTCAAATATTAATGAATGGCGTCTTGACGGCCTTGGCAGTTTGATTTGCCAATCACTTCTTCAGGTGCTGTGATTAACCATTTCCCATCGGCTACTTTGGTCGATTGGATTTCTTCAAGTTTAACTTCGAATGGGTGCGAAGTTGTGACATTTGATTGGAATTTGATCAGTTGGACACTGCAAGGTGGATGATTTTCTATCATCTGGCTGACTGTTCGTTTGCAAAGAAATTCATTAGTTTGTATTTCTAGACATTTTTCATTGTCAAATGAGCACTTTTTCTCACTTAGGGCCAGGTATGGTTTGAAGGGTTTGTTGACTAGAAAGGAATTGTTTTTGGGAATTTGAGAAGGAAACAATTTGTAATATTGGTATGTTTCCGCCTCGACTAATGGAAGTTCTAAAATAAAAATTACTTCAAATTCCTTTATGAAACTTTTAACTTTTATTAAGTTTTCTACATTTGTTGTTTGTTGAGAGTTGATATCAATTGGTAACTTGTTGTGTAATTGGGGATGTAGTTGGTTGATTTCTCTTAGAAGTTCGGTTGGACTAATTATTGAATTATGAAGAATATTGATTTTTGAGAACGTTATGGCAACCTCTATTTTTGATAAAGTCTTTAATAAATTTGCGGTAGTAACCAGCTAAACCTAAAAATGATTTTATTTCTTTCTGTGTTTGGGGTATTGGAAAGTGTTTTACTGCATTAATTTTATCTGGATTAGGACTAACTCCTTTATTTGTTATTTTGTGACCTAAGTAAGCAACTTCATGGTGTAAGAATTCACTTTAGTCAAGTTGGACTTTGAAATTTGACTGTCTTAACCTTTCAAAAACAGATTTTAGTCTCTCGATATGTTCTTGTAAAGAGGTAGAGAAAATTATTATGTCGTCTAATGGGGGAATGTTATCTGCTTGATATTTGATCAAAGCAAAATTAGGGTGTGCCATTGTCTTATTTCTTTTTTATTTTTTTTTTAATTAGACTTAAAATTATGTTGAGCGAAAGAATGTTTTGCTGCTTGTGCAAACAAAAGCGGAAAAATTCGCAATATTCGAATTGTTCAAAAAAATGGAAATTGGAAAAGTGGACTTACAGTGATAGAAGTACCAATGTTGTTTTCATTTCTTTGATTCTTGTTTCTTCCTTAGTTGCTAGGGTCCAATAGGAAGGGCGATGCTTGTCTCTTCCGTGGCTAATCTATGAGAAGTGGGACGATGCTTGTTCCCTTCTTCTCGCACCAAAGTTGATCGGACGATGCTTGTTCCTCACGTTCTGGCCTTGAGTTGCCCTGTCGCTGCCAATCAATGAAATGTTCGGGTTTGTCACAAATCGTTGAAACGAACCGAATTTATCACGCACGATGGGGGATGACCGTTTTGAAAGTTCTTCCACGATGCTTACACGATGATCGTTTTTGATACTCACACGACGATCGTTTTGAAGAATTTCTTACGACTTTTCGTTGACAAATCCTACCGACTGCGCCAGTTAGAATCGCTACCTTGGAAAGGGAGTTTTTAAAACAAATTTATTTTACTTTCGATTGATATGGATTCAGCTTCAAGAAACAACTGACTGTTTATTACAGATTTGTTCGAATTTATATTATTTAAGTGCTGAGGTGTTACATACCATCAGTGAAACTACAGAACAATATTTATAACGTAAGAGTAATTGGATATTTCATTACGCTGAGTACGTGAAATAAGATATCATAACTGTACGTGAAATGAGATATCATAACACGCTCTGAAAAGACGTTTGTTTATTAGATTTTGGTTTTCGGGCAGAATTTTTATGATAACTGGTGTTTTTAGTTTGCAATTTAATGCCTGTTTGCCCTATGATATTAATCTTTTTAAATTTTGGTCTATCCTTAGCACGCGCTTTAGTTCAAATATAAGCTGCATCTTGTGCGTCGAAATCGGGGGGGTTGAATCGCTTTTCATTCCTCTTTGTTATTATTTGCACCTTTTTGGCTTCATTAGTTGCCTTGATTTTGTCATACAATTTTTGGAAAATTTCCTTGTGAGTCTGTATGTAACTGGAGATAATAGCGTTATCGTTTAGGTCGAATGGATTTATGGGTCTCACATGTCCTGTTATTATTTCGAACGGCGTAAACTTAGTAAAGCTATGAATGGAATTGTTGTAGCCTAGAACTGCTCTCTTCATTAATTGGCTGGTCGTAAATTGGCTGTTTTCCTCTTTTAGGCATCGATAACTTTCTATTATGGATGAGTGGAATCTTGCGACAGGTGAATTTGAATTACTATTCTTGGATGTGGTATAGTGCAATTCTATCTTATATAATTTGCAGAAGTCCTCCAAATCCTTGTTTTTAAATTCTGTGCCTTGGTCAGCTGTTATCTTGAGAGGGATTCCGTGATGAGTTATAAAATTATAAATGTTTTCGACTACTTCTGACCCGGTTATGCTCTTGAGGGGGTATGCTTGTCTGTACATAGAGAAGGAATCTATAATGGTAACGAAAGCATTGTAGTTCATCTGGAATGTGTTTACGTGGATGTGATCGAATGGTTTGAGATTGATTGATATGGGTAAGATTGAATTTAATTATCGGTGGACTTCGACCGTACTTGTTACTTTAGCAGATTTCACAGTTGTTAATAAATGTTTGTATTTCTTCGGATAATTTTGGCCAGTAGAACAATTGTCCCAGAGAGGTCTTCATTTCATTCATGCCTCGATGGCAGGTTTTAGTTGTGTGGTACATTAATAATTTCTCCTTTTGTTCTTCACGATTCTCGATATCTTGTAATATAGTTGGGCAGTGGTCAATTTGTATGACGAATTTTTAAACAAATTTTGTGCCGTTAAAACAAAAAGTCAATTTCCTGGTTCTTCGAAGTATATTCCGTATAAATTATTAGGGTTAATATATTCTTTGAGAAAGTCTATAATGTGTGGGATAGGGTCTCTTGTTGAAATAGTGATGTAAATTCGGTTGTTGTTGAATACGTTTTCTTGTTTGATGATACTTTTTTCTACGTGGCCGTCTGCTTTTTGTACTGATTGAGTGGTCGTTCAGTAATAGGGATTTCAAGGATGGGATTTTCGGCCGATGAGTGCACTGTGTCTATATCCGACTCCTTCTGCTTTAGCCGGCGAGGTAGCACAATTTGAATATCCGAGATTATGTTGATTTTTGGACCTTCGGGGCTCTCTGGTACTTCTTGCAGGATTTCACCTAGAGTCAATTCGTCTATTTCGGGTAATGTTTCTGGGTGTCTTAAATATTCTTCGATAATGTCGTCCGCGTCACCTGGGTTGTTGTATACTGAGGCGGTTTCAAATGCATTGATGTCTGTGGGGTTCCTTGAAAGAGCGTCTGCTGCTTGGTTTGTCTTTCCTTTCTTATACCTGAACTCATATTCAAATTCCTCGAGTTTCAATCTCCAGCGTACGAGTCTAGAATGCGGTTCCTTTAGGGACATCTACGATTGTAGTGGTTTGTGGTCCGTGTATATTATAAACTTACGCCCGAATAAGTAAGGTTCTATAATATTTGCAGCTCCATACGATCGCCAGAAGTTCTTTCTCGATCGTCGAATAGTTAGTTTCTGCAGGATTTAAAGTCCGAGATGCGTAACATACTGGGTAGCTATTTTGTGATATTATTCCGGAAATGGCAAAATTCGATGCGTCGGTAGTCAGCTCGAACGGTTTAGCGAAGTCGGAGTGTGCTAAAGCCGGTTCTGAAAAGAAGAGATTTTTGCAAGTATTGAAGCATTCTACGAATTCCGTCGTGTGGAGAACCTTTTGATTTTTCTTTAAGCATTGGGTCAATGGCTTAGTAATCTGGGCAAAGTTTCTGATAAATTTCCGATAGTACCCTAATAGTCCCAGAAATGCCTTGATGTTCTGTTGAGTTTTAGGTATGGGGTATTTTTGAATGGCCTCAATTTTCCGCGAATTAGGTTTAATTCCGTCTGGCGTTACCACATGGCCTAGAAATTCGACTTCCCTGTGCAACAGTTGACATTTCTCTAGTTGTATCTTTAGGTTAGCCTCCCTTAATTTTCCAAACACCAGTTTCAAGTTTTGCACATGTTCTTGTAGGCTAGTGCTGAAAATTATGATGTCGTCCATGAACACCATGCAGATTTTGTTTTGCAATTCTTTTAGGACTTCGTCCATGACGCGCTGAAATGTGGCTGGGGCATTCTTCAAACCGAAGGGCATCCGCAGATACTCATAGTGTCCGTTGTTCACGTTAAAAGCGGTTTTTTCTATAGAACCTTCGTCCATTTCGATTTGGTGAAAACCACTGGCCAGGTCGAGAGTGGAAAAGTATTCGGCTCGTCCTAACATATCTAAGATGTCCGTTATGTTAGGTATGGGGTAGCGGTCGTCTTTGCATAGCTCACTTTTCTATAATCTACTACCAGCCTCCATTTTTCTTTACCGGACGCGTCTTTCTTCTTTGGTACTATCCATATCGGGGATGACCAAGGGCTGCTTGATGGTCGTATTATGTTTTGTTCTAGCATTTCGTTGATCTGCCGTTGAACTTCAGCTTTGTGCACATATGGGTACCTGTATGATTTCGTATGGACCGGGACGTCATTGACAGTCGTTATGACGTGTTTAACTTTGGATGTAAATGTCAACGGATCACCGATTTGGTAGAAGATGTCTGAAAATTCCTTGCACAATCGTAAAATGGCAGTTCTTTCTTCGGTGTTCATATGTTCAGTTCGAAGGAGATCGTCTATAATTGCCTTTCCATTGGGTTTTAGGTTTTGATAAGCTTTTTGATAAGAGGGTTCAAAACTGTCTACTGGAATAGGTTCAGTTATAGTTGCAGATATTGAGGTATTTCAATTGTTTTGAATTTGTACAAGCGCGAATTCAATTGAAGAATGTGTTAATATTTGAGGAATAAAAAATCCGTTTATTTGGCCCGATCTGGTTAACACAACGCCTTCAAGTACATTTACTGGCATGCTTTTGATAATTCGCTCGCGTGGGTTTAAACAAAATGAAAAACTGTGGTCAGTGGGTGACCTGGTGTGTGACTGGTGACCCTGTGGTCGGAATTAATGTTGATATTCCCTTTAAATATGGGAATATCAACATTAATTCCGACAAGTTTCTGATTTACTACATCTATGTTTAGTTTCATGTTCATTAAGTCCGTTAAACCTAACACGCCGTGGAAGAAATCGTGGAAATCGAAAAGTATAAAGGGAATCATACATTCTGTTTAAAATTCCGGGAAAGCGGGTATTGCGGCCTCGAACCCAGTCGTTTTGCTGCCGGTTGCTGTTTTAATAATATTAGTGTTGTGGTAGATACAATTGGAAAACAAAATTCTGCAATAGACGGTTTTAGGATTGATCCAGAACTACCTAACACATAAGGGAGTGCGTTGCTAGAATAAACGTTTATTTCGGCTAAGGTCAAATTTCTTCCGGGCTTGTTTCGATAAAATTTTATGTATCTTCAATTTCATCGTTATCTTGAATTTCGTCACTTTGACAACCCTAATTGGTCTGTTCGCCTGACGTATTAAAACGCTGATCGTCGTAGGTATCATAATGGCTTCGCGCATGATAAGAGTAATAACTCGGATAATTAGAATTATCATTATGAATGAATGGGCGTTCTGCCATCGAAACGTTTGCGTGAAGTTCTTGGAAAACAAAATTGGGTTTTTGGTTTGGCTGGCGTTTGAAATAATTGCTCTGGTTTGAGAAATTTGGTCGACCAGTTCGCAAAGTGGGATTTCTGGACAATTGGTGGGGTGGGGTTTGGTTTGGTCGAAATACATTTTGGGAGGGGCCAAAGACTTGCTGGTTTGTGGGGTATGTCCTGGGTGGTAATTGCATGGGACGCACCTTTACTGGCTGGCCTGGAAATGAGAAATTTGAATTTTGGATATAAAATGGCTGTTGCGAATACTGTTGCTTCGGAGGGGGTTGGAACAGTATTGGTTTTTGATTACTCATTCCGGGGGGAGGTGTTCTTGATTCGAAAAAATTACCGTATAATGGTTGAAAGTTTTCGAATTCGCTAACGTAAGCCATAGCGTCCTCCAGAGATTCGGGTTGCTTAATGTGCATATTATTTTTGAGGGCACCAGTACATCCCGCAATAAATGTGTTTAATGCCGTTTTGTCGTAATAGGAGATATGGCATAATTTGTCGCTTGGATGTAGACTTTGATCGTTACTGATTCTTTGTGCTACGTTACTCTTTATTAGCTGTAACCTTGTACCAAAATTAATTAAATTTTCGCCTCTATAGGGCCCCGGTCTTGTTAATTCTTGAACTAAGCAATCGACATTCCTTCGATCAGAAAAGATCATTTTATTTGTTTCTACTTGCTTTGAAATTTCTGTAATGCTTTCTAATAAATCTTGTTTGTTAATCATACGATTGCAGAGAATACAGAAAAAAATTGGTGAAATTTTTACTTAAAATTAGTGTACTCAATGTACTGGAATTAAATGATAAGTTGAATTTTTGAAATTTCTATTGGGAGATTCTCAAAAATGGTTGCGTAATCAATACGCAGAATCTAAAATTATCCCTAACGAAAAATCCTTAAACAGAGGGTTTAGGAGGGGCGAAAAGGATTAGCACTTACAGTTCAAGGTCGTCCTGACTTGGTCTTTTCCCGCTTCTCTGCGCCCGTTGGACAAGGTGATGGAACTTCCGAGATTCTTCAGATTGTGCTTAAGGGTTGAAACCACACGCCGCGATATTACCGATAGTCGTTCGATATTTGTCGCGCTGCACAAACCTACCGACTGCGCCACTTATATATTTCGTTTTGAAGATATGGTTTTTTAAAAACGATTTATTCGCAAGTTCCACAAATCAAGTCTTAATGGTACGGCTTATGAATAGAGAATGCATTTAATAATTATGGTATGTCATAAAGAAGACAAAAGTGCTTATGAAGACTTCCCGCATTCCGTGAGAACGGAAATATGGGTTTCTCCAGAATTGGCTGCTGACTTGGCTGTATCCGTGGGAACGTGTGTTGGGCTGATGGAGTAACAAAATGTTTCATTGAAATGTTTCGCAAGTTTGAAACCTAAAGCGAAGAAATGTATCTAAGCTTGCGTAGTAAATAATCACTGACTCACCCGAAGAAGAAAAAATTAAATGTGAACACGCAGGCACTGGAAATGGTTAAATGGGGGTAACATCCTAGCGGAATACGTTCTATGGCAAACTTGTAGATTTGTCATTGAACGTGCTGCACTAGGAGGTCACGTTTCGGCGCAAATCGCAAAAAATCGTTTTCTACCCCAAAATTGCATCCCAATTAACCATTTCCAGTGCTTTCGTGTTTACATTTTATTTTTTCTTAAAGTTGGAACCTTAACAACATTTACCACCTGGTCCTTGCTGGTTATTTTTATTTCAATATGAAAATTCGCATCGGCACTAGTCTAAAAGCTCTTTCACACGGTGTCATTAATGTCGTGACATCTAATGCCGTGATAGCAGCCAGTGTCGTATATCAAACCATTTTGATATACTACCCTAACGTCGCGGCACTGTGATCTTCAACTGTTCAGACAATGACAGAGTTGCGGAATTCACGTCACGACATTAGATGTCGCGACATTAATATCACAGTGTGAACGAGCTTTTACTGTGCGTAATTAATTTGACTCTTCACTAGTTTGGGCCGTTCGAGCTGAAGACGAATTTCTGTATGTAAAATATTTGATTACATTTGAAAAATCCTCTGGCATGGATTCACAAACCAGTTTAACTATGTTCAAAAATTGATTGTAAGGAAATTTACAAAACAATTAAATAAAATTACGCCTGTTCAGCCGAAATACAATTTCCTCCAATTTGATTTTACTGTGTTTTGTGTAAATTGAAAACCTACTAACCACGTATCCTCTTCTAGCCCTTTACAACTAGGACCTTGGAACCATGCGTGGGTTTTGATAGTCTTGTTTTAGATTTCCTATTGCAAACACTGTGTTTTTCGCCAAACTTTAAAGTTATTATTTATTTCTTACTATAATGTACAAAATAGAATTTTTTATCGTGCGAACTTCGATGCATTTTTTATGATTTTCTAGGGTTTTCCGCATACACGATGCCAAAAATGGGCACGGACACTATTGGCCGAGTGTTCTTCAAGAAAAACAAGTCTCTTTTCAATTCACAGTATACAAACAGTCGCCAGGTTAGTCACCGGTAAGTGTTAGAAAGCATCTCCAACAATTCCATTTTAGGTTTGGTGCAAATATGAAATTATATTGTTATGGCATTTAAATAAGAGTGAAGGCAACAAGAACCAATATTTTATATTGATGGTTTATACTTGCGTGCAAGACTATTCTAGAAACGGTGAGTTATGTCCTAAGCAACGAGAGCTGGAACAAAATAATTAATACGAAAATTATTAGGTTCTTTCCAATCAATTTACACAAAGGGTAATTTAGTTTACAGGATCAGTCAAAAAGTCACAGCAACGCAAAGTTACCTTTTATCTAATGGAACACCCTGTATTTTATTCAATAATAGAATTCTTTTCCACGTTCTAAACAAAAATCGTTTCGTCACATTACATGCGTTATCGAACCGTTTTGAAGATATCGAGTTGCCTAAATTATGTTTTAATGTAATTCGCCAAATTATTTAATCAAATCTAATACCACTGTTCATCAAGTTATCTTAGAAAGTTGGGTCACAATAGCCAACGCCCAGTCATTTTTTTGTTCTAAACAGTTAATCTTTAATTGAAAGAAATGTCAAAAATTCGTTTTCTATGAACTATTGTGAATGATTTGAGGTTTAAAATGGCACGTTTAAGTGAAACTGAGCGTATTGAAATATTAATTATGGTGGTATATGGAGATGGAACTCGCAGTTTTGCCCAAGTCAGGAATTTCTTTAATGGGCTGCACTCGGACCGAGAACCAATATCTAAATCAACTGTTGCAAAAACATTGCTGCGTTTCCATGAAACAGGAGGTCATAGACCGAACCAAAAGTGGATGACCGATAACAGTGACAAGTGAAGAAAATTATTTGAATGTTATGTCAGATGTGGTAGGAAATCCAAAAACTTCACCAGAACAATTGAGGACCGTTTTTTTAAAACTCGACAAGAACAAAATGATGAATTTTCAGGAGAGCATTTTTTTAATCTGACTAAAACGATAATACGTATTGACCAACTTAGATATTTAATTAATAATGTAGTAATAAATGCAAACAGATTAGTAAAAAAACAAAATGTAATATCAATGTTATTATACATAAACAAAAAATAAATAAATATGCAGTTTTTTGAAAACTCGATAAGTACATATTATGATAACGAAAATTAGATTAAACCATTATGTGCTAAGAGAAAATAATATTTTTAGATAAAAAGATTAGTATATTTCAAACATCCACTTCGGAATCATC
This sequence comes from Dendroctonus valens, assembly GCA_024550625.1. Taxonomy (NCBI): domain Eukaryota; kingdom Metazoa; phylum Arthropoda; class Insecta; order Coleoptera; family Curculionidae; genus Dendroctonus; species Dendroctonus valens. The sequence continues at coordinate 1,553,083 of JAJTJO010000068.1, read as the reverse complement.
GTCCTGCCCTACATAACAGTAAGGGCAGGTTTTTTCATAACTTCATCATAAAAAGTAGTAACTTCATCCGTAAGATCCATGCCACGTAAGAGCTTTTTAACGTCACTTTTCTTGAGGTCACTTACATGATTCACTGCTGGGAGCTTTTGAGCTTCTGATATCGGATTAGCGTTTTTTTACACCTTTTTTGAAACTACTAACTTCTATGTCATAACCAGTATATGTAGTGCGGACTTTGCAAATAACTGCTCCTTTCCTTTTCTGGTACGTTAAGACCCGAGCTTCGCTTATTTTGAAAGGTAGCTTTTTCTTCACAATGCTCTGCGATACCGACGTATAATCAAACGTATTCCAGTCTTGTCCCCAAACATATCATTTCTTGTTAGTTCTCCTGCATTACAAACAACACTTTTTCTCTTGCCTTCGAAATGATTACATGCGATGTCCGCTTCACTTAACCTCTCTTTTCTACAACGCGTAATCTTTGGTCTTACTTGAATGCTATTTTCCTTAGAGATACGAAATTTTCGTCCCTTTTTCATGAGTTTTACGTCTTTACTATATACCGTTCCATGGTTTTTCAAAATCTCGTAATACTCCCTCGGTACTAAAATTTCTTCTCGTCTTCGATATTCTTTCTCCACTCTTCCAAAAACCCTGTCAGGGGGCATGAAACTATGACCTCTTATGGGAAAAAAATGTCTTATTTCCTTAAAAACTCTAGACTTTTCCAACAAATAGATAAGGACTGTCATCATGGTGCTGTTCTTGTTTTGAGAGGAGCAGGAGTCTGAAAATAACTCCAAGGTCAACTCCAAGGTCAACTCATTTTTGCCTTCATCAAACAATGTGTTTTCAAGCTTGCTTAGATACTGGAACAGACCAGAAGCTATTTCGTTGCAGCCCAAACCAAACGTAGAAATTTGTCTCTTCTCTTGATTGCTTTTTTTGTTGGTGATGTATAGAGGGCGGAAAATATGCAAAGTGCATATCTATGCATTTTTTGCATATTTTATCCAATTTCATGAAAAATTGCATATATCTAAAAAATCTGTATATTTGTGCATGTTTGAAGATTTTTCTTTTCATCTTAATGAAATATTATCGAAATTCCATAGGCGGGTGTAAAGTAGGCACTAAATTTATAAGTTTACCTGCCTTTTATTGCATATCATTTATTCACTACCCTGGAATGTCTCGAGTTGAAAAGCCCTAAAACGTCTCAAATCGGCCAAATATTACGTTTTTGAAGCGTCAATAAAGAACCAGCGCGTCGTCTTTTAAGTACCGGCATCTTTGTATTCGGACGCGGTGTCCGATGTCTATGAAAAACAAAGACGCCGTCGACTGTTTAGTTCAGTTTGTCGATATAATTTATTGTGAAAGCAGTGTTTTGAGAATATTTATTTGATTTCAAAATGTCTAAAGCCCCGAAAACTTTTTCGTGGATTAAAAATTTTTGTGAGTTGGAGCTTAGTGGAGATAAAGTATTTTGCAAAGCTTGTGGGAAAATCGTAAGTATTATACCTATAATTTTATAATCGCTACTGGTTTAGTTTTCAAAACATAAATTTTGAGATAGTTAAAACCAGCTGTAAAAGTTCGAGCAAAACTTTCAGATCTCAACTTTTTATCCTTTATCGATTAACATGTAGTTTGTAACTTCAATTATTTTTTCTTTGAACCACTCACCAGAACTTAAATGATTTTTTGTCACAGATTGTCTGTGAAAAGAAGTTCCAAGTGGATCAACATTTGAAAACATCTATGCATAAAGCCAAGTTGCAAAAGATAAAATCTGGTCCCGTTCAGCAGTCTGTGAAAACAACATTTCAAAATGTCGGAGACAAAACAAGAAGCGAAACGGAGGTGTTTCATCAAGACTTATGCAAAGCTTTAGTCGCGGCGAATATTCCTTTAAAAAAGCTTCAAAATACCCAATTCAAAGAATTTTTACAAAAATATTGTAACAAAAACATCCCTGACGAATCTACCATAAGAAAGAAGAATGTGAATATAGTATATAAAACGGTAATACAGGAAATTAGAGTTGCTCTGGACAATCATACCTTTTATATTACTGTTGATGAAAGCACGGATGCTTGTGGTCGATATATCGCACATCTTATGATTGGAGCCTTACAAGAAGATAATCCGAGTAAAGCCTATTTAATTTCTTCAAAAGAGTTAGACAAAACTAACAATATGACAGTAACCCGTTTTATTCAATCATCGTTATCAGAATTTTTCTTGCAGCACCTTATATGGTAAAAGTGGGCCAAAACTTAAAAATATTTTATCCTAGTATGGTGCATGTCACTTGTCTTCTACATGGAATAAACAGAGTTGCAGAAACGATCAGAACTGAATATCCGTTGGTAAATAAACTAATTTCAAATGTAAAAAAAGTATTGAGTAGGAGCGATTGCCAGGCGTAAGTTTACCTCCGGAACCCGTAATTACCCGGTGGGGAACATGGATTAAAGCCGCGATATTCTACGCAGAACATTTCGAAGCTATTAAGGAATTAATTTTAGATATAGAGGACAACTCGCAGTGTGTAGTGCAAAGTCAATTAATGGTGAAAAATGCGGATGTAGCCAAGCAACTTGTTTTTATTAAAATTAATTTTAGTTTTATACCAGATGTAATAGTTTTATTAGAAAGTAGGAATTTAAGTTTAAGTGAAGCTATTAATTTTGTTCAAGCATTTTCCGCTCAATGTAAAAAGGTTCCCGGAGATATAGGTGTTAAAGTTACAAAAAAATTAGATGCTACTATAGAAAAGAATGAAGGTTTCAAATCTTTAGAGTCAGTAAACAGTATTTTTGTTGGTAAATCATCCACCTACAATAACAGCAGACGGCCAAACGACACAACCAAAAAACGACGTAAAATACCTTGGAATCACAATCGACCACAAACTTAGATTCACTAAACACATGCGAAACATCAGGGCAGAAACAATGAAGAGAGCGAAACACTTCCGATCACTAACCTACAAAGACAGAGGAATTAGCACAAACACCGCCATCAAAATATATAAAGCTATTTGTAGACCCTTGCTAGACTTTGGACATGTACTCATGACCAACGGAACAGAAAGGACAAAACGTTATACACAAACAACAGAGCAAATTGCACTAAGACTAATAACACGAATAAGACACCCCCAAAACCCACTACACAACCCCCCCACCCAACTACTATACGAACGCACAAACATGACAAAGATCTCTGAGAGACTCATACAGCTACAGACAAAATGGACAAGCAACCCCTACAACTGGACCATACTGAATCCCCTTTGTCTTACAAGACCAACCAGACAATCCCGCTTCCGTTTCCCTACATTAACGCTACTCGAACACTTACAAACGCAACGGACTAGTGGACAATAAAATAATTTCTTCTTGCCACTGAAATCTTATTTATTCAATAACACTGTTAACCTAGAATGGGAGAATTTTCATGTTTGTTTTCTATCTGGATTGGGACTGCATGTATTAAACAAGGGCAGAAATACCGATAGGTCGATGGCATTTTTTAGAAATAGGGATGTTTACTGCTACTATTGTTAACCTAGAATAGGAGAATTTTCATATTGGTTTTTTATCTAGATTAAGACTGCATGTATTAAACAAGGGCAGAAAGACCGATAGGTCGATAGCCTTTTTTTAGAAATAAAGATGTTTACTACTACTACTCATCCACCTTGGCTTTATAGCTTGCTACCCAAATTGCAATACTGTCCTATTACATCGGTAGATGTTGAAAGAACCTTTTCTGTATATAAACATATATTTACGGACAGGAGGCAATCATTTTTATTGGAAAAATTTGAAAAGTATTTAATTATAAATTCCTACTATACAATTTCAAATTAAAATATTTTAATAATTCTGTTTTAATGTATTTTATATCTTCGCTTTCCTTGACTTTTTCAAGAAATAAATATTTTCCATCAAATCAATGTTTTTATGTTTTTAAAAGTAATTTCACATGTTAAATAAATGCATACCATTAGATATTTGGCCAAATAAATGCATATAATTGCATATTTGGAATAAAAATTATGCATATATATGCGCATATTTTGATTGAATTTAACTGCATATATTCCGCGCTTTAGTGATGTACAATGCCTAGGTTATAAATTCAAAGTTTCCTTGAGTAAAAAACTTCACCAACGGACATTTTTGGTAATGGCTGATTTTGTTGGCAATCGAAACAAACTTTAAATGTATTTTTTGTGAGTATTCATGTATTTGAAAAAGGCCTTTGCTCTCATCCTATGAAGTCTGTACTTGGTGAGCAGTTCATTACGTTTTTCCAACATCTTGTTTTTTCTTATATTTACCAGAAACTCCTTACAAGTGAAACATGTATCTGAGTGTGGAATTCCAAACCCAAAGTTAAAATTTAGATAAAAATTCTTCTTGTATTTAGCCAAAGAACATTTAAAGTTTGTTGTATCACAAAATATTTTGTACATGTTCTGTATGTTTAACTACCTGTAAGCAGGTAAGTAGTTTCTTCTGCATTTTTCACGCGAATAGTGATTTTCTCTGCATTTCTAGCTGCTTATGTGTGTTTTTATTGCTTCAGAAACACATCCTTATCAATCTGACTCGTTACACGACCTCCCCGCTTTTCAACTAATAGTTCTCTGGCGATAATTTTTTTTGAAATACCAGACAGTCTATCTTTACTTGCACCTAAAACATGAGACAAGTTCAGAGGAACAACAAATAAAGATCAATTTTGAATTACCAGTTATCTTTTGAAATGTGGCAGCATAAACAGGAATATTGCCTCTAGAAGTTCTAATTGAATATTTGACCGAAAGTTTTGTTTCGCCTCAAAACTGTTTCATCTGTAGTTTTTCGCTTAGGTACTTCACTAGGTATCAACTTGCATGAATTTAAGCAGTATTTTATCTTGATCAATTTTTTCCGCGTCATTTGCATATATCATTTCCCTAAAACCTATAATGTCTGTGAAAATCTCCATTCTACTTCGAATTGAAAAATAGTTAACTTACCTAGTATATCATTTCTTGTTAGTTCCCCTGCATTACAAACAACACTTTTTCTCTTGTCTTCGAAATGATTACATGCGATGTCCGCTTCACTTAACCTCTCTTTTCTACAACGCGTAATCTTTGGTCTTACTTGAATGCTATTTTCCTTAGAGATACGAAATTTTCGTCCCTTTTTCATGAGTTTTACGTCTTTACTATATTCTCCCGTTAGTAGTAGTAGTAAACATCTTTATTTCTTAAAAAAGGCTATCGACCTATCGGTCTTTCTGCCCTTGTTTAATACATGCAGTCTTAATCTAAATGAAAAACAAATATGAAAATTCTCTTATTCTAGGTTAACAATACTATTAAATAAATAAGATTTCAGTGGCAAGAGGAAATTATTTTATTGTCCACTAGTCCGTAACGTTTGTAAGTGTTCGAGTAGCGTTAATGTAGGGAAACGGAAGCGGGATTGTCTGGTTGGTCTTGTAAGACAAAGGGGATTCAGTATGGTCCAGTTGTAGGGGTTGTTTGTCCATTTTGTCTGTAGCTGTATGAGTCTTTCCGAGATCTTTGTCATGTTTGTGCGTTCGTATAGTAGTTGGGTGGGGGGGTTGTGTAGTGGGTTTTGGGGGTGTCTTATTCGTGTTATTAGTCTTAGTGCCCTTAGTCTCCCGTTATTTGATGTATATTTCAAGAAGAAAACACAAAACACTGGAGCAGAGCTGAAATTGTACTAACAAAATGATTCATTTAAGTAATGCAGGTTCGCTACTTATCGAGTTTTAAAAAAGCGCGAGTAGTTATCGAGTTTTGAATAACCGCAGAAATTTGTCTATGCTGTACCTCTGATAGTTACCGTTTTATTTACCGGCATTTAATTTTTATATAGAATCCATGTATAACTCAATTTCGGTAAAAATGTACTTATCGAGTTTCAAAAAAACGGTCCTCAATTAGCTTTAAATCATGGAATGAGTCGATATTCTATTCAAAACAATTAAAAAAGAGGAAAGTTCCATTTATACAAAGTTAGTTTATTACAACAATTAAGTGAAGACGATTGTGATCGCTGAACTGAATTTTGTGAAGTTATAGAAAATTCATTCCAATGTATTCCTGGGTTTCAGTCAATTTTATTGTTTATTATTTAAAATGTTACAATTACGTTTCGGTGTCTTTATCCACCATCATCAGTTTGTCTAAAATATCCATTTTACATTCATTATCAATTCAATTAAAAAAACTTTCACAAAATTAACATATTAAAATTCAAATCACACACATATTAAAAAGTACAATTTGGGACCTTGGTTCCCAGGTTCCCCCAGTCGGGATAAACATGTTCGGGAAAAGACTGGAATCTATTGTTTAGAGATCTAAATTTGACTTACATGTTTGGATGTTTATTTCTTTACATTTGGTTGGATATTGAATTACCTATTTTATTCGATATCGAGCGAGTGCCCGTAAAATCTATTGATATTTCGCCTTTTCTTTGCATTCTTGGAATTGCTCTGTAATCTTCAATATCTGCTGTTTAATTTTTATTTACCAGGTCCATTCAATTCATGCATGCGCTCATTTAATTAGCGCATGATACACAATATACAAAACGAAGTTATAGAAAATGTCAATTTTGTCAACCATATTACGTTTTCTGACGAATAAATATTTCAATGAAACGGGCACGTAAACCAGCATAATTTTAGATATTGGCCGGACCAAAATCCACCTTGGATGTAGCAAGTCCATACTCAACGGTCACAAAAAATAAAAATTTGGTTGGGAATTATGGGGGGGCACGTAATAGGGCCGAATTTTCTAAATGGAAATTTGAGTTCTCAACGATATTTGCTACTTTTACGAGAATTCATTGTTCCAGAGCTGAGAAGATTATTTCCGAATAATAATATTCATTTACCTGTAGACCAAATATGGCTGCAACAAGATGGAGCGCTCCCACATTTTGGACGCGAAGTAGGTACGAGTATCTCCATGAAACATTTCCTGCCGGATGAGCAAATGGATTGTTCGCAGAGGGACAATTGAATGGCCAGCTCGGTCTCCCGATTTGACCCCACTTTGATTTTTTCTGTGGGGTTATATTAAAAATGCACTTTACAAAGGCCGCAAAATAATAGATTTGCAAGATAGAATAAGTCATAAAATTGCCGGTATTCCTCCGAATATACTTCCAAATTCATTAAAAAATTTTGTGCAGCGGCTTCATTACTGTCAAGAGCCCATTTTGAACACTTTATGAAATAAAATTTCAATTTAATTCTGGCACTCAATAAAATTTTATATAAAAAAGTAACTCTTTTTCTTTCACCGTTTCTGTTTGCGCAATGCTTAAATTGCTAAACAACTCGGTCTCTTCAAAACGGTAAGATTTAAGCATAGATTGTCGAGATAGATTTAGATTGTCGAGAATATTTCAATTATTGGAACTTTTCTTTGCTGTAGCTTTTTTACTGATTCTGTATATTAAATTTTCTCTTTATGTAAATAAATAGACTGGAAAGAAACGTACAATTTTTGTATTAATCATTTTGGGCCAACTCTCTTGGTTTAGGAAACAATTCACCCTTTCGATATATAAAAGCGACGCTGTCTATATTTCACATCTACAGGGTGATTTAAAATTGGCGTCATTCCTTTTAAGGGGTATTAGGGGCTCACTTGGAGAGTGCGAGAAAAATATTGTTTTTTTTTTGAAAATTTAAAGAAGATTTTAACAGTTGAAAATTGAATTTCCACTTTGTTAATAAATATTATTTTGAAATGATCCCATTTTTGATTGGTGGCCTATTGGAATACTTAAGCATTTGAAAAGAAAAATTACGATCTTTGCTTCAAATTAGGATAATTGAGAACTGCTGCTACCTCGATAGGAAGCAAACGTGCCCAGTGCGAGTGTATCGAAACAATTTTTTTTCTCTTTCGCTGATAAACGCACGATACTAAAATAATCTTAAATATTTAAACCGATTTTGCTGACCCTTTTGACAATACAAGGTCTGCTCAACAAGTAGGATGAATCTCGGGAGTTCTCAGTCCGAATCGGACTTGGCCTCCCAGGATGAGGAATTCACAGTGCCTAAGTCAAAAAAGCGGGGTAGAAAACCAAAATCTACACCCGAAACATCAAACCCTACAACACCCACTCAAGATATGAAAAGACCGGCACTAGACAAAACAACACCACGCGCTACGAGATCCACCTCATTAAAACGAACTCCCACAACATCATCTACAACTCTAATTCCAACCAACTCCAACCAATCGAGAAACCAAACGTTAAAATTGGCATTCTGCGTAATTGCACCACCAACACTTAGCAGAATTCAACTGGCAATAAAATGGGAGGACATCGACAAGTCAAATAGAGACATAGTGATAAAGTACGAAAATAATTTTGTCATCAAAACCAACGACGAGTTCAACACCACCAAAGCACTGGAGCTTCTCAAACAACAGGGAGTGATCACGTCGTTCAAGATGCAGCTGAACTGTTCTAACCCACCAATCAGCACAAATGTCAACCGGAGTGTCAGGCCATCGTTTTCAGTGGTGGCCACAGGAGTCGATCTCGACATCACCGATGAGATGTTCCTAAACCATCTGAAGGAAATCCATCCTCAAATAAGACTCTGCAAGAGAATCATATCAAGACAAAGAGGGACGCCTACTCTAATAATGCGTCTGATTACGGGAGACCAAGCGACTTACGAGAGCCTTATGACGGATAGAGGTGTGCACTTTCTGGGCCGCATCTACCGTATAATAGAAAGCAAACCACCTGTACCCATCCCTGCACCCTGCAGTAAATGTAGTGCATATGACCATCGGTCGGAAGACTGCAAGAAGCCCATTAAGTGCGCCAAATGCCATGCAAACCATCCAACTACTGTCTGCGCTTCACCACTTCCAGCTAAGTGTGTGACATGCAACTCGGACGATCATGCAGCATGGAGCATGAAGTGCCCCAAACGCCCCACAGCACCCATAGAAGGAATCCCAAACCTTAAGGTAAAATGCCTCAACAAGAGAACGGCCGAGGTGCCAGGTTCAGTAACGACAGACAACCGAATTCACAAACCAATTACTACACACGACCACATAATAAACAAATACAAACACCAACTGAACAAGACAACAAGCAACAACAACAGAGAGGAATTAATCAAAAAACTTCGCAAACAGTTTATTGACGACTTTAGCGTCGACACTTCTGTGGTTTTCTATGGACACCACATGTACATGCTGATGTTTGACATGCTTTGAACAATTCCGACTTTAAAAGAAAATACACACCACCGACATTTCTAATGATAGGAAACCAAGACTCAACTCCAGACTTATTACTACATACAGCTAACTTGACTAATGTGATAACAAATGTCAATTTGACAAACGAACTCGGGTCAGACCATCTGGCAATAAATTTTAATATAGACCTCGGACAGGCACAAACGTCGGGACTAGCAAAAAAACACACAAAAGCTAAACCTAAATAAAACAGACGTTGAAAAAGTAAAACAACACATACATGACTACATTCATTTCCGGCCAGAGACTTGTTCTATTGAAAATATACAGAAACAATTGACAACAGCCGTTGAAAAATTTTCACCCCACATAAATAACACCTTCTACCAACAACATAATCTACCTAAATTCATACTCAGACTTATCAAACGCAAGAGAGAATTATACAGACTATACACACAAACAAATGATGACGAATTGAAAAGAAAACTAAACGAACTGAACAGAAATGTAAAAACACTAATAGACCAATATAGACAAGAAAAATGAATGGAAACTTGCCAAGAAATCGAACGTGACGCGGGGAAAACTTACTGGCAAAAAATTAAAAAACTTTCGCGTTTCAAAAAAAATAACTTCATTGGCACAATCAACGAAACCGGCACCGAACTAGATACAGACAAAGACAAAGCAGACGCATTTGCCAGACATTTTCAAGGAACTTTCGCAATTTCAACGAACCCTAATTTTGATGACCAGAATTGGACTAGAATAACTGATTGGTACGACAACTACTTTAACAGCGACTTACACTTCACACATCAATTGATTACGGACGTAGAATACGACGAAGAACCTGCACGGATCAAAAACACAGCACCAGGAAAAGACAATATTAAAAGTAAACTTTTGAAAAACTTAACTGCACAAAACTATACTTAACTTATTCAATAAATGCATAAAAAATAACATAATACCAGAGACTTGGAAATCGGGAATAATAATTCCCATCCCAAAAACGATACTAAACAACACACAAATACAAAACTTTAGACCCATTACACTACTTCCTGTACTGAGCAAACTGTTTGAATACATTATAAAGAATAGACTACAACAATTAATTGGACAACACATACCACCATACCAATTCGGTTTTAAACCCAATCACTCGACTGCTCACCCTCTGTTTGTACTAACTAACAACATTCAAACTACACACCTTGAAAACAAAAAATCAGCATGTCTCTTTATGGACATAGACAAGGCTTTTGACAGCGTATGGCACAAAGGACTATTATACAAATTACACTTACTTAACACCCCAAAATATTTACTCTTCACAATCAGGAACAAACTCGAAAACAGACAACTACAAGTACGCATAGACAACTCACTCTCGTTTTTGTTCTCACCCGAGCAAGGACTACCACAGGGATCACCGCTATCACCCCTTCTATGCAATTTATACTGCCATGACATATATAACCACAACCAACTTGACAAAAATCACATAGACAAATCCTCCTACATTTTACAGTACGCTGATGACACGACACTGATTGTACACGACAAAACAACAGCTAAAGCTGTTGGAAAACTTCAAACGCTGACAGAAGAAACAATGACATGGTTCTACAAGTGGAGACTAATACCAAACGCAACAAAAAACCAGCTACTCTTACCAAACCACAAAATTAAAGACAACTGGCCGACAATACTAGCAGACGGGAATAGAACGAAAGTAATCCAAAGGACGAAACACTTTAGATCGCTAACTTACAAAGACAGAGGAATCAGCACAAAAACCGCAACACAAATATACAAATCAATATGTAGACCCCTGCTTGACTACGAACATATGATCAGAACAAACGCAACGGAAAAGTCCAAACGACACATACAAACCACTGAACAAATCGCACTAAGATTTATCACGAAAATAAGACATCTCCAAAACCCACTGCACAACCCTTCCAACCAACTACTGTACGAACGCACAAACTTGACAAAGATTTCGGAAAGACTGATACATTTACAGACAAAATGGACAAACAATCCCCACAACTGGACCATACTGAATCCCCTCTGCCTTACAAGACCAACCAGACAATCCCGCTTCCGTTTCCTTACATCAACGTTGCTCGAACACTTACAAACGCAACTGACTACTGGACAATAAAATAATTTGTTCTTGTCATTAGAATTGGATAGTCTATTTAATAAGATTATTAACCTAGAATAAGAGAATTTTCATCTTTGTTTTTTATTTAGATTAAGACCACATGTGTTAAACTAGGGCAGAAAGACCGATAGATCGATGGCCTTTTTTAGAAATAAAGATGTTTACTACTACTACTAGGATAATTTTCGATATTCAGAAAGCTATTTCCTACATTTTTTTGATGAAAAGTCAAAGCGGCAATGAAGTTTTTGTCAGTAACAGATAGTTACAGGTAGATAGCCTTTGTCAACAATAACAAGCATTTGTCAAACTGTGATTTACTTTCAAACACCTTTCACAAAATGTACAACAACATCGAATTTGCGGATATGCGATTAGTTATGGGGAAATACCACAGGAACATAACATTAGCTGTAAGAACTGACACCAGCAAATGGCTAGAGATAGCAACTGACGCTGATAGTGCACGATTAATGGTGTTCAGGTTCCAGACACAGAGGAACAGGTAATGGAGATAATTGCAGCAGAGCCTTCCAACGGCGCTCAGAGCATTGTACAACAACTGACACTTTCCCAGGCACTAAATAAAAAGCGAGGAATTGCTACATTCCTAACACGTATTTAAGATACACAGAACACAAGGACACATTAAACCTCTGGTCTACTGAACCCCGGTACAAATTGAGCAGGAGTTAAATAACCGAATACGAGAAGCGGCTCGAGAAGAGTGCACAGTAAGGTGATTACAGGGACTCACATGCGTGGAGTTAAAGGCAGAAATGTATGTTTATTTGTAAACACATCAATTCGAGGTCATGATGACAATAGAAAACAATTTCTGGTTGATTATATTGACATTTCGAAAAAGTATATCCCTACATTTAACGAACCCTGTCGAATTTACTCTTTATCTTAACCTATTTTATTGTTACTTTCTGTACTTTTCCATCGTTACTGAAGTTTTTAATAATTACGAAGCAACAGGTATTTACATAATGTTAATTAGGCAGATTACCTTGAAAAACATTTTTGCAATTCTTCTAATCTAGTATTTTGCAAATATCTCAGTTTTCTATTTATTTATTTTTTCAATTTTTCCTGTACTCCTAAAACACCCCCAGAACTTCAGAAGAATGACCAGGGGGTTCACCCTTCAGAAGAATGACGCCGATTTTGAATCACCCTGTATATGTGAAATCGCTTTAGTTCAAAGTGTGCATGGAACACAATTATAGCACCACATTTTTTTTTTGTTTTACTTTTCCTAATAAACAAGTCTGGATTGCAAATTTTACAGAAAAAAATTCGCGTTGCTCCTGTTGGGTACCAGCTTGAATTCCGTTCAGTGTCATTTGAATTGCATTGAAAAAATACCTGATCAGCTGAATAAGTTCTGGAAACTTGAAAATTATCCTTCGAGCAAGGCTCTCTCCTCGAAGGAGAAAGCATGCGAATCCTATTTTATATGCAGCACTGGTCAATACCGAATACCGAGACCGATATCAATACTGATACCGATACGGATGTATACCGACAGTCGCGTTCGTTTTCAAAGATCACAATTAACTTCCACACCACGTTACCACCACTGATCCTTAATGGTCGGTAATAAGAACATTGAGTTCTCTCTGATGGTTGCTCTGATTTCTGCGAAGAATAAAGTATCGCCTGTTCTAATTTGCGCCTTGTAAACAAAACTTTTTGAAAAATTCTACAGGAAAAGAACGTTAGGGTTTAGGCCTGGTTTATACGTAGGCGGTCAAGCAACTTGACCATTTCGGTCATTTACCAATTCGTATAAATATTATTTAAAACACGAGCAGTTTTGTTCTGAAATGGGAAGGGCCCCCATGCCATACATGTCTCGCGTAATGAAAATCAGTTAAACGGCCTGGTCAAATGTATGTCCCAGGAAATAAATAACGCGTAAATATTTGTGCCTCGCTATCAAGTATCGTTCGTCTTCTCCATACTTACTTCAACTTGGGCGCTTAGTAGACTTTGGAAGAAACAAAATTAAAATAAAAACGTTTGTGTTCTGTTCTTGAGTGCACTGTTGCCTATATATTTTGATGGAATTTTATACGAAAACTATAGTTGCGTTGATTGTTAATTGTCTAAATATCTATTATTGCTTTGCAGTTCGCAACTTGAACAGGGTGGTTACTTGATTGTCCCCACTACTTTCGAACCAGGGCAAGAATCTGGTTTCACCCTCCGAGTGTTCTCAAGAAAACCATTAAAATTGAAACTGATAGACACAGTACCAATGTTGCGTAAGTAGCTCTAACTGATCAAATTCTGTTGCTGTTTATAATTTATTTCAAACTCTCCTGAGTTTCAGTCAATTTTATTGTTTATTATTTAAAATGTTACAAATACGTTTCGGTGTCTTTCGCCACCATCATCAGTTTGTCAGTTTTGCATGCAATCTCCCATATGTCCGTCTTAACTCTTCTCCGCTGTTTATAATCGTTTCTCTTTAGTAAAACCAGCAGTAGTAACAGCTCCTCTACTCTTAGATGGCAAAAGTTTCAGCCAATACGAGGCAGTTTTTCTCCAGTTGGCGGATGAGCATAGATCAGTAAATGCTTTTGAGTTACAGGAGCTTTTAGATGCATGCTTACCAAACGACTACATCAAAAGCTGTGCTTCATTAGAAGTTTGCCGACAAATCGTGTTTGCTTTTGAGGTATGTAGTTTATTTATTTTTTATTTATTTATGTCAAAAGCACTTGGCCACAATTGATATTCAAGAGTTCAATTAAACCACACCCTTGTATAAAAATTACTCACACTTTAATACAAAATTAACTTCTCGTTTGATAGGATTATTTATTTCATCCTGGTAGTCATAAGTCCAGAATATCATTCATCCTTGTAGGTATTAAAAATTTCCATATTTTGTATTCTCCCGAGTTTTTAAAGAACAGCCGTCACTTAGACAGACTCTTCTCAGTATCCCCGTTTGCTTCATATTTTAAACTTTGTCTAAACACTACTTCGTATTTTGAATCGGGAAATCTGAGTTTGAAAATTAGAAATTTCTTTAATTTCCTATGAATATTATTATTATGTTTATGAATGTTTATTAATAAATGTTAGATGCAACGCCAATGTCGTGAGTTTATTGGAGTATGCCCAATCCAAACTACTTAAACGGATACTTTATAAACGCAAACCAAAATTTCGAACTGGAAATTTATTTTGTGACCCGCTTTCTCTGCCTTTTTCTACCTTTTTGAGACTGCTTTAACATTGAACAATTTATTGTTCTTGTCAAGTTGTAAAAGAAAGCAGTTTACTACATAGTTGGTCTAAATGGTGAGGTCCATTGTAATTTTTACTTTGAAATAGAAAAAATCTTTACAATTCCGAACTTACAATACTTCGCCTGGTTGCATGGTAAGGGTTAGGAGGACTAGCAACCCCACACAAGGATTGAAATGTAGGTAACATTAAATGGTACAACATTGAAATAAAGAGTCCCATACAAAAATTAATTTAATCGTTTTTTTTTTAAAAGTAATTTGTTAATGAATTTTCTGACTTTAGCGCGTTTCTCTTCTTTCCGTTTTCACTCAGGCCCACAACTTCGTCAATTCCTCTTCTTTCACTCTTATTTCCGTTTGAAGATTGTTCTTCCTGGTTCATGTCTTCACACTCTTCACCATCGTTTGAGGAGTTGCTTTTGTCCAAATTTCCAATTTGAAATGTTTCGTTGTTGGTGATCGAAGATCTAAAATAATTCAACTTAAAAAAGAGTTTTAAAAATAGTGTATAAGCGTACGGTTGATTCTCACAAATAATTGTTCCTCTAAAAATTTTTCTTTAATTGGCGGCAACAAAAATTTGAGTCCTGAGAATAACATCTCAACACTAACTTGAGTTGCCGGTACGCTTAACAATACTTGAGCAAGCATGTATAACTCGGGATTAAGCTCATTCTTTTTCTTCCGGAAATCAAAAATCGTTTCATTTTTCCGTAAGCGTATGCGGCTTTGTTCAATTTGATAGGAATTTAAAATATTTTCAATTTTGTTAAGGGCTACAAATGAACCTTGTGAAGAAATTTCGTGCTGAGCAATTCCTTTTAAAAATGTTTGCTCTGAATCTTTTTGTCTCAAAAAGGCTTCCATTTCGTCGCTTGATGAAGACCTAGATGATTCCGTTTCCATATCGTGTTGGTCAGGGTCAGATTTAGAATTAGAAGAATTGTACTCTTTTAAGAACATCAGTCTAGTCCATGACGACTTTAAATGTGCTTTTGTGCTTTCTACTTGATAGTCGCCTAAAACTACCTGATACCAAAAAATTGTTATTTTGTGATTTATACAAGATCTTGTCATTTGGGACAACTAGCCGCAAAGAATGGCGCTTATATTTTCCCCCTTTAACGGCGGCGCGACGTCGACTATTAAAACGATTGCAGGAAGAGAAGTACCGACCCTTCGTCGGCACATTAATAGTGGCACTGCGGCTCACCAGAACATAGAAACGTAATTTAATATTCATTTGCATGAGGGTAAATGATTATTTTCATTTGTTTGTAAAATTTACAGTAATTAATTTCAAACGTTATAAGCAGAACCGAAAAAAAACGAAATAGAATATTTCGGTTCCGGTTCAGCACCAAACAATGTGTTAATATAAAATATGGGTTCAGTTTTGGTTCCGGTTTTGGGAAAAAAAACGGTTCCGTTCCGGTTTTGGGTTCATATCGGTTCCGGTCCGGGTCCCTGATTCCAGTATTTCTTCCAAAAATAAAATTCCACGTCAGATGAAACTGTTTGTTACTCACAAAAAATCAGAGTTAACAGTTGTCGAAAAACATCAATTTGAGAAGTGCTTAATAGAAATGACAGCCATAGACCTCCAACCGATATCTCTCATGGAAAATTTAGGATTTGTGAAATATTCGAAAAAATTGCAATCTTTATGTAAATTAACTTACAGAAAACGATTATCTTCTCAAATTCTGCCTAACGTATATCACAAAATTCGCGTTCAACTTCAGGATATGTTAGAAAAAGTGGCGATCTTGCAGTTACCACAGACATTTGAACTTATATTACTTATTATTATTACAGATAGCAGTAAGGCATATATACCCACATTACATTTCGTTTATGATCATAAAATAACAAATGCAATGCAGACATCAAAAATAAAATAAGAACAATTGTTAGTGATAATGGAGCCAATATTAAAATGCTGTATTTTTGCTATATTGTATGCTGTATTTTATTTGAGCACTTGCAGAAAAGCATCATTTAGGTGTTGCACATACCTTAAATGTATGCGTGGAAGATGGAGTATTACGACTAAAAAGTGCCAGTATTTCGATCCTTCTGCTAATTAAAAAGTGTAGAGCCGTAGTAGGTCATTTCAAACACAGTACTGTTGCATGTGAAACATTAAAATCTGTGCAGAAACAAATGGATCTAGATGAATTGAAAGTAAAACAGGATGTTGCTACAAGGTGGAACTCTACCTAGATAATGATATAAAGGCTGGTTTTAATTAAAGAGATTTTGTCAGCAACTATATTGTCTCTAGTAAAAGGTCCTTAATTTTTGTCAGCAGAAGAATGGAAAATGCTGAGCGCCTGGATTACAATTCTGAAACATATAGAGCACATTACTGAAAAGTTATCGGAAGAACAGTATTCCACACTATCTCCGGTTATTCCACTAATAAGAGGCCTACAACATTCTCTGAAAAAGCGAAATCCTAAATTTCGTTTCTTTCTTTCATTTCATGCGCCACTGAGTTCGACCAAACAAATTTGTGAATTTGTTGTCCAATTTAAAAAATTTTTCGAAGAAGTGTGGTGGAGTAGCGATGAAAGTTTCCAACTCTTGTGATTCCAAATCGACAAACGTTTGCTAATGTTGAACGGAAAGCTGGAGAGACGGGCTCTCTTTGCCAACGCAATAACGGAAGTCGCATTTACGCAGTGAACGCAAGAAATGAGATGCAAATTTTACGTCACATTGGAAATGAACCCCAAACCATTACCCGAAGGATATCCAGGCAATTTAACATACCACAGTCCACGGTCCATCGAGTTATTCGACGTAATATGCTGCATCCATATCATTTTCAAAAAGTTCAAGAACTGTTACAGCAATACTTAGAGCCAAGGATGATTTTTTGTAATTTCATTTTAAATCAGAACGTTTGTTTTTACAGAAGTATCCTTTTCACTGATGAAGCCTGTTTTACACGTAGGGGAATCACAAATCTACACAACAGCCATGAAAATTCCGACCAAAATCCACATAATATAGTACGACAAAGATAGCTGTCCGTGTCGGTCATCATATTATATTTGTGTGCGTTGGCAAAATTGGTCGGAGCCAGCCAAAAGCCATCTCCGAATGCTTGCTCTATTTACACCCGCGCATCTTCGACCAAGTTAGACCCGCACAGCTATCCTGGTCGTACTATACAATAACCCATCATTATCAAAGAGAATTTAAAATTAATTGTGTATACTTTCTTGACTGTATTTTAATTTAATTCAAGATAAAATTCCTGGGTTCCAGTCAAATATTTGTTTACTATTTCATTCAACAAACGTTTCGGTGTCTTTCTTTACCATCATCAGTTTGTATGTGTAGTTGTTGCTACGTTCAGTTTTGGCATCTATTGCCAATATGCCAGAATAAGCTTTGAGTAATGTATTTTAATAAAATTGCTTTAGTACGTAATTGAAATATGTATCTTACCATATCAACACCAAATGAACTAATTGAACCAACATTTTTAGCAAAATGGTTGCACAGGACGTTTAAAATTTTCCGATTTCAAGGATTTGATGTGCAGCTTGAAAAACTGGCAAACGGCTTTCAAAAATCAGACGAAGGAAAAAACCGGCATTTTGAAAGCCGAACGATTTCGAGACGCGCTTTTAGAAGTTGGATTTCAGATGAGTAGTGATGTGCTGACAACATTGATTTTAAGGTAAAATAGTAGGCAGTTTTTAATTATTTTATTGAGATTGCTACGAATTTTTTCTGTATCGCCATTTACTTTAACGAAGGATGCACATAAACGTCAGCTTTGTGCATATTGAAAGAAAATTAAACCGTAATTTTAATTATTTTTTTTTGCGTACAGCTTTTTGAAGTACATCAGTTAAAGATTTGATAATTATTTATTTCAGGTACATGAGGAAGGACGGCACGTTACGATTCGGAGACTTTGTATCGGCTATCTTACATCTAAGCGTGGCTTTTAGTAAGTACCATTTATAGTGTTCATTCGTTAACCGGCTCAAGACTACTTACTTACTTTAGACGCGCCTACTTATCTTTCCATATACTTTGCAGTGTGGTGAGTGGAGACTCTTTGAATGTTTTAACCAATGCGGAGTTCTTAAATACTTTTGCAATTTTTTCTTAAAATCCTTATTTTACGTTATACTGTTGATCGAATAAAGCTGAGCATCATTTCACAAACATAGATTTATTACTTGAATTAGGCACTATCAATGCTACTACCGCGCAGTGACAGTATTACTTTTGGTTATGCTAATAACTTACGTATTTTACTTATTTTATTTATCGTATGGCATCACAGCAGCATTAATAAAGTATATCATGTATAATATATGTATATATCATATTGTCATTAGGGTTTATTTCATTCCAATGTATTCCTGGGTTTCAGTCAATTTTATTGTTTATTATTTAAAATGTTACAAATTTGTAACATTTTAAATAATAAACAATAAAATTGACTGAAACCCAGGAATACATTGGAATGAATTAAAGTACAGTCAGGAAAATATACAAAATTAGGGTTTATAGCATATTCAGACTAGAGGTTCAAATCTAGGTGTTGTATCCATCTCAGTGATGCGGGGCAAGCTTTCATTATGTCTTCTGTAGGGCCATCATATTTTCGTATTGGGCATTCCTGTATTATGTGGTCAATCGCTTGCTCAGGCGCACCACAGCCGCAATTTGGGGATTCAACCAGCCCCCATTTGTGGAACATATATCTACTTTTGGCGTTGTCCGTTCCGATGCGGTTAAGTTTAGACCATTCCTTCCTTGGGAGATCAAAACCTGTTAGGCGTTTTGAGGGGTATGGGACTACATGGTAGTCCATAGTTGAGAGTTTCCAAGTGTTTTTCCATTCTTCTGAGATGTTGTAATTGGGCTGTCTGATTTTATGGAATTTTAAATGTGTATTTGGTGCGTTGTAAATTATGTCGAAGATCGGGAGATTAGGCACAAGACGTTGATGAATGTTTCTCCACTCCTTAGCAGTTGCATCTAGGCGTCTTATTTCTGGGGGGAGATGTTACTGGAGACATGAAGCCATGGAGGAGCCATGCTAAGGAGTGGAGAAACATTCATCAACGTCTTGTGCCTAATCTCCCGATCTACGACATAATTAATATATAATATTAATATAATATATATATATATATATATATATATATATATATATATATATATATATATATATATATATATATATATCCGGATTTTTACGACTACCGTCGTCTCTCCGTCCCCAGTCTCCATATTTTTCTTTCGTGACTCAGTTCCTCGTTCAAGTGCCTAAGGAGTGGAGAAACATTCATCAACGTCTTGTGCCTAATCTCCCGATCTACGACATAATTAATATATAATATTAATATAATATATATATATATATATATATATATATATATATATATCCGGATTTTTACGACTACCGTCGTCTCTCCGTCCCCAGTCTCCATATTTTTCTTTTGTGACTCAGTTCCTCGTTCAAGTGCCTTGATTTCATTGCATCATCTACGTCATTACTCCAGGTTCTTCTTGGTCTTTCTTTCTTTCATTGTACTATTTTTCTTGGCCATCCATGTTGTCCCATTTGTTTCGTGTCTCCGAACCATACTAACTGTTTCCGTTCGACCTCATCCATAATATCCTTTTCTATGCCGATATTCTGCTTGATAATTTCGTTTCTGATACGTTCTTCCTACAGCTTCTTCTTAAATAGTCCATTACTATGGCCAACAAATTTTTTCTATTTGCTTTGCTTACATCCCATACTTCCGCTCCATACACAATTACACTTTGGACGATGCTTTTGTGGAAGCGTAGCTTGGTGGCTTTCCTACTTTTATTCTTGCCCTAACCCCTAAATACCTGAACAATCCATGGCATAATTGCACTCTCTTAATTTCCCACTCTCCACCGTATTCTAATTCGAGATCCTTACATTCGACATGGCCGGCTGCTAAGTATTCACACTTGTCTAAATTTATTGTATGTCCCGCTCGCTCATACTATTCTTTTTGATTTCTTGTGATGTGGCTCAGATCTTGTTCGTCCTCAGCTATCACTACTTGGTCATTTGCAAAAAAAGGCTGTAGAGTGTGTCGTCTCCCACGTTTAGACCCATATTTCCGCATTTTCTTATCCATCCTTGTAGGCATCGGTCCAGATTTATTTTAAATAGTGTAGGAGACAGGCAACACCCCTGCCTTTAATCCTTTCGATGTTCAGATATATTCTGTATGCGTGTTATTAGCCGTTTTGATTGTGGCCAACTTGTCTTTATAGTAGTGTCGTGTGGCTTTTATTAGAAATTGGTTTATTCTGGAAATAAACCAATTTCTGTTTTCTTTTGTTTGGTTTTCATTTCTGTCCATAGACGTAATGCGGGCATACTGACATAGGCATTCTCTATGTCTATTAGCGAGATGTTTCGAGAGTCTATTGCGAGATCTAAGTGTACTAGCGATATGTGTTTGTCGGTTTCGTTGGTACGTTTTTCAATGGCCACTTTCAGTGTGAAGTTTCAGAAGTTATCGATCGTCGATCTGCCCGCTCTAAATCCTGCATGCTCTCCGGTTGTTTGCCCTTTATGTCTTTTTCTATCAAGTTCTTCAGGATTCGCGAATATATTCTTCCCATTGTTTGTATTACCGCTATACCCCTGTGATTTTTCTTATCATCCTTAGGTCCCTTCTTATATATAGCTGTCATATAGGACATTCTCTATTCCTTTGGGGTTTCTTCTCCATCTAAGCATCTTTCATATAGGTTGTTTAACTTTTGTGTTAATTTGGATGGTCCATATATTTAAAATTCGGGATATATTCCACCAGGTCCGAGAGATTTTCTAATTTTTGTGGATTTTACCGCATTGCATTTGTGCTATTTCGATATGTATGCGGTCCGCATTGAGCGGTTCTTGATCTTCTCTCATGTACTGCGGTCACTGTTGTTCCAATAGGTGTTTAAAATGTTGTTTCCACTATGAGTTTGTTTTACCATTTAGACCAGTTCTCTTTTTGTTACTTGTTCTCATTGCTTTTATGGTTTCCAGGCTTCTGAACATTGTGTCCCTCCTATCTATTGGGCTATGTAGTCGCATCTTTTAATCCAAGATTGGTTCTTCTTCTTTAGTACTTCCGCCTTTACCTTTCTGTTTGCTTGTTTATATTCTTCTCTTGTTTGTACATCCTTCCTCTGTAGGAATCTTTGGTATATTTGTTTTTTTCTCCTTAATTTGTGTCTCTATATCCTCGTACCACCAATGGTTTATTTATCGTATTCTGCATTTCAAGAGATCTTGGGCTGCGGTTCACAGGATTTAATGTGTTGGTATTCTTCTTCAGTTCTTCTATCGATATTTGTGTTAATTGTTTATTAACGTTTTGGTCATCAAAAGCTCGTTGTTCCTATTGCGAATTCCCTGCCTGGAAAATTCAGCTGCTTCCTACCAAAATATACAGGGTGATTCAAAAGTGGAGCATTCCTTTTAAGGGGTCACTCCTTTAACGAAAATTTCGGCTTTCGGGCTTTTTCTGTTATTAGTGTATTGTTCCATTTGCTTATGTTTGTCAAAAATTGTGAATGTTTAAATACATTTTATCTATCTATCTATCTATCTCATCTCCATTAAGAATAATCAGATAACATCCTTTTCAAGTCTTTTTCTCTATTAAATCGTGAACCGACCATTCGAAATTCCGGCTTCTTCAATCGTTGGATAGCGAATTTGATGCTCCGTAAATGACGTGTAAGTCGGTGGAGATACGGGGTGATATTTGAAATTTTAACGTGATGTCAGTGTGGATCGCAAAGCTGACTGTTAGAATAAAATGTTATGTGTGATAGAAGTGCCCACTCCTTTCCTGAGCCAGCGTACTTTCTTTGTTTCACTCTTAAAAATAAAAAAATATTTAAAATGATTCGATTTGAAATAAAGGCCTGTATATTTATTGCAAGAGTATAAACAATTTGGGAATTATTTGTGTCTTGTATACAATAACTGCTTTGAATTTGGTGCCCTCTGAGTCAATATTAAAAGTGTTTTTGGTTTCAGATATATTCGAATCCAAAGATCCATCGAAGAGCGGGACAATTAGGATGAGCTTATCTGAGGTAAAACTTGAAAACATGTTTTCTTTATTTAGGCATAATCTCTTATTTTTTCTGATAATTTTAGTATAAAGCTATACAAAAGTATAGAATCCGGATCTTAACTGATTTGGAGATCTGAATAGATCATATTTAGTTCTAAGTGTATTTAATTAACTGAAATAATTTTACTTGTAGTAATATAATTTGAATTCAGGCGCCAAAGCGGAGACCTAGTCAACTTCAAATTGTTAGGTTAGGACGGTTGAGACGCCAAATCTGAGCACACGGGTTTTGTAGATAAAAAATAGTGACGACGTAACTTCCTTTCAATTGACACTGATGCTTATTATACAGTGTGTCCAGTATAAAATGATGTACAAGGGGATATTGGAAACCGTTAGAGTTACAGGGTGGACCAAATGGGGAAAAAGTTGCGCAATCAAGTGCCTATAAATAATCTGTCATCAACTTCTTTGAACTCGGAATAGGAAGGATATACAGGAAAAAAAAGAAAAAAGTTTATATCGTGTTTATTATAAAATATTTGTTTTGTATATTTTCCTGACTGTACTTTCATTCATTCCAATGTATTCCTGGGTTTCAGTCAATTTTATTGTTTATTCTTTAAAATGTTACAAATACGTTTCAGTGTCTTTATCCACCATCATCAGTTTGTCTAAAATATACATTTACAGTTATCATCAAATTAAATAGAAAACTTTCACCAAAATTCACATATTAAAATACAAATCACACACATATTAAAAAGTACATCCAGAACATTGGTTTTCAGGTGACGAGTCAGGACAAATATGTCTGGGAAAAGACTAGAATCTATTGTTTAGAGATCTAAATTCAACTTACGTATATAGTTGCTACCAACTTCACATTTGACTGGTCACTGAATTTTCCATATTTTATTCGATATCAAGCGAGCGAAACAAAAAAACTGTTTATCTTTCGTCTTTTCTTTGCATTCTAGGAATGCTTGGCAATTCTTCAATATCAGATGTTTACATTTCATTTAGCTGGTCCAATCAGTTTATACATGCGATCATCTAATTAGCGTATGATACACATAGCTAAGATTGTCTGTATCTGATCTGAAATTTATGGCATTCTGATGTTTCTTAATTTGTATCATTTCATGGATTCTTCTCTTATTATAGTTGTCCTCATTGATCAATATTTGTGTGTTATCGAAATCAAAATCATGCAACTTTTGTTGTGCATGTTGTGCTAATGCTGTTGCATTTTCGTTAACCTTTCTTAAGCTATACTTATGTTCGTATATTCTTTTCTTTAAATATTGCCCTGTTTGTCCTATGTATGTGTTGTCACAGTTCAAACAGTCAATCTTGTATATTACGTTAGGTGTGTCCAACTTATCGCTTCTAGGCTTAAATTTTGTAAAACACTCTTTTGCCAAGTTGTTTTTAGTTTTTTCCGCTATAGTAATATTATGCGGTTTTAAAACATTTTTTATTTTTGTGTTGATTTCTGGTATGTGTGGTAATAATACATACTTGATTTCACCCTCTTTTTTCTTTTTTATATTATTTATGTTGTTCCATTTATTTGCATTGAATATTTTATTGATTCTTTGTTTTATAATTGGTTCGAAGAATTCTTTGGGATAGTTGTTCATTATTAGTACCTTTTTTATTTTTTCAAGATTTTTTTGTCTGTATCCACAATGCGCCAATTTTATCGCTCTATCAGTAAGAGCTGTTACCAAACTTTTTTATACTGTATAGGTGCATATGATTGGTAATTCAAGCATCTACCACACATCCTTTGTGTACCAGTTTGTTTTTATTTCCCCATTATTGTCATACATAACCGCCATATCCAAAAAGTTTAATGATTTGTTTTTGTCCTCTTCAATGGTGAATTTAATGGTTTCATGGAATGCATTAAACTTATCTAGTGTGTATCGAACTTTTTGGTTTGGCAGGCACATTATGCAGTCATCCACGTATCTTTTAAAAAATCCACATTTAAAGTCTAAATCAGGTATTAGTTTTTCTTCCAGACTTTCCATTACAAGGTTTGCAATTGTTGCAGCTATGGGGGACCCCATAGCTACTCCATATATTTGCGAATAGTAATTGTCCTCGTACCGGAAGTACGTGGACTTAAGGCACAGCTCTACCGCCCCAATAAATTCACCTTCGGGCAATGATGTATATTCTCTAATTTCACACCATTTATTTCTTATGCATTGTATTGAGTAATCTACCGGGACGTTTGTGTATAGTGATATCACATCAAGCGATATTAGGCGATGGTTCTCAGGTATCTTCTGTTTTTTTATAAATTCGCAGAAGCTCCATGAGTCTCTAATGTGATATTGTGAACTTCCCAATATATTACTCAACACAGCTGACAGGTATTTAGACTTACCCCAACCAGAGATTAGTTGAGAGATCGCCGATGAGCATAGGCGAAAGCGTTTCGGCGATATTAGCCGTAAGCTACCGCCACCATGCAGTTTTATCCCCCAACCATATGCACATTTTAAAAATAGCATACTCCCCGTAAGTAGGGGGGGTCGTGAACATAAGCAGCGAGGGCCAGCCGATCTGCGCTTGTTTTCGAAGGTCAATAACACGTAGATAAACGGATTTGGATCTGAATGCACCGGTATACGGATAGCTAGTCCAATTCTACGGATTTTTATGGCAAGTCCATAGGAACTATTTAATACTCGTATTTCCAACTTTAACACCAGCATTATCAAAATCATAAGGTGCAAATATCTTTATATGCACCTTGTTTACCTTTATAAAATACATTATTCATATTCTACAAGCATTTAAACATATGCATACACTATCGGACAAAACTAGAACAACGTTTTGAAATTCATACCTATGTCAATTCCGATATTATAATTGCACGTGCATGATATTGTAAATAAATTTAAAATAAAATTTCTGGGTTCCTGTCAATTATATTATTTATTACTTCATTTGAAAAACGTTTCAATTTCATGCCAAAACTGAAGTTAGCAATAACTACAGATGCCAAGTAATGATGGTACAGAAAGACACCGAAACGTTTTTGAACTGAAGTAATACATTTTTGAATTTTATTTTAAATTGAATTAAAATACAGTCAGGAAAGTACACACAATGAATTGTAAATAAATGTAATTAGCTTGAAGACAACAAAGTAGGCTTTGATTAACCATGACAAGAATTGTTGAATGAAACAATTGAACCTATTTTGACATTTGTTTTTATTTGTTAAATAGTAACGCGTCAAAAGTAAAGCAAGTTTTAAATAATTTGTTCGAAAAAATCGAAAAAGCGGTTTTACTGAAAGAAAAGTATCTATAAAATAATAGTGTCAGGTTTATTTTATAGTTTTTTGAACATAGTCGTCATGCCAAGAGGAATTTAAATTTCAAAAGAGTTGAAGGAAAGATTTGTGAATGCATTCATGGAAGGTGGTAAACAAGCGGCTTTTGCAAGACAGTTTGTGTTACCCCGGTGCAGTGTATATAAAATAATTCCAATATTCAATGTTGTAATTAGCAGTGTAAGACGTAAGTAAATTGAAACCAATAAATTCTAAAAGGCCACTCAACAGGGATAAAAGCAGTGATTAGTTGACTACTAATCTCTGATAAAAGGCACCTTTTAAAGGGTTCGTGTTATTTCTCTAGTAACGCAAATTGTTTCCGCGTGAAATTATGGAACCCATTGACGACAGTTTAATGATGGTGCGTACCCTTTTCACAATTCTCCTCCGCGGTGTTCCAAAGGGCTGAAATGCAATTTCCGGAATTGTGATATTCCGAGAAGGGTTTTCAGAACTTTGGAGCCGAGAGCAGGCTTGAACCAAACTCCTCCCAATGCTGGAACCTGGGGATGAGAATGGTTGAATAAGTAAGGAAAAATCATTCGCGTTGGCTATTTCTGCTATAGTTTCAAACATAGAAATTTTTATTTTTTTATTTTACGCTCGTGCTTGTGCTCTTTAGTGCATATTTAGTGTAGTGACTATTGAAAATGGCCAAGGAAGTAACAGTTTTCAGCGTGTGTAAATACCTTAATTGCAACAATGGAAAACTCACAGGCCATCACTTATTTCGTTTTCCAAAGGACCCACAAAAACAGAAAATATGGATTGACAATTCTGGTAAGTGAATTATTGCCGTTTCTGTTAAAAATATATCGATGTATAGGGTTATTGATTGAACTTTGGCCACCCCGTTTTTGCAACTAATTTGAAATTTAGAGAAAAATATTAAATGCAAAAGTTGTAGATATTAACGTCTAGTTTATTTTTTTAGAATTTTGCGAATATTTAGAATTTTGCGTAAATTTCGAGTATGCAATAAAAAGTGCGGCATTCCATTTAAAAAAATGTTAGTTTGGTCCTCCACTTGAAATATTGTGTATTCTTATAAGATTCTTATTATCAATATAATCAGAATAATAAATGATTAATAAATATATAAACAAGTAAAAAATAAATATTTTCCAATAAATAAATAATTTCAACTTAACTGCAAACAAAATTATGGAAGACCTTTTATTTTTTTATACCCCAATTAAATTGCAAATTTTAGTGTGTAACCGTTAATAATTTTGAAGTCTATAAAATGTAAATATATGTTCGGATAAGCAGACAAAAATTATCGTGTAAAATTAATCATTTCTACGTTTTTTGAATATTTCATGAAACATAAGTAACTTAAAAATGTCTAAATACCAAATTTCTGGTAACATAAGTTTTGAGGAATAATATATATAAATTTTGAATTAAGATCTATAATATTGAATTAATAGTTAACGAAATACATTTTGCTTTGAAATATTTCGTAGGGAATGAACGGCTCTCAAATTGGTCTTCTTCGTCGATAAGAGCAGCTGGTCTGTGTAATCGACATTTTCAAGATGAGGATTTCGTGGACGTCACTAAAACCAGATTGCGGCGCAATCGAAATCCTATTTCTTGGATAATCGATCAGCGATCGCAGCAGCAGGATGTCCACACGCAACAAGAGCAGCGGAATGTGCATCACCAACAGCAGCAGCAGGAAGTCCTTGAGGATGACTTTGAGAAGGATCAGCCAACGTTTGACCCGTCAATGGTTAAATTCACTTATCCTCCGGCTAAATCTCTTTGTACAATTCACAAGGACACTGACCTTGGTTATTTAAAAAAGGATCATTATTTATGTAGTATAAATACACCTAATTCAGAAGCAACTTCTTCACGTACCAAACCTTCTCGTTGTTGTATGTTGTATGCTCGGCCCAAACAAAAAATAATAAATCGTTTGACAAATAAAGTGAAGCAGTTGGAGAAATCTTCAAAAGCAGAAAAGGTAAAAAATCAGCGTTTGCGTAAGAAATTGAAAGCACAAAATAAAAGTACAAACATTAGTGTCAGTGATTTTTTAGCAGATAAAAATATAAGCGATACTGCTAAAACCATGGTAAAATTGCAGTTTCATAAAGTAAAATCACCTTACACAAAAGATGAAAAAGATTTATCGAAACAAATGTATTATCATTCTGCAGCCTGTTATACTCGATTGAGAAACGCAGGGTTAAATTTGCCTTCAGAATCTACGATTCGAAAATGGATTTCTGAATATGATGTTGTTCCGGGAGTAAATAATATAATTCTAGAACGATTGAAGGTAAACTTAAACAACATGCCAGCAGATGAACGAGTATGTGCGCTGAAATTTGATGAAATGTCTATAAAAGCGTATGAAGAATATTCCAAGAAGTTCGATATAATTGAAGGGTTAGTTGATATGGGTAAAAATCTTAGAAATCGGCAAGTTGCTAAGCATGCACTGTTATTTTGTTTAGACAGTATAAATGCTAACAATCCATGGCGTCAACTGATAGCCTTTGGTTTTAATGAACATGGCGCCACAGCCGAAAAACTTCTTGAAATTATTCAAACACTTTTAATTGAATTGAAAAAAAGTAATGCAGACGTTAGGTTAATCGTTTGTGATCAAGGTAGCAGCAATCAAAAGTTGTTTAATAAACTGTTAAATATTACAGTAGAAAAGCCATATTTTTTCGTAAATGATATTAAATATTTTGCTATATTTGATTGGCCTCACCTTATCAAACGATTACTTGCTCAGTTAAGATCCCATGACAAAATTTTGATAAATGGTAATGTTATTATAAGTTTTAAAGATTTAATTAAAACATGGGAACTTGACAGAAGTCATGGAACATCAAATTTATTAGGACATTTGAGTGAAAATCACTTCAACCCCAATAGTTTTGATGCCATGAAAGTTAAATTAGCGTTTCAATTATTGAGCAAACGAATGGCAAGTGCTATTAGAGTAGCAGGTAAAGATGCAAATGGATTAATGTCATCGACAAGTTGGCAAGCTTCAGCTGATTTTGTTGAAAATCTTAATACGGTCATAGATGCATGTAATTCGTACTATTTACTTTCTACAAATCCGCTGAAACGTCCATTATCAGATAGGAATCCAGAGATTCAGCAGCGTCTCGAAAAGTTTCTTGCATGGTCTAAACAATGGGTAGTGCAACATAAAAAGAAAAATATTTCAAAACCACCATGCTTATCTGGAATTCCTTTGACTGTACAAGCTTTGCTCAGTCTTTATGATGATCTAAAATTAAATTTTCCAAATTATGAGTTAGCAACAGGCCTTTGCAATAACGATTCGGTGGAACACATTAATGCAAAAATACGTGGAAGAGGTGGATTTAATGCAAATCCAACTTGTAGAACGTATCGATTAGCATTTCGTCATATTTTATCAACAGATTTTATTCATAGCAGTAAGAAAGGAAACGTTACGTGTCAAGATTCGCGGTCTTTAATAGAATTAAGCAGTGAAGATATCAGTTCTATGAAAAATCCTGAAAATTTAACATACGACATAGACTTACTTGAGTACGAATCAAAGGAATTGAAGGAAATTCAGGAACTCATTCAAGCTGCTGATTCAATGGATTTGAATATGAATATAGATTCCAGTGAGAACCCGGCAATGGCAGATAAGAATGTGTTTGAATCAAATGCGATAACCTTCTTTGCTGGTTATATAGCTAAAAAATGTTTAAGTAAAATCTTTTGTCTTGAATGCAAAAATATTTTCATAAAAGATGTCAACTCTGCAACTACAGATAAAGAACAATATATTAAATACAGAGAGTATTCGCATTCTGATCCGAACACGCCACAAATCATGTACTTGACGAGACCAACAGAATTTTTCACGAATGTCGTAAATTGTCAATTAGAAGCATTTAACATGCATCATGAAAGTGTTTGGCACCAAAGAAAATTGCTGTTTCATTTATTAGAAATTGTTGAAACATACACTCGTGAAAAATTCCCAAACTGGTTCGATCAAGACAACATATGTTATGAACATAGAATGCATGCTCTAAAGTTTTTATTAACGGTTAAAATTTTTGCTAAAACCCGCGAACATAACAAAATTACAAAACAATTAAATAAGAGAAATATTATTAGTAAAAACCAGAAATTAAAGAATATTAAAAATGTCTAATCATACATTTATTTCTTGTTGAATTTTCTCAGTTTATTGTTTTTGTATATTTGTAATGTTTTCGTAAATATATAAAGATATATAAATGTGAAAAATTAAATAAATTGGCTTCGACATTAGCGTAATTAAAACTACACTTGATTTTTGTAATACGTCAAAGCCAATAACGAAGTAATTGCAATTTTTATATATAATTTCAATAATTACAATAATGAAGGAGTAAAAAGGACTTTTTTTGAAATTCACAAAATGAACATCATGTAATCGTGCTAACGGGATCTCTAAAATCAGTTAAATTACAAGTTTTTACACGTATATGAATCATGATTAAAATAATAATAATTCAAAATTACAATAGTTCTAAACATTACAAATTGTTTGAATTACAATCATTAAAATTAAATAAGTTGAAACAAAAATCAACTTTTAAAACTATTTTTAATTAATGCAATTTATAAAGTGAGTGTAATAACAATCTGTAAACAATCTGTTTATGAATGAAAATTAAGTCTAAACGCTTGTCCTCTGGGCGGCGGCATTTATAGGGGCTTGTTATCTAAATGGCTATTTCATCGGGTACCAAGGTGCAAGTTCCTTAATTTTAATAAGAAACCAAGGGACTTTGAACTCTGACAAAATCTACGCGCGCTGGCCCAAACGCGCGCATTAGCCATCACAGCCACAGTGTAATGTAAAATGCGATCCCCACTACTTACCTCTCCTCCGCCGCAAAAAAAGTGCATATGGTTCGACCGTCGACCGTTATTTTCGTCACTCGAGTTCGGTACGTTTTTTTAACATTGCATCGGCGATCTCTCAACTAATCTCTGCCCCAACCCACTTACCAGTTGTCTCCATTGGGTCCACCCTGTAACTCTAACAGTTTCCAATATCCCCATGTACATCATTTTATACTGGACACACTGTAGAGATAGATAGATAGATAAAATTTATTGAACATTCCCATTAACAAAATTCACAAACAAAGTTAACAAACATAACTCCCGTGTCTAGCCAGATGTTCGGCCGGTTGCTCTCTGCCCATGATCTAAATAGGCGCGCTAAGTCGTCCATTACCTGGGCAGTGCCCTAACATGGACATTCCCGAGCTAGCCATACGCACGACAACGTCAGGAGATAGTCTTGAAGTGGCGGTTTTGGTTTTATTCGAGGGGCATTCATTAAGGAAAAAAGGTCTTCCTGAAGGGAAGCCAAAAACCCCTTTTGCTTCGACCTTTAAGCCTGATACTGTCAGCCGTGGCGTTAACCGCCGGCAGTTTCAACTAGATGACCAAATCCTTCCGCCCCCGCCCCGATCGGTGCAAGGACCAGCCAGCACCAGCCAGGACGAGGCAGGACGAACCCGTCAAGTCACGTTATGTTGGATTTGTGCGTTTCCAGCCTGCTAGAAACGACTGTCTGCAACTGGCAGGCAATGTTTGTTTGTCGTCACGTACTGTCAGGGACAAAATCCTCATAAAATATGGGAAGTCGCTTATACAGGGGACCATGGGTTGGGCGGTCGTTTGCTCTTACTTGGGTGATATTTCGCGTGAGGACTGAGCCTTGCACTCCGCTATGATAAAATTTTTCAGCGATGGTATCTATATAGTCGGCTATATAGGCCATCCTTCGGCTATATAACCTTACACAGAGATTTTTGTTGACAGATGTGGGGAATCTAGGTATATCACTCATCTGCCCCAAAAAGGGATGGCAGCACTGACGGCAAATTGACAGAGTTATCCTAACCTCAAAATATTTCTATTGCTTTCTCTTTCTTTGTTTTGTGTTTATCCATGGTTACTACAATTTCCAATAATTAAGAAATAACTGGTATTTACGTAATGTTAATTAGGCAGATTATTTTGAAAAGCATCGTTGCCGTAATTCTGATCTAGTTTTTGGCAAATCAGTTTTTGATATGAATTAATTTTTTTTACTATTTTTCCTGTACTCCCAAAACACCCCCAGAGGAATCACGCCACTTTTGAATCACCCTGTATGGCCCCCTGATTGTGCTTTTTCCGCACTTTACTTTTTGCATTTACTCACAACTTTTTCCAAATTTAACCGACTTCCTA
Source organism: Dendroctonus valens (assembly GCA_024550625.1). NCBI lineage: Eukaryota > Metazoa > Arthropoda > Insecta > Coleoptera > Curculionidae > Dendroctonus > Dendroctonus valens. The sequence continues at coordinate 1,520,589 of JAJTJO010000068.1, read as the reverse complement.
GCTCTTACGGTTTTGGAGATCCCCCATGCAATGCATTCTTATCTTGAATACTCTTGATACAACCTATATGGCATTTGAAACTAGAAAGCATAAAAATAAAAAAGACATATTCAATGCTAAAGAAGAAAAATTACATGAATACTTTCTAACTTGCACTGGAAAAAATCAGCTGACTTCTATGTAGCAATCAATTTACAACAATCTAGATAAAATGGAAGTAGCAAAGACTTTTGTAAAACTCAATATTTGGGACAATTCCATTATACAACCATAAAAATTACCAATTTCTAATAAAACTAATAACATTCTAATCATTGAAATAATTACGAAACTTCAAAATATTCCTGGGTTTCAGTCAATTTTATTGTTTAATATTTAAAATGTTACAAATACGTTTCGGTGTCTTACTCCACCATCATCAGTTTGTCTAAAATATATATTTACAGTTATCATCAAATTAAATAGAAAACTTTCACAAAAATTCACATATTAAAATACAGATCACACACATATTAAAAAGTACATCCAGAACATTGGTTTTCAGGTGATGAGTCAGGACAAACATGTCTGGGAAAAGACTAGAATCTATTGTTTAGAGATTTAAATTTAAATTTAACTTACGCGTACAGTTGTTTCTACCTTCACATTTGACTGGTCACTGAATTTTCCATATTTTACTCGATATCAAGCGAGCGAGACAAAAAGCTGTTTATCTTTCGCCTTTTCTTTGCATTCTAGGAATTGCTTGGCAATTCCTCAATATCATGTGTTTATATTTCATTTACGTAACGATAATTACGAAAGTTGAATGCTTTTTGAGTAGTAATAATGAAATTTTCAAACTGGAACCTTCTTTGGTTGAAGCAAATGTGAATCCATGAAGCAGATTTGAAAGTTATTTCCATTGTCAATAATGAGTGGTAAATCATATTTTGCAAATATTCCACACAAGCCATAACTAGCACTGAACCTACCCACTGAAGATAGCGATGCCGACTTTATTGGATATCAGCCACCATATGAAATTCAACTCATGAATCATGCAACAAATATCACAACATGTCACCCCTTTGAGCTACAGATAACCCGTCCTCAATTAACCAAATTTAATGTTGGGCAATAGGTAGTCATGACACCAACACATATAGTCAGCACTATCTAGTGCCAAAATTCCGAAAAATCAATGCAGCTTTTTGGATCGTACCTGACTGAAATACCAGTAAACTGCAAAATCCAAACACAATAAATTATTTTGGAAACCTTTGAAGAAGTCCAATTGCTGTAAAGCGAGATCAAGTTATCACAAGTGAACCTGACCATCATGAAGAACACCTAACCACCAATTTTCAACCCCCCTTCAATGAACCTCAACAGCATCAACGTTAGGACCACAGATGAACTGAAACAAAAACTTCAAAGTGGAAAGAAAGTGCTACAAAACAGAGTCTATATATACATATGTCTGTATAGGCACAGTTAGTTTTTGAATAATTGTGCTTTATTTAGTTATAACTTGTGTTGCTGTTACATTACGATGTAAAATTTATAGTTAAAATAATTTGTTTTAAATTCCTCGAGATAAATACGACTTGATTAGTTCCTGATTTCTATATCTCAAGCGTTTAGACTCATTTCCCATATTTCGAACAATTCTGTCTTTACTATACAGTGTGACCAGTATAAAATGATGTACATGGGGATATTGGAAACCGTTAGAGTTACAGGGTGGACCAAATGGGGAAAAAGTTGCGCAATCAAGTGACTATAAATAATCTGTCATCAACTTCTTTGAACTCGGAATAGCAACGGATATACAGGGAAAAAAAGAAAAAAGTGCGTTTTATAAAATCCTTTATATCGTGTTTATTATAAAAGATACAATAACGAAATTTTCAGGGTGTAAATTTGATAATAAAGTAAAAAATAATCTAGGCCCACTATGTTCAATTAGGCCGAAGTCAACTTTTGTTTTTCTTATGGGCGCCATATTGAATTTCTGCATTTTTAAATTCCCCTTTAAATATGCTCTTCAACCATGTATAACGTGTTTATGTTCGGTCAAGATAAATAATTAAAATTAACAAAATTAAGATTTAATGGTAGTAGGCATTGATATTTCTATTTATTATTACTTTAAATTATTATTGATCATACATCGAACACTGCAAAAGAACAAGTAACATTTTAGGATTAAAGTAGGTGTTCAAATAAGCCACCGTTTTCTCGCACGCACAACATACATTGTCTCATTACTGCTTCACAGGATTTTCTGATCCTTTCTGGGGTAATTCTGTTAACAGCTTCTATAACAGCGTGTCTCAGCTCCTCTTCGGTTTCGTATGATCTACAGTGTACCACATTTGTGAGGAAACCCCATGCAAAAAAATCAAGCGGTATTATGTCAGGGGATCTCGCAGGCCATCTTACTGGTCTTTCCTAAGATACAAGGTTGTCTTTCAGACGCCTAAACATAGTTCTACCAGGTTGTCGCCTTTCTGGATATTTATTTAAATACACATTTCTTCAGCTTTCGCTTCATTTCGGCGACAGAGAATAAAACACTCCAACATATCGTATTTTTCATAATTTGAAAAGTGATTAATTTTGAAACACAATTAATTACAAACACTTGACACTGATAATAAATTCTACTTTGACAGTTACCTAGGTAATTAAAACAGACAACGAACGTCACTATGGGGAAATTGAAGAGAAATATCAATGCCTACTACCATAAAATCTGAATTTTGTTAATTTTAATTATTTATCTTGACCGAACATAAACACGTTATACATGGTTGAAGAGCATATTTAAAGGGGAATTTAAAAATGCAGAAATTCAATATGGCGCCCATAAGAAAAACAAAAGTTGACTTCGGCCTAATTGAACATAGTGGGCCTAGATTATTTTTTACTTTATTATCAAATTTACACCCTGAAAATTTCGTTATTGTATCTTTTATAATAAACACGATATAAAGGATTTTATAAAACGCACTTTTTTCTTTTTTTCCCTGTATATCCGTTGCTATTCCGAGTTCAAAGAAGTTGATGACAGATTATTTATAGTCACTTGATTGCGCAACTTTTTCCCCATTTGGTCCACCCTGTAACTCTAACGGTTTCCAATATCCCCATGTACATCATTTTATACTGGTCACACTGTATAGTAAAGACAGAATTGTTCGAAATATGGGAAATGAGTCTAAACGCTTGAGATATAGAAATCAGGAACTAATCAAGTCGTATTTATCTCGAGGAATTTAAAACAAATTATTTTAACCATAAATTTTACATCGTAATGTAACAGCAACACAAGTTATAACTAAATAAAGCACAATTATTCAAAAACTAACTGTGCCTATACAGACATATGTATATATAGACTCTGTTTTGTAGCACTTTCTTTCCACTTTGAAGTTTTTGTTTCAGTTCATCTGTGGTCCTAACGTTGATGCTGTTGAGGTTCATTGAAGGGGGGTTGAAAATTGGTGGTTAGGTGTTCTTCATGATGGTCAGGTTCACTTGTGATAACTTGATCTCGCTTTACAGCAATTGGACTTCTTCAAAGGTTTCCAAAATAATTTATTGTGTTTGGATTTTGCAGTTTACTGGTATTTCAGTCAGGTACGATCCAAAAAGCTGCATTGATTTTTCGGAATTTTGGCACTAGATAGTGCTGACTATATGTGTTGGTGTCATGACTACCTATTGCCCAACATTAAATTTGGTTAATTGAGGACGGGTTATCTGTAGCTCAAAGGGGTGACATGTTGTGATATTTGTTGCATGATTCATGAGTTGAATTTCATATGGTGGCTGATATCCAATAAAGTCGGCATCGCTATCTTCAGTGGGTAGGTTCAGTGCTAGTTATGGCTTGTGTGGAATATTTGCAAAATATGATTTACCACTCATTATTGACAATGGAAATAACTTTCAAATCTTCTACATGGATACACATTTGCTTCAACCAAAGAATCATCACATCATCATTTCTTACCCCCACCCTGAAAATTTCGTTATTGTATCTTTTATAATAAACACGATATAAAGGATTTTATAAAACGCACTTTTTTCTTTTTTTCCCTGTATATCCGTTGCTATTCCGAGTTCAAAGAAGTTGATGACAGATTATTTATAGACACTTGATTGCGCAACTTTTTCCCCATTTGGTCCACCCTGTAACTCTAACGGTTTCCAATATCCCCATGTACATCATTTTATACTGGACACACTGTATACTAATAATTTTTTTAAACTTAATTTTTTCTTTTTCAGTGGTTGAAATCATCGCTAAGTTGTTGATGCTGTGACGAGCCAATACGTACATACCGGATTGATCAGCATCTTTGGATTGAGCAGTCTAAATTGCACTGCGGATTATGTCAAGATGTCAAGCAAAGTGAATACAATAATTTAATAACAGTTGGTCAATTTACGAAACTTGGACTAACTATAGTCAGAATATCTTAATCTTTTGTGTATCATATTGTGAATATTTAAACCCATCATTTGTACTTTTGATATGATTATATAGTTTATGAAACTACAAGTAATTTTTGTTATGGGGAAAGACACTATAGTGAACACATTAAGTTCTGGTTCGCACCAGTCGTCATTTCACCTTCCGTTACTAATAATAACCCTAAAAGAGGAGTTTCATAAGTAGTATTGATTTGCGAAATACCGGCAGTGTTATCCGTCAGCAACAGTTAATTAGAAAATATTGCTCAAATAGCAAAATGCAGCTTGGTGGACGTGATAATGTAGCAGCAATGACGTTAATATGACTTCTTTTTAGATAACGTAACGGGTTTTACCGTACATTTTAGCACCCCATTGTAGAGGTTATTTGAAAATTAGTAAATGATGCCTTTTAAAGTGTTCGGGTTTATCGGTCAATAAATAGATGGTAGTAAAAAATAAAACACCAATTTTCTTGTTACAACGTTTCGACTATATTTAAGTCATCCTCAGGGCTAACATGGCTTCATTCAGCTCTAAATCTAGTAAAGATAAACACCGAGTCGTCGATGAGACACAATCATTCATTCGTCAATTAAAATAAAAGAAAAGAGAAACCTAACGGTAGAGTAAAATCAAGACTGACAAAACACAAAATAAAAACTATCTACCAATAATTCAAGACAAACGAGAATTTCTCTCCTTTACTTCCACCCCTTCCCTTCAATAGAAAAACAAACAAGGAAAACCCAGCTGACGAGAGCTAATGGGTTTGAAACCAGTCTCGGGATGCATGAGGTTGGCGAGCCTCGAAATCTGCACTTGCTTATGTCATAAGCTCATGACGGCTCTGATGATGCCAAAAGCTTTCATTTTTCAAAAACTTTCCCATGTGGGAAATACTGTCCCTTTTGAACAGTATGGAACGTGGTTGTTCCGTTGTTCCAACTAGTTCCGTCCCTCTGTGTTATACATTGGCAAAATAAAGTGCTAGTTATCGGAGTTAAAATATCAACGGTAGTCAGTAATTAAAATTAACAAAAAAGTCATGCAGAAAACGTACGTAAACTTGATATATGTTGTCGTCGTCAATTGCCCCTCGTTTTATGCAGACTGTTAATTGTTAGTTTAAATTACTGACTATTATTGACCCTGACCGGGAAAAACAACTATATATCCCAGATAGTGGTGGGCAAGTTCCGGATCTTTGGATCCGGGTCATCGTAAAGATTCGGATCCCATAGTCGGGTCCCGGGTCAACGGATCAGTACTAAAACCAGAACAATACCGCTTCATTACGCATCGATGGGCAAATCAATATGAAATGCGTTATTTATAACAATGCCAACTAATAGTTATGCCAATGGTAAATTTATGCCAAACTAACAAAGTTGGTTTCTTTTTAACAAAATTTAAACTACTTCATTACGCAAGTGTTTTTCTTGCTTTGCTTTTTTAATAATTATCACACCTCATCTCAACAAATACCTATTTATCTGAGTAATTTCTCAAAACATTTGTAACTAAATTTTACTGCGTTTTCCTTTCTTATTTATTTTTTATAATAGTTGCGGTTTTATTTAAATAGATGAACAAAACACAGGTCAGGCTTGGACATAATTAATTGCTTCTAACAAAATAATGCGTTCAATAGTAAGTGATAGTAGGTATGATTAGAAAAATGTTACCGAAAAAAATTAAAGTAGTTAAAAAGATACATGCATTAAATAAAACGACAAAAAGTAAATGCAAGTTTAATGCTTATTTCAATATTATTTTCATAAGTTTCACCGTGCAAGTGCTCACTATTTATTGTAGGTATATATTTCTTCATATTTAACTACCAAACTTCTGAAAGCAAAAAATAGTAGTTTTAGATACAAGAGCTACGTGTTTCGTTTTTCAAACAACGACGACGTTTCGACTTTGTTTCAGGTCCCGGGTGGTAAAAGTGGCAATTTTTGATTAGTAGTAGTAAATATCTTTATTCCTAAAAAAGGCAATCGACCTATCGGTCTTTCTGCCCTTGTTTAATACATGTAGTCTTAGTCTAAATAAAAAACAAAGATGAAAATTCTCTTATTCTAGGTTAATAATCTTATTAAATAAACTTTCCAATTCTAATGACAAGTAAAAATTATTTTATTGTCCAGTAGTCAGTTGCGTTTGTAAGTGTTCGAGTAGCGTTGATGTAGGGATACGGAAGCGGGATTGTCTGGTTGGTCTTGTAAGACAAAGGGAATTCAGCATGGTCCAGTTGTAGGGGTTGTTTGTCCATTTTGTCTGTAGCTGTATGAGTCTTTCCGAGATCTTTGTCATGTTTGTGCGTTCGTATAGTAGTTGGGTGGGGGGGTTGTGTAGTGGGTTTTGGGGGTGTCTTATTCGTGTTATTAGTCTTAGTGCAATTTGTTCTGTTGTTTGTGTATAACGTTTTGTCCTTTCTGTTCCGTTGGTCATGAGTATATGTCCATAGTCTAGCAAGGGTCTACAAATAGCTTTATTCTGTTCAATGAAAATCAGCCGTTTTTGTGCTGATTCACGCAGCATCCATTGTGATCTGGGTCAGATCAAGGTTGACGTGAACGTCGGCGATGACTTACTCCATCTCAGGGTATAGAGCGTCTTGACAGATGTCCCGGACAGGGTGTCTGCTTGTCCAAACTCGTCGGTCTTGATATATTCGATGTCACAGTCGCAGCCGATCAAACGAATAGGCCAACGTCGTAGGCGTGCTATTTTGTTCTTACGTGTGTTAATTCGTTCCTCGGAAATGTATTGAGATATATCCTAGGTATTCGACTTGCTTCTGAAATAGGCTGCATGTCGTGAATTTTAAGCTCAAATGAGCATTTCGGAGTTTCCCAAATATCTCTTTCAATTTCTGGAAATGATCATCGATGTTCTTTCCCATTGAAATCATATCGTCCAAATAAACCAGGCAGGTGTTCTATATTAAGCTTTGCAAAACCAGCTCCATAAGTCTCTCAAAAGTTGGTGGGACATTGCACAATCCGAATGACGGAAGGCTCAATTCATAAAGTCCAGATGCGGTGGAAAACACAGTATTCCCTTTAACTTCGGGAGCGATTTCCACTTGGAAATATCCACTTTTCTGATCGACTGTAGAGAACCATCTTGACCCTGACAACGTAGCTAAGGTGGCGTCCATTCGGTACAACAAATAGCTGTCCATCTTCGTTGCATCATTTAGTTTTCCGTAGTCAACACAGATCCTTGTTGACCCATCTTTGTTCTTCACCAGAACTACAGGGCACGACCAAGGACTAGATTATTCTTCGATGACTCCCTCTTTCACTATCTCAGACAGCAAGTCGTTGATTTCTTGCTATTTTGCTAAGGACACGCTTTGCACCTGTTGTCGAATTGGTCACCAAATCAGCTGCAGGTTATTCTTGGTGCTAAAGATGTCTAGTTCTGCAGTAACAAATCTGATGGCACGGCCTAATTGTTCCTGAGACAAGTGACTCCAATGCCATTTGAATCCTTTGACGATCTCCGAAGATAACACTTTCCAGCTCAGCTCTTCATGTTAGATTGCTCCGGGCCTTCACATGGGCATCCCCATTGTACAGGTTCATAACTTGCAATTATAATCCTTTCCTGAGTTTGATACTTCCTTGTCCAACATTTGCGACTCGAACCGGTTTCATGCTTTCCGTTTTGGTCAACAATCTTGTTACCAATAGCTCTGTCGAATCCGTGTTAGCTTCCACAAGTCCAACAAATCACCCAGGATCGGTTTCACGGTAAACCATTATGATTCTGATGAGGTCTCAGGTACCAGTAGACGTACCTTCCTTTCTGCGACTTTACCAATTAATGAAAATTTTTTGTGATCAAAATTCAGGATGTTCCGGTCATGGTCTTAGGAGAATCCATACTTCCTGTTGAGAACCATACCCAAGATGAATTTTTCTTGATTCCTCGCAAGCAAAATGCTGGACTTCGAGCTTTTCTCCAATGACGATTGCTATCAATCAGATCAGTTTCCCGGGCTGATTCTTAATGCGTTATCGCCGCTGGATTTTCTTGGAGACGGTGACTGACTTTTTGCTTTATTGCGGCAATGGTTCTTGATGTCTTCCAATTTTCGGCAATTAATACCCCTTTAGTTCTCCTCCTTGCATCCTGCTGAGTTGGTTCTGGAGCACTCCTGAATCTAACAGCCAATATTTTTATAACTTGGTATATGACATTCGGTTTTCTATGTTGTTCATCCTCAACAGAAACTATCCATACTCTTGGCGCTAATGTCAACGATACTCGAGATACGTCAAATTCTAGGGCTCGGCAAACCTTCACTGATATCTCTGAGCCCCAGCAGACGAAAGTGATATGTTACATCGTCTCCACGAACTCCTTCGACAAATTGCGCATCCCCCAATTGCTTCTGGAAACTTTCTAGTGCTGGTCTATATCGGCACCAAAAGTTTTTGCTGTCTCATTCTTAAATGAGCTTGAAACAAGGTCTCTTGGTGCTTGTCGGATCTTTAAGTGCAATTCTGCCTTCATCCATTGGACGTTAAAGGTCTGGTAACGCCGCTTAGGGATTGACAGTGTGTGAAGGTGTGGAAACGAGGAACTGTTGAAAACTCGATCGAATCGAAAACCATCACATTTGTAACAGCAGTCAAATTATGTAACGAAATACAATTTATAGTGCAACAACGACGACCGCCATCTTGCCATCTTCAAAAACTGAAACGAGGACAAAGGGCTGACAAAACAACCTGATCAAACGTTATCAAGTCTGTTCCAATTTCAATTCCTAGTTAAATCATTTCCGTAATTACATTTTTACTTTATTTTATCGCTGCTTCTGCTAAAATAGGAGAAAGTGGTCCGTAACATAGCAACATTTGAATAAATTCAACCATGTTTAACAACCACAAGCAGGACATGGGTACCCATGAGGGAGATGCTTCTCGGAGTCACAGTCAGTCGAAAAACTTAAGAAACTTTAGAGCGAGAGCAATTAAAATCAACATTAAATCGATTTGTTACTTTACTAAATAATATTACGGAGATAAAAATCGAAAATTTAGAATTGCGACTCAGAAACACGGAAAGCTCACTGCTTACTGACTTCAATCGAGTACAAAGCGAATTAGAAAGCAGAAATAGGGAGGAAATTGGGACAAACAAGCGCGAAGAATTTGAGGAAATGTATTTCGTGTCCACTGGAATAGCTGTTAAAATCATTCGACATTTTCTTGATAATAAATCTAACCAAGCCCAATGCGATTCAGCAAATCAAACCTTACCTCAACCACGTAACACGGGCGGAAATACTAGGGGATTTCCAACAATCGAACTGGTTCAATTTTATGGTAATCGTGATCAATGGGCTGAATTCCTCGACTTATACAAAACATGGTGCACAACAATAATTCTATTGATAAAATTCGGAATTTTTATTACTTGATGGTTTCCATAAACGGTGAGGCGTCTAAAATACTCGAAGCTATCGAGATCACTGAGCAAAACTAAACAAAGCTTTAAAGTTATTGGGGGTGCCGGTAGACAGCTGGATAACTCTCCTTATTCATTTATTAAAGTCGAAAGTTGACATTAGAACAATAGAATTGTGGGAAGAACATTTCATCACCAAAGGAATTAGCCAACCGGAACTAAACCATTTAATTGAATTTCTGCCAGATAGATGTAAAATAGCAGAATCAAGCAGTAACAATCAAAGTAAACATAGACAAAGCAGAGGCAAGTAGAGACGAGAAACTAGGCTTGCAAAAATGTCCGAAACATCGGCCTTTTTCTTTGCTACGTCTCTTGAATAAGCCCTCTCCTTATCTAACATGAATCTCAGAATTGTCAGGGGTCCCCAGCTGTCTCAAAGCTTCTGTAGTCATGTCGCTATATTTATAGCATTTAATGCTAAATAATGATTTTTTTTCTTTATCTAATCCATTGAGTAAAAACCACACATAGTATTGACTAATTGGGAGTTAATAATTAACGACAACGCTGGTTGCAGAATTTGTTAACCTCACTTTGACTATTGTTTGTTGATCTCCATATCAATTTCATTTTATATATTTACTCTTTGATATTTCAAAGAGTTTTGCTATCTGTGGTTTGATATCGAATGCTTGATTGTGTTTTAAGTTCTTAGTTTGTAACGTGTTCTTAGTTGGTGGTGGGTTCTATATGTTTTAACGTATGGAAATGAGTGGACCTCTGGGGAAAGCTCTATGGAAAATCCCTTAAAGAATAATTTTTAAGTTGCATGATTTCTTTATGTTGCATGGCTTCATGGTTTATGTTGCATGGCTTTACTTTTGTTCTTGTCAGCTTGTTCATTATTTGACTTTTAGGACACTGGAGTTTTCTTCCGTATAGTAATAGGAATTTGGGACAGAATAGTGACGTAGTGGCATGCTTCATAACTTTTGACTTAGTGAGATGCCCATGTCAGTAAGCAGCTAGTATGGAGAGCGTGTGATGCGAAGGCGATGAGGACTGCCCAAGTTTGAAAGTTACAAGTTTCAAAGGATAACTCCCGAAAACTTGTAATACAAAAACGGGGGTTTTGGTTGGTAAGAATTTAACACATCCGGCAATGTACGAAATCCGGCAATGTACGAAATCCGGCAATGTACGAAATGCCTAGGCACTACTTTGGGCAACCTGCAAATTGACTAAGGTATTTCTGGCAATCTGCATAATGCCGCACGCGTCAGTCAATCAATAAAGATTCTTATCTAATGACTTATGACAAAGATATTCTAATGTGCCCGAACCGAATTTCGAATCGTATATCATAAAAATAAGGGATGGAACAGCACACAAGTCGTACAAGGATTCCGGGATTAAGATGGACATAGCGGCGGTCGGATATCCCGGAAATAACTTTTCTCCTCAGCAGGGAGAACTCATAAAAATGAACCTGTTTGGGAAAATTGACGAGTTGCAGCTAGGGATGATAAGTCTCAAGTTTGCAGAATGTCGCTACGAGGGGGGCGCCCTTCTGATCACCTGCACGGACCAGGCCACTGTAGACTGGATCGGGGCGGTGGTGAGGGAGGCGAAACCCTGGAATGAAGCAGAGCTTGTGCTTGTGGTGCTTCCAAAGCCCATGCGGACAATAGTGTTTATCCCGGAGATAACTCCTCTGGAGAAGACACTACACAGAATTGGTGTCCAGAATGTCTCTAGCCTCCACCGCAGAGACGCAGGGACAATGTCATAAAGCACCCATTCCCGTAGTGGAGTAGGGGGCACAGGGCGTAGACACCTCACAACCTCTGTGGAAAGACTGACTGGCTGGACGATCCGATTGTGTGCGGGTCGTTTAGATAAAACTTCACCACTGCAGGGCGGCTTCGGCTGCCCTCAGTGAATGTATGCTGAAGACATCATTAGACGTCGCTCTAATTCAACAACGATATGCATATGATGGGAGAATTGGATGATTGAGGAACGTCAGCGGACAGGTAGTCTACTGCCAATCTGAGAGAAACCTACGAACATGACTTCTCATAAGGAATACAGTCAGAGCTATACCATTATGGGAACACTTTAGTAGGGACCTTACGTGTATAAAATAAGATTCAAGTCGCAAGGCGGGGATCGCATACCTACCTTACGACCAAATAGGACAACCGCCTCCAAGTGAATTACGCAATTTTGCGGAGCACTCTAGGCGTCTAAGACCATAACTGTCATCTGGTGTGACGCAAATGCGCATCACATTTTGTGGGACAGCAGTGACACCAATAGACGGGGCGAGTCTCTTTTAGAATACCTTACGACTTTATCGTTCGCAGTCTGTAATCAGGGTAATGAACCAACCTTACTTAAAACCTTTACTTAAAACACTAGAGAAGCTGATCGACAGGCATATTAGGTAAGAGATTCTTACCAGAAATCCGCTACACCACAACCAATATGCCTACCAAACGGGAAAAGCCTGCGAATCTGCAATCCATGAACTGGTGCAGAGGGCAGAAACCTCACTAGGACGCAAAGAAATTGCTCTGGCGGCTTATCTGGACATAGAGGGAACCTTTGACAATACTTCTTTTCAGTCAAATGTCAGAGCGGTGAAAAATCGTGGAATGGAGCCTTCAATTTGTGAATGGATCCAAAAAATGCTGATCTGCAGATCAGTTACCATCGCACTCAATGAGGTCAGCGCGGAAGCGCCGGTTGCCGTCGGGTGACCGCTGAAGATCAGCCCATCCAAAACAGCTATTATCGCTTTCACAAAGAAAAGAGATCTTAGAGCCCTTAGACTAATGTTTATATATGGGAACACAATACACACGTCCGAGACTGTTAAATATCTTGCGGTAAGCAGAAAGACTGGTAGGTCGATAGAACCTTTTTAGAAATAAAGATGTTTACTACTACTATCTTGCGGTAACTCTGGATAAGAAACTGCTATTTAAAGAACATGTGGAACAGAAAGCAAACAAGACGATTAGGGCTATATGGACCTTCAAACGCCCTTTTGGAAAAACCTAGTTCTCTCTGCCTTTTTTATTGCTCTTTTGTCTGTTCTATATAACTCTTTTCTTGCTTTTGCCGCTCTTCTTTCTGTTCTAGATATTTTCTTTCTAATCCTTCATACCTCCTTTCTTGCTAGTCTCGCTCTTCCTTCTTGTCTTGCATAAGTGCAAGCAGCACAGCAAGTTGTCCTCCATTGCTTTATCCTGGCTTCTAGTCATCGGCATAGAATTTGCAATGTTAAATAGCTAAACACTTACGCATAGTTGAACACAACTATGTCTTCAAAATCCTCGCCGGAACCCCACTTCTGACACCAATTGTTACATTTTTGGGGTTCGAAAGATTCCAGTAACTCGCTCTGTTTGTAAACACAATTTTATAAACACAACCCGAATTCCTGTGTATATTTTCCTGACTGTATTTCAATTTAATCCAAAAAAAATTTCCTCGGTTCCAGTCAATTTAATTGTTTATTATTTAACCATTTTACAAATACGTTTCGGTGTCTTTCTCCACCATCATCAGTTTAATGTAATATTTTAAATAATAAACAATAAAATTGACTGGAACCCAGGAATTTTTTTTGGACAACCCGAATCATAACCAACAATAATAACTATTAGGTTTGTGTGCGGATCAGTTGGAAACCGTCAGCAACTGCTCCGCGAACAAGCCCATTATTTGACTTTGATTTAATAGCTCGTTCACTAACTAATGGTACGGCGATATTATAAATCTATCGAGCTGTCTCAAATTTTCAGTAGCCATCTCGCTTTTAGCGTTGTCGCTACTGTTGTTTTTTCGCGTTCGCTGCAACTTCATTTTCAAGATAGCCACACTGGTATCAACTTGCTTATTTTAAATGGAACACCTTATATATTATTACGTTTTTGAATTGTGCTCAGAATGGCATATATATTTCGTGAATAATGTCCTATACTTAGGTCTAACCGATTTTCATATATTTGAAAAATTATGAAAATAATGACAGTTGCAGGCACCAGAATAATTATCAATTTTTCCTATAAGGGAATATGTGTTACGTAATTTGAGTCGCATTTCCTGTTGAAAAGGACTTACTTTAATGAAATTTCGACAACATTTTTATAACTTTCGTTCAGCAGAGGTCTGTCTTTCTATTTCGTCATCCCGAGGGCCTGTTTGGACTCTACGTACCTCTGCCAGGAAGTCGGCGAGCATCTCGCTTTGGTCCTGGCTAGTAATATAGCCACGTCCCCCTTTTTTGAAAACTTGGATTTTTTAGTTGCTTTTTTGCAGGTTCCTCGACAGTTTCCAAAGATAATTTTTGCGCGGAGTCAACTTGCGAAGCTTTTCCGCATAGCTGCAATTCCTGTATGCGGAAGTTACGTTTTGTAATTACCTAGCAAGCTCTACTGCCACTACACAATCGACAAGTTGCCGAAATCGCTTGTACTAATACGCTTCCTGATTGGATTGGTCGGCTAAATAGCGCCCAAACTTTATTCGGGAAGGTTGTCACGCCGAGGCCTAGTCGGAACATTTTAGGTCAAAGCTTGCTGCGTATGTTGTAATTTGCTTATCAGACCTTTTACTGCTGACTCAAGGGTCTCGACAGTATCAATCGGACCCGGTTTACATGTCAGTTTGTTTGGACTCTTTCGATACTCATGAAAATTCAAATTCTCGTACGAATATTGATAATTCTTTGTCTATTTGCGCTGAGTGTTTTCATATCAAGGTAAATTGGCTAATGTTCACTGATTAGGACGTCTATAACTTCTATCTCCCTGCAACTGAAGATGCCGTATCCATTCAAGAAAGTATGGATTCATTGCATTGTTCTGATAGTGCGTTGGATACTTTGTGGGCATAACGAGAAGGCCATTGTCGCGACTACATAGATAGTCACATAACAAGATAATAGGCGCGTTTGCCAAGCTAAAAGGTACCAGCAAATACTCATAATGGCTATCAAGGGTCACAAACGCGGTTTTCTCAATGGAGTGTTCATGCATTGGGACTTGATAATACCCTTGCGCCAGATCTAACGTGGTATAACACTTTCCCGCCAATCTATCCAACTGATCGTCCACTCGGGGCAGTGGAAAACGATCCTACACTGTGAGTGTATTCAACGCCCTATAATCACATACACCTTCTAAGATCGCCATATTTTTGGCGCCATTCGCCCCACTCCCTGTTGTAATCGCCGAGCCTATTAAACCACGCCCATGCAGCGCCTTGCAACTTAGCCTGCATAAAATAGGCCCGCTCGTACGTTGACCAGCCATGAATGTCGCCCAGTTGGTCAATCGTCGCCAGTCATCCATCGAAATTACAGTCCTTGCTGTCTGGATCAAATGGCGTCAAAATTTCGCCCCCTGCCCTAGCCCTTGCGGGACCATGGCACCGCTCCAGTACACGGCGACGACCTACCGCCACTTTGACGACTCGGAACAAACTCATCTGAATGCGTCGCTCTAGTGTGTTCTTCCAACATCGCCGTTTTGATCGCCTTTGCCGTTTCTTCCGCCATTAAATACCGGATGCTTGCGGCCAAACCCCTTTGCAGAAGCTCTTGCACCGCCTGGTTGACTGTCCTGGAGGTCACACTAGACCTATTATCTCGATTGGAGCCAGTCTCCCCCTCTTGCAGCTCACAATCCAGAATGTCTTCCACATCCACGTCATCGTCCGCGCCGGCCGCCATTTTTAATTGTTCGGTGCACCAGAAAACTTGTTCACAATCAACAGGGACACCAAAACAATCACTCGTCCTAAGCCGCGAGTCTACAATCCCACTTCTGATATTGTTAGGGTATTTCGGTTGATAATCCTTCAATTAGATCGCACAATTGCAAAAGCACGCCTTTTATTCGCACAATCTCCACGATATCAATAATGATCAATCCCCCCTTCGCAACGCCACCAGTTGTTGTCTGGAAGCAGTTGCCCGGCAGTACTGTCTGCTGTCCCAGCCATGAAGGAGCCCTGATGTTGTCACTGCCGTCCTGGGTGCCGCCTACAAGTGTTCCGGGCCGTTCCAGCCGTGGTACCGCCTATGTTGTGGTGAAAAGGGATCATATGAAAATTTAAATTAGAAAATACAAAAAAAAACTTTATACGAACATGGTTCTAAAATGCTTCGTTTTCGACACTTAGTATGGAACTGTTAAAATTTCGACAAAAAACAGAAAGTCGTTGATGCTGGTTTATTAGTTCACTCCAGAGTATTCAAAACACTCTCACAAAAGCAGGAGGATGCCAGTTTGAATAGTCAGTGGTACCTGGATATACGAGTGATGTTCAAATAACATTTGAACATTGTAGTAGAGATTTGTTGGGCTTGTGACTTTTTTCTATATTGAATTCCGAAAATGGTGCGCCCCTGTCGAAGATCTTCGGGACGGTCACCACAAGTGCTATTTCCGGGTTTAGCGATTGAAAGGTTGATTCGCCAGCTTATCATAGTCGTGACAATTTTAGCATCCTGTAGATAAGTGGTCATTGTATTCTTTTGGGTGGCTCACTTGTCAGAGCTGACCGATGACCATTGTCTTGAATTTGAAGGATGTGCGAAATCACACTATTGCGTTCGGCGGGAGGTCTACTTTTAGTACCCTTTAGAATCACATTCCAATGGCGCGACCATCCAAGGGGCCGAAACCCAAATCGTGGGAAACATCTTTCCCTCACCCTGCTTCTCTAATTCTGACCACGCAAGTCGAAAGAAGGGACGAAAAAGTAGAAACAGTTTTCGCCAGAGACTCGTCGGGACTAGACAGTCGTCTCCACACACTTGTCGCAAACAGTCGTGAGCATACACTCTTCGGGACTACACCCAGTAGTCATCTCAAGACAGTCTTCGCCACACACTCGTCGGGACTACACCCAGTAGTCAGCTGCAAAAAGTAAAGAGCAGTCTTGCACTCAACCTCGCCAGAAAGAGCTGTCACCACAAATAGTCACAAGTCTACAAAGGTAGAACTGCCCAGCTCAATCGCACACTGAAGTAATAAACGGTGGTTACCAGTACTGGTTTCGCACGTGGCAAAAGGCCATAACGCTTATTATTTCCTCGACTGCCCCAACTATACCCACCAAACACTAATCTCAAACCCTTTGGTCCTTCGAGTAAACTAAAGTTCTCCCCAAATTATTCCGGTGGTGCAATCCAAAGGTTCGAAGAAGTAGCACCTCCGGAACAAGTGGCTTAATATACGAGTATTTCGAGATACGAGCCGCTGAGAGAACAATAGATTTTTCTTTGAGATGAGTGCAAGATAGAGCCAGATACGAGGAATCGCACACCACACCGCTGCCCAATCGCACATTACACCAACATGCGCCCGCATGTTAGGATTGTGTGCAGCGTCTAATAGTTTCTCCACTTCAGACTAGACCTCAGTCTGTGTACTTGTTTCCCTCGTTTTCGAAGCATTTTTAATAAGTTGGTTTCGCGTTTTTTGCTTTTGTACATTTACAAAACATTATCACATTTAATTTTATAGCTATGGGTCCGAAGAAGAAGTCTATTGAATTAAAGCGTGAAATCACAGATAAGCATGTGCAAGGTGTGCGAGTAACTGACGTGGCGAGGATGTACGGGCGTAGCACATCAATGATTATATACTGTGCTTAACAAGAAGAACTTGATAAAGGGTATAACGTCAGCTAAGGGCGTTATAATAATTTCTACGCTCAGAACCTCTCTCCATGAAAAGCTGGATAAACCACTGATGGTGTGGGTGATAGAGAAGCAGCTTTAAGGAGGAATCTTAACACAAAGCATCATATGTGGGACGGCGCGAGCGATTTACAGTTATTTGCTGAAGAAGATCGCACACACTTCCACAAACGAGGAATCGGAAGACTTGTTTAAAGCCAGTCGGGGATGGTTTTGACAACTTTAGGAAAAGGACCCGCATTAATTCCGTCGTCATGGATAATGAGGCAGCAAGTTCGGATGTGAAGGCAGCTGAGGTTTACAGCAAAACGTTTTCCGAACTGATAGAAGCCAAAGGATACAGCCCCCGGCAAGTCTTGCACTATGACGAGACAGGGCTCTCTGGAAGAGGATGTCGAATAGGACTTATGTAACGGCAGAGGAAAAGACGATTCCAGGTCACAAACCCATGAAGGATAGATTAACTCTAGCACTTTTGCGCCAATGCGAGTGGCGACTACAAAATCAAGCCTCTGCTAGTATACCATTCGGAAAATCCCAGAGCTTTTAAGTCACAAAAGGTTTTAAAAGAAAAACTGCTAGTTATGTGGAAGGCAAATACGAAGGCGTGGGTCACCAGGAAAATCTTGGTGGATTGGATAAACCGATGGATTGGATAAACCGATAATGGACTCGAAGAGTCCAAGTTTATAAAGGTTCTCTACCTACCGCCCAACACCACTCATATCCTACAACCCACGGATCAGCAGGTGATTTCTAATTTTAAGAAGTTGTACACCAAGCACATCTTTCGTCGCTGCTTTGGGGTAACGGAGAACACAAACCTTACCCTTTGAGAGTTCTGGACGGACCACTTTAACATCGTAATATGCCTAAGAAGTATTGATCAGGCCTGGCTGGGTGTTACAACGAGGACCTTATCCTCTGCATGAAAAAAGCTGTGGCCTGAGGCTGTAGCTGAAAGGGCCTTCGAAGGATTGGAACCCGAAGTGTCAGTGGTAGAGGAGATTGTTTCTCTGGGAAAATCCATGGGTCCGGAGGTGGATGAGAGAATTGTGTCGAGGAACAGTTTCAGGAGCTGATAACCGAGGATATACACGATCTACATTCGCAGCAGCAACGGTGGTTTAACGAAAAATTAGTTTTGAAGAGGAGCCAGAGGTGGAATAGTTTATCTTTGTAAGAGATATTTGTAGAGATATAAAAGATGTAAGGAGATCTTGGGAATGTGGGAGAAAGTTGTAGAGTTCGTGGATAAAAATCATCCCGAAAAAGTTGCAACTGGTCGTGCATCGGAGTTGTTCAACGAAACTTGCCTAACTCAGTTCCGCAATATCCTAAAAGGTAGGAAGATCAGTGACTAAAATTAAGCGTTTCCTTAAGCACTTTCAAAAACACTTAACAAAATCAACTCAGCTGGTTTTTTGGGAGTTGGAACGGATTAATGGCATTTCAATTGGTTTGAGATCCGAGCAAGGTTACGGAATGAATTAAACTCGTACGTCGAGGTATCACTGCATGTTATAAGTTTGTTACAATGTACTAGTTTTAAATAATGTATTTCTAATCAATTCCTAATACCTACTCTGAAAATAAAAATCGAAATTCCTAGAATACGGATCGAGTTCCCGAAACAAAGCAGCCAAATGTAATTATCAGAAAACTGTGTGCTGTACTAAATTTTACTGTAAAATTGTAAATTTTACTGTAAAATACAAACCTGGAAGAAAACCAGATGTCTGAAAAATATGAAAGAAAAGTAATAAATATAAGTCCAAGGCCCGAGCGCAAACCTTCTGATGACAATAACATAAAGTTAACAAAGTTTGAACCAAAACGTTTAATTTTCCTGTTGATACATAAAGATAACTTTGCTCCTTGGCAGAGGTGAGTGAGATAACCTGAGGAACATCTTATTACAGACTGAAAATATTTCGCAGTTCTTCGTAATAATCATTATCTTGTGATGATGTATATGAGTGGACAAATTGTCCTATAAATGTGGTTAGCTAAGTACAACAAAGATACAATAACTAAGCAGAAATTCAAGTGATGCCAATTCTCGACTGATTTCCTCATTGAAGGTTACCATCTACGCCGTGTCAATGGTGAGCGCCCTGTTGTTCATAGACTCATTGATCTCATCTGTAACTAATATATGTATAGTATATTTTCTGTTTGTGATAAAATAAAATATTTGAAGCTCACTTTTAATTTTTACAATAACAGGCATCTTTCGTATTTGATAATATCCAAGTAACATAACGATTTACCCTGCTATATACTCCAGGATAGTTTGGCTGCGCGCATCCTTCACCCCAGGAAACTATGCCTACAAACATTAAAAATTAAAACCATAGACAGAAACAGTATGTTTCTTTTCTTCATAACAGCCATTTAAATTTTCCATGATTATAAAACTGGTTTATTGTCAAACAATAGGGATACAATTTTAGGACTAAATGAATAGGCCGCTACGGTGTCGTGTATTTATTGTCTCAGATCAAGGCTTCTAGACAGGCGGAGAATGTTCTCGAAAACATCTCAACTATACAATCCCTAACCTATAATGTTCTAGGATACTCGAGAGGAATCTTGCTCGCTTGGCGGTGGCCGTTGTCGGACGGTTCCAGAAACTTCCGGACCCAATAGTCTAGATGTGTCACAAATTATATATCACGTTACATACCGTTAATATTATAATGAAAAGTTAATTTTTCCAGCACTAGCCATATTGGAATATACAAGCTGTTGAAAAAATTAGCCGAAAGCCTGCCTCTCCTTAGGAATAATCCTTCGATGACAGCCAACCAGGTAGCAAACCACATAGTATCCTCCTCACGTGCGCCCGAAGACAAGGAGCATACCAGACGAATTAAACAGGAGCTCAGAGAGGTCAAAGCCACTTGTTGGGATGAGCCGGACTATTCGAAACCTTTTACACACGCCGAAGTTTCCGTCGCACTCTGATCAACAGATGAGAACCGGTGAAGCTCCGGGATTCGTTTGCATTCATAACGAATTCCTCGTTAATTGCAGCCCAAGTTCTGAATAATTTCAATACAGAAGTGACCACAGATTGGTTTGAGCAGATATTGTAACCAACGCTAAACTTGAAAGGCGAACGCTTGTCCAAAAGAAAACGTATCCAACTACGGAAACCCTAAGGGCAAATGAGACCGAATATCAAACAGCCATAGAAGTAAAATTGCAACCGTTAAGCAACCTAGAGAAAATGGACCTGAACCAGCTATCGACAACAATTGGTAAAAGTATCCAAGTAACAACAAAGAAGATCTGCTGGAGGCCAAAGCCAATAAATTTGAAGTTCAGGCCTAAAACTTTGGAGCCACTAGACCACACAAGAAGAACAAAGAGAGATTCCAACGAAAATAGGGCGTTGTGCAGAACAATAAACAAGGAAACTCGAAAAGACCTAAGGAACCATAACAGCCGGCTAGTACAAAGCGTAATAGAAAATAACTCAAAAATGCGAAAATCACGTATATCCAAAGGAAAGACAAAATTGTTAGAAATTAAAAATGAAATGGGGGAATTTTTTACGGATAAACTGTAATTCAGAGCTTCCACAAAAATCTGTACAAATTTCTGAAATAACGAGGACAGAAATACGAAAGGCGCTAAAACAAATGAAGAACGGAAAAGCTCCGGGAGGAGACCGAATCACCGCTGAAATAATGAATATGGGAGGGGCTACTCTGGAAAACGCGCTTTGTGCCTTGTTGAATAGATGCATCGCCGAGGAAAGAATCCCTGAATCCTGGCAAAATGCCAAGGTTAAGATGATTTTTAAAAACGACCCATTAGTCTCCTGTCCCACATATATAAATTCCTGTCTAAAGTTTTGACGACCCGCCTAACAAATACATTAGATTTTTACAAACCAGTTGAAAAAGCGGGATTTAGGACAGGGTTCACTACGATCGACCATCTGCAAACGATTCGGAGTTTGATGATTTGAGAAATGCACACAGTATAATGTGTCGACTATGAAAAGGCTTTTGACTCTGTTGCAACTTGAGCGACCTTGATATCAATGGACAACGCGAGAATGGATATGAGAGACACGAAACTTTCGACTACGAGACGAAAGAAAGTATCTATAAAAACGCTACAATACAAGTTGTCATTGGCATAGACATGTCGACAGATAAAATCAAGGTGGGAAAAGGGGTTCGTCAAGGAGAAACCTTATCGCCAAAGCTATTTATTTTAGCGATGGAAAACTCGTTTAAGAATTTACAATGGCAAAATAAAGGTCTAACTATAGATGGCGTCTACTAAGTCACCTGCGTTTTGCAGATGATATCACGGTTATTGGTGGCGACGCCAATGAGCTGAGATTGGACTGAAAATTCATTTGGGGAAGACAAAAATAATGACCAATGAGGATGTTAGAGTCAGCATGGAAGGGCAAGTTTTTGAGATGGTCGACGAATATATCGACCAGGCCACACCATCAGGCTGGGAAGACAAATTCAAGCAGCGGAAATATCTAGAAGGATACGATAGAGTTGGGCAGCGTTCGGAAAACTGAGATATATTCTAAAATCTCAGATCATGCCTATGAATCTTGAAAGGAAAGTATATGATTGCTGCATTCTACCGATAACAATTTATGCTATGGAAACTGTAACTCACACGAAGAGCGATGGAGCGTGCCATGTTGGGGGTCAGCTTGAGCGACCAGGTAAGAAATTGTTAGATTCGGGGGACAACGAAGGTTGTAGATGTTCTCGAACGAATGGCACAGCAAAAGTAGCAAAGGGCAGGTCATGTGACAAGACAGAATTATTTCAATTCCAAAAGGACAAAGAGAGTCATAGATTGGCGTCCAAGAACATGGAAGACAAGCGTGGGAAGGTCCCCAAAGCGATGGCGGGATGACTTCCAAAGGATAGCAGGAAATGGATGGATGCAGACTGCCCGAAACAGACAACCGTGGATATCATTGGAAGAGACCTATATTCAGCAATGGATGAACATAGGCATGCTCAGAGGATCTCCAACGGGAAGTTTAGGGCTTGCTAATAATCCTAAGAGTCGATGAATGACCACTGCTTTAGTCCAAAAAGTTTTAGAGCATATAAAAAGACATACTAAATGTACAAGAGATGATCCAATTCTAATTTTAATAGACAATCACGGGAGGATTGTTCGTTAGAGGCAGTTGTAGCTGCAAGGGGAAACGGAATGGTCCTAGTCACTTTTCCTCCACATTGCACTCCTCGTATGCAGCTGCTTGATGTAGCCGTGATGGGACCTTTAAAATCAAAGCCGTCCGGGGCACAAAATGACTGGCTTCTTAGCAATCCGGGAAAACTTTAACTATACACTATCTACCCCAATTGGCAAATGTGGCTTATTCCAGCTCCTTCACTATTATAAACATTCTATCGTGATTTTCCACGACCAGTACTTGGCCTTTTGATAGAAATGCGTTCACAGATGAGAACTGTCAGCCGACGTTTGTGTCTGACCGACCTACACAGCAGATTGTTGATGACGATGCCAATTTAACTGCGGAAAACGATGGAACGGAGGCCATTGTGTTTAACGATCCAGCTTCGCCGCAGCCGGGTTGTTCGAACCAAAACAACGCTGAAGAAAGTTCCGAAGTCGCCGTGTTATCTCCAGAGGTAGTCAGGCCTCTATCTAAGGCTCTTTCTCGCAAAGTTATTCGCGCTCAAACAAGGAAAAAAAATGTCGAGTGCTCATAGAAACGCCTGAGAAGAATCGCATAGAAGAATAGACAGAGAAGGCTGGCAAAACAGAAAAAAGTCCCTTTAAAGTGGAAAATGGAAAAACCAAAGAACAGTGAAACTGATGATGAATGCGATTACTCTGTTCATGATTCATCATAAGACTATCATGTTCATGATTCATCATGTCCAGAATTTGACTTTTATTATAATCCGGAAGCTACTGAACAGTTTCCACAATTTGTCAAGGCAAACGACTATGTTTTAGTCAAGTTTTTCTTCAAAACGGTTCTCAGGCACTTTGTTGCCCAAGTTACAAAGAAAATAGATGAAAAAGAAGACAGAGTGAAATATTACAAACGAAAAATAATAAAAAATGAAGATTCGTATACGTTTGTATTATCACATGAACCTGAAATAAGCGAAGTGTTTCTCGAAGTAGTTGTGCTAAAACTTCCAAAACCGGACAACCACGGAGGAACGACAAGAACAAAGTTATTAATTTCGTTTGATGTTAACTACAAACTAACTCATCAATTAGATCATGTTAAGGATCATGTATTACATTAACAACCATAACTAAAATATAAAGAAGTACAGTTCAAAATTAAATTGTTTCAGTTAAAATCCTATGTTCAATTCAGCCCCATACGCGTTGAGAGCTGCCCCATATGGGCAGTTTTGAATAAAGTTTATGTTTTCACATTTTTAAAATAACTAACAAAGTTTAAGAATTGTTAGCCTTTTTTTGTTCTAATGGTCCGTAACATTTCGTTGTATGATTTGTTTACAATAAGAAATCATTAAGGACCAACTTTTTGAAAATGCACTATATTCATTAGAATGTGGTCAAAGATGCCCCCTCTCTCGTACTTCAAACTCTTCGGAGAGCGCATTCTCCACCCGAACGCTTGTCTTCTGTTTCCAGTAAAGGTTAGATATAATACGGATATCCTTGTCTGAATTACAAGTCCTGGTCCATGGTCCTAATTATCCAAGCGTTCCCTATAGCTCCTTATGATCTACTCTATCGAAAGCTTTCTCGAAGTCGATGACAATGAACAAGCAAAGACATTGTAGCTTACATCGCGTGCCCTTTGTATTAGAACGTTAATTCTAAACAATGCTTCCCGTGTTCCGAGACCCTTTCTAAATCCGAACTGTGTCTCCGCTGTGGGCTTTTGTTTTCAGAACGTAACTTATCAGACTAATGTATCTGTAGTCTTCGCGAGGTTTAGAAGTGTTTTATTGGGTATGGGAATAAATGTTGAATCTAGTCATTTTTCCGGCATTGCGCCGCTCTCGTAAATGTAGTTGAATAGCTCTGTAATGATGTCTGGGTGATTTTGTTCCATGAGCTTCAGAAAATCTGCATAAACTTCATCGAGTCCTGCTGCTTTGTAGTTTTCAAGCTGATTACATTTGCAACTTCTTCTGTGGTAATGGAGGGCTCGGTTTCTATGCTTGTCTCTTCCAAGATGCCACGGTTCTCACCATTAAAAATGTCTGCATTTATTCCTTCCACCTTTCTACCCTTTGGTCCAGTTCCAATAGTACTTCGTCATTCATGTTTGTGACGATCCCCGAGTTCCTTGGTCTAAATATACATACAGTTTCTTTAATTTAATTGTGTCGGATGAACGAGTCATGTTGACTTTCGAGTTTTTCGATTTCAGTACACTTCTCCGCCAACCAAGCATCTTTTGCCTCTTTGATCTTCCTCCTAATAAGGCTATGGACCTGCTGATATCTCTCTGCATTGTTGTATTCATATTTCCTCCCCTCCTCTAGGAGGATCAATGTTTCCTCGGTCATCCACCTGGAGATTTTCATTCTCGTTCCTGTTATAAGTTTGGATTTTGCCGTCTCCACATGCTGTTCTTTACATCCATTAGCTATTCTTTTGTTTAGATAATTTTTTGTTTCGATTTTAACATTTTCGTCTTTAAGTTTCTCGGTATCTATGCGTTCTGCTCGCTTTAATTTTGTTAGCTTCTTTAGACGTAGTCGTAAAGTGGATAGTAATAGATTATGGTCAGATGGGACGTCTGCACCAGGGTAAGTTTTAACGGACGTTATCGAGTTTCAAAACCTCTTGTTCACTGTTATAAAATCAATCTGATTCCTACTATATGCCGCTCGTTATCGGCTGGAGACTTCCAGGTATATAAACGCCTGGGTTTCTGTTTAAACCAAGTGTTTGTAATTATAAAATTAAATTATTTGGAGAATTGGACAAATGCTGACTATTAGCGTTAAATTCGCATATGCAGATGGGTTGGCCCTTGTCATGATCCTCAATATCATCGAGGATACAGAAATAATCTTAAATAACGATCTGGATATCTTGGGGACATATTACAAAAAATGGCGACTGACACCAAACACAAACAAACTAACTAACTAATAAACTAACCGAAACAAAACCGACTGCATATGCTTCCACCTCAATAACATAGAAGCCGCATGCCAACTTAACACACAGTTTGATGGGTACCCAGTGAAACCCAAACCCAACTCCAAAATACTATAGGTATCACGCATGATAGGTAACAGCAGCTAAAGTCCACACGAGAAATAATGGAATTCAGAAGTTATGCGGTACGACCTGGGGATCCAAAGCTTCAACCTTGCGAAGTGCGACACTCGGACTTGTCTATTGCGCTCCCATCTGGCTGAATAGTAGTCATACTGGTAGATTTAAGGTTCAACTAAAGTCTACCCCGAGAACAATCACTGGCTGCATTAAGAGCAAACCGACTCACTGGCTTCCCACTCTCACCAAGGAAAGGAGCAAAACAGGGAGCTCTGGTCCGAGAATACGGAAAAATCATGTATAACAAACGGCTCCCAATCCATGACTAAATTTCGGCAGCGACATCCAGCATACTTAAAACCAGACGTCCTGTAATAAAACAGTTAAAATCCTGCACGATGAGAATTTCACTACTGAGCAAAGATGGGAATGATCATGGAACCCCCCGAAGTGAGTCAGTACTTGAACACCCTATAAGTCTATAATGATAAGCTGGTCGGCTTTAACCTGTCACGCCACATCTGGAAAACCACCAACAGGATTCCGACAAATCACGGACATTGTGGAGGCTTACTACAAACATGTGGGCCGAATACCTGACCCATTGTGTGACTGCGGGAAAGGGAACTAAACCATTAGGCATATTCTGCATGGATCTCACAGGAAAGCATTAACTAGAAAAGATTTAGGAAATTGAATTTGAAATCAAATGATATAATTTTAACAAATTAACATCAAAAATTGTGACAGTTAGCAACAACGAGAGGAAGTGGAATACTCTTCGACATATATCAAGGATATACAGTCACGCTAGGAACAAAGCCAAAGATTAAACGGAAAGAATAGTTTGATGAGGGGTGCAGGACATTATCGGAACTTCGCAATCAAGCAAGGAAAGTAATGCCGCTAGACCCGACAGTGCCCAACAGAGAACGGTATAGAGACTTAAGAACTCACACAAAAAACGCACTGGGAAGGAAAACGAAAAATCATGAGCTGCAGAAACTTCAAGACCTGGAACCAGACCTAAATAATTGTCCAATAAATTTTTATTAAGAATTGTCAGACATTAAAAAAGGATTCCAGCCTAGAAGGGCAACAATGATCAGGAAGGAAGACGGCAACTTAACAAGCGACAAAAATGATTTGATTATAGAATGGAAATTGCATTTCGACGCCCTTAACTTACCTAAACATTAACAACGACAATGGTCATGGCCCGTCAATATACCAGTGGGCAGAACCGCACATAGAATATCTCTCAAACGCGGAGTTAATAAAATCTATAAACAAACTTAAAAGCAATAAAGACCCCGGTTATAATATGATTCCTTCGGAATGTATAAAAAATGGGGATTGCCATTGCACAGACACCTGTATTGTGCAGGCTCATCTTATTAATATGCAAAGAATAAACATTACCAAATGAATGGAAGGAGAGTGTCATCGTCCTTATACACAAAAAAGGAGATAAAAAATACTGCAGCAATTACGGAGGAATCTCCTTCATTCTGCTCAGACTGCATATAAAATTCTAGCCAACATAGTTCTGGAGCGCATAAAACCAATTACAGAAGAAAGTATTGGAGAAAGTAAGCATTACAGAAGAAAGTAAGCAGATCAACAGTTGACCAAATTTTTATCATAAGACATTTGCGGGATAAATTCTGCGAGTTTAACCGGGACGTCCACCATCTCCTTGTAGACTTCGGACAAGGCGAAAAGAGGAATTCAAGAATCAGAAACAAGAAACTTATAAATATTCCGAAAGTGTGTATAAAGGTTCCCGAAGCAGAATACGAATCGGGGATATACTTTCCGACCATTTTAAGGTAACTAGCGGGCTTAAGCAGAGAGGCACGTTTCTCCAATTTTATTCAACACTGCTCTTGAGAAAGTAATAAAAACCTCTGAAATGAGCGTTGAACTTTTTAGAGGGGATGGCCCAAAATTATTACTGGCTTTCGCCGATGCTATTGACGTGGTGGGTAACACGGTGCTGACTGTGAGAAACCTATTTTCGAGGGTAGAAACGAGAGTTGAGCAAATTGGGCTCAGAATAAACGAAGATAAAACCAAGTATATGCACACCAACAGAATAGTTAGTAGAGATAGAGTGGCCCAAAATGTAACTATGGGGGAATACAATTTCCAGAGGGTCGCAACTTTTAAGTATTTAGGAGTCACAATTACTCAAGATAACAATCTGACGGAAGAAATTAAAGTCCGAATTCAAAATGGAAGCAAATGTCTCTATGCACTACGATCAGTGCTAGCATCGAAAGTAATGAATCTCGCGAAGATTAAAAATCACAATTTAAAAACCGTTATACGACCGACAGTTATGTATGCCAACGAAACCTGGACCCTGGCCAAAGGCAACGAACAGAAATTGAGATTTTTTGAGAGAAAAGTTCTGCGCAAGATTTTTGGACCATTGCGGAGTCCAGTGATAACGAGTAAGAACCAATCAGGAAATATCAGACTTATACAAGGACCCAATATACTGCCATGCCATATACAATTACAACTTACCAGACAAAGATCAAATCGACAGATCGGCATACATATTACAATACGCAGACGACACGGCACTTATTGTACATGACAAAACTATTGAGAGAGCAGCTCAAAGACTTCAAACACTAACAAACAACACAATGACATGGTTTTATAAATGGAGACTAACACCAAACGCGTCAAAAAACCAGCTTCTGCTCACAAACGACAGACTCAAGGCTGACTCCCCTACAATAACTGCGGACGGCCAAACGATACAACCAAAAAACGACGTAAAATACCTTGGAATCACAATTGACCACACACTTAAATTCACTAAACACATACGAAACATCAGGGCAGAAACAATAAAGAGAACAAAACACTTCCGATCACTAACCTACAAAGACAGAGGAATTAGCACAAACACCGCCACCAAAATATATAAAGCTATTTGTAGACCCTTGCTAGACTATGGACATATACTCATGACCAACGGAACAGAAAGGACAAAACGTTATATACAAACAACAGAACAAATTGCACTAAGACTAATAACACGAATAGATAGATAGATAGATAAAAATTTATTGAACATTCCCATTAATCAAATTCACAAACAAAGTTAAAAAACATAACTCCTATGTCTAGCCAGATGTTCGGCCGGTTGCTCTTTGCCCATGATCTAAATAGGCGCGCTAAGTCGTCAATTACCTGGGCAGTGCCCTAACATGGACATTCCCGAGCTAGCCATACGCACGACAACGCCAGGAGATAGTCTTGAAGTGGCGGTTTTGATTTTATTCGACGGGCATTCATTAAGTAAAAAAGGTCTTCCTGAAGGGAAGCCAAAAACCCCATTTGCTTCGACCTTTAAGTTTGATACTGTCAGCCGTGGCGTTAACCGCCGGCAGTTTCAACTAGATGACCAAATCCATCCGCCCCCGCCCCGATCGGTGCAAGGACTAGCCAACACCAGCCAGAAAGAGGCAGGACGAACCCGTCAAGTCACGTTATGTTGGATTTGTGCGTTTCCAGCCTGCTAGAAACGACTATCTGCAACTGGCAGGCAATGTTTGTTTGTCGTCACGTACTGTCAGGGACAAAATCCTCATAAAATATGGGAAGTCGCTTATACAGGGGACCATGGGTTGGGCGATCGTTTGCTCTTACTTGGGTGATATTTCGCGTGAGGACTGAGCCTTGCACTCCGCTATGATAAAATTTTTCAGCGTTGGTATGTATATAGTCGGCTATATAGGCCATCCCTGTAGCTTCGTGCATTTCGGTTATTCTGGTGTATCTGTCAGCCGGTAGGACGCCTCTTAGGAACCTATTTTGGGTCCTTTGAACACGTCGTCTCGTGGACTCACAGACAGAGTGCCAGACAGGGGAGCCGTAGGTCAGTATGGGCCTTACGGTGGAGGTGTAGAGCAGAAGTTTGTTTTGAGGTGACAGAAATGAATTTGGCGCCAGAAGAGAGTACAACTTTCTTCGGGCCATGAAAGTCTTTTGTACAGCATAGTCAACTTGCTTATTGAAGTGAAGTCGGGCGTCTAGTTTGAATCCCAGGTATTTCACCTTTTTTTCCATTTTACTGGCTGGATTGGAGTATTTTGCACCATGAGTGGCGATAGGATTTTATTGTTAGTAAGTTTGCGCGAGAAGATAATAAGTTCAGTCTTACTGGGATTCACTTTAAGTTTCCATTTATCGAAATACGGCGTCAATAAACTCAGGTGATGCGCAATGCGAGATTTCGCAGCCTGAGCATAGAAAGACGATGTGTAGATAGCCGTATCATCCGCGTATTGTGCTATTTTTGTAGTGGGAAGTTTTGGAATGTCTGCTGTATACAATGTATACAGCAACGGCGAAATCACTGTACCTTGTGGTACTGCTGCGTCTTTTGGCAGAAGTGGAATTCTCCACTTTCACCTGGGTGGTACGGTTTTTTAGGTAAGACGCTATAAGGGAAACTAGGTAGAGTGGCAGTGAATGTACGGCAAACAACTTATACAGCAGGCCTGTGTGCCAAACTGTGTCGAAGGCCCTTTCCATATCGAGAATCAGCATTACCGTACTTTGAAGTTTATTAAATGCTTCATAGGCATCCGTTGCGAGCCTAGCAGTCTGCAGCGTTGTGTTGTGTCTTGCTCGAAAGCCAAACTGCTCATCCGGGATTAAACTTCGAAGCTCGGCTGCTGCCTGTAGTCTCGATAGGATAAGCTTCTCGGTTAATTTGCCGAGGTAGTTTAGGAGGGAAATTGGCCTATAAGAGGCGGGATCAGTCGGGTTTTTGCCCGGCTTTAAGATAGGAATTATTACAGCGTTTTTCCAGTCCTGTGGGAAGTGCTGCAATTTAAGGACTGCGTTGACTATTTGTACTATTAGCACTATAGTTTTCCGCGGTAAGTTTTTGAGGAGTAAATAAGGGATGCCGTCTGGCCCGGGGGCTTTTCGGCTAGGGAGGCGCTGAAGACACGATTGTATCTCCGAGGTTGTTATATAGGATTGCAAAATCGAGGGTAGTATAGGATACTTCCGTTCTACGAAAACAGCGGTCTGTCTTTCTATTTCGTTATCCTGAAGGGCTGGTTTGACTTTGTGTACTTCTGCCAAAAAGTCGGCGAGCAGCTCGCATTTTTCGCTGGTGGTAATGTAACTCCGCCCCTCTTTTTCAAGAGCGGGGACTTGCTCGTAGCCTTTTCGTAAACTTCTCGACAGTTTCCACAAAGAATTGTCACGGGGAGATAAGTTTCGCAATTTTTCCGCCCAGGGAAAATTCCTGTATGCGGAAATTTCGCTCTGGATGTCTCGTGCAAGTTCTGCTGCCCTTATGCGACCGGCAGATTGCCATAATCGCTGCCAACGCTTCCTGATTCTATTTTTCGCCTTGATAAGGTTCAAGATTTCCTCAGGAAGGTTGTCGCGCCGCGGTCTGTTCGGAACTTTTTTGGCCAAAGCTTGCTGTGTCCGTTATATATTCCTGGTCAGACCTTTTACTGCATGCTTTAGAGCTTCGACAGTATCAATCTGGCCCGGAATACACGTCAGGTCTGGTAGTCGTTTCCGATATTCGCGAAAATCGAAATTTTCGTATGAATATCGAAAGTCGTTCGTTTGTGTGCGCTTTAAATCCCTAATGTCGAGGTAAATGGGCAAATGGTCACTGCTGAGGGCGTCTATAACCACCATCTCCGTGAGATTGGCGAGTCCTTTGGCTATTCCGAAATTAAGGAAAGATGGGTTCATTCCACTGTTTGGATAATGCGTTGGAGATGAAGTGGGCATAACTAGTAGGCCATTGTCGCGAACGTAGCTGGCTAGGAAATTGCCAGCTGCGTTTTTCCGTCCAGGGTTATTAAATAGTATATTTAATTAGTATATAGGTTATTAAATAATATATGGCGGGCGTTGAAATCTGCCATAAGCGACACCCTATTGGTGTTTGAAAAAAATGGATCAACGTCAGTGGCCTGTAAGCGAGTAGAAGTAGAGTACCCACAGTAGGACAAAACACCATCATAAAGCTCAACGCCAACGTTCCCTATTACTGACTGCCTGCATGGCAGTCTCCTGTATGGGATCGTTGCTTTGATCGCTATGGCCACTCCACCCCTTAGACCAGGCCTATCGGCACGCTCTAGCCTGTACCTCCGGATTGTGATTCTGTCTCCGGGGCGCAACCATGTTTCCACGATTAACGCCACATCGACGTCCTCAGACCCGAGTAACTGCTCGAACTCGCCGAGACGACTCCGGAGTCCACATGAGTTCCATTCCCCAATCCTCATAGGACACAGTTGACAATATCAATACTTAAAAATCGAAGCTGTTAATATCTTCATTGAAGAACTGCGCTGAGACTAGGAATTTGTCTGTCGTCGAGACGCAACCCCTCAATGCAGCGCTGTAAAATCTTACCGCCTTGATCACCTCCTCCAAGTTGATTTGCGACTACAGCTCGGCGAATTTCCGCTGGACACTGCCCAGCATGGCCACTGCGTTCCCATTTATACCATGGGCTGGGGGGCGGAGCTCGTCGGGACAGCTTCGTGCTGCCTCAGCGGAGGAAACTCCGCTAATGAAGGCGGTGGCGGGGGCAGCATGGTCCTGTTGGCGTGACTTGGCGCCATGGTCCTGCTGCTTAGGGGTGAAGGGTGGATCGAGCCAGGGGCTCGACTGGTTTGACCCCAGGCTGGCCTTGTTGGAAGAGGAGCAGGGACGAAACGCTGCTTCTGCGCCGGGACTTGCGCCTGTTTGTAAATGTAGACTGGGCAAGCCTCGTCAAAGCTACGATGAGGCCCACTGCAGTTAGTGCATTTTAATGTAGCTCCAACGGGGCAGGCGGTGATTTGATGCCCCCCAGCGCATCGGGAGCATTTAAAGTCCCGGTGGCAATTCTCGGAGACATGGTCCCAGCCCTGGCATCGACGACACTGTGTCAGGGTCTTCCGGTTTTTGCGGGTTTCCACGAAACCCTGACACTGCACACCACCCTGGCCTCGGCGTTAAGCCTTCGGAGGGTTGCCTTGTCGCTAGTGACGACCAGGTAGAGCGGCCTGAAAAGTGTCTTCATTTTGAACACACTTCTCACTTCCAGTCCTTGGTCTGCCAGATCCTGCTTTATGACAGTCGGATCGACATTTCCCTCCAGGCCCCTCAGGACGAACGCGTGGGTTTTTTCCGACGAAGGGGCGTAGGTGTGGAACTGGCTCTTGTCCTCCTTCAGGGATCGTTTCACCGCCGCCCAGTCCATAATGCTGGTGCAGTACACGATTAACGAAGCCTTCGTGTACTTCAGCGTGAAAGGCTGACTGGTGATTCCTTTTATACTACCAATCAGCATTGTGTGATTGCTGGATTTTCCAGCGATCATAATTGGCGGCGGCTTTTCTGCCTTCTTGGTCTTGTTTGCAGTTGCTGCAGGGCTCTCATCAATCGCTTCCCGTTCAGTCCCTACGCTGGTGTTGGGAAGTGTTGGCGGCTCATCTACGATTGGCGGCTGGATGGGCGTTAATCGGTTTTTCAGCGTCGTGGAGGCCTCTGGACCAACAATCAGCGTACTCCACGCCACAGTCTTTCGCGGGACGACAAATCCGTCATCCGCTGCGCCCGCTGAAGTCGCCTGCGACACCTCTACAGTCTCCTCCATTGCTGAATTCTTTGGAGCCGGGGTTGGTGACTCTGGCGATGTTGGGTCAGACTTGGGCACCCTACCCCTTTTCTTGGTCCTGGACCTAAGGAAATAGCTCCCTTGGGAGCCCTGATCCGACTTGGATTCCATAGAGGTTCCGGGATTCATCAATCTTATCGAGCAAACCCGGTAGTTGCCCGATAAGGAATGTTTTAAACTTTATTTGAAAAAACGCACGATACAGATAACGAACACAATTTTATCGAAAATGTCGCACGATTTCGCTTCGTAGCACGTCCACACTCGGCAAACACGAATAAGATACCCCCAAAACCCACTACACAACCCCTCCACCCAACTACTATACGAACGCACAAACATGACAAAGATTTCGGAAAGACTCATACATCTACAGATAAAATGGACCAACAACCCCTACAACTGGACCATGCTGAATCCCCTTTGTCTTACAAGACCAACCAGACAATCCCGCTTCCGTTTCCCTACATCAACGCTACTCGAACACTTACAAACGCAACTGACTACTGGACAATAAAATAATTTTTTCTTGTCATTAGAATTGGAAAGTTTATTTAATAAGATTGTCAACCTAGAATAAGAGAATTTTCATATTTGTTTTTATTTATATTAAGACTACATGTATTAAACAAGGGCAGAAAGACCGATAGGTCGATAGCGTTTTTTTAGAAATAAAGATGTTTACTACTAATACCAGGATCCAGATATTGTGTAGGAAATAAAGGCAAGAATGTTGCAATGAGCGGGTCATGTGCAAAGGCCGCCTGACATACGGATGATAAAATTGGCTTGGGAAGAAACACTAATAGGGCGAAGACCTTTGGGTCGCCACGAATGAGGTAGCGTGACAACTTCAAAGCACACCTAAGGACCATGGGAATTTAATACGACCCAGCATTGATGGAAGATCGACAACAATGGAGGCAAATAGTACAGGGGGCTAAGACCCATCCAAGTAACTGTCATTTTTGACATACATAGATGACATAAACCTGTGTTTTTTTAATGGATACCATATTTGAATTTGCCTTTATTAAGCAGAGCATTTTATTACCATTTACCATTTCAGTAAAATATTACATTGTAAATTGTTTTTTTTTTTCGAAAATGAAGTGTCTGCGAATGATTTTTTGTTTTTCAGTTTAGTTGATCGAAGTTAGCCTTGGAAAATAGTACATGGCATACAGCATTGCTTCCATCGTAACAAATAATAACCACATCTTTAAATTTTTTTTAAATTCAAGTTACGCAGAAATGTCATGCCAAGTCTAAATTCAAGTCAGATATAAATTTAAGTTAGTTTTATTGTAAAAATGGATTATTCCAATGAAGGAAAGCGCGACCTGATTGAAACCTACATTAGGTGTGCTAAAAACCAGCCTCTGATTACTATTTAAAGAG
The DNA here is from genome assembly GCA_024550625.1 of Dendroctonus valens. Classification (NCBI taxonomy): domain Eukaryota; kingdom Metazoa; phylum Arthropoda; class Insecta; order Coleoptera; family Curculionidae; genus Dendroctonus; species Dendroctonus valens. Next base: position 1,485,625 of record JAJTJO010000068.1, on the reverse strand, counting down.
GTATTTTGATAGTCGTCAGCCGTCTTTGAAAACATACAAAAGATTATACGACAGTTTGGGTACCTATGTAATTTTTATTGAAATGTAAAGGAAGCTGCTGAGGTTAATGTCTTGGCCGTTGTAAGCCAGAATGCACGAGTTTCAACCAGGGAGATTGCAGCGGAAACCAGGTTAAAAAAATCATAAATTCCATCAGTAAAAATGATCAGTATCCCAAACTTTACATGCAGTGGATTATCAGCTGCGTCTGAATTTTTATGGATGGTTCTGAAACAAATGGTAACAAGACATCCAATTGTTTTATAAAATATTATGGACCGACAAATTTCGATTTGCTAATTGTTGTATGTATTATCGACACACTGAACATCTTTGGAATCGAACAAATCCCACCACGTTGAACAAAGGAAACCAAAAATTAAATTTGGAATTATTAATTTTGGATTGGAATCGTCGGGGGTTTTTTCTATTGCTTTTGGGGGCGCCCACGGAAGGATGTGCATATTAAATATGAAACAATGCAATTATATTGCAAATATAAAACTAATAAAGTACCTAAGTACGAGAGAAAGTGCAACTATTGCACCTTTGCAAGTACTTTGCAGCACCTCCAGAAAATTTGAATTCGTTGTAGTGTACCATGGTGGTTACTTTTTTCCGTCCCATATACTATACATATACATTTTCCATATACTATATATTTACATATACATATACGTTTTCCCAAATGCTATTTATGTTCTGAACTGTTTTGTTATACTTACCAACAATTGCGTGAAAACTTCCATTAATAATATGTAAGGGACCTCCACTATCACCCTGCAATTTATTTAGGCTATAATTTTATTGGTCACTTAATACATTGTCGAAACGTAACAAAAATGTATTACTTTCGTACCTGACAAGAATCCTTTTTCCCATCCGGGAATCCTGCGCATAACATGTTATCCGTAATCCTGTTATTGTATCCGGTTTTTTTACAATCTCGATTGGACATTATAGGGACAGTGACTTCTCTGAGCTTAACGGATACTTGACCATGTTCAGATGTTGCTCCCCAACCGACCGCGATTCCTAAAAACATATTTATGAAAGGACAAAAACTGATAAAGAAAAAGATTAATTTACATTAAGATTCTTTATTGTAGAATTTGACAATTACTGCAGCATTAAATATAAAAACGGAAATCTAATTGTTGAATGAAATGATAAGGTCATAATTAATTCACTAATTGAGTACAAGAGTATTTCTCTGCAAATATAATAAAAATGTAAATTAATTTTGTTCGTTGAACGGTCGCATAAAATGTGGGACCCAATAAGTAAGCCGTTTAAGGAGTTTACCAACACATCAGCCACACACACGACTTTCTGCGTACTAATTCTGTTTTGAAAATAATTCAGACAAAGTGGATTCTACCGACGAAACCTTCAGAAATTATAATGCGTGCACACATTTAAGATGAAAATTAAGCAATTAATTTTCTCGAAATATTGGTCATTATTGTTTTTTACTTGCTTTAAGCTTATTTGCGATCACTAATATATTTTGTTATTAAATCCTCCTCAACAACATTTCAAATTTGTTATTCCTTTGAAGTATTTTCAGTCTTCCTGTTCTCCTTCCACCCATACTCCTGTGAAAAAGGTCCGAGAGCTCTGACGTCACCAGGTCAAACATGTCCTATAAGAGCTCTTTTCACAGGGGCTTCTGAGAAGCGCCAAGGAGTCGACGGTTTTGAAGGTAACTTGATTTATATGGAGCTATTCACACGGGCGCGACCACCGAATGAGCAGCGCTACTGTGGCGTTCAGTGGTTGACTACCATAGAGTAAGTAAAATAAGTTTTTGACTTATTTTACTTACTCTGTGTTGACTACCACCGAGAAACGCCACTGATAGCAATGCATTGGTCCAATTGTTGGCGGAATGGATTTGTGCGCCAACCCAACGCACCGGCGCAGTAACTGACCGGCGCAGTTTATGTTGCAGTAAACTCATATATCAATAAACACATTTGTTACGCCGTACGCCAGACGATAAATCGATTAATGTGCTGTCGTATAGCCATGCGTTGTGGGCTTTGCTTTCACACGGTGCAGCCGGCAGCGCATTCCATCTCTTTTTCTTTGGTTTTACTAAGAGATACACACGTCTGTTGCGTTGTTTTAATGAATAGATTAAATGAAGTCGCAATATGTTGTCTTCTTGTTAGTTGTCTCATAAGCCTAGTTGTCTCATAAGCGAAATTTCGGAGAAAAGATTCGAATATTTGGATGATTTAGCACGTGTCGGAAATTGTTGAAATAGCATAGTTTTCACTTGCGATTATTTAGTGCTGAAAAAGTAGGCAACATTGTCAGTGCTTCAATTTGTGTCAACACTGCATCCTTTTTATGATATACGATTCGAAATTCGGTTCGGGTATTTACCGAACCGAGTTAAATAAGACTTCATGAGTCATCAGAATGTCTTTGTCGTAAGTCATCAGATAAGAATCTTTATCTTGAGCACACACTAGCAACTAAAGAGCAAACTTCCGTTGCAAACCTAAACTGCAAAGTTTCGCAGCATCCGGTATTATGCACATTGTCTAGGCAATGGGAAGATTAAACATGTGACACATTTTGCAGATTGCCCAAAGTAGTGCCTAGGCATTTTGCACATCGCCGGATTTCGTACATTGCCGATAACATATTTGTAACATGTAATGAGTGTTTGAAAATAAAATAAAGCGTGGAACTCTCTCTGCGGCTTCGAAATTCCACAATCGTACGGGTGGCATTATAATTACATAACACGTAATATAATTTCTGTCAAAAATGCCAGAAATCATATGATGACTACCAGGCCTTCACGAACTTGCAATCCGAAGTCTGCTATCTTAAATGGGCTTAATTGTTGCAATCAGGGTTGGTGCTGTCACCTGCGAGTTTGTGAATGAAGTTCGCGACAAGCGTATTACCGTAATAAAAGGTGCGGAGCAGTCAGACCGGATGAGTTATAACTCATCAACTCACAGAGCGGCAACAATTCAAAAGTGCAACTCCACTCAGTGTTACCCATGTCTAGTATAATATACAGGGTGATTGAAAAGTGGCGTCATTCCTCTGGGGGTGTTGTCTGAGGGTATTTTGGGAGTACAGGAAAAATAGTAAAAAAAATTAATTCGTATCAAAAACTGAGATATTTGAAAAAACTAGATCAGAATTACGGCAACGATGCTTCGCAAGGTAATAAGCCTAATTAACCTTACATAAATACCTGTTGCTTATTAATGATCCAGAACTCGGGTAGCCATAACTAAACATTGAACTGAAAGCCGCAAATGTCACAATGAAACTGAAAATTATATTTAATTGGGGTTAGGACAACCCTGTAAAGAGTTTCCCCTTTCTGTCAATTGGTCTGTTCGGAAATTAATATTTTATACTAGTGATGACGTCATTTGCGAGTACTAATTTGCTAGTACCTTTTTGTATTTAACTAATGTTTCAATGCAATTCCAGATTTCGGAAAATAAATGATGCGAAACAAAATAATTTTCACCAAATAAGAATATTTTTTAAATACGGCGCGGCTTAATAATTTGAAAATTCAATTTGATTTCAATAATACGTCCAATAAAAAGTTATAGCTTAATGAAACCAACATACGGTAAGTGAAGAACCTATAAAAATTTAGTCATCAACCTTTAAATACGAAAATCATTTTGGTGCTTGGTGGTAAAACGAAAATCTTAGATATGAATCTGTGGTTCTGAAAAGAACCGTTTTGAAATGTGGACAACTCACAAGAGGTGTTCGAAGTTCTGCCCGTTTAACTTTAAACATGTTTGTGTCCGTGTAATCACGTGATTGTGCACTCTTCGTAATATTACTGGAGTCACATTTTGAGCAGCTTTGCGTATTCGTGTAACTAACTCCTGCTCATTTTGAACCGGTATTCGATAGACAAGAGATTTAATGTGTCCTCAAAGGAAAAAACCCATAGGAGTCAGGTCAAGGGACCTTGGTGGCCAGTTTACTGGTCCATTTCGGCCTAACCACTTGTCCGTGTGCTCCTGGTTCAGCAAAGCTCTTCCGGAGCAGCGAAATTGGCTGGAGCACCGTCCATTTGGAGCTACAGATTTTGAACGCAGGCTAGATGCAAATTCGATGTTGGTGTACATTTTGTGAAAACAGATTCAGAGTAAGTAAGTCACAATTTGACAAATGCTTATTATTCTTGACAAAAGATATCTACCTGTGACTACCTGATAATGACAAAAAACATCATTGCCGCTTTGACTTTCCATCAAAAAATTGTAGAAGAGTACTTTTTTAATATCGAAAATTTTCGTAATTTGAAGTAAAGATTGTTATTTTTATTTTCGAATGCTTAAGTATTCCAATATGCTACCAATCAAACATCGAACAATTTCAGAATAATGCTTAATAACAAAGTTGAAATTCGATTTTCAACTGTTAAAATCTTCTATAAATTTTCGAAAAAAATGTTTTGAATATTTTTTCCGTACTCTCCAAGTAAGCCCCTATTACCTCTTAAAAGGAACGACGCCACTTTTGAATCACCCTGCATATAAGTACTTCTTATAATGAAAAAACCGGTGAAACATTGAATGTCCCTTTAAAACAATGTCCCAAAGTTGTAACCCGGTTCCAATCCTAGCATTTTCCCCAATTGTTCTTCTTACATTTGAAAATCTAATTCCATAAGTACACAAAGCAGAAATGGGAAAAATGAATTACTCGAACAACCTTTACTAAAGGCTCTCACAGAAAGTATTGGTCTTCATATTTTGGTCTCTCTCTGATGATTGCCATAAAACAATTAGAAAAAAAAATCAATTACTCTTATTTATATATACAGTGGTACCTCGAAATACGAATTTAATTAGTTCCGTAACCTTGCTCGTATCTCAAAGCAATTTTCCCCATTGCTCACCCAAAAAACCACATCAGTTGTTTTTGTTAAGTGTTTCTGAATAAGAAAAATGTATTTACAAGAAGAAACATTTATTTATAAATAACAAATACATATTCTATAAAAACAGAATTTTGTATATTTTCCTGACTGTACTTTAATTCATTCCAATGTATTCCTGGGTTTCAGTCAATTTTATTGTTTATTATTTAAAATGTTACAAATACGTTTCGGTGTCTTTATCCACCATCATCAGTTTGTCTAAAATATACATTTTACATTTATTATTGTTGTTATTGTTACATTATAATTGAATTGATAATAAATGTAAAATGTATATTTTAGACAAACTGATGATGGTGGATAAAGACACCGAAACGTATTTGTAACATTTTAAATAATAAACAATAAAATTGACTGAAACCCAGGAATACATTGGAATGAATAAAAACAGAATAAACGAAAAAGTGAAGTGCATACGGAAGCGCATAATTTTCGTCACTGGTCTTCACTTTTTTCGTCACGCTTTGCTCATTTTCACATGCAGATCGTTTAAAAAAACTGTTCAAAGAGGTTTGTTTCTTCCTCCCTTTTAGAATATTGCGGAAATGACTTAAGCAAGTTTCGTTGAACAACTCCGATGCACGACCAGTTGCAACTTTTTCGAGGCGATTTTTATCCACGAACTCTACAACTTTCACCCACATTCCCAAGATCTCCTTCATATCTCTTGTAGAGATAACCTCCTCCATCTTTGGCTCCTCTTCGAAACTAATTTTTCGTTGAACCACAGTATGCTGCTGCGAATATAGATCGTGTAACTCCGCGGTTGCCAGCTCCTGAGACTGTTCCTCGGCGACTTCGTTCCTATAACTCTCATCCACCTCCAGACCCATGGATTTTCTTAGAGAAAAACTCTCCTCCAGCACTGACACTTCGGGTTCCAATCCTTCGAAGGTCCTTTCAGCTACAACCTCAGGCCACAGCTTCTTGCATGCAGAGGTTAAGGTCCTCGTTGTAACACACTTGTAAAGTGGTCCTTCCAGAAATCTCGAAGGGTAAGGTTTGTGTTCTCCGTCACCTCAAAGCAGCTCCGAAAAATGTGCTTCGTGTGCAACTTCTTAAAATTAGAAATCACATGGGATGCAGGATAGGAGTGCAGGATAGGATTGGGTGGTAGGTAGATAACCTTTATAATCTTGAGCTCTTCGAGTAAATCATCTTCGAGATTTGGTGGGTAAGTAGAGGTATTGTCGAGGACAAGAAGGTTTGCATGGGTATGTTGTTTTCCTGTAGATATTTTTTAGCAGAAGGGCCAAAAACTAGGTTTATCCAATCCACCAAGAATTTCCTGGTGAGCCCCGCCTTCGGATTTGCGCTCCACATAACTCGCAGTTTTTCTTTTAAAACCTTTTGCGACTTAAAGGCTCTGGGATTTTCCGAATGGTAAACTAGCAGAGGCTTGGTTTAGCAGTAGCCACTCGCATTGACGGAAAAGTGCTAGAGGTAATCTATCTTTCATGGGTTTGCGACCTGGCATCATCTCCTCTGCCGTTCTGTAAGTCTTACTCGGCGTCCTTTTCCAGAAATGCCCTGTCTCGTCACAGTTGAAAACTTGATAAGGTATGTATCCTTTGGCTATTAGTTCGGAAAACGTTTTGATGTAAACCTCAGCTGCCTTCACATCCGAACTTGCTGCCTCACCATGCCTGACGATAGAGTGAATGCCGGTCCTTTTCCTAGAGGTATCAAACCAGCCGCGCCAGCCTAGCTTTAAACGAGTCTTCCGATTCCTCGTTAGCGGAGGACTCCTTGTGTGGAAGTGAGTGGGATCTGCGTCAGCAAATCACCGTACATCGTTCGTGCCTTCCCACATATGATGCTTTGTGTTAAGGTTCCTCCTTGAAGCTCCTCTGTCACCCACACCATTAGTAATTTCTCCATCTTTTCATGGAGAGAGGTCCGGAGCTTAGAAGTTATTGTAACGCCCTTAGTTGGCGTTATACCCTTCATCAACTCCTTCTGTTTAAGCCCAGTACATATCATTGATGTGCTACGCCCGTACCTCCTCGCCAAGTCAATTACTCGCACACCTTGCTGATGTTTTTCTATGATTTCACGCTTTAATTCAATATACACCATCTTCTTCGTCGGACCCATGGTTATAAAAATAAATGTGATAAGGTACAAAAAGCAAAAAACGCGAATAGATCTTATCAAAAATGCTTTGAAAACGAGGGAAACAAGCACACAGACTAAGCTCTAGGTTGAGGTGGGAGAAACTGTTACCCGCTGCATACGACACCCTTGAGCAACGGTGTAGTGTGCGATTGCTCGTATCTCAAATCTTGCTCTTATCGCAAAGCAAAATGTATCGCTCACTCAGATGCTCGTATCTCAAAACATTCGTATATTAAGGCACTCGTATATCGAGGTAACACTGTATATATATTTCTTTATTTATATGCTTTTTGGACAATGTGTATTTATATTGTTAGTTTCTGAGTTCTTGGGGATGTCGTCCTGATTTTAAAATTTTGGTTTAGGTAAGATGTACACCCATATCAAAAGTGGTCAGATTCTTTATTTTATTTTTGTTTCAACTTTTCGGCAGTACTGTGCTGCCTTCCTTAGGGTTACAGATACTGTAATAAAAACGAGACTGCAAAATGTATCTATAACATAACTATTATTTTCGAAGAGGATACTGCTAAATTTTATAGAATTATTTACACTTTCACAATAGATACATCTAGGGTTAAAAATCATTAATAGAATGTTGCTGTTTCACTTACATGAATTACATCGAAATTAAATTGCTTACGCCATCACAAACAACTCAACATACATGCCAGAGTACATACATTTTTTATTTATTTTTTCTTCCACACGCACGATTTTGTCACATTTTAAATATTCAAACTCGTATTTCTGGCTTCGCCATGCTGAGAGAAAATGTCGACTGAAATCCATATGGGTTTGCCATCCGCAGGCTGAAGGTTTGATTTTGCTTGCAGAGAACCCGCAAAAAAAATTTTTTGATTGCGCTAAACATATATTTTATAATAAATACTTAATAAAATTATATATTGTTTTTTATAAAATTAAGTCACAATGCCATTTTAAATATTGCTTAAATGATTAGTGTCTGCTTTAAAATTAATGTTGTTTATATTTTTGATTATTTCAATTGTTTCGAAACGTTCCCGCTTTCTTGTATTGCCTTCCGATGGTTTCTGTGTAATTGAAAGTGTCTCGTGTTTCCATAGTATGAATTGTTAAAGCTGTTTTAATTTTTTTTATCATACATATGCCCATTTAATCTGTTTTTAAGTAGTTGACTGGTCTGTCCTATATATTTTCCGTCACACTTATTACAATTATGTTCCAATGTATTCCTGGGTTTTCAGTCAATTTTATTGTCACTAATTATGGTGTTATGTGATGAGCCCTGCGTTTCGTCCCGGGTCTGGACATTGGAATGAATTAAAGTACAGTCAGGAAAAAGAAATATACAAAAAAAATTACAATTATGATCAGGTTTTATTTTATCTTTAAGTTTGGAGAAGTTATCGTTTAGAAGGTTATATCCTTTGGGGCTTACCATTAGGTTTTTTTTTTGAAAAATATTTTGTAAATGTTAGGAGAGATTTGGAATATAAGGGATTTGTTAGATATTGATTAGGTTTAGGTTTAGGCTTTGTATTTTGCAAATTATTGCAAAATTTGGATATTCCGTTTTTGCAAATATTATTAATCATGATTTGTGGGTAACCGTTTGTTAATAAAATTTGTTTTGCTTTTTCTATTGTGTTGTCTGGGAACTCGGATCTGTAAGTTTATCAATTATCACAGATTTTATTTGGCAGAAAGGGTGCTGATATTTGAATTTAAATGCTTGCCCGACCAGTAACCGACCAAGTCCAGTGTTGTTAATTTTTTAGGAAACAAAAAAAGCATTTACTTGTAAGCGAAACGATTTATAAGTTAAAAAACTAAACTACGCTGTTCATTTTTGATCAAATAATGCATATAGGCAACCATTTTAAGTTCACCATTATTTATATGCTCAAAATTAAAAAAAAAAGGATTTAGTTGGTCTTTGCTCAGTTTTTGTAGTTTTTCTTTGTTCTTAACCGGGATATAGTAATAAATCCAATATTACCAGGTCGAAATTTTTTATTAATTTAATACATTATGAATGAATATAAACTAAAGATACAGCTTGAGTGGGACAGGATATTTTTCATTCATCGCTGTTGAATTCTGACACAGAAGAATCAACACTAGGCTCTACGTAGGACGTATGGTATTCCTCGACCTGGTTGTAAAACCATAGGCCACACTGAGTGACAGTTTTTTGCTAAACTCATCACATGATCCAATATGTTCTTAGTAAGTAACCTTCTTCCATTATATAAATTTGTTTCTAGATCGGACAGCGACACTGATTGTACAACTTTCTTATATTTTATATTAAACTCTTGAAATATCGGCTCCACAACCGACTCACGACATTTTAATATTGTTCCCAAATCGCTCTTTTGGTCCAATAATGTCCAATATTTTGACAAAGTAAATTTATAATTTTTTGCTGAGGTGTTTTTTATGTAAAATCTTTCTAAGTACTCTCGTCGGAATTTGTATGAGTACCAGCAAACGGGTCTTCCCCTGATGTGAAGACATCACATCTGATGCCTTCACATCAGGCATCTCTGACAATAAACACACTAAAGTAATAAAACCAAACTGAATGAAAGAAAACACTAAAACCAACGAAAACGACGCGAAAACACACCAACATGCGACGCAACCTACCAAGGACTTGGCTTGTTCTTGCACAGTACACTGGATATGCAACCCAAAAACACGAATAAAGTTTTGGTGCTAACAGCAGAGATTAGTTGTCAACTAATCTCTGCTAACAGCTAGAAACCCGGTTCTTGCACGGTTCGACGGAGCGTTTCAAACCGTATGATAACGTGTTGCTAACTCATTTTACGTAAAAATTGGACTTAGTCGGTTATTCCATCGGACCCTTCAATTGTAATTTTCAGTTTAGCATGATATGAATTAAAACATCCCATCGGTTAAACAAGACCGACCAGACAAACGCGTTTCCTCTCCCCAACCTCTCAACCCTATTGGAGCATCTCCAGATATAAATCATGTACATGTTTATTAATTACATTATATACATTAGCTACTCAGTTTCCATGCAAAACTTTGTAATCAACCCAGGGCAGAAAGACCGATAGGTCGATAGCCTTTTCTAAGAAATAAAGATGTTTACTACTACTGAATTAAAACAAGATTAAATATTTCCTTTTTCGTTTTCTGGAATGGCTAATATGAAATCATCTACATATATGAAAAAGAAGGGTAATTGGGTTGCTAATTACTGTTTTTCCAGTTCTTCTAAGACAAGTTGGGCGATAACGCTAGATATAGATGACCCCATTGCGCAGTCTTCTTTTTGTCGGTAATATTTATCATTAAAAAGGAAATAAGTGGATGTTAACCCATTAAATGCCTGAATTAATTTATTTACATTAAATGGGAAACCCATGGTATAATTTTCTTTAAAAATATAATTTTTAAGTCTCAGTATAGTTTTTTATTTGATTTTATTGTATTTTCTTGTAAAAAGGCCGTGCCATATATGGTACTCTAGGTATATAGGGTATGCATTTTTGACCATCATAATATTTAACGACAAATTTTTTCATATTTTTTTATTTTATAAAAAAAAGCAGAAACTGCTTTTTGTCTTAAAGATACTAATACTATACCTTTTTGTTGACTAATTTTTATAATAATAATTAATATTTGTTCATTTTTTTTGAGAAACTGACCAAAGCGAGTAATGCAAAGTCCTACGTCACATTTTTTTCACTGCGTACAAAACCGCACTGCTCGCTTTATGCGAATATCCGGCACCACGCCTTCTTTTTGAGTCTGGTACATATTCAATAAAATTATCCATTCGGGAAACAACATATACATGACTACATTCAATCACAAGCACAGCACATTTCAATAGAAACCATACAACAACAACTTACACTAGCCATACGAAAATTTGGCCCGGAAATAAAAAATGCTTTCTACCGACATACACTGCCCAAATACATACTGAGACTAATAAAACATAAGAGAGAACTGTACAGACTATATACAAACACTCAAAATAACGACCTAAAAAAGACACTGAACCAACTTAACAGAAACATTAAAACTCTGATTGGACAATACCGACAAGACAAATGGCTAGAAACATGTAAAGAAATACAGAAGGACAAAGGCAAAACATACTGGCGAAAAATTAAGAAACTGGCGCAATACAGGAAGACTGGCACTACTGACACAATTGACGAAAACGGAATAGAACGCTACACAGACAAAGAGAAAGCGGACGCATTCGCCAGACACTATCAAAGGGCCTTCAGCATATCGACAAACCCTAACTTCGACAATGACAACTGGAACTTGATCAACGACTGGTACTTGAACTATTTTAACAGCTCACCAAACTACACCTACAAACTGATCACAGACACAGAGTACGATGAAGCCCTAGCGCACATCAAAAACACTGCACCGGGGAAGGATAAAATTAAGACAAAACTCTTGAAAAGCCTAACTCAAGAAACACACAAACTGATTCTAACTGAATTGAACAACTGCATCACAAATGGCAGAATCCCAGAAACATGGAAAAACGGCTTAATAATCCCTATACCCAAAAATGGACTGGACAATACACAACCGAGCAACTACAGACCAATTACACTACTTCCAGTACTAATCAAAATTTTTGAATACATAATAAAGCAGCGGCTTGAAAAAGTGATTGGAAAATATATACCTACCTACCAATTTGGTTTCAAACAGCATCACTCGACTGTTCATCCGCTCTTTGTTTTGGCCAGCAATATACAAACTACCCACCTAACTGACAGGAAGACAGCTTGCCTGTTTATGGACATTAACAAGGCTTTTGATAGTGTCTGGCATAGAGGCTTACTAAACAAACTACACACACCAACATATCTACTACACACCATAAAGAACTTACTAGAAAACAGACAACTACAAGTACGAATTGACAAAACACTGTCATTTTCTTTTTCCCCTGAACAAGGCCTCCCTCAAGGATCCCCGCTCTCACCGTTTCTCTACAATATATACTGCCATGACATATACAATTACAACTTACCAGACAAAAATCAAATCGACAGATCGGCATACATATTACAATACGCAGACGACACGGCACTTATTGTACATGACAAAACTACTGAGTGAGCAGCTCAAAGACTCCAAACACTAACAAACAACACAATGACATGGTTTTATAAATGGAGACTAACACCAAACGCGTCAAAAAACCAACTTCTGCTCAGAAACCACAGACTCAACGCTGACTCCCCTACATTAACTGCAGACGGCCAAACGACACAACCAAAAAACGACGTGAAATACCTTGGAATCACAATTGACCACAAACTTAAATTCACTAAACACATACGAAACATCAGGGCAGAAACAATAAAGAGAACAAAACACTTCCGATCAATAACCTACAAAGACAGAGGAATTAGCACAAACACCGCCACCAAAATATATAAAGCTATTTGTAGACCCTTGCTAGACTTTGGACATATACTCATGACCAACGGAACAGAAAGGACAAAACGTTATATACAAACAACAGAACAAATTGCACTAAGACTAATAACACGAATAAGACACCCCCAAAACCCACTACACAACCCCCCACCCAACTACTATACGAACGCACAAATATGACAAAGATTTTAGAAAGACTCATACATTTACAGACAAAATGGACAAACAACCCCTACAACTGGACCATACTGAATCCCCTTTGTCTTACAAGACCAACCAGACAATCCCGCTGCCGTTTCCCTACATCAACGCTACTCGAACACTTACAAACGCAACTGACTAGTGGACAATAAAATAATTTTTTCTTGTCATTGGAATTTTATTTAATAATATTGTTAACCTAGAATAAGAGAATTTTCATATATGTTTTTTATTTAGATTAAGATTACATGTATTAAACAAGGGCAGAAAGACCGATAGGTCGATAGCCTTTTTTAGAAATAAAGATGTTTACTACTACTACTGATCCATTCGGTCAAATTGAATAAATTCGTGAACTCGACTGCTACTTGAAGCAGATGATCGGCCAGCAGCTTGCGGCAAAACTTGGTATTTGGTGAGGTAGCACTATACGATTTCTCGTCGAAACTGAAGTTGCGTTGTCTTCCGTCCAGTTTTTCTGCATAAAATCCAAGCATTTTGAATGCAAACATCAATTAGCCATATAAAAATAGACCAGCACCATTTTTTTCCTCTAAAACCTATACGATATACGTTTACGTTGTGGTCCATCTGGTCCGTTCCGCCCATAAAGTTATTGTATTTTGCTATTACGTTTGAGCGGGAAATGCCGACTTTCTTTTTTTCAGTTGCAGAATATCTATTTGCATTAGCAATTGGAAACACGGCGTGAACATTTGACGCCACTGTGATCACAGCATTGTCTTTCCATCTTGTGATAATAAGACAATTTTTCTCTTCAAATGAAAAATCATATGAACCACGATTAGTTTTTTTCATCATTTTGACTGACGCTATAGGAATATTTTTTGAAAGACGAGTTTCAGGTACAGTCCCAGTCCCGCCATAACCATTCTCTTTCATATACAAAAGAAGGTTTATGGAAGTAAACAAATTATCAAAATAAAATCTGCATGGTAGGTTTCTAGTTTGCACAGGAAAGTCTTGTATTAGTTGAATAAGTGGAGCTGTTGCTTTGCCGTACAGCTTCTGATGGTCTGTATTCGAATTCGGTATAGTTCCTTGATAAACAGCAAAATTTATGGGGTATCCGCTCTTCGTGTTGATACACCAAACTTGGTATCCAAAGCGTATAGGCTTACCCCGGATATAGTGCTTACATCCATGGCGCCCAAAATACTCAACCATACTCTCATCATAGTCGATTTCCCTTTCTGGCACAAAATGATGAATAAATCTAGTCTTCAGATAATTCATAAGTGGGCGCAGTTTTGTCATTTTATCTGCTTTGTCAATTTTGGTATTATCACTGCAGTGTAGAAATCTCATAAAACTCTCAAATCTGTCCCGGTGCATAGCTTTATATACCATTTGATTTCTAAGATCCCTGCCTGAATCCCAAAACATTCTCCTGGAAGGGACCGAATTGTATCCTGAATTGATAAGAATTCCCAAAAAACATCTCATTTCTCTAAGAGTAATTGGAGGATTTGCGCAATTGATAAATAATGCATTCTTATTGCTTTCATCGACAAGAAAATTTACCAATTCATCATCTAACAATAATTCCATCAACTGTACAGCATTCATGTCTCGATAAGTTGAATAGTTTCCTTCTGGAAAAATGCTGTCCCTTTCGTCCAAACCTTTGTTAATGATCGAAGATAAATTTTGTCCGGGCTGTTTCTTTTTCACAAAATGACTCAGTGGTAGGTTATCTTCATCGTCTGAACTGTCTGTTTTCAAGTTTTGGGTGTCATGCATTACAACCATTTCTTCCATTGCTTCCAAAGTTTCGCTTTCTAGACAATCAATTATTCATCCGCTAACAGTTACACCTTCAGCATCTGCTTCTAACTGGTCCGAGATAAATTATCCAGCATGCCGCCGGTGTTTTCGTCACCAGAGTCCTCGTCAGACAAATCTTATACTTCGGGAGGTGTAATAAATATATTTTCAATCGGATCATCCCCCCAAAAATCTTTGCTTTCGAAAATATCGGCCATTTGCTGCACTGTCAATCTAAATAATAAATAATACCGTTTTAGCTTCGCGTGCCATATATGGAACAGCGACCAAAAACAGTATGTAACTAACAGAAAATTTTAAAAATTGATCTTTACTCATAAACATATAGTAGTAGTAAACATCTTTATTTCTAAAAAAGGCTATCGACCTATCGGTCTTTCTGCCCTTGTTTAATACATGCAGTCTTAATCTAGATAAAAAACAAAGATGAAAATTCTCTTGTTCTAGGTTAATAATCGTATTAAATAAACTTTCCAATTCTAATGACAAGAAATATTATTTTATTGTCCAGTAGTCAGTTGCGTTTGTAAGTGTTGGTGTAGCGTTGATGTAGGGAAACGGAAGCGGGATTGTCTGGTTGGTCTTGTAAGACAAAGGGGATTCAGTATGGTCCAGTTGTAGGGGTTGTTTGTCCATTTTGTCTGTAAATGTATGAGTCTTTCTAAAATCTTTGTCATATTTGTGCGTTCGTATAGTAGTTGGGTGGAGAGGTTGTGTAGTGGGTTTTGGGGGTGTCTTATTCGTGTTATTAGTCTTAGTCTCCATCCAACCAAATGTAAAGAAATAAACATCCAAACATGTAAGTCAAATTTAGATCTCTAAACAATAGATTCTAGTCTTTTCCCGAACATGTTTATCCCGACTCATCACCTGAGAACCAAGGTCCCAAATTGTACTTTTTAATATGTGTGTGATTTGAATTTTAATATGTTAATTTTGTGAAAGTTTTTTTAATTGAATTGAAAATGAATGTAAAATGGATATTTTAGACAAACTGATGATGGTGGAGAAAGACACCGAAACGTATTTGTAACATTTTAAATAATAAACAATAAAATTGACTGAAACCCAGGAATATATTGGAGTGAATTAAAGTACAGTCAGGAAAATATACGAAACTTGTCTATAAGGGTGAGGCTAGGATTGAAAACTGCGAGGTGTGTTGTCAAGGCAAACAAGCCCGTTTGCCATTACCCAAGGAAGGTAGTCGAGCACAGCAACTACTGGAAATAGTCCACAATGACATTTGCGGTCCCATGGAAACGATATCATTAGGTGCAGCTAAGTATTTCTTAACATTTATAGATGACTACTGTCGAATGTGCTTTGTCTATTTCCTCAAGACAAAAACGGAATCATTCAGTAAGTTCAAGGATTTCAAAAATTTAGTAGAAAATCAGCAAAGTGTTAAAATTAGAGTACTGAGAAGTGGTAATGGCGGTGACTTATGTCACCGAGATTTTGATAGCTATATAAAAAATGCAGGCATTATGCCCCAGACATCAAATAGCCACACCCCTGAGCAGAATGGATTAGCTAAGCGCTTTAATCGAACTATAGTTGAAAAGGCAAAATGTCTTTTGTTTGATCAGGACTTGAGCAAGTTTTTATGGGCGGAAGCTTGTAAAACAGCGTGCTACCTGAAAAACCGTTCGGCATCTTCAAAACTTCTGACATCTCCGTATGAACTATGGACTGGCAGAAAACCCAATGTCGTCCATCTTCGAGTCTATGGGAGCATCGCCATGGTTCATGTTTCAAAGGTCAGTAGGAACAAGTCAGGACCAGAAGTCAGTCAAGCACATCCTTTTTGGATGAGACTTCGAAGAGATATAGATGCTTCAACCCACTGACGAGAATAGTGATATTCAGTCGTGATGTGACTATTATGGGAAGGGTGAGCACAACCTAAGCCCATACTGAGACTACCACGGTTCAAGATGCACACTCAAGGGATAATTCGGATTCAGTGGGAGAAGAAAAAGAAGAGATTTTTTCAAACTTGGATGAATTGCTGCACAATGACGACGACTCAAATGATAGTGATTATGTTCCTGACGAGGCAAAGATACATCCAGATGCACAACAAGATCACAATGAAAAGCGAAGAAAAAAAGGTTTGACGAATTCATAACATACTTTAGTCGTGCTGAAAATGATAGCAAAGTACAAGACGCCTTGGATCTTCCAAAGACGGTAGCGGAGACACTTTCAAGACCAGATGGACACGCGTGGAAACAGGCCATGCCGGAAGAAATGCTCATGAAATTCAGTGAGAATGAAGCATGGGAGCTAGTCGATTCACCGGAGGTTGGGACGGTGTGTCATGTAAGTAGGTGTTTAATGTGAAAAGTGGCAGTGACAATGAAAGTAGGTATAGGGCTCGCCTGGTAGCAAAATGTTACACACAGAAAGGGATTGATTACGGTGAAGCGTTTGCGCCAGTAGTGCGACGTTCAACTTTTAGAGTATTAGTAGCATTGGTCGTAAAGTTAGATTTAATGATTTTACATTTAGCTGTTAAGACAGTCTTTTTAACCGGTGTGTTAATGGAAAATGTATTTATGCAACAACCAGAGGGTTTTATCCTGAAATATGATGAAAATAAAGTGTTCTCCTCAACAATCCTAAATATTAAGATTTGTAGAAAGAGTAAGGAAATAAATAGTTTTGCGTTGCACTTTGGCAACACTGCCTATTCTTTTCTCCAACGGTCCTTTGTTTCAGTCAAGACCATTCCAGCCTGGCCGCGAAGTACTGTAACTATTTAGAATTAACTTATTTTATGAAATTTATGTTTTTAGGATAATTTGCTGTGAAACTAAGACATTTCAGGCGCTTTTTCGTAATTGTTATGCACATTATCAGTTGTTGGCCCACTGCCAATCACTAGTTCACAGGATGGCCAATAACTGTCATGCTCAGTCGGACTATTTTTTTACCTGGATTGATAATGGAACCAACTGGACATTATTTTGTTTATAGATTTAAAAAAATGCCAAAGGTTTCGAAATATAAGAAGTACGAAAACAATATACAGAACAAGATCTTCAGTCGGCTTTTCAAGCCACTGCAAAGCTGCTAAGCAATTTAAAGTGCCGAGAGCCACATTGGAGTTCAGAGGAAGCGAGAAATTTCAACAAAAGACTATCCTTGGACCAAATCCCATTTTCTCTTTAGAAGAAGAGAATCGTCTAAAAGTTGGATTTTTACGTATCAAAACAAAGGTTTTCCAGGGAGAGTAGAAGAAGTTCAAGACTCGGCCAAAGGTTTTCTTGACGCAAATCCACGTGCTAATCCGTTTGTGGACAATAGGCCTGGAAGAGGATGGTAAAGGTCCATTTTAACTAACATAAGAAAGCAGTAACTGCAGCAAGTTGAGTTGTCTCAGAAAAAGTCATCAAAAAGTGGTTTGCCGGTATTCAAGAATACTTGAATCGTAAAGGCTACAGTGATATGCTTCAGGAGCCATTACGTGTATTGAATGGCGATGGAACATGCTTTCTCCTGTTCCGCAAGAATAAACCTGTGTTGGCTGTAAAGGGAAGCAAAATGTATATCAAGTAGAACATCACTCTAAGGTCAATTTGACGGTTGAGTTTACTTGCGCAGCGTTTGGACAAATTCTAGCACTAATGATTATCTACCCGTATAAGATAATTCCCACTAATGTGTCAAATTCAGTCCACGAGGGTGGGGAAGAGGATGTAGTGATTTAGGGTGGATGAAGAATGTGAACTTCTATTAATATATAGAATTATGAAACTTTAACGATATAATTCGTTTTTAAAAAGCTTTTATTATTACAACGA
This sequence comes from Dendroctonus valens, assembly GCA_024550625.1. Classification (NCBI taxonomy): domain Eukaryota; kingdom Metazoa; phylum Arthropoda; class Insecta; order Coleoptera; family Curculionidae; genus Dendroctonus; species Dendroctonus valens. The sequence continues at coordinate 1,467,244 of JAJTJO010000068.1, read as the reverse complement.
CAATTTATTTAGCTACTTAATTCCACAACGTGGTTACAAAGAATGAGTTCTCATGCAAAACAGTCAAATGAGGAAAACACTTCTGCTGACTCGTGGAATGTTGGAGTATGGTGGTTTCCTAGTATTGTAGTTGCAGAGTCAGGTGGGTATGGCTATGTAACTATAGGGAACGTTTTGTATAAAGATTTAGTAGCTAAAAACACTAAATTTCCTGTCAGTGTTCGTCGATGGACATAAGACCCACTTAACACTTCAAGCAAGTGAATTATGTTCAAAGCTAAGAATCATTCTAGTCGCATTCTATCCTAATGCAACTAGAATTATGCAGCCAGCAGATGTTGCGGCATTTAAATCGTTAACTCTCAGTTGGAATAAGGCAGTTTTGAAATTTAGTCGAGAAACCCTAAACTCAATGGTTACCAAAGAAAACTTTGCTTTAGTATTAAATACGGCTATCAATCAGTTGAAATCAGAGTCGATTGTCAGTGGATTTAAGGCATCTGGATTGTATCCTTAGGACCCCGAAGCGATATATTATTCAAAGGGTATAGGAAAGGTCAACAGTTCGAATGAAAATTTATCTCAAACTACTTGTGCGGAAAAATCAATAATATATGATAATTTTGTAGAGAATTTGAACATTTAAATAATTCCGAAGAACTTATTGGAGATTTTAAATTGTTGTTCAATGTTTATTGTTATTATGTTACAAGTTATTATGTTACAAACCGACCCGGTTTGGAAAATTTTCCGACATTTCAACTTGCAGACGATGATGAAATTATATATAATATACAAGATATCCCTATTATTACAGAAGAAAATATACCTTTGGATAAGCCATATCAGCCTGCAAAGAATAATGAATTCAGTTATAATATACAAGATATCCCTATTGAAACAGAATATTATGTGACTTTGGATATTTCATCAACATCCAATGATGTGCCTCTAGTTATTCAGGAGGTGGATTCCGTTGCGAAGGTTTTAGAACAACGCTTAATTAAAGAGGGTGGATCTTCTGAAGACATTAATTCGTTAATTATAGACAATTTCTTTTTTAGCACGAAAAACAATCAGAAATATTGCATTTCGTGCTAACTTCTTTGGATAGTTAAAATGCAGAAAGGCGTACAATTGAACGAAAAATCGAACAGGAAAGGTTAAAATTGTAACGAAAAGAAAAGCGAAATGAAAAAAATCGACCATTAATGTTAAAACAATAAAAAAGAAAACCAAAGTAAAAATATCGTTGGAGAAAGTTGCAAAAGGAAAAACTGAACGCGAGGCACACTAAATTGGTGTTGAAGAGGAAAAAGATTTGGGCTTATCTACTGCCAAGCCAAAAGGCTAAATTTGGTACAACACCGCAGAAATGCTCTATTGTGTTTTAAATGTTGATCAGCCGAAAGAAGTAAATATACCAGATGCAGTCGCTGTATATGAAGATATTTCTAAAGGAGACAAACATGTAAATTATGAAATTAAAAGCGCCACTTTAAATGGCGGAGTCAGGGTCATAATCCAGAAAATAATCTCGTCTTAAAAAGCCAAGAAGCACCAAAAAGTCAAGTACAAAATTCTGTAGACGAGAACTTCCATTTGCTCAAAATTGGCAATAACAATATATTATCGAATTTAATTTGTGAGGATCGTAATATATTGAATTCTCCAAGTGCGAACCATAAATCCGACTGCAAAGATAGTACTGCGGTGAAAACTCAAATAAAAAAATATGGTGTTGAATCTGCAAAAATAGAGTTATTTCACAAACAAAATGTGTTTCCATACCGTAAACAACTCTCTGTTATCTCAGATATAATAGTGAATCAACCAGAAAGCACCCACTCACCTGCAAACAACCTATTGTACATAGGAGTATGTCATTCTTGTACGTTTTATATAACGAAATAAAAAATTGGGGTAACATGTCAGTTTTGTATCAGAAGTTACCATATTAGAACTTGTGTAGCGAACCAACGGGAAACCAAAAACTTCGATTTATTTTGTGCAATAGCTCTAGGACCAAAAAAAAACGTTGAAAAATAAAGACTTTTAGGAATCGCCAATGACTGTAATATAATATGCCAATAACTATGTTCGTCTGGCCAATAACTGTGTATTTTCCATGTTCTTCAAATTTTGTTAAATCTTTTAAAATAAATATATTTTTTTGTAAAGTTTCAAGTTTTATTAACTTAAAAAAGTTATCAGAAAATATTTTACTTAAAAAAATTACATGTCACAATTTAAATTAAAGTGGCAAAGCCTTAAGTGGCCTATAACAGTACCTTTTACCCTATTGATATGTAAATTGCTTGAACAAGGTTTTTTATATAAAACCTGGAAATATTACCAGCTGCAATATGAGTAATGACGAATTTATGCGAATTTTTTTCGACGGGATTCCGTCTGGGGAAGAGTCTGACGATAGAGTTATTAGTGACCAGGAGGGTGTTCAGGATCTAATGCTTCTTGGCGCCCCAGACATTGACATTTATTTTGAATCTAAATTGAATTTTGTCAGGTATGGTCCATAGTCAGGTTGGGGCTGACAACAGTCAAGCGATTGAAGAGGAAAATATAATCTCGGATAAAATCGAGGAATTCAATGATGGCCAAGACTCCTGTTGAGAGCTTTTCGTGTTTAATTCCAGACCCTTTATTTTGACAAAGTGATAAAGTCGATGTGCTCATTAGTACAAACGAAATTAAAAGAAAGATTTGAAAATGGTGGAATTGTCTTGATGTCTCCATTGTAAATTCTTTTAAAATCTATACAGCGAGATGTAATGAATCCAAATCGAGCCTGAAATATTTCCGGTTGTCTCTCTCTACTGGATTCTCTCTCCTGTCCAGAGCTGTTGCTGTTTGTTGCTGTTTGTTGCTGTTTTTGCGTTGGTGAGTGCTGGAAACCATATCCTGTTCAGCGCCATTGTCTCTTCTTTTCTGTTGAAATTGTCGTCGTGTTTGTAGATTTCAATGGCTTCTCGTATTAGTCGGGGGCGTTACCCTGTTGTCGTGGCCAGGACCTGTGCCTCTCCGAAATGGATGTTGGGTATTCCATCGCTGAGGGCATGTTCCGCCACTGCCGACTTCTCCACATGTCCCAGTTTACAATTCCGTCGGTGTTCTTCTATTCTTGTCGCAACCGATCTCTTAGTAGTTCCTATGTAGACGCTTCCACAGGAGCATGGAATCCGGTAGATTCCTGCAGTTGCTAGGTGGGGTCTTTTGTCTTTAACTGACTCACTTTTATCAGCAACAGCCAACAGAATGCGCAGGCTCCGATGACACAGGCCACGTCATCACAAACCACGTCATTGCAACCGGTGGATAAATACGGACTGCGCCCGAGGAATCGCATCAGAACAGTGTAAGCGTTCAAGCAAACCACTTCTGAAGATGCAAGCCGCACGTGCTTGCAAAACGTCAAGAAGAAATTCTACCGAACGACGGCCTAAAAACCCGAAAAACCCACTTGTTTCAAAAGTTAGATTATAAAGATTTGAGGTCAAATAATCGTAACTTTTAGTTCAAACACAATAACTTTTCATTTTCAAAAAGTCTGCCTTGAAAGGGTTAAGGCAATTTAGACGCCTAGCCAAACATCAAAGGAATTTCGCCGACTATCCTCTCTTTGGGCTAGGGCTGTTTGGCTAGACTATCGACCCGTGAGCACCCAATTCGCCCAACTGGGCATGTGTTGACCACATCATGATCCCCTCATTAAACAATACAATACAATACATTACTAGACTGCGAGAACAGAAAAAAGAATGAATAAAAAAGAGAACTAGGCACAAATTGCAGATTCAGGCAAAAGTTGCATTATTTTAAAATAAGTTAATCGTGGATAGTATCTGTTTCAGGCGTAACAGGCACTACCCAGAATGCAAATGTGAGATTTTTATCAATGGTATCAGATTACAAAGTTTATGGCGATTTTTAGTTTATTAGACAAAATTCTAACATTCCGTCAAGTGTCGTAAAAGACACGTTAAAAGATTAGGTCCACATCGGCAGATGTTCTATAAGCAACGGTTTAAATTTTTTCGGAACAGCATTAGGATAATGATTCCTCAATAAAAAATTGGTTTCCTTTTGATCTTCCTCGGGGACGGATAGCGACAAGGATGTAGATTTTCAACCCATATTTTGGATATTTTTTATTGATCCGGTTGAGCACTACAGTCTTAAGATTGTGATATATGAGAAGGTATGGTCCGGTTATAACCGGTTATCACCTCTCTCATACAGGAACTTGCAAATCTAGCTTCTGGTCAGCCTTCAAGTGCTAATGGGGTCACAGAGCGATTTCTACGAGAACGATGGGTTGATGTTAACACTATCAAAAGAGATAGACTTTCGAGACCATTCCTTGAAACAAGTGGGTTTTTCGGGTTTTTAGGCCGTCGTTCGGTAGAATTTCTTCTTGACGTTTCGCAAGCACGTGTGGCTTGCATCTTCAGAAGTGGTTTGCTTGAACGCTTACACTGTTCTGATGTGATTCCTCGGGCGCAGTCCGTATTTATGCACCGGTCGCGATGACGTGGTTTGTGATGACGTGGCCTGTGTCATCGGAGCTTGCGCATTCTGTTGGCTGTTGCTATCCTCCGGTGTACAGGATTCTCTCTCCTGTCCTGAGCTGTTGCTTTTCCTTGCTGTTTTTGCGTTGGTGAGTGCTGGAAACCATATCCTGTTCAGCGCCATTGTCTCTTCTTTTCTGTTGAAATTGTCGTCGTGTTTGTAGATTTCAATGGCTTCTCGTATTAGTCGGGGGCGATACCCTGTTGTCGTGGCCAGGACCTGTGCCTCTCCGAAATAGATGTTGTGTGTTCCATCGCTGAGGGCATGTTCCGCCACTGCCCACTTCTCCACATGTCCAAGTTTGCAATTCCGTCGTAAAAATGGACTCCCATTTTTTCGCGTTGCAATGAGTGAATCTCGCGTTGCATTTCTCACAAACTGCTTCGGATTCGACGACAAAAGCACAAGGGAGAAACCACGTGAAGCAAATCGTTTTGCACTGATCCGCGACGTTTTTGAAGTAATTATTTCCAGATGTAATGAACTCTATACGCCATCAGAGTTCTGCACGTTAGATGAACAACTCGTAAGTTTCCGAGGCCGATGCCTTTTTAAATTTTTATACCCTCGAAACCAGACAAATACGGTATGAAAATGTTGGCGCTTTGTGATACAAATTCTTTTTATCTTCTAAATGCTGAGGTTTACATTAGAAAAAATTCAACACCCTAAGGTATTCCTGTAGCTGAATATTACACGTTAAACCATACAAAGCCACTTAATGGGACAAATCGTAACCTCACGACAGATAATTCGTTCACCTCAATCAAAACCGCCAAAAAGCTGTGTAATGAGCATTCCGTAACATAAGTTGGAACCATGAAAAAAAAAAGAATGCTGAAGTTCCAGAATCGTTCATCCATGTAGGAGACAGTCTAAAAAATTCGGCTGTGTTTGCATACAGCGAGTTTTTTACTCTGCTTTCATATTGCCCCCCGAAATCTAAACAAAAAAATGTTCTTATGCTGTCTTCAATGCATCCTGAAGGTGATAAACCGAATTCGAAAGGTCTTCCCGAAATAGTTGAGTTTTATAATCTAACCAAATGCGGAGTGGACACATTCGATCAGCTGGCGCATAGATATACTGTTGCTAGAAAAACAAGACGTTGGCCTTTTAGTGTTAACCTGTTGGACATTGTTGGAATTAATTCACTCCAATGAGTTGGAATTAATTCCAACGTTTTATGTAAAGGTTCTAATGCTCCAGAAAGAGAGTCAATGCCTAACAGAAGGTCGTTCCTAAAAAAACTCGGTAGAGATCTTGTCACACCGCTGATGAGAGAACGCCTGGAATTGCGAACTTTGCCATTCGAACTCCGACTTATTATTGGTATAATTTTAGATATAAAGCCAGAAGAAGCAAATCTACATCAGATAACATCTACTGCTGGTAGGTGCACCTTTTGTGAAAGAAAAAAAGATAGAAAATCGAGGGTAAGGTGCAACAAGTGCAAAAAATTCATCTGTCGCAACCACCAAACCAACGTCTGTCCCAACTGCAGTAACTAAAGTTAAATATCTATAAATGTATTTACTGAGTCTTAGATTACATGTATATCTCGTTTGTATTTTTGGAAATACATTTTTTGTTATACAGTTTTGAATTTTTTATTTGGGGTGCACCTGTACCCCGGGTAGCAAAATGAGTTTATTTTCAATGGGTAGTAATCCAGGGTTAAGCGGGCCAGAAATTCGGTAATCCCCTAACCCACAACTTCCGTAGGCCGTTTATTGATTGCCTTTAAGGTCTCCTTGAAAAGAATTTTTCGACTTTGATTTTCATGTTAAGATTTAACTTAAAATTGAAATTCGACTTTTCATTTCAACATATAAATTCTTTTCCTTGCTGATTCCGGTGGTCCAATCAGCTGGCATCCTTGTGTGACGAACAATTAGTGAATTTTAAGTTTTGAATTAAGAAAATTAAGTTTGGTTTAATTTATTTTTCTCAAAGGTCGTTAGTTATTTTCAATCTTTATTTTGTACCGCCCGTTGGCTACTTATGAAAAAAAAATGAAAGATTATTAATAATAATAATAATGATAATGAATTCACGGTCATCTGTCACCCCCTTTACTTGGTTATTTAATGCCATTCACAGCAATGTGCCCTATATTGGCAAGACAATTAGAAAGTTGGGGACCCGAGATAAGGAGCATCTACGGTGCCCCGATAAGTCCAATTTCGGACATCATGTGTCGTTTTCAGGACACATTTTTGCGCCTGACACGAATGCGAGGATTCTCCACAACGTCCATGGTTCTTCCTTCAGGTTGAGACTGCTGGAGGAATTTAAAGATACTCAAGGAGATCGCTAGGTTGGATTCTAAGTGTTTTAGCACACAAGTTAATTTAAATTGCGATTTTTTCCCCATTTTTAAGGGATTGTATGGTTTCAAATCTGTAACTATCCCAACAGCCATTACGTAAACTTTGTCATTTTCCAATTCGAGCATCTGTTTAATGCCGGCTTATTTACCATCAATTTGCTGATTGTTTGATTACCATGTTGCTTAGTTCATTTGTCTCTGTTTCCACTTTTTTGTTCGAGCAATCTTCCAATGTTGTTTTTGAGGTACTAGAGTTCCATCAGTATTTCGCACGTAGATAGATGAATCGACAATTGCCTATTCCTTCCATCGAAGATAATTTCGTGATTTTTGAATTGCCTAGAACATTCGCTCAGTGTCGGACTGGTCGCTTGACTATCCATTTCGACCAGTAATGGTTTTTAATTTTATTTTATTCTATTTATATATTCTAAGGTTTTAATTTGAATTTTAATTGTTAGTCCGTTAAATGTTAGTTTGTATCTCATTTCAAATCTCTGACCGCTTAACCAGTGCTTGGCATGCGCCCTTTTCTCCACTCTTGGGGATGTACGTTTATGACTTGATGAGTAAGTTTCTACTTTATTTTATTTTATTTTATTTTATTCATCTTCATGACTCCCCAATTGTGCTAATCGCTACCTTTTTTGTGTCTTCCAGTGGCCCTGATGATGATTCACTTCTTCAAGGATACCATCTGTTCAGTGAGTTCGAAGGGTTCTGGAATAATTTGGCAAGCGAATAAGTATCACCATTACAGCAATAAAAACCAAATGCCGGAAGGATAGAGTGCACATAAGCGTGGATAATGAAGAACGAACATTAAGCAACTGCTACGTGGAATTTGGGACAAATTTCCACTATACGCCCCTGTAATAAAGGCTCAAAGTACAACGTAATGAAACTGAAAGATAGTTTGCTATAGAGCTTTAGGTCGCAAGTAATTAGGGAGACATCAGTCCCTTCAAATTTGATTTGTTTTCAGTCTAAAGGCAACGGCTCAGTCGAGCTCAAGCGAGGCGAAGCTCATTCACTTTAGAGCAGTGCGTAACCGTTATTTCATTTTGCCAATGCGGTCAAAACGTGGAAAACAGAATGTTTTTGCATAAATTTCAATAAACAATAGATTACAAGTTATGAAATTTAGTAGCTTAATCTTGTACGGGGTGACTCAAAAACTGCAAAAGTCCTTTTTAGGTAAAACAAGGGATGACTCGGTTAGAGAGAAAAAATAACTTGATTACTTGGAGCAATATGTCCTGAAGATTTCAACTGTGCTTTAAGCAATAATTTAACGGATAATTTAACGGATAACGCCAGTTTTGATTTCTTGAAAATATGATCCAATTTTAAGTTACGATTCAATGTAATTACACTTAAAAAATCGAATCACATCTTGAATTAGCAATGAAACTAACATAACATAATTTCAACGTGATGAACATACAGAATTATCAGGTTTCTTGAGAGTTCGTTTCTTGATTTTCAATCTATTCTTTCTCCCTTATAAGATATATTTTATAAAAATTTTAATACAACTACATAAGTACCATTTAGTCCTGTAAAACTCCTTCCAGTAGAAGGCAAACATACCGGCCTGGTCATGGCATCCAATGATACATCCTGATCAAGCTTCAAAAGAGCGATATCATTATTGTAATTTCCTCCATTGCCATACTTATTGTGTTTAAAGATGCCCCGAATCCGCCTTGTAAATGTCGTAGTTTCGTATGAACTGGATCTATCGTGGTCGAAAAAAACTGCTGATAGTCGATCCACATTGAAGCTAAGAAAGAAAGAAATAAGCGAAAAATACTTAAATCCATCATAATACTAAATTATCATTGTGCTAGACAAATATTAATAAACCAAATCTTTCGTAGTTTTGTTTTATTTATTATATTATTTGTGCTGAAATCATCATTATGGCAACCCAATAAAAATGAAACTAATTACAAAACAAGATACATATCAAGGAATGTAGGCTTTGACGGCCGGACTCAACAGTAAAATATTGTTTCTACGGGCTTGTAGGCCGTGGTACCATAGTGGTAGAACCTGACGTTTCGTCTGCAACTGCGGCAGACATTATCAAAGGCGATAATGTGTCGAAATGATCTCCCGAGTGACGGCTCTCTGACTGATTCAACTCCGCGGGCGTGTGTGGAATTATAATAGACTTAGCCATTTAAGGCTTTTAGTCTTTCCGGGTGGTCCATGAAAGAGCCTGGTTGCCGTAGGGGTGGGGGTTTGGGGTGTTAGTGGTTTGTCTGATTCAACTCCTGTCTCGACTGTCACTTTTATAGCGTCGAAACCACCCCCACGCCTGCTGAGCGAGTCCTGTGGTAATCAAAGGCTCGCTACCAGCTGATATCTGCGCAAGGACAACGGCATCTCTCCGTTTAAATGGTATTGCGATATGTATTCTTTGGAAGGCCGGTTTTCATATTCTACTTAAATTAAAACCCTTTTCTTTTCGATTGAAATTGTCCTTGTGTGTTTGGATCTCAATGGCCTCTCTAAAAATCCTTGAGATCCAAAAATATAAGAAAATTATCAATTGAAAATAAGAGGGTTTCAATTTAAGTAAAATATGGAAACCGGCCCTCCAAAGAACATATATCGCACCATTTAAACCGAGATATGTCATTGATCTTGGACAGGTATCAAGTAGTAGAGAGCCCTTGATTACCACAGCTCCCGCTCCATCAGAAGTGGGGGTGGTTTCGACGCTATTAAAGAGACAGTCCAGTCAGGAGTGGAATCACCCCAGTGCAAAAAATGCCAGAAGTTCGGTCACACAATGACCAACTGTGGGGCAAAACCCACTTGCCACAAATGTGCCCAGGGGCTATGCCGAGTGCAAAAAGGCTCGGGATATTCCGGCCAAATGCATAAATTGCAATGGTCCCCACCCGGCAAGTTACTTTTCTTGCCCGAAAAACACCAGTTATATCTCCCAAAAACAGGAAAAAGCGAAGCAAGCCAACTTCGCAAATAAAATTCAGCCCTCAATATCGTTTGCAGAAAAAACTGCAAAACCCCCAGCGGCAACTCAAATGCCGCCAGCCCCTAAGGCCTCACGCACCTTGCCACCAACCACCTGCCTGGGGTTGCAAAACTTCTAACTCCGAGGGAAACAAGCTCCTCAAGCTCTCCCAAAAGCTCCAATTCCAAATTCACGCTCCTCCAGAGTCAACACACTTTGATCATAGAACTCCAGACATACTTGACATTACCGTCACTAAAAACATCTCCCACATTTTAACAGTCACCAACTCAGATTCTCTCAGCTCAGATCACAACCCAGTTATCATAAACATAAACGAACAATACACTAACAACCCCCTAGCACCCATTTCCATTACTGACTGGGATGCCCTCGCTTTTTACCTTGGAGAAACTCAAATTCCAGACCACCTACCTCAAAATCAAAAAGAATTAAACATATACACAAATAAAATCACTGAAAAAATCTCCATAGCCATTTCAAAAGCCACAATTTTAAAACCAAACGCAAATACAAATCCTTATTCGCTGCCGACTGAAATTAAACTCAAAATAAAACTAAGAAATAAATTAAAACAGAGGGCTAAACAATTCTCCGATTCACAATTTAATAAACAAGCAAACAAACTTAGTAAAGAAATCAAATTCGAAATAAACGACCTAAAAAACGAAAGGTGGTCAGAAATTTTGAAAAACATCTCAACAGGCGACGCTAACGCCTGGAAAATCTCCAAGGCCCTACGAGGGAAAACCAAAACCTACTTCCCACCAATCCATGGTGAGCGAGGACAGATGTACACAGACGAGGAAAAAGCGGAAGCTTTTGACGACTCTCTGGAACGCCAGTTTTCGCACAACAGATCTCAAACTGACGACCTGGATTTCGAGGAGGAGGTTGACAACGTCCTCAGCGAAATCAAACAGCGACATATCCCCCATACGCCCCTCAAATCCCTCCAGTAACCCTCCCCGAACTTAAAGAACTAATATCTGCCCTAAAAACCCGCAAAAGCTCCGGCCCTGACCAAATCACCCACAAAATCCTAAAAACACTTCCTGAAAACCTTCTAAACCAGATACTTACCATAATTAACACTTCCTTTTCATTACGAAAATTCCCAAAGCCTTGGAAAATCGCAGCCATCGTTCTAATCCCAAAACCATCAAAAAACAAAACTTTCCCTCAAAATTGGAAACCAATCAGTCTTCTCTCTTCGCTCTCCAAACTAACAGAAAAGCTTTTTTTAAACCGCCTAAACCTACTAATAAATGAAAACCAACTAATCCCTCGAGAGCAGTTCGGATTCATGCAAACACATGATTCAGTACTACAAGCAGCCAGGCTAATTCAGGATGCCACAACTGCTTTCCAGGACAAAGGCTCCACTGGAGTCATTTGCCTGGACATTGAAAAAGCGTTCGACAAAGTATGGCACGAGGGCTTAATCTGACAACTCCTCTACTTACATAAACTCCCAATAACTTTCGTCCAGTCCTGGCAAGCTTGCTTAAAAACAGGAAGTTTTACACGCTAGTGGAAAAAACCACATCCAGTATTCGTCCCATAGAAGCAGGAGTCCCACAAGGCTCCCCGCTTTCCCCAACCTTGTACAATCTGTACACAGCCGACGCCCCAAAAGCCCCAGCCACAAAACTAGCATTATTTGCCGACGATACTTGCATTTATTACTCAAACCGCAACATTAAATACATAATAGGCCCTCTTCAACGGCACTTAAACATTTTTCAAGAATGGGCAGACACTTGGAAAATTAAAGTCAATGCGGAAAAAAACCACTGCCATGATAATCTCAAAAAAACTAACGGCCAAAAACACTCCAAAACTCACATACAATAACATAGAAATAAAGCTTTGAAAATCTCTCAAATATCTTTGTATCACAATAGACTCAAAACTTAACTTCACAAAGCACATAAACAAAATCATCACTAAAGGTAACAAAACATACGGCTCGCTAAAAATAAAGTCCTAATATATAAGCAAGTAATCAAATCGCAAATATGCTATGGCGCCCCAGTAATCAGTCAAACCGCCAAAACTAACATTCACAGCCTCCAAACCTTCCAAAACAAAATCCTCCGCAGATTTACAAGGCCCCCCTGGTACATCCGAAATTCCCAAATTCACCAAAACTTAGAAATAGTTCCCGTTAAACAACAGATCACAAAAATCCATTCCAAATTCAAAGTCAGAGCCCTCAACCACACAAACCCACTAATTAAAGTAACCTTTTCCCAAACCATCCCGAAACATCATTTCCAAACTCCCACCAGTCTAATGGCAGACCCCCCCTGGAATCACCCACCGTAAATCTTAAAAAACGGTCAAATAATCATCAAAAAATCACTACCTTTCGGCAACAAGTACACCACTTTCCCTTTCAAAATTCCCAACTTTTACTCTCACCACATTCGCTTTCATTCTCACTTTCACTCTTACTTTCGGCCAAAATTAAGCTTGAAAATCTAACCCCCCAGCCTTCTAGCTGCAGCCTAAACTCAACAAAACCACCCCCCACTAGCTAAAACCCTCACCCGCCTCACGTTTATTTTATTTTATTTGTTTTATAAAAAAATTTAAAAAAAAAATTTTCTCTCTAATTTTTTTACTTTTCCCAAAAAAACCACTAACACCCCAAACCCCCACACCTACGGCAACCAGGCTCTTTCATGGACCACCCGGAAAGACTAAACCCTTAAATGGCTAAGTCTATTATAATTCCACACACGACGGAGTGGAATCATTAACGATTGCTCAACCGATGCACCCGCTTACTGATACATCCAATTTTTTTTGTTAAAGGTGCCAGATTATTTCGCCGCTTTAAAAACCATTGTTCAACAACCGAATTCCATCGAGAGATTACAGCTCGGTTGTCCCCTTCACTGCTGCGTGCAAGCCAAACCTCAACAGAAAACACGTGTTTTCTTAAGACAAAAGAAATTCGAGCACGAGTCTCCCTCAGAGACACGTCCACTCCCCTTTTTTTTAAAGCTCCGGAAAGCCTTCAGTGCCCTCCGTACAATTAAATTAACGTCGTCTAAACAGAAAAAAATTCACTGTTTCGCGTCCGGTAAATTTTCAAATGAGCGAGGCTCAAAGCCTGAGCATTCCCAGCCCTTCATCAGCCATCGACTGTATGCAAGAGCATGGTAAGTCAAAAATCCAAATCCGGCCCCAAATTCCAAACACGAATCCCGCCTGTCTACATCTGTTAATTGCGACTCAAAACTTTTCTGTAATCGCCTTCACAAGCTTGAAGAAATTATTAACGCCCAAGCCAAGGAAAACTTAGAACTTTCTGAAAAACTCAAACTTGCACTCAAAACAATCATTGTTGTGTAGACTTTCCTGACTGTACTTCAATTCACCTCAAAAATTTTTCCTGGGTTTCAGTCAATTTTATTGTTTATTATTTAAAATAAATTAAAAAAAAATTACAGTCAAATGTGAGGTTGAAGGCAACTATATACACAAACTGATGATGGTGGATAAAGACACCGAAACGTATTTGTAACATTTTAAATAATAAACAATAAAATTGACTGAAACCCAGGAATACATTGGAATGAATTATTTAAAATGTCACAAATACGTTTCGGTGTCTTTCTCCACCATCATCAGTTTGTCTAAAATATATATTTACAGTTATCATCAATTTAAATAAAAAACTTTCACTAAAATTCACATATTCAAATACAAATCACACACATACTAAAAAGTACATTAAGAACATTGGTTTTCAGGTGATGAGTCAGGACAAACATGTCTGGGAAAGGACTAGAATCTATTGTTTAGAGATTTAAATTTAACTTACGTGTCTAGTTGTTTCTACCTTCACATTTGACTGGTTATTGAATTCCCTATTTTATTCGACATCGAGCGAGAGAACAAAAAAACTGTTTATACTTCGCCTTTTCTTTGCATTCTAGGAATTGCTCTGCAATTCCTCAATATCAGGTGTTTATATTTCACTTACCTGGTCCAATCAGTTCATGCAAGCGATCATTTAATTAGTGTGTTATACACAGAGCTAATATTGTCTGTGTCTGATCTAAAATTCATTGCATTCTGATGCCTTTTAATCTGTATCATTTCATGGATTCTTCCCTTATTATAGTTGTTATTGTCGCATGCATGAACTGAATGGACCAGGTAAGTGAAAAGTAAACAGCAGATATTGAGGAATTGCAGAGCAATTCCAAGAATGCAAAGAAAAGGCGAAGTATAAACATGTTTTTTTCGTTCCCTCGCTCGATATCGAATAAAATAGGGATTTCAATGTCCAATCAAATGTGAATGTAGAAACATCTAAACATGTAAGTTAAATTTAGATCTCTAAACAATAGATTCCAGTCTTTTCCCGAACATGTTTATCCCGACTCATCACCTGAAAACCAAGGTCCCTAATTGTACTTTTTAATATGTGTGTGATTTGTATTTTAATATGTGAATTTTGTGAAAGTTTTTTTATTTAAATTGATAATAAAAGTAAAAATGTATATTTTATACAAACTGATGATGGTGGAGAAAGACATCGAAACGTATTTGTAACATATTAAATAACAAACAATAAAATTGACTGAAACCCAGGAATATATTGGAGTGAATTTTCCACCAATACATGGCGAGCGAGGACAGGTGCATTCAAACGAGGAAAAAGCGGAAGCTTTTGCCGACTTTCTAGAACGCCAGTTCTCGCCCAACATGTCCCACACTGACGTCCTGGATTTCGAGGAGGAAGTTGAAAACATCCTCAACGAAATCAAACAGCGACAAATCCCCAAATCCACTAAAACCTAAAAATGGAAACCATAAAGGAATTTCTTTCCAATATCCACGTAAAGTTCAAAGACCGAGTCCTCAACCACCCAAACTCACTAACCAAAGATACTTTTCCCCAAACTATCCCAAAATAACACTTCCAACCTCCTACAAGTATAATGCCAGACCCCCCTTGGAACCACCCGCCTTAAACAAGTAAAAACCGGAAACTCAAAATTTTCTCAAAAATTTTTCGGCAAGAAAAACATAAATTGCGCAAACTCTTCCAAATTTAAGGCACCGCCAGCCTTCTAAGAAAATCCCACCGCCAGCCTTCTAAGAAAATCCCTACCTAAACAAAACCCAAAGCTAATCTACAGCTAACGGCAAAACTTTTTTTTAACTCAATGCACTAACACCCAAAAACCATGCAAAAACTCATTTTGACTCTAATAATAGGATTTTTGAGAAACATCTGCGACCGAAGGTGTCAATTATAGACATGAAATTATACTCGCTTGATACAAAAGCTGTCGGTGTTGACCGTAACGCAAATCTCCCCAGTACTTACTAAAGCGTGAAGACTTAACCGATTCGTCTGGCCCTGTAGAAAATTAACGCAAATTGGAAAGAAGAACAAGTAAAACTGGTAAATGACACAAGGGAGAGTTTTTAAAAATTACCATTGCTTTAATCTACTAAACTATCTTAGTTCACTCCTATAAAAAAAGTGATAAATCCCGACTTCCCATGTTGCCAGGGCGGCTGAAACCCCTGCTATTGAACATTTTGTCCTTCGAGCCGGATAGTGCCAGGAAAGACTAAGTACCCAAACCTACTAGAAGTAGGAGAACCTTCCTCTTGTTCTCATAGTGCCCTGAAGGAAACATCTTGTATCTTTTGCAAGTACTACTCCAGAAAAATAAGCCCGTGTGAGCTGATCTACCTCTTCCCCCTCATTCCTGTTCTGCATTCTTCCCAATACCCAAAAAATTGTAAAATTGTTGGGATCAATTTAAACTCTAGCTATATTGGCACAGATTCAAATATCTCAATATGACGATCAAATGGCAAACTGGCATTCAATTTTCTATTCGATCTTTGTAAGCTTTTGCGATTTATATATTTGAAGAGTTCTAGGTAGCTAACCATTAAGATGACTTGAATCAATACAAGTAACAGCACAAATTTGAAAGTTCCGTGAACGTTCTAAAGCAGAGATGTGAACATTTAATTTAATAATAAATAGTAACATCAACACTATCTTGAACATGTCTCATCTTAAAATGTACATCTCCTGCTTTGCGAGAATTTGTTTTTTCCTCTAAAAAGAGAGCTGAATCTCTTCGCCAATTGAACATGGCGTACAACGACCTTTTGGAATATCTTATTGTATACATATCGTATAAAATATTGTATTTCATGACAACCAGAGCTTTCGAACATGAACGTGATACCACTTACGTGTTTAGAACATTTGGATAAAATATTTTTAATTTTTGAAAGCACGCAGAGTGATGAATCCTGTACTTTAAACCCTCTGCCGGCTCGCAACATCTCAGATCAAAATATTTTTGCTAAAGCCTGATTGGATAACAGCAGTAGGATATCGTTTACTAGCTAAAGTCCCTCGTCCAAGTTGGAATGGCAAAACTACAACTCCTCTTTAAATGTCAGAGGTGTCTCAAAACACCGGCACTAGTACCACAAAAAATGGTTGATTTTTTATATATTGTGCGATTTTTGACACAACAGCCTGCAATCTCAGGTGGAATAATATCTCAAAACGTACCTTCATGGCACGTAAGTCTGCGAAACAATTCTTGTTTCCAATCTGAGATCTGTAGTCCTAAGCACTTGCTCCATGGATCAAAGGATCCTCACAAAAATCTCTCATAGCTTCAGAATATGAACTGGCAGAATCTATATTTTGCCACACCAGTAAAATTTTACGCGACTTTACGTATCAAGATCAAATGCTCCTAACATCAACCTAAGACATATTGAAACAAAGCGATTTTTTAGTGTTGCAAAAAGTCGATTTATTATTTATTACTATTAAAAAAAGTTTTGCAAACGATCCTCAACTATACATTCGAATCAAAAAGTTTATCGATGAATACGTTAATTTTAGTAATGCGAAATATGTTTCTTTTGAGTCTCAGAATTCCCCTATCGGTAAATAAACACATTTTATTTCCCACTTGGGCGGCATTCGTGAATCAAGTCTATGTACTAGGCGTCGAGTAGTTTTTGATCTCTAATGCAAATTCAATATCCATTAGTTTCTGATATTGGAAAAATATGTAGGCAGATAAAAATAGAATCCAATCAATTTTTTTAAAACGTGCAATTTACAGATTAAAATTAATATTCTCTAAATTATTTCATTACAAATTTATCAGCTGATAACGAAACTGAATATTTCTTGTGGAAGGTTAAAAAGAAAATTGGAAAACCAGTTGTGCCAATACCGCCTATGAGAAAGGAACTAAGCGATTGGGATTGTGATGACCAAAAAAAAGCGGATGTATTGGCTGAATATTCGGCAGGCGTATTTGTGCCAAACGATATACAAAACAACTAACAGAAGAACTTTAACCCTCCGGTTGCAGACAAAATTTCGTCCTCCATTTCGACAGACTTTATATATAATTTAAATATATAATATACAACGACACGGCACTTATTGTACATGACAAAACTACTGAGAGAGCAGCTCAAAGACTCCAAACACTAACAAACAACACAATGACATGGTTTTATAAATGGAGACTAACACCAAACGCGTCAAAAAACCAACTTCTGCTCACAAACCACAGACTCAACGCTGACTCCCCTACAATAACTGCAGACGGCCAAACGACACAACCAAAAAACGACGTAAAATACCTTGGAATCACAATTGACCAAAAACTTAAATTCACTAAACACATACAAAACATCAGGGCAGAAACAGTAAAGAGAACAAAACACTTCCGATCACTAACCTACAAAGACAGAGGAATTAGCACAAACACCGCCACCAAAATATATAAAGCGATTTGTAGACCCTTGCTAGACTTTGGACATATACTCATGACCAACGGAACAGAAAGGACAAAACGTTATACACAAACAACAGAACAAATTGCACTAAGACTAATAACACGAATAAGACACCCCCAAAACCCACTGCACAACCCCCCCACCCAACTACTATACGAACGCACAAACATGACAAAGATCTCGGAAAGACTCATACATCTACAGACAAAATGGACAAACAACCCCTACAATTGGACCATACTGAATCCCCTTTGTCTTACAAGACCAACCAGACAATCCCGCTTCCGTTTCCCTACATCAACGCTACTCGAACACTTACACACGCAAATGACTAGTGGACAATAAAATAATTTCTTGTCATTGGAAAAAGGAATTTTTTCTTGTCATTGGAATTTTATTTAATAATATTGTTAACCTAGAATAAGAGAATTTTCATATTTGTTTTTTATTTAGATTAAGACGACATGTATTAAACAAGGGCAGAAAGACCGATAGGTCGATAGCCTTTTTTAGAAATAAAGATGTTTACTACTACTATATAATATACAGTGTGTCCAGTATAAAATGATGTACATGGGGATATTGGAAACCGTTAGAGTTACAGGGTGGACCAAATGGGGAAAAAGTTGCGCAATCAAGTGCCTATAAATAATCTGTCATCAACTTCTTTGAACTCGGAATAACAACGGATATACAGGGAAAAAAAGAAAAAAGTGCGTTTTATAAAATCCTTTATATCGTATTTATTATGAAAGGTACAATAACGAGATTTTCAGGGTCGGGGTAAGAAATGAGCGTGAATTTGAAAATAGAGTAAAAAATAATCTGGGCCCACTATGTTCAATGAGGCCGAAGTCAACTTTTGTTTTTCTTAAGGGCGCCATATTGAATTTCTGCATTTTTAAATTCCCTTTTAAATATGCTCTTCAGCCATGTATAACATGTTTATGTTCGGTCAAGATAAATAATCAAATTAACAAAATTAAGATTTAATGGTAGTAGGCATTGACATTTCTATTAATTATTACTTTAAATTATTATTGATGATACATCGAACACTGCAAAAGAACAAGTAACATTTTAGGATTAAAGTAGGTGTTCAAATAAGCCACCGTTTTCTCGCACGCACAACATACATCGTCGCATTACTGCTTCACAGGATTTTCTGTTCATTTCTGGGGCAATTCTGTTAACAGCTATAACAGCGTGTCTCAGCCCCTCTTCGGTTTCGTATGACCTACAGTATACCACATTTTTGAGGAAACCCCATGCAAAAAAATCAAGCGATGTTATGTCAGAGGATCTCGCAGGCCATCTTACTGGTCCCAGGTTGCCTATCGACTTGTTGGGAAATTCGTGATTTAAAAATTCTGTGATAATACGTCCATTATGTAGCGGCGCACCGACTTGTTGGAAATACAAGTTTTGCAGGGTAGCTACTGGAACATCCATAAGTGCTTCCGCTACGTTAGTTTGTAAGAGGTTCAAATATATCTCGGAATTTAAGTTCTCATTAAAAAAAAATGGTCCAATCACGTGGGTACCCACAATACCTAACCAGACGTTAAATCCAAAAATAACTTGGTGCCTAACTTGACGACCTAGCCGTGGATTTGCATCTTACCAAAAAACGGTATTTTTACGATTAAATAGTCCACATTTAGTAAATTGGCTCTCATCTGACCAAAGGACTTTTAAGGAAAAGTTTGGTATCTCGTTGTTTCTTTGAATAAACCACTGACAAAATGTCATTCTTCTAATCGCATCGCCATTCTGGAGTCCCTGGCAGGGCCGTTCACGATAGGGGTGATATTTATGACGCTTTAAAATACTATTCGCCATTGACCGCTCAACACCTGTTGTGGCTTCAATTTGACGCAAAGACGTACGAGGTGTCTCAACCACGCTTTGCATTACCAAATTTTCTTTATTTTCGTCTGGAAGTTTGTTTTTCTTTACCTTAGCAAAACTCCCGTAAGCTACAAGGTTGTCTTTCAGACGCCTAAACATAGTTCTACCAGGTTGTCGCCTTTCTGGATATTTATTTAAATACACATTTCTTCAGCTTTCGTTTCATTTCGGCGACAGAGAATAAAACACTCCGTAAACAACAACGAACGTCAGTATGGGGAAATTGAAGAGAAATATCTATGCCTACTACAAGAAAATCTTAATTTTGTTAATTTTAATTATTTATCTTGACCGAACATAAACATGTTATACATGGTTGAAGAGTATATTTAAAGGGGAATTTAAAAATGCAGAAATTCAATATGGCGCCCATAACATAGTGTGCCTAGATTATGTTTTACTTCTCCTCTCTCTCTACTCTTAAAATTTCGTTATTGTATCTTTTATAATAAACACGATATAAAGGATTTTATAAAACGCACTTATTTTTTTCTAGATATGCCTTTCGTTTCTCCTCAGCCAGTAGTTTAATGTCTTGATTAAACCAGTGTCTGGTATTCGGTTTTTTAACACTTCTGATGAATCTACTCCCGGAATCTACTCCCGAAATCTGCGGAAGAGGCAGCACTTCTTCCGCAGATTTTATTATATTTGTCTTTAGTTTTCTTCCATGCGGTTTCCACATCATCTTTTTCTAGTACTGTGCATAATTTAATTTTTTCTTCCAGTCTTTGCTGGTACAATTGCCTTGTCGACTCATTGGATAGCGCTTCCACATTGAGCCTTTTGAGGCCCCCAGTGCATTCCCTCCTTACTCGCTGAAGAGTGATCGTGATCTTGGCCGTTTCAAGGTTATGGTTGGTTCCGGCATTCGCTGAGCTTAAGGTCATGAAAACTCATTAGGGAAAAAAATGAGAGAACATCAGAAGAAACAAATACAAGACATGGAAGATACTGGAAGACATAACAACAGCAGGGCATTCTTTAAAGAAACATCTCGAATTAAATGTCAGAAAACTTCGTAGTAGGCAACGGCCTGAAACAGGGTAACAGTTTGTCTCCAGTACTGTTCAATATCGTTGTGGACGCAGCGATCAAACGAGCTAACATGACGTAGAAGTTTTTTCAATCAGTGGTCCATACCTGATACTGGCATTTGCAGATGATATAGATCTTGTCAGTAAAACAACCATTGAAAGCAAACAGTTGTTTGGAAAAATAGAAAGGAGGCTGACACAGTAGGATTAAGTATTAATGAAGACAAAACAAAATACACGTTTAAATCCCGGAGACAGGGAAGCGATCGACTAGGGCAAATTCTCAGAATTCAAATACCTCGGCGTAGTCATCACAGCAGACAACAACATGAATAAAGAAATGAAGGCGTGCATACAGAGCGGTAATAGATGCCATTATGCACTAAGAGATCTGGTCCAGTCGATAATAATGTCGCAATCCACAAAACTAAAATTGTACCATACTACTATAAGACCGGTAATCAGGTATGGGTGTGAATCGTGGACCCTATCTAAAGTAAATGTCGACGTCCTGCGAAGATTGGAGCGGTAAATACTTGGGCCAAAAATATATGGGCCATCCCAGGATCCTAGTTCAGGGCAATATCGAATAAGAACAAACGCAGAGTTAGAACAATTGTACCAGGGAACTATTGTGAGAAGAGAGAAGCAAAGTCGCAAAGACTGAGATGGGCAGGACACATATACAGAGCACCGGATGACAGAATGCTGAAAATTGCATGGCAGGAAGCACCGAAGAGCAGAAGACCACCGGGAAGACCTAAAATGAGATGGAGCGACAATCTTCTATTCGGATATGCGGAAGATAGGCATTGAAAATGAACAGGAAACAATGATAGATAGAAGTCGATGGAGGATAATTGTGCTTGCAGGCAAAACCCATATAGGGCTGCTACTTGAAGAAGAAGAGGAAGAAGAAGAAGAAATCGAATCTTATCACTGACATATTTGCCTATTTTCGTTTTTCATCGAAATAAACTCGAACTTATGTTAATCGCAATAATTTCCTTGGCAATATGATTGTAAGCGGAAAAAAAAACAAAACAAACAAACGTTAGGATTTTTATGTATAGTGAATAGTTGGTACGCTTGATCGATTTGTCTAAATGTGAAGTTAAACGTAACAATAAAGATGCGGGCAAGAAAATTGCCGACTGTTGTGAAGTTGCAATTTTATAGTGAATTCTCGGTCTTGAACCAGAAAGCTTCAACTCGAGGTAGTATTGTTACGTTTCACGGTACGGTAGCCACGGAAGAAGTGGATGACATGTCAGTTTTGTAGTCTTCAACTAGCAGTGGTACGATCCGCTTGTGCGAAAAATTGTTTCTCGTGCTCTCGGATTGTTGACCATAGTTTGCGTGTGATAGTTTCTTTTGCGACACACTAACAGTACAAGTGTTCTCCGTTGTGGCGGAATCCATAAACATTTTAGAACCCGCCGACGAAGACGACGATGAGTCCGTAGTCTCATTGTCTTCTCTAAGTTCGCTCGCCAGTAGCGCTGCATCAGCAGACGCTTTCCTCCAATTGGACGAGGAACAAAAGATCCAAAAACTTAAGCAGGTTTTCCGCTTGCTGAGAGTCAATAAAAATTGCGACCGCTGCAAAGCAATATCAGCCGACTTCACAGCAGCCTACAGAGCAGGCAAACCACCAAAGTGGTCGCTGGCGGTCAATCACCTGAATGCCGAGCACCCAACTGCACGGAAAAGGGCCCTGCTAACCACCCAGATCTCTACAGGGGCCGTACCCAAACGGAAGCGGGACAAGGTAAGCCCCCCTAACACAACGAAAGAACCGAAGCACCACTCAGAAAAAACGAGATTGCCCCAGAACCACCAACGGACCAATCACAGCGAGCCTCGAACCACCAGTAGATCCAAGAAAAGCGGGGAGCTGTCGCTATGGCTGAAAAAGGCTCAGCCGTGCGCCAAACAGTGGCCGATGACAAGTCGGGTCACAGCGGTGAGGCCTTTATGGTGCCACGGAAAACGGTGCCGTGGAGCACACTGTTGACCACACAAGTTTGCCGAACCCAGCAACAACAACCGAAAACCGCTTTTCGCAAATCCCACCGGCAACTGACCCCTTGGAGATTGAGCCTCAACCCTCCACCAGCGGGACCCAAACCATGCATGAGGAACTGGCTGCCAAAGCGGCTGCTTCGCTCAACAAATCGGCGAAGAAGGCCGAAAACCGCCACCAATCGTTATCGTGGGAAAGCCCAGCAGCCACAGCGCGCTAGTGAATGGCCTAAAATCAATAACAAATAAGCCATTCACTTTAAAATACACGAAACCGTCGCTGATAGTGTACTGCAGCTGCATATTAGACTGGGCGGCGGTCAAACTTCAAACTTCAAACGGTCACTGGAAGCAGAAAGCAGCCAGTTCCACACCTACGCACCCGCAAACCAGCGAACACACGCGTTTGTGTTAAGGGGGCTCGAGGGCAACGTGGAGACTCCTCACATCAAGGAGGACCTCGAGGAAAAGGGGTTAGGCCCCTGTACCTGGTTGTAGCCGACGATTCGGTCACCTTGCGAAAACTCGCCACCACCGCGAAAGTGATCCGTGATGTCAGGGTCTCCTGGGAAACCAGGAAGAACCAACGAACCCTGACGCAGTGCCGCCGATGCCAGGGTTGGGGACACGTATCGCGCAACTGCAACAAACACTTCAAGTGCTCCAAGTGTGCGGACCCCCACGAAATAACATCGTGCCCACCGGGATCGGCACTAAAATGCGCCACTGCACTGAACCCCACCGGAGCTTTGATGAAGCATGCCCAATGTACATTTTCAAAATGGCCCAATGTCCGGTTGAAAAACCGCAAAGGCAGTTCGTGGCGGCACCACTTCCGTTCAGACCACCGTGGGGGCAGACCTTCCGAGCCGCAGGCCCGATCCCCCACCCGGCATCGCAGGTAAACTTACAGGAAGTAATCAAGGCGGTTAGATTTTATAGCGCTGCGTTGAGGGGCTGCGAGACGAAAGCGGACAGGTTCCTCGTTTCCGCGCAGTTCTTCAACGAAGACATTAATAGCTTCGATTTTTAAGCCCTGATTTTGCCAACTGTGCCCTATGAGGATAGGAGAATGGAACTCATGCGGACTCCGGAGTCGTCTCGGTGAGTTTGCGCACTTCCTTCAGACCGAGGATATCGACGTGGCGTTGATTGTCGAAACATGGTTGCGCCCCGGGGATATACTTAGGATTCGGGGGTACAGGCTCGAACGTGCCGATAGGCCCGGTTTAAGGGAAGGGGTGGCCATAGCGGTCAAAACGTCAATTCCATACAGGAGACTGCCACACAGGCAGTCATCAATAGAGAACGTCGGCGTTGAACTTCCTGATGGAGTTTTGATCTACTGTGGCTATTTCTCCACCGTACGCTTACAGGCCGCTGATGTCGATCCATTTTTCATAAACACCAATAGGGTGTTGCTAATAGGAGATTTCAACGCCCGCCATCCACTATTCAATAACCCTGGACATAAAAACGCAACCGGCAATTTTCTAGCCGACTACGTTCGCGAGAATGGCCTACTCGTTATGTCCACTTCATCCCCAGCGCATTACCCGAACAGTGGAGGGAATCCATCCTAACTCGACTTCGGAATTGCCAAAGGACTCACCAATCTCACGGAGATGGTGGTTATAGACGCCCTCAGCAGTGACCATTTGCCCATTTACCTCGACATTAGGGATTTAAAGCGCACACAAACTAACGACTTTCTATATTCATACGAAAATTTTGATTTTCGCGAATATCGAAAACGACTACAAGACCTGACGTGTATTCCGGACCAGATTGATACTATCGAAGCTCTAGAGCATGCGGTAAAAGGTCTGACCGGGAATATACAACGGACACAGCAAGCTTTGGCCAAAAAAGTTCCGAACAGACCGCGGCGCGACAATCTTCCTGAGGAATTTTTGGACCTTATTAAGGCAAAAAATCGAATCAGGAAGCGTTGGCAGCGATACAGGCAATCTGCCGATCGCATAATGGCATCAGAGCTTGCACGAGGCATACAGCGGGAAATCTCCGCATACAGGAATTATACCTGGGCGGAGAAACTGCGAAATCTGACTCCCCGTGACAATTCTCTGTGGAAACTGTCGAGAAGTCTGAGAAAAGGCTATGAGCAAGTCCCCGCTCTTGAAAAAGAGGGGCGGAGTTATATTACCACCAGTGACAGGTGCGAGCTGCTCGCCGACTTTTTGGCAGAAGGACACAAGGTCCAACCAGCCCTTCAGGATAACGAAATAGAAAGACAGACCGCTGTTTTTGTAGAACGGAAGTATCCTATACCACCCTCGATTTTGCATTCCTATATAACAACCCCGTCGGAGATACAATCGTGTCTTCGGCGCCTTCCTAGCCGAAAAGCCCCCGGGCCAGACGGCATCCCTTATTTACTCCTCAAAAACTTACCGCGGAAAACTATTGTGCTAATAGTACAAATAGTCAACACAGTCCTTAAATTGCAGCACTTCCCACAGGACTGGAAAAACGCTGTAATAATCCCCATCTTAAAGCCGGGCAAAAACCCGACCGAACCCGCCTCTTATAGGCCAATTTCCCTCTTGAACACCATCGGCAAATTAACCGAGAAGGTCATCCATTCGAGGGTACAGGCAGCAGCCGAGCTTCAAAGTTTAATCCCGGATGAGCAGTTTGGCTTTCGACCAAGACACAACACAACGCTGCAGACTGCTAGGATCGCAACGGATGCCTATGCAGCATTTAATAAGTTTCAAAGTACGGTTATGCTGCTTCTCGACATGCAAAGGGCCTTTGACACAGTCTGGCACACAGGCCTGCTGTACAAGTTGTTTGCCCTACATTCAATGCCACTCTACCTAGTTTCCCTTATAGCGTCTTACCTAAAAAACCGTTCCATCCAGCTGAAAGTGGAGAATTCCACTTCTGCCAAAAGACGCATCGCGGTAGGAGTACCACAAGGAACAGTGATTTCGCCGCTGCTGTATACATTGTACACAGCAGACATTCCAAAACTTCCCACTACAAAAATAGCACTATACACTGATGATACAGCTATCTACGCATCGTCTTTTTATGCTCAGGCTGCGAAATCTCGCATTGCACATCACCTGAGTTTATTGACGCCGTATTTTGACGCCGTATTTTGACGCCGTATTTTGACAAATGGAAACTTAAAGTGAATCCCAGGAAGACGGAACTTATTATCTTTTCGCGCAAATTCACTACCAACAAAATCTTATCACCACTCGTGGTCCAAAATACTCCTATCAAACCAACAAAAGAGGTGAAATACCTGGTATTCAAACTAGACGCACGACTCCATTTCAATAAGCATGTTGACTATGCTGTACAAAAGACTGCCATGGCCCGAAGAAAGTTGTACTCTCTTCTGGCGCCAAATTCTTTCCTATCACCTCGAAATAAACTTCTGCTCTACACCTCCACTATAAGGCCCATACTGACCTACGGCTCCCCTGTCTGGCACTCTGTCTGTGATTCCACGAGACGACATGTTCAAAGGACCCAAAATAGGTTCGTAAGAGGCGTCCTATCGGCTGACAGATACACCAGAACAATCGAAATGCACGAAGCTACAGGGATGGCCTATATAGCCAACTATATAGATACCATCGCTGAAAAATTTTATCATAGCGGAGTGCAAGGCTCAGTCCTTACGCGAAATATCACCCAAGTAAGAGCAAACGATTGCCCAACCCATGGTCCCCTGTATAAGCGACTTCCCATATTTTATGAGGATTTTGTCCCTGACAGTACGTGACGACAAACAAACATTGCCTGCCAGTTGCAGACAGTCGTTTCTAGCAGGCTGGAAACGCACAAATCCAACATAACGTGACTTGACGGGTTCGTCCTGCATCGTTCTGGCTGGTGTTGGCTGGTCCTTACACCGATCGGGGCGGGGGCGGATGGATTTGGTCATCTAGTTGAAACTGCCGGCGGTTAACGCCACGGCTGACAGTATCAAACTTAAAGGTCGAAGCAAAAGGGGTTTTTGGCTTCCCTTCAGGAAGACCTTTTTTCCTTAATGAATGCCCCTCGAATAAAGCCAAAACCGCCACTTCAAGACTATCTCCTGACGTTGTCGTGCGTATGGCTAGCTCGGGAATGTCCAAGTTAGGGCACTGCCCAGGTAATGGACGACTTAGCGCGCCTATTTAGATCATGGGCAAAGAGCAACCGGCCGAACATCTGGCTAGACATGGGAGTTATGTTTTTTAACTTTGTTTGTGAATTTTATTAATGGGAATGTTCAATAAATTTTTATCTATCTATCTATCTATCTGTCAGTTTTGTCAATCCAATCCAAGTAATCAACATGTGCGTAACACAGTTGTCGGAAACTGGTATTAATAGAAGAGGTAGGCAACGCCGTAATTTACTGTCGATTGTATTAGAGAAGAGTTTTTTGGAGGTTAGTTTTTTTAAATTTAGTCAAAACAAGTTGTAACGAATACTTGTTTTTAATAAAGTCATAATTATTGGAAAACCCCGTAACCAGTTCCTTTTAATATGGAACCGTCGTAGCGCAAATCGCGGGTAGCCTTTTGTGGTCGCGACGTTAGTGGCGACCGTGACTGACTTTTACTAGTTTTTTCAGGACTTGGAACATTGAAGTGTTCGGATCGTCGAAAAAAATATGCAAGCGAGCTTTTACCACACGTTTCACGTTCTTTTAAAATATTTTGGAAACGTGTTGGTGTTTTAGAACCGAGTTCTCTATGACCTAAATCGAGACTAGAAAGAAATGTAGAAAAGTTACAAGGAGTTCTTTTACGCGAACGGCAAATCAGCTGGAACCACTTTTACTAACCACCGTATGTGAAGACACTACGCGGGTGCTATGGGAACTTTCGTCAGGTAAATATGATGAACTAAAGGTTTTGAACCACGAACTCGTGGAGTTATTGCTGGAAAATGCGAGAGAAAATGAACTCTTAAGTGAACTGGACGGTCGTGAAGTGTACTCCGGAAGATTCACTGCATTGCGGTCAAAGTGGGAAAAGCTGGGTGTGGCTACCAGGAAACCACAAGACAGGGAACCTTATGCAAGATCAGAATCCACAGCAGGATGTTTAGAGTCAGCAGGGAATACAGGTATGGGAAAATTTAGGTTACCTACTAATCGAACATTATGATGGAAGTATCAAAGATTGGTCAGCCTTTTGGACCCAGTTCTACAAGTGCATGAATATCCGTTTATCGACTCAAGTGATAAAATACAGTACCTCACTAAAGCTACAGTGATAGATAGCAGAGCAATGCAACTCGTCAAAGGCTACCCTGCTATGGGGAAAATAATAAAATTATAAAGAGCATGCAGCACAGGTTTTGTCGTGAGGATTTGCAGATTGAGATCTATGTGAGAAGACTTGAAGCTTGTTTTATCAAATTCAGCTTCTAGAGAAAGACTTCTTGTGTCCGTATTGTATAATAGTTTAGAAACACGTTTACGGGTATTGGAAACTTTAGGAATTACCTCTGTTAAATACGCTGCCATGCTTTTTCTTCACATTGAGTCCTGTTTACCTCCTGAGTTACTCAGAGTTTGGCAACGTTCCACATTGTTTACCACAATTAACTCAGGTGAACTCACAGGTGATATTTCGACCTCTCCTTTGGAAGCAAAGTTAAGGCAATTGATGGCTTTCCTCAAACAAGAGGTAGGTAATGAACAGCGGCTGGTACTAGCAGCGGAGGGCTTTGGATTGACAGAAAAAACTTACTTCAAAAAAATGGGCGAGGGAAATTCTAGGATGAAGCTGAAGAAAAATGGAGATCCAGAATATCCTATTGCAATTGGCCTCGTAAATAACATAATGCATCATCATGTTTTAAAGCTCAAAAAATGACTATTTTGCAAAAAAACGCAACTCGTTTCAAAAAGAGGGGCGTGTTTTCGCTGCCTGAAAATGCGGCCACCAATGGAAAAAATATAAAAGCCATTTAAAGTCTGTAGTCGTTCTCATGTGATATTGATGTACCTTAAATTACCTTTACTCGTAAGCATAAATAGAACACCTTCAGATCCAAAAATTAATTGACCGAAAGATTCGGACCTTGTCAGAGAGCTTTCGTAGTCAAACCAAACATCTTCTCATATATTTCTACAGAGACTCTATGTGTTGTTCTGAAGAGCAATACATGTGAGGTGTGACATTTGGGTGGACAGTAAAAGTATTTCTGTTGGCCGCAAAGTCTCGAGTTACACTTATCAAAAAATCAAATTCCAAAATAACAATCTCACGGTTAGAATTGATGGTGGCTGCTATTGGTGCCAGGCTCTTTCGTAAAGTTAAGAATAATTTATATTCCTCTTATGATATATACTTTTGGAGCAATTCTTCGGGGAGCTTTTCTTTCGAACAGGTTGCAGGAAATTCGGGTTTTGACATGTGCAGATCAGTGGCATCACGTTTCGAGAATAAAAAATCCTGCCGACATCTCATCAAGAGGTTGTAGACCAAAGCAACTTGTGAAATCAAAATGGTGGGAGTGACGTGATTGGTTATACGAAAGCAAAGCATGTTGGCTTTAACACCAGACGAACTAGAAATTGGGTGGAACGAAAATGAAAATTGATTGCCGCACTGGTCAACGTCGAGACTATAAAATTTTGGGATTTGACTCATTTTAGCAACTTCTGTAAAAAAGTAAGGATGATCGCGTGGATACGTAGATATATTCTCAACTTGAAAGCTCAAGAAGTTAAATTAAAAAGTGAGCTGAGAGTAGAAGAGTTAGAGAATGCTGAAACGTTTATTTTTGAAATCATACAAAGATATTTTTTCTGGGGTCAATGATAAGGAAATTTGCAGTTTGAATCCATTAGTTGGCGAATCAGGATACCCAAGGACTTTTGGCTAATTTGCGAGAAGCCGCTGGAAGTCAGATGGTACCTCACGAGCCACAGCCATTACCGACACCACAATCTCTGCCAACAACATCAACAGAGAGGCAAAGGCCAATTGAAATCCCGCCCCAGGAATCACATGCACCCGCTTTCACACTTGGTAGCCAACACATAATAGCTGAAAAAGAAACTATGGACCCCATAACGCAGAACGACAGCCCCCCGGAAGCACACCCAACCACCACCAAACAACGCTTCTGGATTGACCGATTTACGCAGGTGCAAAATAGCCCGGAATTTGAGGAGATTTTCAGAGAGCTAATGAAGGAAGTCAAACCGGACGAGCTCCTTCGAGAAACTCCACATCAAGAAGGCACCAAACAGGACAACAAATCCAATCAAACCGCCCCAGGCAAAACAATTATAACGCCCAGGATGCCTCAAGAATCCAGAAGCTATATCGCCAAAACCGCCAGCGTGCTTTCCGGGAGATTACCAACGCTGATTCACCGTTCTGCCAAATACCGAGCAACGACCTGCACGCGCACTTCAAGCAGGTATTTAGCATTGGCAAACAACAAACCGCAGCAATGCCAATGCTGACAAAACAATTACCGCCGGTGCTCGACATGAATGACCGTGACCCATTCGAAGCAGATTTTACGCCTGCTGAAGTGTGGAAACGACTCAGCGTTGCAGCAACACCGCGCCCGGACCCGATGATGTGAGATACTTAACTTGGAGGAAATTTGATGTAGGCGTCCACATCATAACGGCAATCCTGAACTGTATCAAACGCCTGCAATACACCCCAAAGGCATGGACAACTTCGCTGACTATCCTAATCCACAAAAAGGGTAGTCGCAGCGAAGTAACAAACTGGCGGCCTATATCACTATCAAACACAATATCCAAGATCCACGCATCGGTGTTGGCTGAGAGACTAGGCGCATGGGCGACAAGAAACAACAGATTGGGCGAGAGACAACAGATGGATGGATGCGCTGAACATAATTTTGTTCTGCAATCCATAATTGCCGACGCAAGGAGGAGCCGAAAACAGTGCTGCGTGGCCTGGCTGGACCTTGCGAACGCATTTGGTTCTATACCCTATCCAACCATATTCCAGGCACTGCAATGGGCCGGCCTCCATGAAAACTCGATAAACGTTATCCGACGTTTGTACAAGGAGAATTCAACTTCGATCAGAAGCAACACTGGCCCAACTCCTGCCATTGACATTAAGGCCGGAGTAAAGCAGGTATGCCCATTATCACCAATAATATTCGATTCGAATTCGGTATTCGAGGCCACCAGGGCGGAGAAGTTGCGGAAATACACACACATCGCCGACGACTTCGCCGCCAAGTGATACGACGTCCACATAAATGCATTTATGTGGACGTCGTATCACCTTGATGACGTTGATGGCGTCACATTTTTGCCATGGTGCCAGCAGAGAGTTGTTGACTTTCTCTAAGTCCTGCCTCATTGCTTGGAACACTTTGTCTGCGGAATTCGCTACGTGGTAGCCCGTGGGAACTCCAAGGTGTTCGCAGACATCGTGCTCCCCCAAAATTGCTGGCTCACCGCCTTGAATGTAGAATGGTGTGGTGATGGCTTGTTTGCGTCGACCGTCAATATGCAGGGTCGCGCATTTTTTAGTGTTAAAAGATAAACCTGCCCATTCTGCCATTTCTAATGTTGAGTCTAGCATTCGCTGGAGATCTAGTGGACCTGTAGCGACTATGGCCATGTCGTCAGCGTATGCCAGTGAGTTAATCTCGCACCCAGCCAGGTTGTACCGCCCCCAAGGGCTGTGATGGTGTGTAGGATTGGTTCGATCGCCAGATTGAATATTATTGGTGATAAAGCGACACAACGCTGTGCTGGAAAGGTTGACCAAGGCATTTAAACCACCTAACAACTCAGTGGTCAAGGTCAACAGCACGGTGCCCGGCTTCGCTGACGGACTGCGGCCCGACCTGCTAATTATAAATAATAAAATCAAAACGATGACCCTAGTGGACGTCGCGATCTCATTCGAGAATCGATACCAGGTATTCGAGGACACCAGGGCGGAGAAGTTGCGGAAATACAAACACATCGCCGACGACTTCGCCGCCAGGTGATACAGATACGACGTCCACATAAATGCATTTATCGTCGGCTCTCTCGGAGGCTGGGACTCAGCAAACGAGAGGACGCTGAGCCGCCTGGGACTGGGAAGACGCTACTGCCACTTGATACGACGACTCATGTGCACGGACACCATCCGCTGGAGTCGGGACATCTACGTGGGGCACGTTACCGGCAACCGCCAGTACCAGGAAGCAAATTGAGGCGATCCATCAACTAATCTAAATTGCATCTACCTAACACAGAACTTGGCACTGGCTGCCTTTTCTATTATATTCAACATACACCTTTTCTTTTCTGTGAAGAAGCATTCGCTAATAAAAATTTATATTGGATTTTAGGTGGCAGAAGAAGCATCAAGTCCATATTGAACAAATGTACCATTTGTAGGCGGTTTGAAGTAAAACCGTTTTCAGTGCAGACCCCTCCCCTACCTTAGGATCGCGTGCGTGATGCAGTCGCTTTCGAGATAACTGGAGTAGACTTTGCCGGACCGTCAAAAGGCCTGTGTCTGCTTGCTTACTTGTGCAGTTGATCGAGCAATTCATATGGAACTCAGTCAACCCCAGAATTCTTACAGGTTCTTCGTCGATTCGTGGCACGTCGCGGAAGATCAAATACTATATACAGTGACCATGGTATCAATTTCAGAAAGGCTGAAAATTCTTTTGAGAGTTTGCAGTGGGAAGATATAGCATGGGACACGTCAACCCAAATCATAGTTTGGCGATTTAACCCCCTAGCGCGCTGCGGTGGGGAGGATTTTTCGAAACACTTATTGGAGTGCTTAAGCGCCTGTTGCGTCGTGTTCTTGGTCGTTTTTAGGGACTTAGCTTATGATAATATGCTTGACTGCGGCAAAATTGAAAGGGCTTACCGCGTAGTGCGCAGAACAAGCAGAGCTTGCGGGATAACTTATGGAGCCGGTTCCGACTAGAATACCTCGGACAATTAAATATTTTGAACCAGAAGTGGCGTAGTCCTGCCGTTAAGATGGGAGACGTCGTGTTGATCGGTGATAACAACACAAAACTTATTGATTGGCCAATGGGACGAGTTTGAGAAATGCTGGCAGGCCAAGATGGTCAAGTTCGTGTGGTGAAAGTTAAAACAGTTCGCGAAGAGTTGTTGAGACATTGTCGAGATGTGTAAATATAACAAGTTCTTAGGGCAAAATGTAGAGGTCCACGTAGTTGTCGCACATCTAAAATGCCTATAAGAATTTGTAGAAAAATATCCCTGCCATTATTTCTTGAACATAAGTATCGGATTTTGTTATTATTATTATGTTGTAAAGTTGTTTGTTTTTTGTTTATGTTGTAAAGATGTTTTCTTTTGTTGTTTATGAACATTATTGTACAGTTGGTTGGTTCCTCCGGTGGGAGTATGCCGGAACCTGATATTAACAGAAGAGGTAGGCAACGTCGCAGTTTACTGTTGACTGTATTGGAGAAGAGTTGTTTTTGGAGGTTAGTTTTTTTGGCTTAGTCAAATCACGTTGTAACGAACACTATATGTTTTTGATAACGTCATAATTATTGGAAACCCCCGTAACCAGTTCCTTTTAATATAGAACCGTCGTAGCGCAAATCACTAGTAGCCTTTTGTGGGCGCGACAACAGTAGTTCGTAGAAGTTGACAGTAATCGGTAATCATCGAAGCAGAAATAAAGTTATGACGAAAAATGACTAACGTTTGAAATAAAAAGACCATTCTCAGTGTCCCGGTCAACAACAACAGTTGGGGACGAGGATTTTACGAGCCCCACCAAGAATTTACACCCGAGAGGTCACACTCGGAAAGCATGAATAATAGAGAGAATGGAGCCAGTGCAAATACAAAGCACACTCGATAGATGGTTTATGCGTATGGAAAGTACATTCAGAATTTTCCAGTGCCAGACAGCAAAAAGCTGTATATCTATTATATGATAAGGGCTCAGATGCTTACGACGTGTTGTGAGAAAAAATTTCGGTCAATTAAGACCTACAACCCGGTGGTTGAAACGATGAAGCAATACAACAATCCAGAACCGTTGGAAATTGCAGAAATCTTTCGATTTTTATAAAGAAGATAAGATAAGGGAGAGACAGAGTAAAATTATCTAACAGCGTTACAACGTTTGACAACACCCAACCTTGAAAAATTGCGGGATTTCTCAACGTTCAAGTAAAATACGACGGTGCAATTCACTATTTGAACTGATACGTAGTTCAGAGTCCAAAACAGCGATTATGGACAGGAATGGTTCAGGCAATTGGATATCGGTTTTACGCACCTATCCACCATCTTACAAGTACGTACAAAGCTAGATCAAATGCTAGCGAAGTATCATGTCCTCCTTGGAGTTTATTCCTGCGCTCTGTTGCCCTGCTACCTTCTGGTATTTGTAGTGGTCTCACCTCATAAGTGTTGACCGCTTCGGTATCGCTCCCAGTTTCGGCAGGCAGTTTCCGTTTCCCCCCCTTTTTCGTTGCTCTGATCCATCCATCCATCCATCCATCCATCCATCCATCTACTATCCCTTTCTGATCCATGCATCCATCTACTATCCCTTTCGGACGCTCTGTTCGCCCGAAATTTAGAAAAAAGTTTCTCTCAATTTAGACTTGTAGGGGCTGTGCCGCCGGCCACTTTTCACTTTGTGCCGTATCCCTTCCGACGCATCGTATGTTCGTAATTTGGAAAAAACCTTATCTCAAAGAATACTGGTCAGGGCTGTACCACTAGTCAGTTTTTACTTTGTGACGCACCCCTTCCGACACACCGTTTGTCGGTAATTAAAAAAAAACTCTCTCAAAGAGAACTTCTAGGGAGTGTGACGCTGGTCGTTTTTCAGTTTGTTCGCGTCGACTTCCACTTTCGACGCGCTGTTTGCTTGTAATTTAACAGTTTTTCCTGAAGGGACATCTGTTGGGGCTGAGCCGCCCTTCCGTGTTCGCTTAGTGTCGCCTCTTCCGACGTGTCGTGCAACCGTAAACCCTGTGAACCAGACTTTTCTGTCCGTTCCCCCGTTATTGATCGGCCACTTTGTGCAGTTCGGTATTTGCGCCTAGCGAATGTACAGGTGAGAGCAATGGTTCTGTGGCGATTGGCGAGACTGTGGCTTCTAGAACTAGCAAGCCTAAACCTGGTGAGCTCGTGTTGCATCGCTCCAAAAGAATAAAAAATGCAGTTATTAGGAGTAACTTGTAAATTTAAAGGCTAGGAGGAGGAGGCGAGCGTCACGTTTTACGACACGGTAGCCACGGAAGAAGTGGATGTAATGTCATTTTTGTCAATGCAATCCAAGTAATCAACATCTGCTTAACACAGTGGTTCGTGGCAGTTCAAAGTAATCAGTAATCATCGAAACAGATTTAAAGTTATGACGAAAAACGATTAAAGTTTTATATACAAGAACCATTCCCAGTGTCGCGGACATAACAAGAATGTTGAAAAGCAAAGAAAAATGCATATACTTCTGTACACATTGTTCATCCGTATTGAATCTATGTCATGGGAAAATTAATACCGCTTTCAATATTTTCTTTCTTTCTTATTTGTCAATGCTGTCAGCAATTATTAAAACGATTTTGGAAAGCGAGTATAAAAATAAAAAAAACTATTTTTACCATTAAGCTTACTTACGTACCCCTGAATGCAATGAGCAGCTGTTAAAAGATATTTGTTGTTTATCAAAGATGCACCACAGTAGAACCTGTTGTTATATTGCAGTGCCACCATCCAAGGATATTCATTCACGAGTGTTTCTACGCCTCCAACGATCCTTTTGTGTTGAAGAGCAAGTCCACAAACTAATAAATGTAATTATAAAATATGCAAATTATAGAAACAACAATGAAATGGTATATTAATTGAAATAATAATACTTACCACATTTCGAACATTTAGAAGGGTCACTAGTTTGCGGAGCTAATGGTAATTGGCCATTATCCGGTTTAAAGCCAATAGTACCAAATACCCAATCAATAATGTTCTTATTAGTAGTGTTGGCTAGTGGATTGTTTACATCGACTTCTGCACTTGTTCCCTCTGATTCCATAGCTATAGACCTCGGTTTATATCTAAAATAATGTAATACCGCTTAATTATAATTAGCGTATGTGTATGGGAAAAACCCGTTAATGTTACAGGATTATAACTACAGATGTGACTGACGGTTCAACTAAATTTAATAATTGCTGTTGATTTTCCCGAATGCATATCAATATAAGACGTGTTTTCAGCACTGCCTTTTCCATTGCGCTTAAGAATCTCACGGATCAGTCACTGATGACATAAGGTGCTAGCTTATATAGTGAAGAAGAGTACTACAAAGATACTTTGGATGTCACGGTGTTTCGGTTATCACGTCACGTCTCCAAAATAATCATTTATTTATCTTACTTTTCTACACTTAATAGGATTTAGGTACTGCTTTTCGTAGAAAATAGGCCTGAGACTGCCGACATTTGTGTATTAGTAATGTAATAGACGTTCCTAGCGATGCCAGCAGACGATTTCGTAAGATGTGAGCAAAGGCAGATCTTTCACTCAGTCTTTAACATGTTCTTATTTATACGGGAAGCTTCGCTTTCTTCATAAAAACACGTTACTCACACTTCGATATTATGAGTACACACTTCACCTAGCCTGTAAGAACCGTTAGTTTTTTTAATAAACAATATGGGGAAACATGCGCTTGAAAAGCAACCTAATAAACTGCTCAACAAAATAAACGTTGCACGGCCAAAATTTCGTATCTCGAAACAATTTTTGAATTTTTGCCCTATCTTTTTTAGTTACGGGGTAATGACAATAGATCAACTTTTCGGTCTGGTGGAAGTGCTAACATTCTTCCTCTTGGACTGATTTAAAAAATATAGAGCTCATGTTGAAGCGAAAACTTTAGGAAAATGATGCGAATATGATTTGAAAAAGTCAAATTACAGGGTTGCGTTGAAAGAGAACCAAATCTGAATTTGCAATGGACTAAAAATCAAAAGAAAATCAGAAAAGGCAGCGGGTAGATACTCTTTTGCGATCCCTGCAGAAGATAGATCTACTTTAGGAACAGCAAACCTGCCTACGCGAGCTCATGGATTTCCCCAACTACCTCAACCCAGGGGAAACCATGTTCTAACCTAAATCACTCCCAGCTATACTCTTCTCTCCCTCCATACCCTGTCCAACTCGCCAACACGCACTAACCGAGCCTGGCATTTTAACGGTTAAAACCCTTCAAATGACGAGTTCAGAAGCAGATGTTTTACCCCAGGTTAGTAGGGTGAGACGCCCACAATCTCACATCGATTCGTCGATCCGTCCCAAGGATTCTAGACATTCTAGACACGAGACAAAGATTCCTTAACACCAAAACAAAATCCTACAGAACTACCACAACAGCGCAGAAGCAACAAATTAAGAATTGCAACCTACAACACCAGGACATTATCATCGGAAGACAATATACTTGAAATAGAGGAGGAGCTAACGAAAATCCGCTGGGACATCATAAGGTTATGCGAGATCAGGAAAAGAGGTGAAGGTTGGATAATAAATGTGTCGGAGCCGTAGGGCTAGGGCTAATGATCAACTAAAACATAAAGAGAATATCGAAGTCATCAAAGGAGCATCTAGCCGAGTCGCATATTTGACTGCATATCTAAACATTAGATATAAATTGAAAGTAATAGTAGCCTACGCACCCACAAAACAACAGACGAAGAAGTTGATATTTTCTATGATAAAGTCAAAACTGCATTACACGAATCAAGGACACATTTCAGTTACCGTGTGGAGACTTGAATGCGAAAATATGTTTAAAATCGGACGAATCGAAACAAGTACTCGGTAAATGCGGTCTTGGAAGCAGAAACCAAAGCAGAGAAACTCTGGAAAACTTCCTTTCGGAAAAATAAAATAACTTATACCTGATGAACAGCTTCTTTCAGAAAAAACCAAACAGAAGATGGACTTGGGTAAGCCCAGGAGGAAAAACATGGAATGAAATAGACTTTCTATCGGCAGCGATCACAGGAAGGTGAGAAGTTTAGTAAATAAAAACATCACGAAGGAAAGGGCGCAAATGATTAAAGCCAAAATAAGAAGGAAATGGCAAGTCCCAGAAAATCCAACAAAGTTCGAAAAGACTATAACAAAAGCATTAGAAAATACATAGACAGCAGACATAATATAAATATTAACTCCATATTTTGAGTTAATAACTCAAGTGATTAAAAATTATTGTTTTAGGGTAAATGGTTAGTAATTAAATTGCTGCAAAAATAGCCTGGAAAGGCTTAAAACACTAACAAATTTAAAATCAAGTTTAAACATTTTTATGGAGGAGCACCCCTTTTCACCTGAGTAGGTTTTGCCACCCCAGTTTAAATCCTGAAATGACGCCCATGTGTGCCACTTGTCTAAGTGACAAAGAACGTCAATATGCGTGCACTGTTGTCTACAGGGTGTACCAAATTAGGTGCGCACCAATAGTAACTTTGTTATTAGCGGAGATAGAGCGTTGATTCAAAACGTCATTAAATGTACACCAGCATCGAATTTGCGGATATGTTATTAGTTATGGGAAAATGCCACACTAACATAGCCGAAGGTCTAAGACCTTACATCAGCAAAGGGCTAGAGCCACTGGACGATTGGCTCCAGGAATTGACGCAGATTGTGGACGATCTAGAGGTGCTCGGGTTCCAGAGACAGAGGCACAGGTATTGGAGATAATTGCAGCAGAGCCTTCCAGGAGTGCTCGGGGCATTGCACACCCACTGACACTTTCCCAGGCACCGGATAATGGTCCCTATAACTCCCCAGACGAAGGGCCACATTCCTACCACGTATGTAAGATACACAGGACACAAGGACACATTAACTCTCTGATCTTCCGAACACCGGTACAAAGTGAGCAGGAGTTAATTAACCGAATACGAGAAGCTGATCAAAAGGTGATCCAGACTGCGGCGAAGAATGCACAATAAAGTGATTGGGGAACAAAAATGTCTTGTACTTAAAGGGGCAGAACTTCGTCAACCTCTTGTGATTTAACAACTTAATTGTATTTTATTTGATTAATATTAATAATTGATACATAACCTTACACAGGAGATGTTTGTTTACATGTGAGGAGAGTTTAGGCATATCACTCATCTGCCCCAAAAAGGATGGCAGCACTGAGAGCAAATTGATAGAGTTATCCTAACCTCAAAATATTTCTATTGCATTCTCTTTCTTTGTTTTGTATTTATCCATGGTTACTACAATTTTCAATAATTAAGAAATAACAGGTATTTACGTAATGTTAATTAGGCAGATTACCTTGAAAAGCATCGTTGCCGTAATTCTGATCTAGTTTTTGGCAAATATCTCAGTTTTTGATAAGAATTAATTTTTTTTACTATTTTTCCTGTACTCCCAACACACCCCCAGACGAATGACGCCACTTTTGAATCAGCCTGTATTAGTACGCAAAATTAAAGTCAATTTAATTCTACACAAAAAACGTCCTTAACATTTTTTTTAAAATGGCAAGTTTTTAAAATATTAAATACCTTCTACTTCTAACTGCCTAAGCGGATAATAGGCTGAAAATGTCTTAAAACTTGATTAACTCAAAAATAAAATTAAATAATATGTAATAATTAAAAATGAAAATGTTTACACAAGGTGTTCAAAAATCAGGAGGGGCGCATCTAGACACATTTTAAAGCGCGTAATTAAAAAAGCTGAGTGCTTGCCTTTTAGTATTTGTGATATTTTTCTCGGTATATGTCTCCTTTGATAGTACCCCACAAAAAAAGTCTGATGGAGTAATATCACGGTTTCGTGCCGGAAAACATACTGGACTGTGAGTGGCAATAATTCTATCTATCATCAATATATCGACGTATTAACGCTTAAATTTCTCTCATATTATGAGCTGGAGCGCCGTCTTTTTGAAAGAATATTTCCTGCATCTCTGGTAAATTCACTTTGGCAAAAAAACTTGCCTTAGTAACTCGTTATAGCGCTGACCAGTTACTTAATCTTTCGTGGTAGAAAATTGATCCCACTAATTTCGCTCCTTTTATGCCAAATCATACATTATCACTAAAACGTCTCTGTGGGTGAGGGGAGTTGATTCGAAACAAATTTTCCTTGCTCCAGTAGTGTGCATTTTTCCAATTAAACACGCCTTGGTCGGAGAAGAAGAAGAAGACTCATCACTCCACAAAATTCCTTGTTCGTCATTTGGTAGATACACTTATTAGCCATCGAAAAAATTAAGGCTCCGGTACTATTTTTGTCAGATATTATGAACGATTCTAACATATCACATTTTTCTTGAAGGGAGAAACGTATTTTCAAATATTTCAGCACAGTTAAAATAAATACACATGTCAAACTGATATCTTAAATTTGCCATTTTTTAACTCATCGTTTGCCAGATTATTAATTTGGCAAACGAAGTTCACCAATTGTCCGCTAAAGTAATTAGAAGTAATACGAAATTAATATTTAAAAAAATATATTGAACATTTTTATGTAGAATTAAATTCACTTCAATTTTGTGCACTAATATCCAGAGGGTTACCAGTTTAAAAAGATAGGGTTTGCCATTTGAACCCAGACTGTATCTCCACTAATAACGAAGTTGCCAATGGTATGCACTTAATTGGGTACAGCCTATACAGGGTGTCTCGCCGGGAACAGCCGCGATCGATATCTGGCAAACTGTATTTAGGAGAGATTTGAAAATTGAATAGTACGGTATACTAAAGTCATTGGGCGCAAGCGATCTAAAATATTTCCAAGATGGCCACACTTCCGAGTGACGGTAAAATTTTTATTTTAATTAGCGGGCCACCTGTCTGCTAATCAGTTGGTAAAATTAAGTAGTTATTGGTGATCTTTCGTATTCAACCGATACTTCTTTATAATGTATTTAGTAAACAAATTTGTCAAGTTAGGGTTTTTAATATTTTATTTATTATTTATATTTCAATAATTAAATATTTGTATCTCGCTTCCGAATATCTGCAGTCTTTGTCATGGTTTTCTCTGGCAACGTGGTGGTCGCCCAACCTTTACTGGCCACATTTTGAATGCAGGGGACCTAAAATCGATCCACGAAGAGTGAACCAACGAAAGGGAATAAAGTACCAGCATTTGACCAGTAAAGTCGAGAACACGGTTCCTGAACCAAAACGCCATCGTCGCCATTTTGTGAATCTGTTGTAGATTTCTCCACCTTCCTGACGTCTGCTAGAGTTCATCAGCTGCCTCCTGGTTCCCGACTGGGGATTATAATCACGAAAATCGTGGATTGAATGGCCAGGGACAGTCTGGATGGGACTGGAGTCAGGATAGGTGGAGCAGACGTTAGCGGCACGAGCAGTCGGCGATTTTTGGAGGCGACGGACCGGATGTGGAGAGGATATTCAGCCAAGCTAGTTTATTAGTCAGTAAATTACTATTAGTCAGTAATTCGCTATAATTGGTTAATTAATTAATAGTAATTTGTCATTTAATTAGGTAGTTTAATTAGGTTAGATTGGCAAACTGTTAGCAGACGGTAATTTGTGGTCGTCAAACCACGTGTTTCGTGTTCTTGTTAAGTTTTATCGTGAACAATTTCAGGCAACGGTCCTGAGTAGGTATTTTAGCAGCATACCACCTCTGAGCGATCTAGTTTTGCTGCGAAAACTAGTGACGCTTCAACGAATCCACCCTTCGGGCTTTGCACACGACCGACCGAAATACCTGCTCATGTGAACCCTCTCTTTTATTTCTCATGTTAACTTGTCAATTTTTAAATTAAACTCATTAAATAACTTTCATTTAACGTTGCATTTTATTTTTCTTTCTCTTTGTCTCTGTGAAATTTGTCGTGTTGCATCCGGTTATACCCAAAATTTCCACAATCTAATGGCTCAGCAGAGAAAGAAGTTGATAACAGTAAGAAGATGGTCAAAAAAGCTCGGGAATAAGTAAAAGACATATTTGAAGCGTTATTTCAATACCGTAATACTCCTCTAAAACGCATTAATTACTCTCCGTCTGAAGTATTAATGAGCCGCATTTGCAAAACTAAACTTCCTATTTCGGCTAATCGTTTAAAGCCTGCACTTCGCGAAAATGTGCGGGATAAATTAGAGTATAGATCTAATAGAAATGAAAACTAGTATTTTAATAGGAATGCAAAGCCCTTGGCGGAAATGGACCCAGGTCAGAACGACAGTTTTAAATAATGTTAAAAGGCACTGGGAGCCTGGCCACATTGCTAGTAGGCATGAAAGTCCCCGGTCGTATCTTGTTCAAACGCAAAGTGTTGAAATTGTCAGAAGAAACCGTCTAGATTTAAGGAAGTCTCATAACAATTGAATGATTCGCACTGACAATGTTGGCACTTATCAGTGGAATAATCTAGGGACTCACAATTTATCTCTGTGACGTAACAAACACGATAAAGAGACTATTTTTCCAGGGTGGTTTCTATTTTTTCTCCGTTCTGAGCTTTAATAAGACTGCAACGACAAAAACACAATGATTGCCTTTGAAATTATATATTAATAACTAATGAGTGGAACAACTTTCACAGTTTTCTTCCTAATTCTAATTAAATCAAAATAATTTACCTTAAAATTAAATGAGTGTGAAAATGATAACTGTTCAATACCAAACTAACTAAAAACGTGAAAAATGTTCAAAAACCGGGTACGAATGTCTCAAATTAAATGGTGATATCACATTAAATCACTCAAACACCGGGGCGGTGTATATAGCACTACCGTCAGTCCTTGACGGGAAAAAATTGGCGTCCAAAGTGGCAATTAAGTTTAAAAACTTATAGTTTTGGCGTCAAGCAATCTTCTGTCCGTCAGCGCCCAGAGAATTTTATTTTTTACGACTTCCTTAAGTCGGTCCTGACGAAGTAGACTTGTTGAGCTTCGAGAGTTGTTCCCGTCTGGTACTACACCAATTTCCAGTACAAACAAATAATACCTTCAGGAGTTTAAAGTTGTGGATTTTGTAAGGGGTTGTGGTTCCAATCACTAAATGTACTGCGCCCTTTATTGCACAATAAAACCACTATCGACTACGGGGGCCCGTGTCAAATTAGACGCCGGGTAAACCAAAAAACAAAGGGGGTGAGAGGGTGCACACAAGTGCCGGTGGGGTCGATGTTTCTGGCTCGATTATCGAACTCGTACTACTTAGAGAGTTTCTTAACATTTGACTGGTCACTCTGTCAAATGTGAAGTTGGTAGCAACTATATACACAAACTGATGATGGTGGAGAAAGACACCGAAACGTATTTGTAACATTTTAAATAATAAACAGTAAAATTGACTGAAACCCAGGAATACATTGGAATGAATTAAAGTACAGTCAGGAAAATATATGAAATTATTCTTAGTGCAATTTGTTCTGTTGTTTGTGTATAACGTTTTGTCCTTTCTGTTCCGTTGGTCATGAGTATATGTCCAAAGTCTAGCAAGGGTCTACAAATAGCTTTATATATTTTGGTGGCGGTGTTTGTGCTGATTCCTCTGTCTTTGTAGGTTAGTGATCGGAAGTGTTTTGTTCTCTTTATTGTTTCTGCCCTGATGTTTCGTATGTGTTTAGTGAATTTAAGTTTGTGGTCAATTGTGATTCCAAGGTATTTTACGTCGTTTTTTGGTTGTGTCGTTTGGCCGTCTGCAGTTATTGTAGGGGAGTCAGCGTTGAGTCTGTGGTTTGTGAGCAGAAGTTGGTTTTTTGACGCGTTTGGTGTTACTCTCCATTTATAAAACCATGTCATTGTGTTGTTTGTTAGTGTTTGGAGTCTTTGAGCTGCTCTCTCAGTAGTTTTGTCATGTACAATAAGTGCCGTGTCGTCTGCGTATTGTAATATGTATGCCGATCTGTCGATTTGATTTTTGTCTGGTAAGTTGTAATTGTATATGTCATGGCAGTATATATTGTAGAGAAACGGTGAGAGCGGGGATCCTTGAGGGAGCCCTTGTTCAGGGGAACAAAATAACAATTTTTGGTATAAGGTAGTTTTAACCGACAATCAAGTAGAAAGAGCAAAGGCACATTTAAAGTCGTTATGGACTAGACTGATGTTCTTAAGAGTGCAATTCTTCTAATTCTAAATCTGACCTTTACCAACACGATATGGAAACGGAATCATTAGTTCTTCATCAAGCGATGAACTGGAAGCCTTTTTGAGACATAAAGATTCAGAGCAAAATTTTTTAAAAGGAATTAATCAGCACGAATTTTCTTCACAAGGTTCATTTGCAGCCATTAGCAAAATTGAAAATATTTTAAATTTCTATAAAGTGGAACAAAGCCGCATACTAGTACGGAAAAATGAAACGCTTTTTGATTTCTGGAAGAAAAAGAATGGGCTTAATCCCGAGTTATACATGCTTGCGCAAGTATCATTAAGCGTACCGGCAACTCAAGTTAGTGTTGAGAGGTTAATCTCAGGACTCAAATTTTTGTTGCCGCCTTCGCGGTCAAATATTTAAGAAAAAATTTGAGAGGAACAATTATTTGTGAGGACCAACCGACTTTTCAATCGTAAAGAA
This sequence comes from Dendroctonus valens, assembly GCA_024550625.1. Taxonomy (NCBI): domain Eukaryota; kingdom Metazoa; phylum Arthropoda; class Insecta; order Coleoptera; family Curculionidae; genus Dendroctonus; species Dendroctonus valens. The sequence goes on along the minus strand of JAJTJO010000068.1, from coordinate 1,422,950 downwards.
CAAACACCGTGCGTTTATACACTATTTTTAAAATTATTTTTTAAGTTGAATTATTTTAGTTTTTCGATCACCAACAACGAAACATTTGAAATTGGAATTTTCGACAAAAGCGCAACTCCTGAGAAGATGGTGAAGAGTGTGAAGACATGAACCAGGAACAAGTAGGTATCAAATTGGTCGTTTTCGATTTCTGGGCATGTTTCAATCCATGTGTGTTGTCGGTATTGAAAGATCATAGTTTTAATGTTTCTGTTTAAGTTGACAACAATTAAAGTACAGTCAGGAAAAAGAATATAAAATACACAGTCACAGTCATCACTGTATATCATAGCTGCAACAATTGCAATCCTCGTAATGGAAAGTCTAGAAGAAAAACTAATACCTGATTTGAATTTTAAATGTGGATTTTATAACAGATACTTAGATGACTGCATAAGGTGCCTGCCAAACCATAAAAGTTAATACACACGGGATAAGTTTAATGCCTTCCATGACACCATTAAATTCACCATTGAGGAGGACAAAAACAACTCATTAAACTTTTTGGATATGACGGTTATATATGACAATAATGGGGAAATAAAAACAAACTCGTACACAAAGGACGTAGGTAGATACTTGAATTGCCAATCATATGCACCTCTACTGATAGAGCAATTAACTTGGCACATTATGAGTATAGAACAAAAAATCTAGAAAAAATAAAAAATATACTAATAATGAACAACTATCTATATAAATAAAGATGTTTACTACTACTAAAATCTATAATTCCAATAAATGGAACAACATAAATAATAACAATAATAAAAAAGAAGGTGAGATCAAGTATATATGATTACCATATATTCCAGAAATCAACACGAAAATAAAAAATATTTTAAAACCTCATAATATTACTATAGCGGAAAAAAACTAAAAACAACTTAGCAAAGGAATGTTTCACAAAATTTAAACCTAGAAGCGATAAGTTGGACACACCTAACGTAATATACAAGATTGACTGTTTGAACTGTGACAACACATACATAGGTCAAACAGGACAATATTTAAAGAAAATAATATACGAACATAAATATAGCTTAAGAAAGGTTAACGAAAATGGAACAGCATTAGCACAACATGCACAACAAATGTTAATATTATTAACAACATATTATTAAAAAATATTAATCAATGAAGACAATTATAAAAAGAGAAGAATCCATGAAATGATACAAGTTAAAAAACATCAGAATGCAATGAATTTCAGATCAGACACAGACAATCTTAGCTCTGTATATCATACACTAATTGAATGAACACATACATACACTAATTAAACCAACTACATAAAATATAAAACCTGATATTGAAGAATTGCAAAGCAATTGATATTCCTAGAATGCAAAGAAAAAGCCAAATATAAACAGTTTCTTTATTCTCTCGCTCGATATTGAACAAAGTAAAGATTTTTCAATAGTTTGTCAAATGTGAAAGTGGAAACAGCCATACATGTAAGTAAAATTTAAATCTCTAAACAATAGATTCTAGTTTTTTCCCGAACATGATTGTCCTGACTCATCACCTGTGAACCTATGTTTTTAATATACTTTTTAATATGTTTATAATTTGTATTTTAGTATGTATATTTTAGCAGAGCTTTTGTTTTATATTAATGATGACTGGGAATGTGAATTTTAGACAAACTGATGATGGTGGAGAAAGACACCGAAACGTATTTGTAATTTTTTTTTAACAATAAACACTAATATTGACTGAAACCCAGGAATTTCTTTTGGATTAAGTTGTTTGTAAGGTTAGTTGTATGTAATGAAACGTCTGGTGTTGAGTCTTGGTTCTCGGGTATCAAAAATTTTGGTGGGGTGTGTCGTCTTATAAAATCTGTGTTTTGTAAAAAACTGTTTAAGTGTGTCTTTTTCGTTTTGTTCAGGTTAAGGTCTCCAATAATTATGGCATATTTGTATAAATTTGCTTTCGTTAGAAAGTTTTGCTCTATGTTGAAGCGAGGGTGGATATACACTCACTAATAACATAACACTTAACCGTTTTTAACACAAGGTAAGGGCCTAATTTGAAGTTTTGATTTTCTACATTTGATATTTTGTCAAAAAATATTATTATTATTATATGAATGCTACTTAAAAAGTTTTCCAAGGTTGTTGAACTATGCTTTATATTTGGGGTGAAACTTGATGAAAAATATTTTTTTTAACAAACAAAGCTATAAATATTTAATTTATTGTTATAGTAATCTGTTTATTATTTAATATTCTTTTAATTTGTAATATTTTGCTGATGATCTATAACTTTCTAACCCGGTTTTTTATATTTTAATAAGTTTTAATCATTAGTTTAAAGTGTAAGCTTATTTTGACTAAGTTGGAAGCTGGAACTAAATTACTCGCGTGTGCACTTGTCAGATTCCATTACTGGTACAGTAAATTTCTTAATCTTTAATCTATAATAGTTTATAATTTAACGCCGCAAAAATAACGGTTACATATTTTTTTTTAATTTTAGATATTGATTTTAATTTAATTACTTAAAGCCGAACCGTATCAGCATCAGCCAAAACTCACAAACCCCAGAAGCTATTAAATCCTCCAGTCAAATCACACTAAGCTTGAAAGTTGAGCAACCTGATATACTGGAAGGGTACATGGATAATATAGATTCTAAACATATTTTTCAAAATTATTGGAAAGTTTCAGATAAGTGACGAAGATCTAGTGGTTTCAGGGCGGATTAAGGACTTGCAATTTGATTGTATACCGGCAACTAAAATCCACCCAAAAGAGACCGGAGATGTAAGTCGAAAATGTGTTCCAAAAGCATGCAGAGGGTTTATTTGAACTTCGGTCCTGGAAAATGTTTCAAATCGAGTGAAAACTAATTTGGCGGGCAGAAAACCTGAAGGCAAAGGTTTACATCTGGAATTGCTAGTGGATGAGGAGCTGATTTAGAAGTCATCCGGGCAGGCATTAACAAGAAATTGACAAATAATACAAATGATCAAAATCAAAAAGCTAAACGGTAAAAATGTCCGAAGTGCAACGTCGTTGGAAAGAACAACAGCAACGGAGGGAAAAATATTCATAATTGCCGAGAACAATGGCAGTGTAGGAAAGAAAGACAAAATATACCTACAGGACAGTAGGAAAAGCGGACGAAAAGATAAAAAATAAAGTTTTTCTTGATAAACAATCTTGTAATTACAGAAACACTTTTTTTAGCACAGGGACCCACACCAATTTACTGGAGAAGTAAAAATGAGAGCGAAAGAATTTATAACAGAATCCCTATTATAAAAAAATGAGTGGTTAAAATGAAGGTAGTAGGAATTGCGGGTTGCAATTGAAAGTTTTTGTCGGAAAAAGCTACTTGGTAACAATTATCTTAAACAGTTGGAATCACTGTTACAATTTCTAAAGCACAGGCTATATGTGACAATCGGGATTTTCCCGGAAAAGTCTTCAGTTGCATATAATTAAAAAAGTTTTGTTTTTCTAATTGATTAATAGAATATTTTTAGATAACTTCTTAAGATACCGATTGGCAGAATCTATGCAAGCGTCAAGGTAACATTGCTACATTAACTTCATTTACTAATTGAGTTTTTTTTACAGCTTGAGCCTAAGTGTGACGTAGGATCTCCTCTAGGTGATAGCTCTTGACTACCTTTTGATAAATAATTTGTTCTTTATTGTGGAATACGAGCACTCATTTATCAATATGTAATAGAAAACGTGAGGAAATTCTCTCTTTCCAACAAAACGGTTTATATGTTTACATCTGAAACTGCAAATAGATGCGGAGCTTCTCAGAATATCCCTACAACTACCTATACTTCGTTTTGTATATTCTTTTCCTGACTGTACTTTAATTCATTCCAATGTATTCCTGGGTTTCAGTCAATTTTATTGTTTATTATTTAAAATGTTACAAATACGTTTCGGTGTCTTTATCCACCATCATAAGTTTGTCTAAAATATATATTTACAGTTATCATCAAATTAAATAGAAAACTTTCACCAAAATTCATATATTAAAATACAAATCACACCCATATTAAAAAGTACATCCAGAACATTGGTTTTCAGGTGATGAGTCAGGACAAACACATCTGGGAAAAGACTAGAATCTATTGTTTTAGAGATCTAAATTCAACCTACGTATATAGTTGCTACCAACTTCACATTTGACTGGTCACTGAATTTTCCATATTTTATTCGATATCAAGCGAGCGAAACAAAAAAACTGTTTATCTTTCGTCGTTTCTTTGCATTCTAGGAATGCTTGGCAATTCTTCAATATCAGATGTTTACATTTCATTTACCTGGTCCAATCAGTTCATACATGCGATCATCTAATTAGCGTATGATACACAGAGCTAAGATTGTCTGTATCTGATCTGAAATTTATTGCATTCTGATGTTTTTTAATTTGTATCATTTCATGGATTCTTCTCTTATTATAGTTGTCTTCATTGACCAATATTTGTGTGTTATCGAAATCAAAATCATGCAACTTTTGTTGTGCATGTTGTGCTAATGCTGTTGCATTTTCGTTAACCTTTCTTAAGCTATACTTATGTTCGTATATTCTTTTCTTTAAATATTTCCCTGTTTGTCCTAAGTATGTGCTGTCACAGTTCAAATCTTCTTGTATTATATACAATCTTGTATATTACGTTAGGTGTGTCCAACTTATCGCTTCTAGGCTTAAATTTTGTAAAACACTCTTTTGCCAAGTTGTTTTTAGTTTTTTCCGCTATAGTAATATTATGCGGTTTTAAAACATTTTTTATTTTTGTCTTGATTTCTCGTATGTGTGGTAATGATACATACCTGACTTCACCCTCTTTTTTCTTTTTTGTATTATTTATGCTGTTCCATTTATTTGAATTGTATATTTTATTGATTCTTTGTTTTATAATTGGTTCGAAGAATTCTTTGGGATAGTTGTTCATTATTAGTACCTTTTTTTATTTTTTCCAGATTTTTTTGTCTGTATCCACAATGTGCCAATTTTATCGCTCTATCAGTAAGAGCTGTTACCACACTTTTTTTATACTGTATAGGTGCATATGATTGGTAATTCAAGTATCTACCAGACCACACATCCTTTGTGTACCAGTTTGTTTTTATTTCCCCATTATTGTCATACATAACCGTCATATCCAAAAAGTTTAATGATTTGTTTTTGTCCTCCTCAATGGTGAATTTAATGGTTTCATGGAATGCATTAAACTTATCTAGTGTGTTTTGAACTTTTTGGTTTGGCAGGCACATTATGCAATCATCCACGTATCTTTTAAAAAATCCACATTTAAAGTCTAAATCAGGTATTAGTTTTTCTTCCAGACTTTTCATTACAAGGTTTGCAATTGTTGCAGCTATGGGGGACCCCATAGCTACTCCATATATTTGCGAATAGAAATTGTCCTCGTACCGGAAGTACGTGGACTTAAGGCACAGCTCTACCGCCCCAATAAATTCATCTTCGGGCAATGATGTATATTCTCTAATTTCACACCATTTATTTCTTATGCATTGTATTGAGTAATCTACCGGGACTCATGGAGCTTCTGCGAATTTATAAAAAAACACAAGATACCTGAGAACCATCGCCTAATATCGCTTGATGTGATATCACTATACACAAACGTCCCGGTAGATTACTCAATACAGTGCATAAGAAATAAATGGTGTGAAATTAGGGAATATACATCATTGCCTGAAGGTGAATTTATTGGGGCGGTAGAGCTGTGCCTTAAGTCCACGTACTTCCGGTACGAGGACAATTTCTATTCGCAAATATATGGAGTAGCTATGGGGTCCCCCATAGCTGCAACAATTGCAAACCTTGTAATGGAAAGTCTGGAAGAAAAACTAATACCTGATTTAGACTTTAAATGTGGATTTTTTAAAAGATACGTGGATGACTGCATAATGTGCCTGCCAAACCAAAAAGTTCAATACACACTAGATAAGTTTAATGCATTCCATGAAACCATTAAATTCACCATTGAGGAGGACAAAAACAAATCATTAAACTTTTTGGATATGACGGTTATGTATGACAATAATGGGGAAATAAAAACAAACTGGTACACAAAGGATGTGTGGTCTGGTAGATACTTGAATTACCAATCATATGCACCTATACAGTATAAAAAAGTGTGGTAACAGCTCTTACTGATAGAGCGATAAAATTGGCACATTGTGGATACAGGCAAAAAAATCTGAAAAAAATAAAAAAGGTACTAATAATGAACAACTATCCCAAAGAATTCTTCGAACCAATTATAAAACAAAGAATCAATAAAATATACAATGCAAATAAATGGAACAACATAAATAATATAAAAAAGAAAAAAGAGGGTGAAGTCAGGTATGTATCATTACCACACATACCAGAAATCAACACAAAAATAAAAAATGTTTTAAAACCGCATAATATTACTATAGCGGAAAAAACTAAAAACAACTTGGGAAAAGAGTTTTACAAAATTTAAGCCTAGAAGCGATAAGTTGGACACACCTAACGTAATATACAAGATTGACTGTTTGAACTGTGACAGCACATACTTAGGACAAACAGGGCAATATTTAAAGAAAAGAACATACGAACATAAGTATAGCTTAAGAAAGGTTAACGAGAATGCAACAGCATTAGCACAACATGCACAACAAAAGTTGCTTGATTTTGATTTCGATAACACACAAATATTGATCAATGAGGACAACTATAATAAGAGAAGATTCCATGAAATGATACAAATTAAGAAACATCAGAAGCAATAAATTTCAGATCAGATACAGACAATCTTAGCTCTGTGTATCATACGCTAATTAGATGATCGCATTTATGAACTGATTGGACCAGGTAAATGAAATGTAAACATCTGATATTGAAGAATTGCCAAGCATTCCTAGAATGCAAAGAAAAGACGAAAGATAAACAGTTTTTTTTGTTTCGCTCGCTTGATATCGAATAAAATATGGAAAATTCAGTGACCAGTCAAATGTGAAGTTGGTAGCAACTATATACGTAAGTTGAATTTAGATCTCTAAAACAATAGATTCTAGTCTTTTCCCAGACATGTTTGTCCTGACTCATCACCTGAAAACCAATGTTCTGGATGTACTTTTTAATATGTGTGTGATTTGTATTTCAATATGTGAATGTTGGTGAAAGTTTTCTATTTAATTTGATGACAACTGTAAATATATATTTTAGACAAACTGATGATGGTGGATAAAGACACCGAAACGTATTTGTAACATTTTAAATAATAAACAATAAAATTGACTGAAACCCAGGAATACATTGGAATGAACTACCTATACTGGAATAAAGATATATGTGATTTATGTTGTGTTTTTTATAAGTTACTAGTTTGTTTAAGGCTTACTGTACTTCCAATTATGTTTCAAGGATCTCCTAATGTCTAAAAATCTCATTAAAAACTAATGTTATATCTAGCACTACAATTAGATGGCATTTTGAGATTCTTTAAACATTATTGGTTTTGAGCTGAAATTGTTTTCCCAATGAAATTGTTGAGTTTTTTAAAGTAGATTCATATTTCCCGCTTAACACAATCGGTAAAAAATGTTCAATCAATAAAAGTAGATTTCTTCTACAAGCGATAGAATGCGACACTAGCTCGAATTGCATCCGCTCTGAATAAGGGACCAACAGTATTCTACAGGCTCGGAAGTCAAATTCCGATCTATAACATCTGTGATTTGTGGTTAGGATCGGCCTGCCGCTCGGTGTATGTGCATAAATTTCGTTTTTACATATCAAATTTTCTCTAAATTGGCTGTGTTTTTGGGAATCGCTGGGAGGCACTTTGCATTTTTGTCGGATAACTTCTCTTTTCCAAGGGTTATTTACGTATGAAATTTCCTTTGAAATTTGGATATAATATGCTCAGTTATTTTGTGTAAAAGGCTAAAAATAAGTTTCGTTTTAAATTGAGTTTTTTAAAAACGTTTTAAACATTTTCATGTTCGAAAATGTGTAACTTACAACATGCCTCCAAATTACAAAAAAAAACAGTTTGGGACTAGGAATTATAAGAATTATTCTGACGAACCCTTAGAAAATGCGCTAAGGGCGATAGTTCAAGAAGTTTTACAAGATACAGCAATGATAACTTATTTTATTGCAAATTCCTAAGAATCGCCGTAGGTCAAAAACTTCTTAAAGCCAGTTTCAAATATCCGGAAATAGATGATTTATCTATTGTCGATATAATCCAGGTTAAAATACAACTACCTGCATCAAAAATAAAACCGGAAATTTATACATGTTGAGGGTATTTGAACTTAGCATAAATGTTTTATTTATTTTTCTGTTAGAATATTAGTTTTAAGTTTGTTTTTTAAATATAGGAGTGGCATATTTTCAGGAGTGGCAGTTTATTTGGATTGCGTTTAAATTTCTAAGGTTTGTTTCGAAGAACATAAGAAAGAAAAAAATAAAATATTGGTAAAATTGTGAGTTTTTTAATTAAAATCCTCAGCAAAAAATCCTTTCCTTAAATTCCTCTATTATTGATAAAACTATTAGTGTATAACTTGCAACACTCAGTTTTTTATTACTGCATGTAAAATTTTTTGAATTGTGATATCTTGAACTGCTATTGGATCAAAACACTAAAGTTTTGCCACCTATGGGATCAAATTTCTTTTGTCTTTTTTTTCCACAATTTCAAAATTGTTGGAAATAACCCCACCTTACGGTACTGTCATAATCAAAGTCATGTCAAAATCAAAATGCCAGAATGCAACTACCGTGAATAAAGCAAAAGGACTATTTTGAATGCAAATGTTTTCTCGCTTAATATTCGACAAGATTATTTTACGAGAAAAACATGCCAAATTGGACTTAAAGCAATATTTATTTACTGTAGCATAACAGACCAAGTTCACGTAGTGCTTTCGTAAGAATAGGTAGTGGTTTTGCCGCTGAAAAACAATAATATTGATTTTGTCCAAGGAGGAATAGATAGCAGTTTTGTCAGTAGAACACATTTTACCAGTGTAAAACACTCTGTTGAAATAGTCAGTAGAAGACGGGCAGTTATTGTAACATTTTGCCAATGTAACACACTCTTTGCCCCCTTTTGTGAAATGGTAATTCAAATACATAGTACTACAGAAAAGATGAAATAATTCAAAAATTTTGCTTTTCAGTGACGACGGTTTTAGGAAATATGATAAAGAATAACTTGTCATGGTTACCCACCTACTGTAATTTGTAATGTTGTCGAATGCAATATTTTCACTTCTTTCGTCTTTATTCACAATTGCTCTCTTCTTTAGCAACATATTCACACTATATTTATCAAATTTTAAGTTTGGTGTAAAACTCGTATTCATATGATCACAATAGACGACTACAATATTTACAAATATGGCACTACAATAGAACATACACGATACAATACGTTTGTTCATCATTTTAAGGCTCGCGATATAACTATGAAAACCGGTAAAACAAACCGGCACACTATCCATGTATGCACACACCTATGATGATTATGTACTGAACTACGAAATTGGTTTCTGTTGTGAGAGTGAATTGTAAGCCTTTCGCGAAGACGATACTGTTAGCTAACTGTTTTCTTCAGTTTATTTCGGCAGGCTAGTAGGTTAATTGTAAAGCTCTTTCTTTTAGATTCTGTAATCTATTTTGTAGGTTTTGCAATCGTTTTATGTTATTCCACAAGAAATTATGCTATGAAAAAAGGCATAATACAGGGTGATTCAAAAGTGGTTTCATACCTCTGGAGGTGTTTTAGGAGTACAGGAAATGTAGTTAAAAAAATAATTGTTATTCAAAACTGAGAAATTTGTAAAAAACTATATCAGAAGGACGGCAACAATGTTAATCTGCCCAATGAACATTTGGTAAATACCTGTTACTTCTTAATTATTGAAAATTGTGGTAACCATGTATAAACACAAAACGAAGAAAGAGAAAGTAATAGAAATATTTTGTGGTTAGAATAACGCTGTCTATTTGCCGTCAGAGCTGCCATCCCTTTTGGGGCAGATGAGTGATATACCTAAACTCGCCACATATGTCAAGGAAAACCTCCTGTGTAAAGTTATGTATCAATGATTAATATTAATCCAATAACATACAATTAAGTTATTAAATCACAAGAGGTTGACGAAGTTCTGCCCGTTTAGCTCCAGACATGTTTGTTCCCCAATCACTTTAATGTGCACTCTTCGCCGCAGTCTGGGATCACCTTTAGATCAGCTTCTCGTATTCGGTTAATTAACTCCTGCTCAATTTGTACCGGTGTTCGGAAGATCAGAGATTTAATGTGTCCTCGTGTCCTGTGTATCTTACATAAATGGTAGGAATGTGGGCCTTCCTCTTGGGAGTTATAGGGACAATTATCCGGTGCCTGGGAAAGTGTCAGTGGTTGTGCAATGCTCCGAGCACTCCTGGAAGGGTTTGTTGCAATTATCTTCAATACCTGTGCCTCTGTGTCTGGAACCCAATCGTCCAGTGTCTCTAGCCTTTTGCTGGTGTAAGGTCTTACACCTTCTGCTATGTTAGTGTGGCATTTTCCCATAACTAATCACATATCCGCAAATTCGATGTTGGTGTACATTTTGTGATAGGAGCTTCAAAGTAAGGCACAGTCTGACAAGTGTTTGTTATTATTGACAAAGGATATGATAAGGAGCAAAGATCGTAATTTTTCTTTTCGAATGGTTAAGTATTCCAAAAGGCTACCAAGCAAACATGGGACCATTTTAAAATAATATTTAATAACAAAGTTGAAATTCGAGTTTCAACTATTAATTTAAAACAGAAATTATTCATATATTAGCGATTTAAATTACTGAGAGTAGTAAATAGAATCGTATTCAAACATCGGCAGAAAATAAAATTCAGTTTCGACATTTCAAAGTTAGCCTGGATGCTCGAGCTTTAGTTAACTACAGATTTGTTTCGACAATAATAAAACACTTCCCACCTCTGAGTGTAATGTCCTATTTTCTCCTTACACATTATTCCGTTTTGCTTACCGCAATCTAATTTAAATGATTAATTTAAATAAGAAGGCTGAAATTAATTAAAATTTTACAATTTTAAGCCTCTCCAATTTTCTGCAAACCCGATTTTCTATCTAAACGCAATAGCTTTCCTCGGCCTATACATCTACTTGAAATTTTCCCAGCGAAAATAATTATGCAAACTCTTATATATAACCTCTGAACAATTAATAAATAATTTCAGCTACTTAAAGTTTCAGCATTCAGCAGGAAGAGGAGTATTAATTTTCACTATTTACTTCTTGATGTGAATATTGAAATACGCATACTGGGAGCAGCTTTAATTACGCTTACATGAATGTTAAATTACGAAAGTAATATGCTTTTTGGCAATTAAAGCAAGGTGATGACTTCCGAAAATTGGTTGGAAATTCTCGGCGAAATTGTGTGCATGAAATCAAAATGTTATCTTTTCAACACCCCCTTGCTTCTGAGAATAGGGGAAAGTGGAAGACGTGTGTGTTTCTAAGCTTTTCAGTAGTAGTAAACATCTTTATTTCTAAAAAAGGCTATCGACCTATCGATCTTTCTGCCCATGTTTAGTACATTTAGTCTTAATCTAAATATAAAACAAAGATAAAAATTCCCTTATTCTGTAAGCTTTTCATTTATCGTTTATTTTATTTAATTTTGAAAGAAAAGGAAATATCAGGGTTTTTTTTCAATATGAAATGGTGTCCATGGACTGATGAATGAACGTAGAATTAGCGAGGAAATAAGTCAGAATGATATATTTATTGGATTCAAATATCATATTTACGCTTCCCAGCAGTCGCAAATCAGGTTTGCCGATCCATTATTTTTCCTCGTTTCGTGCAATATTTGCCATCGAATTTTTTCGAGTGCTTTCTCCGAGTGGAATGGAAATCTATTCGACCTCAACGCCTTCCTCTTCTCACTCAACAAAATATGATGGTTGTCAAAATTGTTAGCGTTATTCTAGACATTTTACTTGCGTCGTAAATAACAGAGATTTAGCAGCAGTTCTTTAGGAATTACACCATTTTTATGTGAAAATGTAGATGGCGACGTACAAGTAGTAGTAGTAGTAAACATCTTTATTTCTAAAAAAAGGCTATCGACCTATCGGTCTTTCTGCCCTTGTTTAATACATGCAGTCTTAATCTAGATAAAAAACCAATATGAAAATTCTCCTATTCTAGGTTAACAATAGTAGCAGTAAACATCCCTATTTCTAAAAAATGCCATCGACCTATCGGTATTTCTGCCCTTGTTTAATACATGCAGTCCCAATCCAGATAGAAAACAAACATGAAAATTCTCCCATTCTAGGTTAACAGTGTTATTGAATAAATAAGATTTCAGTGGCAAGAAGAAATTATTTTATTGTCCACTAGTCCGTTGCGTTTGTAAGTGTTCGAGTAGCGTTAATGTAGGGAAACGGAAGCGGGATTGTCTGGTTGGTCTTGTAAGACAAAGGGGATTCAGTATGGTCCAGTTGTAGGGGTTGTTTGTCCATTTTGTCTGTAGCTGTATGAGTCTTTCCGAGATCTTTGTCATGTTTGTGCGTTCGTATAGTAGTTGGGTGGGGGGGTTGTGTAGTGGGTTTTGGGGGTGTCTTATTCGTGTTATTAGTCTTAGTGCAATTTGCTCTGTTGTTTGTGTATAACGTTTTGTCCTTTCTGTTCCGTTGGTCACGAGTACATGTCCAAAGTCTAGCAAGGGTCTACAAATAGCTTTATATATTTTGGTGGCGGTGTTTGTGCTAATTCCTCTGTCTTTGTAGGTTAGTGATCGGAAGTGTTTCGCTCTCTTCATTGTTTCTGCCCTGATGTTTCGCATGTGTTTAGTGAATCTAAGTTTGTGGTCGATTGTGATTCCAAGGTATTTTACGTCGTTTTTTGGTTGTGTCGTTTGGCCGTCTGCTGTTATTGTAGGGGAATCAGCGTTGAGTCTGTGGTTTGTGAGCAGAAGTTGGTTTTTTGACGCGTTTGGTGTTAGTCTCCATTTATAAAACCATGTCATTGTGTTGTTTGTTAGTGTTTGGAGTCTTTGCGTTGCTCTCTCAGTAGTTTTGTCATGTACAATAAGTGCCGTGTCGTCTGCGTATTGTAATATGTATGCCGATCTGTCGATTTGATTTTTGTCTGGTAAGTTCTAATTGTATATGTCATGGCAGTATATATTGTAGAGAAACGGTGAGAGCGGGGATCCTTGAGGGAGCCCTTGTTCAGGGGAAAAAGAAAATGACAGTGTTTTGTCAATTCGTACTTGTAGTTGTCTGTTTTCTAGTAAGTTCTTTATGGTGTGTAGTAGATATGTTGGTGTGTGTAGTTTGTATAGTTTGTATAGTAAGCCTCTATGCCAGACACTGTCAAAAGCCTTGTTAATGTCCATAAACAGGCAAGCTGTCTTTCTGTCAGTTAGGTGGGTAGTTTGTATATTGTTGGCCAAAATAAAGAGCGGATGAACAGTCGAGTGATGCTGTTTGAAACCAAATTGGTAGGTAGGTATATATTTTCCAATCACTTTTTCAAGTCGCTGCTTTATTATGTATTCAAAAATTTTGCTTAGTACTGGAAGTAGTGTAATTGGTCTGTAGTTGCTCGGTTGTGTATTGTCCAGTCCATTTTTGGGTATAGGGATTATTAAGCCGTTTTTCCATGTTTCTGGGATTCTGCCATTTGTGATGCAGTTGTTCAACTCAGTCAGGATCAGTTTGTGTGCCTCCTGAGTCAGGCCCTTCAAGACTTTTGCCTTAATTTTATCTTTCCCCGGTGCAGTGTTCTTGATGTGCGCTAGGGCTTCATCGTACTCTGTGTCTGTGATCAGTGTGCAGGCATAGTTTGGTGAGTTGTTAAAATAGTTCAAGTACCAGTCGTTGATCAAGTTCCAGTTGTCATTGTCGAAGTTAGGGTTTGTCGATGTGCTGAAGGCCCTTTGATAGTGTCTGGCGAATGCGTCCGCTTTCTCTTTGTCTGTGTAGCGTTCTATTCCGTTTTCGTCAATTGTGTCAGTAGTGCCAGCGACGTACAATTGGGCACGCTATGTTCTTTCGAATTTAAAGGGTGTTCCAATAAGAACGACGGTTTTGAATTGCGCGCGATTTGTAGTGTCATGACTTGACCTAAAAAAAGGCCGTTCGTTAGTAGACCGCAGGAGGTTAAGTAAAATGGAGCGGTACAATATACAAAAACGAATTCTCATTGTCAAAATTTATTATCAAAGTGGTGGAAGTTTTGCATCCACAGTCCGCAAAATGCGTACAATTATGGACCATCGGAATGCTCCAACTGAAGCCACTGTGAGAAAATGAATGAAGAAATTTTAGCAAACTGGGTCTGTTAATGAAGTGAAAACAGAAACACGCGTTCGTCATGGTCGCTGGACTGAAAATATCGCAGCAGTAAGTGCAAATGTTGAGGAGAGCCCAGCCACATCAATTCAGCATAGAGCTCAGGAAATTGGTGTTTCCACAAGCACTATGCATCGAATTTTAACAAAAGATTTGAAGCTTCATGCGTACAAAGTTGAACTGGCTCAAGAGCTATAGCCGGCAGACTATGGGCAATGAAGAGCCTTTGTTGATTGGATTTTGGCCGGTGATTTTGCAACGAAAATCATCTTTAGTGACGAGGCCCATTTTCATCTTGATGGCTTCGTTACTCGACAAAATTGTCGCATTAGGGGTCGTCAAAAATCCACGAGTAATCGTTCAGAAACAGATGTATCCGAAAAGGTCACTGTTTGGTGTGCATTGTGAGCTGGAGCCATCATAGGATCATTTTTCTTCGAAAATGCAGTAGGTCAAGCATTAACCGTGAGTGGTGTTCGTTATCGTGAAATGTTAACCAACTGTTTTGTGCCAAAATTGCAAAATATGGATCTCAACAGTATGTGGTTTCAACAGGACGGTGTAAGATACCATATCGCCAGATAAACTGTTGAATTATTGCACAAGTCATTTCTTCGTCGTGTTATTTCTCGTTTAGGGGTCGGCATTAGCCGCCCAGATCATGCGATTTAACAAGTTATACATGAATTAAGTCACACGTTTATGTGAACAAACCAACAACGATTGATGCCTTAAAAAATGAAATTCATCGCTGTATCTCTGAAATACCGCAAAATGTATGCGGAACAGTCCTTGAACATTTCATGAAAAGGGCAGGTCTATGTCAACAACGCCGAGGCGGTCATTTGTCCGATGTCTTATTCCATTCATAACCTCTTTTATGTACTTTATTTTTCAAAAATTATTTCAAACTTATGCCACAAATATACAAGGTGATTCAACAGTGACGTCATTCCTTTTAAGGGGTTATAGGGGCTCACTTGGAGAGTACGAGAAAAATATTGAAAACATTTTTTTCCAAAATTTATAGAAGATATTAACAGTTGAAAATCGAATTTCAACTTTGTTATTAAGTATTATTTTAAAATAGTCTCATGTTTGCTTGGCAGCCTTTTGGAATACTTAACCATTCGAAAAGAAAAATTGCTTCTTTTTCAAAAAAATCTTTGCTTCAAATTACCAAAATTTTCGATATTAAAAAAGGCCTCTTCTACAATTTTTTGATGAAAAGTCAAAGCGGCAATGATGTTTTTTGTCATTAACAGATAGTTACAGGTAGATAGCCTTTGCCAATAATAACAAGTATTTGTCAATCTGTGACTTACTTTGAAGCTCCTTTCACAAAATGTACACCATCATCGAATTTGCGGATATGTGATTAGTTATGGGAAAATGCCACACTAACATAGCAGAAGGTGTAAGACCTTACACCAGCAAAGGGCTAGAGACACTGGACGATTGACTCCAGTAATTGACGCAGATTGTGGACGATCTAGAGGTGCTCGGGTTCCCGAGACAGAGGCACAGGTATTGGAGATAATTGCAGCAGAGTCTTCCAGGAGTGCTTGGAGCATTGTACAACCACTTAGACTTTCCTAGGATAATTGTCCCTATAACTCCCTAGACGACGGGTCACATTCCTACCACGTATGTAAGTTACACAGGACACAAGGACACATTCTCTGATCTTCCGAACACCGGTGCAAATTGAGCAGGAGTTAGTTAACCGATTACGAGAAGCTGATCAAAAGGTGATCCAGACTGCGGCGAAGAGTGCACAATAAAGTAATTATTTTTACTTTGATTATTATTTTTATTTTGATTTATTACGTTTTGTCTTTTGAATCGCAGTAAAAAATATTTGATTAGTGATGTAGATGAAGGACATTTTTCAATTGTTCAAATTTGTTTCCTTTGCGATAGATGAATAATTTTTCTATACTTCGGAATTACCAATTTCCTTTGGCACTTAATGTTAAATTCTGGTATGACTCAGAAGTGTCTAGATATGCATCATCGATACCTTTCGCTAGTGCTTCTGATACCTTCAACAAGTGATTTTATTTGGTTAGCTAGATTAACTTAAGAATATCTCATATTCTCTATACAACGCATTCGTCAATTGGAAGTTGAGTCGAGTAGTCGTAGCTGATGCTATGGGTGAGGTGGTAGAGACTCAAAAATCCAACTTTTTTGCTCCCTGTTGGTTGTAAACCTTTAGACTTTTTATGAGAGCAGGGGTTATTCCGTCTCGCCTATATTTGGTGGTGACTATCAGGATAGTACCGTAGTGGCTACTCAGTTGATATATGAGGAGCAAACAAGTCACTTTAAGGCGGGTAGAAAGTAAGGAACCATAGGACGAAATAGAGGACAGAGAAAATATCAAAACAGTTTACTCTTCTCTCAATAGAAGAAATTTTATTGTAAAACCCAGTCTATTAAGACACTTTATCAAGGGTCTATTAAATACCATCATTAGGTCTACAACCATTTTTGGACATGATAAGTCTAAAAGTTTTCTGTTGTAGGTGCTGATTAAGTTTCTAAAGTAGTGTTTTCACTAGACGATGGGCCGCCGGAGAAATTATAGATTCTCCTCATGAGTTCCGCGGTCGGCATTTTTTTTACTCCACTTATTGGTTTACAACATTGGTTAAGCAACATGTGAGTGTTTAGTCATTAGCAAAGCACTCTTGCAAATATTATTGCATATTTAGTTTCAGTAAATAACAGAAACAAAAAAGAAATTTTAGTAACTAGGTTGAACCAGTTTTTGTGCTTCTTAAATCGAGATATTACATAAGTATTGTTAAGTAACTCTTTTGCTAATTTATTTGGCTGTGTTGATAATCTGGTTTTGCCATTTTTGATGTAGTTGCTTATTTCTTCTTTAACTGTAGTGATTTGAAGGTCTGTTCTGATTATTTCACCAAGGTGCTGCAGCAATGTTTTTTTGCTCCAACTGCACCGCCTCGGATTAGGAGTTAAGTGGAACTTAATAATTTAAGTTGACTGCACCGCTGTTGAACCGAAAACAAACCAGTGCAATTAGGCTGCAAACTGGCATTTAGCCTAAACCGGACTCGAAGTTTGGCTTAGCCATAAATGGGTCCTATACGCAAGCGTCACCAGTTGGTTGACGGGTTATAAGTACATAACCGAAATTTTTTTTTGTGGAATCCATGTTTTGGTTCATTGTTGTTCGGGGATAACTAATCGGATAAACTATGGCATTTTTTATGAATACGTTAATATGGGATGATGGCGGCCATGTATATGAATGGAGATAATTGAATTTGGTTTGCCAAGGCGGATTAACAATCGTGCAAATCATTTTAGCCGCATATTCGCATTCATTTCAAATATATAGTTTCATATCAATGAATTTTTTGTTTTTATATAAATCGGTGTGTTTCTCCAATTTGTCAATTATTAACAGCTTTGCGGTACTAAGTAGAAACTGGTAGCCATTATCAGCATTGCTGATTACATGGGGATGCATTCGACAACTGCTATAAGACTAATTTCTAAAGTATCAAAAGCACTTGCCAACTTATACAGTAGATTTGTTAATAAGGCGAAATTTTTATAACATTGCACGATTTCCACATGTAATTGGTGTAATTGATTGTACACTAACTGTGAGGTAAGGAGTGTCTTCACTGCACCAGGCCTTCTCCTCCGACACCAACTGCCATTTTCCTCCGAACACTTGTCGGTCCTTAAAATCCTCGGAACTTGTGTCCGCAAGTCGGCTGCATAGTGTTTTTTTTAGTCAGCCGTTAATTTGCTTCACATGAACAAACTAAATTAATATTATTAATGTTTGATTTTTATTAGGTTGATTTTGGTATCATGTAGTATGCATTGACCAATAGGACGACCACGACCGCCGGTCTGTATTTTGGACCCATTCTCTTCAGCCAAAACTTTTCTATTTCCTTTTTCTTGTTCTCATAACATTTTCGCAATTACTGTGGAACGGGAGATTTTATTTGATGAAGATGAGTTGATATCAGCGGCGATTTTATGCCTAGCCAAGTATATTTGTTTTCGATTATGCCTTTGTATTCGCGGCAAATTTCGATCAAGGGATACTTCTCCTCATTGCAATAATTAGCCGTCCGCGTTCATTTTGGGGTTTGGTTATCCATTATTTCCAAATTAAATTTTAACACACGACTTAACAACAACTTAACGACAACATAAAGAACAGTGCCTAGGAAAGCCCAGGCGAATAACAATAAACACAAATGAAAGAAACAATAAGCCATGGTTCACCGCGGAAGTTAAAGAATTAGCAAAAGAGATGCCCAATAGTAAATTACACATTTGATTAGATCCTAGGGATTTAAATAACAATATGAAGAGGGAATATTGTAAAATACCCACATTATTTACTATTAATTGGTGTTTTAATTTTATAGTTATTAATGTTAAAATTAAGAATCATGTAGTGACTTCTCCCACGAATGCTAGTTCCAATGGTGTGGCCGAACGTAATGTTCATACTTTACTTTAGAAATTTTAATGTCTAGAAAGTTAATATCAATAATAGTTACAATAAGTTTCTTACTAAAAGGAGACAAGTTAATAAGAAGTATTTTGATCAGCTGACGAAAAAAATTAGGACAAATCAAAATAAATACAAGTGTGTATGTACAACTAAAGCCTAATGGAATTTGGGTACCCGGAATGGTTATAGGCAGGTTAAGAGAAAGGTCGTATAAAATAAAAATGAAAAATGGCAATACCATAATTAGAAACAGACGATTTATTAAACCCAAGGAAAGTAAAATAAACAGTCAAACTCATTCTTCATTTTTATTTCAAAAGAAAGGAAAAGAATCGGGAATTAAATGTAAAATATTATTTGGAATTATACAAGGAAAGTGATGTTGACGAACTTCTATGTGCAATGAAAATGTAAGTGACCCAGACTCTGAGGAAACTTTTATCATATCATCAACATAAATAAAACAGGTAGCAAGTTTCCATTGTGAAGGGAATTGACTCAATTGGAGACAATAGTTAATTGTGATAGTGACAAGTCTTAATGCTTTGGGTGGAAGTTCTTTAAGCATCTTACCTCCAATGTCATCATAGACAGGAGCTTTTTGTTTTACAACCTTCTACTATGAAACGTCACCTCTACCCCTGTAGCTGTCTCGATGTTGGTGTTATCTGACAGTGCAAGCTCCCCATCCAGATATAATTAATTAATATAATTAATTTAACAATCTTTAATTCCTGAAAGTAAAAGAATCCAACACAATTCATCTAACGTCTTACTGAATGACAAAAACCTTCGTGCCTGCGACGTGAGGCGAATGTATGATTCTATGTTTTGGCATCTGCCCTCCATGTGGTGCAGCAGAAGAATATATGAACGGGGTTTAGACAATATTATAAGTTTTCCGGGTGCTTTACGTTATATTTTATTGAGAAATTTTCACATTCTGGCACTTTTTACCTTTACTCGGAAACCAAATAACGAGAGCGTACGTCGAGTTAGCAACATAGTGAATTTCAATGCGCAAAAAATGCTAAAAAACGCATTTCCTACCGTGGTGGAAATTGGAACATTTTAATTGTTTCACAAACTAGTATATAACTAGGATTAATGCGAGAAAAATATTCTTCTACAATTGGCCAAAAATTATGTAGATTATGCCCATTTTCACTATAGGGAATCATTATTATTTTAAAATAAAACCAAAAGGGTCAAAAATTGGAAAACTAAAAAAGCATGATTATGATTCTCATTTAAATGTCCAGAAAATTACCATGAAAAATTTTATTGTTAATATAGCACAAGCAAGTTAATAATAATTAACTTGCTTAATTAAAACCTTAATAAGCATCAAGCACTTTTGCCCAAATTTTGGTGTACTGTTTCGTGTATTTAAGAACAACTAACCTATTTTTCGATCACTGAATAATATCCACGAGCTCCAAAGTTCCTGTTGAAAATCGTCGCCTACTACTGCAGAACAATTATTGATAAATCTTCTTAATACTAAATGTATCGAAATATTGTTATCATCATTGTTGCACATTGTTCCTAACACCTGTTAAAGCTGATAAACAGTACTGTTACGGTTGACTGGCTGTCAAGACGTGTTTAGGACTTCGTACAAAATTATATCTTCCTAGTGTAAAGTACCGCCTCATTAATACCCCGCTACCCATCGCTAAATTGCTACATAATCAGTAATAAAGAACATAACACGGTGGCAGCTAAAAAGTGCGCTAAGGGAAACTATGAAAACACGTGCGAATACTGGTGTCTGTGTGCCAAGAATCTGTGTACGGAAATTGGGAGAAGTCCTGTGAGTAAATACTAATTTTACTACTGTTGTCTGGCGTTTCTATAAAATCGTATAGTGATAATTACTAGCGATGGCGGAAAACTCGAACAGGCTAGAACAAATGCAATAGCTCTAGAAGCAAAAGTTCAATTTATGTCGGTTGGCAAGTGATAAATCCGAAAAACTAGGTAATGTCAAAGTTGCTATATTCCTTAATCTGCTGGATAACGAAGGCTTTCAAATCTACAATACCTTCGAGTATACTTAACTACATAATACCTACTTAAAGTACAGTCAGCAAAGTATACACAGAGTATACGTAACATCAAGATGAAAAAAAAGTGTCTACGATATTGAAACAGTGTGATGATCATTGCAATCCCGCTAAAAATCTCGTTTATGAATACTTCAAAATTTTTAAACGTGAGCACCACGCCCGAGACACAGTAGATCAATTATTGAAGGGCTTGGTGCTAAATCCGGTCAGCTCCATTTTTACCTAAAATTGACATTATTGTTGTGTCCGATAAAACTACCAATATTAACTCCACAACCCGTTTCGAAATAAAAAGCCAAAATTGCTTTACTCCTTTAATATACAGACAAAAACACTCCGAACATACCGACTAACACAAAGAAATCGATCACGCATATGGGCCTTACCCTTTTTTATATGATTTCTCGGTCAACTCACCCACTAACGGGATTTAAAAAAAAACGTCTGGCTCGACAGAGGTGGGAGGCCGATTATTGACATTCGTGAATTAATTATAAAAGACTCGAACAATTATAAACGAACTTTAATGAACTTGGTACGCTGCAACGTTTGCAATAACAAGCAAACATCTCCATGAATTATAACGGAAATTATAACGGTCTATGGAGCTGTACCAATATTATTTTAGGTTAAGAACCGGTCTGCTCCGGAGCAGTCTGTTTCTCGCTGCAAATCACAGATTGAGTTGGCTTCGCGGCTTTTGTTTGCGGATTTTGTTTGCATCATTTGTTCGTTATTTGCTGGATATAAATGTGTTATTTTGTTAACCGGGCTAGTCTTTTTTAAATTATGGATAATACCACCAGTCAATCTGAATCTGAACTTTTCGAAGATAGCGATAGTGAAAATAGTCCATCGGATGAAGAACAAAACCGTGCCAGTGTATTTAGCGATCCTGGAACAAGCATAATTAACAACAAAATAGCGTAAAAAAGGATTACAATTACTAAACTTGCGTGCATAGAAATCGGCCCACTGTAAACTTTGACTTTAACTATCCTTTTTTAAAAAACTGTTCATTATATCAGAAAAAAGAAATATGCTGTTTGAAAGACAATTTAATATGCTTTAATGTGAGTATAAATTTATGAAGCAGGCTTGTCATTTATATACGTAGCAACCGGTAAACCAATTAAACATGTTTAAGTGGTGATGGAAACGAAAATAAAAAAATTGTCAAATATTAAAATTATTGCGTTTGCAACTTAAATTTGCGTATTAATTCGTTTTTCATAATCTCAATAGTGTTTAAGTGTGTTAGTTTAATGCATACTACACCACAAAAAGCCGGCCAAGTTATTGCTTTAATCGAAATTGGACTTAGTCAGCGAGCTGTTGCTAGACAATTGGATATGACACGTGCAGCGGTTCGAAGAGTGTGCAAACGTTATGAGGATACTGGATCCTGTCATAGGCGACCTGGAATAGGCAGAAGGCGATTTACAACCGCTCGTGATGACCGCTTTATTGTGTCAACAACATTAAGAAATCGTCACCTTAATGCTGTTCATGTGCAACGACAGCTCCGTGAGGCGGGAGGAGTGGCTATTAGTCAGTGGACAGTGAGACGAAGACTGCAGGAAAATAACCTGACCCCTAAAGAGAGCGATTTGCAGATTGCTGCTTTGAAGAGCGGAGTGCTTGTGGAGGTGGTTCCTGTATGATATGGGGTGCAATTTATGGGATGAGCTAAAACGAAGAATTCGAGCTAGACTTCATACCCCAAACTCGATCCCAAAGCTTATTGTTGCAGTAGAAGAAGAGTGGTTTAACATCCCTAAAGAAACGATACCAAACTTGATTAGATCTATGCCTAATCGTATGAGAGAAGTTATTAGGGAAAGAAGAGGTCATCCTAATTATTAAAAAAATTAAGTGTTAAGTTTTAAATTGTGAATAACCCTATTTATGTTAATAATGAAAAGCTTAATTTGCTTAAAGCTTAATTTCACTTTGTTAAACATAGGATCCTCACAATAATTTATACTCACATTAAAGTATATTAAATTGTCTTTCAAACAGCAAATTTCTTTTTTTGATCTGATGAATAGTTTTTAAAAAATATATAGTAAAATTAGACATAATGTCTAAAAAGTAAGACAGCTAAAGGAACGAAGGGACGAACATGTGAACTGGAAAAATACAATAATACCGCCACGAGTGACTGGACCAGAATGTCAATGAAAGTATAAGGTATTTATAAGGGTTTTGTGAAAATAAATGCAGACAATTTTGACTCAATTTTAAAAGCCAGGGGACAAGCACAAACAGGGTATTATCTAGCTGGTGGAATAGCAAGGCTAATTGTGCATCACTTTCCGGAACTAAGGCATAGTTTTTTGCTTTGTGATAGATCATTCTGCCTAATCGAAAAAGAGAAGGGTAAAAAAGAAGTAGTTTATGTATGTGCGCCGGTATCCACACCATGTTTATTTGTTTATGTTCTGCCACTTTGTTCAGGGCATCCCAGCAATCCTGGATCAGTCTACTGCCCATCTTAACAGTTAAGAGTGCCTTATTAACAGTTAAGAGGGTAGCCTGGTATTTGGAGTAGATCTCGCCCACTCCCTCTAGTCCTCCTCTAACCTCCCTCCCAATGAGCAACTTTTTAACTCAAATAGGGAATATTTCCGCAATTGTTTGCAAAACTTGTGCCTATTTGTGGCTACTGTTTCAAAACGAGAACCTCTCCATGACCGGCGTGGGACGAAAGTGGAGCACCGTGGCACGGCGCAATTTAGGATAAAATTAGGAATTGTGATTTCAGTTGTGTCTTTATATAATGGTTCAACTCAGACATATTTCCCACTCACTTCCGCATATATATTCGACATAAATCCTACTTTATTATTGCATCGCACCAATCTCGGTCGTTATTGTATTTTGATAGTATATACTTATGACAGTTGGGTGGATAGTGAATGTATGTTCTTTAAAATTCCGCAAGTATAATAATTAATACTCGTTTACATCTTGACCAAATTCGATTTCCATTACGGCAAAAGCTTTTCCGTACAGTTTTTCTTCGTACTCATAATATCGTAAGGGGACTCAAAAATATATTGTGCATGAATAATATTTTTTAAAGAAAAAAAATACTAAAAAAACCAAATTTGCTAAATATTAACTTAAACATGGCATAATGTTTTAGTGGGTCATACTTGATATCAATAAAGCGTGAAATAAGAAAATTTTCAATTAATTTTTCCTAAATCCAGATTTCATGTTTCGAGTATGAAGTACTGAAAATTATAAATACTGGAAAAATGGCCGCTGCACGCAAGATTCCCTATAATCGTACCTGATGTGTATTATAAGAGGCAACATGGAAACTGTGAAACACAAATTCTTATTTGCACCATGCAATTCCTACATTGCGTTAATATTGAACAACGGGTTTCAGCTAACATGCGCATGTTGGTTTGAGGTTACGTTAATCAAAACAAACCTCTGTCTTCATCTAGGAAAACAAACGTTTAAATTTTTTTTATATTTAAACTACATTGATTCCTACTTTAATTTCCTAAACATATTATTCTGATTCTTCTCTCTGAAATTTAGTGACTATCGTTTCAACACTCGAGGAAAAGCGGTTAATGTTTGTCGTGGTCCCCCAAAACTGGGCAATACGTGCAAACCAAAAGTACACATTGGCCAAAGCATCTATTGCGATGGGAAGTAGAAAAATACTATTAACTGTGTAAATATCAACTAATTTAGGCAAAACGACCCTTGTTATGCGGTTATGTTATGTTTCCATCATCCTGCCATTATTTGAAACATACATGAGAGTAATTCATTTTTTTCGAAATACGCAAATAAAGATTGTGGTTGAAAGAAAACAGTGCCTAACTTGTTGCACACACCGTTTCCCATTTGGGTCTTAGGTTAACATAGTTGATGTTAAGGAATTATTTTTAACACAAATCCTAAACCTCGTGGTCGATTACTTATATTCAGGCAACAATGCCAATGGCCTTGGGTGTCAATTTATAAGCCTACAATGTGTAAAAGTATACATAATTCCTTTCTAGCGTATAATTAGGCACTCGCTATGACGTCATTCAATATTTTGTGTAAAATTTGACACAAAAAAGGGAATCGGGACTTCACAACGACGTTGGCTTTGACACATTTCCTTTTTAGGAATAAAATGCTCACTGGGCTATATGTGGCAACCTCGAGGATTGCATATAATTCCGTCTGAAACATTGTCGTCGAGCTTCCCAGCGTAAAGAACGCTTTCCTGTTGGTGTTTTGCCAGTACACGCCTGCCCCAGACCATCCCGTATTGGGCGCCCGTGAGCCGTCGGCGTATCAAGATTGCACCCCCTTTCGGCCAGCCACTGTCCTAGTATTCCCAATTTTTTTTGTTGGGATTTCCACCTTACTACCAGCTTCCTTTTGAACCTACTGCCGCTATCAGGTGGGATCACCTTTGCACCCAGGATGGGAAGATCCCGACTCATGGCGGTCCCTATTTTTCCGGTATCCACAGGGGTAGCTCAGGGAGGCTTAGGCGAATTTTTAATGATATGCTCGGTGTCGTCCGCATTACGCCGCTCACCGCTAGGCAGGCCAATCTTTGCAGACCCGCCAGTTTCCGGGATATGCATGCCTGGCCACTGGCTACCAAACCACGGAACCACCTACGTAGTCACACCTACGTAGTTGACCTCTCCCACGAGGGTAGGAGGTTTTCCGTACAACATTGGAGCCCCATAATCCTTTATTTTCCTTCTCCTTGTAAAGAGCATGATGTCCGTTTTGCTAGGAATAACTGATAATCCGGAATTGGTGCACCATCTCTCTATTTTCTACATGCAACCTGCATTCTCTAGCAGACAACGCCCAGAAACTTCCCCTTAACGAGGACTAGGCCGTCGTCCGCATAAGCTTGAGCGTAGAAGCCCTCCCGGTCTAACCGCCCCAGGAGCTTGTCCATAACTAGACACCACAGGCGGGGGAAACTCATCTGCCCAATGGGCAGCCCCCCCGCATCTCGATCTCCAGCCGGTCGACCCCCAGGCAGACACTGGCCGTGCGGCTCCCTATCGCACTCCGGACCCAGTTTATTACCGGACCGGGAGCCCCTTTTAATTTAAGAGCATTGCAGATATTGTTTGTTCTGGCTTTATCAAAATCCCCCTCCATGTCGAAAAAGAGGGCCAGTGTCCCTTCCTTATCTTGTAGTCCCTATCAGCTTTTTGCACCAGGGCATGCAGTATACATGCTGGTTACTCTGTAGCGGAGTCCTGATGAGGACTTCCTCTGTTGGGTACCTGTCTATCATATTTTCTAACGTTTTCATAAGGAAAGACGTTAAACTGATGGGTCTGAATGATTTGGCTTCGGTGTAGTCCTTTTTATCGGGTTTCGGTATAAAGACCACTTCCGCTGACTGCCAATCATTAGGGACATATCGCATCGCCACCCTGGCCCTGAAGATCCTTCCCAGTAACGGGAGTAAGATATTTAGGCCCCACTGAAACATTTTTGGAATTACACCGTCTGTGGTTTATATGGACAAAAGTGCTAAACCACCCATCTGATAGTGTTATCACTGAATACTCTTTTGGCCGTGGTCCAGTCCTATTCGTTGGGACAGACCTTGACCTCCGAGCTCCCGGCGCCGCCGTCGCCTGATAATTGTTTCGCTAGGAGAAGTTATAGAGTCTCCTTTTTGGTTTTCGTCCAAGAGCCATCTTCCTTCTTGAGTGTACCTATATCGTTTTGCGATTTGCTTGTGCTGAGGTCCTTCGCAATCCGACAGCAACTCGACCTCCCGCAGAATTTTTGCCAGCTTGCTCTTTTAGATCTTCTCAGTTCCTTCTTAAAGTTCCTCCTTGCTTTGAGGTAGAGGTCCCAGTTTTCGTCGTAATTTCCTTTGACGGTCGGTGAAAAGCCGTTCTAGCTTCCCCTCTGAGGCGCTGAAGAACCTTATTGCACCACCGGACCGTAAAGGTTCCAACCGCCCTGAGTTCACACGATGTCTGGAAGGCTGATATTTAGATAAACGCATGGACTGGCTAAGGTGATCCCTGTATTGGGACCAATCAGCTTTCCTCGGATTCCTCTTTTTAGGTGTACTGTCTTGCTGGTGCGACTCAATTTCGAATCGGATCATGCGATGGTCTGAAATCGATATGTTTCCTGACGCTCTCCAATTTTTTACCTGTGGAATCCGATTGCAGGTTGCTAGAGTTATGTCAACGACTTCCTGTCGGACTCGATTGACAAACGTCGGCTCCGTGTTTTCGTTTAACTCTTCTAGGTTTTCAGTAAAGAGGTACTCCAACAGAGCAGAACCCCGAGCGTTTGTATGGGAACTTCCTCAGATGACGTTATGCGCGTTGACATCGCAACCTATAATCGCTTGGAAACCCGAGCTTTTCGCAAAGTTTATAACCTTAATCATGTCTTCCATGGGGGGAAGTTGCGCCTCTTCATAGGAAAGATATACACTACTTATTATAACCTTACGGTTCTTACCTTTTTCCTCGTGTTCTAGTAGAACTGCAGTGACATCCCTGGTTCCTAACTGCGCCACATGGGTGACGCGTGGATCCTCGGATATCATCATGCAGCTCCGGGGCCTCTCGTCGGTTAGCGATCCGACTCTGGTGTTATAGCTGGTCAGGCTGAGGCCTCTGATTTGTATTATTTGGACAAGCACAGACACTAATATCCACTGGGTTGCATGGTTAGAGTTGGTATCGATATTAGACAAGCAAATTAAACTGAAAATCGATACGGGAAGCCAAGAGCACACTCTCAACTGCGAGCACTTTACAAAACTTAGTTTATGCGATACTGAACCGTTAAAATTGTATACAACGATGTCTTCTAATACGGGACACAGAATAGATGTTCGTGGGAAACTTTTTGTAAATTGCTCATTTAATAAACATCAGTCAAAACTCATGTTTTGCATGTTAAAATCTGGCTCAGTTCCCTCTATATTAGCACTTGAAGCAGCTACAGAGCTAAAAATTATTAACACAAATACGAATGATATTGAAAAATCGAATAAGACCATAGACTTGCAATAAAATGATTCGGCATCTGTTAAGCACGTCCTAAATGAACATAAAAATGTGTTCTCAAGTATCGGTAAAGTTAAATCAATGCATAATCAAAAAACAACTCTGCGGACGATGCTGTGCCACACATAAGTGCTGCCAGGAAAATTCCCTTAGCTTTGAAAAATAAAGTGAAGGAATAACTCTATGAAATGGTGTCTGAAAATATCATTGTTCCTGTAACAGAACCTACCATTGGGTTCACCAGATAGTTATCGCGACTATGGCAAATGGTGTTATACGTATTTGCATGGACCCCAAAAAACTGAAGGTATATATCTTCTTCTTCTTCATGATTCCGTCTTCTTTCGAAGGTTGGCGATCCAAATAGCTAACATGGTTCTAGATACAGCCGTACAGGAATATGTCAAGAGATGAACATCCAAACGATTTCCGAATGTACTTCAGCCAAGCATTTTGGCGCCTGCCGGCAGACCTCTTGCGCTGAATTTTGCCTTCTATAATCAGTCGGAGAGATCCATACCGTTCCCCTTGCATTATGTGACCTATATAGCGCGTTTTTCTCTCCTTGATGGTAAGCATGAGTTATTTTTGTTTTCTCGTTCTATTAAGAACTTCCATATTTATTATTATTTGAACACGTAATATTCTTAATTCAAGGCTAGCAAGGCTTTTGATAGTGTCTGGCATAGAGGCTTACTATACAAGCTATACAAACTACACACACCAACATATCTACTACACACCATAAAGAACTTACTAGAAAACAGACAATTACAAGTACGAATTCACAAAACACTGTCATTTTCTTTTTCCCCTGAACAAGGGCTCCCTCAAGGATCCCCGCTCTCACCGTTTCTCTACAATATATACTGCCATGACATATACAATTACAACTTACCAGACAAAAATCACATCGACAGTTCGGCATACATATTACAATACGCAGACGACACGGCACTTATTGTACATGACAAAACTACTGAGAGAGCAGCTCAAAGACTCCAAATACTAACAAACAACACAATCACATGGTTTTATAAATGAAAACTAACACTAAACGCGTCAAAGAACCAACTTCTGCTCACAAACCACAGACTCAACGCTGACGCCCCTACAATTAAATTCACTAAACACATACGAAACATCAGGGCAGAAACGATAAAGAGAACAAAACACTTCCGATCACTAACCTACAAAGACAGAGGAATTAGCACAAACACCGCCACCAAAATATATAAAGCTATTTGTAGACCCTTGCTAGACTTTGGACATATACTCATGACCAACGGAACAGAAAGGACAAAACGTTATATACAAACAACAGAACAAATTGCACTAAGACTAATAACACGAATAAGACACCCCCAAAACCCACCACACAACCCCCCCATACTACTATACGAACGCACATACATGACAAAGATTTCGGAAAGACTCATACATCTACAGACAAAATGGACAAACCACCCCTACAACTGGACCATACTGAATCCCCTTTGTCTCACAAGACCAACCAGACAATCCCGCTTCCGTTTCCCTACATCAACGCTACTCGAACACTTACAAACGCAACTGACTAGTGGACAATAAAAAAAAATTTTCTTGTTATTAGAATTTTATTTAATAATATTGTTAACCTAGAATAAGAGAATTTTCATATTTGTTTTTTATTTAGATTAAGACTACATGTATTAAACAAGGGCAGAAAGACCGATAGGTCGATAGCCTTTTTTTTAGAAATAAAGATGTTTACTACTACTATTCTTAATATGCCGCCATAAATATACATTTCAAAGGCATCTATTTTCTTTTCCATTGAGACATCAAGAGTCCCACACTCGCATCCGTTTAGGAAAACCGAGAAAATGTAGCATTGCATGCGTATCAGGAGCGGCTCCAGATACTTGTATGATGACCCTTGTTCCACCATGGCACCGGGATTAACCAGATGTGCCCGCATGGGTGTCTTGGCAAATGCAATGATCTTAGTTTTTGTCGTATATATGAGGAGACCGGAGTTTTCACTATGCCGTACTATATGATTTATTAGCCTTTGTACGTCCTGCGCATTCTCGGCTAGTACAACGATGTCGTCGGTATAACTGATGTCATTGACTATTTCCGCGTTGATCTTAACCCCAACATCGTTACGTATATCTTCCTAACTGTACTTTAACTAACCCCAACTTCGATGACTTCAAGTGTTTCGTTGACGATAACCTTTGAATATAAATGGAATAAAAGCGGTTATAACAAGCAGCCTTGTCTTATTCCTCTTTTAATCGCGACCGTTTCCGATGTTGTTCCTTCAATTTTCACGGCTGCGTCCCGCTGCCAGTAGAGATTGGTGTTCAGTCGGACTTCCTCTCTATCTATTTCGGTTATTCTGAGAATTTCTATGAGCTCTTGGCGTTGTTATGGTCTATAAAACAAGCGATTACATTGACATGAGTTAACTGTTTGAAGAATGACAAACCGTTTTCAAAAACTAACTTTATTTCTAATTATTACAACTGTACTGTAGCGTGGTTGTTCTCTGACTGACTTTAACATGATTTTACTGTTTGAGAAAGACAAGACATGATGATACTTGGAAATGGTGATCAGCGGTATTCCGTGGCTGCTGATACAGCGGAATCCATGGGGACTGTCACATAATTCATGCATGACTCTGCAACGTTGACTAAGAACGTTTATCGCGAATAGCTCCTCACGCGTGTTCGCGCTTCTTGTAAATTCTGGTATGGATTATTTTGAGGACATGGGACATCAGGCAATTCGAAGCGTGGGTTTTCTTTGGAAGGGTAGTAAATGTTGAGCACAGCCAGTCTATTGGGAGTCCCCGTACGGCAGATTGTATTGAACATTGAGATTAGCAGTTGCAATTCCTTTCCAGCCTGCTCGGCTATGAGTTCGGCATGAATATCGTCTGGACCGGTTGCTTTTCCGCCTCTCTGAGATTCTGTGGCATGGATTATTTCGCCCTTGGTAATGTCAGGACCCTGTTCGTCTATATTCTCATCCACTTCTGGTGGTGTACTTGGTTTACAGGCATCGAATAACTTTTCCTACATACTCTTTCCATCTTTGGAGTTTATTTTCCATTCCTAGAATATAGTTATTTTTGTTCGACGTTTCTTTTTGCGGTTTGTAATTTATTTCAATTTCATATGTAGATTGAATGTTTCATGTTTTTCTTGAAGCTTTTCATCTCTGCACATTCTCCTAATCCTTCTCTTCAGTTCAACGTATAGTGTTGAATTTGCCTTATGAGTTCTTCTCTCATTCCTGAGTTCCAAGATTTCAAGGGTCATCCATTCTTTTTTCATGTTAGCTTCAGGATATCCAATATCATTAACTTCTATTTGTGTTATAGCTTCTATTTCTCCTTTTTCCAGGTTTTCTCTATATCGGTATGTTCTTGATTTTGGATGTTTGACAATACACATCCGGTCTTGGAACTAATATGAGCGTGCAGACTTGGCTTCATCAGTACTCTGGTGTTAATTTTAGGAATCTGTTTTGGCTTACTGATCATGTTCTTGCGCATTCTTGTGCATTCTTCTTCTTCAAGGGCCTCATTCGAACCGCTTCAATCGAACCACTTCAAGCGCCTCATTGATAACACCTATCGGATTTATTTTTTTGTATTGAGATAATTTTTTTATTTTCCGCCAATATGTTCTTCCTTTGTCTTTTTCGATTTCTTGGCATATTTCAATCCATATGTGTTGTCAGTATTGAAATATCATAGCTTTAATGTTTCTGTTTAAGTTGTTAATTGTTCTTTTGATAGAGTCGTCCTGTGTAATTCGGTATTGTCTGTATAAATCTCTTTTATGTTTTATTTGTCTTAGTACAAACCTGGGTAGAGTATGCTGGTAAAAGGAATTTTTAATTTGTGGTGACAATTTTTTTATGTTATGTGAAAGGTGCTCTTGCCAATCTTCGATGGAGATAAGTCCGGGGTTTGCCTTTATGTAGTCCAGTGTGTGTGGTTTAACTTTATCCAAGTCGGTCTTGTTTAAGTTGAGTTTTTCGGAGCTGGGTTTTGCTGTGGGGATAGTAGGTACAGTTTGTTGTGAGTTGAAGTTAAAAGTCATTGCCAAATGGTCTGATCCGAGTTCGTTGGTCAATCTTACCGTGTCGATGTTGTTTGTAAGGTTTCTTGTATGTAGTAAAACGTCTGTTGTTGAGTCTTGGTTGTCAGGCATCAAAAATGTCGGTGGAGTGTGTCGTCTTATAAAATCTATGTTTTGTAAGAATCTGTTTAATTGTCTCTTTTTCATTTTGTTCATGTTTGGGTCTCCAATAATTATGGCATATTTGTATAGACTTGCTTTCGTTAGAATGGTTTGCTCTATGTCGGAGCGAGGGTAGATATACACTAAGAAAATGTGCACTTTGTCGTCAAGGTAAAGTAGAGTAAAATGAAGACTGTCGTTCAGAGAGTTGTTTAGGGAAGGAGGATTGGCCTTACCCAGTTGCACCGTTGGTTTATGTAGGACTGTCGCACCCCCTCTAGCATTGGCCGTGGTGTTGCCGTGTCAACAAATGGATTTCCAGTTTCTATAAGTAGGTGTTTGTCCCAGTTTTGTTTTGGTTTCTACAAACATGCAGAAGTCGGCGTCATTACGTTCTATATAATTGTACATCAAAAGTTTTTTGCTGTTAAGTCCGTTGACGTTCGCGTAAAGTCTGGGAACTGCTATTAGGGAGTAACATATCGATCATTAGTAGATATATATATGAGTGCCAAGAAAGACCGAGGCGTCAATGCTGAAATCAACAACAAATTGCTTTCTCATTTTTTTGAGTAGCTCTTCCCTGTTGGTGTTAGTGGTTTTGTTCAGTTGGTGTTTATAATTGTTAATTATATAGTCGTGGGTTGTGTAAATTACATATTTTATTACTCTCCCTATTATAGTGAAATAAATTGAGTCCAGGAAATATCTAGATTCAGAACAGGAACTGGCTAAGAACCAGAAACGATTCTATATTAATCACGATTTGGCTATGTAATGGGGTAATACTAGATCTTTTTTTCGGTATTTTTAATGGTTTTCTAGCTACATATTTACGTTACTAATAATTGTTGTGTATATTTTCCTGATTATACTTCAATTTATTTCAAAAAATTTTCCTGGGTTTCAGTCAATTTTATTGTTTATTATTTAAAATGTAAAGGTAGAAACATCTAGACATGTAAGTTAAATTTAGATCTCTAAACAATAGATTCTAGTCTTTTCACGAACATGTTTATCCCGACTCATCACCTGAGAACCAAGGTCCCAAATTGTACTTTTTAATATGTGTGTGATTTGTATTTTAATATGTTAATATTGTGAAAGTTTTTATTTTAATTAAATTGATAATAAATATAAAAATATATATTTTAGACAAACTGATGATGGTGGAGAAAGACACCGAAACATATTTGTAACATTTTAAATAATTTTTTTGTATATTCTTTTTCCTGACTGTACTTTAATTCATTCCAATGTATTCCTGGGTTTTCAGTCAATTTTATTGTCACTAATTATGGTGTTATGTGATGAGCCCTGCGTTTCGTCCCGGGTCTACCTATTGGACTCGTCAGTAAGGCTTAGGTAGACCCTGCCTTATACGCCAGACATCGGTTATACGCGTTCGGACGTTAATGAACCGAGCCGGTGTAGATCTTCTGCGGTGAGATGTTGGCAACCCGTGT
The DNA here is from genome assembly GCA_024550625.1 of Dendroctonus valens. Lineage (NCBI taxonomy): Eukaryota > Metazoa > Arthropoda > Insecta > Coleoptera > Curculionidae > Dendroctonus > Dendroctonus valens. The sequence continues at coordinate 1,389,191 of JAJTJO010000068.1, read as the reverse complement.
TGCCGATGCTGCCACTCGTTCCATTCTGCTTTTTTTTCCCAAGCATCTATATCTTTTTTTTGTATATTCTTTTTCCTGACTGTACTTTAATTCATTCCAATGTATTCCTGGGTTTTCAGTCAATTTTATTGTCACTAATTATGGTGTTATGTGATGAGCCCTGCGTTTCGTCCCGGGTCTACCTATTGGACTGAAAAATTGAAGTACAGTCAGGAAAATATACACAACAATTATTTAAAATGTCACAAATACGTTTCGGTGTCTTTATCCACCATCATCAGTTTGTCTAAAATATATATTTACAGCTATCATCAATTTAAATAGAAAACTTTCACCAAAATTCACATATTAAAATACAAATCACACACATTAAAAAGTACATCAAGAACATTGGTTTTCAAGTGATGAGTCAGGACAAACATGTCTGGGAAAAGACTAGAATCTATTGTTTAGAGATTTAAATTTAACTTACGTGTATAGTTGTTTTTACCTTCACATTTGACTGGTCACTGAAATTCCATATTTTACTCGATATCAAGCGAGCGAAACAAAAAAAAAACTGTTTATCTGTCGCCTTTTCTTTGCATTCTAGGAATTGCTTTGCAATTCCTCAATATCAGGTGTTTATATTTCATTTACTTGGTCCAATCAGTTCATGCATGCTATAAATGATTTGAAAACATATAAACCGGAAAAAAAGATCTTACTACAAATATTCAAACAAAACTAAATAAAATAATAAATTCATGGCATAAAAATAAATTCATAACGGATAATTTGAAACGAACACTGTCTTGCAACAACGGCCGAGCACCATATATATATGGCCTGCCAAAGCTTCACAAAGCAGCCCACCCATTGAGACCGATAGTTAGCAACATAAATGCCCCAACTTACCAATTGTCTAAATATCTGTCATCTGTGCTGAGTAATATATTGGGAAAGTCGCAATATCACGTTGGGACTCATGGAGTTTCTGTGAATTTATAAGAAAGCAGAAAATACCTGAGAACCATCGCATAATATCACTTGTTGTATCGTTATACACAAACATCCCGGTAGATTGCTCAATACAGTGCATAAGGGATAGATGGTCTGAAATAAGGAAGCACACATCATTACCCGAAAATGAATTTATTGGGGCGGTAGAGCTGTGCCTTAAGTCCACTTACTTCCAGTACGATGGCAATTTCTATTCACAAATATATGGAGTAGGTATGGGGTCTCCCATAGCTGCAACAATTGCAAACCTCGTGATGGAAAGTCTGGAAGAAAAACTAATACCTGATTTGAATTTTAAGTGTGGATTTTTTAAAAGATACGTAGATGACTGCATAATGTGCCTGCCAAACCAAAAAGTTCAATACACACTACATAAATTTAATGCATTCCATGAGACCATTAAATTCACCATTGAGGAAGACAAAAACAAATCAATAAACTTTTTCGATATGACGGTTAAATATGACGGTAATGGGGAAATAAAAACAAATTGTTACACAAAGGATGTATGGTCTGGTAGATACTTGAATTACCAATCATATGCACCTATACAATATAAAAAAAGTGTTTTAATAGTTCTTACTGATAGAGCGATTAAATTGGCACATTATGGATATAGAACAAAAAATCTTGCAAAAATAAAAAAGATACTAATAATGAACAACTATCCCAAAGCTTTCTTCGAACCAATAATAAAACAAAGAATTAATAAAATCTACAATTCAAATAAATGGAACAACATAAATAATATAAATAAGAAAAAAGAAGGTGAAATCAAGTATGTATCATTACCGTACATACCAGAAATCAACACAAAAATAAAAAGTGTTTTGAAACCACATAATATTACTATAGCGGAAAAAACTAAAAACAACTTGGTGAAAGAATGTTTTACAAAATTTAAATCTAGAAGCGATAAGTTGGACACACCTAACGTAATATACAAGATTGACTGTTTCAACGGTGACAACACATACATAGGACAAACAGGACAATATTAAAAAAAAAAGAATATACGAACATAAATATAGCTTAAGAAAGGTTAACGAAAATGGAACAGCATTAGCACAACATGCACAACAAAAGTTACATAGTTTTGATTTCGATAAGACAAAAATATTAATCAATGAAAACAACTATAATAAGAGAAGAATCCATGAAATGATACAGATTAAAAAACATCAGAATGCAATGAATTTTAGATCAGACACAGACAATCTTAGCTCTGTGTATCACAAACTAATTAAATGATCATGCATGAACTGATTGGACCAGGTAAGTGAAATATAAACACCTGATATTGAGGAATTGCAGAGCAATTTTCGTTCTCTCGCTCGATGTCGAATAAAATAGGGAATTCAATAACCAGTGAAATGTGAAGGTAGAAACAACTAGACACGTATGTTAAATTTAAATCTCTAAACAATAGATTCTAGTCTTTTCCCAGACAGGTTTGTCCTGACTCATCACTTGAAAACCAATGTTCTTAATATACTTTTTAATATGTGTGTGATTTGTATTTTAATATGTGAATTTTGGTGAAAGTTTTTTATTTAAATTGATGATAACTGTAATAATATATTTTAGACAAACTGATGATGGTGGAGAAAGAGACCGAAACGTATTTGTGACATTTTAAATAATAAACAATAAAATTGACTGATACCCAGGAAAAAATTTTGAAATAAGTTACTAATAATCCAAACTTAATCTTGGTCTAAAAATACCTAGTTTTACAAGCTCCTTTTTATTACTAGGAAAAGGTTGGAATAAAACGTTTCATTATTCGAATAAAACACATAGTTTTCCACAAAAAATGGATTTAACTAGTTCAAATATTTTTAGTCTCTTTTTTCACTTTTTTACAACGTTGCTGAATGTACCAGATCTGCTTACAGGAGGCTCCACCTATTTAAAGAGAAATATGCAGCGGACGCAATATTCGCGGATTTATTAGCATTTACCAAATATGAAAAGCTACTAGGAATTTGTAAATATTTCAAACTATTTAAATCTCCGTGTCCGACATGACTTCAATATTTTCAATTACACGCACCAAGGTTGAACAGCAGTGGGTCTCATATGATCGAAACACATAAACAGTTGAGAGTATTTATACCAATCGATATACACAAATCAGCATGTTGATTATGATATTTGCCATGTGATGCATCAAGTGGGATTACGGTTTAATATTTTTGCTGCCTCAATTTTTAATTTGTTGCTTATCAGAGTTGAGAGTGTGTTTGATGTGGGACACAAATTGTGAAATCCCTAATTGCGACTTCAATTTTCAGTGCCAGGTATTTCCAGAGTTGATTAGAATCGAGTGTGTTTAGTATATTTGCTCAATATCAGTTCCCATAAAACTTAATATATTTTAACAGATTTACAACTTTATTTTGTGTATATTACTTATATTGCATATGGATTTTTAAAAATATATTTTTTGGTGAAACAGGCTGCATACTTAAAATCAGACCAAGCGTTAACAAGTTTCCTAAGAAAATTGTGATGTTACTGGTGCTAGATTTTCCACATGTTGATTTTTACAGGTTGTAATAAAAGTCATAGTATTCTCATCTCATAGCAGTAGTAGTAAACATCTTTATTTCTAAGAAAAGGCTATCGAGCTATCGGTCCTTCTGCCCTTGTCTAGTACATGCACTCTTAATCTAAATAAACAAATAAAGGTAAAATTTATCTTATTCTAGGTTAACAATTTTATAATTCTAATTGTGAATAACAGAAATCTTAATTGTCCAGTAGTTGGTTACGATTGTAAGCGTTCGAGCAGCGTTGATGTAGGGAAACGGAAGCGGGATTTTCTGGTTGGTCTTGTAAGACAAAGGGGATTCAGTATGGTCCAGTTGTAGGGGTTGTTTGTCCATTTTGTCTGTAGATGTATGAGTCTTTCCGAAATCTTTGTCATATTTGTGCGTTCGTATAGTAGTTGGGTGGAAGGGTAGTATCGTTTCGTATATTTTCCTGACTGTACTTCAATTCACTCCAATACATTCCTGGGTTTCAGTCAATTTTATTGTTTATTATTTAAAATGTTACAAATACGTTTCGGTGTCTTTCTCCACCATCATCAGTTTGTGCATATAGTTGTTTCTACCTTAACATTTAACTGGTCACTTAGGAAGGTCACTTAGTAGGCACACCAAGTGACCAGTTAAATGTTAAGGTAGAAACAACTATACGCACAAACTGATGATGGTGGAGAAAGACACCGAAACGTATTTGTAACATTTTAAATAATAAACAATAAAATTGACTGAAACCCAGGAATGTATTGGAGTGAATTAGTCTTAGTGCAATTTGTTCTGTTGTTTGTATATAACGTTTTGTCCTTTCTGTTCCGTTGGTCATGAGTATATGTACAGGGTGGGCCACTAAGAGAAGTGGTTGGCCGTATCTCACAAACTATCAGTCGTATCGATTTCGGGTAAAAAAATATATGAGTAAAGTGACCAAGACAAATTGCTGGAAATTACTTACAAGTTCGCAAAATGGCCGCTAGAGGACGAAATTGCACCAGTAAATTTTAAATACTGATTTTAAGCGGTTTAGGACAGGCTAAGGTAGATTGGAAATACTTTCATTCTGTTCTTGACAGAACTTCACTTATTTTTTGTGGGAGTGTTATTGTTCTAGCCAGTCAAATAAAGTGGTGAGGGAAAGTCAAATATTGGTTCAAAACGTTATGGATAGGTCTGTATTGGCTTAACAAAATTCAAAATTTTAATTGTAGTTAAAAAGCTCTTTATTTACTTTAACTCATGCTATAAAATAGTCGCCCTCTTTGGCCGCGAGAGTGCGCCTTATCAACGGTCGTCAAACTTTGTCGTTTTCCTTCAATTTTTTAAATGTAATGATATATAATATTTTAGCTGCTTAGAAAGAGAACGACAAACGAAACAAAATAGTGCAAACCACATATCGATAAATTTTTCGCAAACGAAAATATAGCTAATTTTATAGCGAATACAGTTTATACCGTTTTAAACTCATTCCAATATATTCCTGGGTTTTTCAGTCAATTTTATTGTCACTAATTATGGTGTTATGTGATGAGCCCTGCGTTTCGTCCCGGGTCTACCTATTGGACTCGTCAGTAAGGCTTTAGGTAGACCCTGCCTTATACGCCAGACATCGGTTCTACGTGTTCGGACGTAAATGAACCGAGCCGGTATAGATCTTCTGCGGTGAGATATTGGCAACCCGTGTTGCCGATTAGCATTAGATTGAAAACCACTCGTTCCATTCTGCTTTTTTTCTCCCAAGCATCTATATCTTTTTCGTATATTTCTTTTTTAAAAAGAAATATACGAAAAAGATACCGTTTTAACGTCAGGTATTCGTAATAATAAATGCATTTGTTTGACAATCTTCAGCAGGAAGTTGATCATCAAGGTCGATTTAGTGTCAATGTCTGATGCGGCATAATTATCCATTTATATTTGAACAGAAGCTAAATGGAAATATTTATTTAGACTTACAAAACTAACCACCATTACTTTTAGAAGACATACCGTTGCGAAAGCGAGTAGACATGTTTTTTCAACAAGACGGGGCCCTGCTTTTTTCTCCGTAAATGTCCGTCAATTTTTAGACAACGCGTATCGCGATAGATAGATGGGACGAGGCAGTTTATTCCCGTGGCTAGCTAGGTCACCCGATCTTAGGTGTATTGATTTTTATTTGTGGGGGAGAATAAAAGGGATTGTTTACCAAACCAGACCAACTTCCAAACAGGACCTAATAACGAAATTAAGGGTGCATTTCATCACATTCTTGTTGCAGAAGTAGAGAGTGCTGTTTTATCTACGAGAAACAGGCTTGAGCAATGCATTGCTTGAAATGACGGAAAACATTTTGAGCATCTAAGCAGGTTTTAATCCCAAGGGTGTATTTCATCCGCAGTAATACTCATAATGCGTGAAATATAGCAATAGGTTCTTATCAGGATCAATAATTGCCATGTATTATTATAATATCATTCTTATTGTCAAATTGTTTATATCTTCGGTTGTAACAAATATATCGGGGTGCGGTTTTCACTATTTTGATTCATTTTTTATCCTCTTTCTAAGCAGCTAAAATATTATATATTATTCCATTTTAAAAATTTAAGAAAAACGAAAAAGTTTGACGAGCTTTTATAACGAGCCCTCTGGCGGCCAAAGTGGCAAACATATATTTTACAACAGGTGTTAAGGCAAATAAAGAGCTTTTCAACTGAAATTTAAGCGTTGAATTTTGTTAAGCAAACACGGAACTATTAATAACTTTTTTAACCATTATTTGGCCTTCCCCCACCACTTTATTTGACTGACTAGAAGAATGTGACTCCAACAAAAAATAAGTTAAATTCTCTCAGGAATAGGACTAAAGTATTTTCAACATACCTTGGCTTATCTGAAACCTCAATAAATCCGTATTTAAAATTTACTGTTGCAATTTCGCCCTCTAGCGGCCATTTTGCGAACTTGAAAGTCATTTCCAGCAATTTCCCGTGGTCTCTTTATATATATTATTTTTTACCTGAAATCGATACGACTAATGGTTTGTGAGATACGGCCGAGCACTCTTAGTGGCCCACCCTGTACATAGTCCAAGAGGGATCTGCAGATCGCTTTGTATATTTTTGTCGCGGTATTTGTACTAATTCCTTTGTCTTTGTATGTTAGTGAGCGAAAGTGTTTTGTTCTTTTCATCGTTTCTGTCCTGATGTTTCGTATGTGTTTAGTAAATTTAAGTCTCTGGTCAAATGTAATTCCAAGGTATTTTACGTCGTTTTTTGGCTGTGTCGTTTGGCCGTCTGCAGTTATCGTAGGGGAGTCAGCGTTGAGTCTGTGGTTTGTGAGCAGAAGTTGGTTTTTTGAAGCGTTTGGTGTCAGTCTCCATTTATAAAACTATGTCATTGTGTTGTTTGTTAGTGTTTGGAGTCTTTGAGCTGCTCTCTCAGTAGTTTTGTCATGCCCAATAAGTGCCGTGTCGTCTGCGTATTGTAATATGTATGCCGATCTGTCGATTTGATTTTTGTCTGGTAAGTTGTAATTGTATATGTCATGGCAACATGGTATATATTGTAGAGAAACGGTGAGTGCGGGGAGCCTTGAGGGAGTCCTTGTTCAGGGGAAAAAGAAAATGACAGTGTTTTGTCAATTCGTACTTGTAGTTGTCTGTTTTCTAGTAAGTTCTTTATGGTGTGTAGTAGATATGTTGGTATGTGGAGTTTGTATAGTTTGTGTAGTAAGCCTCTATGCCAGACACTATCAAAAGCTTTGTTAATGTCCATAAAGGCAAGCTGTCTTTCTGTCAGTTTGGTGGATTGTTTGTATATTGTTGGCCAAAATAAAGAGCGGATGAATAGTCAAGTGATGTTGTTTGAAACCAAATTGGTAGGTAGGTATATATTTTTCGATCAGTTTTTCAAGTCGCTGTTTTATTATGTACTCAAAAACCTTGCTAAGTACTGGAAGTAATGTAATATATTATTGAATGATATTATAATAATTATAATATATAATTAAAATAACCCTTAGCATTAAGTGCCGACCCTTGAACAACATTAACTTTAGGTTCGTATAATGAAATATCAACAGATTGAACAGTTGCTCTAGTGTGCTAATAATGAAAAATTATGGGTCTGTTAGCAGCTGTATTTTTAAGTTAATTACGTCTGAGTTTCTGTTACATTTAAGGGTTATTAATCTGTGTAATTAATGTATTATTAATCTATTTTAGGCATATAAATGCGGTTGCTCTAGCTAGCCGAGTCAGTCATCTGGTCACCACGAAAGAGCAATCAGAAGTTAACTTTTTTTGTTGACAGTCAACTTTGTTGTATTTAAATATATTTTTTTTAACAAAGTTCTCGGCCATTTATTGTTAATTCACTGTTCTGCACATATCAAATGCAACTAGACTTTGTTCGAAAAGTGCTAAAATTATTTTAAAATAGCAATTCAATAAAGTATGATTTTACGTTCACCTACTTATGAACTTTTTCACTTTATATGCCAATTATTCTTTGGAAGTTCCCATGAATCCCATGGAAGATTATCCAATTTTAGTTCAATTTTTGTTCTAAATTGACATTTGAATAAAGTTATATCACGAGATTTTCAAAATTTAACGGGTTAAAAAAAATTGTTGGGACTAAATTATTCGTAATTATATTAATAATTAAATTATTAATTATTAATATAATTAATAATTAAATTAAAAATTAAATATTATTATTAATATTTAAAATTGTCGAACATATATGCCTAAAAACAAAATGTCGCAAAAATAATTTACCTTTGTACATTTTACATGATAAAATGTAACGGACGAGCGATATATGATGGAAAATTACATTTTAACAAAGGTATTTCAAATATACGCAGACAGCACATTACGTTTTTACGTACAGTACATGTTAATACGTGCTAAGTACCTAACGAAAACCAATATTATACGACATCTGCTCGTATGTACTTAGTGCGTACATTTTACGTAGAGCAGTACATGTTTATACGGATGTAATAAGTACGTACAGCTTAGGTACCTGGGCAAACTGTATATTCTAGAAGTCTATCGGCAAAAGAGTGAGATAGTCTATCGCCAAAAGAGTTGATTTGGGTTTCACACAACCAACTGGCTTGCCAAGTTTACTGATTTTTCAGTACTTATACTAATTTCAATTCACTTCAAGATATTCCTGGGTTTCAGTCAATTTTATTGTTTATTATTTAAAATGTTACAAATACGTTTCGGTGTCTTTCTCCACCATCATCAGTTTGTCTAAAATATATATTTACAGTTATCATTAATTTAAATAAAAACTTTCACCAAAATTCACATATTAAAATACAAATCACACACATACTAAAAAGTACATTAAGAACATTGGTTTTCAGGTGATGAGTCAGGACAAACATGTCTGGGAAAGGACTAGAATCTATTGTTTAGAGATTTAAATTTAACTTACGTGTCTAGTTGTTTCTACCTTCACATTTGACTGGTTATTGAATTCCCTATTTTATTCGACATCGAGCGAGAGAACGAAAAAACTGTTTATAATTCGCCCTTTCTTTGCATTCTTGGAATTGCTCTGCAATTCCTCAATATTAGTTGTTTATATTTCACTTACCTGGTCCAATCAGTTCATGCATGCGATCATTTAATTAGTGTGTGATACACAGAGCTAAGATTGTCTGTGTCTGATCTAAAATTCATTTCATTCTGATGTTTTTTAATCTGTCTTTTCATGGATTCTTCTCTTATTATAGTTGTTTTCATTGATTAATATTTTTGTCTTATCGAAATCAAAACTATGTAACTTTTGTTGTGCATGTTGTGCTAATGCTGTTCCATTTTCGTTAACCTTTCTTAAGCTATATTTATGTTCGTATATTCTTTTTTTTTAATATTGTCCTGTTTGTCCTATGTATGTGTTGTCACAGTTCAAACAGTCAATCTTGTATATTACGTTAGGTGTTTCCAACTTATCGCTTCTAGGTTTAAATTTTGTAAAACATTCTTTTACCAAGTTGTTTTTAGTTTTTTCCGCTATAGTAATATTATGTGGTTTCAAAACACTTTTTATTTTTGTGTTGATTTCTGGTATGTACGGTAATGATACATACTTGATTTCACCTTCTTTTTTCTTATTTATATTATTTATGTTGTTCCATTTATTTGAATTGTAGATTTTATTAATTCTTTGTTTTATTATTGGTTCGAAGAAAGCTTTGGGATAGTTGTTCATTATTAGTATCTTTTTTATTTTTGCAAGATTTTTTGTTCTATATCCATAATGTGCCAATTTAATCGCTCTATCAGTAAGAACTATTAAAACACTTTTTTTATATTGTATAGGTGCATATGATTGGTAATTCAAGTATCTACCAGACCATACATCCTTTGTGTAACAATTTGTTTTTATTTCCCCATTACCGTCATATTTAACCGTCATATCGAAAAAGTTTATTGATTTGTTTTTGTCTTCCTCAATGGTGAATTTAATGGTCTCATGGAATGCATTAAATTTATGTAGTGTGTATTGAACTTTTTGGTTTGGCAGGCACATTATGCAGTCATCTACGTATCTTTTAAAAAATCCACACTTAAAATTCAAATCAGGTATTAGTTTTTCTTCCAGACTTTCCATCACGAGGTTTGCAATTGTTGCAGCTATGGGAGACCCCATACCTACTCCATATATTTGTGAATAGAAATTGCCATCGTACTGCAAGTAAGTGGACTTAAGGCACAGCTCTACCGCCCCAATAAATTCATTTTCGGATAATGATGTGTGCTTCCTTATTTCAGACCATCTATCCCTTATGCACTGTATTGAGCAATCTACCGGGATGTTTGTGTATAGCGATACCACATCAAGTGATATTATGCGATGGTTCTCAGGTATTTCCTGCTTTCTTATAAATTCACAGAAACTCCATGAGTCCCTAACGTGATATTGCGACTTTCCCAATGTATTACTCAGCACAGATGACAGATATTTAGACAATTGGAAAGTTGGGGCATTTATGTTGCTAACTATCGGTCTCAATGGGTGGCCTGCTTTGTGAAGCTTTGGCAGGCCATATATATATGGTGCTCGGCCGTTGTTGCAAGACAGTGTTCGTTTCAAATTATCCGTTATGAATTTATTTTTATGCCATGAATTTATTATTTTATTTAGTTTTGTTTGAATATTTGTAGTAAGATCTTTTTTTCCGGTTTATATGTTTTCAAATCATTTATTAAGGTTAGCATTTTTGTTTTATATTCATTTTTCATCATAACAACTGTCTTGCTACATTTATCAGCCGTTAGCATACAGATGTTTGTGTTTTCATTTAAAAAATTTTGGTTTCACATATAAGCCCATTGATATCATTGGGCACACCTTTGTTCGACGTTCCACTCTTGAAAGTTGTTAATCTATTACACCACTTACTTCTTATTTCGTTTTTTTTATCGCTAATCATGCATGAACTGAATGAACCAGGTAAGTGAAAAGTAAACAGCTGATATTGAAGAATTGCAGAGCAATTCCAAGAATGCAAAGAAAAGGCGAAGTATAAACAGGTTTTTTTCGTTCCCTCGCACGATATCGAATAAAATAGGGATTTCAATGTCCAATCAAATGTGAAGGTAGAAACATCTAGACATGTAAGTAAAATTTAGATCTCTAAACAATAGATTCTAGTCTTTTCCCGAACATGTTTATCCCGATTCATCACCTGAAAACCAATATCCCTAATTGTACTGTTTAATATGTGTGTGATTTGTATTTTAATATTTGAATTTTGGTGAAAGTTTTTTATTTAAATTGATGATAACTGTAAATGTATATTTTAGACAAACTGATGATGGTGGAGAAAGACACCGAAACGTATTTGTAACACTTTAAATAATAAACAATAAAATTGACTGAAACCCAGGAATACATTGGGTAGAAACAACGAGACACGTATGTTAAATTTAAACTCTAAACAATAGATTCTAGTCTTTTCCCAGACATGTTTGTCCTGACTTTTTCGAAATGACGGTTAAATATGACGGTAATGGGGAAATAAAAACAAATTGGTACACAGAGGATGTATGGTCTGGTAGATACTTGAATTACCAATCATATGCACCTATACAATATAAAAAAAGTGTTGTAATAGTTCTTACTGATAGAGCGATTAAATTGGCACATTATGGATATAGAACAAAAAATCTTGCAAAAATAAAAAAGATACTAATAATGAACAACTATCCCAAAGCTTTCTTCGAACCAATAATAAAACAAAGAATTAATAAAATCTACAATTCAAATAAATGGAACAACATAAATAATATAAATAAGAAAAAAGAAGGTGAAATCAAGTATGTATCATTACCGTACATACCAGAAATCAACACAAAAATAAAAAGTGTTTTGAAACCACATAATATTACTATAGCGGAAAAAACTAAAAACAACTTGGTAAAAGAATGTTTTACAAAATTTAAACCTAGAAGCGATAAGTTGGAAACACCTAACGTAATATACAAGATTGACTGTTTGAACTGTGACAACACATACATAGGACAAACAGGACAATATTAATAAAAAAAAGAATATACGAACATAAATATAGCTTAAGAAAGGTTAACGAAAATGGAACAGCATTAGCACAACATGCACAACAAAAGTTACATAGTTTTGATTTCGATAAGACAAAAATATTAATCAATGAAAACAACTATAATAAGAGAAGAATCCATGAAAAGACAGATTAAAAAACATCAGAATGAAATGAATTTTAGATCAGACACAGACAATCTTAGCTCTGTGTATCACACACTAATTAAATGATCGCATGCATGAACTGATTGGACCAGGTAAGTGAAATATAAACAACTAATATTGAGGAATTGCAGAGCAATTCCAAGAATGCAAAGAAAAGGCGAATTATAAACAGTTTTTTCGTTCTCCTCGCTCGATGTCGAATAAAATAGGGAATTCAATAACCAGTCAAATGTGAAGGTAGAAGCAACTAGACACGTAAGTTAAATTTAAATCTCTAAACAATAGATTCTAGTCCTTTCCCAGACATGTTTGTCCTGACTCATCACCTGAAAACCAATGTTCTGGATGTACTTTTTAATATGTATGTAATTGTATTTTAATATGTGAAATTTGGTGAGAGTTTTTTAATTGAATTAATGATGACTGTAAATATATATTTTAGACAAACTGATGATGGTGGAGAAAGACATCGAAACGTATTTGTAACATTTTAAATAATAAACAATAAAATTGACTGAAACCCAGGAATATTTTGAAGTGAATTAAAGTACAGTCAGGAAAATATACGCAACTAATTTCAATTGTATTTGTAAATGTATATAACATATACAGCTTTGAAAAAATGTGTTAAAATAAGATCCTTGAGCGATTAAATTATCGTTTTTTTTTACATAAAAACAGAATAAACGAAATAATATAGTAATTCTAAATAAACTTTCAATTACTGTAAACGAATAAAATCGAACTGACAGCAATAATAATCTGAAATAAGGTTATCATACATCATTATCTTCGATCCAGATTTAGCAGGTGCCGCAAAAATTTTTCACTCAGCTCCAGCTCATTTTCAACTTTTCTTTCAGATTAAGTATTCCCATATTTAGAGTAGAGTTCCCGCCCAAACACCCTGAGTGTGGACGACATGTAAAAATAAATAAATGCTGTAAAAAATAAAATCGTGTCATATTTATTTAGAACTCAATAAGCAAGTAATTATGATTACGTATTATACCGGGTGCTTTTTTTTATCTTAAAGCACTTAAATATATCGAAAACAATTGATCCAATAAAGAAATGTAAGGATCACTTGTTTTCGATATATTTAAGTTTATTCCAATGTATTCCTGGGTTTCAGTCAATTTTTCACAATTATGGTGTTATGTGATGGAGTCCTGCGTTTTCATCCCGTAATTTCATCCCAGCCATCAGGCCTGCTAGAAGGCTGACAGACATCAAAGAACGTAGGAAAGCGTTATAGGGCAGGGTCTATCTAAGCCCTACTGACGAGTCCAATAGATAGACCCGGGATGAAAACGCAGGACTCCATCACATAACACCATAATTGTGAAAAATTGACTGAAACCCAGGAATACATTGGAATAAATTAAAAATACAGTCAGGAAAAAAATCAATATAGATATATTTAAGTTTTTCAGAAACCCACTCGGTATATATGTATGTACGGAAGGCGTACAATGTACGTAGTATATATATCACTGAATGTACGTATCTTACTGTAGGGACAATGTACGTGCTATGTACATGTGTTTGTACGTACGAGAGATGCGTTTTTCATTGGACATTTTACGTACTATGTACGTAACATACCCTATTGGGTCCGTGTACGTTACGTACATTTCGTATAGGATGTACGTACTTAAAACGTACTAAGTACGTATCTGTGCTGATTGGGAAGGACTGTGAAGATAGTTACGATTAAATAATTAAGATGAAGGTAAATTACCTAAATGGAAATGGTAAACGTTAAAGAGAATAATTTATTGCATATATGTGTTTAAATACCGCTAATATAGAAATGAAGGTAATCAAAAAGAATAGGTGTTTAATCGCTGTTAAATTTTAGCAGAGGAGCTGCAGAGTGTTCAATCAGTACAAAACGGTCATTGATTGCATTTGAAATGATCTCTGATACTAAATTGGCTGTTAGTATAATGAAGGAAATTATCAGAGATATTGTAGAATGAAGTAAAACACATTTTTTGCAGCACATTCTTTGGAATAGGTACGTAAAGTGAAAGCAATTATTTTATAATTTAAATTCACCTTCATAGTTTTCGCTACGTTACGTCCTATTCCAATTTAGCTCAACTAATTTATTAAACGGCATAATAACAATGTTAAAAAATACATGTCGATCAACGCAGTTTATTAGTGCGATTTGAATTAAATTTAATACTGCAATCCGAAACGAAACGGTTCAAGAATAGAGTTCGTACTAACATTAAAAACAGGTCAATTTATTTGTGGAGGAGGAAACATTTCAATCTTAGCTGCACACGCATTGAGCAGGGTGCTTTCACCCCTAAAATCTTAAATAGGAAGTGGGGTTGAGTGACTTCTTGTTAAAAAGGCCTCTCAATTTGGTTTTAAATTATGCCTCCTTTGTAACATGAGATATAAGTTTGACCTTTTTGAAATCTAAACTTTTCCGTTTTATTTACAAAGACACTTTAGTTTAATAAATGTTCATTAACTGCTGTCCATTAACTTCCATGCATGCAACAAGTTCTCGTCAAATCGATTTTTCAAATTACTCAGCATTTCTGGGGTTATAAAGTGACACTCGTTAATAATCCGCTGGCGTAAATAGCTGGTAGGCTAGTTGGTTGAGTAGAATAGATTTAAGATTAGATTTAAGGTGCCCTCACAAGAATAAATCTACCGGATTTTTATAGCCATTCGATAGCACCCCTTCTACCAATCCACCAACGTGGAAATGTGTGGTCTAATTACTCTCGCACCTGCTGTGCATACGAAGTACGTACATTGGTACCTATTTTGCACGAAGGAGTGTTGAAATGTCAAGTATAATTTTCCTAAAGTAAACAGCCTTGCCGTTGATGAATATTTTTCCGAGGCGACTTGAATTGAAGTAATTGAGAATCCATTTTAAAGTTAGCATCTTTTAAAAATTATTCACTTTAGCTTTCAAATATGGTTAATTAGAACTAGATATGCGTATACAAATATCAATATCACTTACAGCGTCGACTGTAACTATATTTTTTGATTGCTTGTTGTGTGGTATATCTTCGTTGTTTTGACAACATCGAAAGCGGGTAATTCCCAATGCAACTTGTAGGTTGAAGTTTGGGTTTGGAAAACCGTTACCGCGAGGTTTATTTCGAAATTGAATGTACATAGTTCTTATGTCAGTTCTTTTTAGTACCCTAACATATTTAGGAAGATTTTGCGCACGCACTTAAAATTACGTAAGCAGTGCACAAACATTTTACGTACGCACTGTACGTCTACTGGACGTACAATTGTTTGCAAAATGTGGTTCTTTGAGTACGAACATGGTTCCTTCCAAAGACGGACTTGTGCTTATTTGGACGGTCGCCGAAAATACCGGCTCACACGTTCAACTTTTAAAGGTGTTGCGTGTGTGTTTCGTGAAAAATTCTCGGATTTTCGTCAGCTCGGTATCGACAGTTGCAGCGGTTCACAATTCCATTGACAAATAAAGAGCACTGATCGGAAAATCAAACTTTAAATAGAAAATGTGGGTCTTGATTTGCTTGGTCGCTAATATCTTTGCAGACTTGCAGTTGCCTGTCGAAGTCATCCTCGATCAACTCTTGTAGTAAATTAATTTTAAGAGATTGCTATTTATGTTTTTTTTTATATTCTTCGTACGCTAGTTCGCTGAACATTTGATACCTCACTCAACTTCCTCGAACTTAACGTTGGATCTTGAGTTATGTGACCTATAACAGCTACTTATAACCAATGGTTCATTTACTACTGGATTTAGATCACGTTTTTAGTTAAGTATCGAACCAGTTTGGGTAAATTTTCGCACTGGTTGGAGGACATACTTTCGATTGACACGTTTGACTGTATGTCGTTAGTTGAAAATATCAGCCGATCCAGATATCGATGTTACCGAGGAAATAAAATGCTCGGGGCTGACCAAAACTAGCAATTGGACAACTGCGGCTGACTATTGACATGGCTGTAAAATCAAACAGCAGAGGTGTGGATTAAATATTATCAAATAAGGGCAAAGTTACAGCGCATGGAAAGCAACGGAAAACTACCATGCATTTTATTCCTAGTACAATAATAATTTAAATAAATGGTCAGTAACTGCTACGAATCTCCGGGTCAGTCACAAAGACATGTACATCGAACGTGAGAACACTATAATAGGCAGGAATTTCACAAAACGCAATTCAAGAAATGAAACGGATGAATATAAAAGACATGGGCATAAGTGAAATGAGGTGGTCAGGAACAGGACAATGTTTCATGGCCGAAAATCAAATCTACGATTCGGGACAACTACAAATGAACACCAGTAGTAGCATTATTGCAGATTAATACAAGTCCCGCACCAACCAATATCATTCAGATCTATGATTCTACAGTACATAAAAGTGAGGAAGAAATAGAAAACTTCTATGAGGAACTGTTGAATACATATAAAATACACATCAAAATCACAAATGAAAGCATCACATGACAATAATAATGGGCGATTTGAACGCGAAGATTGGTTAAGGCCAAATAGCAGAATATGTCGGGCCTTATGGATTAGGAGGGAGGAATGAACGTGGAGATCGATTGAATATATTTACTACTCAAAAACAACTGACAATACTTACTAAATTCTATAAACTACCGCCAGGAAGGCGTCTTTACACGTGGAAAGCGCGAAGTGATTCCGAAAACCACGTGCTTTGAACTCATATTGAATATATCTTGGTGAACAGGAGATACCAAAATTCCTGTGTTTCTGTCAAGACTTTGTAGGGTGCGGACATAATGGCTGACCTCGGTAACAAGAAATATGAAATAAGAAAACTGAAAAATCCAGATATACAATCTCAAGTGAGACAAGAACTGACAAAGCAAATACAAGTGAGTGTCGTCAATGACGAAATAGACCTGGAGATTAGGAGACTGAATGACATTGTTGAAATCTCTGGTGAGAAACATCTGAACCCAGACAAAAACGTCAAGAGAAAATCGTGGATGTCGGGCGAGATTATACTGTTGACGGAGAAAAGAAGGCTGTTGAAAAATAGAAGTACGGCTGTATACTTACATGTACATAAAATGATACAAAGAAAGATAAAGGAAGCTAATAACACAAAGCTGCAAGTAGACCACAAAGAAATAGAAGCCTTGCAACAGAAGCACGATAGTTTTAATGTACACAAGAGAGTTAAAGGTGCAACGGTTTTCTTTAGGCAAAGGACGGTAAACTGAATAGTAAACACGTTAAATAAAGTTATTATTGAAAAACAAGACACGATAGATGTATGGAAAAACTACATTGAACAACTCTTTAAGGACACTCGCCCACAATTCCTACCGATGATAATTAAGTCAGGCCCTCCGCATATTTAATCGCATTTATGAAACAGGGAACATTCCACAGGAATGGTTAAAATGAGAATGCATAACATTACCAAAGAAACCAGGAGCAAGGAGATGCAAATATTTCAGAACGATTAGTCTCATAAGTCATCTGCTAAGATAATTATTTTACATCATACAGCGAAGGATCTATAAGATATGTGAAGAGCACGTGTCAGAAACACAGTTCGGGTTTCGAGATGCGGTGGGCACATGAGAAGCGGTATTTAATATCCAAGTCTTAATTCAGAAATTTCGAGATGTTAACTGTGATGCGGTCATGGGTAACACTGGTCTGGTTGAATGGCACTTTCACAGCCCTTATAACTGTAACTGAAAAGGGGTAAACTGAGATGATGTCCTACGTTTTACGGTTTGGTTTTAGATGGCACCACCATGCCGTGTTGCAGAATACATACCTTTTCTTTTATTAGCATGATATATTTATCAGGCTTAGTAAATGTAATAATCAGAAAACAATTATTGTATAAATGGCTATCACTCCAAACATTGAAAGTTTCCCGCTTCGAACATAGGTGGCGACAAAAACTTGGTTTCAAAATCTAGCTTGTCATTTACGGATTGTGTGCTGATGTGTACGGATGCGCTCTGAAAGTGCCGTTCAGCTCAGTGTTACCCATCACTACTGTGATGTGTATGCCAGTTTTGTCGAGTATAGTAAGGCATTTGATGGAGTGCAACGCCATAAATTTATGGAGATACTAAAACAGGTGAGGATTGATGACCAATACTGGAGGATAATGGCACATATATACTAGCTTGCGTACGCGTAGATGGAGACAGATCTGAAGCAATAAAGATATTGCGGGGAGTAAGACAGGGGTGCGTTCTGTCACCGTCATTGTTCAATATCTACTCCAAACATATAGTTAATAAAGCCCTAGCTAACAATAACGCAGGAATACGCTATAATGTCTAAGTAACTTAAGGTATGTAGACGACACAATATTCATCGCACTTAATCTAGAAGACCTACAAGAGATTATGGCCAGAGTGATAGAGGTAAGAGGAGTACGGGCTCGATATAAACCTAAATAAAATCAAATATATGGTGATCAGCAAAAATAAGTTAAGTGGTACATGGATTTAGAGAGCCTTCAATTCGCGTTTCAGTGGCATGACCCTCCCCTGCCTCTTCCTCGCTACGCCCATGGGTAGCACCGTTTCAAACTTTATTTGAACATAATTATTTGTAAATAACACTTCGATGGTGCTTCGAGTACCTCGTTAATTTGCGCTCATTCAATGTCTTATCGCTGAAATTCAGCAAAAGTCTTTAAATTCTAGCAAGAAATTCTAAAAATACGTTGTCTTGGGCTGTTCAGTGATAACATTTATTAAGTGCAGAAAGAGTGGGAATGGTTTATTCTCTTCAAGAAAAAACTGAAATTATTTTCATTTATGGAGAATCAGAAAGAGAAAGAGAGTCAGAAAGTGCGCACGAAAGGTGGCATTGGTTTTCAGTGAAAGAAATCGGAATCCTGAAATAAGTCACAGAGATGCGCTGGATTTGGTAAAAAAGTTCTCCGAAACTGGTTCGGTGAGTAATAGAAAAAGAAACAACCCACTAATGATGAATGAAGGACCTCAAAATGACGTTTTGGGATTATTTGCTGCAGAGCCCACCAAGTCTTTGCGGACAGTAGCAGAACAGATAGGAATATCACACGAGACGGTAAGAAAAGCACTGAAAATGCATTAACTCCATCCATACAATATGCAGATACTTCAAGAACTTTATGACGATGATTTTGATAGAAGAATAGAGTTCTGTGAATTCATGACTCGTCAAGACAACGTCATCTTCAATATTCTGCCGATATCTGTTTCAGCGATAAATGTTCACTTTTTCTAATTGGAAATGTCAACAAACAATATTGTCGAGATTGGAGTGACAAAAACCCTCGTATTTTTCGAGAGAGACATACACAATACCCTCAAAAAGTTAATGTTTGGGCTGGTATTCTTGAAAATGTCATTATTGATCCTTTATTTATTGAAGAGAATTTGACAGGTGATCTGTACGTTAAGATGATTGACGAGACTATCGATCCTCTTATCAAGCATGAGCTAGAAACTCAAATTGATGCTACAAGGTAATTCAGTTTTACAGGAGAGTGGTTAACATTCCAGCAGGACGGTGCTTCACCTCATGATATTCTTCCAGTCCGACAGTGGTTAAACGAGTATTCCGTACCTAGACGTACGTAGACTAGTAAACGTATATTCCTGAATAGATGGATTGGCAGAAGGGGACCAATTGAATGGCCTCCAAGATCACCTGATTCAAGACCCTTAGACTGCTTTCTTTGGGGACATCTAAAGTCCATTGTTTATGAGACACAACCTGCTGATATTGATGATCTTAAAAGGCGAATCGCAGCAGAATACCGGTAAATTCCCGGTGAAGTTTTCCGAAATATTAGGGAGGAGTTCGAAAACAGACTTTATTATTGTTTACAGGAAAATGCACAACATTTTGAACAACTGATAAGATAGTGCGTTAATAGATCCCATATGTTTTACTGTTGAAATTTCTCTTCCGCAAATGAAATGTATTTTTGTCGAAGTCAAATAATCAATAAATGAGATATCAATTGTTTAAACTAGATTTTATTTCTGTTATTCAACGATTTTAAAGGTGTCATCTACACTTCTAATCATTTGTACTGCAAACAGAGCCACAGCAATTATTTTTGTGTAAACACTAACCTGGAAACAAGGTGAAGTTTAATTGTTTCTGCAACTTTGAAACGCGATTAGTCGAAACCTCTGAACAGAAAGCAACAAAGTAGGAAACCGCAGAGAATTGAAGGCCCTTTAAAATGATGTACCACTTGAGCCCTATTCCCATTTACGATTCTAAGGGTGACATCGACTCCTTCTAGAGGGTTGAAAAAAGAAGAATAAAAAAATTATTTAGTGTCCCCCTTACAAATGAAATTGACGTGTTTTGACTTGAAATCATTCGTAATGCGAAAAAGCGAGGTGCAGTATTTCCGATCAAAACATCTGAAGTCTGTTCAACTAACCCAAGCTAAAACTAAAGCCTAAAACAATATGACCAAGAATACAAAATTACTAAAAGAAATGCGAGCTAGAATTGAGGTCCCATAAAGATAATTTCAACATAACCGTTTTTGATTATGTATACATAATGATACCAAACACAAAACAAAGAAGAACCTGCATTTAAAAGACTCTGAACATGGTTGCATCTGTATCTGAATTATAACAAACTACAGAACATAGTATATAATTTAAGAGAAAAATGCTAATAGGGTAAAATATATTTCTAAAGCTAGCGAAGAAGGGTTTGGAGAATTAGGCGCTTGAACCGAACGGGAGACATCGCTGTAATGCTACCAGAAATACTATTAAAGTGTCCTGCTATTAGGTATGAAAAGGACCGCTCGAAGAAGGCATTGGTATGTGATGGCGTCGTTAACTTTCCCGCAAATCTAATATTTACATATATTTATATATTGTACAGGTAAGCCGGGGATTCACCTATCAAGACCTTGTGACACAAAACAAGCAGATGCAAGTGTCTCCCGTCAGCCATGGTCAACCAACCTGACCCCTGGAAAGCATCTCTTATGCGATCATATTTTCGTCTCCCATAAATGAGACGGATACACGAATTCTGCAATCTCTGGATACGCTGAGCTACAGCCACAGTAATACCGGAGATTAGTTGAGAGATCGCCGATGCAATGTTAAAAAACGTACCGGACTCGAGTGACGAAAATAACGGTCGACGGTGGAACCATCTGCACTTTTTTTGCGGCGGAGGAGAGGTAAGTAGTGGGGATCGCATTTTACATTACACTGTGGCTGTGATGGCTAATGCGCGCGTTTGGGCCAGCGCGCGTAGATTCTGTCAGAATTCAAATTTCCTTGGTTTCTTATTAAAATTAAGGAACTTGCATCTTGATAGTCGATGAAATAGCCATTTAGATAACAAGCCCCTATAAATGCCGCCGCCCAGAGGACAAGCGTTTAGACTTAATTTTCATTCATAAGCAGATTGTTTACAGATTGTTATTACACTCACTTTATAAATTGCATTAATTAAAAATAGTTTTAAAGTTGATTTTTGTTTCAACTTATGTAATTTTATTGATTGTAATTCAAACAATTTGTAATTCACTTCAAAATATTCCTGGGGTTCAGTCAATTTTAATGTTTGTTATTTAAAATGTTAGAAATACGTTTCGGTTTCAGGTGCTGACTCATCACCTGAAAACCAATGTTCTTAATGTACTTTTAATATGTGTGTGATTTGTATTTTAATATGTGAATTTTGGTGAAAGTTTTTTATTTAAATTGTTAATAACTGTAAATATATATTTTAGACAAACTGATGATGATGGAGAAAGACACCGAAACGTATTTGTAACATTTTAAATAATAAACATTAAAATTGACTGAAACCCAGGAATATTTTGAAATGAATTAAAGTACAGTCAGGAAAATATACGCAACGACAATTTGTAATGTTTAGAACTATTTTAATTTTGAATTATTATTATTTTAATCATGATTGATATACATGTAAAAACTTGTAATTTAACTGATTTTAGAGATCCCGTTAGCACGATTACATGATGTTCATTTTGTGAATTTCAAAAAAGTCCGTTTTACTTCTTCATTATTGTAATTATTGAAATTATATATAAAAATTGCAATTACATCGTTTTTGGCTTTGACGTATTGCAAAAATCAAGTGTAGTTTTGATTACTCTAATGTCGAAGCCAATTTATTTAATTTTTCACATTTATATTACTTTATATTTCTTTACATATACAGAGTGGCGATTTTCTGAATCTTTGTATGGGTAACTTCGACATTTTTAAAGATAGAGAATCCGTTAAATCGGCAAAATTGGGCAGAATTCGATTGCCTATTCATTACGGTTTTCAAAATTTAGATACCCGACTTGGTTCCTGAAATATCCTGAAAAGACAAGAAATCAAAACTTTTACGTAAACTTCTTAACTTAGAAAAAATGACATTTTACGTAAACTGCTTAACTTAGAAAAAAAGTTAAAATTGCCCTTGGTAGAACTTTTTGCGTTGAATCCAATAAACTAGCATTCGTTTTCATAATCAACTTGATTTACGAGATAAAAAATAAACTTGTGTTTTTTTAAATGGTAATCATAGTTGTCTGTGAGCCTTTTAAAATCCTTATTTTTTCTGTGTTTAATGATATAACTGTTTGTATGTTTATTTCCTTTAATTGCCGAAAAACTTCAAAAGAACTTAAAAAATGTGTAGAAGGCTCTGGAAACAAGAACTATATTATCACACAAAGCACAAAACAAAAATGAAAGAACGTATCGTTTAAATGAAATGTTCAAATTGACTTCCGTTTAAGGCCAGGCACTTTTGGCATCTTCTAATCATTTCCAATAACACCTTTCTTATGGTTTGTGGACGGATACTTCTTATTGCTGAACGTATTCTATTTACTAGTTCTTCAATATCATTGGGTTTTGTTTTATAAATCTTGTTTTTAAGGGTACCCCACATAAAATAGTCCAGAGGTGAGAAGTCCGGTGAAAGTGCTGGCCACCGAATGGGTCCTGCATTGGCAATCCAACCAGGAAAATGTTATTGTAAATATTCACATACAACTCGTAAGTTGTGTGGAGGCTGCTAACGGCAAACTATCCAGCATCTCTTCAAGTTCATTTTGTAAAAAGTGTAAATATCTTTCGCCATTTAAATTAAGATTATAAAAGAATGGACCAATAACTTTATCACTAAAAATGCCACACCAGACATTCACAGAAGAAACACGTTGATCTCGTCTATTTTTAAGTAGATGAGGATTTTCATTAGCCGGGCTTTTTCCTTAGAAACATTACATTCACTGGCAGTATCTCTGATTGACGAATTTGCATTAAAATGGGTCTAAGCTAAAACTTTTTCTTCATCTTGTTCTTTAAATTTAATCTTCCCGTTTTTGGCTTTTTAAATGATCCGTATTTTTTCAAGTTGGCTTCCAGTCGTGAAAAAAGTTGTTTGTCTGGCTGTCTTCTCTCCATGTATCTGTCCAAATATTACTATATCTATTACAGGTATAGTAACAGAATTTTCCCGCCTTCTTTGCTAACAAAATGCACCGTATTTACATAGCAACAATAATACTTTTAACTAATTTATTATTATTATTATTATTAATATTAATTATTATTATTAATATTAGTTATTATTAGTGTCAAATTTATTTGACACTTTTAATGACAGATACAGTAACCATTTTGTGACAATACTGCTAGATGGTTGTTAATGTTTTTCTTTTGAATTTTTACGGTTAAAAGAAGAGATAAACATACCAACAGTTATATCGTTAAATTCAGAACAAAATAAGCATTTTAAAAGGCCCACAGCAAACTATGATTACCATTTAAAAAACCTAAGTTTATTTTTTATCTCGTAAATCAAGCTGATTATGACAACGAGTGCTAGTTTATTGGATTCAACGGAAAAAGTTCTACCAAGGGCAATTTTAACTTTTTTTGTAAGTTAAGCAGTGTGCGTAAAATGTGGTAATTAAAAAAGTTTTGATTTCTTATCTTTTCAGGATATTTCAGGAACCAAGTCGTGTACCTAAATTTTGAAAACCGTAATGAATAGGCAATCGACATCTGCCCAATTTTTCCCATTTAACGGATTCTCTATCTTTAAAAATGTAGAAGTTACCCATACAAAGATTCAGAAAATGGCCACCATGTATATACCGGGTGTCCGTTTTTGGAGCTCAACCATGGGGATTTCGGTAACCACATAAGACACTAGATTTGTTAAATTGGGGCAAAGTTGTGCAATCTAGAGTTTACAAAAATGCTCTTTCAAAAATTCAAAAATTTCTGCTACTTCCGGAGGCAGCCGGAAAAAAAAATTGTTTCGATACACTCGCACTGGGCAGGTCTGCTTCCTGTCAAGGTTGCAGCGCGAATCCTAATCAACACATTTTTCACAGTTTGAGTGAATTTCGCTTAGCGTCACTACAGCCACAAAATTATTGTAAATATCTTGTCTTTTTCAAATGAAGATAAACGAGATATGTTAGAAATTTTTTACTCTTCACATCGAAATATGCAAATTACTTCGGACACATATCTACAGCGATATTCAGAAAGACAACAACCAGCTCAAAATGATTTTCTGTTCCTCCATAGACATTTAGCCAAGTTTGGTGCATTTTCTAAGCATAGAAAACGCGTTATTAGAACAAATGAGAGCTCTCATCAAAAGTAAAAAACGGTAATAAATTAAATTCTCCATTAGATTCAAGATAATCCTTCTACTTCAACAAGAGCTATAGCAGCAGAAATTAACATATCTCATCAGGCAGTGAGGAGAGTCTTGAAGATACATAAATATCGTCCGTTTAAAATTCATGTCACCCAAGTTTTGCTTCGTTTGCTCAATCATTGAAACGCTAATTTTATTTTCATGGCATCAAAACTATTGGGGTTGATTGACCTTTGAAAACAAGCGCAAATCTGCTGGCTCTCGCTGCTTATGGTCACGACCCCCCCTACTTACGGGGAGTACGCTATTTTTAAAATGTGCATATGGTTGGGGGATAAAACTGCATGGTGGCGGTAGCTTACGGCTAATATCGCTGGACCGCTTTCGCCTATGCTCATCGGCGATCTCTCAACTAATCTCTGGTAATACAAGGCCCATACACAACATCGTAAAAGTCAAAGTGGGACAAAATCAGAGCGTTGCACAGAATCGTTTTTAGTTTTATATTTAAAATATGGCGGTGCTCAAATAGTTGCCTTAGGTTCATATAAGCCTTTCGCAAATTGAAATTCACATGTTCCACAAATCTCAAATCTTGATCCATATAGAGTCCTAAAATTATTGCAACAATTTTTATCTGCAAGGGAGTGTTATTAATCTTGATAGAATCAGCATAGCTAGCCAGGAACCTAAGTTTATCCTTCTTTTTTTCCAAATAGTAACACCACAGATTTTTCAGATTTTAATAGAGAAATAAACTGACTTTTGTATATCCCATCCTGTATATACATAGTTTACCAGAAGCAGATAGATGAATAATATGTAAGTCATGTAGTCATAGTAGTAAATTGGTTAGGATAGTAGGATCATTGGAGCCGATCTACACACGCTGTACATTATCAAAGTAGCTAAATGGCTAGGATAGATTGCTGTGGTTAAAGGAGTCAACCACTCGGTCATTTCCCGGTGCACCTCACTCATGGATGTATCGAAGGCATACATGAACAATCCGATGATTCGGCAGATCATTCGGCCAGGTTTAGAGAGCCGGAATTGCTGAGCAAGTGGAACGTTTTCTTTAGTTTTTTGTAGTGCTAGGATCATAATATGCATAATAAAAAGCATACAAACTACTCTCTGTTTTGTTCTTGTTATTTTCCTATTTTCTACTGATTGCTCTCGAACGATATCAAATAAATCTTTTATTACTGTACTATCAACTTTAATATAAATCGAATCCTCTTTTGGAACGTAGTAAGTTTTACCAAAAGTTGATTCTCCTCTATAAGTAGAGTTTTTTAGGATACTTAAAACTACTGCCATATACTAATATTACTAGCACTTAGCTTCCTTACCAAATTCAGCTTCTTCATAAATATAAAATAAGGCTGTCCGCTCTCGGTATTTTTACTTGCATAATGATAGCCAGAAGACGCTTGGACTCCTATTTAAGTTTAATCGCAAAAAATATTTAGTCATGTCACATACACCCATTTACTATTTTACTGTTCCATCTTTTCAGTAGTAGGTTTATGTGTTTCTTGTTTACTGTTGGCTCTGCTCCCTTGGGGCAATTTGCCAACTACACGCTGTAGAACTGCAATGTGGGCTGGCTGCGAAAAATATTGCAACTCTTACTGTCTTTCCTAGTGACTGCTATGGCATTTATTATATTAGCTTAAATTATGTTAGGTACCATCCGTGAGTTAGAATGTGACTTACCATTAATGGGAGGACGATCAAAGGCGGAGTACTGCTGTGACATGTAGTACTTTCTATGATAAGCAGTTAATATGTGATTTGCTGAGTTGAAATGAGGATTACCTATAGTTTAAATATATCATATTTTCAGAACGTTTCTTAAATTGCGTCTTTTTTTAGAAAATCTGCTTGTTAGGGCTGGTTTGGAAACAGTCGCCAATTACTATTTGTGCACTGAAATGTGTGTGATTGCAGAAAAAGCAGAGCTCTATCACAGTATTGCATTGAATTAGGTCACATAATGAACTTTGACAATAATAAACTGTTGGATGGAGAACCAAGCTATTATAACGAATTTTTCTACAAATATCCATAGAAGAAAAATCTGTTGACAAAAGGATGTTAATAATTGAGGATCTTAGGTCAATTAATGACAATCTAATAGACATCTGCAAAACAGAAAACTTAATAGGAAGTTGTCATTGATATAGATTAAATTAATCAGTGTCTGGATAACAATTTAAAACTACAACTTCCTATTTATTTACAACAGGTATATACACTAGGTTGTTATCGTTGCTTGTCCTTTTGTTTTTCTACAAATTGTTATTTGTTAATTTTCAATCTGTGACGACCACTGTACCCAGTAATATGACTCAAGGGCACAATTGTGCAATACTTGTGCTACATCCTTGTAACACGTTCAAAGCCATAAGAATGAGATATGTGATCTGATTCTTCTTCTTCTTGATCTGAAAAAGCTTCTGGATGGTTCTCAGACCTTTCATAAAAAAATAATTAGCAGTAAGTTCCCTGTATATATCTATTAAGTTGTGTGATGGGTGTTTCATGGCAATCATTGATTTTTTTAGATCTCTTCCAGTCCTGAAGAAGGCTGAAAAATAAATCGCCGAAAGTTTAGTTGCTAAAAAGTTTAATTTGTTCTCGCCACTGCATAGACTGAATCCCCAAGGAAAATAACTCGTAAATTATTTGTGCATCGGTGAAGAAACCATAACTTATTTGTGGATTGCGTTAACTACATGCTCTGCATCGTGTGCACTGAGTGGCCTACATTTGAAGGAAAAGTATGTACATTTCCCAATTAGTCGCTCTTTATATATATGCGATAATTTATTTATTTTCCACATTTTATTGGTTGGGGACGATGGTGATCAATAATGTTATGTTGGCTTTATTCACTGTCATACTAAGCAGTCAGGCTGTACCATGGCGCCGACCATGTAGTCATGAATGCTTCATTCGGCCAGGTCTCCTTTTGCTATCTGGCTTACCCTGCAGAATCAGTTGCAGAAGTTGATACGTGTGACGTTTGTGTTCCGGATGATTTCAATTGTCGATTTGGGCGCTAAAATATATTTCTTTTATAAAGAGGAGGAAATGCATTATGCACACCAAGGTAGTGTCGGACCCGCCCCGACTAAAACCTCCTCTCATGACTTCTCATCTCCTGGAACCGCGCGAGGAATACTTCGGGAAAAGAGAACTGGTATTCAATTCAACCCATATTTGTTTCTTCCTTGTTTCGATCTTGTACGATATTCCACACAAGGGTATCCACAATATTCCAAGTACCCTGGCTAATAAGCATGAACTCCACACAATAATGGCTAGTTAATGTAACGCCCGCTGCCTTGGGTGTTACGTCTAATAGTTATCTCGAAGCTCTTCGACCCCGCCGGAGAAAATTTCCTGACGAAACGGAAATGTGCTTACTTGTTTGGAACACCTCACCAAAACCTACAAACTCCAATCCGGAAAGTCTTGGAATATTTTGGACCAAAAACGGACAATAAAGTTACACTAAAAGCTTCCCGACATCGGGATCGTAAAACGAGAAATAACCCAAGGAAGATGAGCTTTCATGACATAGTGAAGGTTATTAAAATAAAATGAAATAAAATAAAAGGTCTAAGCAGTAGCCTACGTTCAAAATTTGAGCAAAATATCTCATAAGCTGTAGAAATTAAAGCGAAAATACCAATATTTTATAAAAACTTTAACACTCTCTATCTCGTTGACCATGGGCCTGAGGCCAAAAACTTACATGGAAACTCAACTTGTTATGAGGTCCGCTACACACCCCTGCTCTGTGTCCAAAAGGTTGTGAATCACCCTGTATAATACGATGTGAAGGTCAACATCTTTAAAATTGATTCTTTTGTTATTTTGCCGGTGAAAAAAATTGATAAAGGTTCGTTTGCCATGCAAAATATATTGTGCGTTATAACCTACCACCAAAACGATGTTGTTTACACCATCTCCAGAGGAATTATGTTAATTTTGGTATCCAGAGGCGTATTCGTAATTTGAAGTAAAGATCGTAATTTGTCTTTTGGAATGCTATAAGAAGAAGAAGAAAGAAAGGGGGGGTCCCACCTCCCTCGTACCACTCCCAGACCCTGAAGGGATCTGAAAGTGCCCCCGAAAGGATTTGATAGGTATGTTATTGGGACTTGTCGGCAAGAATTGAGGGAGTTATGTATATATTGAATTGGGTTTCTTTATTTATTTATTTTCTAAATTACATCTTATTTGCCGACTTGCTTCCAGCAACTGTTCAATTAATGTTAGAGATGAGGTCCACCTAATTGTGGGTTTCCCCAGGAGGTTCCAAATACCCTCCTTTATATGCTACTATGACTTGTGCCTTTTTCAATATGCACTTTTAGATTGATTGTGTTTGAGAGCTTTGCGCATTTATTGCAAGCAAGTTGGTTTACATATAGGGTCTTGACTTTTGCGCTTTACCTTACGGTTACTGTTCTGCTCCGATAATCGGCGTCTGACGATCTCGGCGAAGTCCGAGTTTCTTGGTGTCCGTTGGAACTCTGAAGACCTTAGTTGATTAGAGCTACTAGTCATGGATTTCGTAGTCTATGTTGGAGACGTAGTTTTCCATCCTACGCTTATATGCAGTGCACTTTGCGTCCCTGGGACGGTGTTTATTGTCCTCGATTTTTGCTTTAACGCAAAGGATACATTTATGCTTTTCTGTTGTTTCTTTCTTTGGGCAAGTCCTCGAATCATGTTCTTCCGAGCAGTACCCACAGGCTACCTTATTCCTGCATTTGGGAGCGGTGTGTCCGTACCCCTGACAATTGTAGCATTGGGAGATATATACTTTATCTTCAATTTTGCACGAGTGCCAATCTGAGAATATTGTCTTCATGTGCATCAGGATTAGTCTGGTTTTAGCGTTAACCTCTATTGTCCAGTGAACAAAATGTTTATTTCTGGGTTCAAATTTATAGACCGGTTTAATTTGAATTTCCTCCACTCCTTCTAGGCTATTTTGGGAGATGATTTCTTGCACCAATGTATCTTGGCTTATGTCTGATGGTACATTGTATATTACCAATCGTGGGAGAAATTTGTCTAAGCTCTTTACTTGAACCTTCATGTTCTTGAGGGCCACACAACTCTTGACTTTGTCAATGCAGTCATCCGTTGTCTCTATGATGACTTGGTTGTTGGTGGCATAGATTCTGTTGGGTTTGAACCCAATTTCTTTTGGTTTTATTGTTTGCATGGTTGCCCTCTTTAGCTCTTCTCCGGTGACGTTTCCGCAATCCGAGGAGATTTGGATTTTATATGTCTTGCCAGTTTCTAATGGTTTCTTAATTCCCGCTACTTTCACCAGGCTGCTTGTGACAGAAGCCACTCCAGCATAAGTGGTTGGCATAGATGTTGGAGCCCTACTTGCTCTCTGCTCTTTCTGGATTTCATTAATTTTTGCATCTTGAGCTTTTAACATGCTCTTAATTTCTGCCACTTTTTCATTGTTTTCTTTAAATATTTGTGTTATTGAATCCTTAATGTCTGTGGTCAGTTCCTTCAGCTTGTGGACTTGCTTTGAGAAGGTTTTCCTAACTTCTTTGTTGACCTTAGGTATCTGTTCATAGATTGAATCAACTGCACTCTCGAATGCTTCCAGCTGTTCCTGCAAGGATTCAGCAATCGCCCTATCTTTTGCAGATTCTTGCCTTGTCCGTTTCGATCCTCTCTCTCCAGGTTCCATGCTGGAGTCCGAGTCCGTCCTCGCAGATGTGCCCGGAGCAGAACAGGAGCTTTGGCCGAAATTCCTCCGACCACCAGAGGGGTACCCAGTCCCTCTTTTACACCTCTTAGCCGTAGACAGGAGCTTATTGCGTAGTAAGACCCAAAAAGAACTCCGACTTATAGCCTGTCAGTCGTTGTCCGCCAGAAGCCCACGAGGAGGGGGGTGTCGACTTTAACCAATGATATAGTATATCTTTATTCACTTTGTGAATTTTATTTATGTCGCCTTCCAACAATAATCGCACCTCGGATAGACCTCATTGGTTACGATAATGCCACTGCCCAAAGCTTTGGAATGCTATAAATCAAACATGGGACCATTTCAAAATAATACTAATAGCAAAGTTGAAATTCGATTTTCAACTGTTAATATATTCTATAAATGTTCGCAAATTTTTTTAAATCACCCTGTATATGTAGATCCTTCAATATAGAACTGTGAAATCCTGGACATTTAATTTCTTTGTACAGGGTGTATATTACACCCATTCTAGATTATTAACTTCAAAAAACGGTGAAAAATGTTAAATACAAAAGTTGTTCATTAATACTCACATTTACCAATTCTGAAATAAAAATTAAGACTTCAATGTCAAAATTAGATATAAAGTCATCTTTTTCAAGTGGAAAATCCTATGTATTTTATGACAGATTGACAGGATTTTCTTTCTGTCCCTGGTATATTTTGTCTATATTTGTTTTAGACGTCTTCTTTATATTACGCTTTAAAAATTACTTGAATTGCGACAGACAAACCAAAATCAGAGAAAAATAACAATATTTATTGCTACTACAGATTGAAAAAAAAATTAAATGAAAACAATAAGATTAAAATAAGTGATTCTCTATCCATATGTATGTATATGACACCATGTAGCTCCCTACATGTTCTATAATCAATTTAAATTTTATCTATATACAGTGTGTCCAGTATAAAATGATGTACATGGGGATATTGGAAACCGTTAGAGTTACAGGGTGGAACAAATGGGGAAAAAGTTGCGCAATCAAGTGCCTATAAATAATCTGTCTTCAACTTCTTAGAACTCGGAATAGTAACGGATATACAGGGAAAAAAAGAAAAAAGTGCGTTTTATAAAATGCTTTATATCGTGTTTATTATAAAAGATACAATAACGAAATTTTCAGGGTGGGGGTAAGAAATGAGCGTGAATTTGAAAATAAAGTAAAAAATAATCTAGGCCCACTATGTTCAATGAGGCCGAAGTCAACTTTTGTTTTTCTTATGGGCGCCATATTGAATTTCTGCATTTTTAGATTCCCCTTTAAATATGCTCTTCAACCATGTATAACATGTTTATGTTCGATCAAGATAAATAATTAAAATTAACAAAATTACGATTTAGTGGTAGTAGGCATTGATATTTCTATTAATTATTACTTTAAATTATTATTGTTCATACATCGAACACCGCAAAAGAACAAGTAACATTTTAGGATTAAAGTAGGTGTTCAAATAAGCCACCGTTTTCTCGCACGCACAACGTACATCGTCTCATTACTGCTTCACAGGAGTTTCTGATCATTTCTGGGGTAATTCTCTTAACAGCATTGCCCCATGCAAAAAAATCAAGCGGTGTTGTGTCAGGGGATCTCGCAGGCCATCTTACTGGTCCCAGGTTGCTATCCACTTATTGGGAAATTCGTGATTTAAAAATTTTGTGATAATACGTCCATTATGTGGCGGCGCGCCGTCTTGTTGGAAATACAAGTTTTGCAGGGTAGCTACTGGAACATCCATAAGTGCTTCCGCTACGTTAGTTTGTAACAGGTTCATATATCTCTCGGAATTTAAGTTCTCATTAAAAAAAATGGTCCAATCACGTGGGTACCCACAATACCTAACCAGACGTTAAATCCAATCCTAACTTGGTGCCTGACTTGACGAACTAGCCGTGGATTTTCATCTGACCAAAAAACGGTATTTTTACGATTAAATAGTCCACATTTAGTAAATTGCCTCTCATCTGACCAAAGGACTTTTAAGGAAAAGTTTGGCATCTCGTTATTTCTTTGAATAAACCACTGACAAAATGCCATTCTTCTAATCGCATTGCCATTCTGAGTCCCTGGCAGGACCGTTCACGATAGGGGTGATATTTATAACGCTTTAAAATACTATTCGCCGTTGACCGCGCAACACCTGTTGGGGCTTCAATTTGTTGTAAAGACGTACGAGGTGTCTCAACCACGCTTTGCATTACCAAATTTTCTTTATTTTCGTCTGGAAGTTTGTTTTTCTTTACCTTAGCAAAACTCTCGTAAGCTACAAGGTTGTCTTTCAGACGCCTAAACATAGTTCTACCAGGTTATCGCCTTTCTGGATATTTATTTAAATAAATTTCTTCAGCTTTCGCTTCATTTTCATTCATTTTTCTTCATTCATAATTTGAAAAGTGATTCATTTTGAAACACACAATTAATTACAAACACTTGACACTGACAATAAATTCTACTTTGACAGTTATCTAGGTAATTAAAACACACAACAAACGTCACTATGGGGAAATTGAGGAGAAATATCAATGCCTACTACCATAAAATCTTAATTTTGTTAATTTTAATTATTTATCTTGACCGAACATAAACATGTTATACATGGTTGAAGAGCATATTTAAAGGGGAATCTAAAAATGCAGAAATTCAATATGGCGCCCATAAGAAAAACAAAAGTTGACTTCGGCCTCATTGAACATAGTGGGCCTAGATTATTTTTTACTTTATTTTCAAATTCCCGCTCATTTCTTATCCCCACCCTGAAAATTTCGTTATTGTATCTTTTATAATAAACACGATATAAAGGATTTTATAAAACGCACTTTTTTCTTTTTTTCCCTGTATATCCGTTGCTATTCCGAGTTCGAAGAAGTTGATGATAGATTATTTATAGGCACTTGATTGCGCAACTTTTTCCCCATTTGGTCCACTCTGTATCTTTAACGGTTTCCAATATCCCCATGTACATCATTTTATA
The DNA here is from genome assembly GCA_024550625.1 of Dendroctonus valens. Taxonomy (NCBI): domain Eukaryota; kingdom Metazoa; phylum Arthropoda; class Insecta; order Coleoptera; family Curculionidae; genus Dendroctonus; species Dendroctonus valens. Next base: position 1,355,447 of record JAJTJO010000068.1, on the reverse strand, counting down.
CTGGACACACTGTATATCTAAAACATTTTGAATATTTTGAGTACACTGATATTGATGGCAGAAAGACCGATAGGTCGATATCCTTTCATTACTAATAAAGATGTTTACTACTAATATTGTTAACTCCATCCACTATTCTAAGGCGTGAATCATTAACATTTGTAACTGGAGTTTCATACACTGTATTCTTTAAATAACCCCAGAGAAAAGATTCAAAAGGCGTTAAATTCGGTCTATTAGGTGGTCATGGCATAAGACCAACTCGTCCAATCCAGATATCATCATTTTCATTAACGAAAGTGCTAGCGGGCGAACGTTTTGGGGTGGAACGCTATGCTGATGTCAGATGATCTCTTGTCACTGCTGGAATGGTAAGTCATCCAGGGCGTCGTAAACACTGGTAGTGATTAATTTGATATTATGTAAGATTTCGTTTTCACAATTATTTATTTTTTAAAATATTTCGGTGCTTTTTCACCATCCTCAGTCAATCTGAAACAATTGTCAAAACATTTTGTCCTATTAACGTATGAACTATTCAATAAATGTGAATTTTAAATAAATAACTGTAACCCAGGAGAATAGTTTAAATTAATTTGAGATATTTATCTCCTATAATTGGTGGGCAATGGAAAAAAGTTGCCGCTTGTTAAATCGTTTTCCTGCATTACTAAACGTGTTCCGAGATTGAACACGTCTCTGGGGCTACAGCCCATTATATTCTTTTCTCGCGGCCGATGCATTTACTTTCTTTTAGCCAGAATAAATGCAAAATATCGCGTTGTTCATGGTAAGAATAAGATATATAGGTTTATATTGTAACAAATGCTTTTTTAGAGGTTTAGAAATTTAAGTTGGCCATGCTGTTTTAACTAGCGGCCATTTTGTCAGGTGCCAAGTGATTTGAGTTTAGTTTGGTTTGGCATTTCAACATGAATAGATTAACTCCTGTACAACGTGTGCTCTCCAAATTGTGCAAATTTATTTTAAAAATGATGGTTCTGTTCGATATACGCATCGCGCATTTCGTCAATTTTACGGTCTACATAATCGTCCATCAAAGCAATTAATTCGACTAACTATGGACCGTTTTCGCATCACGTTTACTCTAAATGATAATACGCATCCACAGATGCGTCGTGCAGTGCGTACAGAAGAAGCCATTGGTGCTGTAGATCGTAGTGTAGGGGAAGGATTATGGAAGGTTTTGCGGAAAGATCTTGATTTGCGTGCTTACAAAATCCAACTCGCGCAAGAATTGAAGCCACACGATCACCTAACAAGGCGTAGATTCGGTGATGGGCCCAAAATAAGATTGCTGATGATCCCGATTTTCATAAGATAATTTTGATCAGCAATAAAGCTCACTTTTGGTTCAATGGCTACGTCAAAAATGCCGTATTTGAAGTGAAGATAATCCTCAAGTGTATGTGAAGACACTGTTGCATCCAGAAAAACTGACTGTTTGGTGTGCTTTATGAACCGGTGGAATCATTGATCCATATTTCTTTAAAAACGATGCTGGCCAGAACGTTACAGTCAATGGTTATCGCTTTAGAGGCATGATTACTGACTTTTTCGTTCCGCAATTGAACGAACATGATGTGCAAGAGCTGTCGTTTCAACAAGACGGCGCAACATGTATCGCAGCTCGTGCCACAATTGATTTACTGAAGGAAACGTTTGGTAACCGCATAATTTCACGTTTAAGACCTGTCATTTGGCCTCCAAGAGCGTGCGATTTAACGCCGCTATGCTATTTTCTGTGGGGATATGTGAAGTCACTCGTCTACACCGCTAAGCCCGAAACGATCGACCACTTGGAGAACAACATTCGGCACGATATTGCCGATATGCGGCCATAAATGTTGGAAAAACTGATTGAAAATTGGACCTCGAGATTAGATTACGTCCGAGCCAGCCGTGGCGGTCATATGCCAGAAATCATATTTAAATTATAATGCCAAAATATTATTTTTTGAATAAAGTCAATTTCATGTCAATTTTAAAAATTCATCCTCGTTTCCATTTCAAAGTTCCATACCTCTAAAAAAATACCCTTTATAAATAACACGGCTAAACGAAATCTAGGCAATTTACAGGGTGATTCAAAAGTGGCGTCATTCCTTTTAAGGTGTTATAGGGGTTCACTTGGAGAGTACGAGAAAATTATTGAAAATTTTTTCTCAGAAAATTTCTAGAAGATATTAACAGTTGAAAATCGAATTTCAACTTTGTTATTAGGTATTATTTTAAAATAGTCCCATGTTCGCTTGGTAGTCTTTTGGAATACTTAACCATTCGAAAAGAAAAATTACGATCTTTGCTTCAAAGTACGAAAAATTCTTATATTAAAAAAGACCTCTTCCAGAATTTTTTGATGAAAAGTCAAAGCGGCAATGATGTTTTTTGTCATTAACAGATAGTTACAGGTAGATAGCCTTTGTCAATAATAAGAAGCATTTGTACAGATTGTCAAATGCTTTGATTTACTTTGAATTGACTTACTTTGAAGCTCCTTTCACAAAATGTACACCAACATCGAATTTGCGGATATGTGATTAGTTATGGGAAAATGCCACACTAACATAGCAGAAGGTGTAAGACCTTACACCAGCAAAGGGCTAGAGACAATGAACGATTGGCTCCAGGAATTGACGCAAATTGTGGACGATCTAGAGGTGCTCGGGTTCCAGACACAGAGGCACATGTATTGGAGATAATTGCAGCAGAGCCTACCAGGAGTGCTCGGAGCATCATACAACCACTGACACTTTCCCAGGCACCGGATAATTGTCCCTATAACTCCCCAGAGGAAGGGCCACATTCCTATCATGTATGTAAGATACGCAGGACACAAGGACACATTGAATTTCTGATCTTCCGAACACCGGAACAAATTGAGCAGGAGTTAATTAACCGAATACGAGCAGCTGATCAAAAGTTGATCCCAGACTGCGGCGAAGAGTGCACAATAAAGTGATTGGGGAATAAACATGTCTGGAGTTAAACGGGCAGAACTTCGTCAACCTCTTGTGATTTAACAACTTAATCGTATTTTATTTGATTAATATTAATCATTGATACATACCCTTACAGAGGAGATGTTTGATTGCATGTGAGACGAGTTTAGGGATATCACTCATCTGCCCCAAAAAGGATGGCAGCACTAACGGCAAATTGACAGAGTTATCCTAACCTCAAAATATTTCTATTGCTTTCTCTTTCTTTGTTTTGTGTTTATCCATGGTTACCACAATTTTCAATAATTAAGAAGTAACAGGTATTTACGTAATGTTAATACCTTGAAAAACATTGTTGCCATCCTTCTGATTTAGCTTTTAGTTTATATCTCAGTTTTTCATAACAATTAATTTTTTTACTATTTTTCCTCTACTCCCAAAACACCCCCACAGAACACCCCCAGAGGAATAACGCCACTTTTGAATAACCCTGTATATTTCTGAAATCAGGATTTTTTTATAGATCTTTCCAAAATATATGAGGCTTTCTATTTAAAAAATTAATATTTGTTAAATTTCAAAGTTTTCCTTTTAACTTCAGGTTTACAAAATTTGAATAATATTGAACAAATTTTGTATTTTCCACTATTCACTATTTTTTGAAATAAATGATCTAAGGGGGCTGTCAACTAATAGGGAACACCCTGTTCATGCAGTACACTTTTGATCTCATTCTTCTTTTTTTTTACTTTCAGTTTTAGGCTGTTCCTTTTATCATTCTTTATTTAGGCTTCTTCTCTTCGTTTCCATTTCTCCCTTTTAATCTCCTTTGTTCATTTGGCGCTGCGGTTTGAGCAATTTGCCAGCTCGATTTGAAAAGATTTTCCGTCAAAACTTAACTGACACATTTGATTTATACATTTTCAGGGCTCGGCTGAGATTTGCAACCGTCTTCACTCGGCACACCAGCTGGTTTCAGTTTGCTTCGTGAATTTGCGCGTTTTGCAGCTTCGGCTTCTAAGTTTTATTCTGTTTTAAACTGGTTACAAGGTGCACGTAAAATTTTATGCTTAAAGGATTTATCTGAAGTATTATTCAAAATGTGCATTTAACGAAAAACAGAAAAATGTATTCATACAATTGAAATTTTTAAGTTTCCATGCAACAATTAACAATCTATTAACTGCCTGCAAAATGTGCCTTTCACAAAGTTGTACTCTAATGTCAAACAAAATCACAAATTAGCATAAAAAATTTGTTGTTATTTTGAAAAATGTTTCTTTGTCTAAATGGCATTTAGTAAAAATTTGCCACATTAGGAAAGGACATGTAATCTGCCGGCTTTAGCATCTGGAATGTAGTCTGTGTATTTTAGGCAGGATCAATGAAAAATTTTAATTTGTTGTACACACATCCCCTGAAAATTATGTTTGGTGCCGCAAATTAGCAATTTTTACTCCGAAGCAATCTGCGGCATTTTTAAGAAACTATCAATTTTAGTTGACTGTTCTTAAGCTTCATGGCTATCTTTTAAGCGGGTAAAAAGGTGCACATAATAACTACGGTTTGTTTTACTCTCTGTTGTATTCGCTATTATACTATAGTTGCTAAAGTTACGAACCTTTACTTCGACAGGCCTTGTATTTGTTTGACCATACTTTTTCGCGGAGGTAAAGATGTAATTTTTCGATATGTTGAATTTGGAATAATTTGAAATTAAACACATTTCCTTTTCAGCAACGAAAACTAATCACTAAAGACTTTTCAGATTTCTTTACCGCCTTGCAACTTAGATTTTTAGATACAAATGGTTAAAAGCACCGACAAGACAAATGGCTAGAAACATGTAAAGAAATACAGAAGGACAAAGGCAAAACATACTGGCGAAAAATTAAGAAACTGGCGCAATACAGGAAGACTGGCACTACTGACACAATTGACGAAAACGGAATAGAACGCTACACAGACAAAGAGAAAGCGGACGCATTCGCCAGACACTATCAAAGGGCCTTCGTGCTGAAGGCCCTACGATGAAGTCCTAGCGCACATCAAGAACACTGCACCGGGGAAAGATAAAATTAAGGCAAAAGTCTTGAAAAGCCGAACTCAAGAAACACACAAACTGATCCTAACTGAATTGAACAACTGCATCACAAATGGCAGAATCCCAGAAACATGGAAAAACGGCTTAATAATCCCTATACCCAAAAATGGACTGGACAATACACAACCGAGCAACTACAGACCAATTACACTACTTCCAGTACTAAGCAAAATTTTTGAATACATAATAAAGCAGCGGCTTGAAAAAGTGATTGGAAAATATATACCTACCTACCAATTTGGTTTCAAACAGCATCACTCGACTGTTCATCCGCTCTTTATTTTGGCCAACAATATACAAACTACCCACCTAACTGACAGAAAGACAGCTTGCCTGTTTATGGACATTAACAAGGCTTTTGACAGTGTCTGGCATAGAGGCTTACTATACAAACTATACAAACTACACACCAACATATCTACTACACACCATAACGAACTTACTAGAAAACAGACAACTACAGGTACGCGTTGACAAAGCACTGTCATTTTCTTTTTCCCCTGAACAAGGGCTCCCTCAAGGATCCCCGCTCTCACCGTTTCTCTACAATATATACTGCCATGACATATACAATTACAACTTACCAGACAAAAATCAAATCGACAGATCGGCATACATATTACAATACGCAGACGGCACGGCACTTATTGTACATGACAAAACTACTGAGAGAGCAACGCAAAGACTCCAAACACTAACAAACAACACAATGACATGGTTTTATAAATGGAGACTAACACTAAACGCGTCAAAAAACCAACTTCTGCTCACAAACCACAGACTCAACGCTGATTCCCCTACAATAACAGCAGACGGTCAAACGACACAACCAAAAAACGACGTAAAATACCTTGGAATCACAATCGACCACAAACTTAGATTCACTAAACACATGCGAAACATCAGGGCAGAAACAATGAAGAGAGCGAAACACTTCCGATCACTAACCTACAAAGACAGAGGAATTAGCACAAACACCGCCACCAAAATATATAAAGTTATTTGTAAACCCTTGCTAGACTTTGGACATGTACTCATGACCAACGGAACAGAAAGGACAAAACGTTATACACAAACAACAGAGCAAATTGCACTAAGACTAATAACACGAATAAGACACCCCCAAAACCCACTACACAACCCCCCCACCCAACTACTATACGAACGCACAAACATGACAAAGATCTCGGAAAGACTCATACAGCTACAGACAAAATGGACAAACAACCCCTACAACTGGACCATACTGAATCCCCTTTGTCTTACAAGACCAACCAGACAATCCCGCTTCCGTTTCCCTACATTAACGCTACTCGAACACTTACAAACGCAACGGACTAGTGGACAATAAAATAATTTCTTCTTGCCACTGAAATCTTATTTATTTAATAACATTGTTAACCTAGAATGGGAGAATTTTCATATTTGTTTTTTATCTGGATTGGGACTGCATGTATTAAACAAGGGCAGAAATACCGATAGGTCGATGGCCTTTTTTAGAAATAAAGATGTTTACTACTACTATTGTTAACCTAGAATAGGAGAATTTTCATATTGGTTTTTTATCTAGATTAAGACTGCATGTATTAAACAAGGGCAGAAAGACCGATAGGTCGATAGCCTTTTTTAGAAATAAAGATGTTTACTACTACTGGTTAAAAGCGTTGGGATTATTTACTATTATAAACTTACTGCAAGTCGACATGTCATCTCTACTTTCAATTACCTAATCCCGGATAAAGCAAACCGTATTTAATAATGCTGAATTGTTGGGATTTCAAAACAGCACTTGTGCCAGTGTTAACTGAAAGTGAATGCGAATTCTGAATGAACTAATAAACTGAATTAGCGTCGACATGCGTCCGATAGGCGTCCCGACGCTGAATAAAGCGATTGAGTTCCAGTGTGCGCTTATCTTGCGTTGAACCGACTAGTAAAACCAGAAGTGGATTGTCGCTCCGTGAGATAAAACTTTAAAAACTTTCGAAAATTTTTCGCAAACGCGTTACTGTGTTGAACAATTGTGGCGAACTGTTCTTGGTGACGAGCATCTAATATTTGAATTTCGCTAATTTGTCTGCCGTTTGATAGGTGAGTTTTTGTAAAAACCAGAAAAACTTTGCTTAACTACCGTAATTAAAAAAATCTGCTACGTACACATAGTAAATACTGCACATAGTCACAATGGCTGTTTTACATAAACCGTGAAAATATGAAACTTAGGGGAAAATAATTTTTAAGATTGATTAGATTGATTGAAGACCAAATAGTTCTTTTTGGATGATTACAGGACGCTAATATATTAACTCCCGATTCATTTTATGGTGTCTTTCATATTTCCGCAGAATGTAATTTTGTTGCAAAATATTATTTTTTCCCTCAACCCTATTGAAGCATCTCCAAGTATGAATTTTATAATTTTTTTTGTCATAGTTTATTAATAACATATACAAAACGTAGTAACTCAGGGCAGAAAGACCGATAGGTCGATAGCCTTTTCATAAGAAATAAAGGTTTTTTTCTACTACTTATATGTACTATAAAATTTTCCAACTTGGACAGTAACTTTTTTTACTTGCTATGTATGATTTATTATTCTAAAATTGTTTACTTAGCATACCGGAAAAATTTATCAAAATTTTTGGATGAAATACAGACATGTCGAGACAGCTCACACCTGACAAGCTAATCTGGGTAGCTATATGTTTACTTATAGGCTAGTGCAAATAATTTTTTAGGAAAACATATTATAACAGGCAAGCACCAGGTGAAAAATATTGTTGAGGTTCCAATTTTTACAAAAATTAAATTTGAACACGAACACACTGGATATGGTGAAATGGAGATGCGGTTCAGGGGTTGAAAACGTGTTTTTGCTTTTTGCGGTCAAACGTAACTGCCTAGCGGAATACGTCCAACGACAGAATGGCAGATAATAAATAATTATAAGACTTTTGCATTTAAGACTTTTTGACATAACCTCAAATTAACCATCAAAATGGCGAAAAACCGATGTTTCAGTATTTAATTTTTTCTCGCGCATAAATGATTTAATTCACATGAAAATTTGCAAAAGTATGTTATTTTTGGTGTTGGTTAAGCACTATTTTTTCGCAGTTCAACAGACGACTGGTTTTCGAGTTAAGTATATTTTTCGAAAAAACTACCCTTATTTTCCACGAACAATTGTCTTGATGCTTTTTTTTCTATTTCGAAGGTCTATAAGTGGTCATTCGAATAGATTTCAAATAGATTTCAAATAGATTTCTAATCATAGTTGTATTCTAGCGTTAATATGTGTAAGCAAATATTTTATGTTATTTACTTAAACTTTTCAACATGATTTGCGCTACTTACTATAATAAAATGTTTTCAACTGTAATAACCTTACATGAAAGCAACTTATATTATGTAAATATAGTCCACTATTAACAGAAATAATGCAGAAAATCGAAAATCATTGAAAATTTTGGACAAATCATGATTCAGAGATACTTTTCAGTTTTTCGCAATTTAAAGCGGTTTCACGATTAAGTCACATAGACCATTTTGAAGTAGACATTAGAACGATTAAAATGACCACACTTACAAAAAAATAAAGGCAATTGTTCGTGGAAGATAAGAAAAGGTTTTTCGATAAATGTACATTACTCGAAAACCGTATTCAACCCCTAAACTGCATCCTCATTTTACCATTTCCAGTGCTTGCGACGCTATTCAATTTCAGTTTTTCAAATGGAAGCACCTATTATACAAGGTGTTTCACGAGGAAGGGGCATTATTTTAACAACGTATTCTAGGTCCGAAAATAGCTCATGTGTGCTATATAAACAATAGCCTAAAATTGTTTCGTGACGGATTTACGGTGTTGAAATTTGATTTAAAAAATGCAAAATGATAAATTTCTTTAAAACGCAAGGAAATATATTGAGAAAATTTTCCACAGTACAATAGCAAAGAAAGACGCATTTTTGCAATAAAATAATTTGTTAATTTTTGCCAGTCGCGTGCGTACCTGCACTCTACAGGTATTCTCAAAAAAATGGTACTCCACTGTATGGTTTAATTATTACAATTATTTTTCAAAATACTTGTGTTCTGTGAGATTAGTGGTAGGTGGGCCAAATTGGACATATTAAATGGGAACCACCGTCTGTATTAGAGCAGATAAAACTGATGTCATTGTCTCGCTAAAATTATTAATTTTACAGTTACTGGGCCGCGAGTTCATGTAGTCTGTGGCGCATACATAACTCAATGGCTAAAGTAGATAACGTAGATCTAAATGTTTTAAAAGCTAGGCTATTTTACTATGAATAAAAATACAGAAATATAACAAGTATTCAGAAGTTGAACCTTCGCTGTCCACACACTTATCGACTCTTCTTCTGAGATGAGCTACTGAACTTCGAATCACATGCATCTGTCTTCTTAGACTATTGGTCGCGTCCATAATGCGATTCTGCAGTTCTGATTCTGAATTGGGTTTAGGCAAATTCTGGCACACTTTGACTATCCCGCAAATTACTTTCTCCGTCTCGAGCAAACGTAGATTCATTGGTAAATAGGAGTCGACGGGCAGAAAGACCGATAGGTCGATAGCCTTTTTTAGAAATAAAGATGTTTACTACTAGGAGTCGACGTATTAATAATCTCCAAAATAACTCCAATCTGCTCGCACCATCTCCGGGATGCAAGTGGTGACCACGCCTTAGATGTTAGGGAGTGAAAACAAAACTGCGTAATGTTCGATGCGCCTTCAGATTTTAATCATTCATCCTTCAATCCTTCCCTATCAATTTGTCGCGTGCTGGATGTTGGCGCATCTTCCACTCTTCCCAGGATATTTTCCTCGTCGTTGTCATTTTTAACTCCCCGCTCCTATGTAATGTTAATGTCTGATAATGTACGATGAGTACGAAAAGTTGCGAAAGTCTCAACTAACACTTTCCGTTTAGGAATTCTTCTGGTAAGAAACCTATTATGGTATTCCGCGCGCATTATGCCGGGTATTGCGACGTTGCCGGTCTCATAAGTAATGGAAGTTAACGCAGCAGCTAACAGCATTTTCTACGAGAAAACATATAATGACCGATTGCACCGTCGTATCTTAACTAAGGTGTAGCGCTAAACCTGGTTTATCAAGCCTATTCGACTTTCACCGTCAGTTAAACTTGGTTGACGAGCTCTAAGTGGAGTTTAAATTTAATCCACCAATTTCGGAGGTTTGCAAGACGGATTAGCGTTAATCTCCAACCTAAATTTTTGATTATTTCGTTTTGATTGCACCGCTGCAATCCAGTTTCCCTTTTTATAAATATTATTTGTAATTAAATATAAACACTGGACATAGAATGGGAAAATGAAATTTTTTTAGATGATTGAGATTTTTTAGAAATAATAGATTTTGTTTTTTCACTGCGGATCTATGAAAGATCAGATGATTGGGAAGCCATGGACGACTGCACGTTTGTTAGACGCTTTAGGCTATATAGGGTGATTCACGGTCGATGGCGTATTAGACGTTTAAGGAGAACCCGATGCCGATGCGATCTATCTGCAAATTTGTACAAGGAAGTCATCGTATATGTTCTATCGGCCTAAAATATTTTCAGCAATGCGAGGTTGCCGCTTATACCGAAAAGAACATACAACTTTGATATTTCAAATGAGATACCCTATATATTGTTGCACTGTTAGATTGGCTATATAGATCTGATTATTTTTTCATAAGGATGCATATATCTATCTAAAGCGGTTTCCGAAATATTAAATAAAATTCATTATTTTTAATCAAAACGTAGCCCCAAGGAGTCTTGTATTACAACGCGATTTCGATCCCTGGAAATTTAAAATTTTGGTGTTGGGTTAGGAAAACCCTATGCTTGAGCTCGGCGTACAGCAATTTGTTCCAAATTATACAGGATGTCTTGAAAATACTGACCTTTCGCCTAGAGATAAAAACTGATCCAATTACATTTTTTCAAATAGAACACCCTGTATATTAGTTCAAATACGGGAAGACCGTTAAATTCCCTGTGAAACGATATATCATGTTTCTATACCTGAAGCTTCAAATTTCCGAAATAAATGGACACTTTTGCAAAAATTCTATTATATCGGCGTATTTGTCAAAATAGCCATGAAATGTCATAATAGTTGAAGATTTTGCAATTCTTCAAACCAGTTGTCAGCTTAGTTATCGATACAGCTTCTGTACGCTTTTTATACAAAATGGAGATAAACAAGTATTCAAACCAAGTTTTAATGAACCTATTTATTCTTCACGGACAATGTGACCAAGTTGTTGCAAGGACATGCAGAAAATTCAAAGAAATGTTTCCTAATTTAAATCAAATGAATGCAAAGAAGTTTGTGCGAATATAAGACAATTTAATTATTTACGATATAGAACTGGATTGAAACATGTAAGCAAACGCATAACTGAGAATTAGAAGAAGGTGCTTAATAAATACTTTAAAACTATTAACATAAAATTTTCGAAATGATGGCCATTGCTTTCCAAGCACTTCCAAATTCGTAGATTTACAGAGTGGTTTGTGGCTCTGTATCTCATCAACATCCAGTTCTCCAATGCAGTGGATGATTCGACGCCGGAATTCCCCTATGTTGTTGACCGGGGTCTTGTAAACATTTTCTTTTAATTTATCCACAAGAAAAAATCCGGTGGAGTAAGATCGGGAGATCTCAGAGGCCAGTCCCATTGCCCCAAGCGTCTAAACGAGCGGTCATCAAACATATCGAAGAGCTCCACGGTAACCTCCTGAGTGCAATGAGCACCGGTCCATACAGTTGGAACCTAACATGTGCGGTACTCTTTTAGTTTCAGATTTTCTAAAAAATAGCTTACCACTATCCTTTTTGATTATCCTTTATGAGGCGAAAAATATTGATGCTGAATCTTTCTTGAAATGACATTTGATGAATCACGTGTATAAACAAATACGTCGACAGAATCGAATTTTTACAAAAATGTCCATTTATGTCGGAAATTTGACGCTTTAGGTATAGAAACATGATATATCGTTGCACAGGGAATTTAACGGTCTTCCCGTATTTGAACTAATATACAGGGTGTTCTATTTGAAAAAAATATAATTGGAGCAGTTTTTATCTCTAGCCGAAAGGTCAGTATTTTCAAGACATCCTGTATAATTAGGAACAAATTGCTGTACGCCGGGCTCAAGCATAGGCTTTTCCTAACTCTGTACCAAAATTTTAAATTTCCAGGGATCGAAATCACGTTGTAATACAAGATTCCTTGGGGCTACGTTTTGATTAAAAATAATCAATTTTATTTAATATTTCGTAAACCGCTTTAGATAGATATAGGAATCGTTATGCAGAAATAATCAGATCTATATAGCCAATCTAACCGTGCAATAAAATACAGGGTGTCTCATTTGAAATATCAAAGTTGTATGTACTTATACGGCAACCTCGCATTGCTGAAAAAATTTTTGGGCGATAGAGCATATTCGATGACTTCGTTGTACAAATTTGCAGATAGATTGGGAATCGCGTTCTCCTTAAACGTCTATTACGCCATCGACCCTGAATCACCCTGTATAAAGAGAGTGTTCTCCTTCATTTAATCGAATTTGAATTAAACTGTCCAAATGTAACGTGAAAACCGGTCGTCTCCTGAACTGCAAAAAATCATGCTTAATCAACACCAAAAATTACATACTTTAAAAAATTTTCATGTAAATTAAATCATTTATGCGAGAGACAAAAATTAAATATTGAAAAATCGTTTTTTTGTCATTTGGACCGTTAATTTGAGGTTATGCAACAAAGTGTTAAATAAAAAAACTTTTAGATTTTTTTATTATCTATAACTCCAACGCCATTAAACGTTTTTCACTAAGAGGTCACCTTTCGGCGCAAATCACAAAAAACCGTTTTCAACCCCTAAACCCCATTTCACAATTTTACTATTTAAATATTATTTTTTCTTAAAGTTAGAACATCAACAAAATTTCCCCCTTGGTCCATGCCTGTTATTAATTTTTTTTGTGAGAATTAGTATCGGCACTAGCCATATCGTTTATATACCAAACTAGGGTTATTTTCCGACATAGAATACGTGGTAAAAATAATGCCCATTCCCCATGAAAAACCTTGTATTTATTTGCGAAGTCAAAATATATTTACCAAAATAACAAGTTGTAATGTAATAACAATGGCACACATTTTGAACATTTAATTTCATTGTTGTTCTGTTTCTTGATATAAATCGGTTCATTTTAAGACTACATAAATCGTCGCTATTTGAAAAATTATTGCATTTTTTCATCTTCTTCTACTTCTTCAGCCTTTGTTCATCCAGTGTTGAATATTCCTTTTCAATTCTTTCTTTCTCTTCTAGTCCTTTCCATGCTTTTCTATCTCAGGCTGTTCTCATCCACTTTCTTCCAGCTACAGTAACTATATCATTTTCTCATCTCGTTCCCCGACGTCTTCCTATGTTTGTTTGCGCTTCTCGAGGTCACCAAAATCTTACCCTGTATGACCACTTCCCCATGTTTTGTCTCGCTACGTGTGCCACTCACTGCCATCTTTGCCTCGCTATTCTATCCATTACGTCAGTTATTTTAGTTCTTCGAGGTATTTCGTTATTTGGAATTGTATCTCTCAATCTTACACTCAGCATAAGCCTCTCCATGGTTCTTTGAGTCAACTGTCAGTTGTTCTGGCACCTTTCTTGTTTTTGACATAGTTTCCAGACGATAAGTGGCTAGTGGCAATATACAACTATCGTACGTTTTGCGTTTTAAATGCAATGGAATATTCTTATCCTTAAGGATAAAACCGAGTTTGCCTAATGCTGTCCACGTTAATTGTATCCTTCTCTTCATTTCCAAAGTTTGATTTTCTTTTCCATTTTTGATTATATGTCTATATGCAAATATATATATTGTTCCATCTTTTCTATGATAATGTTGTCTATGGTAATATCTTCTGAGCTGTTGCTTATTAGTTTTGCTTTGTCGAGACTCATCCGCAAACCTATTTCTTTTGAGTTTTCGTTTAGGTCTTGCAGCATTAATTGTAATTCTTGGATGTCTGTGCTCATCAGTACTATGTCGTCCTCGAATCTTAAATGGCTAAGGTACGCTCCATCGATTTTTAGCCCCTTTGGGTCTCATGCTAATTTTTTAACACATTTTCTAGAGCTTAGGTGGAGTTTAGGTGAATGGTACCAGAGATTAGTTGACTAATCAAGAGATTAGTCAACTAATCTCTGATGGTACCCCCGTGTATCACACCGTTGCCGATGTTTATCTTTTCGGTTACTTAGTCTTCGTCTATTTTTACGTAGAATGTAGCTCTGTCATATATATTTTTTTAATAAGGGTAGAGTTTCTAGAATCAATTCTAGCGTCATCTAGGGCTGTCAAAGATGACCATATCGCGACACTGTCAAAGGATTTATGGTAGTCGACGAAGGCTAGGTGTAACGGTATATTACACTGCAGTTTTTTCAATCATTGTCCGGATTGTTTGTAAGTGTTCGGTAGTGCGGAATTCCTTACGGAATCCGGGGTGTTCTACTGTCTGATCCGCATTTAACTTTACTGTTTGTCGATTTGTAATTATTCTAGTTAGTAACTTATAAAGATGTTATAGTAGGCTTATGGGTCTGTAATTCTCTATATATGCCATGTCTCCCTTTTTATGGTATTTGTCCCTCCAATAGGCATTTATTTAATAGTAATCATTTCGTCTTTTCCAGGGTGGTTCCCCCCTTTTTTAGCATCCCGGTAGTAATTTTGCCTTCGACGGGAGCTTTTCCATTTCTCATTTGCTTGAGAGCGACTTTTATTTCGGGCTGTATGATGTGAGGAAGGTCTTCTGAGACTATGTTTAGGATGTGTTTGTAGTTACTTCTGTGGTTTGGAATGGTAGATTTATATAGTTTATCATAAAATTTTTGTATTTCTCTTACGATTTCGTCCTTGTGTGACGTCAATCTTCCACGCTCATTCTTTATTTTCACTATTTTTTGTTTGCCGACGGATTTGTTTGTCTACAACACTTTCATATTTTTGTGGTCCTCTATTGTATCTAATATATGTCTCGTTCTGTATGTTCTTACATATTTCCTTTTGTTCTTCTTAATTGTGAAGTTAAGTAACTGTTAGTTACTTTTTCGGCCAATGCGTCTATATTTTTGTCTTCGAGTAGATTTGATCTAAACGTCCGTGCCAATTCCTTCTGGTACTATTCATTTTTTTGTGTTTTGTGTAATTTCTGACGTTGGAAATGGATCTTCCTTTAATCGTTTTTTCTTTCCATTCTTGTGTTGATGGCTATCCTGGCGCGAACCATCCCAGGGTTACTACCTGTGTTGAATCGGTTAAGTACAGATACGTCTTTGCATATTGATCTGTCATTTGAAAGGATGGAATCTATTTCATTTTTAACCCGACCATCTGGGCCACGCCTTGTCCACTTTCCTTGTACTTGTTGTTTATAGAACGTATTTAAACAGAATAGTTTTCGGTGTTCATAAAGTTAGCGAGTACCTCTTCTCCACTGTTTCTACATCCTGACTCGAAATTTCCTATAATCTCTGAGTCGTGAGGTTGTCTCTTCTCTATTCTGACATTTAAGACCCTTGTGGCTACAACATAGTGGGCCTTTTCTAGGCTCGTAGCATCTGTTATGTCCTCATATTGTTCTACCACCAGTTGTATTTCTTGTTCCAATTCTGCCAGTTGGTCTTGTGTTCTCATAGTTCTGATATTATATGTTGCAATTTGGATTTTGTGATTGTTACGTTGTTCTTTAGTCTGTCCATGTGGATTACTTCTTTTCGATCTTCTGCCTTTCCTAAGATCCATGAGGCTGTCCATATTGGAGTGGAATTTTGAGTTAGGAACTCTATCCACCTGGGATAATAGTTTTTGAATTTCTACCTTTGCATTGTTTTTACTGAAGGAAATGGCAGTTTAAAACGCCACGCTTGCCGAACGAGTTGTCGGGTTTGTTCCAGCCGCCCCTAATCTGGGGTCAGACGAGGTGTCTAGCCGCCCATTTCGGGGCAGAAGCTACCTGCTAGTTTTGGTTGGCCTCGGGTATTTAATTTCTCCGATACCACTCATATCTGAGAGGCATTTCCTTATCGGACTAGCAACCCCGAACGGGTTTAATTTTTTTAATCGCTATTGAGAAATTGGTGCTTCAATTTGAGAAAATAAATAATTTTTAAACCACCCTATATAAATAAATTTAAAGTAAAACCGTTGAATTTACAAATAAAAGCTGACGGATCCGACACGTTCTCCAAAAAACAAGCCGCTGAATTTTAAAAGAATTTAGATATTCCTTTTGGGACTCGCTGTTTGTTTGTATATTTTAAGGCATCAAATTACAATAGCTTTACTTCCATATGCGCTAATAATTCCGTCGAAAAGTATTTCCAAACTAATCGACAAAACCGTTATTTTTTCGATAGGTGTTGATCAATTGGAATTTGAAATATATTTATTATCTGGTTGACTGCTTAGGGCTTGAAGTGATACTGAATATAACTTTGTCACACACATCATAGATAATCAGCCCTGACACGTGGAAAATATTGGGAAGCGATCAAGTGAACAACAGGAGCTCACTTTTTTGAGAAGTGCAATTTCTTGTTCACGGCAAAATATTAATGATATGCAGTTAAAACAGATCTAATTTGATTAAAAAACAAATGAATTTAAATAAAGTATTTTTTTTTGTGAATATATTTTTCTTAAATTTACAGGTTGATTCAAAATTGGCGTTATTCCTCAGGCGGTGGTTTGGAAGTACAGAAAAAATAGTAAAAAAAATAATTGTTATTAAACGCTGTAATATTTGCAAAAAACTATATCAGAAGTATGACAACACTGTTTTCCAATGTAATCTCCCTGACTAACATAACGTAAATAGGTGTGGCTTAGTAATTATTGAGCAACTATTGAAAAATACAGAAAGTGAAAGTGACAATTGTATTTCAGTGTGGTTAGGAAAACCCGGTAAAGAGTTTACGGCTTTCTGTGAATTGGTCTGCTCGGAAATTAAAATTTTATACTAATGGCGACGTCATTTGCGAGTACGAATTTGCAAGTACCTTTTTGTGTTCAACTAACGTTTTAATGCATTACGAGATTTAGGAAATTAAACGATGCGAAATAAAACTCTTTTCACTAAATAAGAATTATTTTTGAATACGGTGGGACTTAATGATTTGAAAATTATTAGATATTATTTGTCACAGAAAATGTAAATTATATTCAAAAAGGTTTTATTCTGCTTTTTTCAGCAGCCCTGATCTTCTGTCTTGATATCAGTAACCTACAAATACAAAAAACTGGCTTGTGCGGTGCTTGGCGCTGAAACAAAATTCTTAAATTTGAATATGTGGGTTTGAAAAGAACCGTTTTGAAATGTGGGAACGTTAACTCCAAACATGTTTGTGGCAGTACTGCTGGACTCACATTTTGAGCAGCTTCTCGCGTTCGGTTAATTAACTCCTGCTCAATTTGTACCGGTCTTTGGTAGACCATAGATTTAATGTGTCCTTGTGTTCTGTATGTCTTACATACATGGCAGGAATGTAGCCCCTTTTCGGTAATTATCCTAATAACTACCAGCATATCTTTAATATCCAGCTTATCTAGGAGCTTTAAAGTAAGTCACAATTTGAGAAATGCTTGTTATTCTTGACAAAAGTTATATACCTGTATCTACCTGATAATAACAAAAACATCATTGCCGACTTGACTTTTGATCCAAAAAGTGTCGAAGAGTACTTTTTTAATATCGAAAATTTTCGTGATTTTAAGGAAAATTGGTAGTATAGTAGCTTTAATTTTGAGTTTTAGTCTTGCATATTATTTTTCACCACATCAAACGCTGTGTGAATTATTCTTCCGATAAGATCGCGGCGGCCTGGCAGTGGGACATCGCAACCTTGCCATCAATTTCGATAATTCTCATTAAGTAAATTAGTGACAGCGCGTCTAAAATGGGCTGGAGCACCATCAAGTGGTACTCCGGACGAACAAATAATATCCTTCTGCTGATTTGAACCGAAATGTCTTCAAGTATGAGAAGTAAAGCGTTCTCCAACAACGCTCGATCCTACTCACTGTTTGAGTTTCCGCTAAAGAAATTTGGTCCAAAACCTTCATTATTAATTAATCGCCCCCAAACGTTGGCGGAAAGTGGGTTTCTCGAATAACATGAGGGTGTTTTGTTGACTAGACATTATCATTGTGAAAAATAAATTAAATGATGGGTCGCTGTTAACCACCAACCGACAAACAGGGTGCAAAGTATGTAGAGCATTTGAAAACCATTTTTGTTTTTTGGTCAAAAAAAACATTTTTGAAACATATAATCCGTTCTACTGCAATAAAGAAGTGCGCAAAGGTTATTAGCTGGTCCCCAAAGATGTTAGGTAATCGTTCCGAGCTGACTAAATCAAATCGGTCAAATTTAGTCTCATTAGAAAGACTCCAGGCAAACGAGGTTTCCTTTGTAATGAAGTGTGTATTAACCGATCATGAAACCCCAACCCGCCCCTCCACTTCCTCTCTCATTATAAATAATTTTTCGACGCGACTGCACACTTAAAAATGCGAGTTGTTGGTTTTGCTGGCAGGGACAAAAGGACAAAAATTAAGCAATCTAAGATGATAAATGTGCATTTACACTCGTAAACGACCTAAATAGCTTGAAAAAATGGTTCTTATCTTTGAATTTACTCGCTTCATTCAGATTTTTTATCAAATTCTAAATTAATTATTACTAATTGCATGTCGATGCATATACTGTAGCAAAGTGTCAATTGTTGTAAGCAAGGGCACCAGAAACTAAGAAGCAAGTTGTTTGTATCACCCAAAAATTAAATTTTAGACCCGTTTATGAGTAGAAAAGGGTTTCTTGGTCCTTCAGACAGCACAATAATAGCACCTAAAACTTGGACGTTTTTTGCCAGAGCCTTTTGATCTTTTATTAAGTACGGACCTGCATATTCATCACTGATAGGGTGCCCGCTTCCAAACATTCCTTGGGTCAGCTACCCTATAATTGCTTTTATAAACTTTGGAATCTGTTTAAAAACGAATTTTCGACAAGTTGCCTTTGAAAAATGTTTCTGTGGACGCTGAAAACAATATCGATATTCTGTCTAAAATTTAATTGAATATTTCTTCTAAATTAGATGCTCTATGAGGGGTGTATTTTAGTCATGTGGAATATTTAAGAAGGCCTATATAATAAAATCTACATAAAAAGCTGTATCTTGGCTGTAGCTGTGAATCGCATACACATCGAATCGTAAATCAAGTGTACCCTTAATTTTAGTACGTAGGTCAATAATCATGGGGCTCCCGATCAATCAATCTTATTCTACAAGTATGTCACACCTGATTCTAGCTACATCTTCTTCTTCAGTGCCTATCCCTTTGGAATGTTGGTCACTAACATGGCTATTTTCACTTTGCTAGCTGCTGTTCTGAAAAGTCCTCTAGTGATCATGGAGAACCATTTTCATAAGTTATGAAGCCAATAGATTCTTCTTCTTCCTGGACATCTTCTGCCATAAATATTTGCTTGTAGTATTAGTTGTAATTGTCCATATCGATGTTCATTTCGCTTTATGTGACCCAAATATTCAGTCGTTTAATGTTTTACATGGTCCAACCAGGAGATTCTGAGTTTTCGTGTGTAGCACCACATTTCAATAGAATTGAGTTTTTTCATAGATGTTTCATATAGTGTCCAAGACTCGACCCCATCTAGAAGGGAATAAATGTATTTTAGTTCTCAAGCTGAAGCTGTAATTCCTGAATATGCTGCTCTTCTTGGCAAATTTTGATCTTGCGTTTTCGACCCTTTGTTTGATCTCTACTGAGTGGTCCCACTGGTCATTTAAGTTGGTGCCCAGGTAAGGTAACTGCTCCTACTATGGGCCATTTAAGGTATATTAGGCTAAATATCTATTGCTACCCACACACCAATTATGGACAGACATATTTTTTTATGTTCCAACTGTGGATCACCCAGTTATAGACCATCAGAAATCAGGGTAGTTACGTACATTCTACGTATTTACTTAAAACGCTCATAAATAAATGAGTAGAACTTCAATAATTATCCATTTATTAAAGAGTTTTAGATAATATTTAGTGAAAATAAAAGGCTATTTTGCACTGAAATTAACACAGTTTAAAATTAATATAGCAATGAATAGTTAAACGTATCTAAATTTATTTCATGAATTATAAAATGTATTTTTCCTTCACTCCAATTTTTTAAGAAAAAATATAAATTAGCTTTCGTTCAATAATCTGGAAGGATAATAATCCTAGTAAGGTTTACCACAGATTCGTGAACTTCTTCGTCACTTTTACCCATCACTTTTACGTCTTTTTCATTTTTATACGTGTTTTCAGGACAACAGAGATACACATATGTAGTTGCGTTTCTTTTACCGCCTCCAAACCGGACCAGAGCAAAGTATCCTTCTTTAATCATATTACCAGAGTCGCTTTTCCCACTTCGTTCTTGCCAGTCAGACTCCCCAGATTCTTGCACACTGTAGATAAGGCCAAACGCTATTTTTTTGTTGTTTTTTTTATGAATTATTAATTCCTAAATAAAATAAAACGACCTCTGTGGACCATCTAGCTACAAATGTATATCTATTCCTGGTTTCTCGTTGGTTTCTGATTTCGGTGGTCTCTATCATATTTTCTGTTCTTCCAGTGTCTGGTCTTGTCTCTGCAGTGTACGTTATGATTGGTCTTACAACTGTCTTATGTATGTGGCTCTTAACATCTCTAGCGAGGTATTTATTCTTTCAGATGGTGTCATTGGGGCATCCCACTACTTTCTTGGCTTTAATTACTTTTTCTCTAACCTCTTTTCCTAGATCTGCGTGGCTTGATATATTAATGCCTAAGATGTTTTTTTTCTATTTCCAGCTTGCATCTTATCGGCGCCTTATTTATGACCATTCACTTTGTTTTATTCGTTCAACTAGTTCATATTATCATAGTTTAGCGGTTGTATTGAATTGGTGTAACATTCTTTGAAGGCCGTCCTCGTTTTGAGCCATCAGCACCTAATCATCCGTATGACATAATATTTTCAGTTGTTTATCTCCCATTTGATATCTTCTCATGGTATTTATTTTTCTTATAATTTCATCCACGATTATGTTGGAAAGTATGGGGCTTAGGGAGTCGCCTTGTCTTATACCTGTGTTTACTTTTATTGGTTCTAGACATTTCCCTTGAACTCTTGCTTCCACAGTGTTGTTGTGATATATGTTTTCTATAGTCTTTATCATATCCAATGGAACATTCCTTTTGTACAGTAGGTGGATCACGTATTCTAATTTTACTCGATCGAACGCTTTTTCTAGGTCTATAAAGCATACATAGCTAGCATGATCTTCCGCTTCTGAATCCCTGCTGTTCATCTACTACTGATATGATGTGATTAAGTTTATTATTGATTATTATGCTGGTCAATTTTAGCGTTGTGTTCAGCAGGTGGATACTTTTTACATTTTTGTGGTATATTCTGGTGTTTTATAACTTTTTGTATAAGTACTGTTAAATTGTTGTATTAAAGCTGGTCCGGCATTCTTTAAAAGCTAGTTCTGTATTCCGTCTTTTTCCCTTGCTTTCCTGTTCTTAAGTTTTAATACTATCTCTTCGATTTCTGTTTGATGAATTTGTGTCTTTTAGTTTGTAGTTAATGGTGGTGTTTGCATTTGTACATCTTCTTTATCTTGGTCATAACAAGATTTCAAGTAGTTCATCCATGTTTGTTTTTCTATATGTTCTTCCCATTTCCGTTCTTTGCCCTCTAATCATTCGGTATATTTCCTTCTGCAATCCATACAAGGGATGTTCCATTTTCTTTGTGTCTTTTCCCATTGTTCTGATTTAAGTCATGTAACTCAAGCGTGCGGTTCTTTGCGGATTATCTTATACCGGTTATAAGCACGTTCTGTTTGTTCAGATCTGTAGTGAAGGAACGCTTGTTTCTTCTCTTTACATTTTTCTTTTAGTTTTCCTGAGAATCAGGGTGTTTTAGCGTTGAAAGTGTTTCTTGTTCTGACTTGTCTTTCCCCCAGTTTTTTCTTATTTGTTGAGTTTATTATGTTAGACTTTGGTTTGTTCCAGCTTTCTTCTATGTTACCATTTTGCATTATTTTGATTTCGGCGATCGCGGCTGGTAACCTTCTTTGATAAATATATTTTATTGAGTCATCTTTCAGTTCTTTTATCGTTATTTTTGTTGTTGGTTTAGTGTTGATCTCATGTCTGCCTGTTCTGTTTTCTATTCTTATTTTTCTCAGGACTAGGTTGTGGTCGCTGCCAATATCTGCTGAAGTGAGGCATCTGACATCGAATATGTTTCGTGGGTGTATGCTTCTATTTGTTAGCATTGATCGTTGTCCCCGTGTTTTGTTAAATGTGTATTTGTACTGATCCTTATGGTTGAAGAATGTGTTGGTTATGCGTATATCACTGGTGGTACAGAAATCTACTAGGAGCTTCCCATTTTCGTTTAAGACATGTAAGTTACATCTCTGTTTAATGCCGTGGATTTGCTGGTTGTCCACACGGGCATTGAGATCTCCCAATATGATTAGGAGTTCGTTATTGGGCAGCTGGTCCACGGTTTCCTGTAGTTTTTCGTAAAAGTATTTTATTACATTTTTCGGATTGCAGTTTTCCGGGTCATATACTGCAATTATATTCATATTGTGTTGATTGATCAAGATTTCTTGATGACAATTCTCTCATTCAGAAACCTATTGGCACTCCAAAATCTGCTTTCTAAATCTCTGATGAGCTAGTAGAGCAACTCCTTCTTTGGCCCGTGAGTCCTTCTTTCCTCCGCTATTTACCATTATTTTCCATTTTTTCGTATTTCCTGTATTGCACAAATGTCTATCTTTTTATCTCCGATTTACTTAATCTACGAATTCCTGATCTCTTGTCTTTAGTGATTTTATATTCCAAGTAGCTAAACGAAGTTGATTCTTAGGCTTCCGTTTCCTCTTATCCATATTTATATCCGAAGTCGTTGTAATGTTATCCGTCCTGTTCCGAGGCTTTGCACTGGTTCTATGAGCATTGACGATTTTTATTGCTGGCAGGTCGCTATACAGACGCGCAAACCCTCCTCCTTTATCCGGGTTTGGGACCGGCAACAAGACCGCTAGGCTACTTAGTTCACCCGGCCGCATACAGGCGGAGTTGGTGGATTTCTGAAATTACTAATGGCCGTATGCACCGCGAAGCCACTTAATCCCGATTAACTTAACGGGTTTAAGAATAAATCTGGTTTAAGGACCCAGCTGCTATGCACCGCTGAAATTCAGCGGCGGATTAGTTAAACCTTCGATTTCAAAATACTTTTGCATCGGCACCTGCTAAAATAGAGCACTCCTATTATACAGATTCTTAGGTGATTAATATAATTAGTCATTCGTTTTCCCTAAGGTCTTTCAGATGTAGTGTATTTTATT
Organism: Dendroctonus valens; assembly: GCA_024550625.1. Classification (NCBI taxonomy): domain Eukaryota; kingdom Metazoa; phylum Arthropoda; class Insecta; order Coleoptera; family Curculionidae; genus Dendroctonus; species Dendroctonus valens. The sequence continues at coordinate 1,331,824 of JAJTJO010000068.1, read as the reverse complement.
TATACATACATATATATTTACCTGAGGAACATATCCTTATATGCATACAATCAATGCAGTCAATAATTCTTGGAAAGCGAGTAATTTGGAATAAACCATTTTGAGTTCGATAAATATTTTCATTTGAAGGCATTTTAATGTATCTTGTCCTTAAATCTGCAATTACATTAGATTCTTTCTTAAGAGCCCTAATACAATTTTGATGAGCATTACAAGCATTAAAACAAATAGCTGTTAAAATTTGGTTAATCGGGAATAAGTTGTTATTTCTCGAAAAAATTACAAGTAATAATTACAATGGTTTTTTAACTCGAATAGTAACTTAACAAGGATCGGAAAATATATACCTACCTACCAATTTGGTTTCTATTACTACTACTATTCTGGACTATTCATCCGCTCTTTATTTTGGCCAACAATGTACAAACAACTCATCTAACTGACAGAAAGTCGGCGTGTCTATTCATGGACATTAACAAAGCCTTTGACAGTGTCTGGCATATGGGATTACTCTACAAACTTCACAAACTCCACACCCCAACATATCTACTCCAAATCATAAAAAACTTACTTGAAACCAGACTACTACAAGTACGAATTGACAACACATTCTTTTTTCCTTTTTCCCCTAAACAAGGACTCCCGCAAGGCTCCCCGCTCTCACCGTTTCTCTGTACTCTCATATGCTGCCATGACATATACAATTACAACTTACCAGACAAAAATCAAATCGACAGATCGGCATACATATTACAATACGCAGACGACACGGCACTTATTGTACATGACGAAACTACTGAGAGAGCAGCTCAAAGACTCCAAACACTAACAAACAACACAATGACATGGTTTTATAAATGGAGACTAACACCAAACCAAACCAAAGGAGCTCAAAATGGGGTTTAAGAACGTAAGAAACGCACTGAAAATGTATAAACTCCATTCATACGAAATGCAGATACTTCAATAACTTTATGAGGAGGAATTTGATAGAATAAAGGAATTCTGTGAACTCATGAGTCGTAAAGTCCACACCATCCCCAATATTCTGCCGAATATCTGCTTCAGCGATGAAAGTTCATTTTTTCTAAATGGAAATGTCAACAAATAAAATTATCGATATTTGAATTCCAATGTATTCCTGGGTTTCAGTCAATTTAATTGTTTATTATTTAAAATGTTACAAATACGTTTCGGTGTCTTTCTCCACCATCATCAGTTTGTCTAAAATATATATTTACAGTTATCATCAATTTAAATAGAAAATTTTCACCAAAATTCACATATTAAAATACAAATCACACACATATTAAAAAGTACATCAAGAACATTGGTTTTCAGGTGATGACTCAGGACAAACATGTCTGGGAAAAGACTAGAATCTATTGTTTAGAGATCTAAATTTAACTTACGTATATAGTTGCTTCTACCTTCACATTTGAATGGTCACTGAATTTTCCATATTTTACTCGATATCAAGCGAGCGAAGCAAAAAAACTGTTTATCTTTCGTCTTTTCTTTGCGTTCTAGGAATTGCTTGGCAATTCCTCAATATCAGATGTTTACATTTCATTTACCTGGTCCAATCAGTTCATGCATGCGATCATCTAATTAGTGTATGATACACAGAGCTAAGATTGTCTGTATCTGATCTGAAATTTATTGCATTCTGATGTTTCATGTGCATGTTGTGCTAATGCTGTTGCATTTTCGTTAACCTTTCTTAAGCTATACTTATGTTCGTATATTCTTTTCTTTAAATATTGCCCTGTTTGACCTATGTATGTGTTGTCACAGTTCAAACAGTCAATCTTGTATATTACGTTAGGTGTGTCCAACTTATCGCTTCTAGGTTTAAATTTTGTAAAACATTCTTATGCCAAGTTGTTTTTAGTTTTTTCCGCTATAGTAATATTATGCGGTTTTAAAATATTTTTTATTTTTGTGTTGATTTCTGGTATGTGTGGTAATGATACATACCTGATTTCACCTTCTTTTTTCTTTTTTATATTATTTATGTTGTTCCATTTATTTCCATTGTATATTTTATTAATTCTTTGTTTTATAATTGGTTCGAAGAATTCTTTGGGATAGTTGTTCATTATTAGTACCTTTTTTATTTTTTCAAGATTTTTTTGTCTGTATCCACAATGTGCTTCTTCCGGTCCGACAGTGTTTATTACAGTGGTTATATACAGTGGTTATAGACAGTGGTTATATTGGCAGAAGGGGGCCAATTGAATGGCCTCCAAAATTACCTGATTTAACACCCTTAGACTCCTTTCTTTGGGGACATGTAAAGTCCATTGTTTATAAGACACAACCTGCTGATATTGATGATATTATAAAGCGAATTGCAGCAAAATGCCGGTCGATTCCCGGTAAACTTTTCCGAAATGTTAGGGAGGAGTTCGAAAACAGACTTTGTTATTGTTTACAGGAAAATGGACAACATTTTGATCAACTGATAAGACAGTTCGTAAATAGATCCCATGTGTAGTAAAATAATAAATAAATGAGAAATAAATTGTTTAAACTAGATTTTCTTTCTGTGATTCAACGGTTTTACCGGTGTCACTTACTCTTCTAATCATTTGTACTGCACGGAGAGCCAATGCAATATTTTTTGTGTAATCTCTAACCCGGAAACCAACATCGCAATGCGGGAAAGTTTAATTGTTTCTGCAACTTTGAAACGCGATTAGTCGGTCACCTCTGGAGAAAAAGCAACAAAGTAGGATACCACTGAAAAGAGAATTGCAGACCCTTTGAAACGATATGACACTTGGCCCCCATTCCCATTTAAGATTCTAAGGATGACATCTACCCCTCTTAAGAGTTTGAAACAGGAATACTAAAAATATTTATTTAAAGTGTCCCCTTTACAAATAAAATTGGCGATTCTTTCGGATTTTCCATATTTCTAACTGCAAGAAACATATTAAGGGTGGGAAATTTTCTAATTGACACCCCGTATGTTTGTTCAATATCACGATCCCTCGCTATTAGCTCAGTTATACCCCAGTTATTTTGGCTTGAATTCGATTTAATTTACATATGATTGTATGGGTTTGATACCACTGTGTACGATTTATATCATAAGGAAGGCACATAACGGCAAAAGCAATTTTAGATTAGAAAGTGTGAGAGATAATGACAGGTACCTATCCGAGTAAAGCTGCTGATTGTGGTTGCTGGCTGGGGCCTCTTTAGTAATATGAATTGCTGGGGCTGATTGCATGGCTATACATTTATATACTGACCCGTTTTGTCCTACTTGTAACTAATTGTACTGTATCTTAGCTTTGAGTCGCCTCTCTCGGATTTAATTTACGGGTCTGCAGCAGAGTCCTTGCCAAATTTGCGTTCTTGTTTACCAGACACTGTTCTAATGTACACTTGAATATAAGTTATCTGTGTACATGCAGCTTTAATAAATTACTTCCCAAACCAAACACGACACTCAGCAAGTGATTGAATGTTTGTCGGGTCGTTTCTACAATGCAGTATGATTTATATTATACGGGGCACATTTTAATTGATGCTTTAAAAGTTCAAATCAAAAATTTTTAGAGGATGGAATTTTCTTTGACTCTCGATATCAATTAAATGAAAGCTAAATATTTACTCAGGAAGAAGAAAATGATGCAAGCCTATCGCAAAATGTCTTTATTTAGCTGATTTATTAATTTAATTAAGCTAATTAAATATTGGAGTAATTCATCTCGAGGTGTTGTGGGCAGAGTGTAAAGAGTTCAGATAAAAATACAAAAGACAAATATGTATTCTAAAACCAGATATTTTGAATGTGATTAGATAGTATTTGGTTGAGCCGGAGCTATTTCGTCACATTGTATGAATAATACCTTGAATATGTTTAAAAATTTTCTGTGAATGAATTGCGATGGACAAGGTGATCCCTGTGAGCGGGCAAGTTTCAAACTGTCAGAATCTAGCAAGTAGTAATATTTATTTAAATTTAAACATAATATTAATATTATGGGCAGAAAGAGCGATAGGTCGATAGCCTTTTCTTAAAAATAAAGATGTTTACTACTACTATTAATATTATAACTATATGTTGTTTTAATTTCTTTTCTTAAAAAGTCTGTCAGTCCTTTGTTCGAATTCTTGAATTCCGTCGGCAAAATTTAGCTTAACTCGATATAATAATTCTAATGAAAGATATGTAACTTCTTCAATAATTATTTTTCAATCAAATTCTATGAACTGTCTTGATTATCAAAAGAGATAGACTTTCGAGGCCATTCCTTGAAACAAGTGGGTTTTTCGGGTTTTTAGGCCGTCGTTCGGTAGAATTTCTTCTTGACGTTTCGCAAGCACGTGTGGCTTGCATCTTCAGAAGTGGTTTGCTTGAACGCTTACACTGTTCTGATGCGATTCCTCGGGCGCAGTCCGTATTTATGCACCGGTCGCGATGACGTGGTTTGTGATGACGTGGCCTGTGTCATCGGAGCTTGCGCATTCTGTTGGCTGTTGCTATCCTCCGGTGTACATGATTCTCTCTCCTGTCCTGAGCTGTTGTTTTTTCTTGCTGTTTTTGCGTTGGTGAGTGCTGGAAACCATATCCTGTTCAGCGCAATTGTCTCTTCTTTTCTGTTGAAATTGTCGTCGTGTTTGTAGATTTCAATGGCTTCTCGTATTAGGCGGGGGCGATACCCTGTTGTCGTGGCCAGGACCTGTGCCTCTCCGAAATATATGTTGTGTGTTCCATCGCTGAGCGCATGTTCCGCCACTGCCGATTTCTCCACATGTCCAAGTTTGCAATTCCGTCGATGTTCTTCTAATCTTGTCGCAACCGATCTCTTAGTAGTTCCTATGTAGACGCTTCCACAGGAGCATGGAATCCGGTAGATTCCCGCAGTTGCTAGGTGAGGTCTTTTGTCTTTAACTGACCCTAGACATTCTCGGATCTTTGTTGTGGGCATGTAGACCGTTCTTATGTTGTGTTTCCTCAAGAGCCTCCCAATTCTGTCCGTAACCCTGGGAACATAGGGCAGGAAAGCTTTCAGAGTAGACTCACTTTTTTCAGCACGTCCCACTCCTACAGCTTTTTTGATGTCCAACTGGGAATATCCGTTCTGAAGAAAAGCTTTTTCCAAGTGCTGTAGTTCCGTTGTTAGATGTTGTGGTCCACATATTTTTCTGGCTCTATCCGTGAGAGTCTTAATGATTCCCTGCTTCTGCCTAGACACCCCTGCCTAGACACCAAAACATCCAGGAAGGCCAGTTGGTTGTTTTGTTCAACTTCCATGGTGAATTGGATGTCTGGGTGCTGTTTGTTTAGATGGTCGAGGAACATGTCCAGGTTTTTAGGAACATAGGAACTACTAAGAGATCGGTTGCGACAAGATTAGAAGAACATCGACGGAATTGCAAACTTGGACATGTGGAGAAGTCGGCAGTGGCGGAACATGCGCTCAGCGATGGAACACACAACATATATTTCGGAGAGGCACAGGTCCTGGCCACGACAACAGGGTATCGCCCCCGACTAATACGAGAAGCCATTGAAATCTACAAACACGACGACAATTTCAACAGAAAAGAAGAGACAATGGCGCTGAACAGGATATGGTTTCCAGCACTCACCAACGCAAAAACAGCAAGAAAAAACAACAGCTCAGGACAGGAGAGAGAATCATGTACACCGGAGGATAGCAACAGCCAACAGAATGCGCAAGCTCCGATGACACAGGCCACGGCATCACAAACCACGTCATCGCGACCGGTGCATAAATACGGACTGCGCCCGAGGAATCGCATCAGGAACCGTAGAATAAGAGCAATAGGAAGATGGAAATTGTCTTAGTTGAAATAAATATGTTCCAAAGCAAGGAATCGCATCAGAACAGTGTAAGCGTTCAAGCAAACCACTTCTGAAGATGCAAGCCACACGTGCTTGCGAAACGTCAAGAAGAAATTCTACCGAACGACGGCCTAAAAACCCGAAAAACCCACTTTTCTACGTTCTTTGTAGTCAAAATGGGCCATGTTTCTATTTCTACTATTTTTTCCTTCACCGAGGGCTGATCTGTAAAATTTATTGTTCTTCTCTTTCGATTCCTTCTTTTATTAGAATTTTCATTATTTTATTCTTTGCCGGATTTATTCTAGAGGTTCGTAGATAGGATCAGCAACTGAATCGTCAGATCCATAGCCAGAAATTTCAACATCATGTTCTCTTTCTCTTTCGGGATACTGATGTTTCGTTGATATCTTCTTCCTGGTTTTCTTGATCATAAGCAATTTTGACAGGGTTCAAAACCGCAAAATCACAACTGTCAGGATCAGATACAATACCTATAACAAAGTAAATAATAAGTTTATTATTGTATTTCTTTTGCACCTTTTTTGCGAAAGTACAAATTTAAATATAAACAGGTTTTGTTTATTGCCAAATAAAGGGGAGGTATGTATTCATATTATGTTTAAAACCAATGTATTTGCTATAGTTAGGTAGATACATAAAAACAGAATTTGTATGAGAAAATGTAATAGTTTCTTACCCGAACGTAAGTCACACGGGTTCTCGAAATCTACGACTCTAGCAGTTGCACTACTAAAAACTTGTTGTCAATCAGCACTAAAAGCGATTTCTGGTGTTTCGTTAAAATTGGTAGCAACAAGAGTACTTTCTAGGGTGAAAGTTATTATCAAATAATATTTGCGGGAAATTTATCAATATAACCCTGATTCTTCTTGTCTTGAACCATTTTAAAAAAATTAGCGACTTGAAATTTAACCATTTTCAATCCTTAGACACTGAACACTCTTCTACTACCAATATGAGACCAATGAACTAATTTATTATAAACTAAGTTAAGAACAGTAGTAGTAAACATCTTTATTCCTAAAAAAGGCTATCGACCTATCGGTCTTTCTGCCCTTGTTTAATACATGTAGACTTAATCTAAATAAAAAACAAATATGAAAATTCTCTTATTCTAGGTTAACAATCTTATTAAATAAACTTTCCAATTCTAATGACAAGAAAAAATTATTTTATTGTCCAGTAGTCAGTTGCGTTTGTAAGTGTTCGAGTAGCGTTGATGTAGGGAAACGGAAGCGGGATTGTCTGGTTGGTCTTGTAAGACAAAGGGGATTCAGTATGGTCCAGTTGTAGGGGTTGTTTGTCCATTTTGTCTGTAGCTGTATGAGTCTTTCCGAAATCTTTGTCATGTTTGTGCGTTCGTATAGTAGTTGGGTGGAGGGGTTGTGTAGTGGGTTTTGGAGGTCTTATTCGTGTTATTAGTCTTAGTCCAATTTGTTCTGTTGTTTGTATATAACGTTTTGTCCTTTCTGTTCCGTTGGTCATGAGTATATGTCCATAGTCAAGCAAGGGTCTACAAATAGCTTTATATATTTTGGTGGCGGTGTTTGTGCTAATTCCTCTGTCTTTGTAGGTTAGTGATCGGAAGTGTTTTGTTCTCTTTTTTGTTTCTGCCCTGATGTTTCGTATGTGTTTAGTGAATTTAAGTTTGTGGTCAATTGTGATTCGAAGGTATTTTACGTCGTTTTTTGGTTGTGTCGTTTGGCCGTCTGCAGTTATTGTAGGGGAGTCAGCGTTGAGTCTGTGGTTTGTGAGCAGAAGCTGGTTTTTTGACGAGTTTGGTGTTAGTCTCCATTTATAAAACCATGTCATTGTGTTGTTTGTTAGTGTTTGGAGTCTTTGAGCTGCTCTCTCAGTAGTTTTGTCATGTACAATAAGTGCCGTGTCGTCTGCGTATTGTAATATGTATGCCGATCTGTCGATTTGATTTTTGTCTGGTAAGTTGTAATTGTATATGTCATGGCAGTTCATATTGTAGAGAAACGGTGAGAGCGGGGATCCTTGAGGGAGCCCTTGTTCAGGGGAAAAAGAAAATGACAGTGTTTTGTCAATTCGTACTTGTAGTTGTCTGTTTTCTAGTAAGTTCTTTATTGTGTGTATAGTTTGTATAGTTTGTATAGTAAGCTTCTATGCCAGACACTATCAAAAGCTTTGTTAATGTCCATAAACAGGCAAGATGTCTTTCTGTCAGTTAGGTGGGTAGTTTGTATATTGTTGGCCAAAATAAAGAGCGGATGAATAGTCGAGTGATGTTGTTTGAAACCAAATTGGTAGATAGGTATATATTTTCCAATCACTTTTTCAAGCCGCTGCTTTATTATGTATTCAAAAATTTTGCTTAGTACTGGAAGTAGTGTAATTGGTCTGTAGTTGCTCGGTTGTGTATTGTCCAGTCCATTTTTGGGTATAGGGATTATTAAGCCGTTTTTCCATGTTTCTGGGATTCTGCCATTTGTGATGCAGTTGTTCAATTCAGTTAGGATCAGTTTGTGTGTTTCTTGAGTTAGGCTTTTCAAGAGTTTTGCCTTAATTTTATCTTTTTCCGGTGCAGTGTTTTTGATATGCGCTATGGCTTCATCGTAATCTGTGTCTGCGATCAGTTTGTCGGTGTAGTTTGGTGAGCTGTTAAAATAGTTCGAGTACCAGTCGTTGATCAAGTTCCAGTTGTCATTGTCGAAGTTAGGATTTCTCGATATGCTGAAGGCCCTTTGATAGTGTTTGTCGAACGCGTCCGCCTTCTTTTTGCCTGTGTAACGTTCTATTCCGTTTTCGTCAATTGTGTCAGTAGTGCCAGTTTTTTTTGTATTGTGCTAGTTTTTTAATTTTTCGCCAGTATGTTTTGCTTTTGTCTTTTTGTATTTCTTTACATGTTTCTAGCCATTTGTCTTGTCGGGATTGTCCAATCAAAGTTTTAATGTTTCTGTTAAGTTGGTTCAGTGTCTTTTTTAAGGTCGTTATTTTGAGTGTTTGTATATAGTCTGTACAGTTCTCTCTTATGTTTTATAAGTCTCAGTATGTATTTGGGCAGTGTATGTCGGTAGAAAGCATTTTTTATTTCCGGGCTAAATTTTCCTATGGCTAGTGAAAGTTGTTGTTGTATGGTTTCTATTGAAATGGGCTGTGCTTGCGATTGAATGTAGTCATGTATATGTTGTTTCACTTTGTCTATGTCAGCCTTTGTTAGGTTTAAGTTTTTATCTATAGGAGGTGTATTGGAGGTAGGTTTCGTATGTTGTAAGTCTATGTTAAATGTAATAGCCAGGTGGTCGGATCCAAGTTCGTTGGTAGTTATGAACATTTGTCACAATAACTGCAAAACACTAATAAACCCATCAACCTGTTATTATTGTCATAGTCAGTAAATTTTAGGTTATAAGGTTGATTCTAAATTTGTAAGGTACATCCAACCCACTTCACCAGGAATAAACAAAAAACAACACGCGACCAAGTGGTTTGAACGAGGATTTCTGCAAAACAATAGTTTATCTGAACTGAAAGTTTATCTTCAGGGGCTAGTAGTTTCACTAACACGTTGGTTTGGCATTCAAAATACTGGGATATCGGTTGGTAGATTTATGGAAAATGAGGAATGGTATAAATATCGTTACGTATATTTTCCTGACTGTACTTTAATTCACTTCAAAATATTCCTGGGTTTCAGTCAATTTTATTGTTTATTATTTAAAATGTTACAAATGCGTTTCGGTGTCTTTCTCCTCCATCATCAGTTTGTCTAAAATATATATTTACAGTTATCATCAATTTAAATAAAAAACTCTCACCAAAATTCACATATTAAAATACAAATCACACACATATTAAAAAGTACATTAAGAACATTGGTTTTCAGGTGATGAGTCAGGACAAACATGTCTGGGAAAAGACTAGAATCTATTGTTTAGAGATTTAAATTTAACTTACGTGTCTAGTTGCTTCTACCTTCACATTTGACTGGTTATTGAATTCCCTATTTTATTCGACATCGAGCGAGAGAACAAAAAAACTGTTTATACTTCGCCTTTTCTTTGCATTCTAGGAATTGCTCTGCAATTCCTCAATATCAGATGTTTATATTTCACTTACCTGGTCCAATCAGTTCATGCATGCGATCATTTAATTAGTGTGTGATACACAGAGCTAAGATTTTCTGTGTCTGATCTAAAATTCATTGCATTCTAATGTTTTTTAATCTGTATCATTTCATGGATTCTTCTCTTATTATAGTTGATTTCATTGATTAATATTTTTGTGTTATGGAAATCAAAACTATGTAACTTTTGTTGTGCATGTTGTGCTAATGCTGTGTGATCAAACAATTATTTGAATTTTAAGTGTGGATTTTTTAAAAGATACGCTGATGACTGCATAATGTGCGTTCCAAACCAAAAAGTTCAATACACACTAGATAAATTTAATGCATTCCATGAGACCATTAAATTCACCATTGAGGAAGACAAAAACAAATCAATAAACTTTTTGGATATGACGGTTATATATGACGGTAATGGGGAAATAAAAACAAACTGGTACACAAAGGATGTATGGTCTGGTAGATACTTGAATTACCAATCATATGCACCTATACAATATAAATAAATTGTTGTAACAGCTCTTACTGATAGAGCGATTAAATTGGCACATTCGGGATATAGAACAAAAAATCTTGAAAAAATAAAAAAGATACTAATAATGTACAACTACCCCAAAGCTTTCTTCGAACCAATAATAAAACAAAGAATTAATAAAATCTACAATTCAAATAAATGGAACAACATAAATAGTATAAATAAGACAAAAGAAGGTGAAATCAAGTATGTATCATTACCGTACATACCAGAAATCAACACAAAAATAAAAAGTGTTTTGAAACCACATAATATTTACTATAGCGGAAAAAACTAAAAATAACTTGGTAAAAGAATGTTTTACAAAATTTAAACCTAAAAGCGATAAGTTGGACACACCTAACGTAATATACAAGATTGACTGTTTGAACTGTGACAACACATACATAGGTCAAACAGGGCAATATTTAAAGAAAAGAATATACGAACATAAATATAGCTTAAGAAAGGTTAACGAAAATGGAACAGCATTAGCACACAAAAGCACAACAAAAGTTACATAGTTTTGATTTCAATAACACAAAAATATTAATCAATGAAAACAACTATAATAAGAGAAGAATCCATGAAATGATACAGATTAAAAAACATCAGAATGCAATGAATTTTAGATCAGACACAGACAATCTTAGCTCTGTGTATCACACACTAATTAAATGATCGCATGCATGAACTGATTGGACCAGGTAAGTGAAATATAAACACCTGATATTGAGGAATTGCAGAGCAATTCCTAGAATGCAAAGAAAAGGCGAAGTCTAAACAGTTTTTTTGTTCTCTCGCTCGATGTCGAATAAAATAGGGAATTCAATAACCAGTCAAATGTGAAGGTAGAAGCAACTAGACACGTAAGTTAAATTTAAATCTCTAAACAATAGATTCTAGTCTTTTCCCAGACATGTTTGTCCTGACTCATCACCTGAAAACCAATGCTCTGGATGTACTTTTTAATATGTGTGTAATTTGTATTTTAATATGTGAATTTTTGTGAGAGTTTTTTATTTAAATTGATGATAGCTGTAAATATATATTTTAGACAAACTGATGATGGTGGAGAAAGACACCGAAACGTATTTGTAACATTTTAAATAATAAACAATAAAATTGACTGAAACCCAGGAATATTTTGAAGTGAATGGTATAAACTCAGTCGAAACACTTCAATTTTTCATATTAATATATGTGACATTGTGTGATTGAAACATTTTTCTATATTGTGGGTTGGTCGCCTTCTGCAAGACTGGATCCAATTAAAGTCACATTTGCAATAACATTATATTTTATCAAATTTTGCTTGTAAAAATAACGACATTTGCTGGTCTATTTCCAATCATTGGTGAGAGATGAATGAAAATAAGCAAGTATTCATTTTTAGCGAATTGCTAAAATTATTAGATATTCCTGTTGAAACAGAAGAAGTTAAAAATAGTTCTTGATATGAGGTATCGAAGGGTCCTAAGGACAGAATAAAAAAAACCAGAAATGGAGTGTTTTCAGCTTCAGAAGGCCCCAAACAGATCAATGATCAATCAACCATGTCATTGTGTTGTTTGTTAGTGTTTGGAGTCTTTGAGCTGCTCTCTCGGTAGTTTTGTCATGTACAATAAGTGCCGTGTCGTCTGCGTATTGTAATATGTATGCCGATCTGTCGATTTGATTTTTGTCTGGTAAGTTGTAATTGTATATGTCATGGCAGTATATATTGTAGAGAAACGGTGAGAGCGGGGATCCTTGAGGGAGCCCTTGCTCAGGGGAAAAAGAAAATGACAGTGTTTTGTCAATTCGTACTTGTAGTTGTCTGTTTTCTAGTAAGTTCTTTATGGTGTGTAGTAGATATGTTGGTGTGTGTAGTTTGTACAGTTTGTATAGTACGCCTCTATGCCAGACACTATCAAAAGACTTGTTAATGTCCATAAACAGGCAAGCTGTCTTTCTGTCAGTTAGGTGGGTAGTTTGTATATTGTTGGCCAAAACAAAGAGCGGATGAACAGTCGAGTGATGCTGTTTGAAACCAAATTGGTAGGTAGGTATAGATTTTCCAATCACTTTTTCAAGCCGCTGCTTCACTATGTATTCAAAAATTTTGCTTAGTACTGGAAGTAGTGTAATTGGTCTTGTAGTTGCTCGGTTGTGTATTGTCCAGTCCATTTTTGGGTATAGGGATTATTAAGCCGTTTTTCCATGTTTCTGGGATTCTGGCATTTGTGATGCAGTTGTTCAATTCAGTTAGGATCAGTTTGTGTGTTTCTTGAGTTAGGCTTTTCAAGACTTTTGCCTTAATTTTATCTTTCCCCGGTGCAGTGTTTTTGATGTGCGCTAGGGCTTCATCGTACTCTGTGTCTGTGAGCAGTTTGTAGGTGTATTCCGAAACCATTTTAGTAGTAATAGGAAACATGTTTATTTCTTTATAGAAAATTCTATCGACCTATCGGTCTTTCTGCCCATTTCCTTCTTATAGTATTTAATGGCAAATTACATTTTTCATCTGTTCCGGCATAAAGGATAGGGTGTTCGATTTAAATCAAGCAAGTTATTACCGGTCAAAACGTGCAATTGTTTGAATGCAATTTTGAGACATCCTGTATGTCTTAGTGTAATTTTTATTAATTTGTCACTCGACTGCATCTATTGATGGCTTGACTGGCTTTTCAAAAATCGACCTGAGAAACTCGAAATGGGTTTTAAGAATTTAAACGTTAAGAAAGGTCTTCGTTTTTACAAAATTCCAAATATCTCAGAAACCCTAAGATTTAAGTAAGACAAATTTTAATAGAACTCACGTTTATTTCGATCGCAGACACTAATAACATAATCTTATACAGGGAATTCCATTTAAAAAATGCTACTTTGAGTTGAACCTGTACATTAGAATAAAATTTTAAAATGTAACTTCAGCGGGCTTCCAGTTCTCAGTAAAATAGTTATTTTAAAATAATATTTTTTTTAAATTAAATAATTTAGCCGCAATCTTCCGTTTTATATAAACTGAGTTTATTATTCAAACTGTCTATAGAACTTTGCAATAATAAATTAATTGTTGTGTATATTTTCCTAACTGTACTTCAATTTATTTCAAAATGTCCTGGGTTTCAGTCAATTTTATTGTTTATTATTTAAAATGTTATAAATACGTTTCGGTGTCTTTCTCCACCATCATCAGTTTGTATGTCTAGATGTTTCTACCTTTACATTTGGTTGGACATTCTGTAATGTAAAGGTAGAAACATCTAGACATACAAACTGATGATGGTGGAGAAAGACACCGAAACGTATTTTTAACATTTTAAATAATAAACAATAAAATTGACTGAAACACAGGAAATTTTGAAATAATAAATTAAACCGTATTTTTAATTTTTGCAGCAAAACTTTTTAATTTTCCGTGTCTCAGGGAATTCAAACTTTTGTGAACAAGGCAGTGCTTAAATTACTCTTTACGGTATTTAAAATTTTAAGAATAAAATATAAAATTTGTATTCATAATACTTACAATTGTATCAACTTCCGAATTAATTGAAACATTTTCAGTTAGATGATTCTCCCATTCCCATTGAAACCCGAGATATTAGCATAAGTAAATTGCATATTTCGTAAAAACGTATTTAATCATTACGCATAAATAATGTCTTGCTCATTACCCTCTGTTGTTTATGAGTTTTTTCGTTTTCGCATACAAATATGATGATGCATATGTTAGGGTTTACCTTCGGTTAAATCTCGTTAAACTTGGCTGATATCGACATTAGTCGGTTAATCTCGAGTTTAACACAAATGTAATGTTAATGTCGAAAGAAATTCAGATAATTAAGATTATCTGTTAAAGCCGAGTTCAGCCATTTTGGCTTGTTCATGTTGAATGCTTTATTAGATACATTGTGAATAAACTATCAATTTTTACAAAGAATACTTCTTACGCAAATACCATTTAACTAACATAATATTCGGATATTCACCAACGGAATTAACATAATTTCGAGCCTTAACCGGAATACATACACATGTTTCATGTTTCAAGACAGTATGAAAATTCCTTAAACTTTGGTCACCTTCCCATTTGGAAAAATTACGACAGTTTAAATTTGATATGAAAAATGCACGACCGGAAATACGCATCCAGGGATATTTATTGACAAACAACTAAATCTCAGATGCGCATTATATTAACTTTACTTCTTCTCCTTTCATGTGTCTTGACCGGTCGCCCCGACGTTGGTGATGTGAAAATGGCAAAAGCTGCACGGTCCTCTGCCAACTGGAAAAAGTTGGCCAACCGTTCTTATGCCTGTCCCATCCCGAATATTTCTGAGCCACGACTGTTGCTTTCTTCCAACTCCACGGCGCCCCTCAATCTTGCCCTTTAGTATGAGCTGTAATAGACGATATTTATCACCTCCCAAAATATGTTCAAGATATACCGTCTTTGGGCATTTTACGGTCGTCAACCGTTGCCTTTCGATGTTTGCTCTTCGTAGTACATTTTCATTTGTGACATGTTGTGTCCATGGAATACGAAGCATTCTTCTGTGAAGCCACATTTCGAATGCCTCCAGTTGGTTCATCGTCCTGACCTTCAAAGTCCACGTCTCTACTCCGTACAGAAAGACCGACCATACATAGCATTCAACCATGCGTTGTCTCAACTTCAGATTCAATCATTGCAAAGGAGGGATCTCATATTACTAAAAGTTGCCCGAGCAATCTCTATGCTGCACTTAATCTCTTAGTCCGGGTTTAGATACTCTGTAATAATACCACCAAATTACGTAGAACCGAGAGACACGTTCAATTTGGCTTCCATTAAGTGCCAGGGCAGTGCCATTGTGGGGTTGCCTGCTAAATATCATAAATTTGGTCTTTCCTATATTGATTTTTAGACCTTGTGTCTCTTCCACTTCACCGAGTTTGTTAATAAACCATTGTAGTGCCTTGATTGTGTTTGCTAAAATCACTGTATCATCAGCATATCTGATTGTTGTGATTGGCTCTCCTTTTATTTTGATGCCGTGGTGTGATGTTGCTTCCGATGCTTCCTTAAATGTTCGATCAGAGTATAGGGTGAAGAGTAAGAGCGACAGTATGGAACCCTGTCTATCTCCACGTTGAATTTTAATATGGTCTGTTTTAATATTGCCTAATTTTACCTGTGCCGTCTGATTCTAGTATAGATTTTTAATTATGCAGATATCTCTATCATCTATTCCAACCCCCTGTAGTATATCAATATCTTTATCTTGCGGTATGCGGTCAAAGGCGTTTTCGTAATCGATAAGGCATGCAAAAACATATTTTCGCTGATCACGTCATTTTCGGAGAAGAACGTTCATTCCCAAAAGTGCTTCACGCGTTTCGAAAGAGCTTCTGAATCCGAGCTGAGAATCATCAACACCTTCCTCACATCTACGTCTGATACGAGTGTGAATCATCCCTAGGGATGGTTTGAGCATGTGGCACATGCGGATGATTAAGCGATAGTCACCATATTTTTTGGCTGATGTTTTTTAGGTAGGGCAATAAAGGTTGATGATAACCAGTCAGATAGAATTTCACCTGTCTCACAGATACTATTAAACAGTTTAACTACCAAGCCAATATTTTCCTCTGTAATGAGGTTTAGAGCCTCGGTCGGAATCTCGTCAGGGCGAGATGCTTTCCTATTTTTTGCTATAGAGAATGCATGCATTACCTCGGGTTTAAGAATAGTTGGTCTCATGTCCTCATGCACGAATACCGCATCATCTCTATGATCTCTAAAATTGGCTTCTATATAACGGGTCCAAGTGTTTTTTAATTCTTGTTCCTCCAAAATTAGTTGGTTACGATCATGTGTAAGTGACATAGTCGTTCTATTCCTGTGAACTCCAGCTGCTTTCTTTACTTTTCTGTACATATTAAAAGCTCCTCAGCTGCTCCATAAGGGTTAGAATGTGACCTGTCGTACACTTGTCTTTAGGTTTAAAGATCTCGCGGAGATGTAATTTACACGTGTTCACAATGATATTCTTGATGTTATTCCAAAGAGTCTCTATATCTTGGAGAGCTGGTTGTCCTGCAGACTTGTTAATCCTGTTGTCTTCGGCAACAATATGTCTGACGTCAGAGTTATTTAATCTCGTTATATCAACTGCTCTAGTTGGGTGTGTTTGCTTTTTAGCTTTTATATTTAACGACAGTTCCGCCACCAGGGGATTATGGTTCGAGCCAATGTCATCCCCAGCGTAAGTTTTGTAATTTTTTATTATATTTTTAAAACGTGTATTAATCGGTCGGTAGTCGATCTGATTTCTAATTGATGTTGAGTTATTTAGATCATTGCGTGGGGCAAGTATAAAGTCTTCGTTTGGGTAGGTCGAAAAACGTGTCAGCAATTATCATCCCTAAGTCCTGACAATACTCGTAGAGTTTGTCACCTCTCTCGTTGGAGCTACCAAACCCAAAACTACCAAATATATCGGTGCGATTTCCTTGATCAATTTTGGCATTAAAATCTCCCATTGTAATAATAACACTATCGCTCTTTAACATCTTCACTGTGGAGTCAATCAGCTGATATAACTTTTACGCTTCCATATCATACCTTTTCTAAACAGTTGGGGCATAAACCTGAATAAGATTGATTTTGAATAGTTTGCAGACCATTTGTAGCAAGCATATTCGGTTGGATATTGGTACAAATTTCTTGACATATTTTGTGTATTCTAATGCAACAAAGATGCCAACGCCGCCTCGATGATTTGGGTCGTTGTCATCACTACCTGAGTAATATAGTGTGCCGTGCTCATATTGACTTGATCCGCAGCCTGGTCAACGGTGTTCACTTATACCCATTATGTGTATATTCAATCTCTTCATTTCCTGAAGCAAATTATCCACCTTCCCAGCTTGAAACAGGGTTCTTACGTTCCATGTAAAGATGCGCAACCTTGATTTTACTATTTTGAGCAGGCGCATTCTTAGCATCCCTTGTCAACTCAAGGACTGCCCGGGACTAGGGGCCGTCTTGTTCATGTTTCTCGCTATAGTGATCTCCTGGGAAAAGATGATCAGGGTGGTTTCCCGTTGCCTTCCTTGATTTAATTTCAGCCGCCCAATCTGGGAACAGACGCTGTTAGTGGCCGCCCATTCTGGGTCAGACGCTACTCGCTAATCCTCACTTGGTTTAGCCTGCCGTTCGATGCAGTTTCCCGGGATTCGGAGCTGGGAGCCACAAGTGAGAATTGATAGTCTGTCATAGATGTTAATTACGACCGTTCTTGGTGTAAGGTACTACTTCTACAACACTAACCCTACACCCCCATTAACTTTACATTGATGTTTATATTTAAAATTTTGCCGAGGTTAATCTTGGAGGGTTCAAAAAGCAGAATAGCCGCTGAAACCAGTCAGTCATGTTCCCTGTGGATCCAATTTAAAACACTCTCAGGTTTTTAAATATAATTTGTGCCCCAGAAAGTATAGCCAATTTGTCGTTTTAAAAGTGTCATCGGACAAAAAGTATTGACGGTTTATTACCACTCTAATAATAGGTGAGTCGTAACGTGCTCTGCATGGAAATAGTAAAGTTAACAAATCTTCTGAAACACTTGCTTTATTAATTGAGTTTTGAATGAATAGCAGCTTTTTTGAGACCTGTGTTGAAAGATCTGCTTGTGGGCAATAAGACACTATCGATAACGGTGATACAGTGTGTCCAGTATAAAATGATGTACATGGGGATATTGGAAATCGTTAGAGTTACAGGGTGGACCAAATGGGGAAGAAGTTGCGCAATCAAGTGCCTATAAATAATCTGTCATAAACTTCTTTGAACTCTGAATAGCAACGGATAAACAGGGAAAAAAAAAGTGCGTTTTATAAAATCCTTTATATCGTGTTTATTATAAAAGATACAATAACGAAATTTTCTGGGTGGGGGTAAGAAATGAGCGTGAATTTGAAAATAAAGTAAAAAATAATCTAGGCCCACTATGTTCAATGAGGCCGAAGTCAACTTTTGTTTTTCTTATGGGCGCCATATTGAATTTCTGCATTTTTAAATTCCCCTTTAAATATGCTCTTCAACCATATATAACATGTTTATGTTCGGTCAAGATAAATAATTAAAATTAACAAAATTAAGATTTTATTGTAGTAGGCATTGATATTTCTCTTCAATTTCCCCATACTGACATACATTTCCCCATGTAGAATTTATTGTCAGTGTCAAGTGTTTGTAATTAATTGTGTGTTTCAAAATGAATCACTTTTCAAATTATGAAAAATACGATATGTTGGAGTGTTTTATTCTCTGTCGTCGAAATGAAGCGAAAGCTGAAGAAATGTGTATTTACATAAATATCCAGAAAGGCGACAACCTGGTAGAACTATGTTTAGGCATCTGAAAGACAACCTTGTAGCTTACGGGAGTTTTGCTAAGGTAAAGAAAAACAAACGTCCAGACGAAAATAAACAAAATTTGGTAATTCAAAGCTAGGTAAGGTAGACCTCGTACGTCTTTGCGTCAAATTGAAGCCACAACAGGTGTTGCGCGGTCAACGGCGAATAGTATTTTAAAACGTCATAAATATCACCCCTATCGTGAACGGCCCTGCCAGGGACTCCAGAATGACGATGCGATTAGAAGAATGCCATTTTGTCAGTGGTTTATTCAAAGAAACAACGAGATACCAAACTTTTCCTTAAAAGTCCTTTGGTCAGATGACAGCTAATTTACTAAATGTGGACTATTTAATCGTAAAAATACCGTTTTTTGGTCAGATGAACATCCACGGCTAGTTCGTCAAGTTAGGCACCAAGTTAGTTTGGATTTAACGTCTGGTTAGGTATTGTGGGTACCCACGTGATTGAACCATTTTTTTTAACTGAGAACTTAAATTCCGAGAGATATTTGAACCTCTTACAAACTAACGTAGCGGAAGCACTTATGGATGTTCCAGTAGCTACCCTGCAAAACTTGTTTTTCCAACAAGACGGCGCGCCGCCACATAATGGACGTATTATCACTTTTTTTTAAATCACGAATTTCCCAACAAGTCGATAAGCAACCTGGGACCAGTGAGATGGACTGCGAGATCCCTGATATAACACCGCTTGATTTTTTTGCATGGGGTTTCCTCAAAAATGTGGTATACTGTAGGTCATACGAAACCGAAGAGGAGCTGAGACACGCTGTTATAGAAGCTGATAACAGAATTACCCCAGAAATGATCAGAAAATCTGCTCTCATTACGCATTACTGCTTGTGAAGCAGTAATGAGACGATGTATGTTGTGCGTGCGACAAAACGGTGGCTTATTTGAACACCTACTTTAATCCTAAAATGTTACTTGTTCTTTTGCAGTGTTCGATGTATGATCAATAATAATTTAAAGTAATAATTAATAGAAATATCAATGCCTACTACCATTAAATCTTAATTTTGTTAATTTTAATTATTTATCTTGACCGAACATAAACATGTTATACATGGCTGAAGAGCATATTTAAAGGGGAATTTAAAAATGCAGAAATTCAAATTGGCGCTCATAAGAAAAACAAAAGTTCACTTCGGCCTCATTGAACATAGTGGACCCAGATTATTTTTTACTTTTTTTTCAAATTCACGCTCATTTCTTACCCCCACCCTGAAAATGTCGTTATTGTATCTTTTATAATAAACACGATATAAAGGATTTTAAAAAACTTTTTTTCTTTTTTTCCCTGTATATCCGTTATTATTCCGAGTTCAAAGAAGTTGATGACAGATTATTTATAGGCACTTGATTGCGCAACTTTTTCCACATTTGGTCCACCCTGTAACTCTAACGGTTTCCAATATCCCATGTACATCATTTTATACTGGACACACTGTATATTTTTGAATTATTACAAAAACTTTTTTATAACATCGGTGACTCGCTTGACTTGCACACACACTTTTTATCTACCCAAACCCACTATCTTGAAGACAGCGACTAATGCGCCACTCGTCGTGTTTTTATCCCTTAACATCCTGTACCTAAATATAAACACGTGGTTTTATCCAAGCAAAGTAAGAAAGCAAAATATCAGAAAATTATCAACCAAGAAACTTTTCATATTTAAGTGCTTTAAGGGAGTAGTCATTGAACCGGAAAGAATATTAGAAATTTTACCGCACTTTACTGAACCCTTGTCATCACTCGTTTCGGCCAGAGAGCAACATTTTGACCCTAGAAGAAACACGTTTTAAATGCCCAGGAAACGTTTCAGGAGTAAATGTATTCTCGATTGCCATGGCTACATACCTCTGACCAGGAAGACAGATCTGTTTAATCGGAGAAATAATTGCTTTTTCTACAGTTCCTTGTAAATTTTCGTTTACGATTATTCGGATGACTGCGAAACGAACACAGGCGGTTTAAATCAACAGGCGAATCCGAACCAGTGGACTGCGTCAATCAGCCTAACCAGCTGTATATTTTTGGAATGAAAGCAATTTTACATAGGGCAGAAGTAATAAAAAACGTTAATTTGATCAAAGTTGAATCGCATTTTCAAACTAAGCCTTTTTAATGGTAATTGGAATTGATTTAGTCCGTTAGTATTTTATATTTTGTATATTCTTTTCCTGACTGTACTTCAGTCAGTACTACAGTCAGGAAAAGAATATACAAAACGAAGAGAAATGCTTGGGAACAAAAGCAGAATAGAACGGGTAGCAGCATCAGCAACACGGGTTGCCAACATCTCACCGCACAAGAGCTACGCCGGCTCGGTTCATTTACGTCCGAACGCGTATAACCGGTGTCCGGCGTATAAGGCAGGTTCTACCTAAGCCTTACTGACGAGTCCAATAGGTAGGCCCGGGACGAAACGCATGGATCATCACATAACGCCATAATTGGTGACAATGAAATTGACTGAAACCCAGGAATACATTGGAATGAATTATTTTATATTTATTTCCAGAATTAAATTTCAATTCGTGATGAGGACATTTTTGTATTTTTCGACAAGTGCTATAAATTATCTTAACAGATAAGCTAAAATCGTGGGAAGTGATGAAAAAGTGAAGTTCACAATCCGGTGACAATGAAAGCAGTATCACTAGTAGTCGTAGATCATTTGGTTATTATAAATCCAGCATCAAACAGGGGAATTTTAGGAAATCTCAACATATCCCTATTTAATATTAGACTGATTTATAGGATTTGCGGCGAGTCCAGTGTTGCTTCGTTAAATCCTGCCCCGCCTCAATAACAACCGGCTCCTCATACCCGCTGCCTGTTTCCAGTAATGATCCAGAGAAGTCTCGAGCATATGTTGCAGGCTTTTCTCGCCCTGCTGTCGTGTGTCGAAACTGTGGTTTTGTGAAATCGCACTCTTTCTGCTGCTGACCTTTCGAAAGTTCCTTAAAAGGCCAACAGAGCTTAGATGATCTCCGATACCCTTGCGTTGCTCCCTCCGGGAAGCTCATCCTAGCTTGCGTTAATCCCTTTTGAATAGCTTTCTCATTGTCTAGAACTCCAGGTTCCAATACTTATAGGTCGTCGATCGTATCTTCAACCAATTGGTCTCCATATTTTTCGAAAAGGATCTCTGTAGGAGATTCAATCAATTATTGTTAGTTCTGACTTGATGGTAAATCGTACCAATCTACTATGAACGATGACATGGGTGATTTCGAAACAAGCCAACATTTTATCAATTCGCTAATCTAGGTTGAGCTGATTTTGCTATTGCCCTTGCTGCGGACAACTTGTCTTTGTGTTTTGTCCACCCAGTTCACTCATAAATGTGCCTTTGTTGTATTGCACAAAAGATGGTCGGTGATTTACATTTACTAGTCTAAATCCCGCGTTCTTCCTAAATATCGCCATCATTCGTTCCATTTCATCGCTAACAACAGTGAAAAAAAGCCTGTTTTTTGTTTTGGGATATTTATAACTAATTGACTGCCTTTATCCGCAATGTCATCAATGCAGATGGTGGCCCGTCTGCAAACAGAGTAAATTCCAAATAAAAGTACTATCTAAAAAATAATAGCATGAGTTTTCTGGGCAAAAGAATTGTTACTTAAAGTTTGACTTGCCTTAAACATTAAATACATGACATACATAATTGAATAAAATCTTTAATTTTTTTGGAACAAAGCCGACATTCTTTGTTTTTGAACCGAGACCAGCTTTCAGCATGATTTGATGTTCGTATTGCTCTTGATTAACACCACCGATATCCGATAACACCGATTCTTCCTTAGCATAGAATTCTTTGACCGTAACATGCTGGCTCGGAACATTTTTTGCTACAAAAATTTGAACAAGTTACTAAATTGAAGAGAATATTATTTTTTCTTTACCTGTTCGCGTGAAGTCCGCCAGTAACACGGTTTTGTTAATACAATTTACAATGGATGAGAATGAGCAATGGTTGACAGTTAAATACTAACCTTCATCCATTGTTCAAATACCTTTACTTCTGTTTGGTATCGTAGTCTAGATTTATCACGACGGAACTGTTCAATTGCTTCTTATGCAGCAGGAACATCTTTTGGAAGCTTCATACTCCTAATCGCTTGAATTATGAACTAAGGTCTGAGGATTCGTCTTAACAATAAAACATAATAACCGGTTTGTTATGGAGAATAATGGACAATACTGAGACCAACTTAATCTATAGTGCGGACAACAAGACATGATTTAAATTTATAAAACCTCAGTCAATATTGTCTTTCAGACTAACAGATAAGCTATGCATTTATTTATATGGATAAGTTTATAAATTCTCATAATTTTTCAGCCCTAACATTTAAATTGTTATTCCACTTGCGTCTACCCAATTAGTTTGGTGTACATCAAACTCTTCGTAAGACTGTTAAAAGAGAATGAAAGAGTGTGAAATCGAGCGGCCGAAGAGGCCATGGAATAGGAATACTAAGGCCAATCCGCAGATTTCCACACGTATGACGATCCAAATCATTAAAATGAGGAATGCACGATATTGAAAAATCCGCTTTCATCAACATTCACCGGTGATCGGAAGCGATTGAAGCGACTGAAATGTCCCCTTGATTTTTCCAGTCCTGGGTGCTTTGCCTTTAGATGGTTCAAGGTCACCACGGGCTTGAACGGCGTGGCGTCTCTAAAAGCTACACAAATTTTTCACACTAATTTCGTGCAACGTGCCCAATTGTTACCCGAAAAAATCTGCTTACGCTTTTATAGCGGGTTGTTCGCTCGGGATTGCTTAGACTTAGACTTAGACTTAGATAATAATAATAATTAGGCGTGGGTAACACAGTGGATTTTCAGGTGTTGACGGACTAATACCAATACGGCTTGTCGGGCCAATACAACGCGTCAACGCATTGTACGAAGCAGTAAACTCATAATACGATAAATGTGTTGGGAGATGACAGAGGACCTTGTGTTACATGATGTGTAGTGGTCCGTAAGCCCATGCGTCATGGGCTTTTCAGCGGTGCAGCGCATTAAATCTTTTTCTTTGGAATGGAATAAATGAAGTCGCAACATATTTTCTTCTTGTAGAGCTTAGTTGTCTCACAAGCGAATTTCCGGAGAAAAGATCCGAATATTTGTATGATTTAACAGGTGTCGGAAGTAATTGATAACATACTGTTCATTTGCGATTATTTTGTGCTGAAAAAAAAATTAGATTGTAATATGTGCAGGCAACATTGTCTCTGCTTCAATTTGTGCCAACACTGCATTCTTTTTATGATACACGAGTCGAAATTCGGGTATTAACAGAACCGATATCAAACTGAGATAAAAAAAAATAATTCATATAAGGATAAGTATTTTGAGCATGAACTACCTAGTTTTGGTTATCCGGAATCATATGACTGCGCGCGCCCATCACAAACTTGCATTCTGAAGTCTGCCATCTTGAATGAGGTTGAATTTAAGTGTTATTCAAGGTGTTCGTCCGTAAGACGAGAGGTGTTATAACGCATTTACGCACAGAGCGGCATCAACACAAAAACTTCACACAACACAGTGTTACTCAGGCCAAATAATAATAGTAATATTTATTTCAAACTGCATTTTAAAATAACATTTAATTAATCATCAGACAATCATGCAATAAGGCTGGTACTATGGATAACAAATTTTTATTATAAAGGTCAGGTATATGATCGAGTTTGCCCTTAATTCCAATATTTTATTAGCACTATCAGCTTTTTCATAATATGCCATATTCACTTACTAGTATTCCTTTATTTATTTATCCAGAAAAGATTTACAGTAAATTATATAAAAAACTGTGAAACCATGCAGAGATAAACACAGTTATATACAGGGTGATTCAAAATTGGCGTCATTCCTTTTAAGGGGTTATCTCACTCACTTGGAGGAAAAAGTATTTTCGAAAATTTCTAGAAGATATTAACAGTTGAATATAGAATTTCAACTTTGTTATTAAGTATTATTTTTAAATAGTCCCATATTTGATTGATAGCCTTTTGGAATACTTAATCATTAATTAATTTTTTTTTCCGAATGCTTATGTATTCCAATACCGTACCAATCAAACATGGGACCATTTCAAAATAATCCTTAATAACATAGATGAAATTCAATTTTCAATTGTTAATATCTTCTAGAAATTTTCGTAAAAAAATGTTCAATATTTTTATCGTACTCTCCAAGCGAGCCCCTATGACCCATTAAAATGGCTGACGCCACTTTTGAATCACCCTGTATAGAATGACCCGCTTTCTGCGTTCTTCAATGCTTCTCGCCAGATTTATTTTTCAATACAAGAATCGAATAAATGTGCTAGACGTTCAGAAATCTAATTTCATAACCAAAGTTGCTTTCAAAGTTTTACTATTAATTTTATTTACTTCACCATTTTCAAATTGTTAATTATACTGACAACCTATTGCACCGTGGTTCGTTTTAAGAAAATGGTATTACAGTTCATTTCCGGTAACCTTGGTTTAGCATTGTTGTACATTTTATTAACTAATTTTTAGACCTATTTCACAGAAATATTTATTCATATTGCTAGCAATTGTCACATTATTTGTTACTTTTTCACCCTCCACATTAATGTAGTTAATGGGATCATTTGGTTTCTTTTTTCCAATTTTTTTGTTAATAATTCCCCACAGTTTTTTGGGATTGTTCGAATTATTTTAAATTTGTTTCTGTTAAATTTAATCTTATTATCCAAAATAACCTTGTTTAGTATTTTGGTATAATGTTTGTATTGTTTTTTTAGCTCTTTATTTGGACAATCTTTTTGCCATAAGTGATATAAAAATTCTGTAAAACGACATGATTTTATAATTGCATCTGTTATCCAGTTTTTGCTTTAAAGTTTTTGATCATTTTCATTTACAACTGTAGCAGAATCAATACAAGTTTTTATTTTATTTATTAATTTATCTGTTGTTAATGTTGTGTTAGGATCCTGCATTAATATTGCGTTCTGCATTAATCTTTTTTCATAATTTTCTGACCTGACGTAACAGATTGTCATATTATTTCTTTGTTTTGTTGTATGGTTCTTTGAAATTATTGTTTATACGGGATAAAGATAATAAGTTTTCTCATACATGCGTAAATTCTTTGATAACTAGAGTTTTCCTGTTTTGCTTTAATTTTTATTGACTTAAGAGGAAAGCAGTGGTTGAAAATTCTGATAAAGGTTTTCATGAAGGTATTCCATTGCTTATCAACATCCTGAGCGTCCATATCATATGTTTCTGCCCAAAATTGATATTATTTGAAATTTTGTTACTTTTTTAATATGTTTCGTTGATTGAAACGCGCGTTCTTGTGCAGTGCGGTTCTAGAACAATACTACTTATATAATTGACTTCTTTTATTCTCTCTTATTATGCTAATTAGTAGTTTTTTGCAATTATCTAAAAATATATTAATTTCACCATATGGTGGACTATAAATACTAACTATTATAAGTTGAAATATACTAACTATTATAAGTTGAAATACATGAAAGTTACTTTCTACATCAGAAAACTCTCAATCATTCCTTATTGATAAATTTACTACTTTTTTTCTTTCCCGGAAGTCTTGTTATTGACAAATATTTAAGCTGTACGACTTTTTCCAATGCTTCGTGATGAAAAAGTTACAGTTTACAAGAGTTATAAGAAGATCATTGAATTTGTCCACTGCGTTGCCTAGTGCTTGTACATTCTGGTGAAGGAGACTGGTTGCTTTGATTACTGCTTAGTTTATAAAAAATTACTCCAATAATTTATTTGGTTTCTATGTCTTTCCAGTCGTCGCTTATATACAGGGTAGTATATTTCTCTGGTAGAGTGTCGACTTTCTTCTTCTTCGTATTTCATTGCTTTACAGTTGGGACACTTTTAAGTCAAGAGTTGGTATTCCATACTTCTGTGCTCGCTCCCACATTTATGACATGACGCGGTAAATATTTAAATGTTTCCGAACGAATACTTTCACAAGCTCAAAACTGGCTTTGTTTTTCAACGGCAATTTTGTGATATTGGGTGGCCCTTACAGAATCCAGTTTTCTTTTAATGTGTTGCGAAATGGTTTTCCTACAACTATTTTAATATCTTCTGCAACAGTTGGTCATACATCGGTATTTATTTAAGGGTTTAGACTGTCAGAGGTTTGGAATTTTGAACTTCAACCATGTGTGTATTGTATGGTGTAAAACACAATATCTCCTATTCGAAGTATGTTTTCTAGAAAAATAACGTTGCATACCTGAAATGCTTATATTTATTAAAAGATATAGTGTGTATCATAACATTCATAGTTATGAACGGAATGTTTTTGCAGAAATATTCGCTTCAGGGTTAAATTTGAGCTTTTCCATTGGGATTTTAAGAACGTGAAAATTATGTGGAGTACTATTTTAAGGCAATAATTATTGAATGGTCAATTACAGAAAAACCTCTTTTTTGTTTGTGCAGACGTCTTGTCTGCGACAGGGCTAGGCAGATTGTTAGGCGAGTCCTGGAAGAGTGAGCGTCCGAAAAACCAATTTCCAAACATGCTAAACGCACGATTTTTTGTCAGTCGTTTGAAATAACATATATTGCAGACGTTAATAGTATCCCCTACTGAATTTGGAACTTCTAATAAAAAATTCTTAAACCTCAAGCCTGCTTATTATGCTGCGGCACCACACCAACCACCACCATCACCCACAACCACTGCACTAAAATCAGGAAATCTGTAATGAACGGTCTCACCGCAATTATCCACCGGCTTCAATTGTTTAGAAGTTTCTAACCACCCTCTTTATATATAAAAGGTCCCGAACCAAGCCGATATAGTTTAGTTCCACAAAACTACTAAATTTAGAACGCGTTCAAAATTGGTGAATAACCGACGGTGAGCGTCGATTATTAGTTGTGCCTTCTAAGAGATAGCTCAATGAGAATTGCATATGCTGAAAGTTTGCTTGATGATCACCGGTGATCACTGGTGGTTCTGTGGGACCGCCGCTTAAGAAGAATGGTTACCACTTTGTGACGGACATATAATGAATGCACCTTTCAAAATGGCACTTAGGTGCCAACTTTGATGACAAAATTAAAAACAAAGGAGATCTTGTGACTCCTCAAACAACAGCCATTTTAACATTAATTGACATTTTTATTTTCAAATCGGTTTAGCTGATAAAAGACATTAAACAATATGTTTTTTAAGAAAAATCAATCATTTGTTATCTTGATTTATGGATGAAATTTTTACACAGTTGCGCTTAAACGAATATATATTTATTACTTAAATATACAGGGTCATTCAAAATTGGAGTTATTCCTCTGCGAGTGTTGTATGGGGGTGGTTCAGAAATACAGGAAAAATAGCAAAAAAAATAAATTGTTATTAAATACTGAGATGTTTGCAAAAAACAAAATCAGAAGGATGGCAACAGTGTTTTTCAAGGTAATCTGCCTAATTAACAATAAGTATGTTAGTGTAAATAATATTCAAAAAAAAGGTTTTATTCCTGTTTTTCCAGCTGCCATGATCTTTTTTTTACAATTTTCAAAATGTCAAATTTTTACATTTTGTTTCATTTTCAACGATTTAAACAATACCTCCAATAAAAAGTGATAGCTGACTATTTACCAACTAAACCTACGGTAAGTGAAGAAGAATGTCAGTAACCTATAAATGCAAAAAATATTTCGGTGATTGGCGGGGAAATAAAATTCTTCGATATGAATCTCTGGATTTGAAATAAACCGTTTTGAAATGTTGACAACGTTAGCTCCAAACATGTTTGTGCCAGCAGTACTAGACTCACATTTTGAGCAGCTTCTCGAATTCGGTTAATTAATTCGTGCTCAATTTGTACCGGTGTTCCGTAGACCAGAGCTTTAATGTCTCCGTGTGTCATGTGTATCTAACAGACATGGCAGGAAAGTAGCCCTCCCTCGGTAATTATCCTGTGCCTGGAAATTCTCAGCGGTTCTGCAATGCTCTCCTGGAAGGCTTCGCTCCATTAACTCCAATACTTATTCCTCTATGTCCCGTGTGGAACCCGAACATCTTTTTGGTCGTCCAATAAGTTTCTGAAACCAATCGTCCAGTGTCTGAAGCCCTTTGTTGGCGTAAGTTCTTGTTGCATAGGTTCCTGTGGCATTTCCCCGTAACTAATAGCATATCCGCAAATTAGATGTTGATGTAAATTTTGTGAAAGAAGCTTCAAACTAAGTCACGATTTGACAAATGCTTGTTATTCTTGACAAAAGCTGTATTCAAAAGCAATATACCTGTAACTACCTGATAATGAGAAAACATCATTGCCGCTTTTACTTTTTATCAAAAAATTGTTGAAGAGATCTTTTTTAATATCAAAAATTTTCATAATTTGAAGCTTTGATTGTAATGTTTCTTTTCGCATTCATAAGTATTCCAATGGGATACCAATCAAGCATGGGACCATTGTTGACACGTTGTTTGTGACCCATGTTAATCATCATTATCATCAGCCCTTTTTTCATCCACTGCTGGATATAGGTCCTCTCTCGCGCATAGTTATGGAACGCATCATCCACAACTATACGACACCTACAGTTAATCGCCGGTTCCGAACGGCACTCCATGTTAATATTTTCTAGAAATTTTCGAACAAAAATTGTTCATAATTTTTATCGTACTCTCCAAGTGAGCTCCTATAGCTCCTTGAAAGGAATGACGCCAATTTTGAATCACCCTGTACATGCTGATTCTAGATTCTTGATTTTAGCAATATTTAAATTGTTCCAATGAAAAATCGATGCTATTGAAATGGTTCAATTTGTTCGTAAAACTTAAAACTTTAGAATGTACATTGTTCACATCACACCATCAAGGTATACCTTCGGTTCGATTCCTGTGGATGGTTTCCTTGTGTGGATTTATGAACAGTTTTAGCAATTTTTATTTTGCTTTCATGTGAATCGTCTTTATGTCCGGAGAACCTATACATGTATACAGAATGAGTGAGTTTATAGTAGCAGGACTTTAACGGTCGATGCCAAATCTCATTTTAAGATGAAAATATCATACAAACATATATTGAAAACGACTTCGCTTTTGAGATTTGGTGGCAACGTTAACACTTTATTTTATTTTTTTTTTAAATAATTTACGCAAATCTTTACATACTGTAATAAAATACTATGTTCTGGAACTTCTCTTTATACCACAGCCAATCATTGAAAATTTACTTTAGAAATTTAAGTTTGTGATTAATTTGCGATTAAAAAGTTTTTTGAAAAAATCTCGAAAACGGTTACTGTCAGCGACTTCAAACAAGAACACCTATCTTACGTAAATATAAGCGGAAAATGATTTTTTAAAAAATCACGTTGATACCGGTAGGCCCAAAAACGTTATTACTAAAATTTGGCAAAATATAGTAAATTTGGCGAAAACATGGACATAATTGGATGTGGAATTGTCATATGTCTGAGAATATAAAATTTTATTACCGTATCTAAAGATTTCCGAGAATTACTTTAAAAAAATAATAAAATGTTAACTTTGCCACCCTGTATCTCAAAAACGAAGCCGTTTTAAATACATGTTTGTATGTTATTTTTATCTTAAAATTGTATTTTGTATCGACCGTTAAAGTCCTGCTACAATAAAGTGACTCACACTCTATCTCTAAATGATTCCTAAAATGTGAATACTAAGAGGCTGAATCCAACACTTTTTTGTAGTTAGTCTGTTGTGTGGAGTTTCGAATGGGTAAAGATATATTTGGCTTACTGAATGCTAAGGTTTCCTGCGGAATTTCTACAAATATTCTGTTAATATCGGATTTCGAGCCCAGTATTTTTACAAGCGGCAGTTCCTGAACGATTATATAATTAATCTGCATTTGTGGTAGTTCTTCCACAGGCAGCTCTTAATCCAGCAAGTTGAAAGGAATTAAAATTGACCTCAAACTCAAATAAAGTGATTACTCTTCATATAGTTACAGCGTCAAATCCGTGTAATTATGTAAATATGGGGACAAAATTACAGTGCAGGTTAACTTGTATTTTCAGGTACATTTTATACCGTGATATGTGGCCAACGGAACTCTACATGGTCACCTACATATATCAACAGTGAAATTACATACAATGTACGACTACAATACCGTGTGATCATCTTAATTGATATACTATATCTCACTTTACTATATTATTATATAATCACCTTAATGTGATATCTTCGCACAATACGAAGCATACACTCCAAACCAAATGCATATTGGGTGGAGTGTTTGTAAATGTGAAGTAAATTTTAAAAAAGCTGGGGGGTTCGAATGGAGAAAACCAATCTATTTCCTGAGATAGGGCTCTATGCTTTAGTTCATCTGGGTTGGAGAAGAGATGACGCAGTTGCAAACTCTTTTCAGAAAAAGCACGCTTGCGTTCATGTGGCAATGTTCTAAGCTGTAATAAGTAACCTTTAACATGTTTTCCAAATGAAACGAAAGAGTGCGTTGAATTCTCGCGTCATATAGAAAAGGTGATAGAAAGGTTGAATCGATTATTTTTTTTTAAATAAAACAACTTTTCTTTTTTAACTTTTGCAGCAGAACTCTGAATTAATAGATGTAAGTAAGGGCTCTCCTCGTCCACAGATAATTACGAACTCATAATTATTTGTGCCTGTATAAATATATAATACTCAGTTAAAAACCATTGAAATAACTACTGAATTAGTTGCTCAATTAATTCTTGATAACATTTCCTTCCGCTTTAAAATGATGACTAATTCAATGCAAATTTGCTAGATAATAAAGCAGGTCGTAATTTTATTCTTCAGCTCATTTTCATTCTTATTAAAAAATATTGGGAAACATTATATGGTGGTAATTAACCGAATCAGTGATGCGGGAAAGATTTCGGGCATATTGTATCATACTTTCCCTTTCGTTACTTGCCTCTACAGGCTCAATTTAACTTCCTGAGTTTATTTTTAATTAGGAAGTTTACTGTCTGTATTACTGAGGCGAATCCAGCAGAATTGTATAAAAGTTTTTTATCCAATTAAATATTCCCAAATACAAACCGCTGTTAAGGCAAATGCACATACATTATCAAAATCAATATTTTCAATAAAATTATTGTTGGATACCTTATACACAGGTGGTGTCATTTCCGTGATCTTTCCTTTGATCTTTAGCCTGATTTTGGGACCAGCTTGTATTTAATTTATTTTCTTTATTTATATTAATTTTCTTATTGAATTTTTATTAACCTTGAGCAAGTTTGGAAAAATTTAATTCTAGTTACATTAAGTGTTGGGAAAAAATACGAGATGCACACTCACAGCATATACCTGCAAAAGGATTTGCAGTACCAGGACCAGGCCAGTTCAGCACGGATCATCGTACAGTGCAGTTCGCCACCCACGCTCTCAATCCGCACCTGTGTTTGTCACTTACTTTTCCTGTTCACTTTAAATTGACAATAATTATTCATCTTTCCGCACTAGTGCACGTGTATAGTTTGTTTCCTTTTGGTGTACGATTTATACAATTTTATAATAAAACTCCAACATTAAGTGTTCTCTTTTCTTCCGAACATACGATTTCCTTAGGGCAATTATTGTTTTCTGGTTACTTTTAGAGTCCCTGATGATGACGTGCTTTTCGAATGCTCTTAGTCTTAAACTAAATTCAATGAAAAAAAACTCTTTGAATTACATAGACACAAATATACGAAAGTAGTTTCACTGAAAATTTAATTTTATTTAATATTCTATAGTCTTCCGAACGAATATTGTACGTTTGCATCTGCATAAGTGAATGTATCCGCAAAATATCACTAATGCCTATAAAAGTAAAACAATATCTTTAAAATTTTCTCCTGCTTTTTCAAGCTGACGCATACACCACTCAAAAACATTTGTATACATTTTGAAGTATTTTGTATATGTTACGGTCAGTTTGAATATTTTCAAATTGGCTATGTGCGTAAGGTGAGATTCGCGCTGGCCAATCAGCATCCATTTTGGGTGCCTTATCGCTTGCACCATCTTGCGAGTTAATGAGCTCTTGACTTCGGGAAGAGATATTTCAAGTTTTACACGATTCACATGTTTCAACTGGACCCGGCAGTCGAAAACGTATGGAAAAAGAGATACATTTAAAGTATAAAAACATTAGGGAAATGAATGTAATGTATCTAAATGTATGCATCACCTGCGAAAAAAAACACAATGTGCCAAAACAAGGTTTAGTTGTTTTACCGATCCTAAGTAAAAACATGAACTCAAGATGCCAAGTCGAGGCATGCAGTCGCAAGCTGATGATCAATATAAGTTCATACTCGCGTCGAAAGGCGAAAGAAAGAGAAACTTCGACTTCTTAAAAGCAAAACAGCGGGAGAAGTAGCTTATGTGCGATTGGACATTACCATATTTGGTGCGCCCACCACTTTGTAGAGTGACAAAGGAAGAGAATTTGCAAATCATACTATTGACGAACTAAACATTATGTAGCATGTTGCCCGAGTTAAAGATGGAACATGGAGACACTCTCAAAGTCAGTGATCCGTAGGATGTGCGAATCAAGACGTGGAAAATATGCTTTGTTCGTGACTGGAAGACAACAAAAGCAGGACATGGTCTTAAGGTCTCCGTTTTGTTCAGCTTATGAAGAACAGTGGCGTAAACATCATAGTGGCATCAACTGTACTCCGTATGAGGCCATGTTTGAAACAAAGATAAAAGTTGGCCCTCAAAGCTTTTGAACTAAGGACGATCTGCCTAGTATGAGCTGTGAACAGGACGTAAAAGAAATATTAAAAGAGCAAAATAATTCAGAGCATGTAGAAGAAGAGGTACTGAAAAATAAACCAGGATCAAAATCATACACAGAGCTAGGTGCAAGTCAATATCATGAAGAGGAACTACTTTCTCCTGATAGTTATGCTCAACGTCAATCTTCGTTATCTGAACCAAAGTCTGATTTCCATAATAATGAAAAGGAAGTAAATGTGTCGAAGCCATCTAAATTTCGAGTCCCCGGTCACGAGAAACGCACGTAAGATGTTTGTAAAGATTTATTGGAAGATTCTAATGTGAAAAAAAGAAGGTTTGACAGTTTGTAAATTAGGAAGATTTCAG
Source organism: Dendroctonus valens (assembly GCA_024550625.1). Taxonomy (NCBI): domain Eukaryota; kingdom Metazoa; phylum Arthropoda; class Insecta; order Coleoptera; family Curculionidae; genus Dendroctonus; species Dendroctonus valens. Next base: position 1,297,784 of record JAJTJO010000068.1, on the reverse strand, counting down.
CAAACAATCTAAAAAAGCAAGCTGAAAAAATGAATCAAGCCCCTAACCCAAAATACCCTGCCGCCAAAAAGGGTGATACGGTTAGAGTTCGAGTTCCAGATGTTGACAGAGGTCGCACGGATGGAAGAAGTATTTTGCCGTTCGTTCTTGAAATAATAGATACCAATTTTTATCAATTAGGCATCAAATATGGAATCTTAAACGAACTTTATGCTAGGAATTAATGTACAATATGTAACGCAAAGTTAGAAGAAAAAGAAAAAATCTGCTGGGAATTTGATAAGAACCTCGACCAACTATTTATCGACTAACCCACACGCCCATGATAGCGTGATAAGAGGTCATGTATTGGCACCCATGGCAGAATGTAGAATCCCAAAGAAAATAATCACTATTACAAAAGTGCGCATGGCGGGTAGAAGCCGGTGCTGTGTTAAAATTGAGAACAACATACCAGAAAACTTTGTGCTGGATAATAGCCTGAAACAGGGTGATATTTTGTCTCCAATACTGTTCAATATCGTTTTTGACGCCTCGATCAAACGAGCTTACATTGACGTAGAAGTTTTTTCAAACACTGGACCAAACCTGATACTGGCATTTGAAGATGAAATAGATCTTGTCAGTAAAACAACCATTGAAATCGAAGAGTTGTTTGGAAAACTCGAGACGGAAGCAGACACAGAAGGATTACGTATTAAGGAAGACAAAACAAAATGCATGTTTAATTCCCGGAGACAGAGAAGAGAGCGCCTAGGGCAAAATATAACCATTGACACCTACAATGTTGAACGGGTCTCAGAATTGAAGTACCTCGGCGTAGTCATCACAACAGACAACATGAATAAAGAAATGAAGCTCCGCATACAGAGCGGTAATAGATGCTAGTATGCACTAAGAGAACTGTTCTAATCGAGAAGAATGTCGCGATCCTCAAAAATAATATTGTACCATGCTGCTATCAGACCGGTAGTCATGTACGGATGCGAAGCGTGGACCCTAACCAAAGCAAACGAAAACGTCCCGCGAAGATTCGAGCGAAAAATACTTAGAAAAATATATGGACCAACACCAGGATCCTAGTTCAGGGCAATTTCGAATAAGAACAAACGCGGAGTTATCACAATTGTACCAGGGAGATATTGTACGGGAAGCAAAGTCACTAAGACTGGCATGGGCAGGACACATATACAGATCCCGGATGCAGCACCGGATGACAGAATGCTGAAAATTGCATGGCAAGAAGCATCGACGAGCCGAATACCACCGGGAAGATCTAAAATGATATGGAGGGACAATGTTGTATGTGCTTGCAGCCAAGACCCACATAGAGTTGTACTGCTACTTGACGAAGAAGAATGAAATGTTTATTGATGCCTAAGAAATTCGCCTGTCAGCGATTTCACTAAGATAATGTACAAGATTGTCATCCAAGACGTGGGGCCAAGGCGATAGTCGATGTGGTTGTAAAGGCTGCTCTAAATCTGACAGGTGCAAGTGTCGCCAAGGAAAAAAGCTATATAACTCGAAATGTCACCAAAGTGGAAGCTGCTCTGAGATTTTTTATTATTGACGGATGTTGAAAAACTTGAAATATGGAGATTTCTTGGGGATACGGTCTAGGCAGTGGTGAAGAGAGAAAACTTTTTTCTTTACCTTTAGTAGCTCATAATTTATATCATACATTTATCTTTCTTGAGTTTATACCATAAAACTATTCACAACAATAAAATAAAATAAAATAATTCTTCCATAGAAGCCAAAACCTAAACAAAGGAAAAAGGGAAAAAAGCCGTTCATTACTTTGTCAGCCAACAAGCACCCAAAGAAAGCCCAACTCAAGAAATCCACAAACTGATCCTAACTGAATTGAACAACTGCATCAGAAATAACATAATCCCAAAAACATGGAAAAACGGCTTAATAATCCCTATTCCCAAAAATGGACTGGACAATACACAACCGAGCAATTACAGACCAATTATACTGCTACCAGTACTTAGCAAGGTTTTTGACTACATAATAAGGCAGCGACTGAGAAAACTGGTCGGAAAGTACATACCATCGTATCAGTTCGGATTCAAACATCAGCACTCGGCTATTCACCCACTCTTCACTCTGACTAACAATATACAAACAACCCACCTAACTGATAGAAAGACAGCTTGCCTGTTTATGGACATTAACAAAGCTTTTGATAGTATCTGGCATAGAGGCTTACTATACGAACTATACAAACTACACACACCAACATATCTACTACACACCATAAAGAACTTGCTAGAAAACAGACAACTACAAGTACGAATTGACAAAACACTGTCATTTTCTTTTTCCCCTGAACAAGGCCTCCCTCAAGGATCCCCGCTCTCACCGTTTCTCTACAATATATACTGCCATGACATATACAATTACAACTTACCAGACAAAAATCAAATCGACAGATCGGCATACATATTACAGTACGCAGACGACACGGCACTTATTGTACATGACAAAACTACTGAGAGAGCAGCTCAAAGACTCCAAACACTAATAAACAACACAATGACATGGTTTTATAAATGGAGACTAACACCAAAGGCGTAAAAAAAACAACTTCTGCTCACAAACCAAAGACTCTACGCTGACTTCCCTACAATAACTGCAGACGGTCAATCGACACAACCAAAAAACGACGTAAAATACCTTGGAATCACAATTGACCACAAACTTAAATTCACTAAACACATACGAATCATCAGGGCAGAAACAATAAAGAGAACAAAACACTTCCGATCACTAACCTACAAAGACAGAGGAATTAGCACAAACACCGCCACCAAAATAAATAAAGCTATTTGTAGACGCTTGCTAGACTATGGACATATCCTCATGACCAACGGAACAGAAAGCACAAAACGTTATATACAAACAACAGAACAAATTGCACTAAGACTAATTTTGTATATTCTTTTTCCTGACTGTACTTTAATTCATACCAATGTATTCCTGGGTTTTCAGTCAATTTTATTGTCACTAATTATGGTGTTATGTGATGAGCCATAATTAATGAATTAATTCTTAATTCATAATGAATTAAAGTACAGTCAGGAAAAAGAATATACAAAACGAAGATAGATGCTTGGGAACAAAAGCAGAATGGAATGAGTGGCAGTATCAGCAACACGGGTTGCCAACATCTCACAGCACAAGATCTACACCGGCTCGGTTCATTTACGTCCGAACGCGTATAACCTATGTCCGGCGTATAAGGCAGGGTCTACCTAAGCCTTACTGACGAGTCCAATAGGTAGACCCGGGACGAAACGCAGGGCTCATCACATAACACCATAATTAGTGACAGTAAAATTGACTGAAAAACCCAGGAATATATTGGAATGAATTAAAAAGTACAGTCAGGAAAAAGAAATATACGAAAAAGATATAGATGCTTGGGAGAAAAAAAGCAGAATGGAACGAGTGGTTTTCAATCTAATGCTAATCGGCAACACGGGTTGCCAATATCTCACCGCAGAAGATCTATACCGGCTCGGTTCATTTACGTCCGAACACGTAGAACCGATGTCTGGCGTATAAGGCAGGGTCTACCTAAAGCCTTACTGACGAGTCCAATAGGTAGACCCGGGACGAAACGCAGGGCTCATCACATAACACCATAATTAGTGACAGTAAAATTGACTGAAAAACCCAGGAATATATTGGAATGAATTAAAAAGTACAATCAGGAAAAAGAAATATACGAAAAATTAGTAGTAGTAGTAAACATCTTTATTTCTAAAAAAGGCTATCGACCTATCGATCTTTCTGCCCTTGTTTAATACATGTAGTCTTAATCTAAATAAAAAACAAATATGAAAATTCTCTTATTCTAGGTTAATAATATCTTTATTATATTAATTATTATATTCCAATGTATTCCTGGGTTTGGAATTGGAATAAATTAAAAATACAGTCAGGAAAAAAATCAATATTAATTATTATATTATATATTAATCAAATCTTTACAAATCCAACATAATGTGACTTGTCGGGTTCGTCCTGCCTCGTTCTGGTTGGTGTTGGCTGGTCCTTGCACCGATCGGGGCGGGGGCGGATGGATTTGGTCATCTAGTTGAAACTGCCGGCGGTTAACGCCACGGCTGACAGTATCAAACTTAAAGGTCGAAGCAAAAGGAGTTTTTGGCTTCCCTTCAGGAAGACCTTTTTTCCTTAATGAATGCCCCTCGAATAAAACCAAAACCGCCACATCAAGACTATCTCCTGACGTTGTCGTGCGTATGGCTAGCTCGGGAATGTCCATATTAGGGCACTGCCCAGGTAATGGACGACTAAGCGCGCCTATTTAGATCATGGGCAAAGAGTAACCGGACGAACATCTGGCTAGACATGGGAGTTATGTTTTTTAACTTTGTTTGTGAGTTTTATTAATGGGAATGTTCAATATATTTTTATCTATCTATCTATCAGACTGTAGTAATGCTAGGATTATGGAGGTTCCTAATTTATCATGAGGAACAATTAGCAGTAAGTACCCTGTATATGTATTTTAAGTTTTTGTACCTCGTTTACTTTGACTCATGTTAATTGGATTTTTGTAATAATTCTTGTAGCCCTGAAGAAGGCGGTAATAAAACGCCGAAAGCTCGGTAAGCTGAATTTCATATTCTGTGTGAATATGTATTTATAAGTTCACACCTAGTTTTAAATTTCTGGACATTATAAATAATTTATTTGCATTAATTATTGTTGCTCGTAGCATATATATTAGATGTTATATTGATTCATTGTTCGTTATGCTTTAACTATTTTCGGTTCCGATATTTCATGTTGCATTGGTGTTCCTTTCCTTTGAGCTTAATGATGACTAGTTTGGTAATGGTTACATTGGGTTCTAGCACATAATGAAGCGAAACGTAAAAGCAACTTCAGCTTTGAAATATAGAAAACGTATGCTGGGCACCACACATTTTGTATATGTTATGGGTTTTGGCATAGACAAATTAATCGGATTGGTTCCCGTCAGGTTCAATTTTATTAATTGACTTTTCTAACCAACGAGAATGTATGTATGAATGATATTCCGGCATATTCGAAAACGCACAATATTTAAAAAATGTAGACTTTCAATTTTCAAATCTTAAAATAGGATTATATAATATTATAAAAAATTATAAAATATTATATAAAAATTTTCTATCGATCAATTTTTAAATATGTACTTACTTTTTCTATGGGTTCTTTGTTGCAAGACCCTAAAAATTGATTATTTCATAAGGAATAATAATTGTTGTGAGTAATGTGCGTGAAATCAAACTGATTGGTTAATACTTATGATTAATAAAGTATTTCGTGAGGTGTCGACCGGCAGCCAAAAAAAATAATTTTATTTGTACCGATATAACATTGGTCGCCATATTTTCGGCTAACATTATAATTTTATATAACAATAATATAATAATTGCGTCATGATAAAAAGAAACATCGCACATCGAAACTTTTGCATTTCATAAGTTAAGTTCAGCACAATAGTTGCATATATTCTAGCAATTTCTTACTAATAATAGAGGGCTTTATTTAATGAACTCGACACCAATTCTCATGCAATCTATTCATTATGTGTTAGATGTTAGTCATCGATGTTGACATCGAAAGGTAATATATATGTTAGGAAAACATCGATGTTCTGATATTTCGCCGTTCCATACAAATTTCAAATTGATAAACTTAAACCTAAATAATTTTATTTTACTACTAATAAATAATACATTTTGAAACAATGCATTAATGCAACAATGAAAATGCAGTTGGTCAAGCATAAACCGTGAGTGGTGTTCGTTATCGTGAAATGTTAACTAAATTTTTTACCCCAAAATTGCAAAATATGGATCTCAACACCATGTGTTTCAACAGGACGGTGCAACATGCCATACAGCCAGAGAAATTGTTGAATTACTGCACGAGTCATTTCCTGGTTGTCTTATTTCTCGTTTTGGAGATCGGCATTGGCCGCCCAGATCATGCGATTTAAAGCCTTTGGGCTTTTTTCTTTGGGGTTTTTTAAAGCCACAAGTTTATGTGAACAAACCAACAACAATTGAAGCCTTTTAAGATGAAATTGAAGCTGTATCTCTGAAATACCGCACAATGTATGCGCAACAGTCCTTGAAAATTTCATGAAAAGAGCACGTCTGTGCCAGCAAAGCCGAGGCGGTCATTTGTCCGATGTCTTATTCCATTTTTCAATAAATGTTTCAAACTTATGCCACAAATATATCTGTTTTATTCAAAATTTAAATCCCTCGTTCTTATTGGAACACCCTTTATTAGCTCAACAGCATTGGCGCAGTACAACGGGTTCTTGAAATACATTGCTATGAATCTTGTATCTAGAAGACTGGCCATTGCCAAGATTGGAACTTGTTCAATGGAGTCAAAACGCTTTTCTATTTGTTTCAGCAAGATTATCTGAAGTCTTGCGTCCATTTCAATTTTGTCAATGTCAGCCCGATTTGTTCGAAGATTCAGTGCTTGTGTAGAACATTTTATTGATCTTATATTTTATTTCAACATTTCCTGGGTTTGAGTCAATTTCACTGTTTATTATTTAAAATGTTACAAATACGTTTCGGTGTCTTTCTCCACCATCATCAGTTTGTATGTCTAGATGTTTCTACCTTTACATTTGGTTGGACATTTTGATGGTGGAGAAAGACACAGAAACGTATTTGTAACATTTTAAATAATAAACAGTGAAATTGACTGAAACCCAGGAAATTTTGAAATAAATTGAAGTACAGTCAGGAAAATATACACAACAATGAATTGATCTTATAGCTTGCTGTAAATTATATAGCAGCGGAAGCACAATGCTACAGGTGAAATATTTTTGGACGGAAAGTTGCACTGTTACACGGAAAAGTGGTTGTAAGAGATCTTTAAGAATTTTAAGTTTCTAAATTTCTCTTGCAAATGTCATGTCCGGTGCTGAAATATTTCGGTTAATTATCACATTTTTTTGCTCTCGTATTTCTATAAATCTAGCAATCGTTTCGTAGGTTGAATTTTACCTTGTCGGTACAGCCTGAATGAGCTTCTTCGGAGCGTTAGGTGCCTGTCATTTTCGGAGTTCATCGGATGCATTAACGCTTTGTTTAAACCTCGTAAAACGTTTTTAATACGCACGACAATTTTCGACAGTTCTGGAACGCATCCAATAGATTTTTCGGCTACTATATTTAATTGATGTGCAAAGCAATATATGTGACGCTTCTTGTCAAATGCTGAGTCAATAGCTTTTGTGTGAAATTTGGAGCTGCGTCAGATACAATAACCGTAATTTTGTTGTCTTCAAGTTCCCAATTTCCACAGATATTTTGTAATTTAGCAGCAATATATTCTGATGTACGTCTACCATCCAGCTCGTATACTCCAAGGGTTGCAGAATAGATTTCAGATACTTCGCCGAAATGTAGTGAAACTCCCAAATAACTTTGAGAATGCAGAGTGTGAGTCCAAATATTAGTAGCGAGGGTGTAGTTGGGAGTGTTTCGAATTTTTAGTTGGAATGTACTGGCCATCGCGTTGTATTTAGTGTCCACTAAAGCGGTGATAGATTTTCGAGAGGCAAATGTGTATTGCGGGACGGCAGCTTTTATAAGGTTAATAGGGCCTTCGTCTTCAACTACTGAAAATGGTCTCTGAACGACATTCATTTTACTCTATTTTACCTAGACGACAAAGTGCACATTTTCTTAGTGCATAACCCACCCTCCAACATAGAGCAAAACATTCTAACGAAAGCAAGTCTAGACAAATATGCCATAATTATTGGAGACCATAACATGAACAAAATGAAAAAGGGAGAATTAAACAGATTTTTGGAATACTCAGATTTTAGAAGACGACACACTCCACCGACATTTTTGATGCCTGAGAATCAAGACTCAACACCTGACGTTTTACTACATACAAGAAACCTTACAAACAACATAGACACGATAAGATTGAACAACGAACTCGGATCAGACGATTTGGCTATGACTTTTAACTGCAACTTACAACAAGCTCTATCTACCATCCCCACAGCAAAACCTAACTCTGAAAAACTCCAATTAAACAAGACCTACTTGGACAAAGTTAAATCACACACACTTGACTACATAAAGGCAAACCCCTCGAAGATCTACAAGAGTACCTTTCACCTAATATAAAAAAAAATCTCACACAATTTAAAAAACAATAACAGCATGGTTTTACAAATGGCGACACACCAAATGTATCAAAAAATCGACTGCTCCTCTCAAACCACCGAAATCAAACACACTCTCCAGCAATCACCACGGACGGCCAAGTAACCAAACCCAGCGACAATGTGAAAGACCTAGGAATAACAATGGATAATAAACCAACATTCCCTAAACAAGTACAAAACATCAGAACAGAACTAAATTTCTAGCGGAAATATGTAATTTTTAGACATTCAGACGCGCGATCATACAAGAGAAAGAATTTTTTTTTGTTTGGCCGAGTAACTATCAATCATGTCTAAAAATCTAATATGTATCTGCTTGGTGGTTTAGATTAAGTTAAATATCATGCCACGGACCAGCAGAGATGCATTTAAGCAGAAATATGTTTCTTGGTTCAAAACCTTTATAACTTCGATTCATGATGAATTTTGTTTATTTTAAAGCTGAGGCAATTGTGTCTCCCGTGCACTATCATTGTGCTAAATAATGATTTCCAAAGCGATTTGATATGCGGTCAATAAACAACGAAAATGTTCATGCATTTTTAAAGGAAGATCTTGTATCCTCAAAGCCTTCGCCTGCTTGAAATTTATTACCCATCATTTAGTGTTTATTTGTCTGAATATATCCGATGTATTTTTGAGTTTATGTAGACGGACATAAAAGTATAATTTGATAGTTTTGTACCCATCATGTGTATTTATAACCTCTATTTGCCAGTAGTTTAACGAAATATTTACGCACGCTGTGGTGACACATTCCACCAAGGATAATTTGAGATTTAATATTTTTTTGGTTGAGGTAATAAACAGAAGCAAAGTTTTCATGTGGGGTGTGATTCTGTTGGAGCGTTATCTAATATTAGGGCAAAGTTAAAAAGAATTGCCATTGCGATATTGGCAGATCCAAATAACAGAATAGTAATTAATTAAGACGGGAAAGTAAATGATCAATGAAAGATAAAACATGCAATATAGTTTAAAATGAAAGCTAGACACTTATTAAAATAACACCAATTGAGTAATAACATTCTAATAATTAAGATTAATGAATTATTAGATAGACGCATTTAAAATAGGAAAAATGGTGGGAATAAGAAGAAAAGTAAAAAATGTCAATGTGACAGGAATAACTTGAGTATGAACTACATATAAATATTTAGAGTTAAGTCAGGGTATCTGGCAGCACATCGAAGTTTTGAATATATTCAAAAGAAATTCCTGGGTTCCAGTCAATTTTATTGTTTATTATTTACAACGTTACAAATCCGTTTCGGTGTTTGTCTCCACCATCATCAGTTTGTCTAAAATATACATTCACAATTCGTCATTAATTTAAAAACAAGAGCTCTGTTAAAATATACATACTAAAATACAAATTACAAATATATTAAAAAACATATTAAAATCGTTTGAATCTCTTGGGATCACAGGTGATGAGCCAGGACGATTATGTACGGGAAAAGACTAGAATTCATTGTTTAGAGCTTTAAATTTTACTTACATGTATGGCTGTTTCCACCTTCACCTTTGGCAAGCAATTGAAAAAATCTTCCTTTGTCTAACATCGAGAGAGAATAAAAAACTTTTTATAATATTTGGCAATTTTCTTCGCATTCTGAGGATATCAATTTTGGGCTGCATTTCTTCTATATACCAGGTGTTCACATTTTATATTTTTATTTAATGTGCGTTAGTGTATGATATACCGAGCTAAGATTGTCTGTGTCTGATCTAAAATTCATTGCATTCTGATGTTTTTTAATTTGTATCATTTCATGTATTCTTCTCTTATTATAATTGTCTTCATTGATTAATATTTTTGTGTTATCAAAATCAAAACTATGTAACATTTGTTGTGCTAATGCTGTTCCAATTTCGTTAACATTTCTTAAGCTATATTTATGGTCGTATATTATTTTCTTTAAATATTTTCCTGTTTGACCTTTGTATGTGCTGTCACAGTTCAAACAGTCAATCTTGTATATTACATTAGGTGTGTTTAACTTATCACTTTTAGGCTTAAATTTTGTGAAACATTCCTTTGCTAAGATGTTTTTAGTTTTTTCTGATATACTAAAATTATGTGGTTTGAAAATATTTTTTATTTTTGTGTTAATTTCCGGAATATACGGTAATGATATATAGGGTGATTCAAAAGTGGCGTCATTCCTCTGGCGGTGTTGTCTGGGGGTGTTTTGGGAGTACAGGAAAAATAGTAAAAAAATTAATTCTTATCGAAAACTGAGATATTTGCCAAAAACTAGATCAGGATTACGGCAACGATGCTTTTCAAGGTAATCTGACTAATGAACATTACGTAAATACATGTTACTTCTTAGTTATTGAAAATTGTATTAACCATGTATAAACACAAAAGAAAGAAAGAGAAAGCAATATAAATATTTTGAGGTTAGGATAACCCTGTCAATTAGTCGTCAACTGCCCGTTTAACTCCAGACATGTTTGTTCCCCAATCACTTTATTGTGTAGTCTTTTTGATCAGTTTCTCGTATTCGGTTAATTAACTCCTGCTCAATTTGTACCGGTGTTCGGAAGATCAGAGATTTAATGTGTCCTTGTGTCCTGTGCATCTTACATACATGGTAGGAATGTGGCCCTTCCTCTGGGGTGTTATAGGGACAATTATCGGGTGCCTGGGAAAGTGTCAGTGGTTGTGGAATGCTCCGAGCACTCCTGAAAGGCTCTGCTGCAATTACCTCCAATACCTGTGCCTCTGTGTCTAGAACCCGAGCACCTCTTGATCGTCCACAATCTGCATCAATTCCTGGAGCGAATCGTCCAGTGTCTCTAGCCCTTTGCTGGTGTAAGGTAACAAATGGCACATTATGAATATAGAGCAAAAAAACTTGAAAAAGTAAAAAATATACTAATAATGAACAACTATCCCAAATCATTATTCAAACCGATCATAAAACGAAGAATAAATAAAATTTACAATTCAAATAAATGGAACAACATAAATAATAATAATAAAAAAAAAGAAGGTGAGATCAAGTATATATTAAATTAACACGAAAATAAAAAATATTTTCAAACCACATAATATTACTATAACAGAAAAAGCTTGAAACAACTTAGCAAAGGAATGTTTCACAAAATTTAAGCCTTGAAATGATAAGTTAAACACACCTAATGTAATATGGAAGATTGACTGTTTGAACTGTGACAACACATACATAGGTCAAAGAGGACAATATAAACATAAAATATGAACGCCTGGTATATTGAAGAAATGCAGACCAAAAGTGATATCCTCAGAATGCGAAGAAAAATGCCAAATATTATGAACAGTTTTTTATTCTCTCGCTCAATGTTAGACATAGTAAACATTTTTCAATTGCTTGCCAAAGGTGAAGGTGGAAACAGCCAACATGTAAGTAAATTTTAAAGCTCTGAACAATAAATTCTAGTCTTTTCCCGAACATGATCGTCCTGACTCATCGCCTGTGAACCCAGGAGATTCAAACGACTTTAATGTTTTTTAATATGTTTGTAATTTGTATTTTAGTATGTATATTTTAACAGAGCTCTTGTTTTTAAATTAATGACGATTTATGAATGTATATTTGAGACAAACTGATGATGGTGGAGAAAGACACCGAAACGCATTTGTAACATTGTAAATAATAAACAATAAAATTGGCTGGAACCCAGGAATTACTTTTGAATTAAGTTGAAAGACAGTCAGGAAAATATACACAGTTTTGAATATACACAGTGTGATTCAGAATTATAGGATCAAACTTCCAGCGATTAATCAGTGCAACAATAGAATTTGTTTGAGTATAAGAACCCATGTTGAAAAATGTGTCTCTAAGGCGCTTGGTCCTTATGACGGTTTAAGACCGTTATGTGCAAAAATGTGTTTCATCCGGTTTTTATTTATTTTATTTTAATTTGCTTGTGCACGATAACACTTATAGTAATTGTTCAAAGTGTCGTCCTTGAACTTGAATACGCTTGTTCAAAGGCCACACTTGGCTGACAGAAAAGTGTCAACGAACACCATTATGTTGCAGTCCATTTCCTGACGGACGTTTAATGGGATTTGTTCAAGGAATTCTAGTTGGACACTTTGAAGAAAACTTTTTACCATTTGCATTAAATGAGTAAAGATATCAATATAACTATCTATAAATTCTGTTATCAGTGTCGCTAAGTAAACTTTTAAGAAAAAATACTGACTAGTTAAGTGCACTGTTACTATCGACAAATTAAAATAAAATGCATTATACTCGAGAAAGCTTGTTTTTGAACTTAACGGGTAACAGACATTCCGCAAACAATCTGAGACATGGGTTTCATATTCAATAATATGCTATTATTGGACTGAAGAGTCTCTAGTATCATTATTGGTCTTCCTTGAGTAGTGTGGGGTAACAGTAAGTACCAGCCCACGTAACGCCAGAACGATGGCAAAGAATTGCGAGGTACCGCCGCAAATAAGCAAACAGCTACATAGCTCATTGAACTCATATGATTTTCTAAGAAATGGAGAACTTAAATAATTCAAAACTAAAACCATACGAGCTTAACGCGTTGCCCCTTAAATGTTTGTACCAAATATTTGTAGTCACAAGTAAAATTACATTAGACAGTTCAGACCCGTTACTATGCGACATATACTCACATTATACTCACATTATCATTAAGCTAGATTTAAAAACTCTGCTGTTGGTGCCGTTCGTCGTTCGCAGTTGCGTCTAATTTCGTCGTTTCCATTACATTTCCATGCCGTTGGTAATTAAGCAAATTTTAGTGCAGTTGGTGATTAACCAATGAGAGAAAGAGTTTCATATCACGTGAGTGACTGACAGTGACATATGTCAAAACAAGGCCGCGGTTTGTTTACATTTTTGGGAACATGGCGATCATTTTCTTTTCGTTGAGGATCCAGACCTTAGAAGCTTATTAATACAACGCATTATGAATACTTGTACAATTTATGGTACAGAAACTGTAAAAATGCCCAGTAAAAACGGGTTGCGTGGGCAGAATTAGCGACCGTGCTAAATACATCTGGTTTTATGGTGAAATAGAAATTCAAGCATGTTACTAACGACGCTTTTCGTTCAATAGCAAATATGAAGCTAAAATGAGCGTACAAGCAAGTAGCTTGCGTCTAGACAATCTCGACATAATTGATATTAAACCGATAAAAAAATTAAATTTATGTGTGTAATATTAGGTAAACACAACACATAATATAACCAACATATATAAATCATATGGGCATACAATATGTCAATCTCACCTATCAAATGCCAACGTCGGCAACTGCCAACTGCACCATATAAATCATGAATACGCGATCAAGAGCAACAGCAACGGCATGGTAACTGTACGAACGACTAACGGCTTCAACTGCAGAGTTTATAAATCCAGCTTTAGGCTTGTTAAATTATGTATTTTATTTGGGTACCCTATGCAATGTTTCCAAGTTGTAATGGTAAATTCCAGTACTGTATTGACTGAAGAGTTTTCGTAGATAGGTTATGTAAGAGTGATAAAAAAATGGAAAGTAAATTTAAAAAGTCTCGCTTGTCGGCTAAGGTCTTTTATTCTGAATATTACATAAAGTAAGTTATCAAAATAGTTCTGTTTTTAGCTAAAACCATCAGGTTATGGGCTCAGAGATTCGTTAAGTGAAAATAGGACTAGTGTGTGAGATGGAAGCGTGACATCGTGGTTCCGAAACAAAACGCAGTAAGTAAAACTAGTAACAATGAAAAAAACTAAAGCAGAGCGAAACAATATGAACAGTGAGACGACATTGAAGCTAACATGAAAATTGGCCAGTGCGGAAATTCCAAAGAACAATAATGTTAAGAGGAAGAGGTTATTTCGACCTCGTCGATGGATCTAGAATTAAACCCTCAACTGCAGGAGATCAATTGATAAATTGGATTAAAGATGATGCTAAGGCTCAAAAACTTTTAGTTATAAGATTGGAGCAGACCCCGCTTACGCACATTTTCACAAAATCAACCTCAGGGTATTTATTCAAGGGGTGTGTTTGTACAATCAGTTGATCTTTGCACAAAAGAGTTTTATCGCTCTATCTTCTACCGACGCTGAGTATATTGATTTAAGTCGCACAATAAAAGAAGCTTGTTGGATTATAAATTTTGTTTCAGATTTTAAAATTGTGGGAGTTGATTCTCCATCTGTAACGATCTGTGAAGACAATCAATCCGTCATAAAAACGTGCAGAAATCCTGAGTTTCATAAGGGCCTAAAACATATTTATATATACTTTATAATTTTATGAGGGATAAGGTAAAGGATAAAGTTATAACTTTAAAGTAGATTCCAATAGCTGCACAAATTGCAGACCTCTTAACAAAATTTTTTTCTTTGAATTTGTTTAATACTTTTTGCAATCAATGTAATTTAGAGTAAATAAGTATTAATGTAGTAGATAATAAGTATTAAATGTTCATGATTTAATTTACCATTGAGGGGAGGGCTAAAATATGTGGTTTATTTGGGAACCTTATGCAATGTTGTCAAGTTGCAACGGCAAGTTCGAGTACTGTATTGGCAGTATCACTTTTGTAGATAGGTTGTGTAGGAGTGATAAAAACGTAGAACGTTAGTTTGAAAAGTCACAGTTGTTCTTTAAGTTCTTTCATTCTCCATATTAAATAAAGGAAGGTATCAAAATAGTCCTGTTTTTAAATAAAACCATCAAGGCTCAATAAATATCTAATTAATCTGCAGGACACGGTCACCATATCATTAATGTAAAAGTGGACGACAACCAAAACTGCTTCCCGGTCAGACCTACTCATTTTGTTCTTCAAATAGGGGCACAAATATTAATCAATTCTTACAATCACTGCACAGGAGTATAGCCAACATTTATCTACCGGGATACAATGTCCCCAGTTTTAACTGATTTTATGAATTTCAGTTTTAACGAATTTAAGGAAAGTTAAACGGGTGGACCCTAATACTTTCAAATTCATTTAGAATACATTTTATTTTTGCTTCTGGGCTCATCGACTAATGGCCATTTGTGATAAATTGATAAAGAGTCTATTGCCTGTTTGATGTTTGGTGATAGGCAATGTTATCATTCCTTTAATTTATATATCTGCAGTACCTATTTAGATTCAGACAGATAAGTAAATGGCATATTCTTCTCAATATCTTGTAGCTTGATAATCTTGAAGGTTTTGATCTTGAAATTAGAATTGTGACTTTTATTTCGTGAAACTAAAGCACGGTGTTCGAGATGATCTTCATCAAGTATCACTACAACCCTATGTGGGTCTTGGCTGCAAGCACAATTTGCCTCCATCGACTTCTATCTAGCATTGTTTCCTGTTCATTTTCAATGCCCATCTTCCGCATTTCCGATAGAACACTGTCCCTCCATCTCATTTTAGGTCTTCCCGGTGGTATTCTGCTCGTCGGTGCTTCCTGTCATGCAATTTTCAGCATTCTGTCATACGGTGCTCTGTATATGTGTCCTGACCATCTCAGCCTTTGTGTCTTTGCTTCTCTCACAATATCTTCCTGATACAATTGTTCTAACTTCGCGTTTGGTCTTATTCTATATTGCCCTGAACTAGGATCCTGGGTTGGTCCATATTTTGCCCTAGTCGATCTGTTCCCTGTCTTCGGGAATTAAACATGTAAATTGTTTTGTCTTCATTAATACGTAAGTTGTTTTACTGACAAAATATATATCAACTGCAAATGCCAGTATCAGGTTTGGTCCACTGCTTGAACAAACTTCTACGTCAATGTTAGCTCGTTTGATCGCAGCGTCTAAAACGAAATTGAACAGTATTGGAGACAAACTATTACCCAATTTCAGGCCGTTGTTCACCACAACGTTTTTTGTGGAAGATTTGCAGAACAACAAAAGATTTGCAGAACACCTTGAGGAAATATTTCAACCTAATGCAGTGGATAACGCAGCAACATTGCCTTGTATTACACAGCAGGAAGAAGGAGAAATCCCGTTTGTCACTCTAACTGAAGTATTTAAAGAAATAAAAACTAATATCAATCCGAAAAAAGCTCCTGGATTCGACTTAATCACAGGACAGATCCTCAAAGAATTACCGAAAAAAGCATTGATTAAGTTCACCAACCTGATCAATGCCTCATTTCGACTTCAGTGCGTCCCATAGTTATGGAAGGTAGCAGAAGTGATCATGATTCCAAAACCTGGAAAACCACCCCATGAAGCAATGTCATATCGTCTAATATCACTACTATCAGTTATACCCAAGCTATTTGAAAAACTTCTATTGAAAAGACTAAAACCAATAATTGCAGCTCAACAGATTATCCCGGATCATCAGTTCGGTTTCAGGAATCGACACTGTACAATTGATCAAGTCCATAGGATTGTCAATACTATAGAAAATTCGCTAGAAGAGAAGACAGTTTGCTCAGCTATATTCCTGGATGTTGCACAGGCTTTCGATTAAGTCTGGCACGAAGGTTTGATCCATAAACTTGGAAAGTTGCTACCGGTTCAATACTCACAAATATTGCAATCTTACGTAACTGAGAGGTACTTCAGAGTCAGACAAGACAATGCTTACTCTGATCTAAAAGAAATTCAAGCAGGGGTTCCACAGGGCAGTGTATTGGGACCAATACTTTATCTGCTATACACATCGGATCTGCCAGTAGGCTCTAATGATGTCAGTGAGAGGGGGGTTGAAGGAGAATTACGTCAAGCTACTGTTACTGATCAAAATGTTGTTGCCACATTCGCCGATGACACTGCAATCCTAGCGATAGGCGACAGCAATATGCAATCTACTGAAAAACTTCAAGTAGCTATAGATGAGGTTCAAGGTTGGACCCTGAAATGGCGCATCAAATTAAGTGAAAAGAAATCGGTCGATATCGACTTCACCAACAAACGAATAGACTACAAACCAGTACAAATTAATTACAAGATTGTACCATATGGGAATACAGCTAAATATCTAGGCATAACCGTCGATACAAAACTCAGGTGCAAACTACACGTCAAGAAGAAACAGGAAGAACTGAATCTAAAGTACAGAAAGATGTACTGGCTATTGGGTAGAAACTCAGCTCTCACAGTGTATAACAAGCTATTGTTATATAATCAAGTCCTCAAGCCATTGTGGACTTATGGTGTGCAACTTTGGGGCTGCACCAAACAGAGCAATAGAAACATCATTCAGCGCTACCGGAATAAAGTACTTCGTAGTATCGTTGATGCACCATGGTATATTAGAAATGAAAATCTACATAAAGACTTGGGTGTAGAAACAGTAGATAACGTCATCAAAAAGTATGCACAGAATTATGAACAGCGACTCCATCAGCATGTGAATCCTGAGGCACTCAAGCTCCTGGATAATGCGGAAATACAGAGAAGACTCAAAAGAACTAAACCATTCGAACTGGTTTAGAAGGCAAGAATTTGTGACAGAGTACATGTCAAACCGATGTACTGTAGTATTACAGACAAAGTGACTATCAGAGGATGTGTGTGCTTTGTGTTTTTTTAATGTAGTAGATTAAGTTAAAGACAAATGGCTTATTAGTATAATGTACTACTAGATTGCTATAAAAATAAAAAAAAATGTTGTTCTGAACTTTAACACAGCACCGGCTACCCTCCTTGCACACTTATGTAATATTGATTATTTTCTTTGGGATTCCACATTCTGCCATGGCTCATACATGGTCTCTTAACACGCTATCATAGGCTTGTTGGAAGTCGATAAATAGTTGGTGAAGGTCCTTATCAAATCTCCAGTGTTTTTCGAGGATTTGGCGAATAGTGAAGATTTGATCCATCCTTCACCTGCTCGGTCTAAAGTCGCACTGATAATCACCTATCGATTCTTCCGCGTATGGTGTTATGCGGTTTAGTATCGCGTTTGCAAGCACTTTGTATGCGGTGTTGATGAGAGGTACCCCTCTGTAGCTTTTGCATACGTGATAGCTTCCTTTTTTATGTAGGGGTATAATAACACTCTGTTTCCAGCTTTCCGGTAATGTTTCGCTGTCCCATATTAGTACGAGTAGTAGTAAACATCTTTATTTCTGAAAAATTTCTCCCATTTTCAGGCATTCAGAGGGGATTGCATCATTTCCTGGCGCTATGTTGTTTGTTAGGCGTTGTATGGCCTTTGTCAGTTCTTCTAGTGTTGGTTTCTCGGTTTCTATTTCGGCGGTTAAATACACCGGTTTATTCGTTGTGTCGGCCTTTGTTACATTGAGGAGTTTCTGGAAATGTTCTTTCCATGTTTTTAATACCTCTGTAAGGCCGGTGACGAGTTCACCATTGTCTTCCCGTATTATATTACTTAATTGCGGTTTAAAACCCATTTTAATTGGAAATGTTTCTTTGAAGAATACCCTGCTGTTCATATGTGTTTCACAATCTTTGATGCCTTGTATTTGTTTCTTCTGATAAAATCTCTTTTTTCCCTAATAAGTTTTCTTGCTCTACGTAGGGCATTGTTAAAGTTGTCTGTGTTGTCCTGTGAAAGGTCCTGTAACATTTGAGCCCTAGCGCAATGTCTTGGGTTCTGTACGTTCTCACAGTCCGTATCGTACCAGTTATTTTTCTTTGTTCTTTCGCGCTTTCCGATTCGAAACTTTCTAGTTTGTTATTATTAGTATTAATTGTAAACGTCGCACTATGGGCCCAAATAAGAAAATTTGTGTCAAAATAAAGTAGCGCTTCTTAGAAATGACTGATGAAATGACTGCAAGGGCCACATGTTTTTTTAAATGTTGGAAGTCTGATACAGATTAATGTAAAATTTTTGACAATGCCACAATGTATCCGTCCACACGTGGGTATAACCTCAAATATCCCTAAAATCTATATCTATATATGGATATGGATAAATGGGAGAATTATTTGATTGATTGAGTGCACACTTAAAGCACTTTGCTACTTGCAGTGCTACTTCCTTATTAGTTTTCCGTGCTGCCTTTATTAATTTACTCATAAACAACAGACGCTAATGAGCAAAGCGTTATTTATGCGTAATGATCAAATATGTTTTTACGAAAGAGACAACTGACTTATGCTTATATCTCAGGTTTTAATGCGAATGGGAGAATTATAAAGCTCAAAATGTTTCAATTAATTCCGAAGTTAATACAATTGTAAGTATTATGAATACAAATTTTATTCTTAAACTTTTAAAGACCGCAAAGAGTAGGTAATTTAAGCACTGCCTTGTTCACGAAAAGTTTTGAATTCCCTTGGATACGGAAAATTAAAAAGTTGCGCTGGAAAATAACAAATACTGTTTAATTTATTATTGTAAAGTTCTATAGGCAGTTTGAATAATATACAGGGTCATTCAAACTTTGCGTCATTCCTTTTAAGGGTTTATAGGGGCTCACTTAGAGAGTACGAGAAAAATATATAAACACATTTTTCCAAATTTTCTAGAAGATATTAACAGTTGAAAATCGAATTTCAACTTTGTTTTTATAGTTTTTATAAATCGACATAGCTAAACCTAAAAATTGGGGTATAATCAGCTTACTGCATAAAGTGTTCTTAAAATCCAAGCAATTTATATGTGACCGGTCCCCGTACTAGTTTGATAGACGCCTCATCGGATCAATGAGGACGTGATGTTGCTTCATTACAATGCCATTGGTCATATGGTTGGGTGCCTTATTTAGTTTTATTCGCGGGTATATTGAGTGTGTACGCAGTATTTTTAAGCTGTGTTTTATTATTAGACAATAAAGATGGCATTTTGGCCATTAATGTTAATGTTAATGACGTATCAAGTTCTGAAGACTCTGATAGTGTTGAATGGGTAAACGTAAATTTTAAATTTCTAACAAGTTTTTTCGCTATCCTTACCTTGGATATCTTTAATGAAAAAACTAAAATTAAAGAATAAATAAACAATGAACTAAATATGTTCAGATCAGTTAAATAAATTAAATTAATTAACTAATTAAAACACGATTTAAAAAATATATTTTGAACGCCCATGTTTCACAAAGCAACCGCCGACTCTTTGCCCACAAAACTTCTGCAGGTTAAAACCACGACCAGACGGGAAGACCCGTTCTGTGGTTGTGCCATCTATTCTATCTGAGTTTAGAAATCGGCTTGCATATTCGACCGGGCGCGCATCTGGTCCCTCCCCCTGTATCCGTGCTTAGTACCTATATACTAGAATAGTAGCAGTGGTGCTGTAAGCTTGAAGGCTTTATTTTATGCCTCTTAAAATTTCAGTGCGGAATCTTCTAGTAAGGTCCTTAATTTATGTTGCCAATGAATCTGTTGTATGAAGCTTAGCAAATGCTTTCGAGTTCTGAGAGGTAGTAGGTTTATAATTGCAAAGTCTGTCTCGAGACTACCTTAGATACCGTCGCGCGAAATTCCGTGTGTGAGACATTTTCCTTTAGCGCAAAAAAAGAGACATTTATCGATAGGTTGGCGCTTAACATAAATTGTCTTGACCGATCAAATACTTGTCTTCCAAGTGTTTTTACACTGTCAATGACAACACTATTAGATCATCTAGGTATGCTAGTGGGATGGTAAGAGAAAAGTGGTTTTGTCCTGATCTCATAATTTCGCTGCTATCTGCCAATATCCACAACAAAGATCCAGTATCGGTATGAAGTTTGTTGGTACAGTAGAGCCTACACCGGCAACTAGCCCAAGGCAAAGTTGGGCATGGATATCTATCCGTTACAATAATCCGCTTCAACGAGCGGTAATCTACACAGAATCGTAATTTCATTGGTGATTCACATTCTTTAATGATGTCATCTTAAATCATCTAATTCAAGACAACTTTGAAAAATTCCATATTGGCAGACAGAGACAGATGACAGATCAGATCAATTTCCGTACACAAACTGTTGCTTTGTATTCGCAGGAAGCGGTTTCTCTACATCTTGGACAGTTAGCCACAATGTGACCAAATAAGTTGCAGAATGCACAGTTAGTACGTCGTGGCTTTACCTGGTATTCGTATTTGATCTTGGATTGTTCATTTAGTTCCAACTTCTCATCATCACTTGTTCCCGTAGCACTGCTTAGAGTAATTATGAGCTCAAATTTTTCTATATTGGACTCGACATTGAAGTCATATTAATTTGGCTTTTTAATGAAATTGAAGCATTCGTGGATGGTAACCAGGCCATAAAGGCACGTGTTCATTAATAGAAATGTTGGTTGCTTCCTGTCCTTGCACTTTAGGAAACAGTTTGTGATAAATTTCACAGGCTTGTTGGCTT
Organism: Dendroctonus valens; assembly: GCA_024550625.1. NCBI lineage: Eukaryota > Metazoa > Arthropoda > Insecta > Coleoptera > Curculionidae > Dendroctonus > Dendroctonus valens. Next base: position 1,276,264 of record JAJTJO010000068.1, on the reverse strand, counting down.
CTAGCAAACGCTTGAGGTAGTCACTGGATTGCCTTGTTCCAGGTGGTATGACGGTCTTCGGAACCAATGCCACCAGGTTACAGCATTTCCATCTAGTAGCATTGTTAATAAATTAATTAACAAAGTTAATCTACTAGACTAGTTGGTAGCCTCAGATCAATCATGGAGAGATGTACATTACAACTTTCATTATGTCATTAACTCTATGTGAAAAACACTGTCAATTTTTTATCTACCATTTTAAACAAGAATTCATTCTTCTTAATTTTCAAAAGAATACATAATTTATTAAAACTAACATATGAGATGATGAGGACAATACAGGGCGTCCCACAAGCAACCACCGCAATCGAGTAGTAGTAAACATCTTTATTTCTAAAAAAAAGGCTATCGACCTATCGGTCTTTCTGCCTTTGTTTAATACATATAGTCTTAATCTGAATAAAAAATAAATATGAAAATTCTCTTATTCTAGGTTAACAATCTTATTAATAAACTTTCCAATTCCAATGACAAGAAAAAATTATTTTATTGTCCAGTAGTCAGTTGTGTTTGTAAGTGTTCGAGTAGCGTTGATGTAGGGAAACGGAAGCGGGATTGTCTGGTTGGTCTTGTAAGACAAAGGGGATTCAATATGGTCCAGTTGTAGGGGTTGTTTGTCCATTTTGTCCGTAGATGTATGAGTCTTTCCGAAATCTTTGTCATGTTTGTGCGTTCGTATACTAGTTGGGTGGAGGGGTTGTGCAGTGGGTTTTGGGGGTGTCTAATTCGTGTTATTAATCTTAGTGCAATTTGTTCTGTTGTTTGTATATAACGTTTTGTCCTTTCTGTTCCGTTGGTCATGAGTATATGTCCATAGTCTAGCAAGGGTCTACAGATAGCTTTATATATGTTGGTGGCGGTGTTTGTGCTAATTCCTCTGTCTTTGTAAGTTAGTGATCGGAAGTGTTTTGTTCTCTTTATTGTTTCTGCCCTGATGTTTCGTATGTGTTTAGTGAATTTAAGTTTGTGGTCAATTGTGATTCCATGGTATTTTACGTCCTTTTTTGGTTGTGTCGTTTGGCCGTCTGCAGTTATTGTAGCGGAGTCAGCGTTGAGTCTGTGGTTTGTGAGCAGAAGTTGGTTTTTTGACGCGTTTGGTGTTAGTCTCCATTTATAAAACCATGTCATTGTGTTGTTTGTTAGTGTTTGGAGTCTTTTAGCTGCTCTCTCAGTAGTTTTGTCATGTACAATAAGTGCCGTGTCGTCTGCGTATTGTAATATGTATGCCGATCTGTCGATTTGATTTTTGTTAGGTTCAATTCAGTTAGGATCAGTTTGTGTGTTTCTTGAGTTAGGCTTTTCAAGAGTTTTGCCTTAATTTTATCCCCTCCCGGTGCAGTGTCTTTGACATGCGTTAGGGCTTCATCGTACTCTGTGTCTGTGATCAGTTTGCAGGTGTAGTCCGGTGAGCTGTTTAAATAGTTCAAGTACCAGTCGTTGCTCAAGTTCCAGTTGTCATTGTCGAAGTTAGGGTTTATCGATATGCTGAAGGCCCTTTGATAGTGTCTGGCGAACGCGTCCGCTTTCTCTTTGTCTGTGTAACGTTCTATTCCGTTTTCGTCAATTGTGTCAGTAGTACCAGTCTTCCTGTATTGCGCCAGTTTCTTAATTTTTCGCCGGTATGTTTTGCCTTTGTCCTTCTGTATTTCTTTACGTTTCTAGCCATTTGCCTTGTCGGTCTTGTGCAATCAAAGTTTTAATGTTTCTGTTAAGTTGGTTCAGTGTATTTTTTAGGTCGTTATTTTGAGTGTTTGTATATAGTCTGTACAGTTCTCTCTTATGTTTTATTAGTCTCAGTATGTATTTGGGCTGTGAATGTCGGTAGAAAGCATTTTCTATTTCCGGGCTAAATTTTCGTATGGCTAGTGTAAGTTGTTGTTGTATGGTTTCTATTGAAATGTGCTGTGCTTGTGATTGAATGTAGTCATGTATATGTTGTTTCACTTTGTCTATGTCAGTCTTTGTTAGGTTTAAGTTTTTCTCTATAGGAGGTGTATTGGAGGTAGGTTGCGTATGTTGTAAGTCTATGTTAAACGTAATAGCCAGGTGGACGGATCCACTCCGATCGGAGTTCGTCGGTTAAGTTTATGTTGTTGATGGTGTTTGTTAAGTTTCTTGTGTGCAGTAGAACGTCTGGTGTTGAATCTGGGTTTGCGGGCATAAGAAAAGTTGGTGGGGTGTGCTGTTTCATAAAGTCGGAATTTTGTAAAAATCTTTTAAGTTGTTTCGTTTTGTTTCTGTTCAAGTTAAAGTCGCCTATAATTATTGCATATGTATAGATGCTTGCCTTGGTCAGTATGTTTTGTTCTAGGTTGGAGTGTGGGTGTATGTATGTCAGAAATATGTGTATCAGGTCGTTTAAGTAGGGTATAGTAAAATGTAGGCAGTCGTTCAAAGGGTTGTTGAGGGAAGGAGGATTTGCTCTTCCAAGTTTAAATGTTGGTTTTGGGAGAGCTGCCACCCCGCTCCTGGCATGATTGATGGTATTTCCATGCCTATAGATATACTGCCAATTTCTGTACGTTGGTGTTCTATGTAATTGTAAATAAGTGGTTTTTTGCTGTTAAGTCCGTTGATGTTTTCGTAAAGTAGTCTCATGTTGAAAGGTCTATGTTAGTGATTATTTGTTTTAGTTGTTCATGGGGTTCTGTCGAGGTGTTTTGGTTAGGTAGGAGCATGTCGAAGATCAATACATACATATGGTTACCAAAGAAGACGACCGAGGTGTCAATGTCAAAATCTTCTATAAATTGTTTTCGCATTTTTTTAAGCAGATCTTCTCTGTTAGTGTTGGTAGACTTGTTAATTTGATGTTTGTCTTTGTTTAGTATGAGATCACCGCAATCGATATATGGCAAAATTAGGAGAAATTTGAAAATTGGACACTATATCGAAATCATGGGGAGCTAGCGATCTAAAGTATTTTCAAGCTCACCACACTTTCGGTTATACCGGAAGTAGGTATCAAATTGTTTATTTTAAATGGAACACCCTCTGTATTATTACATTTTTGTATTCTACTCCAAATTCTAAATATATTTCTTGTAATATTCTGTACCTAAGTCAGTTCTTGATATATTTGAAATTTTCTGTAAAAAATGCCAGTTGCAAGCCCACGAATAATTATTAATTTTTCTGAAAAATAATGGAAATATGAATAACTCCCATGTATTCCTGGGTTTCAGTCAATTTTATTGTTTATTATTTAAAATGTTACGTAATACGTTTCGGTGTCTTTCTCCACCATCATCAGTTTGTGTATATAGTTGTTTCAACCTTCACATTTGACTGGTCACTCATGATGACTGATTGACATGATTGAGTGGTCACTCACTCAAAATGTGAAGGTTGAAACAACTATATACACAAACTAGTCTTTTCCCAGACATGTTTGTCCTGACTCGTCACCTGAAAACCAATGTTCTGGATGTACGTTTTAATATGTGTGTGATTTGTATTTTAATATGTGAATTTTGGTGAAAGTTTTCTATTTAATTTGCTGATAACTGTAAGTATATATTTTAGACAAACTGATGATGGTGGATAAAGACACCGAAACGTATTTGTAACATTTTAAATAATAAACAATAAAATTGACTGAAACCCAGGAATACATTGGAATGAATTAAAGTACAGTCAGGAAAATATACGAAACAAAATATATAAAGCTATTTGTAGACCCTTGCTAGGCTTTGGACATATACTCATGACCAACGGAACAGAAAGGACAAAACGTTATGCACAAACAACAGAACAAATTGCACTAAGACTAATAACACGAATAAGACACCCCCAAAACCCACTACAGAACCCCCCCACCCAACTAATATACAAACGCACAAACATGACAAAGGTCTCGGAAAGACTCATACAGCTACAAACAAAATGGACAAACAACCCCTACAACTGGACCATACTGAATCCCCTTTGTCTTACAAGACCAACCAGACAATCCCGCTTCCGTTTCCCTACATTAACGCTACTCGAACACTTACAAACGCAACGGACTAGTGGACAATAAAATAATTTCTTCTTGCGACTGAAATCTTATTTATTTAATAGCATTGTTAACCTAGAATAAGAGAATTTTCATATTTGTTTTTTATTTAGATTAAGACTGCATGTATTAAACAAGGGCAGAAAGACCGATAGGTCGATAGCCTTTTTTAGAAATAAAGATGTTCACTACTACTATACGAAACAATATGAATAACTTAATTGGAGTCGCATTCCTTGTTGAAAAGGACTTTCTTTAATAGAATTTCGATAATATTTTGATGATTATTAATACAAAGTGTTACAAAAGTAAGTTTCAAAATGAAATTGAGACAACCGTTCAAAATCAATTTTTTCAAATGGAAACCTCCAGTTTTAATCATTTTATCTAATTTAGTAATGAAAAGAGGGGTAAGTTTGTGAAAGGTGTCTATTCCAAAAGTGGTTAGTTTTCGAAATATTGTCAATTTAATGTTTTCATAGGGCTATTTTCCTGCGTCTTGTTTTAACTGCAGTCGCTCATAGTTGCTAAAAATAAATGCTAAAGGAATGTTTACACTCACCGTTTGAAAATAATTAAAAATTATGACGCGAAGTGTAAATTATATCAACGAAGATTATTTAAACTTATTTATTATTTATACAGAATGTGATTAAGTTATAACAAGAATTTATGACATTTGACATGTCATACACCCTGTGTTGTTAAACATATTTTAGGAAATTTAACAAAAGGATTATTTCTGTGCACGATTGCTGTAAAGGGTCCAAAATTCTTGAAAATTTCTATAATCTGTTTAACCCTGGATTGCTACCTATCGAAAATTAACTCTTTTTGCTACCGGGGGTACATCCCAAACAAAAAATTCAAAAATATATAACGAAAAATTTATTTCCAAAAATACAAACGAGCTATACATGTTTGTAGATATTTAACTTTAGTTACTGCAGTTGGGACAAACTTTAGTTTGGTGGTTGAGACAGATGAATTGTTTGAACTTGTTGCACCTTTCCCTCGATTTTCTATCTTTTTTTCTTTCACAATAGGTGCAGCTGCAAGAAGTACATCTACTTCTTATGAGGTATTTGATGTAGATTTGCTTCTTCTTGCTTTATATCTAAAATTCTCTCAGTAATAAGTCGGAGTTCAATTTGCAAAGTTGGTAATGCCAGGCGTTCTCCCATCAGCGGTGTTACAATATCTCTACCGAGTTTTTTTTAGTAACGACCTTCTGTTAGGCATTGGCTCTCTTTCTGCAGCATTAGAACCTTTACATAAAACGTTGGAATTAATTCCAACAGGTTATGAAAAACTCTAAGGGGCCAGCGTCTGGTTTTTTTAGCAACAGTATATCTATGCGCCAGCTGATCGAATGTGTCCACTCCGCATTAGGTTAGATTATAAAACTCAACTGTTTCGGGAAGACCTTTCTAATTCGGTTTATCATCTTCAGGATGCATTGTAGACAGCAGAAGAATTTTTTTTTGTTTATATTTCGGGCTGCGATATGAATGCAGAGTAAGAAACCCGCTGTATGCAAACATAGCCAAATTTGTAGCCTGTCTCTTACTTAGATGAACGATTCTGGAACTTCAGCATTTTTTTTTTCATATTTCCAATTAATGTTACGTAATGCTCACTAGGCAGTGTTTTGGCTGTTTTGATTGAAGTGAACCAAGTATCTGTAGTGAGGTTACGATTTGTCCCATGAATTGGCTTTGTAAGGTTTAACGTGTAATATTCAGCTACAGGAATACCTTGGGATGTTGAATTTTTTCCAATGTAAACCTCAGTATTTAGAAGGTAAAAGGTTTTGCATCACAAAACGCCATCATTTTCACACCGTATTTGTCTGGTTTCGAGGGAATATACATTTTAAAAGGACATCGGCCTTGGAAACTGACGAGTTGTTCATCTAACGGGCAGAACTCTGATGGCGTATCGAGTTCATTACATTTCGAAATAATTTCTTCAAAAACGTCACGGATCGGTGCAAAACTATCTGCTTCAAGTTGTTTCTCCCTTGTGCTTTTGTCATCGAATCTGAGGCAGTTTTGGAGGCGTGAGAAATGCAACGCGAGCTTCACTCATTGCAGCGCGAAAAAATGGGAGTCTAGTTTCTCTATTGAAAAATTCTTTAGTTGTTACCGAATTCATATTTAGAGCCGCTGCGTAGTAATAAAGTGCACATAATGCTTTGATTTCTGTTACATTCGTATCTCTCACATAGGACGGTTTTATGTTTGTATCAGTCACATACTCGATGTCAGCAGGTCGATCTCTTGCATAATGCTCTCTCTCTCTCTTTCTGTGAACTTATTTCTGTGTTGGTAAAGGTGACGATATTATTCAGAACATCATCTGTGAAAAACAGAGACCACGCTGAAATCCCACTAGTCACCCGCGAGCAGCATCTTGATTCCCAGGAAGATGAATTATTATATTTCTTTTATGGGTTCGAAATGATTTTTTTCCTGGTTTCCCGATCCATTTGAAACCATTTTTCCCATATAATTTTAGAGATACTTCTTCAATTTGCAGGTACTCACTCTGTTAATTTTCGTTGAATTTCTCCATCAAATTTGGCCCATTTGCAGGTGACGAAGTATTACGGAGAATTTCACTTGATGCTGAAACTAACGAAAATAGTTCAATAGAGAGGAACATCCTCAAATTGCAACTGCTAACTCTGTGTCACATTTGCAAGTGACGGAACTTCAGGGGTTAATTCACTTGTTGTCGAAAGTAAGCTGGAGCCCGCTTCACAAATTGTCTCTTGTATATGAAGTAATGCGATGATAATGCTTTTGCGTCTGACTCAAAATCTCAAAGATCGTCTAGTATGGCCTCAAGTTCTGCTTGGGTTAATGGTCGACGATCGTTAAACGCCATATTTCGGTAGTAGTCTCTAAAACAGGGTCACTTTTCAAAGGTCATCCTACAATATAGCCAAAACACTACTTACCTACAAAACACCGAAAACACTACTCGGGGTACGCCTGAACCCCAAAAACAATGCTTGGTAAAAAGGATACACTTACTCACTGCGCAATTTTACGGTAGCAACTACCTGTTACACCTGACAGTCTCTTCCATATTGCACGAGCGCTCAGTGGCATGTTGCCAAGTGTAGCAAAAATACAGTACATTTTTTGAAGGCTGGGGTACAGGAGTACCGCAGGTAGTGTAGCAGGGCTAACAGCACAGAATCTTTTAACAATATTTTAGATAGCTTGCCCCCCATGATTTCGTTATACTGTCCAACTTTCAAATTTCTCCTAATTATAGTTTGCCATATATCGGTCGCGGTGTTTCCCGGTAGTACTTTAGTTTTTAAAACTAGTACAGGAACTGTATATAACTAGAAAGCCTGCAGTCAGAACTCTAAAAATTATCTGAACTTTGATTTGTGATTTTATTTCTTTTAGTGTACCACAGTTTACAGAATATACAGAATTACTCAAAATATTCCTGCAGGTGTACAAGGTTTTGTCGAGGGTACAGAAAAAATATATTTCAATAAACGAACCGGCTTAATGCTGGTATAATTGACTAAACTAAACATTAAATTAGGCATATGCTAATCTGCTCTAATACCAGAAGTTATTTCAGATAAATCAACTACTAAATAATAAGCTCGACCTACATCATGGAGCACGCCGGAAAAGAATAGAATGTTGAGACTAAACGCTGTTTAATCTTTATGAGCTATAATATTATATATGCGCTTCGTTTCACAAAGTTTTCCAATATTCAGTTCCAAGTTTTCATTAATTTCATTTCTTTCTTATTCTTGTCTTCCAACGAAGAGACACAAAAAGAATAACCTCTGATGATCTACATCTGTTTGGGCACAAACGTAGTGTTCGTGCGTCCCCCATAAAGAAGCGCCTCGATAAACATCAGGGTTGTCACAAAAGTAAAGATTGTGGTTAGTCGGATTAATACAAAGAAATCGTGTAATTTTTAAGAGAATTCCGTGTTATTTCGGTCGAGTCGTTCTTGACTGAGGACTACGGGAAAATACTACCTCTGCCGTCTAGCCATTAAGATATTCTTCGAAAACGTGTTAGTCTTGTTTGTATTGCTACTACGTTTGCACCAATACTAGATGTAGTTTCGTCCATTAGCGTTATCCAAGCCGGCGAAGTGGCGAACACACATCTAACTCTGTTCAAACAAGTAAAGCCGGCAACGGACGACGAGCAATTAATAATATATATTATTTCTCATATAAGCTTTTTAAATATAGCTTCTTATTAAAAGCCAGAGAGCGCCATACACTGACTGTAATACATATTGATATCCGAGGTATATATTTAAACTATTTCCGTACCTAGGATATAATATATTGTCAGCCTGGACAATTTCAAAACTTCCAATGGCTATATCTGAGGAACAAAAATAAATCAAAATTTCTCGGAATCCTTTCTGGATCAAATTGATGTATCATTTAAACTACTCCCACAACTCTCTAGCCACCCCAACTCTAAAATTTTAAATAGCAATACCTACTTGTGATAACTCCTTTTAAAGCTCTTTAAACATGATTTACGATTATCGAACATTATCAAACGTTTCGCTGGACATAGCCGGTTCACATCCAAGAAAACTTTTGATAGTTTGATAATGTATATGTTGTACGTATACTTATACATGCTATATCACTTATGCATGCTTGTATAATTATTATATTATGTATATGTGTATATTATATATTATATACATGCTTGTATAATTATTCACGAAGAAGAAAACCAAACAGACATTTAAGGAAATTTGTTTCTAAGCAAGGATTTACTACATTTTCGACAATACGGTGCCCCTCCCCATTATGTACTTCCAGTTAGACAATGGTTGGATGATCATTATCCAAATAAATTGGTTGATAGACGAGGTCTTATTGAGTGGCCACCACGCTCGCCAAACCTAACGCCACTTGATTTTTTTTCTCTGGGGACACCTAAAATCTATTGTTTTTAAAACCCAGCCTGAGTCAGTTGAGCAATTACGTACTTAATAGTACGTAAAATGTCTTAAATAGTGTTATTGTGTGGATAGACACAGAACTTCCAAAATTTTATTTAAAACATTTTCTGTAATGAATATGGTGACAACTAAATGTTTCAATCTAGACTTTTATGGTTTTCATTACCCTTAAGGTTTTGGAGAAATTTGGTTTAGGAATAAGTAAAACTACATATGTACGAATTAGCAGCAGGAAAAAAAATGTAAAAAATGACGTGTTATATAATTCTAGTTTGTAACCAGATATACGAAATTAAAACTGTTGCTGAATATGCAAATTTGTGCAAATTTTACGGAATAATTAGTACTTCGATGAATATATATATTTGTTACGGAGAATTTTTGCTAACATTAACATACAATGCTCTTATGCATACTTTAAATATAAGTCGCACCGCCGAATAACTCGTATTAGAAATCGGTATTTAACAAACTTTTCTAAATACTAACGACTTAATAGAGATGGGTAACTCAGTAAATTTTCAAGACATGGCGCAGTGCCGGCGGAATGGCTTGGTGCGCCAAGCCATCGCACCGGTACAGAAACTTACCGGAGCAGTTCATGTTGCAGTAAACTCATTTATATATTACACCGTACGCATAGTTAAGAACAAGTAGGACAAACGTCCGTTGCGTTGTTTTAATGAATGGAATCATGGAAATGAAGACATCCGAATATTTGGATGATTTAGCAGGTGTCGGAAATCGTTGAAGTAACATTTGCGATTATTTAGTGCTGAAAAAACTATTATTTTGCAACATGTGTAGGTAGGCAACATTGGCAGTGATTCAAAGTTGTATGCTTCGTTTAGAATTTTATAGACCCGCACTCTCGCATCTTGTCTGCAAAATTTACTTTCTTTTTTTCGTTTTCTCAATTTTTATTTCGCGTTTGTCAGTTTCTTTTGTTTCCTACTGTTGAGTTCAGAGTGAATTTTCAGAATGTAGGCATGGGTAACTCAGTGAATTTTCAGGAGTTGGCGCAGTGCTGCACGTCTGGCTTGGTGTGCCAACTCAACGCAGCAACTCACCAGTGCAGTTCCCTTGCGGTCACCTACTTCGTAAAAAAACGTTGCTCATAAAAAATGAGGTGGCCTTTTTTTTCAGGTGGTTTTTGTAAAATAATTCCAGTCTCGGGTATCGTAAAGCCTAGCTTTAGCTTACCGTTTAAATTTAAATGAGTTAATGAGTTATAGCTCACCAAGCAATGAGTTGTACCTCACTAACTCACAGAGCAGCAACAACTCAAAAGCGCAACTCAATACAGTATTACCCATGCCTATGACTTAAGATAACAAATACTTCTCAGCTAGTGACCAATGAATCATTGTTGGCTGGTACAGGTTCGTACTCCTCCTCCTAGCAGAGTTCTCCACGTCTATCGTGGAATAAATTATTAACTAAATCTTTTTATGAAATTCGCAATTTTGAATGATCTGTAACCACTCAGAATTTCAGTTTTAAACTGACGTTTCTTTAGTAAATTGCCTACTTTTTTGTAATATACTATTCTCAGCTTAATATTTTTAATTTTTAAAGAAACCTGTCAGGTTATTTATTTTCCCATTCTTGAGACTTATGACTGGCACAATCGAAATAAATCGTCCAAATTATTAAATTATTGGAAATTCTCATTAGTTCGATTATATTTGAAGTATCATAAAATATCTCAGGCAGAGTCTTAAACCGAGCTTCGTGGTGATAAGACGTGTTAGCATATTTAAAGCAAGGTCGTTTACACATCGCGCAAAGAATTTGAAGAATCCAACCGCATTTATCGTTCAACGAGAATATACGAGTAGAATTCAAAGGAAAGGATGAACCCTGGGAGTTCGCAAGAATCCGAATCGGATTATGCCTCCCAGGATGGTGGGTTCAAAAAGCCACAATCGAAAAAACGGGGCAGAAAACCGAAGACGACCCAGCCAACCCAGCCAACCCAGCCAACCCAGCCAACCCCCACAACGCCAACACCTGAGGCCAAACGAATAGCTTTGGACTATCAGTCTACAACCAATAAAAACCAAACAACAAACAGCAAGACAACATCAACAAGATTTCCCACGTATTCGCACACATTCACAGCGAACGCATTGTCAACCATCACCAGATTCCAACTTGCAATCAGGTGGGAGGAACTCAACCCCAACAACAAAGATGTGATTATCAGACAAGATAATCACTTTCTAATTAAAACCAACAATGAAGACAAAGCAACACAAATCTTACAAAAACTGAAACAGGAAAACCTGATAACAGCATTCAACCTGCAAAGGAATAGTAACCTCCCACTAATCCGACAACAAAAGTCAGGTCCCCATATTACACCATCATATTCAGTCGTCGCCACTGGGGTCGACCTGGACATTGAAGACAGCATGTTTCTGGAGCGCCTGGAGCAGCAGGGCTTCAGAATAAGGTTCTGCAGGAGAATTATCTCGCGAGAGCGCAACGCACCCACACTAATGATGAGGTTAATAACCGGCGACATATCCACATACGAAAGGTTGATGAACGATCGTGCGGTTCATTTTTTGGGCCGCATTTTCAAAATCACCGAAAGCAAATCACCAGCACCCGTGCCTGCGCCATGTGCCAAGTGAAACATGTTCAACCACAAAACGGAAGACTGCAAGCAATCGCCGAGATACAACAAGTACCAGGGGCCCCATCCAACTTCCAAATGCGAGTCACCACTGCCAACCAAGTGCAGAGCGTGCAACTCAGAGGACCACGCAGCATGGAGCATGAAGTGCCCAAAACGACCGACAGCCCCAATCGTCGGAATCCCAAACGTAAAAATAAAATGTGTAAACAAACGAACGTCCGGGATTGCGGAGGCAACGACGGTGGCAAGTAGAATACACACACCCATTACAACACATGACCACATCATAAACAAATACAAACATCAACTTAACAAGACAAACAATTTCAACAGAGACGAACTACTAAAAAAACTACGAAAACAATTTATAGAAGACTTCGACATTGACACCTCCGTTGTTTTCTTCGGGAACCATGTTTACATCTTAATGTTTGACATGCTCCTGCCTGAGGGACGCTCTCCAACTGAACCCTGCGAACAAGTGAGACAGACAGTAACAAACATACAATATTCAATATGAAAGTACTTTACGCGAACATCAACGGACTTAACAGCAAAAAACCACTTATTTACAATTACATAGAACAAAACGACACAGACTGCTGCATATTTGTAGAGACTAAAACCAAACTAGCACAAACACCAACGTACAGAAATTGGCAGTATATCTATAGGCATGGAAATACCATCAATCATGCCAGGGGCGGGGTCGCAGCTCTCCTAAAACCAACATCTAAACTTGGAAGAGCAAATCCTCCTTCGCTCAACAACCCTTTGAACGACTGTCTACGTTTTACCATACCCTACTTAAACGACCTGATACACATATTTCTGACATACATACACCCACACTCCAACCTAGAACAAAACATACTGACTAAGGCGAGCATCTATAAATATGCAATAATTATAGGCGACTTTAACTTGAACACAAACAAAACGAAACAACTTAAAAGATTTTTGCAAAACTCCGACTTTATAAAATAGCACACCCCACCAACTTTTCTGATGCCCGCAAACCCAGACTCAACACCAGACGTTCTACTGCACACAAGAAACTTGACAAACACCATCAACAACATAAACTTAACCAACGAACTTGGATCCGACCACCTGGCTATTACGTTTAACATAGACTTACAACATACGCAACCTACCTCCAATACACCTCCTATAGAGAAAACTTAAACCTAACAAAGACTGACATAGACAAAGTGAAACAACATATACATGACTACATTCAATCACAAGCACAGCACATTTCAATAGAAACCATACAACAACAACTTTCACTAGCCATAGGAAAATTTAGCCCGGAAATAAAAAATGCTTTCTACCGACATACACTACCCAAATACATACTGAGACTAATAAAACATAAGAGAGAACTGTACAGACTATGTACAAACACTCAAAATAACGACCTAAAAAAGACACTGAACCAACTTAACAGAAACATTAAAACTCTGATTGGACGATACCGACAAGACAAATGGCTAGAAACATGTAAAGAAATACAGAAGGACAAAGGCAAAACATACTGGCGAAAAATTAAGAAACTGGCGCAATACAGGAAGACTGGCACTACTGACACAATTGACGAAAACGGAATAGAACGCTACACAGACAAAGAGAAAGCGGACGCATTCGCCAGACACTATCAAAGGGCCTTCAGCATATCGACAAACCCTAACTTCGACAATGACAACTGGAACTTGATCAACGACTGGTACTTGAACTATTTTAACAACTCACCAAACTATGCCTGCACACTGATCACAGACACAGAGTACGATGAAGCCCTAGCGCACATCAAGAACACTGCACCGGGGAAAGATAAAATTAAGGCAAAAGTCTTGAAAAGCCTAACTCAAGAAACACACAAACTGATCCTAACTGAATTGAACAACTGCATCACAAATGGCAGAATCCCAGAAACATGGAAAAACGGCTTAATAATCCCTATACCCAAAAATGGACTGGACAATACACAACCGAGCAACTACAGACCAATTACACTGCTTCCAATACTGGGCAAGATTTTGAAGGCATAATGAAGCAACGGCTTGAAAGAGTGATTGGAGGGTATATACCTACCTACCAATTTGGTTTCAAACAGCATCACTCGACTGTTCATCCGCTCTTTATTTTGGCCAACAATATACAAACTACCCACCTAACTGACAGAAAGACAGCTTGCCTATTTATGGACATTAACAAGGCTTTTGACAGTATCTGGCATAGGGGCTTACTATACAAACTATACAAACTACACACACCAACATATCTACTACACACCATAAAGAACTTACTAGAAAACAGACAACTACAAGTACGAATTGACAAAACACTGTTATTTTCTTTTTCCCCTGAACAAGGGCTCCCTCAAGGATCCCCGCTCTCACCGTTTCTCTACAATATATACTGCCATGACATATACAATTACAACTTACCAGACAAAAATCAAATCGACAGATCGGCATACATGTTACAATACGCAGACTGCACGGCACTTATTGTACATGACAAAACTACTGAGAGAGCAGCGCAACGACTCCAAACACTAACAAACAACACAATGACATGGTTTTATAAATGGAGACTAACACCAAACGAGTCAAAAAAACAACTTCTGCTCACAAACCACAGACTCAACGCTGACTCCCCTACAATAACTGCAGACGGCCAAACGACACAACCAAAAAACGACGTAAAATACCTTAGAATCACAATTGACCACAAACTTAAATTCACTAAACACATGCGTAACATCAGGGCAGAAACAATAAAGAGAACAAAACACTTCCGATCACTAACCTACAAAGACAGAAGAATTAGCACAAACACCGCCACCAAAATATATAAAGCTATTTGTAGACCCTTGCTAGACTTTGGACATATACTCATGACCAACGGAACAGAAAGGACAAAACGTTATACACAAACAACAGAACAAATTGCACTAAGACTAATAACACGAATAAGACACCCCCAAAACCCACTACACAACCCCCCCACCCAACTACTATACGAACGCACAAACATGACAAAGATCTCGGAAAGACTCATACAGCTACAGACAAAATGGAGAAACAACCCCTACAACTGGACCATACTGAATCCCCTTTGTCTTACAAGACCAACCAGACAATCTCGCTTCCGTTTCCCTACATTACCGCTACTCGAACAGTTACAAACGCAACGGACTAGTGGACAATAAAATAATTTCTTCTTGCCACTGAAATCTTATTTATTTAATAATATTGTTAACCTAGAATGGGAGAATTTTCATATTTGTTTTTTATTTAGATTAAGACTGCATGTATTAAACAAGGGCAGAAAGACCGATAGGTCGATAGCCTTTTTTAGAAATAAAGATGTTTACTACTACTACTATCTCAGGCGTTCAGTTGATCAACTGTAGTTTTGCATAGAGATAGTCTGTATGCAAAGACGATATCCATTAATTTCGCGTCTTAGATTGTTTTGTCTTTCAGCTTGGTATCAATGTCTGCAAACTATTAGAATTATTACAGCAAGTGTATTGCCGTATAGTTTGAGCATTTATCCTTCAACGGTACGTCACAAAACGTGACGTCAGCCAGCAATTGAGGGACGTCTGTAATTAAATCGCACATGTTTCGCCCCCCCAGGTACAGTTGATTGTTGTTGACAGCTCAGCGAGCTAAGACAAAGGACTCCCATATTAACATATCAATCTAGCAACACCGTGTTAAACGTTGTATATTATTTTATTTGTTTAAAATATATTCGATATTTGAATAAAGTGGCACTGCGTTTAATATTGTATCAACATAGTCAGTTTTGAAACTGGTGAGATTTTCGGGTTTTCAGGCAGTCGTAAAATAGAATTTCTTCCTGACGTTTCGTAAGCACGAGTGGCTTGCATCTTCATAGCTGCTTGAGAACGTCAGTACGGTGTAAGCTCACAAGCAAACCACCTCTAGTTTAACTAACCTCAAATTATAAGGCAATAGAGATAGTTAGATAGTTAGACCTCGAAAGCCTAATTCTATTTATAGTCAGTTTTGTTTTATGGCCCACTTTTGGATGCCGGAATAAGCTAATACATTCCGTAAATTCGACTTGTAATTGTATTTTCATGTATTTGATATAGTGGTGGACATCGGGATGACATTATGGAAAAAATATTCACGGACTCCTTGTACTCATTATCTCTTTGGACACTTTTTGATCACTTTTGTTATCAGCTTTTGTACATTAGATAGTGATATTTCCAGAGCCTCAGATACTCTCTTTAAAATAATGTATTATGCATACACTTGCATAAATACAATTTGGTTAAATAGTCAAGTAAAATAAGGTTATATTTACTTATATTGTACACTGAATCCACATCCAAAAGGGGTTTTCCTACATTTTTTTCAGGCTGAAAATAGTTTATCAGCTTTATAATGAAAATCTGTTCGCATTCGTTGGATCTTTTCGGCATTGTAAATAACAAATGTTCTTAATTAGGCGTCAAATAAACTTCCCGTAGCGTTCCGCGTTGATAAAACAAGCAGAATTAGCTGCGACGTGCCCCATGATTAGCACTCATTATCGGAAAAAGCGCGATGTACGTGACGTAACGTTGAAGGATAAATGATCAGACTCTACTATACTTTGCTGTTGTAGGTTGTCCTAACTTGCTGAAGTGCATTTTACTATTTAATTGCTTAGTATATAATAAAAAATATTTGGACGGCATATTTAAAGGAAAACATTTTTTTTGTCAGTATTTACATTTTACTTATTTACAGTACATATTTTATTCATGGGTGTGAAATAACGTGTAGTACAGAATTAAATCGTACATAACTGTTGTACCAAACTGTTGAAATTTGCCTGTAATATTCTTCTGAAATTTAAGAAACTGTCAACAAAAATTAACAAACTATTTGTCTGTGCCAAACATGCACTGGGACACAAGCGTTTAAACACATTATGTTAAAAACTCGACTGTCCCTTGTTCCCACATCTACGTAACTTGGGTAATTGTGTGTTTTGAATTTCAATTTTGTTTTGAACTCCAGTAATTAAATTTTATTGTTAAAGGTTTTATTTTATAAATTATACGCAATTGTACGTGCATGTTGTTTTTGCCACTTTCTAAGGCTATTATGCATTTCACCTACATTCACACGATCTGATTGCGACAGCTTCCATAATATTGCCCGTAATTGCCTCGTACCCTAATTCTAATTATAATATCCATATCCTATTAAATATGAATTTCTCAGCGGAGAATTTCGCACCTACTGATTATGTTATTTGAGAGATGTGTAGTGCCAAGCCGTAACAAGATAGATATACGTATTTAGATTTAATCCCAAGATCTTAAAATGCATTAACATATTTCATAGTGAAATAATTTAAATATTTGATTATATTTTATCGAGCTAGAAATTCTAGAGTAATAATGATCTGCTTCTGACAGTTTTTTTTTTCTAGAATCAATGTTTAGCAGAGAAAGGAAATTGCCACCGCAATCGAAATTGCTTTAGTAGTAGTAAACATCTTTATTGCTAAAAAAAAAGGCTATCGACCTATCGGTATTTCTGCTCTTGTTTAATACATGTAGTCTTAATCTAAATGAAAAACAAATATGAAAATTCTCTTATTCTAGGTTAACAATATTATTAAATAAACTTTCGTCCAATTCTACTGACAAGAAAAATTTATTTTATTGTCCAGTAGTCAGTTGCGTTTGTAAGTGTTCGAGTAGCGTTGATGTAGGGAAACGGAAGCGGGATTGTCTGGTTGGTCTTGTGAGACAAAGGGGATTCAGTATGGTCCAGTTGTAAGGGTTGTTTGTCCATTTTGTCTGTAGGTGTATGAGTCTTTCCAAAATCTTTGTCATGTTTGTGCGTTCGTATAGTAGTTGGGTGGGGGGGTTGTGTAGTGGGTTTTGGGGGTGTCTTATTCGTGTTATTAGTCTTAGTGCAATTTGTTCTGTTGTTTGTATATAACGTTTTGTCCTTTCCGTTTCGTTGGTCATGAGTATATGTCCATAGTCTAGCAAGGGTCTACAAATAGCTTTATATATTTTGGTGGCGGTGTTTGTGCTAATTCCTCTGTCTTTGTAGGTTAGTGATCGGAAGTGTTTTGTTCTCTGTATTGTTTCCGCCCTGATGTTTCGTATGTGTTTAGTGAATTTAAGTTTGTGGAAAATTGCTTTATTTCATCATTAAAGTCAAATGCTACTTATCGAGTCAGAATTTTGGGAAGATATGTAAGTATAGCTCAACGTTACAATTAAAGCACTGAAAAATTTCTTTAAATCCAGGCAAAATTTCCTATCCGGATGAATGGTTTTATATCAAACCACTGCCGCCGCCACACGTCAAATCAGATTTTTGGAAGAAATATGTCAATCTCAGATGTTTTTGATGTCACGTTTGGTCAATTACACAACATGATAGACCAGTGTGTTGTGTATTACAAACAAATATCGTTTCGTATATTTTCCTGACTGTACCTTAATTCACTCGAATATATTCCTGGGTTTCAGTCAATTTTATTGTTTATTATTTAAAATGTTACAAATGCGTTTCGGTGTCTTTCTCCACCATCATCAGTTTGTGTGTATAGTTCTTTACACCTTAACATTCAACTGGTCACTATTTATCCACTGAGGCAACTGACCAACGTCGTAGCTCGCGGGGTGTGTTTGATGGTTTTACAAGCCCTTATACAGTCCGCTTGGTGGTACGCAATTTCTGTCTGGGGCCATTCATCTCACATGCGTCGCGTGTTTGCACTACAGAGGAGACCGGTTAAAATCCTTGCGGGTTTTGGCTATCGGGAGGATGTGAGGAATGCTTTTAGGGAGCTGAATATCCTGACTGTTCCATCGCGATACATTCTGAAAAGCTTATTATGGGTTAAAAACTGTAAATGCTACCAGACCATTTCCAATAGGACATGCAACTCTCCTTTAAACTATGCACCTAAACTGTACAATAAGTTGGACTTCACGAGACCATTGTTATAAAAAGTGCATTCATCACTAAATAACACATTATCAAAAAGCTTTTCATTTTCTGCCACTTTATTTAACAGGCACATGCAAAACTCTTGCCACATAAAAAACAAAAAAGTTCTTGGCAAAGCTGAATTTTATAAGAATAAAAGTTGTGCTTTTTAATAATTCTGGAAATATTTGATTGACTAATGTTAGTACTTTTGGATATTAGATTTGGACTAATATTGGGATTTTCGATAACTGAACCAATTAGCGTGAAAACATTTTCTGCATATTCAGTGACAGATTTCCTTGTAATGGGTTTTTTATAATTGACACCCCCACTTTCCTCAAACTGCTCTAATAAGCGCTTAAAAACGACTGGCTTAGGATGATTTCTTTTAGGAAACTTTTGAGCATAAACTCTAGAGGCCAATAAACAATTTTTATGACATTCTTCAAGGGTGAAAATCATGTCATTACGCTCTTCTTTTGGATAATTCTTCATTTTCACTAAGCAACACAATAGTAATATTGAAATAACGACCAACACGTCTACAATTACAAAAAACAATACCACTCTAGCTAGCAAAAAGAGTCTTCGCAGAACTGACAAATAAAATAAATGATTTGACATGTGTAAATGCCGTAGGCAACTTAGATACATTGGAACCTTAAATTAAACAACACCAAATGATGTACAGAACGATTATTTGGCGTATTTTATGAAAAAGGAAAAACTTTGTGTACAACCTGTATAACATGGTAAGTTTTTTATCATTGGTACATAAAATATTATATTTTGTTTCACTTCACTATAAATTACGCTTACATAACTTAAATACTTCTAAAGTATTTGACACGTGAAAAGTAGATTAGATTTTGATTAAATTCGTATTATTTAAAAAACCTTTAAATTTAGGTATTATAAACCTTATTAAAACAGTCACTTATTTTGTTCAGAGAATCCAAAAATGTAGTAAAGTACATGTCCAAAGTCCAGCAAGGGTATATAAAGCTATTTGTAGACCCTTGCTAGACTTTGGACATGTACTCATGACCAACGGAACAGAAAGGACAAAACGTTATACACAAACAACAGAGCAAATTGCACTAAGACTAATAACACGAATAAGACACCCCCAAAACCCACTACACAACCCCCCCCCACCAAACTACTATACGAACGCACAAACATGACAAAGATCTCGGAGAGACTCATACAGCTACAGACAAAATGGACAAACAACCCCTACAACTGGACCATACTGAATCCCCTTTGCCTTACAAGACCAACCAGACAATCCCGCTTCCGTTTCCCTACATTAACGCTACTCGAACACTTACAAACGCAACGGACTAGTGGACAATAAAATAATTTCTTCTTGCCACTGAAATCTTATTTATTCAATAACATTGTTAACCTAGAATGGGAGAATTTTCATATTTGTTTTTTATCTGGATTGGGACTGCATGTATTAAACAAGGGCAGAAATACCGATAGGTCGATGGCCTTTTTTAGAAATAAAGATGTTTACTACTACTATTGTTAACCTAGAATAGGAGAATTTTCATATTGGTTTTTTATCTAGATTAAGACTGCATGTATTAAACAAGGGCAGAAAGACCGATAGGTCGATAGCCTTTTTTTAGAAATAAAGATGTTTACTACTACTGTAGTAATGTACGGGGTATTCCATTTAAAAAATACAACTTTGATGCTTTTAGGGCTTTTGGTACACCTCCTACATTACAAAAATATTGTTTAAATGTGCGCATGGTAGGCGTCTGCCAATTCATAAAATAATACTTTTTAAAAACCAAACGGTTCAGCTGCAAACTTCCGTGCCGTATAGCGTGAATAACCCTGTATATTTATTGCCTTGCGATATACAGTGTGTCCAGTATAAAATGATGTACATGGGGATATTGGAAACCGTTAGAGTTACAGGGTGGACGAAATGGGGAAAAAGTTGCGCAATCAAGTGCCTATAAATAATCTGTCATCAACTTCTTTGTACTCGGAATAACTACGGATATACAGGGAAGAAAAGAAAAAAGTGCGTTTTATAAAATCCTTTATATCGTGTTTATTATAAACGATACAATAACTAAATTTTGAGGGTAGGGGTAAGAAATGAGCGTGGATTTGAAAATAAAGTAAAAAATAATCTAGGCCCACTATGTTCAATGAGGCCGAAGTCAACTTTTGTTTTTCTTATGGGCACCATATTGAATTTTTGCATTTTTAAATTCCCCTTTAAATATGCTCTTCACCCATGTATAACAACATGTTTATGTTCGGTCAAGATAAATAATTAAAATTAACAAAATTAAAATTTAATTGTAGTAGGCATTGATATTTCTATTAATTATTACTTTAAATTATTATTGATCATACATCGAACACTGCAAAAGAACAAGTAACATTTTACGATTAAAGTAGGTGTTCAAATAAGCCACCGTTTTCTCGCACGCACAACATACATCGTCTCATTACTGCTTCATAGGATTTTCTGATCATTTCTGGGGTAATTCTGTTAACAGCTTCTATAACAGCGTGTCTCAGCTCCTCTTCGGTTTCGTATGACCCACAGTATACCACATTTGTGAGGAAACCCCATGCAAAAAAAACAAGCGGTGTTATGTCAGGGGATCTCGCAGGCCATCTTACTGGTCCTAGGTTGCTTATCGACTTGTTGGGAAATTCGTGATTTAAAAATTCTGTGATAATATGCCCATTATGTGGGGGCGCTCCGTCTTGTTGGAAATACAAGTTTTGCAGGGTAGCTACTGAAACATCCATAAGTGCTTCCGCTACGTCAGTTTGTAAGCGGTTCAAATATCTCTCGGAATTTAAGTTCTCATTTAAAAAAAAATGGTTGAATCACGTGGGTACCCACAATACCTAACCAGACGTTAAATCCAAACCCCAACTTGGTGCCTAACTTGACGAACTAGCCGTGGATTTTGATCTGACCAAAAAAGGGTATTTGTACTATTAAATAGTCCACATTTAGTAAATTGGCTCTCATCTGACCAAAGGACTTTTAAGGAAAATTTTGGTATCTCGTTGTTTCTTTGAATAAACCACTGACAAATTGCCATTTTTCTAATCGCATCGCCATTCTGGAGTCCCTGGCAGGGCCGTTCACGATAGGGGTGATATTTATGACGTTTTAAAATACTGTGGTGCTTGTGTGGGCGAATCGCTAATTTCGTATTCGGAACCACCACCACTGTTTGCTGGTAGTAAAACACGTGTATATCACAATTATATCTTTAATTTTTGTTGATGCAAAATGTGTTGCCAATCGTCGGTTGAGAGAACTATATGAGTGAGTCGTGAGTCGTTGGGAGTCCCGTCTTTTTATATCTCCCCGGAGAGTCGATTGCGGTGTAGTCAGGCAGCGTTGCAAACTTGTAGTGCCTGAAGTCACCACAATACTCCCCTCCGAATGACGGAGTAATATTTAAAATAATGAATGTTGTACATCGATACTCTAAGATGTTATAACTTAAAATCTAAGTACATCACTATCTTAAATGCTGTGATTGAAAGCAATACCTAACTACTGATCTAATTCTAAAAATTGTACGTGTTTACGATATTTAGGCGCCGTCTCGTTGTTATTCACAATTTCGGAACTGCAATAAGTGTGGTCTTCTGAAACGCTATCTCGGGATAATGTATATGCCGGTTTTAAACGGTCTAATGAAATATTTGCATTTTTGCCTTTATATTTGAGAGTGAAATATTTGTGGTTGCGCTGGATAACATAAAAAGGGCCCTCAAATGGAGGTACTAATGGTTTTTTTATGGCGTCGCGTCTCACGAAAACATGCGTGCAAGTTTTGAGTTCGGATGAAACGAAAATTTTAGATTTTTGGGCATGATTACTGTCTGGAACTGGTTTGATCAACTCCATTTTGCGCGCCAATTGTGAAACGAAGGAGTAAGGATCGGCTGGTGTCGGAGATGTTTGAAAAAACTCGCCCGGTAAGGAAAGTGTGGTTCCATAAACCATTTCAGCTGGTGAAACACCTACTTCGTCTCGTACTACTGAGTGGAGGCCTAGCAAAACGGTTGGTAGAATCTCTACCCAACGATCCGTGGCATGTGCGATAATAGCTGCTTTTAAACTCCTATGCCACCTTTCGACTTTGCCATTAGTCATGGGATGGTAAGGGGTTGAACGTACTCTGGTACAGCCTAGGAGGTTTGAAAGTGCTGCAAAAAGAGAGCTTTCGAATTGTCTGCCTTGATCGGTAATTATCCGGATTGCCAAAACGACATATCCAACCCGAGTAAAAAGTTGAGGCGACTTCCTCTGCTGTAATAGAACTAATTGGAAAGGCTTCTGCCCAACAGGAAAATCTGTCGATGCATGTAAGGCAGTAAGTGAAACCTTTAGATGAAGGTAATGGACCAACAATGTCCATATTAATGATTTGAAATCTTGGCTCAGGTATTTTGAATGTTTTGAAATGTTCAGTTGACGCAAAGAGGTACGAGGTGTCTCAACCACGCTTTGCATTACCAAATTTTCTGTATTTTCGTCTGGAAGTTTGTTTTTCTTTACCTTAGCAAAACCCCCGTGAGCTACAAGGTTGTCTTTCAGACACCTAAACATTTTTCTACCAGGTTGTCGCCTTTCTGGATATTTATTTAAATACACATTTCTTCAGCTTTCGCTTCATTTCGACGACAGAGAATAAAACACTCCGTAAACAACAAACAAAAACATATCGTATTTTTCAAAATTTGAAAAGTGATTCATTTTGAAACACACAATTATTTACAAACACTTGACACTGACAATAAATTCTACTTTGACAGTTACCTAGGTAATTAGAACAGACAACGAACGTCAGTATGGGGAAATTGAAGAGAAATATCAATGCCTACTACAATAAAATCTTAATTTTGTTAATTTTAATTAATTATCTTGACCGAACATAAACATGTTATACATAGTTGAAGACCATATTTAAAGGGGAATTTAAAAATGCAGAAATTCAATGTGGCGCCGAAAAGAAAAACAAAAGTTTACTTCGGCCTCATTGAACATAGTGGGTCTAGATTATTTTTTACTTTATTTTCAAATTCACGCTCATTTCTAACCCCAAACCTGAAACTTTCGTTATTGCACCTTTTATAATAAACACGATATAAAGGATTTTATAAAACGCACTTTTTTCTTTTCTTCCCTGTATATCCGTAGTTATTCAGAGTTCAAAGAAGTTGATGACAGATTATTTATAGGCACTTGATTGCGCAACTTTTTCCCCATTTGGTCCAGCCTGTAACTCTAACGGTTTCCAATATCCCCAACTACATCATTTTATACTGAACACACTGTATATACATCCGAGGGTCACAGTTAACGAGATTCCAAGCTAATTAATAAAAATAAAATACCTCACCTATAATCCATCATTTATTTGACCTTCTGACTTACCATATTAAATAGCACCTAATCTAATCATTCACGTAGCAATTAATAATTACTTTCTATTTGCTATATATTAATTTAGCGACAATGAAAGGAAAATTGTTATTGATTGAATTTGCAATTATTATAACATTTATTTTGCCCTTTATTGCCAATATTTACACTGCTCGGTCCTCGATTTTGCTTCGCATACAGTGGATAATTAACGCGATATGATAGATGCAAATAATTCTCGTCAGAGATAGTGTGGTTTTTAGTTTAATTCAGGTACTTTGCAAGTAAAAATCTACGGGATGATTAAAAATAGGAGTAATTTCTTTGCAGGTGTTGCCTGGTTTAATTTAGAGTCTACAGAAAAACTATTCAAAAACTCAAAGTGATCAAAAGTGAAAAAAATTCAAAGTGAAAAACATTCACTTAAACCTGATCTGATGATTTAGTGAATGGCAAATCTTCTTCTTCTTCATTCTTGATTTTGGGCAAATCGCCTGTTCATTTATCGTCCG
The DNA here is from genome assembly GCA_024550625.1 of Dendroctonus valens. Taxonomy (NCBI): domain Eukaryota; kingdom Metazoa; phylum Arthropoda; class Insecta; order Coleoptera; family Curculionidae; genus Dendroctonus; species Dendroctonus valens. The sequence continues at coordinate 1,251,639 of JAJTJO010000068.1, read as the reverse complement.
CTTGCGTGAGGCTGTCGCTACATCGTTTCCGGTGCGCCCAACGTCTCTTCGTCCCAATGGGGACTTGTAGCGAGCGATTCTCCCAAGCCTGCGGTGGTCCACCCTGCTTATGTGCTCATTCCATTCCTTCTTCCTGTTTGCTACCCATTTATTGATGTTCTTGACACTACAGGATGTTCTGATATTCTCCCTTCTCTCTCTATCCAGCAGTGTCTTTCGGGTGATTCTACGGAGTAATTTCATCTCAGCTGAATCTAGGAGTCTTTTGGTTTTAGCTGTTTCTGGCCTGGTTTCTGGGGTATTTGTCATCACCGGCCTCACGACGGTTTTGCAGATCCTCGAATTAGTATCCGTTCCTATACACTTATTGCACCATATTGTATTCAGCCAGCCAGCTATTCTAATTGCTTTTGTTGTTTGATCTCTCACCTCTGCGTCAATATCCCCAAAGCCGGAAAGTTTTATGCCAAGTTAGTTAAATTTCATTTTCTGCTTCTTATTATCAAGTTCAAGACAACAAGAATCAAGTTCCAGTTTGTATCTTAGAGGGTTTTTTGATCTTGTTAAGCATTTTGTTTTGTTCGGTGATATTTCCATATTTAGAGACTTGGCTGTCAGGTTCAATAAGTGTAATAACCTTTGTAAGTCATCTTCACTTTCTGCAATGAGAGTGGCATCGTCAGCATAACACAATATTTTGATTTCTGCATTCCCAATTTTCCCATTTCCGTATTCCCCCAATTCCTTCCATTCTTAAATTGAAAAGGGTAGGACTCAGGGAGTCTCCTTGGCGAATACCGTTACCCTCTGGTATTGGTTCTGTGAGGTCTCCATCTATTTGTGCTCGTATTTTATTGTTTGTATATATGTTCTCTATGGTTTTAATGAGATTGTGAGGGATTTGCCTGCTGTAAAGGATATGTTGGACGTCTTTCAGCTCGACACGGTCAAATGCTCTAGTTAGATCAACAAAACATATAAACGTTGGCTTATTGTATTCAATCGATTTATCCACTATTTGTCTTAATACGAACACGGGGTATGTGCAAGATCTTCCCGATCTGAATCCCTGTTGTTCGTCCGCCAACGATGTAAGATTGTTAATGTTGCTCGTAATTACTTTAGTTGTTAGTTTTAGAGCACTGCTTAAAAGGTTTGTTCCGCTATAATTTGATGGTATCCTCTTGTCCCGTTTTTTGAACATTAGCACGGTAGTGCTCGTTCGCCAATCAGCTGAGATTTTGTGTTGATATAGAGTTTTCTGTATTAAAGTTGTTAATTCTTCTGTTGGTCTTTGCCCACCGTATATGAGCAATTCGTTCTTAGTTTCTGAAGTGCGTTTTCTACGTCGGATGTATTGATCGTGGCCTCTTCGTTAATAGTTATTTCTGGTGTGGTTGGCTCATCTGCCGTATTTGTCGTTTTATAGAGATCGGTTAAATATCTGATCCAGTCTTCCTTTTTTACGTGAGTTGATTCTAGCAGTCCATTGACCTCCTTTGTCTGCGATCTTATGAATCGTCATATCTGCTTTTGAAGCCCGTAGAAAGCATCGGCCAGGTGTTTGGAGAATATTTCCCAGTGATCGTTTTTGGTTTTTCTCACTAATTCTTTAGTTTTGTTCCTAACTTTCTTATATTCGTTATATGATTCTGGCGTTCGCAGAGTACAATATTTTAGGTAGGCTTTTTTTCCTTGCAGTGTTCCTTGATTTCTGGGCGGACCTATGGTGTCTTGTGGTTGATTACTTGGTTTACTTTTGTGGTTGGTTCTTAAAGTGCCTCCCTTGCTGAATTCTTGATATTATTCTTGATTCTTTCCCAAGCTAGATTGATGTCGTTAGTATTTGAAATCGGGTTGTATTCGATTTTTTGTTGCAATCTATTTTTGTATAGGTACTTTATCGTTGGAACCCATAGCAGCTCAATATTAAGTTTCTGAAATTAATAGAAAAAAAGATGTGAGGCACGGGACGCCCGACAGAAGTGTAAACTCCATATGATATGTATAGAAACCATAAAATATTGAACTTATGTATCGCATGATGCTAAGTAGCCGCGTGCGTGAGAGAGAAAAAGAACTCGCTCGCCGAGTGACAATATATCTGCTGTGTCGCCGTGTGCGTGTGAGAGAGAAAGCAAAAGATCTCAGGGTGGGAACGGCCAGATATATCGGCACCGTAACGCATTCCACTTCAAAAAGCTCGGACACGTGAATTTTTTATTTAAGGGGAACTTTTTTGAGAGTAAAATGACATCTCTACCCGTCGTACATTGGCCAGGGTGGTACCCACCCCTAAAATCTTAAATGGAAGGGGGGATCGAGTTACACCTCGTTTGAAAGGTCTTTCAATTCATTTTATCCCCATATGTAGTTTAAGCCATTTTACTGTAGCGGTTCTCAAACAACTATCATTTAATGTTTTATAAGAAAAACTTTGCAATTATTTGAAGAAATTTGTATTGAAACAATAATAACTGGAAATTACTTTAAGAGTTGCAGGAAATGCCTGCCACGATCTTCCTTGCGATAATAGAGATCTTGAACAATTTCCGCACCATTTGTAACATTTCAGGAGTTATTTGTCTCCATTCAGATGTAATCCGTTCGCGTATCATCTCATATCATCTAAAGAAGCTAATTGAGTAGCAAAGACTTTACTTTTAATTTGACCCATGAGAAAAAAGTACTAATGTGTAAGATCCGGGAATGATGGGAGCTATTCAATTGCGCTCCTTCGTATAATCCAGTGGCCAGGAAACGTGTCATTTAAATAATTGCGGTTAGCGATTAGTGATTGTTGAACAAAAACAATCAAAATGAGTTTTACACTTCAAGACAGAATAGACATAGTTAACCTATTTTTTTGCGAATAATCAAAATGCCTGGCGGACAGTTGAACTATTTAATGAAGGTGGAGAAAACAGAAACGTATGAAGAAAGTATGTCTTGGAGCTGATAGCAAAATTTAGGCAAACAGGATCCGTGGCTAATAAAAAAAATACATTAAAAGTATGAAACGAAGTTGCCGAGGTGGCTGTTTTGCGGCGTGTCATGATGGATCCGACACTAAGCACTCGACAATTTGCTGCCGTATCTGGTATTGGTAGGCGAAGTACACAACGGACTCTAAAATGACATAAATTCCACCCTTATAAAATAAGACTGCTACAAGAACTGAATGAAGATGACCATAATCGACGTTTGGAATTCTGTGAATTAATCATGCTACTTTCTAGCTTCTTTAGAAGAATTACGCGAATCGATTACATTTGAATGCCGACAAATAACTACTGAAGTGTTACAAAACGTGCGTGATAGATTTGTCAAAAATCACTATTATCGCATAGAAGTTGGGGGTTTGCGTTATTTCCCGCAAAATTTAAAGTAAAGGGTGTTTCTGTTAGGGGTATAGAACTTTGAAATGGAATAAAATAAGGATGCATTTAAAATTGACATGAAATTAATGTTATTCAAAATATAATTTTTTGGCATTATAATTTAAATATGATTTCTGGCATATGACGGACACGGCTGGCTCGGACCTAATCTAATCTCGAGGTCCAATTTTCAATCACTTTTTCCAACATTTATCGGCAATAACGCGGCGAATGTTGTCCTCCAAGTGGTCGATGGTTTTGGGCTTATCGGCGTAGACTAGCGACTTCACATATCTCCACAGAAAATAGTCTAGCAGCGGTAAATCGTACGATCTTGGAGGCCAATTCACGGGTCCGAAAAGTGAAATTATGCGGTAACCAAACGTTTTCTTCAGTAAATCAATTGTGGCACGAGCTATGTGACATGTTGTGCCGTCTTGTTGAAGCCACAGCCCTTACACATCACGTTCGTTCAATTGAGGAACGAAAAAGTTAGTACTCATGGCTTTATAGCAGTCACCATTGACTGTAACGTTCTGGCCAGCATCGTTTTGGGCCCAAATTGGGATCAAGGGCAATCTTGTTATGGGCCCATTCACCGAATCTACGCCTTGTTAGTTGATCGCGTAGCTTCAGTTCTTGCACGAGTTGGATTTTGTAAGCAGGCAAACCAAGATCTTTCCGCAAAATCTTTCATAAATTGGATGGACACATATCCAATTCCTGTGCACGACGGCGGATAGACTGATTCGGGTCTTCCTCTATACTACGCTCTACAGCAATGGCTTCTTCTGTACGCACTGTACGACGTCTCTGTGGATGCGTATTATCATTTAGAGTAAACGTGGCGCGAAAACGGTCCATAGTTAGTCGAATTAATTGCTCTGATGGATGATTATAATAACCGTAAAATGGACGTAGTGCGCGATACGTATTTCGAACAGAGCCATTATTTTTAAAATAAATTTGCACAATTTGGAAGCGTTTTTCAGGCGTCAGTCTATTCATGTTGAAATGCCAAACCAAACTAAACTCAAAACCCTTGACAGCTGACAAAATGGCCGCCAATTAAAACAGAGTTGCCAACTTAAAGTTCTATACCTCTTTACCCTTTAGTTTTCAGTTATTATTGTTACAAAACAACGTTACAACTAATAATTACAATGTTTTTGAAATAAAACATATAAATGGTATTTGTTTGAGAACCTCTGAAGTGAAATGGCTTAAACTCGGTATAGGCATAAAGGGAATTGAAATAGCCTTCAAACGAGGTGTTATTAGGCCCCCCATTCCATTTAACATTTTAGGGGTGGAGACCACACTGGCCAAAGTATGACAGGTAGAAATGTCATTTTGATCTAAGAATATGTTCACCTCAAAATGTGTCCGAGTGTTGTTCTATTTTAAAAAGTTATAGAAACAAAATGGCTGCCGTTTCGTTTTCAGTGCGCCACCCTGTATATTCTCATAATATAATTTTTGATGGCGTAGTCACTCCGCAACTGACTGATTTTACTGTGGTTTCACAATTGTCACTTATAGCAAGCGACGAAACATCTATTCGAAGGACGCATGGGAGAAATATTTAATGGGGTCACTAAACGCGCAAATGCGTTATATTACACAAAGAGGAGACGCTCTAAAAGATTTTTTTTCTGGTTAACCGGACACAAAGTTTTCCATTTATGAACGCAACACAAAACACCAAACATTTAATAAATATTTAATGGGGTCATAAAACGCGCAAATGCGTTATATTGCACAAAGAGAAGATGCTCTAAAACAATTTTATCTGGTCAACCGGACACGAAGTTTTCAATTTACGAACGCAACACAAAACACCAAAATCGTGCGGATTTTGGAATTACCCAGATTTGGAATTCAGGAGGAACTTATTTCTAGGGCAATAAAACATGTAAGCCGTTTGCGTGTTCAGAACCAAAAGTTGAAATAATATATTGGGCTCTAACCAAAAGTTGAAATAATATATTGGGCTCTATCTCGATGGAAAAGTATAATAGACATAAACAATGGGATTGAACCCTTAAGTTCAGGTAGGTTCTGGTAATGTAGGGGACAAAGGTTACAGCTGCTTGCATATGGCTATAGTTCCATATGGCTAAGGGTCTGTTTATATGACTCTAGTATTTCCCCAATCGACTTTTGGAACTGAATAATAATATAGCTTGTCGATTTAAATTTTTAATTTTAAAATTCTTGTTGTCAAAGAGTCTAATTAATATCGTTACGTATTGAATTTGAAGTCTAATTAATGTTTTAGTTGCTTTCAAACCGTCGAACATTGTTTTTAGCGGGATGGTTCGACGTACATATCCGCTTCGACACCGCAAAAACTTTTCCGAAAACTTCATATTTGAGTTATATAGTGTATGATGTAAACCAAACACGCATTTCGCGTATATTTTAAGCAAATCATGCCAAACTGAATACGAAAGGGCAAATTTCGACATATTTCTTTTCGTTACCAATTTTACATACCTGACTTGTAGGGGAGAAGGAAAAAGTTATTTTAACAATATTGAAAATTTCGCTACGGAAAGAAGAATGTAAATTATTGCAAATTCTAAAACGACGAAAAACTTTGATCACTTACATATAAAAATTTTTGCTCCGGTCCAAATGAAACATATTGATTGTGGCCGCCTGGAAGTAAAATGTCATGCAGATATGTTGTAACAAAATTTCTCAGACTAGTCAAAAAATTCCTTATTGTTAGTTTAAAATGGTACAATTAATACTAAAGGGTATAGAAGATGGAGACTTTCAAACTTTTTCTTGGACTATAAACTGCCGTCAGACAGGTATATCAACTAAAGAAAGTTGTCCAGTTGACGATTGCAAAAAAGTTAATTTTGATAATTAACCTATGTCGACATACCACAACAATGCTGTAGGTAATCCAGAAATAGGGCGACATTTAGATACTTCAGTAATTGACGTCGGAGGTTACACTTTTTCTTAGAAGGACGCTTAGACCCTTTTTGTCTGAACGACACAGTTTCTCAACCTATTCTAGCACTTTCTCTACGATTTCTCACTTTCTCAATTTGTTTCAGCGACTTGTGAAGCAACATTCATTTATTGGTTCACACTGGGCATTTCTGTAAGTACCTTTTGTTACTGTTTTTTAGTGATGTTTTATTGGCACAACTGAATATATGTATTTTTTATTTAGTTTATAATTATCTATAGCTATTGTCTATCGTTCATGAAATGTTGTTGAGTTGGCAACTTAATTCCCCGCTTTTATCAAACGAAATTGCACTAGCAGGCTAGTGCCGATACGAATTTTCATAAAGTAAAAAAAAATAATATCAGGCAAGGACCAGGTGCAAAATGTTGTTGAGGTCCAACTTTAAGAAGAGATAAAATTAAAACACGAAAACACTGGAAATTGTGAAATGGGGATGCAGTTTAAGGGTTCAAAACAGTTTTTTGCGATTTGCGGGGAAAGGTGGCCTCCTAGCGAAAAACGTTCAATGGCAGAGTTGTAGATAATAAACAAATCTAAAACTTTGGTATTTCACACTTTTTGACGTAATCTCAAATTAACCGTCAAAATGATGAAACACTGATTTTTCAGTATTTAATTTTTTTTCTCATGCATAAATAGTAGGCTGGTGTAAATAATTTTTCTGAATAACAAAATTACAGGCAATGACTAGGTGGAAAATGTTGCTGTGGTTCCAAATTTAACAAAAATAATATTTTAAACGTGAAAATACTGGAAGTGGTGAAAATACTGACCAAACTTTTAAATTTTGGTAATTATTTTTTGCTGACTGCAAAAGTAAAATTTTATTGGTATTAAAAGTAAAGTAAACAAAACATTAATTTTAGTCATGAGATGAAGTAGAAGTACCAGTAAGTATCTAATAATCAAGGGTTTCATAAACAGTATAACGTTAAAAATGCATGAGTTTGGTATATTTGTGAAAAAGTAACCTATAACATTAGTATTGCCATCATGCGTTAAACAAGTTCAATATTTTATGGTTTGCATAAATTGGTAATAGTAAATAATTGGTAAAAGTTGGTAATATGAAGTTATCACTTTTGTGGAGCGTCCCGTGACGCAGACCTTTTCTTATATTTAAGTTTGGGTTGCCATTCTCATTTGAGTTATTCCTGAGTATAAACTGGACTATAAAACCTATTTTGCACTGAGTATTTTGGGCCACATTTTAAATAAAGAATACTAGAAGATGGTCAAAATCCATTAAATAGCTTTGCACATCTTTACTTCAACATAATTTTCTTTGAATAATCAAAAAACAAATTCACAGCAAGATTCATTAAAATTAATCGTAACAATCCCCCCATATTTCAAGAATCACAATTTTTTTGAAGAATTTAACCATCAATAGTAGAATATTAGAGGAGCCAGGCATTTTTCCTAATTAAAGTTAAGTCATATCGTCTTCTTTTGAGCGAAAGAATGTCACAGTACCTTTTTGATCAGGTGCTTACGGAACACTTACTGATGAAATGTTGAAAACAGGATTTAAAATAGTTAGGACCCATTTCCAACTGCTACGATTGGTAGCTACGAATATACAGCGCAATTCTCACCTAGTGCATCCACACCACCCTTTTTGCAATCATAAAATTCGGTATTTCTAGTTTGTTGTAAGTTCATTTACCGCGTTACTCAAATGCATTGAGAACAACAATCAAACTGCTGTTTTACATTTAGAAACATACGAAACTAAAGTTACATTGTTTCCAAATTCGAATAAAGAAGAAATTATATTTTGTCGGGCAGAAATACCGATAGGTCGATAGCCTTTTATTACTAATAAAGATGTTTACTACTACTACTAATTTATTTAGTCTTCCGGACGAAACAAAAATTATTGATACATTTTATTTTTATTTTGACTTAGAGCTCCAACATAGATCAAGCAGTCCTTTCATACTTCATTCTTTATCGTTGATATGAATTTAACTTCTAACTATATATATATTATCTCGGGCGTGAGCTAGAGCAAGAGCTATTATTTTGCGGCCAGTAGGCAATATTTGGAACGCTCAATGGACCAATACAAAATCACGCACACTCAAATTCAACTGATGTATTTAAAACAATTAACAAATTCTTTTATTAAAGAATAAAAGTTTGGCATTAGCAAAAAGTTACATTTTTGGTTACACCCTTATCCTATGGATACCTTAATTTCAATCAAGCCTGGATGGTGAAGGAGAAGGATCCTGCTGGAGTGATCACTTCAGTCAGTAGCCTCGCAGGTCTTCCAATGAGGAAGGGTCGTAATCATAAATCAAAAAGAAAAAATCCACAGTAAAGGGGTACCAAAATATGAAAGCAAATTACTCAAGTTCGACTGTGAATAACAATTAAAGTCGAAAATCAAAAACTGAGTCAGAATGCAGTCGAACTTAAGTGTTTCAGCATAAGCAGTTAACTAATAAATATTGCTAAGTACAGGATGAGTGTTGATAAAAAAAATGGACTAATAAAAAAATTAAATGTCTTCACTAAAAGTTGGGCGCCCGCATGCTTCCAAGTAGCATACAACTTATACCAAAAAAAAAACACCAGAAGCAGCATCAACGTCAAAAAACCAAAAAAAATCCAATAATCACGATGGGGTCCCCAAAAGAGCTGGTTCTGAATTGCTCCAGGAATCTCGGATCAATAACACATGGTCACGGTGGCCGTCATGGATTCGTCTATCCGGTCCTTGTGTCCCAAAACTACGACTCAGCCCATTGGACACTCTCTTTTCTCAGTGAAAAGCAATGTTTCTTGCAATCTATGCAATAATCAGGGAATATCTTGATATTAAAATAAACTCAAAAGCCGACCATGCGATAGCGCTGACCACAATGAAAAACTCAAAGCCCGACCGTGCGGAAGAAACTCAATAATTGACCTGTCGATCTGATCCTCACGGCCTAATTAATTCTTCAAACACCAAAAATCTACTGTTACACCAGTAGAGGTTTTTCCTCCCCCCAACCTTCCGTTCGCGCAGGAAACTAAAATGACCAAATTCATTGGCTTTAACGGACACGTGATTCCACAATCTGCTAAACATTCTTTTCACCGCGATAAGAATGGCCAAATTTGCTCGAGTCGGATTGTACAGCCCACATTTAACTTTGCTGAAAAAAACCAAAACAGATTTGCCAAGCAAATACCTTGAAAACGCATACCGAGGTCGAAAACAAATTAAGAGGTTTACGGCAAAATATTTGCACGTAACATCGTCATCGACATAAACCAATTTTCAGCTTACGAGGTTTTGCGGGCATGTAGATTCGGAAAAAGTAATTCCTAGGGTCTTTAATTGTCTCTGCCAGTTGTGAGCAAACAAACTAAAAATTCTTGATATGGGAGCCTGCTTATTAGTTTTATTCCGCTCTATTCAGCAACTCGCATCTTCAAACCTCAAAGAACTTAGCTATGTTCAAAACGTTTCAAAATCTTTCAGTTCAGTCACGTCCGTTTCCTTCAACTCTACTTTTGATGTTTGTATTTAGTTCTAAAAGTTTGAAGTTTTTCATTTGTTCTCAAAACTATTTCTTTTAAAACTTATTGAGTTATGACGCACTGCGAGTCGCTTTTATCAGTCCATAAAACCCCTGTCTTATCGGTACCCATAACTCCAGGAATATGCGAAATAAATAATATTGCTTCTTCTGGTCCTGAAATTTTTAAATAATTATTCGGCGGATCAGTAGTAGTAGTAAACATATTTATTTCTAAAAAAGGCTATCGACCTATCGGTCTTTCTGCCCTTGTTTAATACATGTAGTATTAATCTAAATAAAAACCAAATATGAAAATTCTCTTATTCTAGGTTAACAATATAATTAAATAAAATTCCAATGACAAGAAAAAATTATTTTATTGTCCACTAGTCAGTTGCGTTTGTAAGTGTTCGAGTAGCGTTGATGTAGGGAAACGGAAGCAGGATTGTCCGGTTGGTCTTGTAAGACAAAGGGGATTCCGTATGGTCCAATTGTAGGGGTTGTTTGTCCATTTTGTCTGTAGATGTATGAGTCTTTCCGAAATCTTTGTCATGTTTGTGCGTTCGTATAGTAGTTGGGTGGAGGGGTTGTGTAGTGGGTTTTGGGGGTGTCTTATTCGTGTTATTAGTGTTAGTGCAATTTGTTCTGTTGTTTGTGTATAACGTTTTGTCCTTTCTGTTCCGTTGGTCATGAGTATATGTCCAAAGTCTAGCAAGGGTCTACAAATCGCTTTATATATTTTGGTGGCGGTGTTTGTGCTAATTCCTCTGTCTTTGTAGGTTAGTGATCGGAAGTGTTTTGTTCTCTTTATTGTTTCTGCCCTGATGTTTCGTATGTGTTTAGTGAATTTAAGTTTGTGGTCAATTGTGATTCCAAGGTATTTTATGTCGTTTTTTGGTTGTGTCGTTTGGCCGTCTGCAGTTATTGTAGGGGAGTCAGCGTTGAGTCTGTGGTTTGTGAGCAGAAGTTGGTTTTTTGACGCGTTTGGTGTTAGTCTCCATTTATAAAACCATGTCATTGTGTTGTTTGTTAGTGTTTGGAGTCTTTGAGCTGCTCTCTCAGTAGTTTTGTCATGTACAATAAGTGCCGTGTCGTCTGCGTATTGTAATATGTATGCCGATCTGTCGATTTGATTTTTGTCTGGTAAGTTGTAATTGTATGTCATGGCAGTATATATTGTTTTTTATATTTTTCCTGACTGTACTTTAATTCATTCCAATGTATTCCTGGGTTTCAGTCAATTTTATTGTTTATTATTTAAAATGTTACAAATACGTTTCGGTGTCTTTATCATCAGTTTGTCTAAAATATCCATTTTACATTTATTATCAATTCAATTAAAAAAACTTTCACAAAATTAACATATTAAAATTCAAATCACACACATATTAAGTTATTATATGCAGTTGTTCAATTCAGTTAGGATCAGTTTGTGTGTTTCTTGAGTTAGGCTTTTCAAGAGTTTTGCCTTAATTTTATCTTTCCCCGGTGCAGTGTTTTTGGTGTGCGCTAGGGCTTCATCGTACTCTGCGTCTGTGATCAGTTTGTAGGTGTAGTTTGGTCGGCGGATCATTTAAATCGCCTTTCGTATAATACGCTTTGGAAGTGTCTCATTGTGTTGTCACAAAGATATTACTTCGTTGAGTTTTTAAAAGTGCTTCATTCTCTTTTAAATCCTCTTCCACCATTTCTGCTTCAGCTTTATAGCAGGTATCGAGTACCTAATCGGTGTAAGTACGGAATCTTTTCCGGAATCATCATGCTCGCTAAATTTGATTTCTTCGTTTGAACCACACGTTGCAAAGCGTGGGTCATTAGTTTTCGTTTTATTGACATGCAGAAAATAAATTTTGTCTTAAAAAAACCACAAAATTTACAATATACAGGGTGTCCCGGCATATGTGGGCAAGCTCTCGGATTTGTACAGGGGACGTTAAAAGTTTCTATAAAAAAAATTTCCAGAGGACCCCCCTACGGAGATGGAGGCCTCTAAAGGAGCCAGCTGAAAATCGATAACTTCCATCCATTTTTTTTCGGTTAGGTTTGGTTAATTCCCTTTTACGCACACCCAGATCTGATGTTCTGGCGCTCTGGGCAGTGTAGGACTCCAGCTTACCTGTTTACCCCTTAAAACCCTTCCTCATCTCCGAAGTGATGTTCGGCCTAGCACCGCGGTCATTTCTGTCCTATTGTGCCTTCACATTTTACTCCCTAATTATCCCTGTTTATTCAATGAATTCCAGAACAATCTTGAGGGGGGTACGCATGTATGGTACTGGTTTCTTAGAACTTCATCTCCTCCCAGGAGTCTTCGTCTGCCTGTTGCATATGACGTGCAGTGACACATAATATGTAGAGTAGTTTCGTCCTCTAATTCGGACCCCTTACAGGTCCGCTTATCGCTCAGTCCGATCCTGAAGAGGTCTTTTTTGCAGGGAGCGTGTCCTGTTAAAAAGGCTACTATCCTCCATATTTTTTGCCTGCTGCGATCTAGTGACAGCAGTTCGTTTTTACGCACTGGTTGTGGAGGTCCCACCAACGGCCTTTCGGTAAGGAGTCGCGGTGACTCGTCCCCGTACTATTTATGTTCTTCCAAGATTCATTGCCGTACTCCCGCCCTTGGGCATGAGATATACCACAAGCAGGTTCATGGTTGGTCAGTGGTACCCCTACCTTAGCAAGTTCCGTAGCAATCTCATTTCCTTTGCTCCTGTTGGTCCCAGTTGCCCAAGTGAGTTTTACTCTTCGAGTTCCTAGCCAGGGTCGTAAGTTCTTACTCACAATCTAGCACACATTGTGACCTGATTGTGTACGATTCAAGTGCATTTATTGTGGCTTCATCTCCGGTTACCAGGGTAATATGCTTACGTGTGTAGGCTCTTTCCCTCATTTTCTGGGCGCAATTTGCTATCACTAGTATAATTGCTTGAAAAGCAGTCGTGATTGAACCCAGACTTAAGGTAATCCTTTCCCCGGTTCTTCCTGTTTTTCGACTATACCAGCGCCTGTGCCCGATGCTTTTTTGTGCCTTCCGTATACGATACGGAATCCCCCGTTATAGCTGATGGAGTCGCTCCACCATCTCGCCCCTCATCCAGAACTTAAGTTCTGAAAGGTACCGAAAACTTAGAGTTTTAATTCGATCAGCTTTCAATCCCATGAGTTCGACTGTCTTCAGCTTTTTGAAGATCGCGCTGTGTCCCTGTTCCGTCGCTTTCTGTTCCACATGTTCTTTAAACAGCAGTTTCTTATCCAGAGTTACCCCAAGATATTTAATGTCGGACATATGTATTGTGTTCCCATATATAGACATTAGTCTAAGGGCTCTGAGATTTCTTTTCTTGGTGAAAGCGATAATAGATGTTTTGGATGAGCTGATTTTCAGCCCTTCCGCGTTACACCATTGTTCGATGATGTTTAGCGCCTGCTGCATCAGTGATGACACAGTGTCTCCAAACTTTCCAAACTTTCCCTATACAACAATGGAGATGTCATCCGCATATCCCAGCGCATAGAAACCTCTCCCCTCAAGAGACAACAGGAGCCGGTCCACCACCAAGTTCCACAGCAGAGGCGACACCCTCCAGCAACCCGCGCTTCCACGCTCGTTGATTGAGTGCGACGGTAACTGTTCTGCAGCTCAGCATGTTTTGGATCCATTCACATATTGAAGGCTCCACTCCACGATTTTTCACCGCTCTGACTATTGACTGATAATAGGTATTGTCAAAGGCTACCTCTATGTCCAGAAAAGCCGCCAGAGCAATTTCTTTGCATCCTATTGAGGTTTCTGTGGTGTAGAAGATTTCTGGTAAGAAGCCCTTCCCTGACATGCCCGTCAATCAGCTTCTCAAGTGTTTTAAGTAAGAACGATGTTAGGCTGATCGGGAGAAAGGGTTTGGCCTGGGCACACCCTGGTTTTGGAATAAATAATACTTTCGTCATTCTCCATTCCATTGGTATGTTTGTTATGAATTTTACTTCCAACTATATTTATTTTATCTCGGGCGTGAGTTAGAGCAAGAGCTAGTACTTTGCGGCTAGTGAACAATTTTTGGAACGCTCAATGGACAATACAAAATTATGCACACTCAAATTCAACTGCACAACTAATGTATTTAAACAAGTTAACAATTTTACTGAGAGTAATAAAGGTAAAAAAAATATATAAATTTACTTCGAGTGTATCACTCGGATATTTTTGGTAGCACCCTTAATCTATGGATACCTTAACTTCAATCAAGCCTGGATGGTGAAGGGGAAGGGCCCTGAGGGGGACCTGCTGGAGTGATCACTTCAGTCAGTGGCCTCGCAGGTCTTCCAATGGGGATCGGTCGTGATCATAAATAAAAATAAAAAAATCCACAGTAAAGGGGTACCAAATAAATAAGGAAATCACTCAGGTCCGACTGTGAATCGCAATTAAAGAAAAAAAAAACAAAATGAACTGAATGCAGTCGAACTTGAATGTTTCAGCACAAGCAATTAACTATAAAAGTCACTAACTCCTATCATAAAAAAAACTGTCATAAAAAAACTGATAAAAAACAAAGTCTTCACCAAAAGTTGGGCGCCAGCATGCTTCCAAGTAGCATACAACTTCCACCAAAATGGAAAACACCAGAACCAGCCTCCACGTCAATTCCACGTGGTCATAACGGCCATCATGGATTCGTCCATCCGGCTCTTGGGTCCCCAAAACTTCAAATCGCCGACTCTTGCAAACCTCTTGCAAACCATCAATCAAGGCCTCTTGCAAACCATCAATACCATCATCAATAAACTTCTCGATTCCAAAACCCTTCAAAAACCGACCATGCGGTAACGCTGAACACAATGATCTCAAAAATCCGACAAAATCTCAAAGCCCGACCGTGCGGAACAAACTCAAAAATCGACCTGCCGATCTGACCGGCACGGCCTAATTAATTCTTCAACCACCAAAAATCTACCGCTACACCAGTAGAAGTTTTTCCTCCCCCCAACCTTCCGTTGGAGCAGGAATCAAAAATCACCAATTTCATTGGCCCTAACGGACACGTGATCCCGCAATCTACCAAACAATTTTTTCACCTGCGATAAGAATCGAAACTGCGATAAAAATCGCCAAATTTGCTAGATTCGGATTTTACAGCCAAAATTTAACTCTATGATGAAAAAACCAAAACAGATATGCTTGGCAAATAACTTGCACACGCATGCCGAGGTCGAAAACAAATTAACAGGTTTACGGCAAAATATTTGCACGTAACACACTCCCCTAAGTAACCAAAAAAAAATTTTAAACACCCAAGTTTAATTTTTTTTTTTCGCAATAAACTCACTAGATCCTGAAGAGCAAACACCTGTCACGGATCCAGACGACAAGCGTTGAGCTAAACTTTAAAACTAGGTCCTTACAGGCAACACCAATAGCGAACCTCAACAATCAGCGTTAATGCCGAAACTTACAATCTATGTCCTAAAGAGCAACACCAATGGCGAACCAGACCATTACCGTTAATGCCAAAACTTACAATCTAGGTCCTAAAGAGCAACACCAATGGCGAACCAGACCATTACCGTTAATGCCAAAACTTACAATTTAAGCCGTCACACCGCTGAAGGCTAGCTAGACGGAGAGGTAACGTCGGAACTTTAAACATCGACTATGAACAAAAATCCTACGGGTCTCAAAAAAAAATAAAGACCATAGGGCGGCATTAAAACAAAAAAGAAAATATCTCTACCAATAGCAATCAACACCACATCAACCTGAATTTATCGACCCGTAAGGATGAAGCTGTAGGATCAACTGAGGTTGATCCAACAGAGGAAATAAAAAAACCCTGTGATGATCGACACTAATCATTCTGGAGAAATGGGCATCACACAATTCAAGCCAAAACCAAACAACCCTAAACTAAAAACCGCAAAACAACCAACGACAACATTGAGATACGGTCAGCCATTTACACAGCTGACACAATAAGCGCGAAGCGATTGAAGATTACTCCGCACTACCACTTGGTGGACTTTTACCACCTCCAGAATACTGAACAGAAGTATTCTTCCCAACCTCAATGTGAGCGATCATCAAGTTTTGCGCCAAGCTGATCACACACACCAAGGTACGCCCCTGTCTGTAGAGCGGAATTGTTCATCATCGTTAAATCGGGCTTAATATCCGAAACGTGCCAGTTCCCCAAATCACGACCATCGCGGTCACTCAACCGATAAGCCAAATCTGAGATAACTTTGGTTACAATACAGGGAATAAATTTAGGGGCTAACTTTGCGGCAAACCCATCAATGACCTTTGACAAAACAAAATTCTTTTTCCAAACACAGTCACCCACGTGATACTTAACAGACTGTATCAAAATATATAAAAAAAATAACCGCAGTACAAAAAAAGAATATCGAAAATATATAACAAGATATACCGGCAACCCTCAATCGATCAAACTATATCTAAACGGACCAAAAATATCCTGCATTGAAACCTGAATCGTAAGTGTCCATTTAGCGCTTCCAAAAAAATTAAATAGGGCCCCACGTTGGGCGCAAATTTGTTATGAATTTTACTTCCAACTATATTTATTTTATCTCGGGCGTGAGTTAGAGCAAGAGCTAGTACTTTGCGGCTAGTGAACAATTTTTGGAACGCTCAATGGACAATACAAAATTATGCACACTCAAATTCAACTGCACAACTAATGTATTTAAACAAGTTAACAATTTTACTGAGAGTAATAAAGGTAAAAAAAATATATAAATTTACTTCGAGTGTATCACTCGGATATTTTTGGTAGCACCCTTAATCTATGGATACCTTAACTTCAATCAAGCCTGGATGGTGAAGGGGAAGGGCCCTGAGGGGGACCTGCTGGAGTGATCACTTCAGTCAGTGGCCTCGCAGGTCTTCCAATGGGGATCGGTCGTGATCATAAATAAAAATAAAAAAATCCACAGTAAAGGGGTACCAAATAAATAAGGAAATCACTCAGGTCCGACTGTGAATCGCAATTAAAGAAAAAAAAACAAAATGAACTGAATGCAGTCGAACTTGAATGTTTCAGCACAAGCAATTAACTATAAAAGTCACTAACTCCTATCATAAAAAAACTGTCATAAAAAAACTGATAAAAAACAAAGTCTTCACCAAAAGTTGGGCGCCAGCATGCTTCCAAGTAGCATACAACTTCCACCAAAATGGAAAACACCAGAACCAGCCTCCACGTCAATTCCACCTGGTCATAACGGCCATCATGGATTCGTCCATCCGGCTCTTGGGTCCCCAAAACTTCAAATCGCCGACTCTTGCAAACCTCTTGCAAACCATCAATCAAGGCCTCTTGCAAACCATCAATACCATCATCAATAAACTTCTCGATTCCAAAACCCTTCAAAAACCGACCATGCGGTAACGCTGAACACAATGATCTCAAAAATCCGACAAAATCTCAAAGCCCGACCGTGCGGAACAAACTCAAAAATCGACCTGCCGATCTGACCGGCACGGCCTAATTAATTCTTCAACCACCAAAAATCTACCGCTACACCAGTAGAAGTTTTTCCTCCCCCCAACCTTCCGTTGGAGCAGGAATCAAAAATCACCAATTTCATTGGCCCTAACGGACACGTGATCCCGCAATCTACCAAACAATTTTTTCACCTGCGATAAGAATCGAAACTGCGATAAAAATCGCCAAATTTGCTAGATTCGGATTTTACAGCCAAAATTTAACTCTATGATGAAAAAACCAAAACAGATATGCTTGGCAAATAACTTGCACACGCATGCCGAGGTCGAAAACAAATTAACAGGTTTACGGCAAAATATTTGCACGTAACATGTTTGCCAGGGCCAGGGTGTCCGGGAGCATCTTGCACAAGAGGCGCAGCAGTAAATCGGTTCCCGGTTGTAGCAGAACTGGCATTAAGCCATCTGTTCCCGGTGATTTAAATGTTCTGAAAGAACTTATGGCCCATTTAACTTTGGACTGGTTTACAATGCTTGAGGCAAGAGTCCAGTGTTCTTTTGGCATCCGCTGTCGCGCCCCGAAAACCGCCGGTATCTCCTTTCCCTGACTGTTTTCAGTATTGATCGAGTAATGTGAGTCTTGAGCATAAGCTCTAGGGTTTCTTCTTCTGTTGTTCTATATCCTCCCTGTGATTTTATCAGGGACCCCACTTGCTGTGGTTCTTTTGA
Source organism: Dendroctonus valens (assembly GCA_024550625.1). Classification (NCBI taxonomy): domain Eukaryota; kingdom Metazoa; phylum Arthropoda; class Insecta; order Coleoptera; family Curculionidae; genus Dendroctonus; species Dendroctonus valens. The sequence goes on along the minus strand of JAJTJO010000068.1, from coordinate 1,233,549 downwards.
AAGTGCCTTATGGAGTCTAGCGTAGCTCGAAGCATTTTGGATTTCCTTGAATTCTTTCCTCCATGAAATCCTTTGTGCATTTTTATGGCGTTGTCATACGTCGTTAGGGATGTTTTATATTGACCCCAGAAGGCCTCGTTTCGTTTAGCCCTATTAAATAGATTGCCCATTATCAACATTATTTATCATCGTTGAGAGTCCCGAGTTTCACCATTTGGATGTCCTCGTTTGTCTCTTCCACTTCAGAGGGCATGCGGATTCGTAGGCTGATTTTATTGCTGATGTGACTGTAGTCACCATAATTTCTAGCTCCAGAATCTTAGATGTTTCGGTTGGGTAGTCCCCCAAATGTAACCTAAGGTTCTCTTTGTAGGAGACCCAGTCTGTTGTTTTCAGATTTCTATACTCCAAGAGGGTTACCTCTTCCGGATCGATATTGAATCGTATATATCTATGATCGAACAGGCTGGGCACATCCGACACATGCCAATCTTTTATCAGTTCGCTAGTGCGGCCTGAGCAGCTGTAATGTCAATGACCTCCCTTCGTACCGTTGTTACAAAGGTTGGTTCATTCCCCTGATTACACACTTCAAGCTATGAAGTCCTAAGGTTTTCTAAAACAGACTCGCTCCGTCTATTGATGTCACAGCTGCCCCACAAATTGTGGAGCGCATTTGCGACACACCATACATACAAGTTCCATCCATACAAAATCACTTTGGTTCATCAGCTAACAGAAGATGATCCGGATAGGAAGGTGTAGTTTTGTGGACTTTTGTGCGGGACAATTGTTCAATTTCCAGATTATGCCAGACGAATTTGCTTTACTGGCAAATCAACTTTTTATTTAACGGGACTGTGAATTGGCAGAATGTAATTTTTTGGTCTGATGTGAAACCACACGCATTTCGAGAGATCCATACACAATTCTCACAGAAAATAAAAGTTTGAGCGGCCATACTTGTAAATAATTTTGTCGGTCCCTTATTTATTGATCAAAATCGTACCCTGAACTTTATCTAGAAATGTTACAAAACCAGATTTCTCCGGAGATTCAAAGAATCGTCAAGGGCAATCCGGGGGAATTTCAGAGTGACGGTGCACCCCCTCATTATTCAAGAGCAGTTAGGGAATGGCTAAATACAGTAATTCCGAATAGGTGGATTTCACGGCGGGGGTCAGTCGAATAGCCGGCACGGTCGCCCGTTCTTACTTCAATAGACTGTTCTCTCCAGGGATATTTCAAGAGTTAAGTTTCTATTACAGAACCTATTACAAAACGTTGGCCTTGGAATACCAAGGGACACATTCGCAAAAGGTAGAGATGAATTCACCCATCCTAAACTCCAGAAAATGGAATTCCTAGAAGAAAAGCTGTTTTTCTTAGTTGATAAATGGATAATAGTGTGTGACACTCCTGTTGTAAAGTTTTAAAATATTTGGGTAGGCCATGCTGCAAGTGATAATTATAATTAGGGTGGAGTCGGTTTAGAAACAAATACAATTTTATTTACAGCATAAAAAAATAACGAACTCATCACATATTTAATTGGCAATCAGTAAATCGCAAACCACGGAAAAAAATTATCTGCAAATTGACGTTCGGCTGGAGGATGAACAGGCCTTCAAAACATGGTGTCACTTGACCACCCGTTCCATTAGGAACAATAAGCGAGAATGGCGTAAGACTGTCACTTTGATATTTTCAACAGTAAGTTTTATTCCAAAAGATGAATGTACTGTATATTGATGTACAGCAGTTCTTATTTAAGACGAAGTACTCAAGGATACACTTTTTTGAAACTTCAAACTTGTCTTCAAACAAAATAAATTAGGTTAACAACGTAAACTCGTAACTACCAACTATCTCGCTGTCGCGCGACGTTCTAATTGAAACATACAGAAGCATCCAATAATATCGGGTACGTAGTGTAGGAACTACAACAAATGAAAAATTTACAGGGCCCACATACGGGTTAATATAGTATAGCAGGAACAGAAATACAAAAACTCAAACACTGCAATTGAGAGACTGACGCAAGAGTTTCTCACCACCAAGTAATAAATACATGCTGTGTTGGTGCGATTTTCTGTCTAACAATTTAGTTGCTGAAGAGGTTGGTTCTTATTGGGCTGGGGTATGACGGTTACTTTACGATGAGTGACAGCCTCATGGTGGCTGTGCCAGTTCGTTATCTGTTTGAATTGCTACTATTTCAGACCAAGCCTGTCGCACATCGTTATAAAGTATCATTATGTTCTCGTTACCGAATTAGGTTGCAGTCACAGCCTCTTTGTCCGCACAATTTGTACCAAATAGCAAGTATCTCGAGGGATTTGAATAATGCTCGTCCATCATTCCCTCCATTTGTAGCAAATATACTTTCTAAAACTATTTTATTGTCGGCCTATGTCGATATAGCCAAGTAAGTTTGAGTCAGTACCATTTGTCTTTACAATTATGTCCTAATTTTTTTGATAAAGACTGTTTTTCGTATGGAAAACCTAATTGGTTTCCCTAATACATCTGGGGACTAAACATAAGTTTTCCTTCATTTTGAGGTACAGGATCCTCGGTAATCGCCCGTAGCTTTTCAACATCTGGGTGTATGCCAGTGCTGGTGGTAGATGACACCTGTGCAGAAATGCTTGTGGAAAATTCGCATTTTTTCACATTGATTTTAATGATGTAAGCAAGTGCAGATTTAAAAATGTGTTAATTTCAGGCTCCCGCATGACTGGTTTCGAGCCTACTAGCCCTCGACAGCAGGGTTCAGCTTGAAAATAGCAATCCCAAAACGTGCACTTTATTTCTCCAATGTAAAATTGCATTAAAAAAGTCCACTTTTGTCATGGCAACTAAAAGTGACAGTATTTAAAATCAAATGCGACAAAATAGCAATATGAAACATTAAATTGACAATATTTCGAAAACTAAACACTTTTGGACTAGAGAAGTTTACACAAACTTGCCCTTAATTTTAATACCCAATAAGATTAAATTCTCAAAAGTGGTAGTAAATTATAGTTTGCCAGATATCAATCGCGGCGGTTCCCGGTGCGACACCCTGTATCGAAAAATGTTTTAGATTTTGTATAAGCTGCCATAACTCGAGTTTTCTGAAAACAGTTTTTCTAGCAACTTTGTGCTAAAAAATCCTATAGCGGGTGAATCTATTTACGTCCCCATGCAACTATTTCTAACTCTCGAATTTACGCTGTTGATCTTGATCTACGTTTCATAAAGCGGAAAATGTTGTTTATGGTTCGTCAGGAAGACTTTATTAAAAGTTGTGCAGCTCTAAATCTTGTCCTAAATGCGAACGCAAGTTTTTAGACTCAGAGGTTAAAGCTGTAGTACCTTTGTTATATACCGTTATTAAACGATTAATCCATATATTAATAATTATAGTAATTTATCTCTCGTGAAAATCGTCGCTTAGAATAGATGTATCTATATCACATTAGATGTTAAAGTATTTTGAAAATGTAACAGTTTTTTCCTAGATTATGAAAGAGTTTCTAATATTTATTCAATTAGACTTTCTTTTAAAATGCAATGCCATAGTTTAATGAATTTTCTGCGAAGACAGTTTACGCTGTATCAAGGAAAAACATGAAATAATTGAAATATGTTTCCATCGATATTTATTAAGACACAACAGAGAAAACTTGGGCGAATGGTAAGTTTTAAAATTTTTCAAAATTGCTTTCGATGGATTTTCTATAACATAAGTGTTAATTAATTAAGTAATAAAACCATTAGTTGGTAACGTAGGTAAGGTGACAACGCCGGTTAGTTAGGGATTATCACGGTCTTTGAACATAATTCACTTCAGCCAAATTTATAAAATTTCTTACTGCTAACTTATCTACGGGTACTTCATCTAACATCTTTAGAGTGTTTTACACTCTATGTATGCTGTCATCACTGACTTAACCTACCTTAATCTACCTTAACCTAACATGGGCACATTACCCCTAGAATAAGAGAATTTTCATCTTTGTTTTTTATTTAGATTAAGACTAAATGTATTAAACAAGGGCAGAAAGACCGATAGGTCGATAGCCTTTTTTAGAAATAAAGATGTTTACTACTACTACTACTCAGGTTGCTCCAATTTGGGTGTCCACACATGTTACTCGGTTATTAAAAGTAGTCCAAAAGAAGTTCCTGGGTTTCAGTCAATATTAGTGTTTATTGTCAAAAAAATTTTTACAAATACGTTTTTTATAAATAAAAGCCTTATTTTAAAAATGGAGCAAATTTCCATGAATTGCAGGGTTAATAGAAACCAACTTCACTTTCATTTCCAAAATTAGGTTTTGTTATTTAAATGTATCTGATGTACTCTTGCTGCTTCTGCCCAAGCCGTAATTTAATTTCAGTTCTTTTTCGCTTTTCGCATTCTAAAGTTGCCACATGGAAAAATATAAATTCCAAGACGAGCTCTGCTTTGGCAGGCATAAACTTTCATGCACTCTCTTTCCACATTACCTGATAAACTTTTTTATTAAAATTTTATACTTTTGTTCTTCTTCCAAATTATATTTTGCTACTTTGCTACTGAGAACATTTTTATATTACATTAACTAAAATTTGAATGAAATTGATAATATGTATATTGTTTCTCTATGAATTTGTTTTGATTTAATCTGCGTGATGATTCAAATAATTTTATCAAATGATATAAGATTGAGACGTGAGTCTGATAACAAAATAATAAGAAAATTTCTACTAATACAATAATCAGTCAATACTTACATGTACAGGAAATCTCATATAAATTCTTATAATGGATTGTTGCCAAAAATTAAATTACTCAAGTAGTAGACAGAAAGTTTTATGTTTCAGACAACTGAATACTGTAGTTGGTACCGAGATAAAGGCAAGATATGTCTGCGAAATTTTGGTTTAAAATTAATATCTGGCGCTACTCTACTGAATTTATATATATTCCAGTGTCGGACTCTTCGATTAACACGAGTTTCTATTGATACCTTTTGCTGTTAAAATTTTGCTACAGTGAATAATCAAAAGGATAACTGTGCAGGATCCTAAGTCAGGTCAATGAACCATGTCAACTCATGTGCAGACCATCAAAATTATTCTTCAAAAATTGTTTTACAAAAGTCATCTATGTAGCCCTATCTTGTTGGCCTGTGTGGAAATATTCTACTTATGGTTAGTGTTGATTCATATTATTTCCATAAATAATGGATTTGTTGCATATTGCAACACATTCATTCTTTTTACAGATCCAACTCTTCCAGTATTTAATTGTGAAAAGCCATTCAAATATTTACTTTTTGAGGATATTGCGACTGGACTAAGCAAATGGAATTTAGATTCACTACAATTATTATTTTGCAGTAACTGTTTAGCTACCTTGATAATGTAAGCCCGCAAGCAAAAATTCAAAGCAATTACGAGAAGAAACCGCAAGAAGAAAACTTAAAGATAACTTTCTGACTTCAACTCCAAACGGACAAATTTTACCCCCAGCTCTGGTATGGTTTGAAATGAAAAAGAACCGAAATTGACATATTTGTCAACAGATATCTCCTTGGATAAAAAAATGTATTTTTTAAAACAGAAATTTAACCCCAGTTTAAGCAACTTTTGCATATTTTTTTAATAATGTTTAATTTGCCTTCATTTCTTTACTCTCTATTCTTAACTTGCACAAAACATTAGAAACACATACGAAAGGAAATAATAATTTAGTTTAGCTATTCAAATAATTTACTAAATGACCATTGAACTTATCTGTGTACAGTATAAGGGGTGCCAATTTGAAAACTTCCCATTCTTAATATCTTTCTTCCAGGTAAAAATATGAAAATGACTCTACAATATATACTGCCATCACATATACAATTACAACTTACCAGACAAAAATAAAATCGACAGATCGGCATACATATTACAATACGCAGACGACACGGTTCTTATTGTACATGACAAAACTACTGAGAGAGCAGCTCAAAGACTCCCAACATTAACAAACAACACAATGACATGGTTTTATAAATGGAGACTAACACCAAACGCGTCAAAAAACCAACTTCTGCTCACAAACCACAGACTCAACGCTGACTCCCCTACAATAACTGCAGACGGCCAAACGATACAACCAAAAAACGACGTAAAATACCTTGGAATCACAATTGACCACAAACTTAAATTCAATAAACACATACGAAACATGAGGACAGAAACAATAAAGAGAAAAAAACACTTCCGATCACTAACCTACAAAGGCAGAGGAATTAGCTCAAATACCGCCACCAAAATATATAAAGCTATTTATAAACCCTTGCTAGACTATGGACATATACTCATAACCAACGGCACAGAAAGGACAAAACGTTATATACAAACAACAGAACAAATTGACTAAAAGACTAATAACACGAATAAGACCACTACACAACCCCTCCACCCAACTACTATACGAAGGCACAAACATGACAAAGATTTCGGAAAGACTCATACATCTACAGACAAAATGGACAAACATCCCCTACAACTGGACCATACTGAATCCCATTTGCCTTACATGACCAACCAGACAATCCCGCTTCCGTTTCCCTACATCAAGGCTACTCGAACATTTACAAACGCAACTGACTACTGGCCATTAAATTAATTTTTTTTGTCATTAGAATTAGAAAGTTTATTGAATGAAATTGTTAACCCAGAATAAAAGAATTTTTATCTTTGTTTTTTTATTTAGATTAAGACTATATGTACTAGACAAGGGCAGAAACACCGATAGGTCGGTAGCATTTTTTAGAAATAAAGATGTTTACTACTACCACTATGAAAATGAAATTTTGTTTGTAAGGGAGACACTTTAAATGAACATTATTAGCTCTCTTCGGCTTGTTTCAACATCCTAGGGCGGGTAGACCCGTCACATACCCTTGAAATCTTAAATGGGAATGGGGGTCAAGTGGCACACCATTTTAAAGGGCCTTCAATTCGCGTTTCCGCGGTATCCTACTTTGCTCCTTTGTGTCCAGAGGTTTCCAAATAATCGCGTTTCAAAGTTGCAGAAACAATTAAACTTGCCTGCATTGAGATTTAGATTTTCAGGTTAGTGTTTAGGCAAAAAATATTCCATGGATCTCTTCCATTGGGCTAAGAAAGTTTAACGAAAATGGAACAGCATTAGCACAATATGCGCAACAAATGTTACATAATTTGGATTTTGATAACACAAAAATATTAATCAATGAGGACAATTATAATAAGAGAAGAATCCATGAAATGATACAAATTAAAAAACATCGGAATGCAATGAATTTTAGATCATACACAGACAATCTTAGCCCTGTATATCATACAATAATTAAATGAACACCTACATGCACTAATTAAACCAACTGCATAAAATATGAACACTTGGTAAATTGAAGAAATGCAGACCAAGTGATATCCTTAGAATGCAAAGAAAAATGCCAAATATTATAAACAGTTTTTATTCTCTCGGTCGATATTGGACAAAGTAAAGATTTTTCAATGTGAAGGTAGAAACAGCCATACATGTAAGTAAAATTTAAATCTCTAAACAATAAATTCTAGTCTTTTCCCGAACATGATTGTCCTGACTCATCACTTGTGATCCCAAGAGATTCAAACGATTTTAATATACTTTGTAATATGTTTGTAATTAGTATTTTAGTATGTATATTTTAACAGAGCTCTTGATTTAAATTAATGACGACTGTGTATGTATATTTTAAACAAACTGATGATGGTGGAGAAAGACACCGAAACGTATTTGTAACATTTTAAATAATAAACAATAAAATCGACTGGAACCCAGGAATTTCTTTTGAATTAAGTTGAAATACAGTCAGGTATACACAATTCTTGGAAATGCCATTATTGGTCCTTAATTTATTGAAGGAAACTTGACAGGTGATCTGCACCTTAATATGCTTAAAGAGACTATTGATCCTTTTATCACCCATGAGATAGAAACTCAAATTGACGAAGAGGGTAATTCAGGTTTACGGGAAAATTTGTTAACATTCTAGCAGGACGGTGCTACACCTCTATATTTTCTTCCGGTCCGACAGTGTTTAAACAAGAGATTCCCGGATAGAAGGAATGGCAAAAGGGGACCAATTGCATGGCCGCCAAGATCACCAGATTTAACACCCTTAGACATCTTTCTTTTGACACATCTTAAATCCATTGTTTATTAAACGCAACCTGCTGATATTGATGATCTTAAAAGGAGAATTGCAGCAAAATGCCAGTAAATTCCCGGAGAAGTTTTCCGAAATGGTAGGGAGAAGTTCGAAAACAGACTTTATTATTGCTTACAGGAAAATGGACAACATTTTGAACAGCTGATAAGATAGTGCGTAAATAGATCCCATGTGTTTTATTGCAGAAATTTCTCTTCCGCAAATAAAAATTAATTTTTATCGAAGTAAAATAATCAATAAAAAAGAAATCAATTGTTTAAACTAGATGATCTTCCTGTTATTCAACGATTTTAACGGTGTAGCCTACTCTTCTAATCATTTGCACTGCAAGGAGAGCCAATGCAATAAAACTTGTGTAAACACTAACCTGGAAAGCAATATCTTAATGCAGGCAAGTTTAATTGTTTCTGCAACTTTAAAACGCCGTTATTTGGAAACCTCTGAACAAAAAGCATTAAAGTGGGATACCACTGAAAAGAGAACGCCTGAGAGTCCTTTAAAACAATGTGCCACTTGACGCCCCATTCAAATTTAAGATTCTAAGGTTGAGATCTAAAAAGATTAATTTAAAGTTACCCCCTTACAAATAAAATCGACGTATTTTTCCGACTTTGCATATTTTCACCCGCCAGAAAGATATTAAGGGTTGGAAGTTTTCAAATTGACACCCCGTATAGTTGTAGTACGCCAGAGAGTCCCAGCTTCTAAACGTTCAGGCCACCCCAAATAGGTTTCGACCAAACACATCGAATATAGCTGTAATCCTTTCAAGGCCAAAATGCTTAGAAGGTACTCTGAGCCAATTATTCCGAAATATCAACCGAATTCATTGTTAATATATGTACCCTCAGTTGCGTTATAAAAATTTCAATTTGGAATATCCCATACTGGTAAATATATGGGTTAGAAATAATAAAAGGTTACCACATTTGCAAGCTCTATTCTGTTTTGGAGACATGGAAGGAAACATCAAATTTCTTGTCAGACCAACAAATACTTCTTTAATAAACATTAAATTCAATTTTATTTTGCTTTCGATTTTTCACGCAGGATTTTTTATTCATGAGAATTCCTAGGTTTTCATTATAAACAGAAATAAACCTTTCAGATCATTAAACATTCTATTTTGAGTAGAAATACTTGTTTGAAAAGTCAAAAAATATATGATATTTTAATAAGTAGACATGATGCATCGTATCGAATAGCTATAAGATAGCTTCGTAATTTTTGTCTGAAAATCTTTCGATATATAATAAACATAATAAGCATTGCAAAAAATTTACTTTTCCCGCGGTATTTCAGAAACAGTTTCCTTCGCACTCAGGCAAGGTGGGCTCAATCCTAGCAGTTCAACCACAGGTGGTAGGTACGTATATGCGACATTTTTGTGCATACCTTTCCAATACACATTGATCGGTGCCCAGTATGATTTCGGCAAGTACATATTTACAGATACATTTATTTGGGCATTTTGCTTCGGAATTTGAATTTTTGGATATGGAAAATTTACTCACGTCATCCATTTTATAAACATAATGATCTATCACCTACTGGAGATGATTCAGAATATTTAAGCTCGAATATAAAATTCCTATTAATACATTTAATTAAAGGAAAAATTTTACCTTCCCATTTCGATAGCTCTTCGGCTAACGTTTACAAAATGTATACATATAAAAGATATGTTAGTAAAATATGTAATAAAAGATTCATATATGAATTATCGAGTACAAATCTGCACAATATTTTCTCTGATCAATTTAATCTTGGCAAATTGTCAACATTTTTCAGAGTTTTACGTATATCTTGTTTAAAAATAAAGGTGAATAAAACCAAAAGTTTGAAGAAAGGTTTTAATTCAGGTGTATGTTTCTTTAGTTTCCTTCAGTTTTAAGCGTATGTAAATATGGATTGCAAGTTTCAATGATCATGGATTAATCAAAAGTATCAAGATCGATTAAATATCCAGCAAAAATGTTTAAAAAATTATATTACTATACAGGGTGATTCAAAATTGGCGTCATTCCTTTTTAGGGGTTATAAGCGCTCACTTGGCGAGTACGAATAAAACATTCAAAATATTGTTATCTAAAATTTCTAGAAGAAATTAACAGTTGAAAATCGAATTTCAACTTTGTTATTAAATATTATTTGGAAATGGTCCCATGTTTGATTGGTAGCCTATTGAAATTCTTAAGCAGTTGAAAAGACAAAATTAGGATTTTTACTTCAAATTATGAACATTTTTAATGGTACTAAAAAAGTACTCGTCTCCAATTTTTATGAAAATTTAAAGCGGCAGCAATGTTTTTTGTCATTATCAGGAACTTAGAGGTAGATAGCTTTTCGGAAGAATAACAAGCATTTGTCAAATTTTACTTTGCTTGTAGCGTCTTTTACAAAATGTTTACTAACATCAAATATTCGGATATGCTATTAGTTATGAGGCAAAAGTGGCATTCCCTCAGTTCCCTGCTCCTAACATACCAGAAGCTATAAGAACTTACGCCAACAAAGGGATGGATGCACTGGACGATTGGCTCCAGGAATTGAAGCACCTAGTGGACGACCAAAAGTTGTTCGGGTTCCAGACATAGAGGAACAGGTACTCGGAGCATTGCATAACAACTGACACTTTTCCATGCAACTATGCACTGGATATGTACCGAGGCAGGGCAACATCTACACCATATATGAAGATACACAGGACAGATAATTCCATGGACTGCTGAACACCGGTACAAATTGAGCACGAGTTAATTAACTGAATACGATAAACTTCTCAAAATGGGAGCCCGGCGATGCTGAAAAGAGTGCACAATAAAGTGATTACACAGACACAAACATGTTTGGAACTTAATCGTAAATAGATAATTAGCCATAACCTTTTATAGTTGACTTCCGTTGTCCTAACCTATTTCATTGCATTTCAACTTCACTTTCGAAGTACATGTATGGTTACGAGAGCTTTCGATATTTAACAACAAACAAACCGATTCATTTAGGAAATAGATTCCCTTGAAAAATATTGTTGCCGACCGTCTGATCTAGTTTTTTGCAAATATTTCAGCTTTTGATAATAATTCTTTTTTTTACAATTTTTCGTGTACTCCGAAAACATCTCCAGACAACACCCCCAGAGGAATAACGCCCATATTGAATCACCCTGTATAATATCGAGTTTTTATGCTTAAATATATTTATGCATAGGCCTAGAAAAGAACAAAAAGGGCGGCCTTCTATTTAAAAATATATAAGTTTGGTCCGCCACTTGAATTTGAGACACCCTATATCTCATCATCTCAAAATAAACCAGACGATAATATCTACAACTTTTGTATTTAATAGTAGTAGTAGTAAACATCTTTATTTCTAAAAAAGGCTATCGACCTATCGGTCTTTCTGCCCTTGTTTAATACATGTAGTCTTAATCTAAATAAAAAACAAATATGAAAATTATCTTATTCTAGGTTAACAATATTATTACATAAATAAAATTTCAGTGCCAAGAAGAAATTATTTTATTGTCCACTAGTCAGTTGCGTTTGTAAGTGTTCGAGTAGCGTTAATGTAGGGAAACGGAAGCGGGATTGTCTGGTTGGTCTTGTAAGACAAAGGGGATTCAGTATGGTCCAGTTGTAGGGGTTGTTTGTCCATTTTGTCTGTAGCTGTATGAGTCTTTCCGAGATCTTTGTCATGTTTGTGCGTTCGTATAGTAGTTGGGTGGGGGGGGTTGTGTAGTGGGTTTTGGGGTGTCTTATTCGTGTTATTAGTCTTTGTGCAATTTGTTCTGTTGTTTGTGTATAACGTTTTGTCCTTTCTGTTCCGGTGGTCATGAGTATATGTCCAAAGTCTAGCAAGGGTCTACAAATATCTTTATATATTTTGGTGGCGGTGTTTGTGCTGATTCCTCTGTCTTTGTAGGTTAGTGATCGGAAGTGTTTTGTTCTCTTTATTGTTTCTGCCCTGATGTTTCGTATGTGTTTAGTGAATTTAAGTTTGTGGTCAATTGTTATTCCAAGGTATTTTACGTCGTTTTTTGGTTGTGTCGTTTGGCCGTCTGCAGTTATTGTAGGGGAGTCAGCGTTGAGTCTGTGGTTTGTGAGCAGAAGTTGGTTTTTTGACGCGTTTGGTGTTAGTCTCCATTTATAAAACCATGTCATTGTGTTGTTTGTTAGTATTTGGAGTCTTTGAGATGCTCTCTCAGTAGTTTTGTCATGTACAATAAGTGCCGTGTCGTCTGCGTATTGTAATATGTATGCCGATCTGTCGATTTGATTTTTGTCTCGTAAGTTGTAATTGTATATGTCATGGCAGTATATATTGTAGAGAAACGGTGAGAGCGGGGATCCTTGAGGGAGCCCTTGTTCAGGGGAAAAAGAAAATGACAGTGTTTTGTCAATTCGTACTTGTAGTTGTCTGTTTTCTAGTAAGTTCTTTATGGTGTGTAGTAGATATGTTGGTGTGTGTAGTTTGTATAGTTGTATTTAATATTTTTCCTCAGATTTAAAATTAGAAGCAGAAACGGGGTGGCCAAAGTTCAATCAATAACCCTGTACAAACCTCAGATTAAACAGACGCATTTAATTTTTTTTTCTAAGAGAGCAACAATGGTTCGCAGTATGTGGACGTTTGTCAGCTCGGTAATCAATGTGATATGTATGAGCAGCATCTAAAATATCAGGAGAGCAGTAGTCAAAAGCATATATTGTGCATGTACTTGTTTTTTTGTCTAGTAGTAAACGACATGCAAATGTCGCCGAAATTAATCAGCATTCTTCTTCTTCTATTAATAAGACAAGCATGTCTTGTTCTCTTCAACGTACAGCCTCATTCCCGCGCCGCTGATGTCCAACTATCGTTCCAACGTTTGGGTGGTTTTTCAGGTAGTCTTTTGGTGTTCGGCTTTGAAGTGCGTACTATCTATGCCATACGGTCCTCTCCAATTCTCTCCACGTCGTCTGTTCATTCTCGGTGTCTGCCGCAGTGAGCATCTCACGATAACCTGGATCCCGCATTCGTTCCTTATCTCTGCGCTTCTTTTGTGGATCAGGAGTGTGTGTTATTGTAATGGACCGTAGAGTTCTTATTTCTGCCGTGTGAAGGAGGCGTTTCGTATAACTGTTCTGCCCGTGTTTCTCCGGCATACGTCATTAATGGTCTCACACAGGTTTTATGGATTTGTGCCTTGCTCCGAATGCTCATGTGCCTGTTCCTCCAAATAATATTCCTCAGATAGCCTGATATCATTGCTGCTTTGGTGGTCTGGTCTTGAACTTCTTTTTCGAGTTTTCTGATGCTGGTAACCTTGACTCCCAGGTACTTGAGGTGCATCACTTGCTCAATGCTTCAGTTGTAGGCTGCAAGCTTGCATGGGATCTTCAGCTATTACCAGGGATTGTGTTTTTTTGGTCGATATGGTCATGTTCCATTTTGTCGCATAGAGTTCAACCTGTACAGCACCCTCTATAGCTGGTCTTCGTTTTCAGATATTATTACTGCGTCATCCGCGTATCATAGTATCTTGATTTCTTTGAAACAGCATTGAATTTTAAAATTAAAAAAATCATAACAATTTAAGATGTGAATGGTTTAAGCCTGATACTTGCGAAACCTTGATAACACCATAGGACGCGGGGAATATTTTATAGCAAAATGATAGTGAGTCTTCACTGTCAGTGATTACTTCAATTTTTGTGTAATTTAGTGTGAAATAGTGATATCAGCAAACCTTTAAAGTAACTAGAAATGACTCAAAGCTGTTTTATATGTGGGAAAAACATTATCCCAACCAAACATTTCAATTGTTCATTTCAGAGGTATCACTAGAAATAAATAATGTCGAGTGGCGTAACTTATGTTCAGTATAAAAATGGAGAACCATATTTCATCCCTATTAAAATGTTCCTAAATGCTCACAAATCTTGTGTATTTGTTAATCATTTGAATTTCAAACAATAATGTCCATTGGCGTATATGATCGAGATCAGAAATACAATAACCTTTCATACAATAAATCGTTTTATATAAAATTGCACGTCAACTGCGCCGCTGTATGGCTAGCAAACGGGCCAGTATGACCTTGGATTAATTCTAATGTTTATTTTATTGTTTATTATTTAAATAATAAACAATAAAATTGACTGAAACCCATGAAATTTGAAATAAATTAATTCTAATGTTTGTAAATTGATCGATCGGTCTTACTTTGTCACTAGTTTGTCCCTGCCACCTATTTTTCATTCGTGAAGTCATTCGTTGCTCCTAAACTAATCGGGATTTATGAATGACTGGTTTCGTCTATCTATTAATGTCTTTGCTACAAGCCATAACCAGAAAAACGCAGCATTCTAGATTTAAAACTCTTCGGCAGGCTTGTAAAAGCGACATTATAAAAGTAATTTTTAATATACGCTTTTGAGTCTTAAAGTTTACTGTCTAAAAATCAAAACCATATATCATTGACTCTTCTAACATCGCAAATTATAGTCTTCTGCTAGTTGTTCCACCTAAATATTTAGAGACTATGCGAATACAATAACAAATTCTGGTAAGCTTCAATCAATTAAATCAAAATATGTTTTATTGCCACAGAACAAATTAAATAAATTTGATGGGCAAAGCGAATTTTGAAAACAATATTATACCAAATATAGCGCATACACAGCCAATGAACAATGGTAGTAGCAATACAAAATATATCATATAGAAGGACAATATACAGTACAGCTACGAAAGTTATCAAAAGCCATTAACTATGTTCACAAGCAGCGCAGTATTACAGCCATACAAAAATTAAAATAAGATCTCTCTTTAATATTCGTCTTTTAGCAGGTGCGACAGTACTACATATTTTCGTGGGTCAACGCTGACATCATTAGTGAATCAATGCTGATATCAGCAATAACTATATTAAACATTAATATACAGTGAAACAAGTGGGTTTTTCGGGTTTTTAGGCCGTCGTTCGGTAGAATTTCTTCTTGACGTTTCGCAAGCACGTGTGGCTTGCATCTTCAGAAGTGGTTTGCTTGAACGCTTACACTGTTCTGATGCGATTCCTCGGTCGCAGTCCGTATTTATGCACCTGGTCGCGATGACGTGGTTTGTGATGACGTGGCCTGTGTCATCGGAGCTTGCGCATTCTGTTGGCTGTTGCTATCCTCCGGTGTACAGGATTCTCTCTCCTGTCCTGAGCTGTTGCTTTTTCTTGCTGTTTTTTGCGTTGGTGAGTGCTGGAAACCATATACTGTTCAGCGCCATTGTCTCTTCTTTTCTGTTGAAATTGTCGTCGTGTTTGTAGTTTTCAATGGCTTCTCGTATTAGTCGGGGGCGATACCCTGTTGTCGTGGCCAGGACCTGTGCCTCTCCGAAATATATGTTGTGTGTTCCATCGCTGAGGGCATGTTCCGCCACTGCCGACTTCTCCACATGTCCAAGTTTGCAATTCCGTCGATGTTCTTCTAATCTTGTCGCAACCGATCTCTTAGTAGTTCCTATGTAGACGCTTCCACAGGAGCATGGAATCCGGTAGATTCCCGCAGTTGCTAGGTGAGGTCTTTTGTCTTTAACTGACCCTAGACATTCTCGGATCTTTGTTGTGGGCTTGTAGACCGTTCTTATGTTGTGTTTCCTCAAGAGCCTCCCAATTCTGTCCGTAACCCTGGGAACATAGGGCAGGAAAGCTTTCAGAGTGGACTCACTTTTTTCAGCACGTCCCTCTCCTACAGCTTTTTTGATGTCCAACTGGGAGTTTCCGTTCTGCAGTCATTTCCGCAATAAGTTCGTTGATGTCCATGTTTTCCAAGACTTTAATCGGTTTCGGTTTCTTCCCTTCTTGTAAAATGTGTTTAGACAGTATAAATTCTCTTTGTTAAGGTAATCCATTAGCATATATTCACGAGGGTTTCTTCTACCCAACTCACACCTATCGACGTTATTTGAGTCGTTCACATTTTTCTGACCACTTTTGGCAAAGTCACTAGTAATGATTTTTATTTAAGTAAGTTAAGAGATAATTGTCCTGGCCAGATCCTTAAGGAAGGTTTACATCCTTCCATTAACAGGGCTTCTCGTTGAAGCGTATCCATGAATCATTGGTACGATGTACCTCCTGTTTAATCTAAGTGTTATGTATACGGGATGTGAATTGGAAAACTTCCCACCCTTAATATCTCTCTTTTAACCAAAAAACATGGCCAGAAAATTGAAGAGGTATAGCAAAAATAGGAAAATTATTGTTAATTCGCTTTTGCTTCTTGGGCTGTTCAGTGATAACGTTTATTAGGTGCATAAAGTGTGAGAATGGTTTATTGTCTTCAAGAAAGAACTAAAATTATTTTATTTTATGAAGATGTTAAAAAGTGCACACGGAAGGCGGTATTGGTTTTCAAGGAAAGACATCGGAATCATCAAGTAAGTAACAGATAGGTTCTCCGAAACTGGTTCGGTGAGTAATAGAAAAAAAACAGTATACGAGTCCTTTATTGATTGAGGAAAACAAAACTTGACAGCTGATCTGTACGTTAAGATGCTTGAAGAGACTATTGATCCTCATATCACGCATGAGCCAGAAACTCAAATTGATGCAGAAGTTAATTCAGTTTTACAGGAGGATTGGTTAACATTCCTGCAGGACGGTGCTCCACCTCATTATTTTTTTCCGGTCCGACAGTGGTTAAACGAGAGATTCCCGAATAGATGGATTGCCAGAAAGGGCCAATTGAATAGCCTCCAAGACCAGCTGATTTAACACCCTTAGACTTATTTCTTTGGGAACATCTAAAGTCCATTGTTTATAAGACACAACCTGCTGATATTGATGATCTTAAAAGGCGAATTGCAGCAGAATGCCGGTCAATTCTAGCTGAAGTTTTCCGAAATGTTAAGGAAGAGTTCTACAACCGACTTAATTATTGTTTACATGAAAATGGACAACATTTTGAACAACTTATAAGAAGTAAATAGATCCCATATGTTTTATTGTAGAAATTTCTGTTCCGCAAATAAAGTTATTTTTGTATTTTTTGGTTTAAACTAGATTTTATTTCTGTTATTCAACGATTTTAACGGTGTCACCTACTCTTCTAATCAATTGCACTGCAAGGAGAGCCAATACAATAATTTTTGTGTAAACACTAACCTGGAAACCAACATCGCAATGGGGGAAAGTTTAATTGTTTCTCGAACTTTGAAACGCGATTAGTCGGAAACCTCTAGATAAAAAGCAATAAAGTAGGATACCACTGAAAAGAAAATTTAAGGCCCTTTGAGACGATGTGCCACTTAACCCTCATTCCCATTTAAGATTCTAAGGGTGACATCTACCCCCTCCTAGGGGGTTGAAACAAGAAGGCTAAAGATTTTTATTTAAAGGGTCGCCCTTACATATAAAATTGATGCGTCTTTCATATTTTTCATATTTCCAACTGCAAGTTTTGAAACTGATACCCCTTAAAACTCTTTCTGATATCGAGAAAAGGTGATTATTTGGTTGGTTATTGATTGACCCAATTTTTTGTTTATAAGGAGAGACACCTTGACCGCTATTATCGTCATCGTTATTCTGATGTAGTATATGAGCTGATCTTCAAGCATTGTTTTTCTCTCCTGGTAAGCGTGTTTCACACAGTCCGAGAATATCCCATTTAATATATTTGAGTTCTTCTGGCAGAGTGAGGAGTTCCAGTGCCCTCATGGTTCCATTGTTTTACGTTGTTACTCTATCTTGATGTAACTTAACTGCTGTTTCAGCTTTCATCAAATTTTGTCCTCCCCCAGAATCCAAGTTG
Source organism: Dendroctonus valens (assembly GCA_024550625.1). NCBI lineage: Eukaryota > Metazoa > Arthropoda > Insecta > Coleoptera > Curculionidae > Dendroctonus > Dendroctonus valens. The sequence goes on along the minus strand of JAJTJO010000068.1, from coordinate 1,215,530 downwards.
AGACAGACTGATTTCTTATCAGCGTGAGATTCTGTGCAGTTTGAACCACTCACCTGGCGTTTTTTCTTCAGATTTTACATTTTAGAGTAGGCATTTATGAAAGGTGTTGTCATATACAAGGCCAGGCTTGCCAAGGGTGGTGGGCAGGCGGGAGGTGAATTTGACACTTGTAGAAGCATTTGCCGGTTATCTTCCCCCTTACATTCCTTTGTGTTACTTCGTTATATCCTTTCGTGGATTTCTTCTCTTTATCTAGGTAATACGTAACGCTATTGAGAAGAAAAAACTCTCACAATGTCTGTGCAGTCTTACATGAAATTTAAAAATGGAAATTTATATTTTTTAAATTCTTCCTAAAAAATCACGTCTAATTTGTCATTTTGTACTTTTCAAGAAATTTATGCAAATACAGTTTTCAAAGTCAGCATGAAATGAGAAGGCGTCACGATTCGCGACTTCAAAAGTCCAAACGTCCACTGGCAAAACCTTACCAAACTACACTTAACGAGTAATATTTGACATTTATTTTGTTTACATTTTGTCATGGTCATTGTTTTCATATCACTCGATATGAGTATTTGTTTACGTTTCACAGGGGGCGCTGTGAAATCGATAGTTGAATTCGCGAATTGTAAATATTATTATAATGGTTTTATTTCCCCCACCCAACGACTACGAACCACAAATATCCCCGCTCTCACCGTTTCTCTACAATATATACTGCCATGACATATACAATTACAACTTACCAGACAAAAATCAAATCGACAGATCGGCATACATATTACAATACGCAGACGACACGGAACTTATTGTACATGACAAAACTACTGAGAGAGCAACACAAAGACTCCAAACACTAACAAACAACACAATGACATGGTTTTATAAATGGAGACTAACACCAAACGCGTCAAAAAACCAACTTCTGCTCACAAACCACAGACTCAACGCTGATTCCCCTACAATAACCGCAGACGGCCAAACGACACAACCAAAAAACGACGTAAAATACCTTGGAATCACAATCGACCACAAACTTAGATTCACTAAACACATGCGAAACATCAGGGCAGAAACAATGAAGAGAGCGAAACACTTCCGATCACTAACCTACAAAGACAGAGGAATTAGCACAAACACCGCCACCAAAATATATAAAGCTATTTGTAGACCCTTGCTAGACTTTGGACATGTACTCATGACCAACGGAACAGAAAGGACAAAACGTTATACACAAACAACAGAGCAAATTGCACTAAGACTAATAACACGAATAAGACACCCCCAAAACCCACTACACAACCCCTCCACCCAACTACTATACGAACGCACAAACATGACAAAGATCTCGGAAAGACTCATACAGCTACAGACAAAATGGACAAACAACCCCTACAACTGGACCATACTGAATCCCCTTTGTCTTACAAGACCAACCAGACAATCCCGCTTTCGTTTCCCTACATTAACGCTACTCGAACACTTACAAACGCTACGGACTAGTGGACAATAAAATAATTCCTTCTTGCCACTGAAATCTTATTTATTTAATAGTATTGTTAACCTAGAATAAGAGAATTTTCATATTTGTTTTCATTTAGATTAAGACTGTATGTATTAAACAAGGGCAGAAAGACCGATAGGTCGATAGCCTTTTTTAGAAATAAAGATGTTTACTACTACTGGTTTTATTTTTAATTTAGGCACACATCTTATAAGTTTATTTAAGTAATTGTAATACTAATGGCTAGCAAATATTGACAATATTTGTTTTTGCGACTGTTTTGAACGAGATTTAACATGAGTAAATTATTATCTTTTTAAGTGACACTAGGAGAGTATAATTGGGAGCAATATCTACCAGTTATTTATCCATTGGTGTTGATTGGAACAATTATTCTCTTGTAGTTAATGCCTTTGCTACGAGGCAGTTACCAATTGGAATAGTTCTTTCGTTCTCTGGTCTCCTTCGTACTATCCACCAACAGATGCAGATCTGCATCCAATTTCAGAGCAAGTAAATTAATGAAGATTAACATGGTAACGAAGATCAATTAACTAAAACATTAACTTAACGATTAACATTAAACATACTTTTATGTCGAATCAAATACCAGAACTTCTTGAGGTTTTGGTTAATTAATTCGTAATTGAAATCAAGTTGCTTTTCAAGAATAATTGAAATAATTTTGATTACTTGATATTCAAATATATATAGGGTTGCGTATTGCCTAAAACTCAGTTTGTGCACCGCAGGTTATATCATTAGATAAAAGAAAAGGTTTTTACTAAAAGCTGCAGATACACACAATTGGTAGGCCAATCTTTTTTTTTTTTTAACCGTGGATTATAATTCAATTATCTGAGTCACTAATTTTATTTACATTAGCTATTTGCACTCACGCGATCCTATCACTATCACGCAGTTCTTATCCAGTCTCCCCAATCTTCACCCAGTAGAAACAAAACATAGTAGGCGGGGCCCTTTTTAAAATAAGAAAACCAACACACTTTATTTTATTTATAGTTATCATTTGATGGACTTTTGAAACTCAATATTTTTACAAGACAGTTGCGTTTTTATACTTACTCATTTAAGCGAACATTTCGTAAGATAAATTAATTCTTTTCTATATGTTTGCTTCAGTAGCTACCGGATAGATAGATACTATATATATTATATATTCCTCATATATATATTAAGGCGAATATAATTCACGTACTATGTATGATCCTTCCGATTTGTCGTTCAGTTTGCGTCTAGTAAACCGCTCAGACAAAGTCAATCATTGCCCGCAAGATTTAAATTGAAATCTTGGAAGCGTTTGGGATATTTGCCAAACACGTCTACCGCAACATTATTGTTCACAGCACAAAAGCAAACTCAAGCCATAGACTGACACGTGATTCTGGGGGTGTTTCAGCAGTACAGGAAAAATAGCAAAGAAAATAGTCCCTATTAAAAACTGAGATATTTACAAAAAACTAGATCAGAAGGATGGCAACGATGCTTTTTGTCAGCCGTTTTGGGGCAGATGAGTGACATACCTAAGTCCGCCACATATGTCAACCAAAACATTCTGTTAAAGGTTATGTATCCATGATCAGTATCATGGATACATAACCAATTATACATGGTGGAAACTGTCAGTTGATGGGCAAGGCTCCGCGTACACCTGGAAGGCTCTGCTGCAATTAGCTCCAATACCTGTTCCTCTAGGTCTGGAACCCGAGCACCTAAATAGTAAAATGGGTAAAAAAGTTGTTTTTTGCCTCGGTTGAGGCATAAGTTATCTTTAAATGAATTTAGTTCACTATGGCAAATCATTGCTTTATTTTGGAAGCAAAATTGACATCGATAAACTGCAGCTACTTCAGAATAGAGCAATGAGAACCATTTCGAATTGCAGTAGATATGAACCAATAAAAAATATGTTGAATTGGCTTGACATTGAACATAGTTTCGAGTACACGCTTTTTATACTTTTTATCTATAAGATAGAGCATGGTTTTCAACCCTCATTTTTATAGGATTTTCTAAAAAGAAATAGTGAAGTTAAAGTGCAGGCCGCAGAAGAAGAACTGACGCAGTTGTCTTCCATTGGGGATGTGGAGCCGGAACCTGATATTTTGACGTGCGAGGTAGACAATCGCTACCTAAAAATATTAAAAGCAAAAGCGAAAACAACAAAAGCGCAGAAATGCTAAAACAACTCAATGCAAAAGGTATTAATCTTGTATGGAAAATATACAGGGTGTCTCACGGGCAGCGTCCATTAGAACATTTCGGGAAGTAATGCGATTTGAATCCTGCAAATTTGGATAATGGGATTTTCGGAGGCTCTCTTTTCAGATGAAATAACAGCGACGTTATGCGACTTCCGGTATACCAGAAGTTGTCTCAAACTTTGTTATTTTAAATGGAACATCCGGTATAATGTTTTTGTTGTGTTTCTTTCTTCATTTTCAATAAATTTTATTAAAAGTTTTTCTATCCTACTCTATCCGTTTCTTAGCAAAAATAGTTTTTCCCAAAATTGAATTCGCCTAAAATTGAATAACTTTTCAAAGATGAAAGAGGGAAACTCAAAATCTCTGATGAAAAATTAGATATTATTATGCTCGATAATGAATTATCGGAAAAAGACATCTAGATACAGCAAAGTGGAAAAATACCAATTTTTATTATCTGTAAAAAGATCTGGAAAAACTTTTTTATCTTTAATACGATGATGCGTTGCTGATTCATTCAATTGATAGGTTAGAACATTTCCTATCTGTCCACATATGATGTCCCTATACCTAACTCGAGTAGTTGGTAATAAATGATTTTATTTCGAACGCAAGATCTCGCATTTTTACCCAAAATCATATGGACAGAAGCCGTGATGTCTAACATTCAAAAGTGTTTAAGAGTCACAGGGGGTCATATTGAACATTTATATTAAGATAAATTGTGTGATTTTATTATTACGTATTGCTTTTGATTACTGTGCATCACAGCAATTTTGTAAAAAACATTCCCACAATTAAAACAAAACCGTAAATAAGTTTAAAGCGACTCGAAGTAGGCCTAGGGACACTCGAAGTTGGCCTAGGGATAATTCATTATCGAGCACAATCATTTATAATTTTGCAACTGAGATTTTGAGTTTCACTCTTTCATCTTTGAAAATATATTCAATTTAAGGTGACACCCTGTTAATGGTAAAATTTTGGGAAGAAATATTTTTGCTCAGAAACAGATAGAGTGGGGTAGAAAAACATTTAATAAAAGTTATTGGAAATGAAGAAAGGAACACAAAAAAACATTGTACCGAATGTCCCATTTAAAATAAATAAGTTTGAGACAACTTCCGGTATAAGCGGAAGTCGCAAAATGTCGCTGTTATTTCATTAAAAAAGAGCGGCCTTGAAAATCCAATTATCCAATTTTGCAGGATTCAAATCGCATTACTGCCCGAAATATTCTGATGGGCTTTCACCGTGAGACACCCTGTATAACAACATATGGCAAACAGGTCAATGGCGAAATGACTGGAGAACATCTACTTTCATTCCATCAAGGTCATGCTAAGAATTTTACTTCAACGTCTTAGACATTTTCTGGAATGGAAGGTGCCATAAGAACAGGCTGGCTTCGTCAGTGGCAAAAGGACCAGAGAACGAATCTTGTTCGTTAATTGACAAAAACTCTGGAAAACTCTTTTGGACATGCGAACCCCTCAACATTTGGCCCTTTTACTCAAACACCTATTTAAAAATAGGACTGCAGTGGTCAGACTGGACGACAAAATCTCCCATCCCTACAGCAAGCAGCGAGGCGTAAGGCAAGGCTGAATTTTGTCCCACTTATTATTCAGCATTTATTATTTATTCAGGATGATTACATTAATAGGAAACCCTTGGGGGGGGGGGGGGGGGTGTTAATGAGGTATAAGTATAGGCGGTAGAAGAATAAATAACCTAAATTACGCCGATGATACCACACTCAGAGCAGTGGACAAACAGGAAATGTATTGAACTTATTGAAAGAGTAGAAAGAGAAAGTGCGAACTTTAGCTTGAAACTGAGTCGTCAAAAAACATAGTTGATGCTAATGGACAGTCGTGGCCAAGAAGTTGGGCAATATTTTTTGATTTATGCGAGGTGATATCGTGAAGCTGAAAAGGTAGAGGGAGTGCCTGACATAAGCGATGTAGAAATTGTGGATGAAATGTCTGGTAGCCCATATAAATAAAGAAGGAAACGCATTCATGGAGATTGAAAAGAAGACAACTCTTGCTAAAACATCCGTGACCAAGTTGAAAAAATTTTGGAGATACAAGCTTATAACACCAACAACAAAATGTAGACTTGTCGAGACTCTTGTATTCACGATTGCTTTTTATGGAGCAGAGGAATGGACCTGAAAGACTTCCGACGCTGCTAATCTGGATGGCTTCGAGATGTGGACTTGGAGGCGGCTCTTGATAATTCCTTGGACTGCTCATAGAACGAATACGTCAATACTGGAAGAAGTGAAAGTTAAAGATAGGCTGTCAGCCAAAGTAAGACGTAGAATTTTCAAATATTTTGGCGATGTGAGCAGAAAAAGTTATAAAAATCGTGAAAAACTTGTAATCCAAGGAAAAGTCGAAGGAGTGAGACCTCGGGGACGCTCGCCCAAACGCTGGTTAGACGAAGTGAAGATGACTTCACGAGGAAACCACTTCAGGAAAGCATAAGATGCGTTCCAAATGGAGACAAATCGAAAGGAATTACAAACACCTTAACGTGAACGACAAACATAAGGTCACAACACTTCAGGATGAAGTCAAGGATTAGAGAGGTAGATTTCTCTTCCAAATAAAAAATATTTTTTATTTTATCTTTTTAAATCAGCTTATATGTCTTCGCAAACGTCGGCTTGCTACCAATGCTGAACAGTTCCAAACATCTGATCTTACACCATGTACATCACAATTAATTGCTTATTGCGGACCATAATACTGTTAATGCTATTTTCTGTATATTTTCGCACCAGCCTTCAGCTGGAATAGATTTTCGTGGCCAAGAAGTTGGGCAATATTTTTTTATTTATGCGAGGTGATATCGTGAAACTGAAATCTTAGAATATAATTTATTTCTAAAAAGTTAGAGAAGAAAAAATACCTAATAATAGCCTGAAATAATTAGATAGATATTGATAAAATAGTGGAAACGTTTCAATAGGTCATCCAGATAAATTCATCTGACCATGATGCACAGAAAACGATATGCCAATTATCTGTCTCAAACCGGTCTATCGTCGTGCATGACGTCACCTGCGACGCTCGGCGATTGGATCGCATGATATGTCGGTATATTGAGAATAGGTCTGGCTGACACAGTGGATTTTCAATTGTCCACACAGCAACACCGACACGGCTTGCCGTATTGATACGGCGACACGGCGCGCCACACTTTTATATGTTGGGAAATAAAAACAGAAGACGCTATGTTTAGTGATGTTTAGTGGTTCGTAAGTTCGCTAGCGGTGCAGCGCGATCAATGTTTTTAATCGGGTTTACTGAAGAGAGACTATGACAGACGCCGGACTTGCGTTGTTTTAATGAAAGGAATGAATGCAATGGCAAGATGTTTTCTTCTTGTAAAGCCTATTTGCCTCACAATTATCTGTGATTGGTTTCGAAGTCACTGGGTCAGCCATAAATTATGACCGAATGACTGTTGTTCCTTTATGTATGCAAGGGCTGACAAAACCATTTAAATTAGTTTTTTGACCGTCGTCGGCTGATTTTTCATGCAATCTGGTAGTAATCAAAAGCCAGGCATTTGCCTTTTTGCTTTGTTGAAATATCGAATTCCCAGATGTTGTACTGCGATCAGCATCCTATGCAAGACATATCGAATTTTTTGTTTTGCGAACCATTTGGCGCCCCTTTGTGAGTAGCGCCCGGGTCACAATGTCCTACTTGCTCCTCCTTGCTACGCCTCTGACGAGACTGTATATTACATGTAATAATGAGGGTTTAAAAATACGATTAAACGTGGAGCTCTCTCGGTGGATTTGAAACTCCATAATCGTTCGTGCGTCTTTATGATGTAGGTAAATAATCCTTGCCGAGAGGTTCAGAAACCATATGGTAACTGCGCGTGGCCTTCACGTACTGCAATCCGAAGTCTGTCATCTTGAATGAGATTAAATGTTAAGTGTTGTTGAAATGCCGCGGCGTAAGAGGCCAAGTGTCGCGGCACATGGGCACAGAGAGCAGCATCAACACAAAAGTGCCTTAAGACACAGTATTACCCAGGCATAATTCAGATGCACCTGCTGCACGTTTCTACAAAGGAAAATCTCTTGTTTGTTTTTTTTATTCTGAGTTTATATACACAGAGCAAACGCACCATTAGACGATATACTTTTATGTGAATATGCCAGGTTATCGTAGATAAATGCTGCAAATTTAATAAAAAAAACCAAAGGGACAGAAATAGAATACTTTTGATTTCCAAAAACCGACGAATTCGCAAAGAAATTGATTGTTGTCTGCCGTCGAGAACATAAATTTGAAGAATGGTATGTTAATCATTTTATACAGAAACTAAATATGATATTGGATAGTTTTATTTTTGGAGCACGTGTTTGTTCTGGGCACTTTGAAGCAAGCAGTTTTAAAATCCCGTTAAAAGAAACACTTAACTACACATTTCAAAATAGGCGACCCTTCAAAACGGATGATGTACCAACATTAAAACTTCCAGTTTACAATGTTAAAGAAACAGATAAGTTGTTGAGTTCAATTATTTTCAGGTCACATAAACTGAAATTTTGCAATGATATCCTCCACTGTTTTTACACCGGGTCAAATTCTAAAATTGCTAAACCGAGATAAAAAAAAAAGATCTATTGGTCCCCTAATGATACAGCGTCAGCCATTTCTTCAAGAAGCCAAAGTCAGTCCAAAGGCATATTGTTATCTACGGACACCCAACCTTTACCCTTTGCCTGATATGTCTTCGTTAAGGGTGTGGGTATCGAATTTTAATGTAACTCAATGGATATTTAAAAGCGTGGAGTGTTTAGGAGTGTTATGTTGTACTCATTTACCTTTTCCATTAATGTTTTCATTACCACCACATTTCCCGTTAGATGATCCGGAAAATAAGCCCAGTGGAGCAAAAAATAGTCCCACAGAAATGTTGCCAAACTGCAATGATGGGAGGCTTAACTTCCCATCGGAAACAGTCCATATATTACCAATATGATCAACCAATGAAACGAGATATTCTTGAAAACATTACTTCTGAACTGTACAAATCAAACTTTATAGTTGTCGGAATAGTTAGTGACATGGATACTGGTGTCATAAGTTTATAGTCACGGCTAAATATAAATTACAACGCAATTTTTTTTTCCACCCAAAATCCAATCTCTTTCTCGGTGCCGTGCCTGTCTTCAGGCGTGAGCTATCCCCATGACAATCTGACGGAACCTTCCTCTATCCTCTGCTGCTTTGAACAGCTGCTCCACGCCAAGTCCAGTCCAAGTTCTTATGTTTCGCAGCCATGGTAGCTTTTTGCGGCCTATCCCTCTTCTGCCCTCAATCGTTCCATGGATGATCAGGCGGGGAATGTGATATTTGGTACCTCGCATTATGTGTCCAAAGGAGCTAACTTTTATTGTTTTTATATTATTTAGGAGATCCAGATCATTGTTTTGCCGTCCTAGAACTTCCTGATTGATGGTGTGTGTAGTCCAAGATATTTTCAGGATTCTCCGGTAACACCACATTTCAAAGGCTTCTATTTTATTTATGGTGTCGATCTTAAGCGTCCATGTCTCACATCCGTTCAGAAGAATGTTCAGAAGAATGCTATGTAACATTGAAGTGTTCTTAGGCGAGTTTGTACTGAAAGATTTCTGTTGGTTACAGTGGTCTTCCATTTACCAAGCGCCCTGTGTGCCATTTCAATTCTTATTCTTACCTCTTCGTCGCATCTTATTTCATTGTTCCGGCAGCTGCCCAAATATCTAATGTGTTTTACTTGTTCGATGTTGTGTCCATTGATTGTAATCGGAACTGGTTCTATATTTATCTTACCCACTGCCATGCACTTCGTTATTTTTAAGTTTATGTTTGTTCAAATAACATTTGAACATTGTAGTAGAGATTTGTTGGGCTTGTGACTTTTTCTGCATTGAATTCCGAAATTGGTGCGCCCCTGTCGGAGATCTTCGGGCCGGTCACCACAAGTGCTATTTCCGGGTTTAGCGATTGAAAGGTTGATTCTCCAGCTTATCATAGTCGCGACAATTTTAGCATCCTGTAGATAAGTGGTCATTGTTTTCTGTTGTCTCATGTCAAGTCGTGAGCATACACTCTTCGGGACTACACCCAGTAGTCATCTCAAAACAGTCTTCACCAAACAGTCGTGAGCATACACTCTTCGGGACTACACCCAGTAGTCATCTCAACACAGTCTTCGCCACACACTTGTCGGAAGCAGTCGTGATCACACACTCGTCGGGACTACACTCTGTAGTCATCTCATCATCTCAAAACAGTCTTCACCAAACAGTCGTGATCACACAATCGTCGGGACTACACTCTGTAGTCATCTCATCATCTCCACACAGTCTTCGCCATACACTCGTCGGGACTACACAGTCTTCGCCACACACTCGTCGGGACTACACCCAGTAGTCAGCTCCAAAAGGTAAAGAGCAGTCTTGCACTCAACCTCGCCAGAAAGAGCTGTCACCACAAATAGTCACAAGTCTACAAAGGTAGAACTGCCCAGCCCAATCGCACACTGAAGTAATAAACGGTGGTTACCAGTACTGGTTTCGCACTTTGCAAAAGGCCATAGCGCTTATTATTTCTGCGACTGCCCCAACTATACCCACCAAACACTAATCTCAAAACCCTTTGGTCCTTCGAGTAAAACAAAGTTCTCCCCAAATTATTCCGGTGTTGCAATCCAAAGGTTCGAAATAGCATCTCCGGAACATTTGGTCCTTCGAGCCGGATAGCATCTCCGGAACATTTGGTCCTTCGAGCCGGATAGCAACTCCGGAACAATGTTAATACCCCATCTTCGTCCAGCCTCGTACACTCTATTCAGCAGCATCTGCAAGTCATCCATATATTCTGCAATGACGGCGGTGTCATCTGCGTACCTCATGTTGTTTATAATTTCGCCTCCTATCTTTGCTCCCTCTGTTCTGCCATGTAAGGCCTCGTAAAATATGTTTTCGGAGTAGAGGTTGAATAACATGGGCGACAAAACACACCCCTGTCTTACATCGCGTCTTATTGCTATATCGTCAGTAACGCTGTCCTCCAACCTGACTGCACCTATCTGATTGCAATACAGGTTTATCAAACGACGAATATCATAATAGTCTACATTGCATGCCTTTAGACATTGGAATAGTTTTGTGTGTTCGACTCGATCAAACGCTTTTTCGAAGTCAATAAAGCACACATAAATGTTTTTTCGAAATTCACAACTCTTTTGCCATAATGTCCTCATGCAAAAAAGGGCTTCGCGTGTCCCCAGTCCGCTACGAAATCCAAATTGTTCCCGGCCAATGCTCCTATCATCCACTCTACTGAGTATTATCTTTAGGACTATCTTCAAAGTGTGGCTCATTAGGCTAATCATTCGGAAGTCATTGCACCTGCTTGCCTTGTTGTTTTTGGGCAAGGCAATGAAAATCGATTTCTGCCAGTCGTTAGGCAGTTTTCCGGTCTGGTACATTTGGTTGAAGAATGCCGTTAGAACAAAATCAATATCCCAATAAATCCCAAATCCCAAAAGGCTGTGTAAAAAAAACTTGTGTATGAGCATCGTTCTTATAATACCGGTCGAATTTTGCTTCGCACGGGCATCACATGGCCAGCTGCAGCCGCCGCCTCATGCCCATTGGCTCTCCAAGTTTAGGTGTATCGTGCATCTGACGCTAAAGTGTTCTAAGTTTGAATAATCTATGCATCTAAAATCCCAACTTAAGCTAAACTATCACAGGCTATCCTACGATCATTTCTTTCGAATATTTTGAAATTAAGAATAAAAACAACCACTTTGGAAATGGTACTCTTACATTTATTGCAATCATGGAGATATGTCTTAACGGCTCGTCTGATGGCAGGTCTTGTTTTAATCGTTTCGCCTTTGCACTGCTTTTTTGCACCCCTCCGCGCTTTTTTGCATTCTTTATAATTGGCACGTATCTCATCCTCAGCTTTTGAGATTGACATTCGCTAGATTTTTTGGGCTTTAGCTGTAATAGTAGAACATTAATTGTTATTAAGCAAAGCTCCATTTTCGGTAAATCTTCTTTGTCCAATAGGTCGAGAGTTCGGAAGCTGACAGTTCTCAGACAATGAAAATTAATAGACTACTCTTAACCTTATCGGGCTGGTCTCGATTCCTAAAGTGTTGAAATTTGTGAATTACTAACGATAAGTTAAAAATACTGCCTTTTATTATTGGTATGAATGTTGTTGCATGCAAGCCGGGTGAAATATACTCTAGTTATAAAAATGTCAATTATTTTATTCGGATTTTCTGATGTGTTTGATATATCTAAGCAGTCGCAAAGTTGGTTTTTGTTGTCTATTAAAAATGTTCATTCTCTAGTTAAAATTAATAACTATTTAGTAGCTAAATAAATTGACTGTTTGACATTTCCGCTCAATATCAGAAGAATTAATATTTTTTTCTTGGTCCATGTTGTGACAATTAATAACGTGATGACTGTTAGTGTTATAGTAATAAAAGCAAAATATTGCTGGCTGTTTCTAGGAAAACTATCTCACAGCTAGGCATGCTAGACCAAACTCTAAAACACTCGCCAAATATGAAATAATTTTTCAATAACTCAGTTTTTTGTTGATTTTAAAAGTATGGTGATATGGTTTAAAATTTGAAAACAAGGTAAAATGGATTAGACATGTTTGCAGGGATTCACCACGCTATTCTGCATTAGTTATGGTGAGGCAAGGTGCCAAGTGCGTTAATGTTAATGGGCGTCATTTTAAAAAGTTATTGGGACAATCATTTTTTCTGGAAACATGATGCCTATTTTCTGAAAGGTATCAAAGAATTTGTTAGCTCTCAATTTTATTTGTTATGCTGTAGGTTTTCCTATAAAATGCACTAGTTTTGAACTCCGTATAAAATTTAAGGAAAAACAGTGAATTTTATATTCCTAAATCCAAGTGCTAGGGGACCACTAAGGCGCGGAATATATACAGTTAAATTCAATCAAAATATGCGCATATATCTGCATAATTTTTATTTCAAACATGCGATTATATGCATTAGTATGCATTTATTTAACATGTGAAATTACTTTTAAAAACACACAAACATTAATTTGATGTAAAATATTTATTTCTTGAAAAAGTAAAGGAAAGCGAAGATATAAAATACATTAAAACAGAATTATAAAAACATTTTAATTTGAAATATACAGGGTTATTCACGCTATACGGCACGGAAGTTTGCGGCTGAACCGTTTGATTTTTAAAAAGTATTATTTTATGAATTGGCAGATGCCTACCGGGCGCACATTTAAAAAATAGTACAAGGAGTCCCAAAAGCCTTAAAAGAATCAAAGTTGTGTTTTTTTAAATAGAATACCATGTATTTTATTGCATTTTTAGATTCTCTGAGCAAAATAAGTGTCTGTTTTAATAAGGTTTATAATACCCAAATCTTAAGGTTTTTTAAATAATACGAATTTAATCAAAATCTAATCAAATTTTGACGTGTCAAATACTTTAGAAGTATTTAAGTTATGTAAGCGTAATTTATAGTGAAGTGAAGCAAAACATAATATTTGATATCCCGATGATAAAAACTAACCATGTTATACAGGGTGTGCACAAATTTAAACTAATCAAATCAGAAATTTAAGTGGCTATAACTTGATTAATTTCAATACAACCTCATATTTTTTAACTTACCAGGAAATTCAATTTTTAATTACCTATCGAATGGTATTAGGATGTTAATAGCTAAGTTTTTGCGTTTTCATAAAATACACGAATTAATCGTTCTGTGCACCATTTGGTGTTGTTTAATTTAAGTTTCCAATGTATCTAAGTTGCCTGTGACATTTACACATGTCAAATCATTTATTTTATGTGTGTTGCTTAGTGAAAATGAAGAATTAGTCGAAAGAAGAGCGTATTGCCATGATTTTCACCCTTGGAGAATGTCATGAAAATTGTTTATTGGCCTCTAGAGTTTATGCTCAAGAGTTTCCTGAAAGAAATCATCATAAGCCAGCCGTTTTTAAGCGCTGTAGCAAACTGCTGTAAGTTTGAGGAAAGTTGGATTGTGAATTATAAAAAACCCATTACGAGGAAATCTGTCATTGAATATGCAGAAAATGTTTTCACGCTAATTGGTTCAGTAATCGAAAATCCCAATATTAATCGAAATCTATTATCCAAAAGTACTAATATTAGTCAATCAAGTATTTCCAGAATTATCAAAAAGCACAACTTTTATCCTTATAAAATTCAGCGATCCCACGGACTTTATGGAAATGATTTTGGAAAGCCAACTGAGTTTTGCATGTGGGTGTTAGAGAAAATGGCAGAAAATGAAAAGTTTTTCGATAATGTGTTATTTAGTGATTAATGTACTTTTCATAACAATGGTCTCGTGAATAAACACAACTTTCATTATGATTCTGATACGAATCCGCCTGAATAAAGGATCATGAAAAATCAAAATAGGTGGTCAGTTAATGTATGGGGTGGAATACTGGGCCCAGATTTATGTAGACCCTATTTTTTAAAGGATATCAAAATAGTTTGATATTTCTCCAGTTTCTAATAAGCCATCTTTCAGTATTATTAGAAGAAGTCCCTTTAAATATTAGAACCAACATGTGGTTTCAACTGGATGCAGCTCCGCCTCATGGTCATTGCGAAGTTCGGCAATTTTTAAATGCCAACTTTCAAAACAGGTGGATTGTCAGAAATGGATTTCAAAATTGGCCCCCCAGATCTCCGGACTTAACTCCACTAGATTTCTATTTGTGGGGGAACATAACAGGAATTGCCTACCATAGGCTTCCGAGAACTTCACACTTTTAAAACTGTAACCCCGCAAATGTTGTCCAGAGTTAGCAGTGTTTTTGAAAAAAGAATTTACAAGTGTCTGGAAATGAACGGTCAACATTTCGAACATTTGTTATAAATAATTTACCTTTCTTTTATGTTATTCTTGATATGTTATTAGAGCTTTTAATTATAAAAACACCAAATGGTGCCCAGAACGATTATTCGGCATATTTTGTTAAAATGCAAAAACGATAGGTAATTAGAAATTGCATTTACTGGTAAGTTTGAAAAAACGGGGGGTTATATTTAAATTAATCAAGTTATAGCCGCTTAAAGTTCTTATTTGATTAGTTTAAATTTGTGGACACCCTGTATAAGATTGTAAGTTTATTATCATTGGGATATAAAATATGATTTCTTGTTACACTTTGTAACTAATGTAATGTAACTAAAGATATTTTTTTATTTGCAGGTAAACATATTTTTTTTATATCCACATATTTCTTATCATTTCTATGTGATAAAATATTTTTTATCTATAAAATATAAATTATTTTTTATATCCACATATTTATCATAAAATTATTATGTTAAGGTGCATAGTTACACTATTTTGAACTTTTTGAGCTTCACGTTTCTATTTATAGAAGCCAAAAAATATTGAACTTGTGTAACGCATGATGGCAATAATAATTTTATAATTTCAATATTCTTGTTAAGCTAATAATTTATTAATGGATCAAGATAGGTAAAATGTAATTTAATTTCCTTTTGAATGTATAATATATATTTTATTTACAACATTTAACATTCTTCCATAGTTGCAGTTGACTCACTGGTATTTACATTATCATCATATAATCCTAAACAGTTACAATTGGTTTATCATAACTGTAATAAGAAACGAAATAGTGACACTCGAGTTTGTCTAATTATCTGGAACATCGCATCAATCGTAGTACCATGACTAGTAGTACCTTGTTCTGGATTATTTATCTTTTTTAATTGTAACTTTTGCGCTCAATCAGAAGAAAAGTCGACATTAAAATCTCCTCTTAGAATGAATGTTAATTTATGGAAGTTTTGGTCAAGTAAACCGGAACCTTAAAGGAAGTTAAGGTTCGCGTGCCTTAACCTGGCTTATAGATTATATATAGCTTAAACACCTTAAAGCCGAGGGGCGATGTCTCTGGTGAGTCGCCGCGTGCTTGCGAGAAAGAAAGCAAGAGATCGCAAGGGGGGTGGCCAGACATAACGGCGCCGTAACGCATTCCAAGCGATTCACACAGGCCATGAGAAATTCTGAAACTTGCCATTTGTTGAAATGATCGTAAAAATTCGTAAAAAAACATCAATTTATTTTCTATAAATTATTTCAATTATGTCATAATGGAAATTTTGAAGGTTTGTGTTTTATTCTAATCTGATATATTTTTTGCTCCCGGATTTAAACATCTAAATATGACGACTTATCCCGCTTTATTCTCTAGCAATATATCCCCAACACTATTAGTAATAGTTTTTCTTCAAATCATCATCTTTGGGGTTTTGAACTTGGGAGATTTTTCTGCTTCTCGACTACCACTTCAATCAATCAAGTAGCACTACAACCCTGGGTGAGTCTTGGCTGACTGTACAACTTTATGTTCAAAGGGATGTTCATTGTTTGTAAATCTGACACAATATTGCCTCTCCAACGCATTCTGGATCGTCCAGGTGGTCTTCTTTCCGCAGGAACCCCCTCCCATATCAACTTCATCAGTCCCTCATCCTGTAGTCTATGCACATGTCCTGCCCATCTCAGTCTCTGGCTCTTGATTTCCTTCACCACAACTCCATCCCTATACAATCTCCTAATTTCGGCATTTGTTCTCATTCTATATTCATTGGTGGTAGTGTCGTTCGAAAATTTTTCTCAAAATCTTACG
This sequence comes from Dendroctonus valens, assembly GCA_024550625.1. NCBI lineage: Eukaryota > Metazoa > Arthropoda > Insecta > Coleoptera > Curculionidae > Dendroctonus > Dendroctonus valens. The sequence goes on along the minus strand of JAJTJO010000068.1, from coordinate 1,199,026 downwards.
CTCAAACCGCCTAAGTTTTTCTTAGTTTTCTTTTGTCATGGTCCACGTCTCAGACCCATACGTTATTTCGACTTCATCAGATTATCCATTGTGAATATACATCGGCTTGTCGATTGAATCCTGCTCTTTATTTCTTCCGTGATGTCGTTATCTGCGGTGGTTGTTGCTCCCAGAAATTTGAAGCGTTCCAGTGTTTCGAAATTGCTGGTGCCGAATGTGATGTTTTGGCCTAATAGATCTCACCTTTGTGTTCAGTTTTCGCACATGTATTTCGTTTTTCTTTCATTGATCGAGATTGTGGATTCCCACACTATCAATATCGTCGGCATAGGCTAGCAGCAGTTTAGGTCCTTGTGCTGTAAGTAACTTTGTTTTTAGTGCAGTTTCTCTCACTGCTTTCTATAGGACAAGATTGAAAAGCACATGTGATAGGGCGTCATCTTGCTTGAGCCCGTTTTTTATTTCGAAACTGCCAGAAAGTTTATTGTTTACACGTACTTTTGATACTCCCTCCTCCATACACATTTTGGTAATTCGAATCTATTTTCTTGGTATCGAGAGCTCTGCCATCGCATTCCAAAATTAGCTCCTTTCTACGCTGGCATAAGCTTGTTGGAAGTCTATGAAAAGGTTGTGTATGGGCCTATTATATTCCCATCCTTTATCCAGGAGCTGCCTTAGTGTGAACAGCTGTTCTATAGTAAATCTGTGTGGTTGACTGCCACTTGCTGGTTCAGAGATCTATCTCTTTCGATAGACGACGTTTCCGTAGTCGCCGCCGTTGTTCTCTTATTGACCGACTGTCTGCTTTGATCAAATTGACTTCATCTAAGGCGAGTATATGTTTGCCCTAGCATGTATCTGCTTTTTTTACACAAGTTTTGCGTAAAGATTACCTATATCGAAAATGTTTTCTTGATGTTGCAAATTGAATACCAGAAACGTTAGAACATATATTGTGAAATATATTTTCTTCTTGTAGATGAAAGAACGCTTTCAATTTTCTATACTATTTGAACAACGGCCAATTATTTTCTGCGTTTACTGCACAGCGGATCGCATCTATCAGCAATGCCGGCTATGTGCTGCTACTAGATATTTATAAAAGCATTATTCTCGATGTCAGATAAACGTGAATTGAATTAATTCTAGAATGTTTGAAGCGCAGGCAATTTTATCACTTGGAAATAAATGTTGGATTATTTTTATTTGCCGCCAACACGGATATTTTAAATTCGAACAAATAAAGTAATATACACAGCTCTTAAAAGTTGTCACGAGAAAATGTATAATCTTCCGTCATTATTTAAGGCGTCATATTGAAATTTACTCATCTCGGAGAATGATTCGTAAGATTTTCTTTTAGATTCTGTGGTTGCCGACTGGTTTTTTCCCGGTGATTTGAAAAGATGTATTTTTATTGTAACATTTTTGCTAAAATGGATGTTATTGTTAAAGCACGGTTTTAGAGACATTTTAAAATAATTTTAACTTTTTATTGTTGATAAATCAAATATTCGTTATTAGTATTACTTCATGTGAGTGCGCATATATTATTTTTCTCAATAAAATACCAATTCACCTTTTACGAGAGCAGCCTCATTTGGCATTTAAATGACTTGAAGTTACAAAACTGAGGTTAAATTTGCTGAACGTAACCTCACTAAAAGCTCATTCACACGGTGGCATTAATTTCTGGACATTTAATGTCGTGACAGTAGCCTGTCACGGTGTCGGATATCAAATCAATATGATATGTGACACTAACGTCGCGACACTGTGACCCACAACTGTTCAGACAATGAGACTGTTGTGTTAGATGTTACGACATTAATGTCACCGTGAGAACGTGCTAAGTCAGTCACTATCTTCAGTTTCGTTATTAATTTGCATCAATTAAATTAAAATTAATTTGCATCAATACACTACTTCTGAGTGAGTGTTATTTTCTTGGTGGTAAACCTGCACATTGTGAACAAAGTGAAACATAAAAATGAAGATATCATCGAAGATCTAAGGATGATGGTGAAAATTTGAGCGAAATGAACCGTTGTCCGCCCTTTTTGTATGGCCTAGCCATTTTCAGTACCCCACAATAGCAAAAAACACACACGCATAATAAATATAACTGTATCATTAAATTGAAATAATATAGTTATGGGTAGCACTGAGTTGAATTTGGTTTAGTGACGCTTTCACAGCGCATTTCCCTTAGAAGTTTAACTGAATACGGGTAAAGTGAGATGCTGTTCTACGTTTTGCGATTTGGTTTTAGATGGCACCACCATGCCGTTTTGCAGAATACATACGTTATCTTCTGTTGGCATGATATATTTGAAGTCTGCAAGTGAAACGTGCAGTTTTCGGCCTGACGAAACTTGGTGAATGCAATTATCAGAAGACAATTATGGGTAAATTGCTATCATTCCAAACATTGCAAGTTTTGCGCTTCGAACATAGGGGGCGACGAAAACTTGGTTTCAAAATTTAGCTTGTTAATTACGGTTTGTGGGCCGATGAGTACAGATGCGCTGTGAAAGTGTCGTTCCACTCAGTGTTACCCATATCTAAAATATTAATTTGGAAAAAGTTTCAGAAACTTTCAAAACTCGTCAATAAATCAAATCAATAAGTTTAATATAACAATTTAAAAGGCGCTTCGGACAAGTGTAACAATTTGATGAAAGACATACGTTAATAACACCAAATTGCCGTCTCGCTCGGTGCACAACTAGTAGACAAAGAACGACAATTATTGCGTCACTGCCAACACGCTTGGTACAGACTATGACATGTGACAAACATGTTCACATAGTTTTACAGAGTACTTCAATGTTTCATTTGTCGATATTCACTAGTATATTCTTAGGTCTAGTCTGCATAGAGCTGAATAGAACAAGTTTATCTTTTTTACATTCAACGTGCCGCACCTCGGTTAACCTGACTATTTCAGTTTGTATAATGTCTGCAATGTAATAACAGATCTTTATTCACCAGTTTTAATTATTTTGATGAACTTGCTTAACAGTGGATTCGCGTAACTGGAAAATTTCATTGAATCTACCAATCCATCTCTAGCAACGCTTGTATATACCCACTTCTTTCATAAGATCAAATGTAAGTATTTGATCCGGTTCCATGGAATTAATATAGTCACTCTATTCCCGTGAACTTTCCCGCAGTTTCAAACAAATAAAGTATCCGTTTATGAATTTCTTGCAGTCGGGATAAAGTTTCGGAACACACGAGTGTGTCAGTGAGCTTTCACAAATCAACTGTTCAAAAATTTAATATTTTCTACTCAGCAAATAACGGCTAACACATCAAGCTTTGAGTTTGGCTAAGTTTTCTAATATCAGACCAGTGCCCAAGACTTTCAAAGAAAATTACTTTTCTTTCTTCGAGACGTTACTTTTGGGGCTGCAAGTCTCATTAAGAAAAATTAATTCCGGGCTGAATTCATGCAGTCGCTTTTACAGAATGGTTTACCGGAGTTTTATCTATGATCTACATTTACATACGATGTTCATAGAAACTATTGGTGCATAGAGAATATTAATGGCAAGGCTTCCCTGAGGAGCTGAAATTCATATATGGAAAGTAAGTACATAGCTTGGCATTATCGTAATCAGCTGAGATAAGTTGAAGAAGTGCATTCTAATGGAGCCTCTAATTACGAGCCTGTTTCTGAATACAGTTTGCAAATATGTTTATGCCTTCAAATTAATTTTCACAGCACCAAAATAATTTAAGAAGCGCGGCGAATGCGGACTTCCACGAAATATCTGTTTCAAAAATAGCATTATTGTTAATTGCTCCCAAATAATTATGTGGCATTCTTTGTATCTAGTGTTTTCCATAACAATCGACGTACGCGAGATTAAGTATTCAATTCTTACATTTCTTGGGCACGTTGAGTCTTATCGAATATTCTGGCAAAACGATGCTCCCTAGAATATCGAGAATGGCGGTTCTATTTTAAGGCACGCTTTGATAGGTTTTTTCTATAAATTTTGTAAAGCCGTTTTCTGTATAGCTTTGTTCGCTTTGTTTTCTTCACATGAATTATGTAACACTCATTGTTAATCAAAATTTTCATTTTGCTTGCTTTTATTTGCTAATACTCGATGTTCCTGAAATGACTGTACAACGATTAACCACAAATTTTTCAACCGAAAAGAAGACGATCTGAGCAAACTTACCGAAATCCAATGTTGTTTCATTTCGCAGCTAGCGGGCGCCAAAGTTTTCAAATAAATATCGTGATTTCCAAATGATTTTTAAACGCCTAAATGGATTTTCAGAAATTTATAAATCAACAGTTACTACATAAATTGACGTGTTTTGACGTAAGCGTGATCTTTTTTTAAAGCGTGGACGTATTTAAAGAATGCTTGGTCCGTTTTTCTCTCATCTAAAATTTTCGTCAGACAATTATGAAACTTTAACGATATAATTCGTTTTTAAAAAGCTTTTATTATTACAACGACAATTTATTTAGCTACTTAATTCCACAACGTGGTTACAAAGAATGAGTTCTCATGCAAAACAGTCAAATGAGGAAAACACTTCTGCTGACTCGTGGAATGTTGGAGTATGGTGGTTTCCTAGTATTGTAGTTGCAGAGTCAGGTGGGTATGGCTATGTAACTAGACATACAGTTTCTGTACAAAAATTATTCACAATCGCTTGCAGATTCTTGTGAAAAAAATTATACGAATTCGTTTTTGTGTTTGCAAATGTATTGTATTATTCCTTAGAAACAATACTTGATTTAACTTAAACAAATTATTTCGTACATTTGACAAACCGATAGTTTTTACTGCTTTTGGTGTCGAGCGAAATTGGATGAAAGATGGATCGGAAGAGGCAACGATGCACTCATAAATTGGTCACCCCCTTTTTTCTCTGGGGCTCTCTTAAATCAAAAATGTATGATTTGCCCGTCGCAACAGAAGCCGAGTTACTGGAAAGGATTTTCACTGCTGCATACTATTTTAAAAACAAGCCCAACACGATGCTCAATGTACAGTTTAATTTTTTGAAAAGAAATAATTTATGTGTTCGGGAAAACTGTCAACATTTTGAACATTTGTTAAAATAATTAAATTAGTTCAATTATTGAGACAACACTTTTTCATGTTTTTTTCGTTATGAATTATTAAAAATCTTAATTGCGAGATATTGTAAGTAATTATTTGTACAGAAACTGTAGGTCTGACGGAAATTTTACGAGGCTAAAAGTTTCAAAGCAATATCAGTTAGTGGCAAATAAAGTTAAAATTATTTGTCCTGGGGGTAACAAAAATACGAATAATTATTAACGAATCAAGCGTAATTTTAAATATTTTCACACATTAAAAAAAGATCACTGTTGAGCGACCTATTCTCAGGTCTTCTCAATCTAAACACGTCAATTCATGTAGCAAGTGTTAATTCAAAAATTATTAAAAATTGATATATGCGTTTAGAAATTATTAATTATTGTTGAGCATTGTACAGTGATTTCAGGGACACCCTGTATAATAAAATTATTTAACGTTTTTCAGATTCTTGTCAAAAAGTTTATTTGACAAAATCTTTAAGCGATCTTTGTAAGATGCAGAGATGATTAACACCTGAACTAGGTTCATATAAACATCAGACTCAGTTTCTCTGCTGGACAAATCATTATGGAATGTATAACTACACTCACCCTAGAAATAAACTCATCTTAAGTACTTTAAATTTATATAATACTTCTAAAGGTTCCCGCAATTAAACTTTTAACATAATTCATGTGTGTTACATACGTTGCTAATATATTCTATGAAGGAATAAAATAATCATAAATAAAATAGACAAAGTTTGAAAATCTAGATATACAGTGTGTCGCACTTAAGATGGAAAGACCCCTGTATTTCATTTATTTTTAGCAGCAGGGTTTTCAGTTTCGGTACAGAGGTAGAACAGCATGAGCTTCATTGGTTAGGCTACCCATTTCTAACTTCAGATGAAAACCCAGACTACTACGACTTTGCGAATAGGGGCAATTCGCTATGTTTTGCGTTGCATAAGAGATTTCGCAAAAAGTTCCTGGAAAAGTTGTTCAGAATGTTACAAGTCAAAAGTCAAATTTTGACATTTTTCTAAATTTTGACGCAAAGTCCGAATTTTTGTACCAGTATTCACTAGAGAGCCATGGAGACAAATTAGCCGCCTCTAATAATTGTCAATTTGACATTAATTGCGCCAGTACGCTGACAAAATGCATATTGAACATCTCAGTTAAAGGGAGAAACTAGAAATAATTAGATTATTTGGTGATGGAGTTCGAATATTGTATTCTTTTCTTCCGCAACAGCAGACAAGTTGCGGAAGAATTCAATATGAGACATACACAGAGAAATCCTATTAGAGATAAAACTGCACCAGGGGTGACACAGTTCTGCCAAAAGACGCATCGCGGCAGGTGTACCACAAGGAACAGTGATTTCGCCGCTGCTGTATACATTGTACACAGCAGACATTCCAAAACTTCCCACTACAAAAATAGCACTATACGCTGATGATACGGCTATCTACGCATCGTCTTTTTATGCTCAGGCTGCGAAATCTCGCATTGCACATCACCTGAGTTTATTGACGCCGTATTTTGACAAATGGAAACTTAAAGTGAATCCCAGGAAGACGGAACTTATTATCTTTTCGCGCAAATTCACTAACAACAAAATCTTATCACCACTCGTGGTCCAAAATACTCCTATCAAACCAACAAAAGAGGTGAAATACCTGGGATTCAAACTAGACGCCCGACTCCATTTCAATAAGCATGTTGACTATGCTGTACAAAAGACTTTCATGGCCCGAAGAAAGTTGTACTCTCTTCTGGCGCCAAATTCTTTCCTATCACCTCGAAATAAACTTCTGCTCTACACCTCCACTATAAGGCCCATACTGACCTACGGCTCCCCTGTCTGGCACTCTGTCTGTGATTCCACGAGACGACGTGTTCAAAGGACCCAAAATAGGTTCCTGAGAGGCGTCCTATCGGCTGACAGATACACCAGAATAACCGAAATGCACGAAGCTACAGGGATGGCCTATATAGCCGACTATATGGATACCATCGCTGAAAAATTTTATCATAGCGGAGTGCAAGGCTCAGTCCTCACGCGAAATATCACCCATGTAAGAGCAAACGATCGCCCAACCCATGGTCCCCTGTATAAGCGACTTCCCATATTTTATGAGGATTTTGTCCCTGACAGTACGTGACGACAAACAAACATTGCCTGCCAGTTGCAGACAGTCGTTTCTAGCAGGCTGGAAACGCACAAATCCAACATAACGTGACTTGACGGGTTCGTCCTGCCTCGTTCTGGCTGGTGTTGGCTGGTCCTTGCACCGGTCGGGGCGGGGGCGGATGGATTTGGTCATCTAGTTGAAACTGCCGGTTAACGCCACGGCTGACAGTATCAAACTTAAAGGTCGAAGCAAAAGGGGTTTTTGGCTTCCCTTCAGGAAGACCTTTTTTCCTTAATGAATGCCCCTCGAATAAAACCAAAACCGCCACTTCAAGACTATCTCCTGACGTTGTCGTGCGTATGGCTAGCTCGGGAATGTCCATGTTAGGGCACCGCCCAGGTAATGGACGATTTAGCGCGTCTATTTAGATCATGGGCAAAGAGCAACCGGCCGAACATCTGGCCAGACATGGGACATTTTACTGACTTATGTTTTTTTTTTTTAACTTTGTTTGTGAATTTAGTAATGTGAATGTTTAATAAATTTTATCTATCTATCTATCATCAAATAAATTTACGGCTGAGGGCCGTTGAATTACATGTAAGTAAAGGCAAGATTAGAAGATGCTGTTCGTCATAAAATGATTCGTCATAAAATAAAGCCGTTCAAACGAAAATTTCTGCACACGTTGAGAGAAGGTGATGACTTGAAACGCTTTTGCGGTCCAAGAAAATTTTTTAAATGATAGAACTTTTTTATGAAAGATTATGTTTACGGATGAGGCCACGTTCACTACCAATGGGATAGCATCTTCTCAAAAATGCAGATACTGGTCTAAAGAAAATCCTCATTGGGTTATTAACTGCAAAAGCTAATATTCACAAAAAGTTAATGTGTGGTGCGGAATTTTAGGTGACAGAATAATTGGTCCGTTTTTCTTCTACACTACCTTAAATGCTGAGCGATTGCTTAATTTTTTTTAATAATGAATTATGGGGTTTTATCGAGGATCTGCCTAGCAACCTGAGACAAGAAATGCTTTTGCACACTTTTGAGCACTAGACGGTGCATCTATTCATAACTCCCGGTTGGTCCGGGATTGGCTAAATCAATACTTTTCATTAAGATGGATTGGTGGAACAGTGGCCCCCTCGCACTCCTGTACTTTCGCCAATAGATTTCTATTTCTGGGGTACTATCAAGAATAATTTTTAGAAAATTAGGCCTCAAACTCGAGAAGATCGATGTGATAGAATAAGACAAACCTGCCAAGAAATAAATGTAGCTGAACTTATGAGAATTGCCAATAACTATCGCAAACGCAATGCACAGTGCATCAGGCTTGAAGGTGGACTATTTGAAGCAGACCACAGTCGATAATACTAGTTTTTCTACAGTGCTTGGTGTATCGGATGTTCAGTTGATGGCTTCGGATAAGTCCCGTATTCATATAGGTAGTTGTTCTTCTCTTTAGACTCGTCGGTCTGGTATTCGCCGATATGATCACCCTCAACCTATACCTTGATCAAACTGCTGTTAGGTGTAGATCATTCTTCTGCTGATATTAGCGTACTCTTACGTTGTAAACAGTGTTTTTTTAGAGGAATAGAACGTTGAAATAGAATAAAACAAGGATGAATTTTTAAAATTGACATGAAATTGACTTTATTCAAAAGATAATCTTTTGGCATTATAATTTAAATATAATTTCTGGCATATGACCGCCAAGGCTGGCTCGGACGTAATCTAATCTCAAGATGCAATTTTCAATCACTTTTTCCAACATTTGTGCCCGTTTATCGGCAATAAGGCGGCGAATGTTATTCTCCAAGTGGTGGATCGTTTCGGGCTTATCGGCGTGACTAGCGACTTCACATATCCCCACAGAAAATAGTCTAGCGGAGTTAAATCGCACGCTCTTGGAGGCCAATTCACGGGTCCGAAACGTGAAATTATGCGTTTACCAAACGTTTTCGTACCAACGTACCTTCAGTAAATTAATTGTGGCACGAGCTGTGTGACATGCTGCGCCGTCATGTTATTGCGTTGAAACCACAGCTCTTGCAGATCATGTTCGTTGAATTGAGGAACGAAAAAGTCAGTAATCATGCTTCTATAGCGGTCACAAGTGACTGTAACGTTCTGGCCAGCATCGTTTTTAAAGAAATACGGACGAATTATTCCACCAGCCTATACAGCACACCTAACAGTCAGTTTTTCTGGATGTAACGGTGTCTCAACAAACACTTGAGGATTATCTTCACGCCAAATACGATAGTTTTGTTTATTGACGTAGCCATTCAACAAAAAGTGAGCTCCATCGCTGAAAAAAATTATTTTATGAATATCGGGATCAACGGCAATCTTGGTTTGGGCCCATTCACCGAATCTACGCCTTGTTAGTTGATCGCGTGGCTTCGATTCTTGCACGAGTTGGATTGTGTAAGCATGCAAACCAAGATATTTCCGCAAAATCTTCCATAAAGTGGATGGACACATATCCAATTCCTGTGCACGATGATGGATAGACTGATTCGGGTCTTCCTTTACGATACGCCCTACAGCAGCAATGGCTTCTTCTGTACGACCTGTCCGACGTCTCGGTGGATGCGTATTATCATTCAGAGTAAACGTGGTGCGAAAACGGTCAATAGTTAGTCGAATTAATTGCTCTGATGGACGATTATGTTGACCGTAAAATGGACGTAGAGCCCGATACGTATTTCGAACAGAACCATTATTTTTAAAATAAATTTTCACAGTTCGGAAGCGTTGTTCAGGCGTCAGTCCATTCATGTTAAAATTCCAAACCAAACTAAACTCAAATCACTTGACAGCTGACAAAATGGCCGCCAGTTAAAACAGTATTGCCAACTTAAAGTTCTATACCTATACATACATAGAACAGGATGCTTCTTCTGTTGACTCCCCCAAGATCATTTAGATTAAAAATAGCAAAGTGACCATGCAAAAGTTGTTTATTATTACTCAAATTTTCAAAATCTAAAATTAAAACATAAAATCAAAGACGTAAATGTCAAGATTTGACACAAAGTCACTTTTATTAAATGGAACATTCTCTATTTGTTTAAGCCGTTTTTAACATTGAAAAAATTTTCGGTTTAAAAATGATAAATAGCAACATCAAAGAAGACTTGAAATACGACAAACTAACACAAATCATAGAGAGTTGCAAAAAACAATAAGATGAAAATCACTGATTCTCTATATGATCTCCTTTTAACTCTATATACTTTCTATAATCAATATCAATTATATCTACAACGTTTGGAATATATTGGTCATGCTTCTAAGGCGGAAATCAGCAATACTTGTAACTGGACTTTCACCCACAATTTTCGTTAAATAACTCTAGAGAAAACAATCAGGAGGGGTTAAGTCGAGGCTATTGAGGGGCCATAGGACAAGACCAGCCAATATTGGTCCAATCCAAATATCAATATTTGCATTGAAGAAAAGTGCTACTGAGCGAAACTTGAGGGGCAAAAAATTGTTAATTTTTTATCTTCATTAACAGCCTTGTTCTCTTTCTCATTTTAACAATTTTCCGTTCGTAGAATCGTGTTGCTACATTCTTAACTGCATTTCGAGATGGAACACGTTTCTGGGAATACAGTGCTTTATATTCTTTTCCCGCGGCCAATACATTTTCTTTGTGTTGATAGAAGAAACGCAGAATATCGCAAAGTCCATGGTAAGAATAACACATATTTTCTTATGCAGGGTGATTCAAAATTGGCATCTTTCCTCTGGGGGTGTTGTCTGGGAGTGTTTTGGGAGTACAGAAAAAATGGTAAAAATAATAATATATTTAAAAAACTGAGATATTTGCAAAAAACTTGATCAAAAGTATGCCAACAATGTTTTTCAACGTAATGTGCCTCATTAACATTACGTTAATACCTGTTGCTTCTTAATTATTAAAAACTGTGGTACCCAAGGGTAAACACAAAACAGAGAAAGTGAAAGTGGCAATAAAATATTTCGAGGCTAGGATAATGGTGTTACTTTGCCTTTATTCCTGCAAAATTTTTGGGGCAGATGAGGGATATACCTAAATTTGCCACATATTTTAACAAAAACCTCCTGTATGAGGATATGTATCAATGATCGATTTCAATCAAATTAAATATAATTAAGTAGTTAAACCACAAGAGGTTTACAAAGTTCTGCCCGTTTAACTCCAAACATGTTTGTGCCCGTGTCATTTCACTTTATCGTGCAATCTTCCCAGCAGTCTGGGTTCACATTGGAGCAGCTTCTCGTATTCGATTAATTAGCTCGTGCTCAATTTGTACCGGGGTTTAGTAGATCAGATATTTAATGTATCCGTGTGTCCTGGGTATCTTACATACATGGAAGGAATGTAGCCCTTCCTCGGTGGAGTTATCGGGACAATTGTCTGGTGCCTGGGAAAGTGTCAGTTGTTGTGCTGTGCTTCGCGTACTCCTGGAAGGCTATACTGCAATTATCTCCAAAACCTGTTCATCTAGGTCTGGAACCCGAGCACTCCTTGATCGTAGAGCATCTGGGTCAATTCCCGGAGCCATGGATCTAGCCCTTTGCTAGTGTAAGTTCTTACAGCTTCTGCTGTTATTGTGCAAATCCGCTTATTCGATATTGGTATACATTTTGTGAAAGAAGCTTAAAAGTAGGTCACAACTTGAGAAATGCTTGTTATTCTTGATAAAAGATATGTACCTGTAAAAATGACAAAAAACTTAATTGCCGCTTTGACTTTTCATCAAAAAATTGTAGAAGGAGACTTTTTTAGTACAAAAAATTGTCATAATTTGAATTAAAAACCGTAATTTTTTCCTTAGAATGTTTAAGTACCTACTCCAATAGGCTAAAAATCAAACACGGGACCATTTCGAAATAATACTTAAAAGTTGAAATTCGATTATCAACTGTTAATATCTCCCCGAAAATTTCGAAAAAACCTCCTAAAAGGAATGCCGTCAATTTTGAATCACCCCGTATACCTAATATACGTTTATGAATTTTGAGAATAAACAACCGACGTACTAATTTGCATACGCCGTTTTGTAACCCACACGAATTGCCAAAAGTTTGTCAATTTGAACAAGCAAAACTTTGAAATATTTGTAAGTGGCCACGGCACGGGTGGTTTGTACCACATCTCAAGTCTGGGTAAACGAAATGAATATAACCGCGGCTATCCCTCAGCAGTCGTTTTAGAGCGCTTTGAGTGACAGGGTTAAAACGCCCACGTCATTTTATGCACGCGATAATCACGCCCCAGACTCACTTTCACACATTTGGACGCCCCGCTGTGAACTCGTTATTATATTGGGTGAGTTTTTTTAGATGATTATTACAGGGATCTTGGAAAGTACAGCAGATCCGAAGAAACTTAAATGGACGAAGACTTACAGTTTTGAATGCTCTATTCGAAACAAATTATATTTTCTCAAAATTTGACTGCTGTTAAAAGATATTTGAAGAATATATATTATCGACCAACTGGTTGGAATTGACCACTTTTGGCAATTCGTGAGGGTTACAACACGACGTATGCAATTAGTCCGTCGGTTGTTTATTCTGAAAAATTATATACGTATATTAGGCATACAGGGTGATTATAAATTTGCGTCATTACTTTTAAGGGGTATTACGGGCTCACTTGGAGCGTGCGAGAAAAATATTGTTTTTTTTTGAAGTTTTAATGAAGATTTTAACGGTTGAAAATTGAATTTCCACTTGGAACCCACTTCAAGTGTAATAGACTAGTTGATCGGGAGAGAGTCGTCATTGTTGATAAAGACGAAGTTGAAGATATTTGGAAGAGCTACGTTGAGCAAATGTTCCACGATGAACGTCCAGAGGCACCGCAACAGGTTTGCCGAACCGGTCCAAGCAACATTGTAAGAGCGGCCATGAAAGGAATGAAAGATGGCAAAGAACTGGAATCAGATAACATAGAGGCAGAATTACTAAAGCTACTCGATTGGGACAGCGTAAAATGGCTCACTTTGATTTTCAACCGAATCTATAACTCCGGTGATAATCCCTCCCAAGGGCTTAATGCCGAATTTATCACATTGCCCAAGAAACGTAGATCTAAATCATGTGGCGATTACAGAAGAACAAGCGTAATGAGCCACATTCTGAAATTATTTCTAAAAATAATGCACAGAAGAATATATAAACTATGTGGGGAACATATAACCCTAACTAAGTACGAGTTCAGAAATGCACTGGGTACACGTGAACCCCTGTTCAGCATTCAAGTACTCTTTCAGGGATGAAGAGATACAAATGTTAACATATACGCTTATCTTATCGACTATAATAATTGTAATAAAATGCTCTATTTAATAAAGGCAGAATCGAAAATGATTTTCGATTTAAAAAAAACACAGGTTTATGTCATATGTAAAAAAATACAGTTAATTTGTAAAAATGTCTTGTCATTTTAATTCAAATACAATTTTTAATAACTTTTCTATTTAATGTTTTCCTGTGAGATTAATATTGACTAGTTATTTAAAAATCTGTCATAAATAAGTGTTATTTTAAATATGTCTTGACAGCTGTCAAATTTTGAGAAAATAAAATTTGTTTCGAGCAGAACATTCAAAACTGCAATTCCTTGCCCACTTAACTTTCTTCGTATCTGCAGGATTTTCGAAGATTCCTGTACTAATCATCGACAACAACCCTGTATATTGTCATCTCACGGTGGCATTTTCAGAAGTCCTAGATTCCGTTAAACTTATTTGCCATAATTTTTAAAAATAAATCTTATAGCTGCATTTTCAATGCCACATGAGGCTTTAAGTCTCATTGAAAACATGCTTTCTTTTTAAATATAATTTTTTACTTATTTGCTTGTCACATTAGGACAACTAGTTACTATATTAGCGTCATTCTTTTACCCTATACCCACTGTACTCAGGTTTGTTTATACCGTACGATAATGGTTATTTAATTTTAATCTTCTTCTTCTGCATTCTTGTTTTTAGGAAATCGCCTGTGCAATAATCATCCACTTGCGTGAGGCTGTCGCTCCATCGTTTCCGGGGCGCCCAACGTCTCTTTGTCCCAATGGGGACATGTCGCGAGCGATGCTCACAAGTCTGCGGTGGTCCATCCTGCTTTTGTGCTCATTCCATTACTGCTCCCTGTTTGCTACCCATTCGTTGATGTTCTTGACATTACAGGCTGTTCTGATATTCTCGCTTCTCTCTCTATCCAGCAGTGTGTTTCCGGTGATTCTACGGAGTCTTTTTATCTCAACTGTCTCTAGGAGTCTTTTGGTTTTCGCTGTTTCTGGCCTTGTTTCTGGGGTATATATCCTCGATTTAGTCTCCGTTCCCATACTCTTATTGCACCATATTGAATTCAAGCAGCGAGCTATTTAATTGCTTTTGTTGTTTGATCTCTCACATCTGCCTCAATATCCCCAAAGCCGGAAAGTTTTCTGCTAAAACTTAGGTAGCTAAATGTTATTTTCTGCTTGATTACTTTACCATCAAGTTCCACTTTGCATCTTAGAAGGCTTTTTGATTTTGTTAAGCACTTTATTTTGGTCGGTAATATGTCCGTATTTATAAACTTGGCTGTCAGGTTGAATAAGTGTAATAACCTTTGTAAGTCATCTTCACTTAATGCAATGAGAGTGCAATGAATGACATCGTCAGCCTAATACACTATTCTGATTTCTGCATACCCCATTCTGTATCCCTTTAGCCCTCGAACACCTCGAACAATTTCTTCCATTATTAAATTGAAAAGGGTATGACTCAGGAAGTCTCCCTGGGGAATACCGCTGCCAGCTGGTATTGGTTCTGTGAGGTGTTCGTCTATTTGTACTCGTATTTATTGTTTGCATATATGTTCGCTATGGTTTTAATGAGATTGTTTGGGATTTGCCTGTTGTAAAGGATATGTTGGACGTCTTTCAGCTCGACACGGTCAAATGCTCTAGTTAGATCAACAAAACATATAAACGTTGGCTTATTGTATTCAATCGATTTATCCACTATTTGTCTTAATACGAACACGGGGTATGTGCAAGATCTTCCCGATTTGAATCCCTGTTGTTCCTCCGCCAACAATGTAAGATTGTTAATTTTGTTTGTAATTACTTTGGTTGTTAGTTTTAGGGCAGTGCTTAAAAAGTTTATTCTTCTATATTTTGATGGTATCCTCTTGTCCCCTTTTTTTAACATTAGCACATTAGTGCTGGTTTGCCAATCATCTGGGATTTTGTGTTGATATATAATTTTCTGTATTAAAGTTGTTAATTCTGCTGTTAGTTTTTGCCCACCGTATTTGAGCAATTCGTTTTGTATACCGTCTTGCCCGACGCTTTTTCTATTTCTTAGTTTCTGTAGTGCGTTTTCTACGTCGGTTGTATTGAGCGTTAACATTTTCGTTAATAGTTATTTCTGGTGTGGTAGGCTCATCTGCCGTGTTTGCCGTTTTATACAGATCAGTTAAATATCTAATCCACTCTTTCTTTTTATGTGGGTTGGTTCTGGCAGTTCAGTGACCTCCTTTCTTTACGATCTTATCTATCTTATCATCTTCCAGGCGTTTGGAGAACATTTCCCAGTGATCGTTTTTCGTTGTTGTCACTAACTCTTTAGTTTTGTTCCTAACTTGCTTATATTCGTTATATGATTCTGGCGTTCGCAGAGTACAATATTTTAGGTAGGCTTTTCCTTTTTTCTTGCACTGTTCCTTGATTGCTGTGCGGAACCATGGTGTCTTGTGGTTGATTACTTGGTTCACTTTTATGGTTCGTTCTCCAAAAAAGGGCCGACAGCGTAGTCTCAAGCTACTCAGTTCACTCAATGACCATACATGCAGAGTTAATTATAATAGCAAGCAATATTCTAAAGCTGGGCATTTCGAAGCCTATTAGTAATGTTAAATATTACAAGTAAAACACGTTAGCGTTGCGAACATGCACGTTAAGCAAAATTTGCTTAACCTGACAACTGATCAAATTCGTTTTCTGGAAAGTTTTCTATTTGGAAAGTTGCGGTTTATAACTGTCGGTATTTTCCTAGTCATTCTACTTAGGTATTTTACAGCCCAGCACTGACGTGATAGGGGTTGCTTGAATGATCGTTTTTTGGTCACTTAGTAATTTGAATATTCGTACTCAGTGAAAACGTTCTAGACAAGCTCTAGTTTAATAGTTTGAAATGTGCCGGTGTAATTCTGAATTATAATATTATTTTTGCTTTGCATGTGCCTTACACATTGTATTCGTTCTCGTTCTTTTGAACCTTTTCCGTAATTCCACCCCGCCACCTAGAAAATTATACAATTATTACCAACTTTTCAGCTTAATGTAAAAAGGTATTGTAGATCCTTGCTAGACTATGGACATATACTCATGACCAACGGAACAGAAAGGACAAAACGTTATATACAAACAACAGAACAAATTGCACTAAGACTAATAACACGAATAAGACACCCCCAAAACCCACTACACAACCCCTCCACCCAACTACTATACGAACGCACAAACATGACAAAGATTTCGGAAAGACTCATACATCTACAGACAAAATGGACAAACAACCCCTACAACTGGACCATATTGAATCCCCTTTGTCTTACAAGACCAACCAGACAATCCCGCTTCCGTTTCCCTACATCAACGCTACTCGAACACTTACAAACGCAACTGACTACTGGACAATAAAATAATTTTTTCTTGTCATTAGAATTGGAAAGTTTATTTAATAAGATTATTAACCTAGAATAAGAGAATTTTCATATTTGTTTTTTATTTAGATTAAGACCACATGTATTAAACAAGGGCAGAAAGACCGATAGCCTTTTTTAGAAATAAAGATGTTTACCACTACTGCAAAAAGGTTTAGCTTTGTTGTGATTTAAATCTGATAATTAAACCGGGATTTAGCGTCGAGGCAATGAGCTCCGTAAAGTAAACACGCGCGTTTCTCGGCTAGGACAAAATATATCGTAAGACGCGCTAAAACGAGCATTAACAGGGTGCAGGAATACTGAATGTGGAAGGGTCGTGAATCGAAAAAGATTGAAATAAATCGATCAATCATTTCGGCCTGGAAATTAAGTTTGCATGCTAAAGACGGGAGGTCAGTACATAATTTAAACGCCAGACTTCATATTAGCTTCTGTGTTACGCTTTTCACGTTTAGTAGTAAAAAATGAGTTTCTGACCAGACAACAACAGATTTTCTTAATGAAACAGATTCGAAATATTTATATACCTAGTTAAAGTCGTCAAATTTATTCGTTTTACACTTATTTTACGTTGCAAAACAATATTTACCAACCGATTCAGTTGACTGCTGTGAATCAAACTAGATTATGCTGTACCATCCAGTTTCTCTATGTCTGCATTAATATTTGATTTAACTGATGATACGACAACAGTTGTCGGTCTGTTACATTTCGTCGATGTTCTATTTCATACTTTAGGCACATGTTGCTTTCTTAACAAAATATTTGAACTCGTATTAAAAATGTCCATCTCTGAAGTTAATAATTAATTAATTAAAGCTATTCTATGTGAATGATATGTATATTTTTGACGACCTGGGACCTCTGTGTTCAGGTTTAGCAGATCCCTGGTCATGTAATATAAGTAACCTTATTCTTGAGATTGTTATAAACAAAGTATCCAAATAAAGAATATTTTCATTATATCGTCATTAAGAAATAAAGCAAAATCTTTAACCACATTCGTTAAACACAAGAAAGAGGCCACCTACTGTAGTACTATATGCTCTACGTGATAAGGTTTCAATTGAATTAGCAACTTTTTTACCTACTTCCTTTTTCCTCTTCTTCAGGCTGGCTTTTAGAGTAAATTCTATTGCTGTCAGGCAAGCTAGTTTTGCATACATCCGAGTAAATCTTAAACGCCCTAATAATTTTGATAATTTGTTCATCTTGAAATATGCTTTGAACGTCTCACGTACCGACCTTCTTTCGTTACAAAACTTAATCGTACTGTTTGCGTTATGGTGTTTTAGAGCGTTTTTTGTTTGTTTTTTTTTTAATCAGGGAAGTCGGGATCACAGGATCCATTGTGTGCTCCCTTCACAGTGTTGTGTTTGAAGCTTCGTTTGAAGTGTTGGAAGTTCCACTTCCAACCACTATAATATACTTCTAAGTTTGTCCAATCGATTGGGTGTAGGTGGAGAGGCATTGCTTCTACTCATTAGTAGATTCTTTTCTGTTTCCTAGAAAATTACATATTTTTCTAGATATGTGTATAGTGTAGTCATTTTCCGACATGAGAACTTCTCTGCTTATTTTTTTCAGGGTCTGTATTTCGTTGCTTTTTCAATTTTTTGTGAGTTATACCTTTCTCTTCAGGAATTTCGGTTGATGAGGTGAACCACTGGTTGTCGTTGCTTTTTACATTATCGGTACTTACTGTGTATATTTTCCTCACGTATATTTCGTCTGACGTACCGACCTTCTTTCGTTACAAAACTTAATCGTACTGTTTGCGTTATGGTGTTTTAGAGCGTTTTTTGTTTGTTTTTTTTTTAATCAGGGAAGTCGGGATCACAGGATCCATTGTGTGCTCCCTTCACAGTGTTGTGTTTGAAGCTTCGTTTGAAGTGTTGGAAGTTCCACTTCCAACCACTATAATATACTTCTAAGTTTGTCCAATCGATTGGGTGTAGGTGGAGAGGCATTGCTTCTACTCATTAGTAGATTCTTTTCTGTTTCCTAGAAAATTACATATTTTTCTAGATATGTGTATAGTGTAGTCATTTTCCGACATGAGAACTTCTCTGCTTATTTTTTTCAGGGTCTGTATTTCGTTGCTTTTTCAATTTTTTGTGAGTTATACCTTTCTCTTCAGGAATTTCGGTTGATGAGGTGAACCACTGGTTGCCGTTGCTTTTTACATTATCAGTACTTACTGTGTATATTTTCCTGACTGTATTTCAATTTAATCCAAAAAATTTTTCCTGGGTTTCAGTCAATTTTATTGTTTATTATTCAAAATGGCTATTTATAGAGAAATAGCCAGTCAAATGTGATGGTATAAACAGCTATACATACAAACTGATTATGGTGGAGAAAGACACCGAAACGTATTTGTGACATTTTAAACAATAAACAATAAAATTGACTGAAACCCAGGAAAGTTTTTTTCGAATAACGGTACTTCCTGTTTGATCAATAGCTTTCATTGTGCTTACGAGAATAGTTGACCAGAAATTAATTACGGTTTCTTCTTCTTATGTACCGTGTCCTTTCAGAACGCTGGTTACCAACAACGCTAGCTGTACTAGTGTACTTTGTCCACGGCAGCTCTAAAAAGTGTGTGTGAACTAGTTTTGTACCAGTCGCGCAGATTCTTCAGCCAATCACGTTTTTCTTCTGCCTGGTCCTTGGCTGCCATGTATCTTGCCATGCCTACATGATGTTTTGTAAGAGTCTGTATTTTTCTCCTCTCATGACATGGCCGAAATACTCTAGTTTCCTCTTTTTTATAGTGGAGAGGATCTCAGTTGTCTTATTTAAGAGCTGTGGCATTGCCACGCTGGTGATTCTTTCAGAGCACGTGACTCTTAGCAATCTCCTGTAGGCCCGCATCTCGAACGCTTCAAGCCGATTTTCTTCGTTTTTGTTGATGGACCAAGCCTCAACTCCGTACAGTAGTGTAGAAAATACGTAGAATCTCAGTAGTCGGCTTCGTAGGGATAATTTTAGATCCCTGCATCCTAGAACGTTACTCATTTTTCTGTAAGCTTCTCGTGCTTGTTCTATCCTTGATCGTACTTCTATGTGGCTATCTGCATTTTCTGTTATAACGCTGCCTAGGTATCTGAACTGTTGTTCAAACTGTTGTTGAAAACTTGTTCCAAGCTCACGCCTTCGACTCCGATGTCAGCTCTGATATTCTGCTGTTTACCGATTACTAAAATTTTGGTCTTTTTTATGTTTATTTCTAAGGCAGCTGCGTCGCACTTTAGTACCACACTGTTCAAACTCCTCTGTAGATCTTCTGAGCTAGAGGCCAGCAGAACCGTGTCATCCGCGTACCGCAAGTTATTTATCAATTCGTCATTAATGACAATGCCCACTGCTGCCTCCGAAAGTGCATCTTTGAAGTGCCCATTCAGTGTACCAGTGAGTACCCATTGAAGAGCTCCGTTGCTCTTCAATGAGGATAGGATGCATCCCTGCCTGTGGTGGTTTCCTCTACCCTGACTATCGACGTCTGATTCCAGTATAAGTTTGCGATTACTCTGATATCTGCTCCGTCCAGTCCAATCAACTTGAGAGTTGAGAAATTGAGGTCCACTAGGACCTCTTGTTTAACACAGTCGAATGCCTTTTGATAGTCTATGAAGCAGGCATAAGCATCCGCCCATATATCATTCTTTGGGCAAGGACAATAATGCCGAAAAGTTGTTCCCTCGTACCGATGCCATTACGGAACTCAAATTGCGTTTCACTTAGATAATCCTCACACTTCGCATATATCCGAACATGAATAATTTTCATAAATATCTTCAACATATGGTTCATTAGGCTAATAATTCTGTATTCCTCGCGCTTTTTAGCCGTGCTTTTGTTTGGTATTGTTATGAACGCAGATTTTGGCGGCGTTTGGGAATTTACCACTAATGTATATTTTGTTCAAAAAATATGTGACTCCTTTTAGGCAAATGTGGTCGTCTATTAGCTTGTATGCTTCACAAGGAATCTCATCCGACCCTACCGCTTTGCGACCTTTTGACCCCCTAATAGCATATTCAACCTCTCTGCAATGTAATCTGTGGTCCTTCTGAATCCTTTAAAGCCGGCGGTGTTGCTGTTCTGTCCTCTTCAAATAGTTCCGTTATATAATTTGTCAATTCGATTAGTTGTTGTTGCAATCCTTGTACTACTTTTCCACTTTTATCGTACAGTACTCCCGATGCTCTGTTTGATCGTAAGTTGCCAGTTGCTTCCTTGATATTTTCATACATATTAAAGGAGTCATATATCGCTTCTAGGTCTTCTAAGTCTTTGCACTGGCTGGCCAGATAAGATGCTTTTGCTTCCCAGATTATCTGTCTTATTAATAGCTGTTTAGTTTTATAAGCGTGTTTGCTGTGTTTTAGTATGCTACGTTTCTCCATTAGGTGCAATATTTCGTCTGTTATCCAGGATCTTTGCTTATTTTGAGTTTTACTTTTGAGGTGTTTTAGACAATGGTTGTTTATATCTGTTCTCCTCTTGTCTCAGTGGGTGTCAGAGTCTGTCGCGTTCTCGTTGTGGGTTTCAAGGCATTTGTGGAGTTGTTCTCCGACTATTCTTCTGATGGGCTCCTTCTTTAGAAGTGTGCGGTCCATGCTTTACGGTTTGATAGACTTTATCATTATCTGATATTTCATCCAACGCTCTTGGGTGGTATAGCTGTTTTATGCCATTGTGTATAAATGATCTATTTTAAATTCGAGTAACGTAGAGCGGCTATTTATTTTTTTAAGTTGATAGATGAGGTGTACCAATCAGCGTACCTGAATTTATGTATAGGGTGACCCAAAATTCACGCTGAAGGTCCACTGTGCCAAAGCGAAAACTGAAAAAAAATTAATTCTAAACCTAGGGTTTCAAATGTGATGCTCTAAGGTACAGTTTCAGCGCAAAGAAAAAGTATAGTAAATTCAGAAATGGCGTTAATGTCGTCATCGACAACTTCTTTCCCAGAAACACACCAGTATTTTTTCACATCAAGGTAGCCCTAAGGATTGCTATTAACTTTTATTTAAATAAAAAATATTTTCCTATTTTGGCTTAAGATTTATAACCCTTCAAAGTGGAAAAAATAACTTGTCCCATAAATCACACAAACGGGATTTAAATCAAGTATTTCATGAAAAACAATTGACACTTGTTATAGAATCAAACAAGACAAATTTTATTATGTCAAATTGGTTGACATTCGGGTTTCTTTACAGCAAATACTGTATCATTAGAATGTTTACACAAATGGATCACGAAACGAAATGGAGGAAAAGCAAAATATGTAAAACATAAATGCTATTTTAAATTATTTTAAATAATTTAAATGTTTCTGAATTATAAATGAACGTACAGAAATGTTTCTGAATTATAACGTTTCGGTTTTTCGATTGGTAGCATCCAGAGGAGTAATAGTTTACGTCTGAAATTCCGCCAACTTCAACAAAGAAGCTTCGATAATGCCGATTAGGATGAGAAGCGCTTCTTGATGTAAACAACTGAAGTAAACAGTTGGTAAAATTAAGACGGTCAATCAATCAAGTCTAATAAACGGTTTCTAAATAATTATAACGCATATAATTGTATCAGTAATTTTCATATTTGTTTTCTATTTAGATTAAGACTACATGTATTAAACAAGGCCAGAAAGACCGATAGGTCGATAGCCTTTTTTTAGAAATAAAGATGTTTACTACTACTACTGTATCAGTAAAGTTATTTCTGAGGCTTTGTCGATTTGTAATAGTGCCATTTTGCAGTTCCGTTTATAAATTTTAATAATTTTGTCACAATGGCAACGCCGAGTATCTTGTTATCATTTCATCCATTTATGGAAACAAATTAAATTATGCCTTTTGTATTCCTCTACTACGGTGTTTACTACAAGCACGTTCTAGGGTTTTGGATGGATTGTAAGACTATTTAGTGAATAAGTGAATGTAAAATAATATTATTAAAGTTCAACGAATGCTCTTTCAAATTAGACCAGGAAAATCCTAAGTTAACATTTTAGCAGTAATTAAAAAATTAGCTAGACTGCCAATCATTTTTCAAACGATCTGACACAAGGATCCGACCTCGCTTACATGCCCTCGGCGTCTCATGCAATATCTAACAAAAATATACTTTTTTGCTTGGTTTAAAAACCTACGAAAGATGTTTTATTACCGCAAAGCGGTCGGCAATTTGATAATAATTACAAAACTCATGCTTAACTCTGGAACCCTTCGCACATATCTATTACTCCTAAACACTAAATGTTTGTAAATTTTACTATCCTGCGTTTGTTGGATATAGCCAAACTTTATCCAAAAGACGATTTTCTTATCGAACATTAAATACTTTATACATTATCCGACCTTTAAATCAATAATCATTTAAGTACATAGTTTACAAATTTCCCCCTTGGGCTCAAATGGTTTATTACATTACGATTCACACACGTGATCCTTTTGAGCACTATTTTTGTTTTAGGAACTCACTGCAAACCAAGCGCGACTTCTTCCATTACTGTACCTTTTATAACCGTTTCCATAATTTCACGGAGTGACCGCTTCAAAGTAGGTGCACATTCTTGTCCTTTTATCCAAAGTGTTTCTAAAAATTATACAGGGTGAGTTTTTTAATGTATTACAGCGCTATATATAAGAAACAGTTTCAAATATCAGACTGTGTAGGCTTTCACGGCCTGTTAAATTGAAAGTTGAAAACCTTTCCGGATTAATAAGCCGTGGTTCATTGGCGATGAGGTAGCGGTCGAAGTTGCCTCCCGTGTCTCTCGACGATCACTGGTTTTCTAACTATTTTGCATTAGGAACATATTTATTTCAGAGAAAGATAACACTTTCATACTGCTACTTATCTACGAGTCCTTAAAGCTAGCATCACTGGAAACAACTTTTTATAGAGTTTTAACATCATTTGACCTAATTTACCTATGCCTACCTTAAGCCTAACTTAAACCTAAACATCCTCTCTTGCTTCCTAAACTACCTTATGTCTAGTCGGTGGTCCTCGTCGTGGTGCAGGAACTGGTCATCGCATTTGGTCCACGTCTTCTTCTTAGATTGTGTCCGCAGGGAGAGGTCTACGGACACGGCAGATCATCGTTTTTCAAGAAACCCTGACGGTGGGATTCTTGCTTTGCTGGATGCTAACCAGGAACTTTGATGATAAGTCCTGGATGTGGTTCAGCAGGTCTTCTATTTGGAGATCTCTTCTCAATGTTGTGTTTCGTATGAAATATGGGGCTTTTGCTACTATCCTCAGTATTTTGTTCTGGAATACATACTGCCAGTTTTTGCTTCTGGGAGGCGCTGGCCGTTGACCATGTAGGTGATCCATAGGTCAGGACCGGGCGTATCAACTGTTTGTAAACTCTAACTTTTGTCTGCAGGAAGAGCTTACTGTTCAGCAGAGGATAGTAGGCATGGAGCAGGTCTCTTGCCTTGGCGATGATAACTGCCATCTGGTCGTGCCATACTAGGCGGTTGTCATAAGTAAGTCCAAGATATGTTATCTTGGACCTCCATGGTAGCTGTTATCCATCAAGCTCTAAGCTGCTTGGTGGGTTCTTCCTTTTGTTGGTGCAGACGATTGCTTGGGTCTTCCCCCGGTTTGATCTGCATTTTGCAATCCCTGTTCCATTTTTGGACCTTGATGAGGTGTCTTGGGAGTAAGGTTTGACCTTTGGGCCCGATCCAATGGCAGTGTGAGCTAGATCGTCTGCGTAGGTGTACCTCTCTGTGTCTTCTGCGGTTGGTATATCTGCCATAAAGATTTTGAAAAGGACGGGCCCAGTATTGATCCTTGCGGTACTCCGGACGTCATCGGTCTGGTTGAACCACAGTACACACAGTTGAAGTACATGAATTGTTCATCTGCTTTCACAATTATCGACAATTTAAGATTTATTGATATTAAATACAATTAAACTTTATTCGGTCACTGATTTTTGAAATTGTTTTTCTGGTCAGGCAACACTATTTCAATTAATTGAGAATGTTGACCTTTTCACGCTTTTTTCGTTAATTATGATCCAAAAAAATTCCTGAGTTTCAGTCAATTTTATTGTTTATTATTCAAAATGTCACAACTACGTTTCGGTGTCTTTCTCCACCATCATCAGTTTGTCTAAAATACACATTCACTTTTTTTACTATTTTTCTTATACGTGAATATGAAATATATTTAGAATTTGGAGTAGATGTCAAAATTGTAATAATATATATTGTGTTCCATTTAAAATAAGCACGTTGATACCTACTTCCGGTATAACCGGAAGTGTGGTTATCTTAAAATAGCTTTGCCTTAAAATGCGCTTGCCGCCAATGACTTCGGCACATTGTCCAATTCTCAAATCTCTCCTTATTACAGTTTGTCGGCTATCGATGGTGGCAATTCCCGGTGGGACACCCCGTATAGGTTGTTCCATTTAAAATAAACAAGTTAATACCTACTTCCGGTATAGCCGGAGTGTGGCCATCGTGAAAATATTTTAGGTCGCTTGCCCCCAATGACTTCGGTATTCTGTTCAATTTTAAAATTTCTCCTAATTATAGTTAGCGAGATATCGATAGCGGTGGTTTCCGGTGGGACACCTTATAGAGAGAGGCCCGTGCTCATTAAGTTGAACTATTTCATATTTTAAATTTTTTTTGGGGTTTAAAAAAAGATAAAGTGATGGCGACTGCTCCCACATCCTCCAGGTGATCTGTGGAAGAGAATTCGCTCTGCCTGCTTGTCAGTGATACATGAAATGTTAGCCCGTGTGCATAAACATAACTATTAACATAATTTAATAAATTAAAATTTTCGATACGTAGTATTTTTTCATGTAGAATCAAATTTCACGATAAAAAATACATCATTTCATTTAAAATTCCAAAGTTGGCTTTATCTCTCAAAGAAGACGCTTGACAAGAATAATGAAACATATGCGCAAAATTCTAGGCCTATTCGACATAAATCCTATCTATTGATTTTCAACTGTTTTTGAGTTTTATTATATTATTAGTTACCAATATTGACTGAACTTTGGCCACCCCGTTTTTGCATCTAATTTGAAGTTTAGGGAAAATTGTGAAATACAAGGTGGTAGATTTTAACGACTGGTTTATTTTGAAATAATATCTGTTGATACAGGGTGTCTCAAATTCAAGTAGCAAACCAAACTTACATTTAAAAAAAAATAAACTAGACGTTAATATAAACAGCTTTTGTACTTAATGTTTTTCTGTAAATCTCAAATTAGATGTGACACTTAGACTGATACAGATTAATGGAAAATTATTGACAATGCTACAATGTTCCCGCACACTTGTGAGTATAACCTCAAAGATCTCAGAAATCGAGTATTATCCATTTATCAATTATGGGAGAAATATTTGAGAGTGAACACTTGAAGTGCAGATCATTACTTCTAGCGTGCAATTAGATTCTCTCCTTGCCATAAACAACTATCATAACCTCAAAAAGGCATTCTAAATTTAAATGACCTCTAGAATTTTCGATATTTCTAATTTGAAATTTAGAGAAAAATATTAAATAGAAAAGAATAGAAAAAAATAGAAAAGTGATAGATATTGACGTGTGGTTTATTTTAGGATAATATTATTTGATACAGGGTGTCTCAAATTCAAGTGGCAGACGAGACTTACATTTTTTAAAAATTGAATGCCGTACTCTTTATTTATATTTATATTATATTTATATTTTTGTAGCGTCTGTATATGTCTTGAAGACGTCTGTTGTTACAAATATGGACGTCTTTGAAGACGTCTTGAAGACGTCTGTTGTTACAA
Source organism: Dendroctonus valens (assembly GCA_024550625.1). Classification (NCBI taxonomy): domain Eukaryota; kingdom Metazoa; phylum Arthropoda; class Insecta; order Coleoptera; family Curculionidae; genus Dendroctonus; species Dendroctonus valens. The sequence goes on along the minus strand of JAJTJO010000068.1, from coordinate 1,172,237 downwards.
ATATGGACGTCTTTGAAGATGTATTGAAGAGGCGTCTTAAAGACGTCTTGAAGAGACGACTTAAAGACGTCTTGAAGATATAACTTTAACAGGTCTTGAAGAGATTACTTAAAGATGCCTTGAAGAGTGTTACCAAGTACAAAACATTTCGTACTACTGGAAATGGAAAATAAAATAACATGTTTTTATTTGATTAATTTTTTTTGTGTATTTTGTCTGTCGGACGCCCTGCGTATGCCTGCTACAATAAAATCTTAATTTTGTTAATTTTAACTATTTATCTTGACCGAACATAAACATGTTATACATGGTTGAAGAGCATATTTAAAGGGGAATTTAAAAATGCAAAAATTCAATATGGCGCCCATAAGAAAATCAAAAGTTGACTTCGGCCTCATTGAACATAGTGGGCCTAGATTATTTTTTACTTTATTTTCAAATTCACGCTCATTTCTTACCCTCACCTTGAAAATTTCGTTATTGTATCTTTTATAATAAACACGATATAAAGGATTTTATAAAACGCACTTTTTTCTTTTTTTCCCTGTATATCCGTTGCTAGTCCGAGTTCAAAGAAATTGATGACAGATTATTTATAGGCACTTGATTGCGCAACTTTTTCCCCATTTGGTCCACTCTGTATCTTTCACGGTTTCCAGTATCCCCATGTACATCATTTTATACTGGACACACTGTATAGGTCTGATTATTTTTGCATAACGATTCCTATATCTATCTAAAACGGTTCCCGAAATATTAAATAAAATTCATTATTTTGAATCAAAACGTAGCCCCAAGGAATCTTGTATTACAACGCAATTTCGCTCCCTGGAAATTTAAAATTTTGGTTCTGGGTTAGGAAAACCCTATGCTTGAGCCCGGCATACAGCAATTTGTGCCAAATTATACTGGATGTCTTGAAAATACTGACCTTTCGGCTAGAGATAAAATCTGCTCCAATTAATTTTTTTAATAGAATAAATTTTTCAAATAGAACATCCTGTATATTAGTTCAAATACGGGAATATCGTTAAATTCCCTGTGAAATGATATATGATGATGATGTTTCCATACCTAAAGCGTCAAATTTCCGAAATAAATGGATATTTTTGTAAAAATTCGATTAATAATCGCTAGTGGATCAATTCTCTGATGCCTGAAGCAACATGTTAACGCATGTCCTCATCCTGGGTGTAAAAGCTCAGCTTGAATCAGTGAAAACTATGGTGTACTTTCGGCGCATATAATTCTTTACTTCAGCAATGAGCCAACCGCATTAATACGATGATTAGTTTATTGGAATCAGCGAAGTTTTTCGATGTTGTAAAATAACCAGCATGAATATGGCTTCTAATAGATCACAAATTCTTTCACGTTTCCTGTGAAGAACGGTCAGTATTTTAGGGCAAGCTCGCAATTCGTGGACTTATACCAATATGATTGGAAATATTGGCCGGAATCGGAACAGTTCTATAGAAGAGCAAAATGTTCGCATGGAATAATAAGATGGTTACTAAAACGTTGATCAAAGCTCTTTAAATGACAAGAATTGTAAAACAGAAGAAAGCGTCTTAAATTTTGTAAAATTGTTTCATATAAAAGTTTTTGCTCAAATATATTTTCCGAAAGCCTTGCCAATCTCTCAGCTTTACTTTTAATTCTGTATCGGGAGTAAATCTTTCAGAAAGCTTGAAGACTTTTCAAACATTTTAATGCAGTCCGCAAAGTTTATAAGCTGCTTTCGTGATGTGGGGTCGACATGTAAATTTGCTAAGTAATTCTTGGAGATTTTGTCGTCAATCAAAATCTGTCTATTTGAGGATTTATGTAATTAAAAGGAAAATATAAAGAATTTAAATTTACATCTCTAATTCGTTAATGATTTCGGGTGCAAATAATTTTATAAAAGTCGAAATCAAGACCGTCATTCCAGACGCAAGACAAACCTAGTGTTTCGTGCTGCTTTTGTCGACAGTTAAAAATAAACTCAGTTTTTATACTGCGTGTCCTAACACGAAGTTCGGTGGCTGTCTTTGGAAAACAATTGACTGTACTGGTTTAAAATAATTATTTAGTGGTTTCAGTGAATAGGAGAAATTGGTCTTCTTCCAAAAAACTTGTCACATGGGCAAATTGTAGTTACAATTAGGAAGCAATGAATAACCACTCTTACATTTTAGAGAACACAAGGTGTAGATTTAATATGATTATTCAAATCCTTTTTGAAAGATAATAATTTTATCTACCTAACGGAAACAGAAGCTTATTTATTTAATACCTGGGACGGGAGAAACCACTCGCGTAAACCGAGAGGGTGCCAGCCCTTCTTTCAGATAATGAACTTGAGTCAGCAATTATATGCTACGCTTGGTTTTTGATGATTCATGAACAAAATAATCTGAGCGCAAATCTTGAAAGCAAAATATTGAACTGAAATCAAACATTATTAATCCAAATTCTTCTTGAGCATAACATAATAACATTTAATGACCATTCAATGTAAAAGTAACAGAGCATTGGTCTTATCTGCCGATTGGACAAATTATCTCCTGGGTTTCCCCTTATGTAAAAATTCGCAAATATGGCTTCACTCGATGTCAAAAAGGAGATGATTTTCTGAAATGCCAGCAGTTCGCCTTCAGGAGACGTTAACTAAGCCCAAAAGCTCCTATCATTTCGACCTTTAAAGCCAAGTAAGAATGCGGCATAAGTGGCGCACTATTAATAGATCTTTTGAATTCAAGTAGATATAAAACTGGCAACTAACCATCAAAATAAATGTAAAAACACCAATGTTGGCTTGTTAGTTCTTTATACCGAGAGCTTCCAGTCAAAAACGGCAGTGTAGGAAATTAACTTTTATTTCAATTGCAAATAAGAGATTCAGGAAAGATAACAACTAAAAATAATTGACCTTTGTCTTATTGAATAATATTCTTTTTCCTGACTGTACTTTAATTCATTCCAATGTATTCCTGGGTTTTCAGTCAATTTTATTGTCACTATTTTGTAATACAAAACGAAGATAGAGGCTTGGGAAAAAAAGCAGAATGGAACGAGTGGCAGCATCGGCAACACGGGTTGCCAACATCTCACCGCACAAGATCTACACCGGCTCGGTTCATTTAGGTCCGAACGCCTATAACCGATGTCCGGCGTATAAGGCAGGGTCTACCTAAGCCTTACTGACGAGTCCAATAGGTAGACCCGGGACGAAATGCAGGGCTCATCACATAACACCATAATTAGTGACAATAAAATCGACTGAAAACCCAGGAATACATTGGAACTTATTGAATAATAAAAGAAAATCAGGAATTGTTATTACAGAACTAACAGCGGATAAAAGCAGAGATGTTTATATTTTTTAATGTTTGCCAATTTATCATTGGCCGGTTACTTGACCAGCTTTGACGTAACCAAAATATTTTCATTCACTAAATTTCCGATCGTTTATTTAACAAATTCTTTTAATAGATCAATCAAAATTTCTGCTATAAAACACACGTTGAATTTGGAAATAAACATTATTCAGCCGTGACATAAATGTTTCAGTACGATTAACATGTGTGAATAGCAGATAAGCTTTAAAAAGTTGGTTCAATTTTTTGTACTTGCTGAAAATTGACGTTTTTATTTCTATTATAACAGAATGATACTTAAACCAAATGGTTTGTTCTTCTTCTTCTTTTGACATGGAAAGTTTTTTTCGTTTGTGTACCCTCTTACAGCTCGGCCTCTTTCGGTTTTTTGCTTTTGTATATCTTTGCCAGCCTGTGATAATTTATCCATATCGCATGTTAATTGCAATTCTCTTCGTCTCTTTCTTTTCATTTTACTTTATCTTGGACACCACAGTTTTCTCTTATATTTTGATAAGTTTGCTTGTCTTCGCATTATTCCTGATAAAAACCTTAATACCATCATTGTTCTCATTCTGATCTTTGTTTTTTTAGTATCGGCTCGAGTTTTACTGACATAATTGGCCGAACTATTGAAATATATATTTTTACTTTGATCTCGTTGTTCAGGTTCATTTTTTAGACCTCTGCCGCTGCTATAAGCGGCATAAGTAATTGAACTTCGTCATTGTTCTAGCAAACTTTCATCCAGCTTTAACATCTGATGGTTCTTTAGATATTACCCTTGATCTTGTTTTGTTGGCTGTGATTTCCATATTATAATATTTCGTTTTGGTTTTAGTGTTGATCTCTTGCTCATAAACGAAGTAGGATTATTTGTAGGTTGTTATTCCCATTTGCTAGAATTATGGCGTCATCTGCATATCATACAATTTTGACTTGATTTCTTACCAACCGGTAGACTTTTCGTGCTGTTACTTGTTACATATTTTACTATTATTTTATTTTTACTTTCTTTTATTTTATTGATAATTAGGTGAAACAGAAATGGGTTGAGACAATCTCCCAATTTTATAAAAGACTTCACATACAGGGTGAGGTTTTTTCGATGATTTGTTCAGGGATCTTCGAAACTACTGCGAATTTTATTTTTTTTAAATTTGACACCTGTCGAGATATATAATAGTAGTAGTAGTAGTAGTAGTCGACCACCTCCACTGTATAAAGGGCCGTATAGAAAAATTCATCGAATACAACCGACCCCTGGTCCCCTGGTCCTGGCCTTCGTCGACGTCCGCAAAGCTTTCGATATGATCGAAATAAATAGTGTAATGAAAGCACTGGAGGAAATCTGTATAGACTATCGGTATTCTAAACTGATTAAAGAGATATACATCAATGCTACCGTGTCTGTAAGATTGTATTAAGATACAAAATTTATAAAAGTCGAAAGAGGAATTAGACAAGGGAACACGTTATCTCCCAAACTTTTTACGACAGCCCTGGAACATGCGTTCAAGCAGTTGGACTGGGGCACGAAAGGAATCTGTATTGCCAGCGAAATGCTCTCCCACCTGCAATTTGCCGAAGACATAGTTCTAATAACAGACAACTTGGGAAAGAGATTAGAACTATGATAACTGAGTTGGATGCCGTTTGCAAAGAAGTCGGCTTAAACACGAACTTAGGAAAGACGCAATTCATGATAAATTCGACAACAAGTGAAAACGTAAAGGGCGATGGTGACGAAATAATACTAGTCCACAAATATAAATACTTAAGTCATGAAATTTAAATTGCCAGAGATAACCAAACGACTGAACTGCAAAGAAGAATTACCTTGGAATGGACGGCATATGGAGCTCTATCAGACATCTTCAAGAGCAACAAATCAATTCACCTAAAAAAGAAGACCTTCAAGCAATGCGTACTCCCAATCAAGACTTACCAGTCAATACTCTCCTTAATCCAGGTCATAGCAACCAACCTCAGATTAGCTCAAAGAAGAATGGAAAGGTCGCTACTGTAACTAACTCTCAGAGACAGTAATAAATTAGGAAATAAGAGGAAGGACAGGCGTTACAGAAGTTATCGAGCGCATGGCATGGCTTAAGTGGAACTGGGCCGGCCATGTGGCCAGAATGAATGATGGGCGGTGGACCAGAAAAATGATAGAGTGGAGACCACCAGCTGACAAAAGGAGTACGGCATACGAATTGCTGGCAACTGTCTACAAGAAGCTCAGAATCGAGACAACTGGAATAATCTGGGCGAGGCCTATGTTAAACTTTGGATGCAACAGGGTGGATGATGATTAAGATGATGATCGAAGTTAGCCATGTAAAATAGTACAAGGTATACAGCATTGTTTCCATAGTAACTAATAATAACCACATCTTTCAATTTTTTGACATTCAAGTTTAAATTCAAGTTACTTAGCAATTTAATTTAGTTTTATTATAAAAATGGATTATTCCAATGAAAAAAAAACGCGATATGATTGAAACCTACATTAGATGTGATAAAATGCTGGACGAGCATCTGACTACTATTTTCAGAGGTCTTTTGATAGTCGTCAACCGCCATTCTTGTTCTTATGTACCGTGTCCTTTCAGAGCGTTAGTGTGACGTGTTTCTCCTGCCTGGTCTGCGGCTGCCATGTATTCTACCCTGCATGATATTTTGTATGAGTCTGTATTTTTCTCTTCTCATGACATGGCCGAAATACTCTCGTTTCCTCTTTTTTATAGTGGAGGGGATCTCAGTGGTCTTATTTAAGAGCTGTGGTATTGTCACGTTGGGGATTCTTTCAGAGCACGTGACTCTTAGCAATCTCCTGTAGGTCCACATCTCGAACGCTTCAAGCCGACTTTCTTCGTTTTTGAAGATGGTCCAAGTCCAAAATTATTTCTCAGTACACATTGAAGAGCAACGGAGACAGGATGCATCCTTGCCTTACGCCACACTTGATGGTTACTTCTGGCGTGGTGGTTTCCTCTACGCTGACTATCGACGTCTGATTCCAGTATGAGTTTGCGATTACTCTGATATCCGCTCCGTCCAGTCCAATCAACTTGAGAGTCTCCACCAGGAGCTCATGTTTAACACGGTCGAATGCATTTTGAAAGTCCATCAGGCAGACATAAACATCAGCCGACATATCACGGCTTTGTTAGGCAAGGACATTAATGCCGAAAAGTGCTTCCCTCGTACCGAGGCCATTACGGCACCCAAATTGCGTTTCACTTATATAATCTTCACATTTCGCATATATCCGACCATGAATGATTTTCATAAATATCTTCAACATATGGTTCATTAGGCTAATAGTTCTGTATTCCTCGCACGTTTTAACCGTGCTTTTCTTTGGTGTTGTTATGAACTGTTGTTATGAACTGAATTAAGAGCTGTTACCACACTTTTTTATATTGTATAGGTGCATATGATTGGTAGTTCAAGTATCTACCAGACCACACATCCTTTGTGTACCAGTTTGTTGTTATTTCCCCATTATCGTCATACATAACCGCCATATCCAAAAAGTTTAATGACCTGTTTATGTCTTCCTCAATGGTGAATTTAATGATTTCATGGAATGCATTAAACTTATCTAGTGTGTATTGAACTTTTTGGTTTGGCAGGCACATTATGCAGTCATCCACGTATCTTTTAAAAAATCCACATTTAAAGTCTAAATCAGGTATTAGTTTTTCTTCCAGACTTTCCATTACAAGGTTTGCAATTGTTGCAGCTATGGGGGACCCCATAGCTACTCCATATATTTGCGAATAGAAATTGTTCTCGTACCGGAAGTACGTGGACTTAAGGAACAGCTCTACCGCCCCAATAAATTCACCGTCGGTCAATGATGTATATTCCCTAATTTCAGACCATTTATTTCTTATGCACTGTATTGAGTAATCTACCGGGACGTTTGTGTATAGCGATACCACATCAAGCGATATTAGGCGATGGTTCTCAGGTATCTTCTGTTTTTTTATAAATTCGCAGAAGCTCCATGAGTCTCTAATGTGATATTGTGAATTTCCCAATATATTACTCAACACAGCTGACAGGTATTTAGACAATTGGTAAGTTGGGGCATTTATGTTGCTAACTATCGGTCTTAATGGGTGGCCTGCTTTGTGAAGCTTTGGCAGGCCATATATAAATGGTGCTCGGCCGTTGTTGCAAGACAGTGTTCGTTTTAAATTATCTGTTATGAATTTATTTTTATGCCATGAAGTTATTATTTTATTTAGTTTTGTTTGAATATTTGTAGTAAGATCTTTTTTTCCGTTTCATATGTTTTTACATCATTTATTAATGCTAGCATTTTTGTTCTATATTCACTTTTCATCATAACAAGTCTGGTAGATACTTGAATTACCAATCATATACACCTATACAATATAAAAAAGTGTGGTAACAGCTCTTACTGATAGAGCGATAAAATTAGCACATTGTGGATACAGACAAAAAAATATTGAAAAAATAAAAAAGGTACTAGTAATGAACAACTATCCCAAAGAATTCTTCGAACCAATTATAATACAAAGAATTAATAAAATTACAATGCAAATAAATGGAACAACATAAATAATATAAAAAAGAAAAAAGAGGGTGAAATCAAGTATGTATCATTACCACACATACCAGAAATCAACACAAAAATAAAAAATGTTTTAAAACCGCATAATATTACTATAGCGGAAGAAACTAAAAACAACTTGGCAAAAGAGTGTTTTTCAAAATTTAAGCCTAGAAGCGATAAGTTGGACACACCTAACGTAATATACAAGATTGACTGTTTGAACTGTGATCAACACATACATAGGACAAACAGGGCAATATTTAAAGAAAAGAATATACGAACATAAGTATAGCTTAAGAAAGGTTAACGAAATTGAAACAGCATTAGCACAACATGCACAACAAAAGTTGCATGATTTTGATTTCGATAACACACAAATATTGATCAATGAGGACAACTATAATAAGAGAAGAATCCATGAAATGATACAAATTAAGAAACATCAGAATGCAATAAATTTCAGATCAGATACAGACAATCTTAGCTCTTTGTATCATACGCTAATTAGATGATCGCATGCATGAATTGATTGGACCTGGTAAGTAAAAATTAAACAGCAGATATTGAAGAATTACAGAGCAATTCCAAGAATGCAAAGAAAAGGCGAAATATAAACAGGTTTTTCGGGCCCTCGCTCGATATCGAATAAAATAGGTAATTCAATGTCCAACCAAATGTAAAGGTAGAAACATCTAGACATGTAAGTCAAATTTAGATCTCTAAACAATAGATTCTAGTCTTTTTCCGAACATGTTTATCCCGACTCATCACCTGAGAACCAAGGTCTCAAATTGTACTTTTTAATATGTGTGTGATTTGAATTTTAATATGTTAATTTTGTGAAAGTTTTTTTTTTAATTAAATTGATAATAAATGTAAAATGTATATTTTAGACAAACTGATGATGATGGATAAAGACACCGAAACGTATTTGTAACATTTTAAATAATAAACAATAAAATTGACTGAAACCCAGGAATACATTGGAATGAGTTGTTATGAACGCAAATTTTAACCAGTCGTTTGGAAATTCACTAGTAGTGTATATTTTGTTGACAAAATCTGTGACCACTTTTAGGCCCATGTGGTCGTCTATTAGCTTGTATACTTCACAAGGAGTCTCATCCGGTCCTACCGCTTTGCGACCTTTTGACCCCCTAATAGCATATTCAACCTCTCTGCAATGTAATCTGTGGTACTCTAAAGCCGGCGGTGTTGCTGTTCTATCGTCTTCAAATAGTTCCGTTATATAATTTGTCAATTCGATTAGTTTTTGTTGCAATCCTTGTACTACTTTTCCACTTTTATCGTACAGTACTCCCGATGCTCTGTTTGATCGTGATTTGCCAGTTGGTTCCTTGATCTTTTTATACATATTAAAGGAGTCATATGCCGCTTCTAGGTCTTCTATCTCTGTGCACTATCTGGCCAGATAAGATGCTTTTACTTCTCGGACTCTATGTATTATTAATAGGTGTTTAACTTTATAAGCTTGTTTGTTGTGTTTTCGTACCCTACGTTCCTCCATTAGATCCAATATTTCGTCTGTTATCCATGGTCTCTTCTTATTATGAGTTTAACTTTTGAGGTGTTTTAGACAAAGGTTGTTTATATCTGTTTTCATCTTGTTCCACTGGGTGTCAGAGTCTGTCGCGTTCTCGTTGTGGGTTTCAAGGCATTTGTGGAGTTGTTCTCAGACCATACTTCTTTTGGGCTCCTTCTTTAGTAGTGTGCGGTCTATGCTGTTTTAGTTTTGTTTCTTGACAATTTTCTTTATCCTGATGTGTGTTACCGCTACTAAGGGATTGTGGTCAGAGCCAATGTCCGCTCCAGGGTATGTTTTGACGAACTTTCTGCTGTTTCTAAAACGTTGCTTTACCAAGATAAAGTCGATCTGATTGCGGAGAGTCATAACTTCCGACTCCGCATTGGACGCCCAGGTCTCCAGTCTTCTTTGGTGTAGCTTGAAAAGGGTGTCTGTTATAAAAAAAAGTCGTTCGCAGGGCAGAATTGAATAGAATGAGTCATTTCTGCGGCCCATTTCAAAGCCACCCACTATGTTTTGGCACTGCTTATTTCCCACTTTTGCGTAAAAGTCGCCCATAGCTATAGTGTTGTCTGCCTTTTTTACGAGAGACAATGCTTCATTGAGATGCTTGTAAAAACTTTCTATATACTGTATACTTGAATTAAGTTGGTGTTAAATGGTCTTGCGTTGAGCTGGATAAGAATTACTATGTCAGATATCGGCACTGATTCCATTACCGATTTTGCTAGTGATTTAGATACGATAGCGGCCACCTCATTATCGTGGGCTGCTCCTTCATTCCCCGCGTAAAACACTTGGTAGTCGTCGACGGTACACTCTCCGCATCCCTTCCATCGCATCTTTCTAACGCCCAGGATATATATCAGTATCCTTTTCATTTCCTTGAATTATGGATACACTCCTGTTCATGCTTCTTGCATTCCAGGTAGCGACTCTGAAGCTCATGTTATTGTTTTTTGATTTTACACTTTCTGCGCCGTTGTTTAGCATTACTTTCAACACTTTCCCCCCCGGAGATACGATTGAGGGAATTACTCCGGAATAGTATTTAGTATATATAGAGATATCCATGAAGATGTTTAATGCAGTGGTTTCCCGTTGCCTTCAGTATCATATACCGTTGACCATATTTTGCTTCGTCCGCCTTTAGGTGCGCTTTCACGTTCCAACGGCAAGAGGGTGCTGTACCTCTTGGCAGCTCATCCACCCGAAGCTGTTGGCTTTTATTATTTTCTATGGCTAACTTATATTATTTTATTAATTATATTATTTTCTATGGCCATTTAAAAAAATCACAAGTTTATGTTTATATATCAAATATGAGAGTTAATTTGTAATAATGTTTTCTCATTTTATTTGGATCGCAATTTCCTACAACTTTTCTATTTAACGTTTTCCTGTCAAATTTCAAATTAATATTGACGGAACTAGGAGTTATTTAAAAATCTGTGATAAATGAGTTTTTTTTTTCAAGTATCTATTGACAGATGTTAAATATTGAAAAATGAAAATTGGTTTCGTGTGAAGCATTCAAAACTGCAATTCTTTGTCTATTTAACCTGCTTCGTATCTGTTGTAGTTTCCAAGATCCCTGTACTAATCATGGAAAAATACCCTGTATATTGACTCGGTTGTTCCAAAACCATGTCAGTATTTTTGATCCATTGCCGGTACTGATTTTTTTGGTAATACAATATTAATGATGGTGATATATTCTTTGGTTTCATGCTAGTATATCTATATCATTTCGCCATTCCTTTGGTTGACGGACATATTTCCAACTCTTGCGATAAAGTATCCCAAACGAAATAATATTCTGGGCTCCAGGTGTGTTTAAAAAGATTTAAAAAAAATAGGCTAGATTAAAATACTTAAGTTTTAAATTGTTTCGTCCACATTAAATGCCGTGTTTTTAATAAAGTTAAGATACTGAATATTTCAACTGCATATATGTTATCTGATAGGGTGAACGGAATGCTGAAAGTGCCTTCCTCGGGACTGGTTTAATTTTCTCTGGCGCAGGGCCACACTTCCTTTGATAATCATACATGAAAGTTATAGGCACAAGTTAGTTTATGAGACCGAAATTCTTGGAAGTAGTTCAAACAGAAATAATGTTGTTTATTAAGAATATTTCAGCAAATTTGTAAAATATTTTAAAATAGGATTTAATCATTAAATATTTGAGTTTAAACTTACTTTTCTACAAAGCGATACACACAGAAATTATTTCGGCTTGTTGACAACAATCAACTGATAAATTTGTGCGACAACCCTAAGGTTAAAAGGCAGATGGTTAATATCATATGCATTCAGTTTTAACTCTTGAATTCTCAGTTATTATAATATTCATCCATTGAAAAAATATAATACCTTTACACTTATAATACTATCGTTTCGTATATTTTCCTGACTGTACTTTAATTCATTCCAATGTATTCCTGGGTTACAGTCAATTTTGTTGTTTATTATTTAAAATGTTACAAATACGTTTCGGTGTCTTTATCCACCATCATCAGTTTGTCTAAAACATATATTTACAGTTATCATCAATTTAAATAGAAAACTTTCACCAAAATTCACATATTAAAATACAAATCACACACATATTAAAAAGTACATCAAGAACATTGGTTTTCAGGTGATGAGTCAGGACAAACATGTCTGGGAAAAGACTAGAATCTATTGTTTAGAGATCTAAATTTAACTTACGTATATAGTTGCTTCTACTTTCACATTTGACTGGTCACTGAATTTTCCATATTTTACTCGATATCAAGCGAGCGAAACAAAAAAACTGTTTATCTTTCGTCTTTTCTTTGCCTTCTAGGAATTGCTTGGCAATTCCTCAATATCAGATGTTTACATTTCATTTACCTGGTCCAATCAGTTCATGCATGCGATCATCTAATTAGTGTCATCATCCACAGAGCTAAGATTGTCTGTATCTGATCTGAAATTTATTGCATTCTGATGTTTCTTAATTTGTATCATTTCATGGATTCTTCTCTTATTATAGTTGTCCTCATTGATCAATATTTGTGTGTTATCGAAATCAAAATCATGCAACTTTTGTTGTGCATGTTGTGCTAATGCTGATGCATTTTCGTTAACCTTTCTTAAGCTATACTTATGTTCGTATATTCTTTTCTTTAAATATTGCCCTGTTTGACCTATGTATGTGTTGTCACAGTTCAAACAGTCAATCTTGTATATTACGTTAGGTGTGTCCAACTTATCGCTTCTAGGCTTAAATTTTGTAAAACATTCTTTTGCCAAGTTGTTTTTAGTTTTTTCCGCTATAGTAATATTATGCGGTTTTAAAACATTTTTTATTTTTGTGTTAATTTCTGGTATGTGTGGTAATGATACATACTTGATTCACCTTCTTTTTTCTTTTTTATATTATTTATGTTGTTCCATTTATTTGCATTGTATATTTTATTAATTCTTTGTTTTATAATTGGTTCGAAGAATTCTTTGGGATAGTTGTTCATTATTAGTAACTTTTTTATTTTTTCAAGATTTTTTTGTCTGTATCCACAATGTGCTAATTTTATCGCTCTATCAGTAAGAGCTGTTACCACACTTTTTTATATTGTATAGGTGCATATGATTGGTAATTCAAGTATCTACCAGACCACACATCCGTTGTGTACCAGTTTGTTTTTATTTCCCCATTATCGTCATACATAACCGCCATATCCAAAAAGTTTAATGACCTGTTTTTGTCTTCCTCAATGGTGAATTTAATGATTTCATGGAATGCATTAAACTTATCTAGTGTGTATTGAACTTTTTGGTTTGGCAGGCACATTATGCAGTCATCAACGTATCTTTTAAAAAATCCACACTTAAAGTTTAAATCATTTATTAGTCTTTCTTCCAGACTTTCCGTTACAAGGTTTGCAATTGTTGCAGCTATGGGAGACCCCATAGCTACTCCATATATTTGTGAATAGAAACTGTCCTCGTACCGGAAGTAAGTGGACTTAAGGCACAGCTCTACCGCCCCAATAAATTCACTTTCGGGTAATGATGTAATTAACTGATGAATAGTGAGGAATTGCCTAGCAATTCCTAGAATGCAAAGAAAAGACGAAAGATAAACAGTTTTTTTTTGTTTCGCTCGCTTGATATCGAGTCAAATATGGAAAATTCAGTGACCAGTCAAATGTGAAGGTAGAAGCAACTATATACGTAAGTTAAATTTAGATCTCTAAACAATAGGTTCTAGTCTTTTCCCAGACATGTTTATCCTGATTCATCACCTGAAAACCAATGTTCTTGATGTACTTTTTAATATGTGTGTGATTTGTATTTTAATATGTGAATTTTGGTGAAAGTTTTCTATTTAAATTGATGATAACTGTAAATATATATTTTAGACAAACTGATGATGGTGGATAAAGACACCGAAACGTATTTGTAACATTTTAAATAATAAACAATAAAATTGACTGAAACCCAGGAATATATTGGAATGACTTATAATACTATATACTAAAATAAATGGATCATCTTCCAAGTTTTCTGACATCGGTAGGACATCGCGTCGTGAAACGGCTTTCGTACAGTTACAAAATCTTATAGTATATACAGGGTGATTCACGGCCGATGGCGTAGTAGACATATAAGGAGAAATTTGTACAACGAAGTAACTGGACACGCCCTATCGGCCTAAACTAGTAGTAGTAGTAAACATCTTTATTTCTAAAAAAAGGCTATCGACCTATCGGTCTTTCTGCCCTTGTTTAATACATGCAGTCTTAATCTAGATAAAAAACCAATATGAAAATTCTCCTATTCTAGGTTAACAATAGTAGTAGTAAACATCTTTATTTCTAAAAAAGGCCATCGACCTATCGGTATTTCTGCCCTTGTTTAATACATGCAGTCCCAATCCAGATAAAAAACAAATATGAAAATTCTCCCATTCTAGGTTAACAATGTTATTGAATAAATAAGATTTCAGTGGCAAGAAGAAATTATTTTATTGTCCACTAGTCCGTTGCGTTTGTAAGTGTTCGAGTAGCGTTAATGTAGGGAAACGGAAGCGGGATTGTCTGGTTGGTCTTGTAAGACAAAGGGGATTCAGTATGATCCAGTTGTAGGGGTTGTTTGTCCATTTTGTCTGTAGCTGTATGAGTCTCTCCGAGATCTTTGTCATGTTTGTGCGTTCGTATAGTAGTTGGGTGGGGGGGTTGTGTAGTGGGTTTTGGGGGTGTCTTATTCGTGTTATTAGTCTTAGTGGCCTAAACTATTTTCAGCAATGCAAGGTTGCAGCGTAAAATAAGACGCCCTGTTATTATTAATCGTTTGGATTGGCTTTACAGATCTGATCATTTTCGCTTAACGATTCTTATATCTATCTAAAGCGGTTTCGAAAATATTAAATATTATTAATATTTTTTAAATCAAAACATAGCCCCAAGAAATATTATATTACACGGCGATTTCGCTCCCTGGAAATACGAAATTATTTTAAAGAATCACCAAATCTTCAACTATAATCACGTTTCATAGCTATTTTGACAAATATGAAGAACTAATCGAACTTTTGCAATAATTTCTCATTTCGGAAAAAAGTTGATTAGAGTTGAAAAGGACATTCACGTATCTAATTGCACCCATCTAGGATGAACATCAAGTTTTGTTATTTTTATCATTATTTTTAAGTTCGTTTCATATGGAAAACTATGTATTATTAATTTTGCGAAAAAAAGTTCATCTTCATAAAAAGTTCCGCATGTTCTAGAATCTAAAATTCAAAAATCAGGTATTAATTTCTGTCAGTCATAAACGAGATTTGTCAGAAATTTCGCCAACAGTAAAGTTCGATATTGTCAAAAATTAAGGTGCTCTATTCTTAAGCAAAACTCATATTTTCTTATATACCTCGTATACGACTGCAAAAAAATTGTATCTCATGGTTTCGTTTTAGGTTTTGGAGGCAGAACTTTGTACGAATAGTTTTTTTCGTAAAATAAACAATAAAAAAGTTTTGCCATATGGTCAGAGCCGTCTCCAGGCATCTCTATCACTACTTCCCTATCCCTACTAATATTCTAAATGTGAATGTAAGTTTGTTTTTCTCAAAAAAAAAACTCAGATTTTATAAGACGACACACTCCACCGACATTTTTGATGCCTGAGAATCAAGACTTAACACGAGACCTTTTACTACATACAAGAAACCTTACAAACAACATCGACGCGAGAAGATTGACCAACGACTCGGATCAGTCCACATGGCTATTAATTCAACTCAGAACAAACTGTACCTACTATCCCCACAGCAAAACCCAGCTCCGAAAAACTCAACTTAAACAAGACCGACTTGGACAAAGTTAAATCACACACACTGGACTACATAAAGGCAAACCCCGGACTTATCTCCATCGAAGATCTGCAAGAACACCTTTCACATAGCATAAAAAAATTCTCACCACAAATTAAAAATGCCTTTTACCAGCATACTCTACTCAAGTTTGTACTAAGACAGAAAAAACATCAAAGAGATTTATCCAGACAATACCAAATTACACAGGGCGACTCTAATAAGCTAACGCTAAATTTAATTGACAGGCGTAGATGGCAGTCTCCAATCTATAACCTGTGTAATCTGTGTTGAATCAGTAAAACCGGTGTCGCACGAAAGACCATTTCGACCACTAACTCATCCCCTTTGATATTGTCTGCCGCAGTTGCACACAAAACGTCAGGTTCTTAACTTTATGGACCACGACCTACAAGCCCGGAAGAAAACAGTATATTACTAGTGAATCCGGCCGTGAAATCTACATTCCGTAATAAACAGAGTGTTTAAAATATTAAAGTTGTATGTACTTTTTGAGATAAACGGCGACCTCAAATTTTAAAATTTTTTTTTGGCAGATAGAACATATCTGATTACCTACTTCGTTGTCTCAATTTTCAGAAAAATCGTGCATTGTGTTCTCCTTAAACGTCTAATACTCGATCGACCGTGAATTAAACTTAAATATACATACCTGTCCATAATTATCTGAAAAAAAGGGCCTTCAGCACATCGACAAACCCTAACTTCGACAATGACAACTGGAACTTGATCAACGACTGGTACTTGAACTATTTTAACAACTCACCAAACTATGCCTGCACACTGATCACAGACACAGAGTACGATGAAGCCCTAGCGCACATCAAGAACACTGCACCGGGGAAAGATAAAATTAAGGCAAAAGTCTTGAAAGGCCTGACTCGGGAAACACACAGACTGATCCTAGCTGAATTGAACAACTGCATCACAAATGGCAGAATCCCAGAAACATGGAAAAACGGCTTAATAATCCCTATACCCAAAAATGGACTGGACAATACACAACCGAGCAACTACAGACCAATTACACTACTTCCAGTACTAAGCAAAATTTTTGAATACATAATAAAGCAGCGGCTTGAAAAAGTGATTGGAAAATATATACCTACCTACCAATTTGGTCTCAAACAGCATCACTCGACTGTTCATCCGCTCTTTATTTTGGCCAACAATATACAAACTACCCACCTAACTGACAGAAAGACAGCTTGCCTGTTTATGGACATTAACAAGGCTTTTGACAGTGTCTGGCATAGAGGCTTACTATACAAACTATACAAACTACACACACCAACATATCTACTACACACCATAAAGAACTTACTAGAAAACAGACAACTACAAGTACGAATTGACAAAACACTGTCATTTTCTTTTTCCCCTGAACAAGGGCTCCCTCAAGGATCCCCGCTCTCACCGTTTCTCTACAATATATACTGCCATGACATATACAATTACAACTTACCAGACAAAAATCAAATCGACAGATCGGCATACATATTACAATACGCAGACGACACGGCACTTATTGTACATGACAAAACTACTGAGAGAGCAACGCAAAGACTCCAAACACTAACAAACAACACAATGACATGGTTTTATAAATGGAGACTAACACCAAACGCGTCAAAAAACCAACTTCTGCTCACAAACCACAGACTCAACGCTGATTCCCCTACAATAACATCAGACGGCCAAACGACACAACCAAAAAACGACGTAAAATACCTTGGAATCACAATCGACCACAAACTTAGATTCACTAAACACATGCGAAACATCAGGGCAGAAACAATGAAGAGAGCGAAACACTTCCGATCACTAACCTACAAAGACAGAGGAATTAGCACAAACACCGCCACCAAAATATATAAAGCTATTTGTAGACCCTTGCTAGACTTTGGACATGTACTCATGACCAACGGAACAGAAAGGACAAAACGTTATACACAAACAACAGAGCAAATTGCACTAAGACTAATAACACGAATAAGACACCCCCAAAACCCACTACACAACCCCCCCACCCAACTACTATACGAACGCACAAACATGACAAGGATCTCGGAGAGACTCATACAGCTACAGACAAAATGGACAAACAACCCCTACAACTGGACCATACTGAATCCCCTTTGTCTTACAAGACCAACCAGACAATCCCGCTTCCGTTTCCCTACATTAACGCTACTCGAACACTTACAAACGCAACGGACTGGTGGACGATAGAATAGTTTCTTCTTGCCACTGAAATCTTATTTATTCAATAACATTGTTAACCTAGAATGGGAGAATTTTCATGTTTGTTTTTTATCTGGATTGGGACTGCATGTATTGGACAAGGGCAGAAATACCGATGGGTCGATGGCCTTTTTTAGAAATAAAGATGTTTACTACTACTATTGTTAACCTAGAATAGGAGAATTTTCATATTGGTTTTTTATCTAGATTAAGACTGCATGTATTAAACAAGGGCAGAAAGACCGATAGGTCGATAGCCTTTTTTTTTAGAAATAAAGATGTTTACTACTACTACTTATCTGAAAAATTGTGAGAAGCAGGGCGACTTTCATACCGCATTGACAATTTAAATGTGAAATGTTGCATCAATTTTGGCCAAAAGGCCAAGTAATTACAATTGCAGGGGTGGCATATCCAACTCATATCCATATTTTCTAGATTTTTTGAATAGCTTTCTGAATTAATGATGTTTTATTAAAAAATCAACAAAACCTTCTTAGAAATTACACTGTGGGTATTTTAGATCCACGTTCTCTTCATTTTCACGCAATTTGAAAAAATTTCTAATATTTCTGAAATCTATTATTTAATTAACGAAATTGATTTCCATCCTCTATACAAGGTGATTTCAAATTGGCGACCTTTTTTATTGGGTTACTGGGACTTTATTAGATGTAACGGAAAAATTGTCTAAGAAAATGTTCAGTTGATTTCTCGAAGATACTAGCTCTTCTAATGCGATTTTACTTTTACTATTTAGCCATACTTTAAAGTGGTTCAACGGTCAGTTGATAAGCTAGTAGTACCTACAGCTAAACATTTCAAACTTAACTGTGAAAAAATTGCCTCAAGACTGAATTGAAATATTGAGAGTTTGATCGTTAACTTCGGAATTCAGTTCTGCTTGCAGCTATCTATTACAAATTGATTCCTTCGATACAGGACGTGTTGTCAAAGAAGGTGAAAACTGACCACAACTGAACGCGTGAAAACCTGCTGAAATCACATGAGAGCAGCAGGCAAAAGCATCAATAAAGACTAATATATAAAGTTTTTAGATTTGCTAGAATCGAGCACAAACACGTCATGGACAACTATTTAAAAGTTATGTCTAGATTCTGCTTAATCTTAAAGAAACTTCGTATCAATGGTTTGAAGAAGGGAGTAAGTTAGCTATTTTCGTTAGAAAAGTTGCTTGTGCAATCAAATGCGTTGTTGCCAACTTTCTGATTTTACCAGTTTTTTTCAAATATCTCAGTTTTTATTGCAAATTATTTTATTCTTCCTAAACACCCTGAGATGACACCTTCAAACGAAATTCTACTTTTATATCAAGTTGGCACATTTCCTCCAGAAAACCGCCCTTTTGACTGTCCAAATTTAGACTTTAATTTTGTAGAGAAGGATACCGGCCCGATCGAAATTTAAAATATCTCATATCATAAAAACGGTAGAAAATATTCTATAAATCACGATAGCTTACATATACGATAGTCTTTCACGATAGCCCACATCGAAAACTATCTTTCATCAATTGGATTTTGTCACCATTTTCTCATATACCCATTATAAAAAAAATGTATATTATTAAATGGTATAAATAAATAGCACTGTCATGAATTCCGCTCAATTGACAAATGGACCAATTAAGAATATCCCACGTTCTAGTCTTAATCCGGAAGGTGGCATGGAGGGTGCATGTCTTAAGAAAAATTTGGTCATTTATGAGTTTCGTAAACTTGCGGCTATGAGACCGTGACGTGCAAATAAACCCTTTGAAATCACATTAAAAATCATTACGAAGACATTAACGATATAAAAATATCTAATCCCCATACGGACTTGCGAAGTGATCAATTTTGGGATGTTTTATTGCTGACAGATGACAGTGGTAAATTTGATTAAACTTTTTTTGTTTCTATAATAAATAAAACTCTTTTTTATCCTGGGTGGCTCACTTGCAACTTTTTATTTTCGATTTCAAACTGTTGTTTGTTCTAATACATCCCATGTAGATGTTTACCAGTGAAGTTTTTCTCATAATATCCTCTGTGCAACCCATAATGCTAAACTAGGTATAGTATGGTAAATGGTAAGTCTGGAATACAGGCGAAAATATTGTATTTTAAGCGATAAAAAGAGAGTGTAATTTGAAAATTACAAATTTGTATCGTGGATGCTTTTCTTCCTCTTGTTACAATGGGTCTTCCTCAATGTTACAAAAAATGGTTCAAAAAAGGCAAAAGGTCATGTTCCTCTAATACTTTAATAATGCAAATTAACTTTTGTCAGAAGGGTCGGCTGACCAAGAAATAACAAAACCATACCGTTCACAAATTTTCGAATCCAGACAGCTAATTAAAATAATTACATCTTTCGGCTGAAAATATGTCGGAGCCGCTAAATTCTTTGTTACCGAGACATGAAACATTAAATTTCAACGACTAATCAGGGAGTCTGCTTAGGACTTATATTAAATCTTAATTACCAAAGTTAATAAACTGTTCAGGGCTCAGAGAACTCATTTCAATGTTAAATTATTTGGTTTTATTAATATATAAATGCGTTTTTGGTTTGTATTGTTATGCGGACTGTACTAATTCAAAATATATTTTATTGTTTATCATACAGGCAATACAGGGTCGCTTTTAGGTATGGAAACACTGGATTATTTCTAACTTGCAGCTCTGTTATATTTTGTGGACTATTTTCCTGAACAGCATTTTTAATATGACCCCGCAGAAAAAAATTAAGTGGCATCAAATTGGAAAACCGAGCTGGCCATTCAATTGTACCCCTGGGGCCAATCCATTTCTCAAAATTGGCATTTTGATGAATTCTATTCATCAGAACTTCCCAAAATTCAATTCGGCGATCAAAATCGTCTTTACTGACCTAATTCTTGTCATAAACTGACTTTGTGTGGATGGAACTTTCCTCTATTTAACATGTTTTGAATAGAATATCGACCGACTCATGCCATGATTTAAAGGTAATTGTTGTGTTGAACTTTTCGGATTTCCTAACACATCTAACATAACATCCATTGAATGTTCAGCACTTCCGGTGATCGGCGAAAAATTCGGTAATCAGGGTGGCTATAAAATAGGACCGTTTCTTCGAATCCATCCGCTAGGAAATTTTTCGTCCAGGTCAATCTGCCCTTGGGAAAATTCTGCAGAGGACGACATCATGTTAAAACCATTACACATTACGTCGTGTTTCTGAATCTAAATCGTCCAACATAGTCTCCAGAGCATTCCGAAGAAATTGAAGATAGCAACTTCCATTTAAGGTGCCTTCAAAAATAAATGGACCAAGAATTAATACACAATAATGGACAAACAATAAATCCAAATTTAATTTGTGGTTTCCTTTACTCAACGTGGTGGGGAATCGTTTGATTCGAAAGCTGTTCATTGCGTCGATTAAATGCCCCAATTTGTAAATTGGGTTTTATCGTTCATAATATTTTATAAGACAATTGAATGTCTTATTGGCATGTGGTTTGGGATACTGATAATTTTTCGGATGGAATTTGTGATTTTTTTAACATGGCTTCCGCAGCAATCTCTCTGTTTGAAATTGGTGAATTCTGACTTACAATGGCCAATACATTAACATCCGCAGCTTCCATTACATTTCAGTCATACTCCCATAAGACCCCGCAGAACTAACGGTTAACGGAGATGCCCGGTTGCACCGTTTTCGCTTTAAACACTGGTTAGCTAAACACTGATTATATCTTAACCGGTGTTTAAAAAATAATCGTCTGCTAGTTAATCAGAGAATTACTATGGCATCTCCGCTTTTTTGGCTTAGGTTGCTATATTCATGATTATCGATTTTTATTTCACATGATCTTTGGAAGCAACGCGGCCAATAATATATTGGTTATGTTTTTTTTTATTGTGTACTACTGACTACTGTACTAGCATGTACTAGTATACTTGTCCCCGTATGTATTGTGTTTTGGGTTATCATTTTATAATATGACTACCAAGGCAAAAACCAGGCAAAAATGTCCAGGTTTTTCTGGAGATCTTTCAGGATATTTTGATCGTCTTCTAAAAAGATATCGCCATTCTCTCCTGAATCTATTTTCTTTATAATATAATCAAATGAACTAAAAATCTGTAAAAATCTGATCGATCAACCAAGACCTTAAATTAAAACACTATAAACAAGTAGAACTGTAGAAGTAAGGTTTTGAAAACTAAACGGTCTCTAATCGGGCGCTAATCAACCAAAAATTATCGGTTAATATAATCGTTGTTTAGAATACACAAAACAGTGTTTAAGCGACTATACAATACATTTTTCAAACTAAACGACAATTTTTTAATCACTGTTGTCAAACGGTGCAACCGGGCATTAAAGTATTTCTCTCGTAAAACTGCTGATCGGCCGTTTAGGAATATTGCGACTAGACTTTTCTCGTCCTAGCTACTCGTTAATCGTATTTAAAAGACTAAAATTGCCAGACCTTACTTAGCGTCGTTGACTTCTCGCGTTGTAAGAGTATTGCGTTCCTCCATTCCCCGTCAAAAGGGATTTTTATTTTTGTCTCTTAGCGCTAAAGTTGAAAGTCCCGGTATACAATCACACTATTTTAAATAAAACAACTGTAACGCTAATAGGCTAGTGCAAAAAATAAAAAATAAAAAATTAATAACAGGCAAGGACTAGGTGAAAAATGTTGGGTCAACTTTAAGAAAAAAATCAAATTTAAACCCGAAAACACTGGAAACGGTGAATTGGGGATGCGGTGTGGGGGTTGAAAACGTTTTTTTTACGATTTGCGCCGGAAAGTTGTAAATAATTAAAAAAAATTAACTATTGTTTTTAGCACTTTTTCACATAACATCAAATTAACCGTCAAAATGGCGAAAAACCGATTTTTCACTATGTAATTTTTTTCTCGCACGTTAACGATTTAAATTACATGAAGATCTGTAAAAGTATGTCTATTTTGGTTGTGGTACATTCCTACCATTTATGTAAGATACACAGGACACAAGGACACATTAAATCTCTGATCTTCCGAACACCGGTACAAATTGAGCACGAGCTAATTAACCGGATACGAGAGCTGCTCAAAATGTGATCCCACTAAAGCTGCGAATAGTGAACAATAACGTGATTACATGGTCACAAACATGTTTGGAGTTAAACGGGCGGAACTTCGAACACTTTTTGTGATTTAACGACTTATTTGTATTTTATTGATATTGATCATTGAAACATAACCTTATACGCGAGGTTTTTGTTGACATCTGTGGCGGATCCAGGATTATCACTCATCTGCCCTTAAAAGCAACCTTAGTGGTAGCACTGTCGTCAAAGTCAGAAAGTTATACTAACCTCGAAACATTTGCCACTTTCACTTTCTCTGTTTTGTGTTTTTCCATGGTTACCTCAGTTTTAAATAATTAAGAAGGAACAGGTATTTATGTAAGGTTAATGAAGCAGATTACCTTGATAACCATTGTTGCCATCCTTCTGATCTAGTTTTTTGCAAATATCTCAGTTTTTAATAGGATTTTTTTTGTACTCATAAAACACCCCCCGATAAGACCGCCAGACAACACCCCAAGAGGAATAACGTCAATTTTGAATCTCCCTGTATGAAACTGCATATCGGCACTGGCCTATATGGTTTAGTCATGGATAACACTGAGTTGAACGGCACTTTCACAGCGCATCCGTACACATCGGCACACAAACCGTAATTGACTAGCCAGATTTTGACACCAAGTTTTTGTCGCCACCTATGTTCGAAGCGCAAAACTTGCAATGTTTGGAATTTACCCAATAATTGTCTTCTGATGATTGCATTCACCAAGTTTCGTCAGGCCGAAAACTGCAAGTTTCACTTGCAGACTTCAAATATATCATGCGCTTAAAATATATAAATATAAAATATAACGAATGTATTCTGCAACACGGCAGAATCGCAATTGATCTGGGCTTACATGATCTACACTACATCTCTCCTTAGTGCCTTCTGTATTCTGCCGTTGAGCTTCTGGTACTCCATTGCATCTCTGGATGTTGTATTTCTTTCCTTTATAAGTTTTAGTGTGCATGTCGTTGGCTTATTGTCTCATGGTATTTTAACTCTGGAACTTTTCTAATTTATTGTGTGGATGTCTTTGCTTATTTCCTCGGCGAGATCATTCAAGTTCATTCTCTCTATGTTGACGATGTCCTTTGTGGACGCTTATTTTGCTTGCAGTTGGAAAAATTTGCTTATTGACAAGTTTCGCTCTTTCAATTCTCAGGTTTATGGACATTGTAGCTCTAATCAACGAGTGACCGCTTTCAGTATCAATCTGATTTAAAATTGTTACGGCCGTACAAATATTCTTCTTATTGGGGAGAATGTAAGCAATCTCGTTTTTTATCGTACCAATTGGATTTCTCCATGTCCATCTCCTTTTGTTTAAAAAAATAGGTTCTTTAAAAAAATAGTTTAAACAGTATACATTTTCAGCGACCATGTAATTAAGGAACATGTCACCGCGTTCGTTGCGTCTTCCCATACCGAACCTTCCAATATTACCTGGATCTACCTCTATTTTCTTTCCGATTTTTGCATTAAAGTCGCAAACGATCATTCTGAAATGTGTTTTTCTTTATTCAGTGAGTTTATGTCGTATAAAAAATGTTATGTCTTATGAAAATATTTCCGTTTCTCCATCTCCTGACGGGGTTGTCTGTGCGTGTACGTGGACTCTTTGTAAGCTATATCTTTTAATGAGTCAAAGCAACACGTAAATAACCCTTTCGGAAACTGAAACACACATTTTGAGACCAATGGAACAACTTTTTTTATTAACAAAGATGGCGACACCTACTACAGACCAATTACACTGCTTCCAGTACTGGGCAAGATTTTTGAATGCATAATGAAGCAGCGGCTTGAAAAAGTGATTGGAAAGTATATACCTACCTACCAATTTGGTTTCAAACAGCATCACTCGACTGTTCATCCGCTCTTTATTTAGGCCAACAATGTACAAACTACCCACCTAACTGACAGAAAGACAGCTTGCCTGTTTATGGACATTAACAAGGCTTTTGACAGTGTCAGGCATAGAGGCTTACTATACAAACTATACAAACTACACACACCAACATATCTACTACACACCATAAAGAACTTACTAGAAAACAGACAACTACAAGTACGAATTGACAAAACACTGTCATTTTCTTTTTCCCCTGAACAAGGGCTCCCTCAAGGATCCCCTCTCTCACCGTTTCTCTACAATATATACTGCCATGACATATACAATTACAACGTACCAGACAAAAATCAAATCGACAGATCGACATACATATTACAATTATTGTACATGACAAAACTACTGAGAGAGCAGCGCAAATACTCCAAACACTAACAAACAACACAATGACATGGTTTTATAAATGGAGACTAACACCAAACGCGCCAAAAAACCAACTTCTGCTCACAAACCACAGACTCAACGCTGACTCCCCTACAATAACTGCAGACGGCCAAACCACACAACCAAAAAACGACGTAAAATACCTTGGAATCACAATTGACCACAAACTTAAATTCACTAAACACATACGAAACATCAGGGCAGAAACAATAAAGAGAACAAAACACTTCCGATCACTAACCTACAAAGACAGAGGAATTAGCACAAACACCGCCACCAAAATATATAAAGCTATTTGTAGACCCTTGCTAGACTTTGGACATATACTCATGACCAACGGAACAGAAAGGACAAAACGTTATACACAAACAACAGAGCAAATTGCACTAAGACTAATAACACGAATAAGACACCCCCAAAACCCACTACACAACCCCCCCCACCCAACTACTATACGAACGCACAAACATGACAAAGATCTCGGAAAGACTCATACAGCTACAGACAAAATGGACAAACAACCCCTACAACTGGACCATACTGAATCCCCTTTGTCTTACAAGACCAACCAGACAATCCCGCTTCCCTTTCCCTACATTAACGCTACTCGAACACTTACAAACGCTATGGACTAGTGGACAATAAAGTAATTTCTTCTTGCCACTGAAATCCTATTTATTTAATAGTATTGTTAACCTAGAATAAGAGAATTTTCATATTTGTTTTTCATTTAGATTAAGACTGCATGTATTGAACAAGGGCAGAAAGACCGATAGGTCGATAGCCTTTTTTAGAAATAAAGATGTTTACTACTACTACTACAATTTCCATCCATTATCTTTGGAAGTAATGAGAACTTTCTTATTAACATGATGTTAATCATTAATATACACCACTTGTAGTGAAATCATTTTGGAAACAGAAGTTTTTTTCTAACGTTTGACGAACTATTTATTTCAAACTAACTACAATAAAGAAAGCGACAGGTATAACAAAATATTGATAATAGAAGTTCAAAATTCATCAAAGAGGCATCCGTATTATTAATGATCCTAAAAATAATATTACGAAAATAATCCGTAACATTTTATTTGCACACCGAGATATCTATGAAAAAAATGTCGATCCAATAATAAATAATACATTTATCAGATCGTTCGACTTTCAGCTTGTCCAGCCTAAATATTTAGTTTACCTACGAGATATATTCGATTATTGAGTAAAATCTAATTTAGATTTACATATACAGGGTGAGTTTTTTAAAGTGTTACAAGGCTATATCTGAGAAATAGTATTAAATATATTTATAAAAATTTTGGAAAGTAAGAGATAGGTAGGAGAACATGTTTTAACATATTTTTTTATACTATTCAAGCGCCCTCTTTGAGAATTAAGGGGAACTTGGAAATTTGAAATGGAATGATATATTTTTGATTGTAAAATTTGATTCTACATGAAAAACTACGTATGTGCACAAATTTTTGCATGATTTACTCTTCTCGTTACACAATTAACGATAATTTATTTATTGATATTTATTCTAATAACTATTAAACATGTTTAAGTCAGTGGTTTTTCAAATTGTCTTTAATATCCATGACAACGCGTAAACTGCGAACGTTTATTGAGAATTTTGACGTTTTAGCGCACTTTCCTCAAGTTTTTCTATAAACATGAAGAGAATTTTAATATGGAAATTGACATGTTGTTAATATTGGGAGAGTGCAAAAAGAATTACAGAGAAGCTGCGCTATTGTGGGCGCAAAGATTTCCTAACAATACAAAATCCCACATGGCGTTTAAAAGGTTAGAAACCAGAGGCCGCACTACTGGTAGTTAAAGGAAAAAAACGCGAAAACGGAAATGCAGTGCAACAATCGAAAATCTGACGGTATGAGTTTTAGGAGATGTCGTTCTTGACCCGCAAGTGGGAACTAGATGTCTTGCTAGAGATGCTGGACTAAGCCAAAAATCTTTCATAATCATATTGCACAGGTATACATTTCATCCATACCATGTCACACTCCACCAAGAACTGTATGACAATACTTTTAAAACCATGTTACGTTTTGCAATTGGGTCACGGGGCAAATGGAGGATATTAACAGATTTTGGGAAATTTTTTTTTCTGATGAATCCACATTTTCCAACTGCGGGCAGATAAATTACAGATAGATCCACCCCATTATGCCGTGGAGGCCCGTAGTCATTTAAATGAAATATTTCCAAACAGAGGGATTGGTTGCGGTGTTCTGGTCAACTGGCCTACGCGATCTCCAGATCTGACGCCGTTTGGTACGTACCCCTTGCTTATTTCTAACTTTGCCAAAATGTTATAAATAATTTTAAACCGTTTCTGAGATATAGCGGTGTATCACTTGACAAAAACTCACCCTGTATAGGGAGATGCTTGATAATGTTCGTCATCTTTTCGGTATTTATAGTGCACGAATACATGTCGGAGATGCGATAACTCGTCAGTGCCTTTTTATGGTAAACAGAATAAATCTTAATTTTCCAAATAATGAAAATTAAGCACTTCACATTATTTAATGAAAGCAAATTCACGTTGCAAAATTAATTAAGTAATAATCTTCCAAGTTTAGTAGCCGCATATGATTCGTTCTCAGCTGAAAGCTAAAATGTGGTTTGAAAACCACGTTCACGGCACTTGCTTCTGAAGGAGGCAATTCTTCTGCAATGCGCATCTGTGGGAGTGGGGTACTTTGGATGGATAGTTTTGGTTTCAAGTGTGTGAGCTTTATCATTGGGGTTTGAAGATTTGGGAATTTTAAGAAGGTTTTTAAAGGAGGGAATTTTAATTTTTAACTTGCGCTAGCTGAGAACTAAAGTTTCGTTTGTTCAGGAAACAGCTGTAGATTAAGGCCTTAGAGGCATTTGGCCTTTCAATTTAAAATGAGAAATAGAGATTTTTGGAATTGCGGAAATCGGATAATTTCGAAATTACCGAATTTTTTTAACAACGTTCCCTGGGATTATGTTTAGACACAAATGAACACTACAAATATTGGTAATCAGAACGCGTTATGAAATCCCAAGCACTGTAGTAACTTTGGAGTCAAACAATTGGTTAGTAGAGCAGAAGTTTGTTCTTTGGAAATAAAAGATAAATTATTGTGTATATTCTCCTGACTGTATTTCAAATTAATCCAAATGAAATTCCTGGGTTCCAGTCATCCATCATCAGTTTGCCTAAAATATACATTCACAAATCGTCAAAAATTACAATTCAATAAAGTACAATTCAAAAACAAGAAACTCTGTTAAAATATACATGCTAAAATACAAATTACAACAATTAAAAGACATATTAAAATTGTTTGAATCTCTTGGGATCACAGGTGTTGAGTCAGGACGATCATGTTCGGGAAACTACTAGAATTTATTGTTCAGAGCTTTAAAATTTACTTGCATGCATGGCTGTTTCCACCTTCAACTTTGGCAAGCAATTGAAAAATTTTATTTTGTCTAACATCGAGCGAGAGAATAAAAACCTGTTTATAATGTTTGGCATTTTCCTTTGCATTCTGAGGATATCCCTTTTGGTCTGGATTTCTTAAATATTCCAGGTGTTCAAATTTTATGTTTTCATTTAATTAGTGTAGAATATACAGAGCTAAGATTGTCAGATACAGACAATCTTACCTGTCAGTCTGAAGTGTAAAAGAAAAGTACTCAAAGTCTCTCAAACAGAAAAAAAAATCTTGGATGACAGACGAGACCTGGAACTGATGGAAAAAAGGAGATTGTTTAAAAATAAAACGAGAGAATACATGAACATACAGAGAGAAATAAGGGCCAAAATAAGAACAGCTAAGGAAGAAGAGAAACTGGAAAAATGTGTAGAAATCGAAGAATGCCAAGCCAAATTTGGTAGCTTTATTCTGCACAAGAAGGTAGGGGAAATGACGGGAACAGCTAAAAGAAGAACAGTTAATGTACTTAAGGATAACCAAGGTCGAGTTATAGTAAAGACGTCGGAAATTAAGCAAACCTGGGAAGAGTACATTAAGCAAATGTTTGATGACATGAGAACGGTGAAACCCAATATTGATAAAACAAATGGTCCCCATCTTGGTCTTGGAAAGAGAAGTACAGGCAGCTCTGAAAAATGCTAAAGATCAAAAGGCTTTGGTTCCCGATTGAGTTCTGGCTGAGATATTAAAGTTGATCGAGGGGAAGAATCTAGGGTGGCTTACAAGAGTGTTTAATGTGATCTACGTCGTGGGCGTCATACCCACGCAATGGCTGAAATTTGAATTTGTTATCCTCCCCAAAAAGCCTAATGCTAGGAAATGTGGCGAGTTTCGTACAATATGCTTGATGAGCCATTGCGAATATTTAAACTGTTTGCCGAACAGATGTCTGAGCACCAATTCGGCTTTAGAACGGCTGTAGGGAGTAGAGAGGCTCTATTTTAGATCCATGTGCTATTTCAGCGCTGCAGGGATGCAAAGGGCGATGTATAAGCATGTTTAGTGGATTACAGGAAGGCGTTTGACCACGTGCGACACACGAAAATGATGGAAGTTGGCCTGGATAGGAAATATCTCAAAATCCTCAGAAATCTCCACTGAAATCAGAGGAATTGTGTCAGGGTAGACAGAGACAACGGAGGAGATACAAATATTGCGTGATGTGAGACAGGGATGCATAATGTCTCCTGTAATTTTCAATCTGTACTCGGAAGGCATCTGTACTGAGGACTGTGTTACATCATACAGTCGACAATATGGTTTGGAAATAAACACCAACAAAACAAAGTTCATGATAATCAGTAAAAACCAAAACACCCTCGGTACTTTATTGGTAGACGAAGCTCCTTTAGAGAAAGCACAAACGAAAATGACAACTGGGGCCATCCTGTGGAAATCAGAACGCGTATTGAAAAAGCCAGAACATCATTTATCAGGATGAAAAAAGTCTTTACCAGCCACGACTTACAGCTGGCAACGAAAATTCTCTTATTGCGATGCTACGTTTTTTCGACCCTTTTTTATGGGGTCGAATCGTGGACGCTTACGGAGGCCTCCTCCAAAAAACTCGACGCATTTGAAATGTGGCTGTACCGAAGAATCCAACGAATACCTTGGACAAAGAAAATGATCAATACGGAGGTGCTGAAAAAGATGAGAAAGGAAAAAGAAGTCCTGAATACAGTTAAAACTCGAAAGTTACAATATCTGGGACATATAATGCGCAATGAGACCAGATATGTCCTTTTACAGAAGATCCTACAAGGCAAGGTATATGAAGCTAGAGGAGTGGGCAGAAGTAGAATATCGTGGTTGAAAAATTTAAGAACGTGGTTCAACCAATCAACCTCTCAGCTGTTCCGCGCCGCTGTTAACAAGGTTCGAATTGCCAACATGATAGCCAACATCTGGAACGGATAGGCACTCTAAGAAGAAGAAGTGAGCAACTTAGTATAACTTACTATATGAGCTGGAAATACTCAGAGAGAAACAAACAAAGGTAGTCATCTATTGAATAGAATAACGACAAGTAACAAATGGATGCCTTTCAACGTCTGAAGAGGACAGGCCGGTGGGAAAACAAGCGGTTGTAAATTTAAACCTTTTTCCCAAACCATAGTGCAATCAGATTCTGAAACTCAGCAAATTCCAGCCAAAAAAGCCAAAGCTTGATTAAATCATAAAAAAGCAACAGTATTTGTGCACGCTTTCAAAGAGAGTCAATACTTTATTCAATGTTACGTATAGTCCACGACACTTGATTACTGAGGGTCACCAACAGATTTGAACGGATTTTTGTTAATAGCCAAAATTTGTATTAGCCTGCCATATGTACCATTGTATACAATGTTAATAGTATTCGTCCAAAAATTCGTTTGATTCACTCGGACTTCACAATGGAGAAATTTTTTAGAAGCAACTGGAATAATTCATAGTGAGACACTTGATTACTCTCACTGACTTTTTGGAATCGTAGGTGGCTAGATACGTTTGAAGAAACAAAACCATGTCTCTTGACACCGGATGGACAGTTGTCTGATGGTAACTTGAGCATATTTGAGTGATCTAAATGTGATTGCTATTGATACGGGACGCGGTAAAAATGTATCTTTAGAAGAAAGAGGGCGAATTCAAACTTACCGATAGGCGAATTACTGATAACGAGAAATTGCAAGAAAAATCGGGCATAGCTCATGCGCAATCAATGCTTATTTAAAGGAAAGCGAAACCTACGGAAATAATAGACAAGGACGCACTTCAACTGCAGCAACACTAAGGCCACTTTTCACCACGCGATCTTAAACGTAGTTTAACCTCTAAAACTCAGTTCGGCGCGCTAAACGAATTTCGCCAGAAAATTAATTGTAGTTTCTGCTTAAAGTGCGTTTAAGAAACGAACTGCTCGATTTTGGCCATTTTTCTCTCGATTAACGCTGTTTAAAGATCGGAACATTGACTTGATCTAACCTCATTATAATGTATGTATTATAATGTATACTTCCCTGAAGCATTTTAATGCCTTTTTCTACATATCCATGATTTTCCTGTTCTGCAGTCTCTGTCAAAAGTTCATTCCTTACAAACTTGTTTGTGGCTGAGTCTTTTAGTCTTCTGAAATCATATTTCCCTATATGTTTTTTTCTCTACTCTCTTCAGCCTGGTTCCCATTCTTCCTAGTAGTAAACATCTTTATTTCTAAAAAAGTTGTTTAATACATGTAGTCTTAATCTAAATAAAAAAAAACAAAGATGAAAATTCTCTTATTCTGGGTTAACAATTTGATTAAATAAACGTTCTAATTCTAATGACAAGAAAAAATTATTTTATTGTCCAGTAGTCAGTTGCGTTTGTAAATGTTCGAGTGGCGTTGATGTAGGGAAACGGAAGCGGGATTGTCTGGTTGGTCTTGTGAGACAAAGGGGATTCAGTATGGTCCAGTTGTAGGGGTTGTTTGTCCATTTTGTCTGTAGGTGTATGAGTCTTTCCGAAATCTTTGTCATGTTTGTGCGTTCGTATAGTAGTTGGGTGGAGGGGTTGTGTAGTGGGTTTTGGGGGTGTCTTATTCGTGTTATTAGTCTTAGTGCAATTTGTTCTTTTGTTTGTATATAACGTTTTGTCCTTTCTGTTCCGTTGGTCATGAGTATATGTCCATAGTCTAGCAAGGGTCTACAAATAGCTTTATATATTTTGGTGGTGGTATTTGTGCTAATTCCTCTGTCTTTGTAGGTTAGTGATCGGAAGTGTTTTGTTCTCTTTATTGTTTCTGCCCTGATGTTTCGTATGTGTTTAGTGAATTTAAGTTTGTGGTCAATTGTGATTCCAAGGTATTTTACGTCGTTTTTGGTTGTGTCGTTCATTCTTCTTATTAACGGGTTATGATCCGATTGAACATCTGCGCCTGGATAAGTTTTTATGTTTCTGATGCTGTTTCTAATTCTCTTATTAATGAGTACGAAGTCTATTTGATTCCCAGTTTTTCCATCAGTGTAAATTGCTCACTTACATTGTTTTTTTGCACATGAAATGCTTGCTAGGTAAACGATATAAGATAACATATAACCCGCTTTACATCGTTGAAATGTTGATTTACTTTCATAATCGACCATTTCAAAACCTTTCGCAAATGTGATAGTGACATAATATGGAGACTGTTATGCAGTTGAATATTTCATCAGAATTGCCTTTTTTAAAACTGTAATTAGATTTGCTTTCTTGAACTTGCCAGGAAAGACACTTAATTTTAAATATACGTTAAAAATGATTGAAAGAAGCTTTAGTAAAGCAAAGACGCCCTGTTTGAGACGACAGCAGCAATGGGTTCGATCCTGTCCAGACGTAGGATTAATTTTAGAGTAATTAATAATGTTACGTTTGCTTTAAGAGCCTTTAATAGAGACTCATCCGTCCGACATTCAAGAGTGATATCCGTGCTATTTAAATCCTCGGCGTTTTGACTGAAAAATAGTGTGTATGTTGTTGCGAAAGCATTGAGAATACGATGTAAGTGTTGGATTTGCGGATTAGGTCACTAAAAATGTCCGATGATGATACTCAACTATTTTTGGAATTTACGAATAAAGGGAATTTTGATTGTCTGAAACAGATAACTCAATTGACCTGTTATGTTCCATAAGAACAGCTTGAGTTTTTCGTTTGACATTTACACTCAGACAGCCATAGTGCTGCTAATAATTTTGAAAGTCGTGCCGCTTTGCCTTTCGAGCACCATCTAGTAGAGTTGAGCAACAAATCACTACACATGTCCGCACATGTGGTCCGACGAATGAACGAAACCAAATAAGATTCTAATTTTAGGAACCTATTTCAGAATGCACCATTCATTACCCGCATTCTGATTGTCTTTCAGCAGAGATTAGTACTAATCTCTGCTTTCAGCAACCTGTTTGTGTATTTTTAAAACATTTTTCTCGTAATACGCTTATTCTTTCTGTTTGATTAATTTTTTGGAAATGACAATGTTTATCAGGTCTGGTGCTAAGCGTCGGAAAATTAGTTTTTTGTGAAATTTATTTCCTGCATTAGATGATAATTTTGCAAAATGAAATTTATACAAAGCAAAATTATCTTACAGAACAAGTACGTCGAATTTGAAACGGCCTATGGACTGCAAAAATTCCACAATATAAATAAATTCTGAAAATTTTTGCGATGATACTGAGGTAAGTTTTTTTAGAGGTAAAATTAAAAAAAAAAGTGCAATATCGTGTCGTAAATATTCAAATTTATGTCGCTCACTATTTGCTTTTATTTTATACATGTATTTGCTTATTACGGTTACTATCTTATTCTTCTTCTTCAGTATGTGTTCATCCAGTGTTGGATAAAGGCCTCTTCCATTCTTTTCCATGCTTCTCTATCTCTGGCTGTTCTCATCCACTTTCTTCCAGCTACAGTCGCTATATCATCTATAAATCTCTTCTAAGGTCTTCCAATGCTTCTTTTCGATTCTCGATCTCCAAAATGTTACCCTCAATGACCATTTCCCCATATTTTGTCTTGCTACATGTGCCACCCACTGCCATCTTAGCCTCGCTATTCTGTCCATGATGTAAGTTATTTTAGTTCTTCGGCGTTTTTCGTTATTTGGAATTGTATCTTCAATCTTACACCCAGCACAATTCTCTCCATGGTTTGTTGAGTAACTCTTAGTTGTTCTGTCACCTTTCTTGTTAATGCCATTGTCTCCAGACCCTACGTCGCTACTGGCAATATCCAACTATCGTACGTTTTGCGTTTTAAATGCAATGGAATATTCTTATCCTGATGGATAAAACCGAGTCGGCCAAAAGCTGCTCACGTTAAATGTATCCTTCTCTTAATTTCCAAAGTATGATTTTCTTTTCCATTTTTGATGCTACAAATATACTGTGTATATTTTCCTGACTGTTTTTCAATTTAATCCAAACTGTACATTCAATTGAAGCCAAACTATCTTTGGCCACAAATATATACAGGGTGATTCAAAAGTGACGCCCTTCCTTTTAAGGGGTTGTAGGGGCTCACCTGGAGAGTACGAGAAAAATATTGAAAAATTTTTTTTCGAAATTTTCCAGAAGATATTAGCAGTTGAAAATCGAATTTCAACTTTGTTATTAAGTATTGTTTTAAAAGAGTCCCATGTTTGCTTGGTAGCCTATTGGAATACTTAACCATTCGAAAAGAAAAATTACGATCTTTGCTTCAAATTACGAAAATTTTTGATATTAAAAAAGACCTCTTCTACAATTTTTTGATGAAAAGTCAAAGCGGCAATGATGTTTTTTTGTCATTAACAGATAGTTACAAGTAGATAGCCTTAGTCAATTATAACAACAATTTGTCAGTCTGTGACGTACTTTGAAGCTCCTTTCACAAAATGTACACCAACATCGAATTTGCGGATATGTTATTAGTTATGGGAAAATGCCACACTAACATAGCAGAAGGTGTAAGACCTTACACCAGCAAAGGGCTAGAGACACTGGTCGATTGGCTCCAGGAATTAACGCAGATTGTGGACGATCTAGAGGTGCTCGGGTTCCAGACACAGACGCACAGGTATTGAAGATAATTGCAGCAGAGCCTTCCAGGAGTGATCGGAGCACCACACAACAACTGACACTTTCCCTGGCACCGGATAATTGTCCCTACAACTCCTCAGAGGAAGGCCGACATTCCTATCATGTATGTAAGGTACACAGGACACAAGGACACATTAAATCGCTGATCTTCCGAACACCGATACAAATTTAGCAGTAGTTGATTAACCGAATACGAGAAGCTGATCCCAGACTGCGGCGAAGAGTGCACAATAAAGTGATTAGGGAACAAACATGTCTGGAGTTAAATTGGCAGAACTTCGTTAACCTCTTGTGATTTAACAACTTAATTGTATTTTATTTGATTAATATTAATCATTGATACATAACCTTACACAGGAGATGTTTGTTTTCATGTGAGGTGAGTTTAGGTATATCACTCATCTGCCCCAAAAAGGATGGCAGCACTGACGGCAAATTGACAGTGTTATCCTAACCTCAAAATATTTATATTGCTTTCTCTTTCTTTGTTTTGTGTTTATCCATGGTTACTACAATTTTCAATAATTAAGAAGTAACTGGTATTTACGTAATGTTAATTAGGCATATTACCTTGAAAAGCATCGTTGTCGTAATTCTGATCTAGTTTTTAGCAAATATCTCAATTTTTTATAAGAATTAATTTTTTTTACTATTTTTCCTGTTCTCCCAAAACATCCCCAGACAACAGCCCCAGAAGAATGACGCCACTTTTGAATCACTGTATATTATTCCAGCTTTTCTATGATGATGCTGTCTACGGTAAAATCTTCTGAGTTGTTGCTTATTAGTTTTGTGTTGTCGAGTTTCATCCTCAACCCTATTTCCGTTGATTTTTCGTTTAGGTCTTGCAGCATTAATTTTTATTCTTGGATGTCTGTGCTCATCAGTACTATGTCGTCCACGAATCTTAAATTGCCATGGTACGCTCCATCGATATTTCACCCCTTTCTGTCCCAGGCGAATTTTTTTAACCCATTTTCTAGAGCTAGCGTGAAGTTTAGGCGAAATGGTATCACCTTCTCTCACACCCTTGCCGAAGTTAATTTTTTCGGTTACTTGGCCTCCGTCTATTTTTACGTGGAAGGCAGCTCTGCCATATATATTTTTCATGACGGTAGAGTATCTATAATCAATTATAGCGTCGTCTTGAGCTGTCAAGAAATTCCATGTATCGATACTGTCAAAGGCTCTATAGTAGTCGAC
This sequence comes from Dendroctonus valens, assembly GCA_024550625.1. Lineage (NCBI taxonomy): Eukaryota > Metazoa > Arthropoda > Insecta > Coleoptera > Curculionidae > Dendroctonus > Dendroctonus valens. The sequence goes on along the minus strand of JAJTJO010000068.1, from coordinate 1,135,431 downwards.
GAAGGGTTGGTGTAACAGTATTTTAAATTCTGTATTTTTTTTCAAATATTGTCCGGATTATTTTTAAGTGTTCGGTAGTGCTGAATCCCTTACGAAATCCTGCCGGCGTATATAGCTTCGCATAAGCATCTAACTTATCTGTTAGTCGATTTGTAATTATTCCAGTTGGTAAATTATAGAGGTGTGGTAGTAGGCTTATGGTTCTGTAATTCTCTAGATTTGCCATGGCCCCCTTTTTATGGAGCAGAATGACTTCCGAGTTTTTCCAATTCCGGCTTCGGTATTTGTCCCTCCAGTAGGCATTTATTTAGTAGTAATCTTATCCAGCAATTTTTAACATCTCCGTAGTAATTTTGCCTTCTTCGGGAGCTTTTCCGCTGTTCATTTGCTTGAGAGCGACTTTTATTTCGGACTGTATCATGTCAGGAAGGTTTGTCAGGAAGATTTGTATAGTTTTTCATAAAATGTTTCTATTTCTCTAACAATTTTCCTCTTCTGTGACGTCCACGCTCGTTCTTTATTTTCACCATTTTTTGTCTGCCGACGAATTTGTTTGTCTTCAACACTTTCATATTTTTGTTTCTTGTTTCTGTTGTCTCTAATATTTGTCTCGTTCTGTGTGTTCTTAAATATTTCCCCATATTCTTCTTAAATATTAAGTTTAGGGTGTTATACTTAGGGTGGTCTCTGTTGGTTATTTTTCTTTTTTCCATGAGTTCTATCGTCTCCGGTTTTAGTTTCGCTGCTTTTCGTTTTTCACTCTGAGACCTTGTAACTGTTAGCATGTCTTTAGTTACTTTTTCGGTCACTTCGTCTATATTTCTGTTTTCAAGTGCATTCGGTCTAAACTTCCGTGCTAATTGCCCCTGGGCGGTTATTATATCATAGTAATTTAAAAATACCAGCCTATTTTCCTTCGGTAGCAAAGATTGTTATTATTAATGTTCGGTGTTTGCGTACGTAATGGACTCTAATTAAATTATATATTTAATTTTAAGATGTTGCTTTCAACGAGGCTAAACAACAACAGGCACCTCCTGCTTGTAGTACGTGCAATTTTATTCCCGATAGAATTTTGATAGATTCGAGCGGTAATTCCAGCTCTGCAAAAGCTGGTATTTCAACAAGCTCACATGATGCGAACATGTTACGGTTAAACTTCGAACTTGACTAATCTCGATATTAAACGGCTAATCTCGAGTTCAACACAAATTTAATGTTAATATCAAAAGAAATTCTGATAATTAACAATATCTGATAAAGCCGACTTCTACCATTTTGGCTTTAGTAAGTAGGCACATGATATCGAGAACGTTTTGGCCAGCTTTATGCGAAAAATGCGTTACTGAAACTAGGGAATTATTGAAATCAGCTAAAAAGGTATGTGTTACAACTCATTGTTGGACTTCCATTAACATGGAAAGCTACATGACTGTGACGGTTCACTTGTTAAATGATGACTTGAAACTCATCTCACATCTCTTGGAATGTGCTGTATTACCCGTACAGTACAGAAGGAAATTTTTGTTCTGAACTGTAAATGATTATTAAAGAATGAAAACTACAAGATCAAGTTTGAACGGTGGTGTCTGATAACGCAGCAAATATAAAAGCAGCTAACCAAAGGGAGTTAAAATGGAACCATTTTGGCTGCTTTACACACCATCAATCTTGTCGTAAACGATAGTTTATAAGAAGAAGAACTATATATGATTCTAAACAAAATAAGAGATGTTGCAAGTCACTTTAAACGAAGTAATACCGCTACGTTCAAACTTTGAACGTACCAAAAGAGTCAAGGGAATAAAACCCCATTAAAACTTTTGCAAGACATTACCACACGTTCGAACTCAGCATATTACATGTTGGAGAGAATAATGGTTTTGGAGGAGGCCATAAAAGAAACTCTGGCGCTGATTGATATGGAAGTAAACCGTTGTTTGACTGTCAGTGAATGGGAAATCGCTCGACAACTATTACAGGTCTTGATTATTTGACCGCAATCCTTGTCGTTTCATTTACTATAGGATTGAATTACATCTCTAAAATTTGGGCGAGAAGCTATTTAACGAGTGTACTAAAAAAGATCTTGAAGGCTTTGAAAGATTGGATGCAATGTTCATAAAATAATAATATCTTATCTATAGCGACGTTTCTAGATCCAATGCGAACACATGTGGCTTTTAAAGGCAAGAAAAAGGCTGAGCTTACAAAAAATGATGCAATTTCCTCAGTACCTGAAGTATTTTCAACCTACGAGACGGTTGATGTAAATATCGGTGAATCAACATCCAAAGATCAATCAATACTCGATAATAATTCAAAAACGGAAGATGATATTTGGGCTGACTTTAACAGATAGGTAGATAAAATTTAGTTAAACATTCACAATTTTTTGACAAGCATTGGGATATGGAACAACACACTAATCAGAACAAGCCCGAAAGCCGTGCCTATCCAGGTGTTCGGCCTTGGAGCTCCTTTGCCCATGGTCCAAATGGTCGCTCGTTGATTCATTACCTGGGTATAGCCCTAACGTGGATATTCGCGGAATTAATCGTTCGCATCACAACGTTAGGCGATGATCTTAAAGTGGCGGTATGGATTTATTGGAGGCGCATTCATTAAGGAAAAACGGTTTTCCTGACGGGAAGCCAAAAACACCTTTTGATTCGACCTTTAAATTTGATATTGTCAGCCGTGGCGTTAACCCTTGGCGGTCGGTGCAAGAACCATCCCACACCAAGCAGAACGACGCAGGACGAACCCGGTCAGTGACGTTTTGGTGGATTTGTGCGTTTCCAGCCTGCTAGAAACGAATGTCTGCATTTTGCAGGCAATGTTCGTTTGTCGTCACGTACTGTCAGGGACAAAATCATCATCGAATATGGGAAGTTGCTTATACAGGGGACCATGAGTTGGGCGATCGTTTCCTCTAACTTGGGTGATATCTCGCGTAAGGACTAAGCCTTGCACTCCGTTATGATAAAATTTAGCCGCGATGGTATCTATATAGTCGGCTATATAAGCCATCCCTGTAGCTTCTTGCAGTTCGGTTATTCTGGTGTAATTGTCAGCCGATAAGACGCCTCTCAGGGACCTATTTTGGGTCACCTGAAGACGCCGCCTGGTTGTCGATGATAGAGAGCCAGATAGGGCAGCCGTAAGTCAGTATGGGCCTTATGGTGGAGGTGCAGAGCAGAAGTTTGTTTTGAGGTGATAGAAATGAATTTGGTGCCAGAAGAGAGTACAACTTTCTTGAAAAATGAAGTGGGGTGTCTAGTTTGAATCCCAGGTATTTCACCACTTTCACTGGCTTGATTGGAGCATTTTGGACCATGAGTGGAGATAGAATTTTATTTGCTAGTGATTTTGCGCGAACATATAATAAGGTCAGTATTCCAAGGATTCACCTTAAGTTCGAAATCCGAAGTCAATAAGCTCAGGTGATGTGCAGTTCGCGATTCCGCAGCCTGAGCATAAAAAGACTATGTGTAAATAGCCTAATAATCAGCGTAATGTGCTATTTTTGTAGTGGGAAGTTTTGGAATGTCTGATGTATAACAATATATACAGCAACGGCGAAATCGCTTTACCTTGTGATACTCCTGCCGCGATGCGTCTTTTGGCAGAAGTGGAATTCTCCACCCTCACCTGGATGGTACGGTTTTTTAGGTAAGACGCTATAAGGGAAACTAGGTAGAGTGGCAGTGAATGCACGGCAACAAACTTGTACAGCAGGCCTGTGTGCCAAACTGTGTAAAAGGCTCTTTCCATATCGAGACGCAGGATTACCGTACCTTGAAGCTTACTAAATGCTGCATAGGAACCCGTTACGATCCAGTCTGCAACTTTGTGTTATGTCTTGGTCGAAAACCAAATTGTTCATCCGGCATTAAACTTCCAAGCTCGGCTGCTACCTGTAGTCTCGATAAGATCACCTTCTCGGTTAATTTTCCGAGGGAGTTCAGGGGGCAAATTGGCCTATACGGGGCGGGATAAGTCTTGGTTTTGCCCGGTTTTAAGATACGAAATATTACAGCGTTTTTCCAGTCCTGTGGGAAATGCTGCAATTTACGGACTGCGTTGCAATTTGCGGACACGATTGTATCACCAACGGGGTTCATCAGCAGATTGCTTGAATCGCTTCCAACGCTTTCGGCGGAATAAGGTTCATATATGTGCAAGCATAAAATATATGTAAATAGCTACACGTGTGCAACATTTGAGCTCTTAATATTAAAAAATGGTCAAGGTGTAATGTTTTCAGAAAACGTAAAGTTTTCCGGTTTTTCCCAGTTTTCGCCGGTTATAATTACCGTATTTAATTATTATGGTGTTAGTTAATACCATTAAGAGTGCGTCAATCGTTTCTATTTTACAAGAGACAAACTAAAAAAATATGATTTTTTTGTTGAAAATTGTTCATAAAAACTTAACAAATGATATTTTGTTGTCCAAAACATACTGGGAATAAGGTATAGACCCAAATTAGGAACACCATGTGCGCCGAAAACCACACCTGGTTTACTTGTTTCTGTGCTGCCACTTTGTGCAGGACATCCCAGCAATCCTGGATCAGTCTACTGCCCATCTAAACACTTGAGAGTGCCTTGAAAGCAGCCTGGCTGTCGGAGTAGATCTCGATCACTCCCTCTTGTCGTTCTGTAACTTCCCTATCTGTGGCAATCTCGACCATTGCATATAATTTCGCCTGAAATACCGTCTTTCAGCTTCCCGCGAAAATGACGCCTCTCTGTTGGTGTCTTGCCGGTACATGCCTGCCCCAGAGCATCCCGTAATGGGCGGCCGTGATCCGTCGGTGTATCAACATTGCACCCTTTCGGGCAGCCACTGTCCTAGTATTCCAACGTCCTTTTTTTGGGATTTCCACATTAAATTTCCTTTCGAACCTAAGCCAGCTGTCAGGTAGGACCGCCTTTGCACCTCGAAGCACCTAAATTCCCCTTAACGAGGAGTAGACCGTCGGCCGCATAGGCTTACACTTAGAAACCCTCCCGGTCTAACAGCCCCAGGAGTTCGTCAATAATCAGAAGCCACAGGCGGAGGGAAAGGCACCTGCCCTATGGACAGCCCCACCGCACCTCGATCTCCAGCCGGTCTCCCCCAGGCAGGCATTGGCGGTACGGCTCTCTATCGCACTTTTCCGCACACTTCTGTATTTTTGCCTCACGCGCTTAATAGCTTATACATTTAATAAACTAAATTTTTACCGAAAACGTATATATTCCTGAATTAACCAACAGGTTATGGGCCCAGGAATTCATTTCTGAATTGTTTTCATTGAATTTATTTTTCTAATGTTTTCGTAGCCTACACGTGACTTATATTTATGAGTTTGACATCAAGATAATATTTGATAGAATTTCAGTTGCCGTTTGCGTGTCAGACCAGTTTCTAGAACCACCTGTAGGATGACCTTTAGAGCATTCGGTGTTGATTTCAGAATGTTTCGATTGGCTTTATTTTAAAATAGGCTTCGATTTCCGGCTTTTAAATGCCTGGGGTCTAGCTAATGATCTGTCGACTGGGCTTCTCAATGATATTCGCGGATTTTGCTTCACGATTCATCAGTATTAAGATAATTACTTAATAATAATTAACAAAAGAAAAGCAAAAATAACTGAAAAAGGATACTTCATGCATTACCCATGGTTGACCCCTAGTCTATAATAGGATCCATCATAGACAATCATGTTAATTAATAATAATTAAAAGATCTCAAACTCTTCGAATCTCTATGTTTGCCCAAGAATTAAAACGAAGTCGTTTCTTTACACTTCATAACAAACGCACGTTCTAGCTGGGCGTAGGAAAAGTTACCCAACGTCATGCCAATGCACTTTGTTACATCCATACTTTTACTATGATAGTTTCGACTTTATTTTTGATTTTCTCATAAACAGCTCATGTTATGTGGCGCTATTCTCATAAACAGCTCATGTTATGTGGCGCTATTCTGTTATGAGGGGTAAATTTGAACATAAAGCTTGTAATTTATCATAAGAGAAGCTCAATTATTTTTAGTATTTTTTAAAGTTTTGTTTTTTTTATAGATTTTATTTCACTAAATTGGGCTATTTTTATTCGATCTGCTCGTTAGCTCAACCTTCAACAAACTCGACTAATTTATATTTCGTTCCAGGTAACTCAACATGATAACCAGGATAAACAGAACATACAGCAGTCCAGCTAGTGAGCCAACCACAACTGAGTTATTCTTTGATCTTAGTAAGCCTACCTCAGTTTCGAAAGTATTCGTTCGGCATTAACAAAATTTTAATGTTTTCAGATGATATGCTGCAAATGAACGAAAGTCAAAACAATTCGGAACTTCAATTTTGTGATGGTAGTGACAGAGTCCAATATGAACGAAAATATATCATACTTCCTATTTTATTAATCAGTTGCTTGATTGCGATGGTGGTTAATATTATTGTCATATCCAGCGCCTACTGGATTCGGTGTTCGATGACCCCCAATATCAAAATCAGTTTAAGCTTGGCGGCAGCTGATGCCACAAGTTCTACTATGTATGGACTTTTGTTGCTGATCTCGGAGTATGGCTTCAGTTTGGGCATGATTCCTTGCCTCATAGACCTACTACGACTAAGTGGAATTGGTAAGTAAAGGACAACAAATTAAGCAATGTAGGTAGCGTTAGAGTGTTGCCGACCACAAAAAGCTGAAGGGATAATATATTTGGTTCAGAAGCACTTGTTTCAATGAATTATGCATCGGGTTCAAGTGTCTATTTTCTTAAATTATTTAAAATATGTGAGGTTTAGATCGGCTGATTCTCAGGAAAAATGTGTTCTGAGAAATGATTGCAAATTAATAGACGAGCTTTCACATAAAGAAAAACCACTTTTTTATTTTGTTGCTCAGAATGTTACGAAGAAACTAGAGCTGCTTTTCTAGCAACAATTTCAGAATTCGTGAAGCTGTTGCGAATTTCGTGGGTTTTAACGTGCGGTTGGTATCGCAGTCTCTGCTATGATCAGTTATGGTAAAAATGTAGTGCAACAGTTTCAACATCTTCGTCATTCAGCTCTCTGTGTCCACTACTGGACATAAGCATCTCTCATTTTTGCCCATTTCCTCCTGTATTGATCTCTCCGTATCCAGTTGCCTGCACATCTCTTTAGATCGTCCGGCCAGCGTGTAGGGGGTCCTTGCTTTAGATCGTCCATCTCCCGTTTGTCATTCGTGCCACATGTCCAGACCACTTCCGCTTGAGTTTTCGAATTTGGATAACTACATCTGTGATCATGCTCCCGCAGTAACACTCCGGGCTTGGACAACACCCTCCTATTCAAGCATTGTGGCAAGTCGCTTTTAAACACTTCCGCAAGCTTTCCATAGGCTTCCCAAGATAGTGTAACTCATCTTTCTCAACTTTGGTTGTCACTGGAGATTTAGATTTGATGACTAAGATAATTGTACTTGTTCACCAGAGTCTCCTTCAATCATCATCACCAATGAAAATTTGCTAACTTGGAACTAAATATGGCATATACACTGAAGGACAAAATTAGCGCACCACCTATACATTCTCGAATAAATCATTTTTTCTTCAAGTAGGCTGGTACATAAAGTAACCATAGTAACATTGTACACTATCAATTGTTTTTGATCCCTTTCTATTCATTCTAATGCAAGTTTCTACTTCTCATCTCTTCTCAATCTCATTATTGTTTTCTCCAAAAAATTCCTGGGTTTCAGTCAATTTTATTGTTTATTATTTAAAATTTTAATATTTAAAATCACAAATACGTTTCGGTGTCTTTCTCCACCATCATCAGTTTGTCTAAAATATACATTTTACATTTATTATCAATTTAATTAAAAAAAAAAACTTTCACAAAATTAACATATTAAAATTCTCCACCATCATCAGTTTGTGTGTAACAAACACACAGAACAAACTGTGTGTAACAAACACACAGAAACAGCCTGTTTCTACATTCACATTTGACTGGCTATTTTTATTGTTTATTATTTAAAATGTCACATTTTACTGTTTATTATTTAAAATGTCACAATAAAATGTTAGAATAGCCAGTCAAATGTGAAGGTAGAAACGGCCTCACACACAAACTGATGATGGTGGAGAAAGACACCGAAACGTATTTGTGACATTTTAAATAATAAACAATAAAATTGACTGAAACCCAGGAATTTTTGGGATTAAATTGAAACACAGTCAGGAAAATATACACAGTAATTATTGTTTTCAGCAAGTGTGGTAATGTTTTCGATTCAATTTTCTTGCTCTTGCGTAACTTGTGTGTCTACCTAAAGTGTATTCGCATTGAAATGTCTCCAGGAAGAAATTTAAATGAGTTTGAGGCGGTCAAACTTGTCACCTTGTTGGAAGCAGGGTATTGCCAACGTGAGGTCACCCGAAGGTTGGTTGTTCATCACGATACTATTGGTCGATGTCTTCAGCGTTTTAGGGAAACCGGTTGCCATGCTTGACGACCAGGGCAAGGTCGAGCAACATCCACAATCCAACTGGACGATCGATTTATACGATTGCAAGCTTTAAGAAATCGGATTCTTATCCGAAATTAGATTTAAAAAATCGAACGCAAAACCCCCGTGATGTTGCAATTTCTTCCAAAAGCGAAGAGAGCAAAACATCCCGCAAAAGGTCCTCTCTTAACCATAGCCCACACGTTAGGCTTGAGTTTGCTCGAAAACACGTGGATTGGGGTTTGGATGATTGGAAGAAAGGCTTGTTTACTGATGAAGTTAGAGTGTGTTTAAAATCTTCCGATGAGCGAGCTTTTATTTGGAGAAGACCACGAGAAAGATACAGCCAAGCATGTTTAGTTCCCCCGCTGGCTTTCCGTGGTGGCTCAATAATGTTTTGGGGTGGCATTTCTTTGGAGGCCCGTACGAACCCTGTAGTGAGCCGCGCAAGATAATTAACTTCCCAAAAGTACATTCAAGAGATTATGGAAAACCAAGTCGTACCTTTTGCACCTTGCGTAGGCGACATTTTTTTGTTTATGGATGCCAGACCGCGCCGATCTCTGATCGTCCGCGAATTACACAATTACAACATTAATGAGGTTGGCGTCCAACTTTTAGTGTGGCCAGCGCATAGTGCTGGCCCTAACGTGATTGAACATTTATTTTCTTTTAACAATAATTGAACATTTATTTTCATCGCAATTTGTTTTCTTCTTGTAAAGACCAGTTGTTTCATAAGCGAATTTTCGGAGAAAAGATACGGATATTGGGATGATTTAACAGGTATCGGAAATCGTTGAAATAACATAGTTTTCAAAGTTGTTTGCTACTTAGGGCACTAAACAGTAAACTTTCCTTATAAAACTAAATAGCAAACTTCCGTTGCCAAAATAAACTACAAATTTTTGCGGCATCCGGAATTATGCACATTCATTGTGTATAATTTCCTGACTGTATTTTAATTCAATTCAAAATAAAATTCCTGGGTTTCAGTCAATTATGTTGTTTATTATCCCAATTATAAGAACGTTTCGGTGTCTTTCTCCACCATCATCAGTTTGCCTAAAATATACACTCACAAATCGTCATTATCTTTAAAAACAAGAATCTTTGTTAAAATATAATGTTAAAATATTTGAATTAAAATACAAATTACAATATTTTAAAATTGTTTGAACCTCATTGCTAAGATCATCCAAACTTTGCAAATTTGTTGATTCATTCGGAGGTTTTAGCATGTTTTGAACTTCTGTAGAAAATTTTCTAATTTTTTTTATTATTATTATATTATATATAATTTTTTTATTTATTATTTTAATTTTATATACTTTAAGACTTGTAATTGAACTATTTAAATGTCAGTGATTGTCTCTAATTTATAACATTTTCTAGCAGGGCCCTATCTATATTACTTAATGGCTTTATTCTGAGCCTCTTGAGCTTCTTCGCGTAGTTGGCAAATAAATAATAAAGGATTCGCAACAATTTGGTGGCATGTATAAGAATGTTATGCACGGTTAGCGGCATCGCCAAGCGGCACGGCAAGCGTATTTTTCTACATATAATTTTGCTATTTTAAAACAGAATTTGTGAAATTTTTCTGGAACAATATCAAAACCAGACGAAAGAGTTTGAAAAATTACGTGAAACTTATGTATTAAAGTTTTATCATTGCCGGTAAAACGGACAAACGCATCTTCAACCTCAAAAACTCGTCTGGCGGTATTAAGGCCATTGGTGTTCCCAAATCTTTGTTTGGGGCTAATCTACCCAAAGACCAAGCACATGTACAACAAGCTCTATTTCTTGTTGCTCCAGAGCTTTATACTTTTTGGTGCCGATTTTATAGGCTAGATGTAGTAACCATTCCATGAATCTGATCCACGCGTGCAAAATACTCAAACCGAAATCAAACATTTCCTTTTTAACATTAACTTGTAAACATTTGTCAATGTTATTGAAATCCTTTCAAGTTACGTCACATACAGAACAATGCTATGTCGATTTATTCTCATGCCGTAATGGCATGACCAATTTTGTCATCTATCACTGTAAAAAGTAAATTATGATAGCTGATAAATTGTTGGTCATTGCAAGAAAATGTTGAAGGAATAAGGGATTGAATTTCTCTATCCACTCTTTATTTTTCAGCTTCAGTGATGTCGACCGTTTCGCGTCCAAAACAAATGCGAATAGGGCGACTGTACCTGGCAGAGCTTGACCTTGGATTTTGCCACAGAATGCAATCTTTACTTTAATTAGAATTCCAATATATTCCTGGGTTTTTCAGTCAATTTTATTGTCACTAATTATGGTGTTATGTGATGAGCCCTGCGTTTCGTCCGGCGTTTAATTAGAATAAAATTATATAGGTAAAAGAGATGTAAAAAGTATGCTTCCGTCACTGCTCTTAGAAGTTTCAAAACATTGCTTATATTCAGTGGCATTTGTGCCATCTAGACCCCACTTTGAAATTAAATGAAGACCTAAAACTTCAGTCTCAGGTATACTGTTTGAAACATCTTTGAATGATTCCAATAATCTTAAGGTGGTATGGTCTAAAAGACTCTGTAATATCAGTTTGGTACAAATGTCAGTTACTGAAATGTGTTGTTTCTGGGGAAGCTTCTTTAGCTTTCAGAACATATGATTAGCATGAAAACCTACTTTTTGCATTTCGTTGAACTAAATCATACTGATGCCTGGTGAGTGTTTTAGGTCAATAAAGAGAGAGCCTCCTCGTTAGTCATTTTTGATTTATTCTTTTTTCATATTCATCAATTAGTTCACTATATAGTTTTGCTTTTTTGGGGTAACTGGAAACTTATTTACTGATATTGCATGCTTTACTACTACCTGCGAAGCGAAGCTTCATTATTCGCGTAGGACAACATATCGACAGGATGTTTTCTTAAAGAAATGGTTTTTCTTTTTTGACGCAATCTGAACTTTCCTGAAAGCTTACAGTAGGACGACCACGTTTTTGAGCAATATTTTGATTAATTTCAAAAGGATATATTTTTAATTCCATCAAGCTCTCAAGCCCCTCTCTATTCCTGCCCAAAGACCTTGATTTTATCCTGCAAGATTCGACCCATTTCTTCCGCATTTTAAATTTACATACAAACATATTCAATTTTGAACTAAGGGATGGAAAAGCCACTGCTGGGTGACTGGTTTCCCTTTGAATGTATGCTTGGAGGTCTTTAAACTCCTGATCCCCGCTGATTTGAGCTATTCGATAACATATATTCTCCACATTCATCTTTAACACATCTTGATGCGTTTCTATAAAGGAACCACACATAGAGAAAGACAGAAAGAAAGAGAGAAAAAAGATGACTTACTCGTGAAATATTTAGACACTGGACTGGTTTATTTTATTTTGGCCAACAAGAAGCAAAAAATAGCAGCATTTTCACCATAAAAAGCTGACTGATTGCTTAATGAATGAAATTAATATAAATGTAAAATTTCTAATACTAGAAACCCCTAAATATCAAATTTCAACAATATATTGGCATTATTTAAAAATTTAAATAAAAAGGAAAAACAAAAAGAAAAGTTAAATGTTAACACCCTGTATTCTGGAAACTATGCACTTCAGGACCTGTATTTAAGGGAACTTTTTTTCAAAAAATTACCTAAGGCTACGCCCTTAAATATTGCCGCGTCTTTTTTTAACCACTTTGATGAATAGTTTGACGGATTTCAGTTTTACAGTGACAACACTGAGTAATTTTTTCTATCTTGGCCATAAAGGAGCAAAAAAGAGCAGCAGATTTTTTAACCATCAAAAAGCGTCAGGTACGAAAAGTATTTGTAACATTTTAAATAATAAACAATAAAATTGACTGAAATCCAGGAAATTTTCAAATAAATTGAAGTACAGTCAGGAAAATATACACAACAAAGAAATATGTGTATCAAGTCATTTAGGTAGGGTATCGTAAAATGTATGCAGTCGTTCAGAGGGTGTCTGAGGGAAGAAGGATTTGCTCTTCCAAGTTTAAATTTTGGTTTTAGGGGAGCTACGACCCCGCCCCTGACATGATTAATGGTATTTCCTTGTCTGTAGATATACTGCCAATTTCTGTACGTTGGTGCCTGTCCTATTTTGGTTTTAGTCTCTACGAATATGCAGCAGTCTGTGTCTTTTTGTTCTATGTAATTGTAAATAAGTGGTTTTTTACTGTTGAGTCCGTTGATGTTGGCGTAAAGTAGTCTCATGTTGAAGGTTTTATGTTAGTGATTGTTTGTTTTAATTGTTCATGGGGTTCTGTCGCGGAGTTTTTGTTAGGTAGGAGCAGGTCGAACATCAATACATACATATGGTTACCAAGAAAGACGACCGAGGTGTCGATGTCAAAATCTTCAATAAATTATTTTCGCATTTTTTTATCAAATCTTCTGTTAGTGTTGGTAGACTTGTTAATTTGATGTTTGTATTTCTTTAATATGAGATCGTGACTTGTTACTGGTGAGTCTATTCCGTTATCCTTAGTTATCGCATCCGACAACTCGGACGTTCTCTTGTTCAGACACTTAATTCTAACATTCGGGATTCGACTGATCGGTGCTGTTGGTCTCTTCAGGAACTTTACGCTCCATGCCGCATGCTCGTCCGAGTTGCAGGCAGCGCACTTGACGGGAAGCGGAGAACTGCAACTGAATGTCGAATGAGGGCCATGCATTTGTTGCACTTAGCTGGTGTTTTGCAGGTTTCGGTCCGGTGTTCAAACGAGTTGCATTTGGTGCAAGGAGCAGGAATCGGTGCTGGAGGTTTACTCTCCACATTCCTAAACACACGACCAGGGAAGTGCACTGTGCGGTCGCTCATCAATTTCTCGTATGTCGCAAGGTCGCCCGTTACCAGCCTCATCAAGGTGCGACTGTTGCTCGCTCTGGATATTATTCTTTTGCAGAATCTAATTATCAGACCTGATTTTTCCAGATGTATCAAGAACATTTCGTCCGTGATTTCAAGGTCCACTCCAGTAGCAACCACTGAATATGTGGGTGTGATATGGTGGTTTGATCTTTGTTGTCGGATTAGTGGGACGTTATCGTTTTTTTTGTAATTTGAATGTTGTTACCATGTTTTCTGGTTTCAGTTGTTGTAAAATTTGTGTTGCTTTGTCATCTTGGTTGGTTTTAATTAGAAAGTAATTATCTTGTCTGATAATCACATCCTTGTTGTTGAGTTCCTACCACATGATTGCAAATTGGACTCTCGTGATGGTCGGCATTGCGTTCGCTGTGAATTTGTGGGAATACGTGGGAAATCTTGTTGATGTTGTCTTGCTGTTTGTTGTTTGGTTTTTATCGGTTGTAGTCTGATGGTCCAAAGCTATTCGTTTGGCCTCAGGTGTTGGCGTTGTGGGGGTTGGCTAGGTTGGCTGGGTCGTATTCGGTTTTCTAGCCCGTTTTTTCGATTGTGGATTTTTGAAACCACTATTCTTGGAGGCATAATCCGATTCGGATTCTTGCGAACTCCCATGGTTCAACCTTTCGTTTAAAGGAGACCCGTATATTCTCGCAAAACAATAAATGTGATTGGATTCTTCTAATTCTTTGCCGTAGAGTAAACGACCTTTGCTTTAAATATGCTAACACTGGGCACGTCTTATCACCACGAAGCTCGGTTAGACTCTTTTTAGAACATTTTTAATAATATTAAATTTGTGCTTAACTCGAGATCCGGTTACATACATATTTCATTTCATATTTACGTTAAAACGCTTGCTATCCCGTCTCGATTATGCAAAAGGTCGATTTCAAGTTCTGCGTCGGAATCTCATTCTGAATTATAAGCCAGCAGTTTATTCCCCTGACAGCCGAATTTTTATTTCAAAGGAAATTAGAAGCTATTCTCCACGCACAATTGACCCAACTAACTGGCAATACAAAATAAAGTGGTTTTGCGCAATCAAGAGAATCACAATGAAGCCTAAGGCTTCGTTTGTGCTTTGTGTAGTCTTATTTGTTTCTAGACTTGAATCTGACTTGAGACGTGATATCTGAGTAATTCATGTTTACTATTCGTTTCTCATTAATATTCATTCGGTAATGAGATTCTGTTTAAAATCATTCTTTAAGGATATAGTTTTTAAAAGTTTGTAAAAGTAATTCTATCTTTGAGTATTTAGCGCCGTTACCAAAATAGCCGCAGATAAAACTCATAACTGTTTTGAAAAGTTGAGTTAAGTCAAGTATTTTGAACCAAGTATTTACTTGCTTCTGTGAATTGTAGTCTTTTCGTCTCTATTATTTTGACTTTTAGAAGTAAAAGTTTCATTGCGGTGGCAGCGGTTTCAATACTTACCATACATAAAAAATATAAATTATCTAAAATATTTTGTAATAAAAAAAATCCTAATTTACTTCTATCACAGATCAGTTTTTCCGAAAAGGATCGTTGTATCTTGATTTGCCTTTGCTTGCATTTGCATTTCTAATAGTTTGCAGTAACAGATGTTGACTGATAAATAAGGCGCGGAATATATGCAGTTAAATTCAAGCAAAATATGCGCATATATATGCATAATTTGTATTTCAAATTTGCGATCATATGCATTTATTTGGCCAAATATGCAATAGTATGCATTTATTTAAAATGTGAAATTACTTTTAAGAACACAAGCATTGATTTGATGGAAAATATTTATTTCTTGAACACGTAAAGCAAAGCGAAGATATGAAAAACATTAAAAAAGAATTTTAAAAAATTTTAATTTGACAATGTATAGTAGGAATTTACAATTAAATAGTTTTCAAAGTTTTGCAATAAAAATGATTGTCTCCTGTCAGTAAATATATGTTTATAAATAGAAAAGGTTCTTTCAACATCAACCGGTGTAATAGGACAGTATTGCATCTTGGGTAGCAAGCGATAAAGCCAAGGTGTAATTGGGTTGGTTGATGATTTACCAAGAAAAATACTATTTTGTAACTCTAAAGATTTGAAACCTTCAATCTTTTCTATAGTAGCACCTAATTTTTTGTGACTTTAACACCTACATCTACGGGAATCTCTTTACATTGAGCTGAAAATGCTTGAACAAAATTAATCGCTTCACTTCAAATCAAATTTTCAAAAAATTTCAAAACTTATTTCTAATGAAACTATTATATCAGGTATAAAACTAAAAACTAAAAAACTTGCTTAATAAAAGCAAGTTGCTTGGCTACATCCGCATTTTTCACCATCAATTGACTTTGCACTACACACTGCGAGTTGTCTTCTATACCTTAAATAAATTCCTTAATAGCTTCGAAACATTCTGTGTAGAATATCGCGGCTTTAGTCTATGTTCCCCATCGGCTAATTACGGGTTCCGGAGGTAAACTTACTCCTGGCAATCGCTCCTTATATAGCTGCACTCTTAGAGGTGGCTTTAAAAATACTTTTTTACCTTTGAAATTAGTATGTTTACCAACGGATATTCAGTTCTGATGGTTTCTGCAACTCTGTTTTTTCCATGTAGAAGACAAGCGACCACCATACCAGGATAAAATATTTTTAAGTCAGGGGCTTACTGTAAAACTACACGAACTTAGCACTCCAAACTACCAAACATACATTATTAAACAAGTACTCGAAGCAGATAACTGGCGGTACGAATCGACGACGACTACTCTATCCCCTTTTCACCTGAGCAGGGCTTACCCCAGGGTTCACCACTCTCACCTTTGGTTTACAACATATATTGCTTTGACATATACAATCACAACAGACAAGGCAAAGAAGGTATAGACCAAAATGCTTACTTGCTGCAATACGCTGGCGACACCACCCTTATCGCGCACGACAAATATACCGGTCGGGCAGTGGTCAGACTTGAGACACTTACAGACACAATAACAGCATGGTTCTATAAATGGAGACTCACACCAAACGCATCCAAAAACCAACTGCTCTAAAAGCCAGACTCCCCAACCATCACCACTGACGGCCAAATAACCAAACCCACCGACAATTTGAAATATCTAGGAATAACAATGGACAAGAAATTAAAATTCATTAAACACGTCCAAAACATCAGAACAGAACTAACCAAGAGAGCAAAACATTTCCGCACACTTACTTACAAAAACAAGGGCATCAGCACCAAGACTGCAACTATTATATATAAAGCGATCTGCAGCTCCTAACCTCTAATGAAGACTACACTCATATTTTAATCGCCAGTGCCACTGACGAAACTCAACGGCATATACAGACAGCAGAACAGATAGCATTGAGACTGATAACGAAGATGCGACACCCAGCAAACCCATTACACAATCCACCAATCCCAATATTTTTGTAAAAATTCTTTGAATTGGGTATTTTGAAGCTTTTTTAAAGGAATACTCGCCGCGACTAACGATTTGCATAAGTCTTGATGAAACACCTTCGTTTCACTTCTGGTTTTGTCTCCGACATTTTGAAATGTTGTTTTCACAGACTGGCTGAACGGGACCAGATTTTATCTTTTGCAAGTTGGCTTTCTATGACAAATCTATGACAAAAAATCATTTAAGTTCTGGTGAGTGGTTCAAATAAAAAGTAATTGAAGTTCAAACTCCAATTATCCCTCCTTTTGCTCGAACTTTTACAGCTTTTTTTATACTGGTTGTCATAATATAAAAAAATTTCCTCCAAAAACCACTCCTTTTGCTCGAACTTTCACAGATTTTTTTATACTGGTTGTCGTAAAACAATTAAAACTTCAAAGTTTAACTATCTCAAAATTTATCTGTTTTGAAAAATAAACCAGTAGCGATTCAAAAATCATAGGTACTTACGATTTTCCCACAAGCTTTGCAAAATACTTTATCTCCACGAAGCTCCAACTAAGTAATATTTTTAACCCACGAAAAAGTTTTTGGCGTTTTAGATATTTTGAGATCAAATAAATATTCTCAAAACACTATTTTCACAATGAAGTCTATCGACAAACTGAACTGAACAGTCGACGGAGTCTTTGTTCTTCATAGGCGGTGTCCGAGTACAAAGGTGCCGCCGACTTAAAAGACGACGCGCTGGATCCTTATTGACGAGACATTCCAGGGTAGTAAATAAATGTTATGCAATAAAAGGCAGATAAACTCATAAATTTGTTGCCTGCTTTACGTCCGCCGATGGAATTTCCATAATATTTTATTAAGATAAAAATAAAAATCTCCAAACATGCCCAAATATACAGATTTTTTAGATATATGCAATTTTTCATGAAATATGCAAAAAATTCATAGATATGCACTTTGCATATATGCCGCCCTCTACTGATGTGACTACTACTGCTACTGATGATATGAAGTAAGTGCCGATACGAATTTCATAAAATAACATTTTAAAAAATGAATAACAGGAAAGGACCAGGTGAAAAATGTTGCTGAGGTTCCAACTTTAAGAAAAAATGAAATATAAACAAAAAAACACATGGTGAAATGGGGACCCAATTTAGGGGTTGAAAACGGTTTTTTTCGATTTCGGCGAAACGTGAGCTCCTATCAAAAACGTTTAATGCAAAAGATGTATATAATAAAAACAAAAATCCTACCTACCAATTTGGTTTCAAACAACATCACTCGACTGTTCATCCGCTATTTATTTTGGCCAACAATATACAAACTACCCACCTAACTGACAGAAAGACAGCTTGCCTGTTTATGGAGATTAACAAGGCTTTTGATAGTGTCTGGCATAGAGGCTTACTATACAAACTATACAAACTACACACACCAACATATCTACAACACACCATAAAGAACTTATTAGAAAACAGACAACTACAAGTACGAATTGACAAAACACTGTCATTTTCTTTTTCCCCTGAACAAGGGCTACCTCAAGGATCCCCGCTCTCACCGTTTCTCTACAATATATACTGCCATGACATATACAATTACAACTTACCAGACAAAAATCAAATCGACAGATCGGCATACATATTACAATACGCAGACGACACGGCACTTATTGTACATGACAAAACTACTGAGAGAGCAGCGCAAAGACTCCAAACACTAACAAACAACACAATGACGTTTTATAAATGGAGGCTAACACCAAACGCGTCAAAAAACCAACTTCTGCTCACACACCACAGACTCAACGCTGACTCCCCTACAATAACTGCAGACGGCCAAACGACACAACCAAAAAACGACGTAAAATACCTTGGAATCACAATCGACCACAAACTTAAATTCACTAAACACATACGAAACATCAGGGCAGAAACAATAAAGAGAACAAAACACTTCCGATCACTAACCTACAAAGACAGGGGAATTAGCACAAACACCGCCACCAAAATATAGAGCTATTTGTAGACCCTTGCTAGACTTTGGACATGTACTCATGACCAACGGAACAGAAAGGACAAAACGTTATACACAAACAACAGAACAAATTGCACTAAGACTAATAACACGAATAAGACACCCCCAAAACCCACTACACAACCCCTCCACCCAACTACTATACGAACGCACAAACATGACAAATATTTCGGAAAGACTCATACATCTACAGACAAAATCGACTAACAACCCCTACAACTGGACCATGCTGAATCCCCTTTGACTTACAAGACCAACCAGACAATCCCGCTTCCGTTTCCCTACATCAACGCTACTCGAACACTTACTAACGCAACTGACTACTGGACAATAAAATAATTTTTTCTTGTCATTAGAATTGGAAAGTTTATTTAATAATATTGTTAACCTAGAATAAGAGAATTTTCATATTTGTTTTTTATTTTATTTATAGATTAAGACTACATGTATTAAACAAGGGCAGAAAGACCGATAGATCGATAACCTTTTTTAGAAATAAAGATGTTTACTACTACTCTTTTGGTATCTATTGGACCTGTTCGTATCCGTTTGGATTGTTTCCGTCTCAATTTATACCGCTCTCTGTCGAGTTATATATGGCTCTGGCATCGTACCATTGTGTGATAGCATATTCGTTTAGTACTGTCACGTCTTCCACGATTTGCAGTTTGTCTGTGACTATGAAATCGATCTCGTTTCTGATATTGCCATCTGGACTTTCCCATATCCACCTTCTGTGAGGCTTTTTACAAAAGAAACTGTTCATTCGGTATAGGTTATGCTGCAGTAGGAAGCCCAGCATAGTCTCCCCCCGGTTGTTTCTTCCTTTGGCCCCGAAATTTCCCAGGCATGTCTCTGATTTATCCACTTTTAGACCTAGTCACCGCAGAGTATGGTGAACCGTGTTTTTATGTTGTTCCGAACTTACGTCTTCATAGAAAATGTCAGTTTCTTCACCTGTGTGAGACGACCTTAGGGAGCAAGCTGTGTAATCTTGATACTATATTTTGTGTTTAGTTTTATTACGAGGTAGGGTACTCGGGTTAACATCTTCTCAACCATTTGAATTTGACTTTTCAGTCGTTTATTAATGAGAAAGCCAATGCCGCCCTTTGATTTGTCATCCTCTCCGGCATAATAGAATGAGTAACCGGATTTTAGTGTTATTAGGTTTTCGCCTCTCCTCCTGACTTCGCTAAGTCCGATAACGTCCCATTTGATCTTTTGTGTTTCGGTTTCTAGCTCAACCCTATTTTCTTCGGAGAGTAGTGTTCTCACGTTGTATGTTATGATGTTTAGTCTTCTGATAGTTGTTCTTTTTTGGGTTTGTCTTGATGGTTTGTTGTGATAGCGACCTTTCGCCCCACCCAGAATCCTTGAGGGAGACTCCTAAAGGGTTGTGGGAGCTTCCAGTGTATGTACGGTCCACCCACAAGGGGTTCACTTCCAGTTGCTTGAAAAATCGCCATGAAGGGGATTTTGGCCATAATTCTTAACCTAAACATAAATGGCTTAACCATAGTGTGTAGCTTTGTAGCATTTTGCGCGATATCAAAGGGCCTATTTCGTTTGTCTTAATCGTTGTTTGGATTTATTTCATTTGGCTAAATCATCAACATTAAGTCATACATTTTAATAGCAATAAGGCGGACCAATTGAAAGATGGTTTTCCTTCTTGGGTATTCGGTCTGGGCAATGGTGAAAAAAGAAAACATTTTTAGCTACCAAGCTTTCGGCTTTTTAATACCGCCTTCTTCATGGCTGGAATAGTTATTACACAAATCCAATCAAACATGAGCTATGAAGTAAACGGGGTATAAAACTTAAAAGACATATAGGGTACTCACTGCTAATTATTTCTCATTGCGAGCCACAGTGCTGGGTTATAAGTTGTCATGGATTAAAAATTCACAGTTAAGATTTTTGTGGAGGCAACGGAACGAACTACAATAAATGCACTGTTTCATCGGACTGTAGTAATAATAAGATTCCGGAAGGTTCCCAGACTTTTCATAAGAAACAATTAGCACCCTGAGGAAGGCGGTGATAAGTCGCCGAAAGCTCGGTAGCTAAAAAGGTTTTCCTTTTTTCAACACTGCTCAGACCGAATCCCCAAGAAAGAAAACCATCTTTCAATTATTCATGTATCGGCCAAAAAACTATTACTTAATAAGCCAGACCAGTATACAAAATAAACTCTTTATTTATAACCTAACGTTTGACTTACAAATAAGTGCTCTTATATATATGTCGTGGATTCAAGCCAGTCTTCCTGACCATAAATTATTGATATAGCTATAAGGATGCACTTTAGAGCACTTTGTCGAAGCGGAATAACTCTAATTGAAGATTGAGCGAAGCAAATAACTTTATAGAACAACTACTTTGGAAACCTTATTCTGGATGGTACCCCAGAAATAGAAATCTATTGGCGTAAAGTCAAGAGAGTGAGGGGGCCACTGTTCAAAAAAGCTATTTCTGACAATCCATCTTAATGGAAAGTGTCGATTTAGCCAATCCCGAAACAACCGGGAGTTACGGATAGATGCAACGTCTAGTTGGAAAAGCATTTCCTGTCGCACGTTGATGGGCAGATCCTCGATAATATCCCATAATTAATTATTTAAAAAATTAAGCAATCGTTCAGCATTTTAGTCACCTAAAAGTCCGCACCACACATTAACTTTTTGTGAAGATTGGCTTTTGCAGTTAATACCCCAATGAGGATTTTCTGTAGACCAGCATCTGCAATTTTGAGAAGATATTATCCTATTGGTAGTGAACGTAGCCTTTTCTTTAAAAAGTTTTATCATTTAAAAAATTTCCTTGGGCCCAAAAGCAATATAGCAAGCGTTTCAAGTCATCACCCTCTCTCAGCGTGTGCAGAAATTTTGGTTTCAATGGCTTTATTTTATGACGAACCAGGCATCTTCTAATTTTCTTTACTTACATTTTAGTCAACAGCCCTCAGACGTAAACTCATTTGAGGATTGGCAGGAACTGAAGCTATGATGGAATCATCATTATGTGTTCGAATCCGGAATTGAGTGTGAAGCGTACTGTTCAACACACTTCCGGTTTGAGCTAAACGCAAATTCACCCCTGCTACAGTTTTATGTCTAATAGGATTTCTCTGTGGATGTCTCATATTGAATTCTTCCGCAACTTCTCTGCTACTTCGAACTCCATCACCAAATAATCCAATTATTTCTATTTTCTCCCTTAAAGTGAGATGTTCAATAGGCATTTTGTCAGCGCACTGACGCAATTAATGTCAAATTGACAATTATTGGAGCCGGCTAATTTCCTTTCATGACTCTCTAGTGAATACTGATACAAAAATTCGGACTTGAATTTGACTTGAAACTCGGTATTTATCGTTAGAATAACATTCTGAACAACTTTTTGTAGTAACTTTTTACGATATCTCTCACGCATCGCAAAATAGAGCGAATTGCCCCTATTCGCATAGTCGTAGTAGGCAGGGTTTTTATCTGAAGGTAGAAATGGGATACTTAAACAATTATATAACCCCTATCATAACATTCTACCTCTGTACCGAAGCTGAAAACCCTGCTTCTAAAAATAAATACATTACAGGGCCGTTTCCATCTTAAGTGCGACACAGTGTGTAATGGGTTAACTGCGCTGGGGTATTCGTACTGGTTGACGACGGAGAGACTCTTGGCATCCTCTCCTCATTTCAGAGGTGAGTTATATGACCACTTATGCGAACCACTATGTATTTCACCACATAACTGTCGATCCAGCATTTAATTACTATATAAGCTGCGCATTCAACATGTGTAATAAGTCAGTAGGTAAGGCAGTAACATCTCGCTGTTGTAAAACATTTTGGTTTGTAAAATAAACGGTTTTTAAAAACAAGTTTTTTACATCCAGAAACAAAATTGGTGCCTCGCAGTGCGAGTCATTTTCGTGTTTTGATAAATTTGGAAAAATAATGCTACTGTTAGACTTCCGGTGTATTTTCTGTACCGTACTATGGAGACCTTTCCACTGTTACAGCTCTGCTTTTCACCATTCAATGCTTCACCAATTCGAAGTAATTCTTCTTATGCTGAAGCCTAGTCTTGTTGCAAGTGCCATCTTTCATCAGTTCGTTTTTATAGTGTCCCTAAAAAAATCAAAAGCGTATCTCCAAAACCCGCTCTAAAATATTCGCACCATTTGTTCTAACAGTAAATTAGAATTTGCGAGTCCCTGGGGTTCTGCGACTGTGCCTGGCAGCCAATTCCACTCACTATAATTTTTGTATAAACTATTTCCCACGTCTTGCGATGTTCTCATGTTTTAGATCATACTGCGCTTAAACGATTCACACGTTCAATTGTAATCATTTTTTTATTTTAGAATTGAATGAAAGTGAATTTTAGCGAAA
Organism: Dendroctonus valens; assembly: GCA_024550625.1. Classification (NCBI taxonomy): domain Eukaryota; kingdom Metazoa; phylum Arthropoda; class Insecta; order Coleoptera; family Curculionidae; genus Dendroctonus; species Dendroctonus valens. The sequence goes on along the minus strand of JAJTJO010000068.1, from coordinate 1,112,195 downwards.
TTTCTTTGTCACTTATAACAAGCTAAACAGGTACAACATACAAAATATACTTTTTGCTACTGTTTTTTAAAATGTTGTTGTGAATAATGCCTGTCGGGTGCCCCATTGTAACACGATCCGTTTTACGACAAATACACGGTTCGGTATAAATGTTACCGGCAATGCACGAAATCCGGCAAATGTGCGAAATGCCTAGGCATTCTGCAAGCTGCCCAACTCGCCAGGCACTTTGCGGAATCGCTACTACTTTGGGCGATCTGTCAATTGACTACGGTATTTCAGGTCATCTGCAAAATGCCGTACGTGCTAGTCAATCTGAGTGCTAAAGATGTTTATTTATTTTTATTATTTTTTCTGTAATGGAAAAACACTATGTTTTTTTAGCAGATACATATTTAATATAATAAGATTATTTAACATTAATATTATAATTTATCAACAACATTAAGGTACGAAAGCATAAATCATTAACTCCATAACCGCGGAAGTTAATTAAATTTTTATCACAAAACTCACAAAATTATGTAATCAGTATGATTTCATTAACGACATTAACATATTTTCAGACCAATGTATGTTGTTTCATATTTAGTATTTGATTTCGATTCGATTTTAAACTAAATTATAAACCCGAATACCAAACTACGAAAAAAGCAAAATTTTTTTACATGGCGCTAATAGGAAAAACTATAAACAAACTAATAAGCAACAGGCAACACTTTGGAAACGCGGTAAATTTGTTACTGCGTTCACCCTAAGTAAAATTTTACCTACGGCACTAAAGAGTTAACTTCCCTTGTAAAACTAAACTGCAAAGTTCCGTAGAAAAACTAAACTGCGAAGTTTGGCAGCATCAGATTTTATGCGCACTGTCTAGTCAATGTGAAGATTAAACATATGCGACACTCACATTGACTAACGTAGCGACTCTGCAAAGTGCCTGGCGAGTTGGTCAGTTTGCAGATTGCCTAGGCAATTCGCACATTGCCGGATTTCGTACATTACCGGTAACATTAATAAAAAGCTGCCTAAACGAAAAACAACTCCTTTATTTAAACTTGTGCGGGTGGAAACAATAGCTTGCCCGGTGCGTGGAAATTTTATATCCAATATTACTTATTTTACAAAAGCGCGTACTTTCGATGTCAGCACAACCACCAAAACCACACCCTTCTTTTCGCCCTCTGACGCTCCCCAAAAGGCAGCAGTCAGTGGGCTCTCTTAGGGTCCGCCAACTCTTCACGATGTGCAGCAATATAGATACCTATCTATCCATAGCTCTGACACCGCCCATATGTATCAAATTGATTACCTACAGAGCGGGCAAACGTCCACATACGTTGTTGCTTTCTTACCTAAACCTTTAAAACCCTTGAATTTATAATATTATCAAAGTCCATTTGTATTTTAAAGAACTGTTTCAAGGCCAAAATACAACCATTATAGGCTGCTTTGAAACATTTATTGAAAAACCTCATAGTAGTCTAATACAACAGCAATGTTGGTTTAACTACACGCACCCCAATACGTTCAAGTGTTTAATTGCTATCACTACTCAGGGAATTATTAGCGATTCGCGACTTCAAAAGTCCAAATGCCCACTGGCGGCAAAAGTGTCAACTACATTTAACGAGTAACAGTTCAATTTTTTTTTGCTTTCCTTTGGCAATGTGATTGTGATTTGTTTTGTGCAAAGTGTAATCAGCTTTTGCAAGATTTTAAACAAATGTAAAGCATGTAACTACTTGAAAAGTATGATTTGATTTCCTACAAGTGTGTAAGTATTGTTTTATGATATTAAAGACATCGAATCACTTCACTTGAAATCAAAGTTTAAAATATGGGTTGTCAGAAAGGTATTGTCAATGCATTCATATGATTTTGCAGTTAACAATAGACTCTTTGGAAGAAATAGATGGATTTCTGATGAACAGTGTCATCAGAACAGTGTAAGCGTTCAAGCAAACCACTTCTGAAGATGCAAGCCACACGTGCTTGCGAAACGTCAAGAAGAAATTCTACCGAACGACGGCCTAAAAACCCGAAAAACCCACTTGTTTCAAGGAATGGCCTCGAAAGTCTATCTCTTTTGATTTTAAGTTTGAGTTCAATATTCGAATATTTAGAGCCAACATCCGTCAGTCAACAGATGTATAGTTGAAGGGGAGGATTTGATGAAGTCAAAGCATCTGCTATTATGTGAGATAACACGAGTAATGTAACACCATTACAATACTCTTCCATAGCTGGGATTTTCGTCAAATGGCGTTATGCTTAAAGCTGGAAAATCCAATTAGTTGCTGGAAATAAAATGTTAATTTATGTATCACATAATTGTAGAACAAAAACTTATTGTTAAATCACCGCTCGTTTGAGGCGAAATTTCTGAAAGACCTCGTCGATTCACGTTTCCGTTAACCCCATACAATCAATAAATCAATTAAAATATGCTTTATTGCCACAGAAATATTTACAAATTTTATGGGCAAAACAAATAAAAAACAATATACTACAAAATAAAGCACAAACAAAGACAATCAACAATGATAAAAAACAACAAAAGTCATCAATCAATTACTGTGTATATTTTCCTGACTGTATTTCAATTTAATCCAAAAAAAAATTCCTGTTTTATTGTATGTTATATTAATTTTGATAAATTTTTTTTTTTGAATTAATGATTACTGTGAATGGGTATTTTAGACAAACTGATGATGGTGGAGAAAGACACCGAAACGGATTTGTGACATTTTAAAAAATAAACAATAAAATTGACTGGAACCCAGGAATTTTTTTTTTAATTAAGTTGTATATAATTGAGTTTCTAATTAATTCCGAGGAGGGAAACGGTGAGCTGATATCTTGACTTGAGTTTATGGTAGGGTACCAATGTTGTGGCCCGTCTGAAAAGGTGACTCAATGTTTGAGTATCAAGCAGACAGTGTCTAAGATGAATAAAACAGGAAGTGTATATACGAATTTTATGGTATCCAAAATAGTCTTTGCAATGAGCTCTACTTTTCAGGCCAAATAGATAGCGAATTGCTCGTTTCTGCAGTTTAAAAATGCTTTGAAATTGCTGGATGTTGCAGCAGCCCCAAAAGTGAAGACCGTAGCGGTTGTGAGACTCCAATAGAAAGAAGTAAGCGAGTCTAGCGGAGAAAACAGTCCGCTCCCTTGAAACTGATCGAATTGCAAAACAAGCGAAACATAGTTTTTTTTGTTAGGGAGTTAATAAGTGTTGACCACTTAAGGTTAGCATTAATGTTCAAACCCAGAAATTTCACCGACTCAACGTATCTAATATAGCTGTTATGAAGTAGCAAGGGTTGTAAAGCTCCTCTATAAGATAGAACTACCGGTTCATTAACGTGAAAACCCAGCAAACTAGAATCAGACGGTAACGAATCTTGATGGTAACGAGATCGTTGGAAACCTTCGAGTGGAGGGACAGTATCAGAATCACTCCATATTTGTAACTCCAACTTGACCAGTATTTCCTTATGGAAACTAATGAAAAATGATCCTTTGGTGTGCATTCTTTAGTGAGTCACAGTCGCAACACATCAGTTCCAATTGTGAACAGCATTTCTAACCTTTTTTCAGAGTCATCTTTTTTCATATACTCAACAAATCTCAACATAAACTAGACACTCTGACGTTTCGCTTGTTTACCAAATGTTACTGGTTTTCCTCCTTATATCGTTACGTCTCGCAGTGCCCCCATCGGTAGTTGAATTTGAAATATAAATAAGAGTTGGTGTGGTTGATCTTCTGCTAGGCAGCGTAGTAGGTCTAGGAGACTTCTTAAACCGCATCAGACATGGCGGTGTGGTTTTGGTTGACAGAAATCAACAATCAATCTGATTTTACTATTCAATGGAAAACTATATGTAAAGCTAAGCTATGCTATTGCCTAATACTATTAATTTTACACTTTTCTAGAGTTAAATTTAAACTTATCGAAAAAGTCTTGAATACGATCATTAAAAATTGCAGAGCAACATCTATTGACGCCGATATGCAATCAAAGCACCATAGTCTTACATAACAGACTAATTAGACTAAGAATGTATATAATAAAAAATAACAACATAGCGATTTAAATGAAACATGCAAATCACTTATTGAATATTGTTTAATTGCTATTAAATTTTGAATTATTAGAGTTAATTTTTTACATCAGAGACTGAAAATCGGCAGTTAATTGCTCATAAAAACTTTAGTGTATCGGCTGTGGTTTTAAAACGAACGATCGTTTTCTACGAAGCATACAAGCCAAATCACTTGTATCCTTGAACATGGTGCAAGAAACATTATAAGCACAAACCTTGCAAGTTAGTATTTTTCTATGTCCATAATAGTACTATATTTCCATAACAATATGTTTCTTTATATTTATAAATAATTTAAAAAGTTAAGGACACCATAAACTTTAGCAAGGCGTGCCAACAGTAACAATTACTTCAAATCGCTCAATCAATGTTTGCCTCACAGATGCAGTGGCAATTTAATACTTTTCTGTACCACAGTTGATAATATAGAGTTACGCAGTTATGTCAATATCGAATAAAATTCAATTAGGTGAAGCACTTTCCATTTCATATCTGGAGCTCGACTATTGGAAACTCGATTATGCTTAAATCACTTTGATACAAGTGCAGAGCAAGAAAATTGAAGAACTTTTCACACAGCGAAAAGCTGTAAATAATGCATGACGAAATGTACTTCAGCTAATTGGTTTATGGAATTTACTCACTTTTTTGTAATTATTATATAGTATATATTTTTTTCAGTGATTACGGTGGTCCATCTTCTAGCTTTAAGCCTCAATCACTACATTGGAATATTGAAGCCGCTACATTATAATTCTATAGTGACCAGTAAAAAGGTGGGTTCTTCGATATTTTAAGCATGATTTACACTTTAACTTATGACTTAGTTTCAATAAAAATTATGATGTGATTTATACTATGCTGAAGATAAGAACATTATGTATACAATACGTGTATGTTTATTAACAATGGAAAATTCAGAAACTGGAGATATTACAGCTCCAATAGGGGCGTTTGGCGCGAGACTGCCTTACCCGAAAGTTCATATTTTCGGAAATACAGAATGTTCAAAGTAGTAACTTTAAATCGATTTTTTTTTGCTATGGGCTAGTGCCAATACGAATTTTATATAGTAAAAAAAATTAATAACAGGCAACGACCAGGTGGAAGATGTTGTTAAGGCTTTAACTTCAAGAAAAAATAAAATTTCTTCTTCTTCTGCTTCTTTGTTCTAGGATTGCATCCTGTTTGTCTTCAACGATTACAATCGTAGTTGAGACGCCGAGTTTCAGCTATCGTGCCATATTGTGGATTTCCCAGCAGGTGTTTTCGATACCGGGCATCCTTCTTTCTCGATTTTTAGCATACTCGTATTGTCCATCCTGTCCACATGGCCTCATCTCACCACATCTTGAATGTCGCCCTGCGTTCTAATGTCATGGCTTCTAATGCGGTCCCGCGAACTGCAGCCTGTTATGCCTCTCATAGTTCTCATCTCTGGTGTTATGAGGAGTCGCTTCGTTCTGGCGTTCTCAAATCTGGTTTCAATAGCGTATGTCATGATTGGTCTTACATTGATCTTGTACATTCTTGTCCTGCTCTCGACGGACATGTACTTGTTTCGCCATATTATAAACCGCAAATGGCCCAATATCAACGAAGGTGTCCTTGTTTGTGCTTTCACTTTTTTCTCCCTGTCCTTACTACTTGCTGTATTGACGCCTAGGTGTTTGAAATTCAAACTTGTTCTACGCTCTTTCCGTATACGGCGAGTTTTTCTAGGACAGCCTATCTGCTACTTTAATGGACGTGTAGTTGAACTGTGTAGTGTAACTGTATTGGTATTTAGCTTGGCAATGATAGTTATTATGAGGGGTGTATACCTCTTTTCTGCAGAAGAGGCACAACGTCATCTAGCCTCACTCTGTCGCAGGCTTGGGCGAGGCCGACGAAACACATAAAAGCAGGGTTGTGAAATTCTATGGCTTTCTCAACTATTATTTGTTTTTTTTTTAATACAATTCAGTTATCTGTCGTATGGTAAATATTGCGTCTATAGCGAACTTATTCTTCCTGAATCCTTGCTGTTCTTCGCACATCCCAGAGGCAGAATCTTCTTCCCCAAAGATCTGCGTGAGGAGTTTTGATATTGTACTTAGGAGGCCGACTCCTCTGTTGTTTGATGGATCGGTCTTTGCTCTCTTTTTATATATTGATATTCTAACGTTGTGCTTCCACTCCATCGGTATGACCTTATTGCCTAGTATCTTGTTAAAAATTAGTTAGTAATTGATGATTTCGTGGGATATGTTGTCAGCCTCGGGCGACTTTCCGTTTTTCAGTTTGCTGGCTTCTAGTTCTATTCTCTCTCGGGATACGTTCCATGATCGGTGGGTGTTATCGTCTATTTGTGTTAAGGTATTTTCGGTGTTGTCTTCGACTGCGGCGTACAGCTTCAGTACAGCGTAAGGCCTTTATTTTGCTCCGCCAGCGTCTTCACCTCTTGAGTGATCCACGATTTGGTATTTGGATTCCTTTCCCCGTACTGCGCTTTCTTCCTAGTGCTTCATACGCAGTTCCTATTATGTTCGATTTCAGTTTTTGTCGGTTTCTACTTCGCCCGGCTGTTGTATTTTGCAGGCCTGGATTTTTTCCTCTAATCTCCGTTGGTACACGTATCTTGTTGAGGTATCAGATAGAGACTCCACGTTGATTTTGTTAGTTCTCTTCGTTGGTTCGGTATTTTGCAGTTTCAAAGTGACTGCAATTTTCGCCAGTACTAGGCCATGATGAGCTCCAGCATTCGCTCCGCAAGTCAGAGTCCAGACGTCTTGGATTCTGCGTAGGGGCATGTTTCTGTTGGTAATTACGTAATATATGACGGATTTGTGTCCTCGCGTGTTTTTAAAACTGAATTGGTGTTGTGGTTTGTGTGGAAAAAAGGTGTTGTTTATTCGTGGCTCATTTTGGGCACACAGTTGGATTAGTTGCTTTCATTCGCCGCTTCTTCGTTGTATCGTCATTTTACTCCTGGCATATATTCGGTCCTGATCCTGGCATTTGGGTCTTCGAGAATTATCATTTTTTCTTGTGGGCCAATGCCGTCCAGCACTGCTTGTGGATCGTTGCAGAAGATATTTATTTCTTCCCTTGGCTTGGAAGTGGGGCATAAACACTTTTATATGCGTGGGCTTTCGGTCTTTGAGGTCGACTGTTACTTATGGTATCCTGTCGTTGACGTATTTTATGTCGCTGATGACATTTTAGAATTTTTCGTGTAGCAGTATCTCAACGCCAGGTGTTGCTCTTTCGTGTTTGAATTTGACGCTGTATACCAGATGGTATTTTCCGCACTTGCAGTTTCCTTTCCCTTTTCTCTTGGTTTTGAAGATTGCGCAAACGTCGATCGGGTGTTTTTTCTTTCTCCAGCAAAATCTGCTGGTATTTGTTGTTCAGGAACGTTATGTTCCAGCATACGATTCTTAATGTTTTTGGTTTCCGATGTCGTTTATTCCTTTTCCTCGCCGAGTTGTCATTAGTTGTTCTATCCGAGGCTGAATTGTTGGTTCTTTGAGCACTGTGTTCCTTTTTACCCCTGGCAGGTCCCTAGCCTTACCTGTAAACCCTCCTCTTTTGTCCGGGCTTAGGACCGGCTGTGTTTCCACTGGACTACTCAATCCACCTAGTTTCCTCACAGGCAGAGTTAAATAGGATTTAAACACTAAAACGCTGGAAATGGTGAAATTCGGATGCAGTTTAGGGGTTGAAAACAGTTTTTTTGCTATTTGAAACGTGACTTCCTAGCGGCAAACATTCAATGGCAGAGTTGTAGTTAATAAAAAAAATTAAAACTGTTGTATTTAACACTTTTTCACATAACCTAAGATTAACCGTGAAAATGGCGAATACCCGATTTTTCAATATTTTATTTTTTTCTCGCGCATAAATGATCTGGTAGTAGTAGTAAACATCTTTATTTCTTTATAAAAAGGCCATCGACCTATCGGTCTTTCTGTGCTGGGTGAATTAAAATAACATTTACATGGAAAACTGAAAACTAATATATATAATACAATTAACAAACATGTACATGATTTATGTGTGGAGATGCTTCAATAGGGTTGAGGTTGAGAAGAGGAAACGCGTTTGTCTGGTCGGTCTTGTTAAACACAGGCGGTCCAGGAAGTTCAGATTGTGAGGGCTGTATTTCCATCTTGATTGCAAGACGAGTAGTCTTTCCGAGATCCTTATCAAGTTTGTGCGTTCGTAGAATAGTCGGTTTGATGGATTGTGTAATGGGTTGGCTGGGTGTCGGATCTTAGTTTCAGTCTCAGTGATATCGGCTCTGTTGTCTGTAAATGCCGTTTAGTTTTGTCAGTAGCATTGGCGAATAAAATATGAGCGCAGTCTATTAGAGTTCTAAAGATCGCTTTATATATGATAGTTGCTGTCATGGTGCTGATGCCCTTGTTTTTGTAAGTCTACGGTAGTGTTTCGCTCTCTTGGTTAGATCTGTTCTGATGTTTTGTGCGTGTTTTGTGAAATTTACTTTATTGTCCATTGTTATTCCTAGGAATTTGACATTGTCGGTGGGTTTGGTTATTTGACCGTCCGTGGTGATGTTTGGATAGTCTGGTTTAATTCGGTAGTTTGAGAGGAGTAATCGGTTTTTTGATACATTTGGTGTAAGTCGCCATTTGTAGGACCATGCTGTTACTATATCTGTTAGTGTCTGGAGTTTGTCCACTGCTCTGGCGGTCGTTGTGTCATGCGCGATAAGGGTAGTGTCGTCAGCGTATTGCAGCAAGTAAGCGTTTTGTTCTATACCTTCTTTGTCTTGTCTGTTGTGCTTGTATATATCATGGCAATATATGTTGTAAAACAGGGGTGAGAGTGGTGAGTCTTGAGGTAAGTCTTGCTCATGTGAAAAGGGGATAGAGTACTCGTCGTTCATTCGTACTTCCAGTTGTCTGTCTTCGAGTAGTTGTTTACTAATATGTATTAAGTAGTCTGGAGTGCCAAGGTTGTGTAGTTTTTACAGTAAGCGCTCGATCCAAACACTGTCAAAGGCCTTATTTATGTCTAACAACAGGCTGGCAGTTTTTCTGCCGGTCAGGTGTGTGGTTTGTATTTTATTAGTAAGAACTTCGTTTTGTATATTATTTTTCCTGACTGTACTTTAATTCATTCCAATGTATTCCTGGGTTTTCAGTCAATTTTATTGTCACTAATTATGGTGTTATGTGATGAGCCCTGCGTTTCGTCCCGGGTCTACCTATTGGTCTTACCTAAGCCTTACTGACGAGTAAGAAGAATTAGTAAGAACGAAATGTGGATGTATAGTTGAGTGTTTAGTCTTGAAGCCAAACTGGTATTTTGGAATATGATGTCCTATTAAATTTTGTTATCGGTTTTTAATTATGTATCCAAACAGTTTGCTCAACACCGGGAGTAGCGTGATGGGTCTGTAGTTTTTTGATAGTATATCATTTAGTCCATTCTTTAAAATAGGAATGGATATTCCGTTCTTCCATGACTTGGGTATTTTGTTAGTAATGATACATTCGTTCAGTTTTCTTAATATGAAGTCATGTTTCTCTTGTGTTAGATGTGTCAGGTATTTAAACCTTACTTTTGATATTGCCTTTTCCGGATGCCGTGTTTTTCAGTTGTGCTAAGGCTTCGAGAATTTCGGGCTCTATAATGATTTCGTGATTTAGACCCGTCGTGTTTCTTGACAATTCGTCTTGCAATTTGTTCCCACCCGTTCCCAGTTGTCGGTGTCAAAGTTTGTATTTGTTGATACTGACTGGTCCTCAGTCAGAGACCAGTCAAATGTGAAGATTGAAACAACTATATACACAAACTGATGATGGTGGAGAAAGACACCGAAACGTATTTGTAACATTTTAAATAAAAAACAATAAAATTTACTGAAGCCCAGGAATACATTGGAATGAATTAAAGTACAGTCAGGAAAATATAGGAAACAATATATACTGCCATGACATATACAATTACAACTCACCAGACAAAAATCAAATAGGCAGATCGGCATACATATTATAATAGGCAGACGACACGGCACTTATTGTACATGACAAAACTACTGAGAGAGCAGCTCAAAGACTCCAAACACGAACAAACAACACAATGACATGGTTTTATAAATGGAGACTAACACCAAACGCGTCAAAAAACCAACTTCTGCACACAAACCACAGACTCAACGCTGACTCCCCTACAATAACTGCAGACGACCAAACGACACAACCAAAAAACGACGTAAAATACCTTGGAATCGCAATTGACCACAAACTTAAATTCACTAAACACATACGAAACATCAGGGCAGAAACAATAAAGAGAACAAAACACTTCCGATCACTAACTTACAAAGACAAAGGAATTAGCACAAACACCGCCACCAAAATATATAAAGCTATTTGTAGACCCTTGCTAGACTATGGACATATACTCATGACCAACGGAACAGAAAGGACAAAACGTTATATACAAACAACAGAACAAATTGCACTAAGACTAATAACACGAATAAGCCACCCCCAGAACCCACTACACAACCCCTCCACCCAACTACTATACGAACGCACAAACATGACAAATATTTCGGAAAGACTCATACATCTACAGACAAAATGGACAAACAACCCCTACAACTAGACCATACTGAATCCCCTTTGTCTTACAAGACCAACCAGACAATCCCGCTTCCGTTTCCCTATATCAACGCTACTCGAACACTTACAAACGCAGCTGACTACTGGACAATAAAATAATTTTTTCTTGTCATTAGAATTGGAAATTTTATTTAATAAGATTATTAACCTAGAATAAGAGAATTTTCATCTTTGTTTTTTATTTAGATTAAGACTACATGTATTAAACAAGGGCAGAAAGACCGATAGGTCGATAGCCTTTTTTAGAAATAAAGATGTTTACTACTACTACTAACTCTCTGCCCTGTACGCGTTATTTCAAATTTTGTTCAAATCAAAATAGAGCAAGCATTTCGATGTAAATTAAGTATTCTTGGTTCATATTAATTACTTAATCTCTTAATAAAAATCTAAAATTAAAAGCGGCACAAATAACTTTATTAGCAAGCTATGGCTCATAAACAAAATGTCATCTTTTCCTCAATACAAACAGGTAAATTAAGACTTGGGCTGTCAAATAACTAAACAGTAGCAGTAAACACCTTTATTTCTAAAAAAGGCTATCGACCTATTGGTCTTTCTGCCCTATAACTAAACATTTTCTGCATTTTGTGGCATTTGCAGCAGTCAAAAAATAGGCAAAATTTGAAAAATTCTCGTCACAACGAATTTATCAATCAAGAAATGAATGACTTTGGTAAGTAATTTTGCACAAGAACATTTGAACAGCCCAATTCTTCTCGAAATTGCCGCCGTTTGATTTCCTTTTCCACACTTGATTGTTTGTCCATGGTATACATAATGATCGGCGTTCTCTATATCCATGCCGTTTAATGAAATTTGTGAATTTTGTTGGCTCAATATATTCGTCTTGGATGTTAACGTTAAGACAACAAGCAGCCGCTTGATATCTTAATCGATGGAACAAATTAGCTGTGGAAGTAAATTGTTCCACCGCTTCTTAATATTAAGTAACTTGTTTTAGTTAGTTTAGTCCCAAAACTGAAAACCGACCTATAACCCATCTCGAGTTTACGCGAGTCCTTTGACCTCTCTTTCGGGCCCCAGTAAAGTCGAAATACTCGTTTGCATCTTAAATGTTATTTACATACTTATGCTTTTGATGACCTAAGACGTGATATCACTTTTAAGTAAGCCAAAAATTTTGTAATCAAACTTTTAGATGAATTGCTACAAAAAAAGCATGATACCCAGCCTAAATTGAGATTTAATCGAGATGGTAAACAGAGTTTATATTAGATATCTTATTTATCATCTGCCAACGTACTAAACATGTATAATGCAATTAAACGTTCCGATGTCAATTTATTTAGAGGAAAAATTAACTGTGCACTCTTCGTCTCGAGAGCCACATTTAATAAAACATAAACTTATTGTCTCTTTGAATACCTAAATCGTTTCAAGGAACGATCCAAAAACACGAACTGAGCCACAAAAGTATTGTTAGCTTTAATAGTCTGATTTACAAGGCTTTGGGAGTTCATACTTGTTCCGAGTATAAATTTGTAAGACTATTAAGCAGTGATTTGTGTCAGAAAATTGCTCTTAAGAGCTAATATGGACTTGCAAAGTAGTTCGGATTTAAACGCTAGTTTTTACTTTTCTTAACTGGTTTTGTTGATATAGCATTTATAACATAAAATTAACTTCATGTATCTATTTACATTTTACTGGAGACCATGAGAAACGGTCCCCACGCGAATCATCTGCCTTTTGTGTAGTGGTGTTGATTGTACCTGCTCATTCCACAATAAATATTATATATTTTTTCAGGTGTCAGCAGTGATATGGGTCTTATGGCTGGTTCCATTTGTCACTGTTGTCAGCATTTGCACGGGTTTCGATTCGGATGGAACATTTTGGAACAACTTTTTAAATAATACGGATGTTCCCCCCTTGTAAGTATTTTTTCATTTCTTGCAAGACCGCTATATATTCTTTTGTAGTGTTCATACAATGAAGCTTTTAATTAAGAATTTTCCATGGTCGGTTCAAATAGTTGCCAGATAACAATGTTAATATTTCTTAGTAAGGTAATTAATCCGCCCCTGTCATCGAAGTTAACATTTTGTCCACCTTAAATAAGCCTTTACTTGCAACTTTTGTTGGTGGTATTACTTGGGGAAATGCAGTTTTCGACTATTTTGTGCTCAATGAGCTTTGCCATTTTTCACTAATATAACAGGCAATTTTACCTTAGTTTGCACTCCTCTCACAATGCCGATGCTGGACAAATAAAACTCACTCCTTTATAGGTTGTTGCCAAATTGCCGTTTTGGCCGAAATTAGCTGCGTAACGTTATAAAAAAAACAGCGATTATTCTATATTCACCAAATCTAACATAAATCATAATGAAAAATTAAGCGATTATTCGAAACCAACCAACAAAGTACCAAAATCAAGAATCAAACCTAACCAAATACGAACAAAATGTATCTAAAGAAAGCTCAAGTACAGGATAAAAGTGTCATTTGTGACACTTTTATAGGGTCTCCGTAATTGCTAGTGCTATCAAAAAAGCAGTATATGTGTCATGTGCTATTTTGAAGTCAACACCAAAATGGTAAAATCAAAATTTTATAATTTTTGCTCGCTTAAGAAATACGGGGGAAAATAAAAAAATTGTCAATTTCAAAATAACCCTATATTTTCATTGTTAAAAGAGATACCGAAAATTCTTTCATGCAACAGTTTCTTTATAATAATTGTTGAATAATCTTCCGCTTTCCTAATAACTGTACGGGCTCAGGTAGACAAGGTATCTGACTTTAACTAATTTTTTAAAATTGCTCTCAATATTTATGCTAGAAAGAAAGCATGTTGTCAAAAATATAACACACCATGGATAATATTTGTTTTCTATTTTTCTACTGTTCTACTGTTCTACTGTTTTCATTACTTTAAACCACAGTGAACAAAAGCTAATATCTTAGCAACTATACTATGTTGACATTCTGTTATTGCTATTAACATTTCAAGACAACTTTTTGAAAAGTTTGATATGCTATCAGTTTATTTTGAAAGTGGAAAAAGAAAGATATCCGGACAGACTAGCCAAAGTTAGTTAAATAAGTTCCTTTAAATGAAATAATAGATATGTTCTGGCAACAAGGTGTTGCCCCTACCTGTAAGTCTCTTCGAATAAGAGTATTTGAATACGCACTCTAGAAACCGTTGGATAGGAACACATGGACCTATAAGGTAGCCACGACGATCAGCGGATCTAAAACCTCCAGATTTTTTTCTCTTGGGAATGTTGGGAAATAAAATTTCCAAATAAGTCATTTTAACCAGAGAACAAATAATTCATGAGGCCTTTGCAGAAATAAAAACCTTGCACATCATGAATGCTTTAAAATCCATCGGAAACATATCTCAAGAGTGTACTGAACGCAACGGATGAGTTTTGGAACATTGCGATGATTTCAGTTATTTTAATTCTTAATCTAAATATTGTGTTTTGCTTCAAATTTTCTATATCTTTTTATTTTACTTTCTTGTACCAGCTATGTATTCTACGCTTTGTCTGTAAACAATGTATTGCGTAATGTTTTTCTAGCTCAAATATCAACATAGTTTAGTTGCTAATATACAGGGTGAGGGGTGAGTTTTTTTCGATTACCAGTACAAGGATCTTCGGAACTAGAGCAGTTACGACTACTATGGAAACAATTCTGTATGTCTCATGCTATATTCCATGGCTAACTTCGATCAACTAAATTGAAAAAGTATAAATTGTTCGCAGACACTTTATTTCCGAAAAAAACCTAACGATCGTGATATATCAGAGAAATCGTAATAAAATTCTCTATTCGGTAAAGTAATAATCAAGTATGGTTGCCATTTAAAAAAACTCAACTTTGTGTCATATGTCAAAAATGACAGTTATTTTGGAGAAATGTCTTATGGCATTTTCTTTGGAATACAATTTCCGACAAGTTTTCTATTTAATGTTTTCCTGTCAAATTAATATCAATGGAACTAGGAGTAATTTAAAAATTTACCATGAATAAGTTTTTCCCAAATATCTTTTGACAGCTGTCAAATTTTAGAAAAATGAAATTGGGCTCGAGTAGAGCATGCAGGACTACAATTCTTTGTCCATTTGACCTACTTCTTAACTGCTCTAGTTCCGAAGATTCCTGTACTGGTCATCGAAAAAAACTCACCCTGTATATAGGGCGTTAGTTTATAATTGTTATAAATAAACATCAACTACTTTGATTATCAGATAATTACACTTACAACACATTTACATTACGTACACCAATACTTTTCTAATAGCAATTCGTCAGGTGGTCGATCGAGATAATACATCTGAAACAACTTTGAAAAAGTAATTGAGTAACCAGTTCAACAAGAAAATGGATATTATTGATAATTATAGAAACTTGTAAATATATCAGGTTCAGCTACAAGCATCAAACGTGCCTCAACAATATATGACTCAATCCAGAGTCCCCACTTGGAGCCAACAGTTATCAACCCATAATGCTTATGGAAACTTTAATTGATTATTTCTTTCACTATCTCTGAATCCCGCAAGACTACAACCGAAGTTGCATCCTGTCACCGCTAATCCTGAGTTGTTAAGAGGTATTAAGGGCACAGCGTACGAAATACCTCCTCAGGAAAAGCCTCTAACCACCGCTACTCCCGAGTTGTTAAAAGGTATTAAGGGAACAGCGCACGAAATACCTCCTCAGGAAAAGCCACTAACCACCGATGCTCCTGAGTTGTTAAGAGGTATTAAGGGAAAAGCGCACGAAATACCTCCTCAGGAGAGCCTTACTAGTCATCGGCGTTTATCATGATAAATAGTCTCAACATTGGCCATACTAAGTACTGCTGGAATCAGCACACAGCCAGCACCCGCCTACTAGCGTTCTCTCTCTCTCAACGGGTTCAGAGCCCAGGTTCTGCGGGAACAACACGCAAACAGTACCCGTCCCTAACAATATTATTCAAACTGACTAAATAAATTACAACTTAACGAGCTGCACTCGTTTCGTTTTTATGGTTTTACACGAATCGTTAACAGTATCTAACTCTAAATGGATATTGAAGAGAAACAGTTAAATATTAAGAAAGGTAAATAAATATAAAGGAAAGGCGGAATGAATATTGAGCTATAGTTGAAAAGGTTACTATCTTTAATGTTTAACCAATAGTAAATATGCTGAAGAGGCTACTCTGTAAGAACACTCACTTACTTAGCATTATCGTTAATAGTTCACCAAATTGAAATATGCTGAATAGGCTACTCTGTGAGAACACTCACTACTTAACATTATCGTTGATGGTTCACCAAATAGAAATATGCTGAATAGGCTACTCTGTGAGAACACTCACTAATTAACGTTACCTTTATTGGTTCAATAAATAGAAATATGCTGAAGAGGCTACTCTGTGAGAAACACTCACTAATTAACATTATCGTTGATGGTTCACCAAATAGAAATATGCTGAATAGGCTACTCTGTGAGAACACTCACTAATTAACGTTAACTTTAATGGTTCACCAAATAGAAGTATGCTGAATAGGCTACTCTGTGAGAACACTGACCTGATGAATAATTTTCACACTAGCACGAAGTGGCACCAACTGAGAAATATGAAGCTGGATCTAAACAAGCACTAATAGTTCAGGTGGGTGGTTTCCCTTATTTATTCAAATATTTCCACCCCCCTATTGGGTGGAGTTTGAGTCAAGTTTACCCCATATTCTGAGCTTTGGGGAGGAGTTCAGTTTAGGTTAGTTCCCATCTTCCAGGTGGTATACAAATCTCTCTGGGAGGTAAAACAAACCACCTGACTGTGGTATCTTCCCCGTAAATCACTGGTTATTTCTTTGAGCCGCTCTTTTATAGCTTTCACAATATCATGCTAGCGAGGTTTATTGTGTTAACGTATAGTTATTGATACGTTGATTGATAGATCGAACTTTCCAAATGCGACTTCCTTTGTCCATTTGGACGCCTATAGGAATTTATTAGTTTCCCTTCATCATTTTTTTCCCAATGTCTTACATATATTTGCTTATTTTTCATGGCTTGCAACACGACAAAACTTTCACGAAGACAAAAAAAGACAAGTTTAAATGAAAACTATTTCAGTAATGAAATTAAAAACCCTAGAATACAAAGCTATTTGACTTTAAAAGAAACAGGAGAATACAAAGCTATTTGAGAGACTAGACTCCCTTGAGCAGATATTTCGGGCCGTCGTGTGCGAAGCCCGAAGATTGATTTCGTCATTGAAGCGCCACTAGCTTTCATGGTGACAATCAAAATCAAATTTGATATCTGAGGTTTCATCAAATAACCGGCTATTTGAGGTCGCAGGCAATAAAGTTATATTGTTGAAAAGAGAATTGAAAATACGGTATTTTCAGATAAAAATATACAGAGTGTTCTATTTGAAAGCATGAGTTTAGGTCCGATAACTTTTTTACCTGTCCCGGCTATTTATTCTGAAAATTCCAGATAATTTAGCAATCATTATAAAAACACTTTTGCAGAAAATATTTTTCTGTATTTCTTTCAACGAAGAAACCATAGGGTTATTTTGAAATTAACCAATTTTTCCTTGAAATCCTTAGGCCAGCAATTTTTTTCAAATTTTAAGGTGTCCAAGTAAGTAAAAAAGGGGTGAAAATGGCACACCCTGTACAAACAAAATATTGAGTTGATTTGTAAAACTTTTCGATCTGCATAGTCGTGACGGCGTTGATGAATGTGCGATGTAGATAATTGCTGATTTTTATAAACATCAATGGTATTTAAAAACAATACTATTCCAATGTACTTAAATAAGGTTTTTATTCTCACAATATTTTTGACGACAATACTTAATTTCACTAAGCCGATTTGCTTTGTCGACCTAAATATAACTTACATTAGCGCAGCGCGCGAACTCTCTATCATTCTAATATATACAAATGGCAAGAAATGTTATCTGTAAAATCAGATTTACAAGTAGAAGCCTTTGCAGTTTTGCTTTTTATTATCGATGGAAACTCGGCATCTTTAGGATCGCAGAAAGTTATAGAACTAGCGGCAAACAACATAAAATTCTACATTTTCATTAGACAAGCATGTGGCAATCCTATTCCAAAACTAAGTAGTATCATTTTTGGATATTGATATATTTGTTTTATCAAAACGTCAAACTTAAATATTTTTGCGAATTATGCCTCCTGTTTTAATGGGATTGCTGCAGTAAGTGGGGGTCTGATGCTTCAGAGAGGAACTCTGTCGAAAGGAGAAACTGAGGAACAGTGGGAACTTCTGAAATCAGTTAACGGACATTTTTTGTGAGTGTCAGTATGGGAAGTTAGTTTATAGTAGTAGTAGTAAACATCTTTATTTCTAAAAAAGGCTATCGACCTATCGGTCTTTCTGCCCTTGTTTAATACATGTAGTCTTAATCTAAATGAAAAACAAATATGAAAATTCTCTTATTCTAGGTTAACAATATTATTAAATAAAATTCTAATGACAAGAAAAAAATATTTTATTGCCCACTAGTCAGTTGCGTTTGTAAGTGTTCGAGTAGCGTTGATGTAGGGAAACGGAAGCGGGAATGTCTGGTTGGTCTTGTGAGACAAAGGGGATTCAGTATGGTCCAGTTGTAGGGGTTGTTTGTCCATTTTGTCTGTAGATGTATGAGTCTTTCCGAAATCTTTGTCATGTTTGTGCGTTCGTATAGTAGTTGGGTGGGGGGGTTCTGTAGTGGGTTTTGGGGGTCTTATTCGTGTTATTAGTCTTAGTGCAATTTGTTCTGTTGTTTGTATATAACGTTTTGTCCTTTCTGTTCCGTTGGTCATGAGTATATGTCCAAAGTCTAGCAAGGGTCTACAAATAGCTTTATATATTTTGGTGGCGGTGTTTGTGCTAATTCCTCTGTCTTTGTAGGTTAGTGATCGGAAGTATTTTGTTCTCTTTATTGTTTCTGCCCTGATGTTTCGTATGTGTTTAGTGAATTTAAGTTTGTGGTCAATTGTGATTCCAAGGTATTTTACGTCGTTTTTTGGTTGTGTCGTTTGGCCGTCTGCAGTTATTGTAGGGGAGTCAGCGTTGAGTCTGTGGTTTGTGAGCAGAAGTTGGTTTTTTGACGCGTTTGGTGTTAGTCTCCATTTATAAAACCATGTCATTGTGTTGTTTGTTAGTGTTTGGAGTCTTTGAGCTGCTCTCTCAGTAGTTTTGTCATGTAGAATAAGTGCCGTGTCGTCTGCGTATTGTAATATGTATGCCGATCTGTCGATTTGATTTTGTCTGGTAAGTTGGAATTGTATGTCATGGCAGTATATATTGTAGAGAAACGGTGAGAGCGGGGTTCCTTGAGGGAGCCCTTGTTCAGGGGAAAAAGAAAATGACAGTGTTTTGTCAATTCGTACTTGTAGTTGTCTGTTTTCTAGTAAGTTGTTTATGGTGTGTAGTAGATATGTTGGTGTGTGTAGTTTGTATAGTTTGTATAGTAAGCCTCTATGCCAGACACTATCAAAAGCCTTGTTAATGTCCATAAACAGGCAAGCTGTCTTTCTGTCAGTTAGGTGGGTAGTTTGTATATTGTTGGCCAAATTAAAGAGCGGATGAACAGTCGAGTGATGTTGTTTGAAACCAAATTGGTAGGTAGGTATATACCCTCCAATCACTCTTTCAAGCCGCTGCTAGGATCAGTTTGTGTGTTTCTTGAGTTAGGCTTTTCAAGAGTTTTGCCTTAATTTTATCCTTCCCCGGCGCAGTGTTTTTGATGTGCGCTAGGGCTTCATCGTACTCTGTGTCTGTGATCAGTTTGGTGAGCTGTTAAAATAGTTCACGCACCAGTCGTTGATCAAGTTCCAGTTGTCATTGTCGAAGTTAGGGTTTGTCGATATGCTGAAGGCCCTTTGATAATGTCTGGCGAATGCGTCCGCTTTCTCTTTGTCTGTGTAACGTTCTATTCCGTTTTCGTCAATTGTGTCAGTAGTGCCAGTCTTCCTGTATTGCGCCAGTTTCTTAATTTTTCGCCAGTATGTTTTGCCTTTGTCCTTCTGTATTTCTTTACATGTTTCTAGCCATTTGTCTTGTCGGTATTGTCCAATCAAAGTTTTAATGTTTCTGTTAAGTTGGTTCAGTGTCTTTTTTAGGTCGTTATTTTGAGTGTTTGTATATAGTCTGTACAGTTCTCTCTAATGTTTTATTAGTCTCAGTATGTATTTGGGCAGTGTATGTCGGTAGAAAGGTTAGTTTATACTGCTTGCTGTGACAAATAGTATCTACTTTGAAACATAATAAGCTTATATCATGCAGAACTAAGACGCTTTAACCGTCTACATTTAACAGGTGGTCGATCGAGATAATATATCTGAAAATAATGTAGAAAAAGTATTTTAGCAACCATTCAATAATATAACTATAAAAATAAGATTATTAACATAGAATAAGAGAATTTTCATCTTTGTTTTTTATTTAGATTAAGACTACATGTATTAAACAAGGGCAGAAAGACCGATAGGTCGATAGCCTTTTTTTAGAAATAAAGATGTTTACTACTACTATAACTATAGAGAAGAAGAAGAAGAGTACTGGGTGTACGAGCTTATAATATATATGTTAGGGTCAATATAAGTATTTCGGGCATTATTTATATTATCCGAGCATTTTAATAATTTTGTATATGTTTACGATAATTTATTACATTGCCCGGTCATTATACATACTGCTATTATATCTCTATATCTCTGGGCACTTCGATTTGGGCACCATGTTGTTTTCAGTTGTTTGCTGGGCTCTATCTTGGTTATATAGCTTATGTGTAACAAATATTTATTGTCTTTTGCCTTATATTGACTTTGAGTTATTTTGTTTATTAAGTGTTAGTGATTTTTCTGTAACAGAAAATGCAAGGACTGTTATTAACTGATGCAAGATGACATGAAACATCGCTTCACCTAGCGGTTTAATGAATTGTGTTTATCAAAAGGTCATAATAAACTAGTTCTCACTAAACCACAATATTTGGAGTTAATAGAAAAGCTTAAAACATTTAAAATCAAAGTGGTTTATAAAAAACACGAGGGATATTAGCGCCAATGCAGGTTTGACGTAATGACTTTTGGAGAGAAGGAAAAAGTTAATGGTTCCTGAAGAAGAAGGTAAAGAGCAGATTAGGTTTTACGTACATCGGCAAGAGATGTTTTAACTTTTACATAATTCACATGTTTCAAATGAACACGGCCGTCGAAACCGTATGAATCGAAACGATTGCCCACTCGATTTCCAGCATTAGTCATAATGCCCGGGCAATGTGATATTTTGTACATTATTAATCAGCTTATCATATCCCTTTGGGTATTTTTAAAATTTCCTGGGCATTATAAATAATGATGAATATATTATAAATAATGATGAATATATTATAAATAATGCCCGATTATTTACATTGCCCGTAACATATATAATATGTAAACTTATAATTAAAATTCAATGAAATTTAAAATATTTACTCAAATATCTTTAACTGTTTTGCTATTTTTGTACCAAGGGTGTTAAGGTCGAACTAGCCGAAGTTCGAAGGAAGACTCATGCATAAGGCAGGTGATCATGGCAAACAAAAAAAGGCAATTATATTATATGGGGCATAAAATGAGATAAACTAAATACTAAACAATATAATATATACACTGAAAAATCTAAGGAGAAAATTTGAAACTCATGGCTAAAAATATTTGAGAATGGTATCAATGTAACAACGATTTATTCAGATCAGCGATCTATAAAGTTAGAATTGCGTTGATGATTGCTAAACTTCCCATTGGAGATGGTACGTAATTAATGAAGAAGAAGAAGAACAAACTTTAAGGTTAATCAAACTGGACTGTCTGTCAAATTCACTTAAATTATCTTTACACAGCACTAGTCCAACTTGGAATTAATTCAGTAAATAATAAAGGTCGTTTTTGGAATTATGCTTGTACATGTGGATTAGTATTTTTAAATGCGCCTATTTCTTAATATATGAAAATTTTATACCGGTTGTCTGAAATTTGGGATATGACCTCATCCACAATTTTTGTAAATAGCAATCCAAAAAGTTTACGAAAATTCTTAAAGGGTACTTATATCCAATTACACTTGCGTACCACAAAATATAATTTTTTATTCCATGTTTAAACAACATGTAACAAACATTAGCTTCTTAGAAAAATGCTGATATGAGATTGAACTCAAGAATATCTCTTCACTAAGTGCGCCAAGCTGTTATCCATTAAAAAGACAATCTCGTAAACAATACTGAAATTCGAATGGAAAAATGTTTAACTACTTCTTCGTTAATTAGCCGGAACTGTTGTAGGTTTGTGTTCTATCCAAGATTACACCCAGATACTTTGCTGTTTCAGAGAATTCTAGTTCTTTGTCCTCCCAGGACACGTTTAGTTTGTTGTGAGCCTTGTGGGTATTTAAATGGAAAACACTTACTTGAGTTTTTGAAGGGTTCGGTTTTAGCGAGTTTTTTCGATAGTATTTGGCCATAGCTTCCATTGCGTCCTCCAGCCTTACCTCTCGTGGTTTTGTAGACTTTGATAGGCAGGGTGTTATGGTTTATTGTATCGAAGGCGGCTGTGAGACC
This sequence comes from Dendroctonus valens, assembly GCA_024550625.1. Classification (NCBI taxonomy): domain Eukaryota; kingdom Metazoa; phylum Arthropoda; class Insecta; order Coleoptera; family Curculionidae; genus Dendroctonus; species Dendroctonus valens. The sequence continues at coordinate 1,089,825 of JAJTJO010000068.1, read as the reverse complement.
GATGAACACAGCTCCTGTTAGTTTGTTATTTTGGAATCCCTCTCTATGTGTTCTGTGAGATTTAGTACCTGACCAGTGCATGATTTTCCAGGTCTGAAGGCTGCCTGTTGGGGGATTAACAGAGGGTCTATGTGTTTCTGAATTCTCTGGAGGATTAGCCGTTCGCAGAGTTTAAAGAGATGGCATAGCAGTGATATTGGGCGATAGCTATTTGGTAGGTCGGGATTCTTCCCAGGTTTGAATATCGCAATTACCTTTGCTCTTCGCCACATTTTGGGTATTGTGTATGATTTTAAGCAGTTGTTAAGAAGGGCCAGTAGCCAGGTTTTAGTTTTCCTTCCAAAATGTTTAACCTGTTCCGCAAACATACCGTCTACCTCTGGAGACTTTCCGTTTTTCATAGTGTTTATTGCTTGGTTAAGTTCTTGTATAGTAAGACCCTCGCCCAGCAGGTTAGTTTCGTTGCCAGCGTCCCTGATTAGGTTCTCTTTACTTGTTTTTTGTTGTGTTTTCCCATTTAGTAGTAGCTGGCTACTTGGTTTGGTGTAACATTGGTTGTTTGTTTCGGTGCTAGGGGGTCGCCGCTTAGTTTCTGCATTGTGTTCCAGGCTATCTTACCACCATGTGTCATGTCCATTTTTTCCAGAATTTCCAGCCACTTTGTTTGCCTTGCCTTGATCAGTTCGGTTAGCAGTGCTGAGCCACATTCGATGGTATCGTCGTTAAAGGGACCTTCTTCATATAGCTTGTTATATCGTTCCATTAGGCTTTTAATTTCGTTTGCTACTCCGGGTATGTACTGCTGTCTAAAACCTCTAGGGATGTATTTTTTAGATATGCCCTTGACCAAGTCCACAAAAACATCGTAGTTGTTCGGAGTAGGTTCGATTGTATGAATTTCATTGTCGAGGGTTTTTGTGAAAGCATTCCAATTTGCTTTTTTAAAGTTAAAACGTCTTCTAAATGGGACTGTTGGTGTTTTTATAGAGTTGTAAATGTTTATGCCAATGGGGCGATGATGAGTCTTTGATTTAGCATTGTAGACAATCTTTGTACGCTGTTGCTCAATGTTGCCAGAGGCGAAGCAAAGGTCCGGGTTGTAGCCTCGTTTCCATATCTTGCGATTAATCAGTGATAGGCCGTTTGACTCAGCCCATCCAAGATCTCCATTTGAATCATTGTGGTCATATCTCCACGCAATATGATGACTGTTAAAATCGCCAATAACGAATTTTGTGTTTTGTGTCTGAAAGTTGTTAGTATGGGAAAATCTGTATTCTTGTCCTGGTGGTTTGTATACAGAAGTTACTGTAACTTTTCCAATTTCTACAGTGAGAGTTTCAATATCGTCCTGGATATTTTTTGCTACCGATGAAATAGCAAGGGAGGGTTTAGTGAAAATTGCACTTCCGTATTTATTATAGGGGGTTTCAATGCTTAGGTTCATTCCAGTAACGTCCGGTCTGCTCGAATTTTCATCTCTGTATGCTTCCTGGATACACAGTATGTCGCAATTTGTTGTCTGACATAATTGGGAGAGTATGTCCTGCTTGTTTCTCGTTATTCCCTCGATATTAATGCTGATTATAGTCAAAGTTGCCTCTCTGAAGAGCCCTTTGTAGTTTTGCATTGTCTTTGCCGTGGTAATGACAGTAGTGATGATTCGGTGGTGGAAGGATTAGCCGTCTCTTGTGAAGATGTTTCCAGGGAGCGCCACAATGCGTCTACAGAATTGTTTGGTAATATGAAATTTGACACATTGCTGCGTTGAGGCTCCTTCTTTGCTCCCCTGCAACATGAAAAAGCGCAGCGTATGGTTTAAACTAGTTGGTTCTCCTCGGGGCATCGGCTTCGTTCGGATCAGCAAACGGCGTAGCCAAATTTGGAACTAGTTCATCCTGGAAGAATATTAAATATACCGCATGATTTGGACTTTCTTGTATGAAAATCGGTGCAATCACTCCATCACCAACAATACCCGCCCAAATATTGACTTTTCCTGGATGTCACAAATGGCCTTTCCTGAGCCAATGTGGGTTTTTAGGTCTGTATAAAATAATGACAATTTTGGTAGTAATTTAACATTAACGTTGTTTTGTCAGAATACAATACGTTTTCTATGTTTGCAACATTTTTATCTATTGCATTCATCAATTTTCCGCAAAACTGGAGTTTTCGATCCGGATCATCTTCGGTCAGTTCGTGGAGGGTAGTTATTTAATGAAGGATTATATTTTTAGGTAATTAGCATTCTCGTCACTGAGGACTGTCCATTTTCGAGTCTCCTAGAGTAGAGACATGAGAATATTCTTGAACAGAGTTTTTTGTTTAATTATAATTAAACAAAAAATAATCAGAAAATATAATAGAAAATTAAGAAGAAAATATAATAAAAAATAAGAGCATTTTCCTTAAATTTTTGTTTTTTTTTAAACTGTGTTTTAATCTAGCGTATGGTACTCTGCCATATGGGCAGTAAATCAAAATTATCAGTAAAATTTCAATCTTATGTGTTTTACTTAAGTCCGGCATTTTGCTCGATTTCTCAACAAACGGTGTGTCACGAAACGGCAAATTAGAAATATCCACGCTCAATGTGACGGTACACCTCTTGTTGTAATTTAACTCATTTGTGTGACAAGTTAACATCAATCCACTTTGACGAAGAAAGGTGCGCAGGTCCGATCAGATTTGCGTCAAGGATGGTTGTTAAAAAAATAGTTGATGACATGATTTCTTAAATTTCAAACACGCTGTAGAAAATTTATCAGAGCGGAATTTAAAATATTAATGGACGCGACCGAGCGTATAATAAAAAAACACCTCTGATTTATTTATTGAATTCGTTCCAAGTGAGAGACAATAGTACAAATTCAAAATATTAATAGCAGATCGAACTGATAACTCAGTTTTATTTAATATTTATTCTCTAATTTTTTAAATATACATAAATATTCAGCTGAAAAGGCCAGAAAGGTTAATCAATTGTTGTCCACTTCACTCGACACGCCTTCGCGAGTATTGCCGACCTTCAAGTATTATTATTTGTAATATACAGGGTGATTTAAAATGTGCGTAATTCGTCTGGGGGTGTTTAGGGAGTACAAAAAATATAGTAAACAAAAATAACTTTAATCAAAAACTGGGATTTTTGCGAAAAGATACATCGGAAGGTCGGCAACAATATTTTTCAAGATGATCATCCTCTCTAACATTACGTAAATACCTGTTGGTTCTTAAATAACAAAAGTTCAAGTAACTATAGATAAACACAGAATATGAGGTTGAAATGCAACGAAATAGGTTAGGGTAACTCGTACATTCCACGAATGTCAACAAAACTTCCTAGAAAAAGCTTAAATATTATGGTGACGGGCGGTGACGCAAAATTCTTAGATATGAATATGTCGGTTTGAAAAGAACCGTTCTGAAATGTGTACAACTAACAAGATAGATAGATAGATAAAAATTTATTGAACATTCCCATTAATAAAATTCACAAACAAAGTTAACAAACATAACTCCCATATCTAGCCAGATGTTCGGCCGGTTGCTCTTTGCCCATGATCTAAATAGGCGCGCTAAGTCGTCCATTACCTGGGCAGTGCCCTAACATGGACATTCCCGAGCTAGCCATACGCACGACAACGTCAGGAGATAGTCTTGAAGTGGCGGTTTTGGTTTTATTCGAGGGGCATTCATTAAGGAAAAAGGTCTTCCTGAAGGGAAGCCAAAAACCCCTTTTGCTTCGACCTTTAAGTTTGATACTGTCAGCCGTGGCGTTAACCGCCGGCAGTTTCAACTAGATGACCAAATCCATCCCGCCCCCGCCCCGATCGGTGCAAGACCAGCCACCAGCCAGAACGAGGCAGGACGAACCCGTCAAGTCACGTTATGTTGGATTAGTGCGTTTCCAGCCTGCTAGAAACGACTGTCTGCAACTGGCAGGCAATGTTTGTTTGTTGTCACGTACTGTCAGGGACAAAATCCTCATAAAATACGGGAAGTCGCTTATACAGGGGACCATGGGTTGGGCGATCGTTTGCGCTTACTTGGGTGATATTTCGCGTGAGGACTGAGCCTTGCACTCCGCTATGATAAAATTTTTCAGCGATGGTATCTATATAGTCGGCTATATAGGCCATCCCTGTAGCTTCGTGCATTTCGGTTATTCTGGTGTATCTGTCAGCCGATAGGACGCCTCTTAGGAACCTATTTTGGGTCCTTTGAACACGTCGTCTCGTGGAATCACAGACAGAGTGTCAGACAGGGGAGCCGTAGGTCAGTATGGGCCTTATGTGGAGGTATAGAGCAGAAGTTAATTTCGAGTTGATAGGAAAGAATTTGGCGCCAGAAGACAGTACAACTTTCTTCGGGCCATGGCAGTCTTTTGTACAGCATAGTCAACATGCTTATTGAAATGGAGTCGGGCGTCTAGTTTGAATCCCAGGTATTTCACCTCTTTTGTTGGTTTGATAGGAGTATTTTGGAACACGAGTGGTGATAAGATTTTGTTGTTAGTGAATTTGCGCGAAAAGATAATAAATTCCGTCTTCCTGGGATTCACTTTAAGTTTCCATTTGTCAAAATAGGGCGTCAATAAACTCAGGTGATGTGCAATGCGAGCCTGAGCATAAAAAGACGATGCGTAGATAGCCGTATCATCAGCGTATTGTGCGATTTTTGTAGTGGGAAGTTTTGGGGTGTCTGCTGTGTACAATGTATACAGCAGCGGCGAAATCACTGTTCCTTGTGGTACTCCTGCCGCGATGCGTCTTTTGGCAGAAGTGGAATTCTCCACTTTCACCTGGATGGAACGGTTTTTTAGGTAAGACACTATAAGGGAAACTAGGTAGAGTGGCAGTGAATGCACGGCAAACAACTTGTACAGCAGGCCTGTGTGCCAGACTGTGTCAAAGGCCCTTTGCATGTCGAGAAGCAGCATAACCGTAATTTGAAGCTTATTAAATGCTGCATAGGCATCCGTTGCGATCCTAGCAGTCTGCAGCGTTGTGTTGTGTCTTGGTCGAAAGCCAAACTGCTCATCCGGGATTAAACTTTGAAGCTCGGCTGCTGCCTGTAATCTCGAATGGATGACCTTCTCCGTTAATTTGCCGAGGCTGTTCAAGAGGGAAATGGGCCTATAAGAGGCGGGTTCGGTAGGGTTTTTGCCCGGCTTTAAGATGGGGATTATTACAGCGGTTTTCCAGTCCTGTGGGAAGTGCTGCAATTTATGGACTGCGTTGACTATTTGTACTATTAGCACAATAGTTTTCCGCGGTAAGTTTTTGAGGAGTAAATAAGGGATGCCGTCTGGCCCGGGGGCTTTTCGGCTAGGGAGGCGCCGAAAACACGATTGTATCTCCGACGGTGTTGTTATATAGGAATGCAAAATCGAGGATGGTATAGGATACTTCCGTTCTACAAAAACAGCGGTCCGTCTTTCTATTTCGTTATCCTGAAGGGCTGGTTGGACCTTGTGTACTTCTACCAAAAAGTCGGCGAGCAGCTCGCACTTGTAACTGGTGGTAATATAACTACGCCCCTCTTTTTCAAGAGCGGGGACTTGCTCATAGCCTTTTCGCAGACTTCTCGACAGTTTCCACAGAGAATTGTCACGGGGAGTCAGATTTCGCAGTTTCTCCGCCCAGGTATAATTCCTGTATGCGGAGATTTCGCGCTGTATGTCTCGTGCAAGCTCTGCTGCCATTATGCGATCGGCAGGTTGCCTGAATCGCTGCCAACGCTTCCTGATTCGATTTTTCGCCTTAATAAGGTCCAAAATTTCCTCAGGAAGATTGTCGCGCCGCGGTCTGTTCGGAACTTTTTTGGCCAAAGCTTGCTGTGTCCGTTGTATATTCCTGGTCAGACCTTTTACCGCATGCTCTAGAGCTTCGACAGTATCAATCTGGCCCGGAATACACGTCAGGTCTTGTAGTCGTTTTCGATATTCGCGAAAATCGAAATTTTCGTATGAATATCGAAAGTCGTTAGTTTGTGTGCGCTTTAAATCCCTAATGTCGAGGTAAATGGGCAAATGGCCACTGCTGAGGGCGTCTATAACCACCATCTCCGTGAGATTGGTGAGTCCTTTGGCAATTCCGAAGTCGAGGTAGGATGGATTCCCTCCACTGTTCGGGTAATCGGGCGTTGGGGATGAAGTGGGCATAACGAGTAGGCCATTGTCGCGAACGTAGTCGGCTAGAAAATTGCCGGCTGCGTTTTTGTGTCCAGGGTTATTGAATAGTGGATGGCGGGCGTTGAAATCTCCCATTAGTAACACCCTATTGGTGTTTATGAAGAATGGATCGACATCAGCGGCCTGTAAGCGTACGGTCGAGAAATAGCCACAGTAGATCAAAACTCCATCAGGAAGTTCAACGCCGACGTTCTCTATTGATGACTGCCTTTGTGGCAGTCTCCTGTATGGAATTGACGTTTTGACCGCTATGGCCACCCATCCCCTTAAAACGGGCCTATCGGCACGTTCGAGCCTGTACCCCCGAATCCTAAGTATATCCCCGGGGCGCAACCATGTTTCGACAATCAACGCCACGTCGATATCCTCGGTCCGAATGAAGTGCACAAACTCACCGAGACGACTCCGGAGTCCGCATGAGTTCCATTCTCCTATCCTCATAGGGCACAGTTGGCAAAATCAGGGCTTAAAAATCACAGCTGTTAATATCTTCATTGAAGAACTGCGCTGAGACTAGGAATTTGTCTGTCTTCGAGACGCAACCCCTCAATGCAGCACTGTAAAATCTCGGCGAATTCCCGCCGGACACTGCCCAGCATGGCCACCGCGTTCCCGTTTATACCATGGGCTGGGTGGGCGGAGCTCGTCGGGACTGCGTCAGCGGAGGAAACTCCGCTAATGAAGGCGGTGGCGGGGGCAGCATGGTCCTGTTGGCGTGACTTGGCGCCATGGTCCTGCTGCTTAGGGGTGAAGGGTGGATCGGGACAGGGGCTCGACTGGTTTGGCCCCAGGCTGGCCTCGTTGGAAGAGGAGCAGGGACGAAACGCTTCTTCTCCGCCGGGACTTGCGCCTGTTTATAAATGTAGACTGGGCAAGCCTCGTCAAAGCTACGATGAGGCCCACCGCAGTTAGCGCATTTTAGTGTAGCTCCAACGGGGCAGGCGGTGATTTCATGCCCCCCCAGCGCATCGGGAGCATTTAAAGTCTCGGTGGCAGTTCCCGGAGACATGGCCCCAGCCCTGGCATCGACGACACTGTGTCAGGGTCTTCCGGTTTTTGCGGGTCTTCCCACGAAACCCTGACACTGCACACCACCCTGGCCTCGGCGTTAAGCCTTCGTAGGGTTGCCTTGTCGCTAGTGACGACCAGGTAGAGCGGCCTGAAGAGTGTCTTCATTTTGAAGACACTTCTCACCTCCAGTTCCTTTGTCTGTCAGATCCTCCTTGCTGGCAGTCGGATCGACATTCCCCTCCAGGCCCCTCAGGACAAACGCGTGTGTTTTTTGCGACGAAGGGGCGTAGGTGTGGAACTAGGCTCTTGTCCTCCTCCAGGGATCGTTTTACCGCCGCCCAGTCTATAATGCTGCTGCAGTACACGATTAACGAAGCCTTCGTGTACTTCAGCGTGAATGCCTGACTGGTGATGGTTTTTAGACCACCAATCAGCATTGTGTGATTGCTGGGTTTTCCAGCGATCGCAATTGGCGGCGGCTTTTCTGTCTTCTTCTGTAGGGCTCTCAGCAACTGCTTCCCGTTCAGTCCCTACGCTGGTGTTGGGATGTGTTGGAGGCTCATCTACGATTGGCGGCTCGATGGGCGCAAAGCGGTTTTTCAGCGTCGTGGAGGCCTCTGGAGCAACAATCAGCGTGCTCCACGCCACAGTCCTTCGCGGGACTACGAACCCGTTATCCGATGCGCCCGCTGAAGTCGCCCGCGACACCCCTACAGCCTCCTCCATCGCCGATTTTTTTGGAGCCGGGGTTGGTGACGCTGGCGATGTTGGGTCGGACTTGGGCACCCTACCCCTCTTCTTGGTCCTGGGCCTTAGACAGTAGCTCCCTTGGGAGCCCCGGTCCGACTCGGATTCCAGCGAGCTTCCGGGATTCATTCCGCTTATCGCGCAAACCCGGTAGTTGCCCGATAAGGAATGTTTCAAATGTTATACACAAAAACGCACAATAACGAGCACAATTTTAATCCGATTCAACCACAAAATATCGCACGATTTAGCTCCGCAGCACGTCCACACGCTGCAAGCAACGATGCGAGACTTACTAACAAGAGGTGTTCGAAGTTCTGCCCGTTTAACTCCAAACATGTTTGTGATCATGTAATCACGTTATTGTGCCCCATTCGCAGCATTACTGGGCTCACATTTTCAGCTGGTTCTCACTAGATATTTAATGTGCCCTTGTGTCATGTGTATTTTACATTACAAGGTAGGTATGTAGCCCTTCCTTGATAATTTTCTGGTGGACAGTTGACTGAGAAAATGTCTGCGAGGCTCTGCTGCAATTATCTCCAATAATTGTTCCTCTATGTCACGAACCTGAATCTGCCTCAACTCCTGAGGCCAATCGTCCAGTGACTCTAGCCCTTTCTTGGCGTAAGTTCGAACAGCTTTTGCTATGTTACTGTGGTTTTCTCCCATAGCTAATAGCGTATCCGGATATGCAGGAGCTTCAAGTTGTCACTATTTGACAAATACGTGTTATTCTTAGCAAACGACATCTACCGGTAACTAGGTACCTGCTAATGACAAAAAACATCGTTGCCGCTTTGAATTTTTGTCAAAAAATTGTCAAAAGGTACTTTTTTAATATAACAATTTTTCATAATTCGAAGCAAATATCGTAATTTTTCTTTTCCGAATGCTTAAATATTCCAATAGGCTATCAATCAAACATGAGAAAATTTCAAAATAATACTTAATAACAAAGTTGACATTCGATTTTCAACTGTTAATATATACTAGAAATTTTCTAAAAACATTGTTTTCAATATTTTTCGAGCACTCTCCGAGTGAGCCCCTATTAACCCTAAAAGGAATGACGCCACTTTTGAATCACCCCGTATGCAGGCAAACAACCTCATTTTAGAAGAATTCAGAATTCAAAAGAGAGAAAAAAAAGGTGCAACGAAAAACAGCAATTCCAGTTAACAGACAGTTCTATGGAGAGTTTATAATCTCTGTTCCACAAAAGTTTTTGGAATTCTGTTTTTCGCATCACATCGTCATTTTCATCGAAAGTCTAAGCCTTTCAGAATGATTATTTCTAACTTAATCCAAAACTTTTCGAATTCTATTATTTTAACTGAACTAGTGACTTCAGGCTTAGGAAAATTATGCCAAATTGTGCCTCACCGTCTCCAGATGGAGCAGATTTTAAAACAAACATAATTTTATAGATAAGAGGATTAGCAGCTTTTTCAAAGCGGTATGGCAATAATAGAATCATTCAAATCTCATCACCAGGAAGCGTTTATGAACATTAAATGAGTGATTTATCGTTTCTGGTTAAATTTTATTGCTAGGATCCCCGCAAACTGTAAGTATAATCATAAGATATTACGCTAAACGGCTTATTGCTTTAGGAAAATAGTCCATGAACTCAATTATATAATATTACTGTAAAAATTGAAAAAATGTTTCTAAAGAAACTCTTCGAATATTATTTTAGACAGATTTATTTTATTGAGAGATATAGAAAACGCGGAACGAATCCAGACCACTTTTTTATGTTTGTTCAACATCCTACTAATACATGCTAGTTTTCCGATTCGAAAGCCCAATAAATCTAAACATTACTTCGCCAGTCGTAATTTATATTCAGCAATTTAAATTGTAGTTACATTTCCTGAATTGCTACAAGTAAAATGTTAGGAAAACAGTAACCATTATCATCAAACGGAAAAATCTATAAAGCCGTGTTCTCTAGGTAATACAGGTTTTCTGGCAGTTTGTTGTAGATAAATTTAAACACCAACTTATCCTCAATAAGCTTTTCCTTAAACTCGGGTCGTAACACTTAGGCCTTAATAAGCAAACATCAGAATCCATATATCACCGGCTCGCAGTTTGTTTAAGCCACTAAAGCTAAATTATTTGCAGACATTTGTAAATGTCACCGAAAACTGGGCAATTCAGATGTAATTACAAAAGTCAACATTTAAGTTTTCCTATCGCATTTAGTGATACAATGTAAATTATTAAGTATCATTGAGACTTGTAAATAACAGAAGAAATGTTTTAACAAATGGTCGGAAAATATAATTTCGTATTATTTTTTGACAATACGAGCTCTTCAGCATCCAATTTTAGCTTTCCTGTGAAGCAGTATTTTGCAATATACCTACGTATTACAAATTAAAGACTTGCACATCTTGCTTAACTTACGCAGATTTTTCTATAAAATTATAATAAAAAAAAAGTGTGCGTCAGGGGACGCCCGACAGATCTGATAACTTCATATGATATTTATAGAATCCATAAATTATTGAACTTGTTTAGCTTTTACTATGAAGATGGCGTCGGGCGAGAAACATCGTCCCGATAAGCTAGATCGTATATTCCATAAGTGTCACCCCAAAAAACCAGTAACAACAGTGGTATGTGTTGTATGTGAAAATGGTTATCATAGAAGTGACTATGAAAAATTATAAAATACCAAACGCGTGGGTGACAACCTCATGGTCTGCCCTAAACATGAGTGGCATAACCTCACAATCGGATCAACAAAAGTTAACTGATGTGACTAAAAAGGTGAAAGCAATGATTAAAAGGAGGCAAACGTGACATTTTAAATAATAAACAATAAAATTGACTGAAACCCAGGAATTTTTTTGGATTAAATTGGAATACAGTCAGGAAAATATACACAGTAATTCTGATGATAATGAAATAAATAAGGTTATCTACCTTAGAGGAGAGAACACGTTACTTAAAAAACCAGTAGCTGAGCTACAAGATAAAAATCAAGTGCAAAAAGAACTAATAGAAATGCAAGGTAAAAGTGGTCAGAACCACAAGCCACTACAAAAACCTATGCTGATGCGATAAATAAGGTACAACCTAAACTGAAGCGAGTACCTGAAATAACAATTAAAAACACAGATCTAAAGCAAAAGAATATTATGGAATTGCTTACGAGCTGCATAGTATCACAAAAAAACATTCAAACAAGATTCATTCGTAAAAAGAAACATGCAGAAATTGAAATAAGCTGCAAGGATTTTAAAAGTGTAGAAGCTGCGGAGTCGGCGATAAACAGTAATATCAAAACTTGTCAAATAAAAATTGAGACTACCTACCAATTTGGTTTCAAACAGCATCACTCGACTGTTCATCCGCTCTTTATTTTGGCCAACAATATACAAACTACCCACCTAACTGACAGAAAGACAGCTTGCCTGTTTATGGACATTAACAAGGCTTTTGATAGTGTCTGGCATAGAGGCTTACTATACAGACTATACAAACTACACACACCAACATATCTACTACACACCATAAAGAACTTACTAGAAAACAGACAACTACAAGTACGAATTGACAAAACACTGTCATTTTCTTTTTCCCCTGAACAAGGGCTCCCTCAAGGATCCCCGCTCTCACCGTTTCTCTACAATATATACTGCCATGAAATATACAATTACAACTTACCAGACAAAAATCAAATCGACAGATCGGCATACATATTACAATACGCAGACGACACGGCACTTATTGTACATGACAAAACTACTGAGAGAGCAGCTCAAAGACTCCAAACACTAACAAACAACACAATGACATGGTTTTATAAATGGAGACTAACACCAAACGCGTCAAAAAACCAACTTTTGCTCACAAACCACAGACTCAACGCTGACTCCCCTACAATAACTGCAGACGGCCAAACGACACAACCAAAAAACGACGTAAAATACCTTGGAATCACAATTGACCACAAACTTAAATTCACTAAACACATACGAAACATCAGGGCAGAAACAATAAAGAGAACAAAACACTTCCGATCACTAACCTACAAAGACAGAGGAATTAGCACAAACACCGCCACCAAAATATATAAAGCTATTTGTAGACCCTTGCTAGACTTTGGACATATACTCATGACCAACGGAACAGAAACGACAAAACGTTATACACAAACAACAGAACAAATTGCCTAAGACTAATAACACGAATAAGACACCCCCAAAACCCACTACACAACCCCCCCACCCAACTACTATACGAACGCACAAACATGACAAAATCTCGGAAAGACTCATACAGCTACAGACAAAATGGACAAACAACCCCTACAACTGGACCATACTGAATCCCCTTTGTCTTACAAGACCAACCAGACAATCCCGCTTCCGTTTCCCTACATTAACGCTACTCGAACACTTACAAACGCAACTGACTGGTGGACAATTTCTTCTTGCCACTGAAATTTTATTTAATAATATTGTTAACCTAGAATAAGAGAATTTTCATATTTGTTTTTTATTTAGATTAAGACTTCATGTATTAAACAAGGGCAGAAAGACCGATAGGTCGATAGCCTTTTTTAGAAATAAAGATGTTTACTACTACTACTAAAAATTGAGAGGCTAGGCAATTCAAATATAAAAATTGTTGATATTGATAGCACTACTCAGATGGAAAAAGAAGATATAGAAACCGACATAAACTTTAAAGGAACTTTAACAGACAGGACATGTTTGTCTCTCTGAAGCTCTCAATATTGGCTCTGATTTGATCACATTATGAGTCGGCTCGAACATGCATGTCGTGAAAGTTAACAATTAAATTTTATGTAAATACGGCCTCACCAGTAAGAAAATTATTGATTCCTTCAGCGTCATTGCATCGAAACTAGCTGTAAAAAAACGTTGATAATCAAGCGCATTCGAAAGCCGTGCTGGTTGTACATGGAACGGATAAATTTGCTGCTCTTTTAGGCTTATTCAATCAAGAATGGCACTAAATCCTAGATCGGTCGGAATTCCTCGCATAGGCAATCCCGTGTTTTATTCTATCGAGTTACAATTTCTTATGATCTTCTAGAATAAAACTGCCTTTGGTGTTCTGGATAATTAGCGCTGTGCTCTCTATAAATCGGAAGTTAAAGTTTATGGCGAATTATTTTAAACAAAGGATCTAGACGTGTTTCGCAATTTGGGTTTTGGGATAAGAATTTTTATATTCGACACGGTAGTGCTGTGTCGAAGCAGGTACATGTTTACCGTACTGTATATGAAATATTTATGATGTAGCGTATCTGCGTAAGAAGCATACTTGTAGCACGTAAAGAAAGAATATCTTTCCATATCTTCGCAACTGTTATTCTACCGACACAGATTTACTGAGATTTTTTGTTAACTAGATTCCCAAATTTCACACTTCCATGCATGTCGTCACATATATGTGCAGACAAATGAGGAGGTACGAAACAAAAACCCAACAAGTCACAAAATTTATAAATTGGAGTTAACGCTTGATCCTTCATCTTATCGATTATTTGCATTATATGAAAGCCTTCCAGTTGAAGCAAAATCCGGCAAATCCTTGTAAAAGATCACTGTAAAAATTTGTGTTCCAAGGAAAACCACACATATCCAAATGTCTGATTTGAAAAAAATCCCACAAGTCCATTGCAGCCAATAAGGTTTAAAAATGCATGTCACGTGACACGTCCATTACTAGACAGGCATGCACGCAGTGGCGGGGATTCGACTTCGACCGACTTGCTCGTTAAAAACTAGCCGGAAAAAGTATAAAATTTCAAAAAAAAATGGGTTTGAAAATGTTGAAAATAAAAGAATGTCAGCTGACAGTCAAGCTCTCAAGTCAAACAGTCAAGCTGTCAGTGTGCGTGGCGAAAGTTATTACTTTCCACACTGGATGAAGAAAGTTTTGTTCGGCGCGTTGATTTCGATGCTCGTACGGCTTTGAAAATGTTGACAAAACGTCCGAAACGATTTATCAACGAAATTCGCCGTTGCTAGTTACCGAGTCAGAAAGGTCCGTGGCGAAATAAAAGTGATGCTTTCGTCATCGAAAACAGTGGCGAAAGTACGTACTTTCAACCAGGGAACCAAAGAAAATAATCCTTATTGAGAAAGAAGGGTGGTGTAAGCGACCTGTGAGGGTCAACGATATTTTTTCGATTTGAGCCAGATCTTACAAAGCAACACCTGCTCAAGAGAGGTTGGAGTTGGGAAAAAATTATTAGGATTCCTCTTAACGAGATTCCTCACATTCATCCAATTAGTGTTGCGTGTTGTGAAAAAAGACGTAGATGAACTATTATGCATCCTGTATTGCCAAAACTCGAACGAATATGAAAGTTTTTATGGTAGACACATACGGTAATTGGCGAAAATGGACTCACTGTTCCAGAGGAAGAACAGGAGGGTGATAATAATGAAAGTTGCTGCTTAAAAGATGTCGAGGACTTCCACATCTTATACAGAACTAATTTTGTCTACTCTAGGTTCTAAGCTTTAACTTTCTATTTTTGTATAAGTGGGTACCTAGTTTAGGAAATATAAGTAAATCAAACATAATTAAACATAATTTTATTGAACTAGATTATTAAATTTCATATAGTTACTTATGTATCCAAAATACCACACGACCGCGGAGTGTTTTGAGCAAAACACCACAAGTTTGATGAAATTATTCAGAACCCACATGTCCAAACTTTTAATGCGATTCATATTAATTCCATAACTATACGATTTCAATAACGTGTGCCAGATTTATATTTCAGTCGAAGCATAAATGACCAAATAAAAAATTGCAAGGACAAATTGAAAATTATACTATAAAATAGATTTCCGAGATTTGTGAAATTCTGGATTTGGCGGACTTGTGAGATTTTGATTGGCACCTCCTCAAATGTACTGCTTATCAATAGCAAATTGGTTGACTATATATTACATTTACACTGTGCGTCGACAAAACTTTTGGATGCAACCGTTCATGCATTAACTAATCAAAGCTTGAACTAATCGTGAATAAAGTATAGTATTAAACCCGGCACTCACCATAGAGTAAGTAAAATAAGAAATGTGGTGGTGTAATGATAAAACTTGGCACCGTGTTACGCCACAACGGGCTCACCTGCAAACGTGGAAAGCTTTGACGGGCAAAACAGGTAGCTAGATTATCGGCCCGTTAGAAGCGGGAATTTAAAATTTTAAAAGGTACAAAAATATTCAGGTTGCTCTAATTTCGGTGTCCACACATGTTATCTCTGTTATTAATAGTAATAGAAAATATGTTTACTCAACAGCGTGTTAACAAATTCCTGCTTTCATTATCCTGCATAGTGAACCGAGACTATAGTGTGTAAGGACTTCGAAATTGTAACATGCCATTTTTATCCAGATGTGATTAGATATGTTAATATTAATTAAATTACTTTAAGGGGAACAATGAAAAGGAAGGAAATAATATATGCCTGAATCAAAATAAAATAATGTAATAAAGTAATAAAATAATATAATAAGTATGTGACAAAAAAACACAAATTATCTTCCAAAGAGCCCAAAAAGGAAGAACTCTGGGTAGCTAAACTTGTGACCCTGTAGGAGTAGGAATCGCCACCAGAAGTATTCTCCTTATGTGCCGGAAGATTCTGTTCCATGCTGAAGAGGCTAATTGACCCTTAAATAACGAAAAATTTGGCCAGGGGATGTCCGGGGTGATAGTTGAAATCGCGTTTTACACCTCGCGAAAATACCTGATCGTTTTCAGAAGTTAATGCTGAGGTGCTAGTTTGTACTGATTTTGTAATGATCGGGTGGCACATTTGAATATTTTGCAATATGTTAATTTTTGTTTCCTGATACGGTGAATCCAAGAGCAGAGCACCTGTTGATAAGCGTAATTTATCTGAATCAGTAAAATATTTATCCTCAAAATGATCCTGACATAATTGGCCTGGCACCTCAGTATAATATAAATTTATTATTTGACACCATTTTCTGCAACTGTTATTATCTTTATTTCGACCAGGGCATTTTAATAAGCGGCTATCTGCATTCTTTGCGTAGTGTCCACGATAACTCTTTTTTCAATAGTTATTTTTGCAATTTGATGCTACACTTTGATACGAATTAACACGATCAGGAGGACTCATCTTTATACAGGTATGAATTAAATAAACAAACGATAAAAAAGAGATAAAAAATAATAATAATTTTACAAAAAAAAACAATTATGTTGCAATACTTACGTCTGGACAGACAAATATTTTGTTTTGGTAGGTTTGTATTAATACCTACTTTGTAGTAATTAATTAATGGTAGTTATGTATAATTAATAATTTTATTAAAAAAGACAGAACAGATCTAACGTACCCTGTATGTTTCGCCATGCCCAGAAGTTCTCGGTGGACCAGTCGCCGGCCAGCCAGTTGTAGCGCAACGCGGTGCCAAGATCACCCATAAGATTGCCACCTGTCTTATTTTACTTACTCTATGCTAATACTATTTATCGTCTACCGAACAAAAAATCTACCGTCTTGTAAGGAACAGACATTTTGCAAAAACTATTTGTTGTGTTCTCATACTTAGTTGGCTATAACATGTAGGCAAATACTTAAGTGTGCATATAAAGCAAGTGCAAAGTATTTCTCATAACTTGCATAACGCATACCGTTTTTTTTCTATCCAACTAATCTAACTTCACTTTAAACAAATTCCAGTTAACCTTTTTAACTTTCTTCGCAATAGCTGATTTTATGTAGTTTTATATTTCAGTTTCTTCCGAAAGTTATCAACCCTTTGTTTCAGTTCACTAATTTCCACGTTTGATGATTCCGACGTTTCAGACGCAGAATAATTTTGAGGCTGTAAATAAACCTCATTTTAACTGTTTTCATTAAATTTAATTTTTTGTGTACTATTGTTGTCACTAATTGTTTCTCAGGTCGCACGTTTTGCCGCTTTGTTTTGATAAAATAAATTTTGGGTTGGTATAGGTCCAGGAAGTAAACCATGACTAAATATTTTTTTATTGCGGAAGCAACTTGAATCAAAATGATCCGAACATACCACGTATGTTTGGTAAAATTAATCGCTATTTTCCGATTTTAAAAACAAGTCTAAATGCTTCCGTTTGCAGGCGATTATCAATGATTTTACTCTACAAATAAAATTGATCAATTGTTATTTATAAATTTCAAAATTTCCTGGGTTTCAGTCAATTTTATTGTTTATTATTTAAAACGTTACAAATACGTTTCGGTGTCTTTCCCCACCATCATCAGTTTGTCTCAAATATACATTTTTACATTTATTATCAATTTAAATAAAAAAAACTTTCACAAAATTCACATATTAAAATACAAATCACACACATATTAAAAAGTACAATTAGGGACATTGGTTTTCAGGTGATAGGTCGGGATAAACATGTTCGGGAAAAGACTAGAATCTATTGTTTAGAGATCTAAATTTAACTTACATGTCTAGATGTTTCTACCTTCACATTTGATTGGACATTGAATTGCCTATTTTATTCGATATCGAGCGAGGGAACGAAAAAAACCTGTTTATACTTCGCCTTTTCTTTGCATTCTTGGAATTGCTCTGCAATTCCTCAATATCAGCTGTTTACTTTTCACTTACCTGGTCCATTCAGTTCATGCATGCGATCATCTAATTAATGTGTGATACACTGAGCTAATATTGTCTGTGTCTGATCTAAAATTCATTGCATTCTGGTGTTTTTTGATCTGTATCATTTCATGGATTCTTCTCTTATTATGGTTGTTTTCATTGATTAGTATTTTTGTGTTATCGAAATCAAAACTATGCAATTTTTGTTGTGCATGTTGTGCTAATGCTGTTGCATTTTCGTTAACCTTTCTTAAGCTATATTTATCCTCGTATATTCTTTTTTTCAAATATTGTCCTGTTTGACCTATGTATGTTTTGTCACAGTTCAAACAGTCAATCCTGTATATTACGTTAGGTGTGTCCAACTTATCGCTTCTAGGTTTAAATTTTGTGAAACATTCCCTTACCAAGTTGTTTTTAGTTCTTTCCGCCACAGTAATATTATGTGGCTTCAGGAAACTCTTTATTTTTGTGTTTATCTCCGGCATGTACGGTAATGGTACATACTTGACTTCACCTTCCTTTATCTTACCTACATCATTTATGCTGTTCCATTTATTTGAATTGTTATTTATAAACTGAAAAATCAACTTGATTGCAAACTAACAGGTTAGAATCTTTTGCCATACTAAAAAACTACTTTTTTTTTCTCCTTTCTACTTGCTATTTATAGTTATGACAACCGTATACTGCACAAACAGAACCAAGTTTGTTAACCATTGTTTTACGAAATTGAATGAAACCACTATTGAATGTAACAAAATACGATAAAACTATATCGTAAGGCACAAATCTAACGTAGAATAACAATACAAGGTTATCCCATTTTACAACTCTGTCCAATAGAGGCGCTGGTGTAGGAGCATCCAAAAATCCTGGTACGTTGACCGTATTATAGTCTATAGCGCTAAAACACACGTTGAAATTACGTCCGATATCGTCGCATCCAACAAAATGGGCCGACGGCGTAGTATCGTGAGTGCCAGGATTTAAGACTCGTTTTTTTTTATCGCGATCAATATTGCATCTGATTTTAACGACATCGGTCACATTTGGAAATAATGCCGGTCATAAAATTTTTATATAATAATATATTATTACTTTTCAATCAATACTTAATTATCAGATTATGAGTTGTTGCAAAATACTAAATTTCAAATCGCAATCCTACTCTTTTTTGGACGTAGACCTCCTTCATTATGTTTTCATTTAATCGGTTCTGCGCGTCCCTCATGCATGACAAACCTGCCGCGAGTTTTATATCCTCTGTCCAGCGCATTGACGCGCGTCCTCTGGTTCGTTTGCCGTGGTAGGGTCTCCTCTATAGCAAATTTTTTTGTCCATCGTCCCTCCTGTATTCTGACAACATGGCCTGCAAAACTCCATTTAAGCTCAGCTATTTTCTCAGCAACATTTGTAACCTGGTAGACACGTCTGATGTGTTCATTTCGCCTTGTATCGAGTAGTGACAGTCCAAGCATATGTCTTTCCATCGCACGCTGGGTTATTCTGAGTGTTTCCAGCGATTTTTCGTGATGGTCCATGTTTGGGCGCCGTACGTCATTACTGGTAGGACACACTAGTTATATAGTCGACTTCTTAGATGTATTGGGTTTTTTATATTTTTCAGAGTGTTCTTTAGTTTTCCAGAGGCTGCCCAAGCCAGTGTTTTTCTTCTTTCTGTCTCTTGGGTTTGATTTTCTGTTCCCAGTGATGGTGCCTGACCTAGATGTATACAGTTTGATACATTCTCTATTTTTTGGTCTCGAATTTTGATTTGAAGGTCTTCTTTACATATTACCTCTCTCTTTGAAAGATTCAATATGGAGGTCGATTGGTTTCGTTTTCTCCTCTAGTTCCATCAACATTTTTCCTGGCTCTTCTTTGTTTTCCGATATCACAACAATTTCGTCCGCATACCTCAGGTGGCTTAATCTATTCCCATGTATTGAGATACCCTTGTCCTGCCAGTTTAGTTGCTTGAAATCGTTTTCTAGAGCCAAGGTGAATAATTTTGGAGAAAGCGTATCCCCTTGTCTTATGTCTCTTTGTATTTTTATAGGTTTCGTGATGTTATTGAACTGAATGGTAGAGGTGTTCGTATATGTGTTTAATGAAGCAGAAATACCTGCTGTCTATTCTTGCATTTGCAAGCGATTGCAATATCGCCCAATGTTCAACGCTATCAAAGGCTCTTTGAAAATCTACGAACACCAGAGAGATATTCAAATTATATTCAATGGTTTTTTCCACTAGGATCTTCATTGTCAACAGATGGTCGCACGTGCCATACTATTTTCTAAAACCATCTGGCTGGTATTTATCTAATTTATTAGTCAGTCTGTTCGTAAGAATTTTTGTGAATAGATTGTATACTTGTGATAATAATGATATCGAGCAGTAATTCTCTAAATTTTGTTTTATCTCCTTTCTGGTTTAATAATATTACAATAGCGTTGTTCCAATTTTTGGGTACCTTTCCTTGCTCTATACATTCATTGATTCCAACAGTGGGCACAATCTTGACATCAATACATCTCTAGCTTCGTTTAGCAATTCTATCAGAATTTCTTCTTCACCCGGTGTCTTATTGTTTTTCATATGATTTAGAGGATGTCTAATCTCGTCCTCAGTTATTTCCGGGATTTCTTCTGATCCTACTTTCATAAACTTATCGTTTTCTAGCTTCGCTGGTGTTCGGACTTTTGGAGTGTTTAAATTTTTTCGAAAATGTTCGGCTGTTCGCATTATTCCTTCTCTATCCCTTATTTTGATCTCCGCTTGATCCTTCAGGGCTGTTATCTGTTTTTTATAGTTGCTCTGTCTGAGACTTCTCAGACCTTTATTTTTCTCTAGTAGTTTTTTAACTTCGTTTTCCTAGTGTTCATTTATATCGTGCCTCACCATCCTTCTGTCTCTTTTGTTAAAATTCTAAGTTCTTCAAATTTTTTCTCCTTTAATAGTTGTCGCATTTTTTCAATAATTTTCTTTGCTTCATCCCTTCATACTTCTCTTTTCTGCTCTGCTATTTCCCTTGCTGTTGTATTCAATATGGATTTCTTTTACTTCTTTTTCAAGTCTTTCCCGGTATCTTTCCGAATTTTCCTTCTGCGTTTTTAGATCTATAATTTGTTTCTTTTCTTTGAACATCTTCCTCCGTTCTAGCTTAGTATTAACAGTTGCTTTGGCTCTTATCATTCGGTTATCGCTGTTGATTTTGCAACAATTTAGAGCAGTATCATCCTTTACTACTGATTTATTACTGGAGACAAAATAGTAAATTTCAATTTTTGTATTACCATCCGGACTTCAGCAGGTCCATGTTGTTTGTTTCTTTTTATTAAGAATGACGCCATCGAATATAATCGATGTGCCGTTATAAACTCCAGCAGTCTCTTACCTGGCCAATTTCTCTCATCGAAACTAAATTGCCCTACATATTCTTCAGTTGTTTCTTGTTTTTTTCCCAGTTTGCATTGGAGTCTCCAACGATGAAAGTATATGTTGCTGTTTCTTTGCAAATAATTTTGCTGATGTTATTATAAAATTGATATATTTCATCGTCGTTGTGACGTGATGTTGAGGCTTAATACTGTATACTTTCGATTTTGTATTGTTTAAAAATTTTGATAAATACCGAGCAAATTCTGTCGGAGACGTAATTGAAACCTACCATATTCGATGATGGGGTTTTGTTGACCAAGAAACCCACGCCGCGTTGACTTTCATTTGCTTATCCAATATGATAAAATATGTGTCCCAATTTTTGGGACTGGAGGTGTGAGATTTAGGTATACATACCATACCCACCTAGGGTAAAAATCAATTTGTTTAAAACTTCGCCATTTGAAGGGGGTATTGGGCCATAGTTCATCACGCGGGCCGAGCGGGTTAGCAAATATTTTGTATCAGCCGCTCCTAACATGAAGGACAGACGCTGTTTGCAACCGCCCACTCTGGATCAGACGCTGCAGCTAGTTTTGGTTCGCCACCTGGGCAGGTGCCCGATGAGGGACTAGCAACCCTACACGAGATAATACGGGTAGTAATTTGAAATGTTTTTTGGTTTGCACTGGCAAACAAGGAATTGTAAATACATTTTAATCAAGTCTGCGTCATTCCGATTTTAAATTCTAATTTCAACTTGATATTCCTTTTCTCGGATGCGAACAAATGGGCTAAGGCGAACTATTCGTTGTGCCCGTAATTACAAGCCTTTTCGCGCTTGGCGTGTAACTAATGAATTTAGCAGATAGCTGACATATTTATTAATGCCCAAGGTTTAATATAAGTGACAATAAGTTTTACACATCCATCATGAAAATATACTCGGCGAGTTAATTTTTAATTTTTTACAAGCGAAAACGGTCATTTTATTTTCCACAATATTTAGTTATGAAAATTATAATGAGCATAAATGTAAAATAAGAGATATATTCAATTAGGCACATTTTGGATGATAAAATGTTGTTGTTCAATACAAAAACTGGATTAAAACAATACCTGATAACAAAACTTTATTTCCAGAATAAAAATTACAATTTTCATTGATGGAATTGAGAAATGTAGATATGTATTTTCATAAACGATCAGCGTGTATCTAAGAATCGAATACTTGGTCCATAGTGTATTAGGGGTGTAATTTTCCCACTGACATGATCAAAAAGGACTCATGTATGAGTATGGATGATGGTCGAAACCATACCTTCAAGTTACCAGTTCCTGGAAATATGCCAGCAAAATAGTCTCATTAATATTAGCAATGACATTTTTATCCTTCCTTATCACAAATATTCCGTCCGCCTTATCATTGGATGCTCTCTACTTTATAGGTAACAAATGTTCTGTAGCTTTTGCAGCGTTTTCTGCAGGCATTATGGAATCCGTTGCACCCTTGGTACATAAATAGCTATTATATCCCAAAAATTTTCGGACTCGTGTAGTTTATACTCGAGGGGGACACATTATGAACGTACAGTTGTTCCTTTCATATTGACACCTTAATAAGTTAAATCTCCAACTTTTTAATTGGAAAGTAGGGTCTAGTGGTACCTTGTATAAAAGGTCCTTCGATTTTTTTGTTGTAATGGTACCGAAACTTCACCTACTTCGATTCAACAGTTTTCGAGAAATTTGGAGAATAGATTGAAACAAACGTGGTTCAATTGTCAATAAGTAGAATGTTTTGATCAACTTGTAAATTAAGAAGATGAATAGTAAACAATAGACAGTAACATTTGGAGCATTTGCGGAGTTATCAGACGGGATCAATCGACAATTCGTGGCCACAGTTCTTCCAAAGTCTCCAGTTCTGTTGCGTAGATCCTGCTGTTCAAATGACGCCTTGAGAACAACTCTAACGGAATAAAGTCAGCCACTTCGTAGTATCTGTTCAGCTAATCCATTGTTCTTTTCAAAAACTATATTACACATCGTGCATAAAGGGGAGGGGCACCGTCCTGTTGGAAAAGTTTTTGGTTGTCTTGATAGCAGTCGTGGTGTTCATCAATGTCAACGAGTAAGGGACAAACAGCATTCTCCAGTTGATACTGACGATTTGAAATATTTACAGAGTGCTCGCATGAACGAAACTGTCCCCGGATATACAAAGTCTACGGAACGAACTCCAAATACACCTGTCCAAATATCTTATTTGGTGTACAGGGTTAAAAATTCTGGGATTATTATCTACCCAATTGTGACAATGAGCAGGAGAATTTTGAAAAAATATGCAAATTGAATCAAAACATTCCACTAATGGCTCCACATCCGCGGATCTAAATGGTTTTCATTGATTGTACTATTGTAGATTAATATTGTACGGATAGAATTTGCCATTTTTGCAAGAATATTGTTTTCACCCCTCTCTACAATATACACCGTCAATCTATACGAACGCACAAACATGACAAAGATCTCGGAAAGACTCATACAGCTACAGACAAAATGGACAAACAACCCCTACAACTGGACCATACTGAATCCCCTTTGTCTTACAAGACCAACCAGACAATCCCGCTTTCGTTTCCCTACATTAACGCTACTCGAACACTTACAAACGCTACGGACTAGTGGACAATAAAATAATTCCTTCTTGCCACTGAAATCTTATTTATTTAATAGTATTGTTAACCTAGAATAAGAGAATTTTCATATTTGTTTTTCATTTAGACTAAGACTGTATGTATTAAACAAGGGCAGAAAGACCGATAGGTCGATAGCCTTTTTTAGAAATAAAGATGTTTACTACTACTACTACACCGTCAATATATACATAAAACCACGGTCCACTTGGCAAAACTCGTTAAAGCAATCCGTCCACATTTTACAGTGCAGACGACACTGCAATGACCAGGCACAATTAAACAGCAAGAAAAGCAGTAAAGAAAATTCAAGTCAGTTCAATTCAAGTCAACCAATAAAAGTGTACACAAGAATAGGTTTCTTCTCGAACAAACAAGGGCAATCGAATTCAGCAAAATTAGGAAAAGCAGTTTTGATTAGTAGAAATCGCTTTAAAATCTTAATTTATCAGACACATGGGCAAGTGGCAGGAGAAAGAATGGATGGGGTGGTACCCTTTTTGCCAGAAATGTTTTAAAAATTGTTTATAGCTTTCTAAAAGTCTATGTTTTGCATCATTTGAACATAACTAAGTATCGCAACTAACAACTAAGGACAATTATATTGGAATCCGAATAAAACTAGCTGCTAGTTCGAAGTTTGTACCAGCTGTGATACAACATTTGTCGGTTTCAGCAAAGTTAAATAGCAAAAGTTCAAAATGCGATGATGAGTTTAATTAATTTAGACAATCGTAGCAAGTCAGATGTACAAATAATTTTCATTAGCTCATTAAATTTAATGTTTTTGATGGTTTAAATATAACCAATTAGTATATGAAGTTTATCCACGAATGATTTTCAATGCCTTTGATGTAGCCAAATGTGCTCATGCAAATTGCACTTGCATTGAATCCCTATTTTAGCCCGTTTAGGTTCCCACACTATATTATTCTTCTGGTTATCACATGTTAAACATTAGAAACAAAGAATTTATTGAATTTTAATAAATTGACCGTATAGGTCTAAAAATCTAAAATTAGTTTCATATAAACATTACAAAGTTGTGAGATGGTTTTCTTTCTTGAGGATTCGGTCTGGGTTAGTTTGGGTTAGTTCCCAGACCGACCCCCAAGGAAGAAAACCATATTTCAATTATTAGTTCAACGGTAAAGAAAAATATCACTTATTACAAAATAATCATGGGTAACACTGAGTTGAATCTGGTTGAGTGGCACTTTCACATCGCATTAAATATAAATAGCATAAATTGCTATCGTTCCAATCGAAGTTTCGCGCTTCGAACATAAGTGGCGACAAAAAATTGGTTTCAAAATCTAGTTTGGCAATTGCGTCTTGTGTTAGAGATGAATTTTCAAGAGCCGGCGCAGTGCTGGCGGAGTGGCTTGGTGCGCCAACCCAACGCACCGGCGCAGTTTATTTTGCATTAAACTCATTCATATATTACGCCGTACGTTGGACGATAAATCGATAAATGTGCTCTCGAACAGTCATGCGTCGTGGGGATAGCTTTTACGCGGTGCAGCCGGCAGCGCGTTCATCTCTATTTTTGGTTTTACAGGAGAGAGACACACGACTGTTGCGTTGTTTAAATAAAGGGAATAAATGAGGTCGAATTATATTTTCTTCTTGTAAAACCCAGTTGTCTCATAAGCTAATTTTCGGAGAAAAGATCCGAATACTTGGATGATTTAACAGGTGTCGGAAATCGTTGAAATTACATATTTTTCATTTGCGATTATTGACTGCTGAAATTTTTTTTATTTTGTAACATGTGTAAGTAGGCAATATTGTCAGTGGATCAATTTGTGTAACAATTCGAAATTCGGTTACTTACCGAACCGAAATGAATAAGAATTCATCAGTCATTAGAATATCTTAGTCATAAATCATCAGATGTGCAGATTGCCTGAAATACTGTAGTCAATTTGCAGATTGCCCAAAGTAGTGCATAGACATTTTGCACATTGTCGGATTTCGTACATTACCGATAACAAATTTATAACATGTAAAGAGGGTTTGAAAATTAAAAGAAACGTAGAACTCTTTGTGGTTTCGAAATTCCATAAACGCACGGGCGGCATTATATAATATTTAAATTATATAGTATTTAATTAACTATAATATCGGCCGACAATGCCAGGAATCACATGGTGACTATTAGGCCTTCACAACTTGCAATCCGAAGTCTGCCATCTTGAATGAAGTTAATGGGTGCAGCTAGGGTTGGTGCTGCCACCTGTGAGTTTCTGGATGAAGTCCACCATAAAAGTAATAGCGTAATAAAAGGTGCGGAGCAGACAAACGGGATGCGGTAGAGCGGCAACAACTCAAAAGCGCAACTCAACTCAGTGTTACCCACGCCTTGTTTGTCTGCCGATGTGTACAAATGCGCTGTGAAGTGCCATTCAACACAGTGTTACCGATGACTAGTCAGGCTAAGCCCAGCTGACGAGAGCTAATAATCTCGAAACCGATCCTGGAAGTGCCTGACGTTAGCGAGCCTCGAAATCTGCAGTGCTTACATCAGTTTAGTTTATGTTGTAGACTAGGTTGTAGATTGGGTTGTGGAATTGCTATATCATTTTGTGTTATTTGCCTCCCTACGTTGCTTATTTTATTCAGATTTATTTTACAGTAGAGATAAATTTGACAAGTACTTTCACTTTCAAAGCAATATTATGTAGTACTGTTCATACTTAAATAATATTTGCTGCTTTGCTCTGGATGATGTAAAAGTACTCTATGTCTGGACAAGCAGCTAAACCTTATTTCCCATACTCCGTTGGTGCGTTCAGCTACGTTTCAACTTTATTTTGGATGAAATTTAACGTTCTTTGGGGGTATTTGCTGCAGTAACCAAAAAAGAATGAACAGCCGAGGCTCTACGCCATAGCCAGAATCACCAGTTAATTAAGATCCTCCGTGACCTGCATTAAAGTCTTGCGTAAGGTGATTTAGAATATCAGAATTGAAAATTAACATGACTTTTATCGGATGCCATGGCCATGCCATATGGGGGATGACCAACATCTGTTAGTGGCGGCGCTATAATTTCAACAGGTGTACCATGACTAGCCCCAATAATGCTTCACATACCCCATTTCTCACGAAAGCCTATTTTGCAATCATTTTTTTCTTCGGAAGTTGTGAGAAATTGAACCCATTGATCCAATAAGTGAACAGCAATCATCTTGCAAACTTTACTAATTGTGCGGCTTATTGAGCTTTAACTTGATATACCTACTGCATTTGGAAAAGACCCATGCCCTAGAAAATGAAATCTTGTGAGAACTCGAAGGAGAAGAGAAATGGCTGTATATCTCATTGTCTGCGGGGTGTGGGGAACAATAATAATTATATTCCTAGTAATATTTTTGGATAATCTGAATGCTCTAATAAATTAATCATCAGGCAATTCAAATGGCATTTGTTGATCACGAAGCCCTTTCCTTTCTAGCCGCATTTTATAACCAGAAGGCAAAGAAAGCTCTGATGAATATTAAATAGTATGTAAATATATAATATTTACATATTATAAATTGTAAAATTCAATAAAGCTATCACAAATTTTCATTACGAAAAAATTTAAACAAACTAACTGACGTCTAAATTGCGACATATATTGCACTAAACCACCAATTTTCTGGCCATCAAAGTTGAAGCGATGCTGGGCTTACATCGCCGTGAGCTGGATGCAGCAAAACAGAATTTCATTTTTCGTACATTTCTTAAGGTGAAGTAGTTTCATTCTGCCAGCGCTTTAAATGTCATAGAGAATCGCACCATAAAAATTATATACCAGAACTTTATATTGGGCAGATATTCTTAGACTCCGTGTCAGCTGCTAAGAGTTAAAACTGCTCAGTGATCTTACTGCTCAGTGATTTTATTCGTATTAGCTTGACAGTAAAAATAGCCGAAAGTAAATAGAACAAAAATCCAATTTTCAATTACATCGACTTTGAAGACTGGAAAGTTGGTTCTAATACAATTGCTTAAATTGCCGTTGTCACTACCAAGGTCACTCGTAGGAAAAAGATTGTTGCAAAAATTACTTTTCCGCAAACTTGAAATTCACGCAAAGATCAACGAACGTGGGTTTGTTAAGCAATGCATCAATTGCAATATTATTAATCGAAAAAATGTTCATCAGAATATGCCAATATGCCTAAGGCTCGTTCAGACGGTGATGTCCATGCCGCGACATCCAATGCTGTGACAGTATTCGACACACGCACCAACACATAGCGTCGCGACAGACCCTTATCCAAGTAGCGGCAGCGGCACTCGTATCTGGAGTAGCGGATGTGTTCTAAGAAGGAATTATTTTGTAATTGAGTCAAAAATTTAAAAAGCGACAGTTGATTATGCGGAGGAATACATTAGGTGCATTTGAAACATTGCTTAGCGAATTTGGTCTTGTGAACGTTGGGCTTGAAATTTTTACAGGTGTCGCAAATCGATCTAATTTTAGCTTTTAACGTTTCCACGTAACATTCCAGAAACGTAAGTAAATGAAAGGAGAACATGATTGAAAAAAAAACCAAATAAAAATGTCGCGTCAAAGATCGGTCACGGTGCCGTATATCAAACTATTTTGATATGTGACACTAACTTCACTTCACTATGAGATTCAGACATTTAACTGCTCAGACAATGACATTGTTGCGGCATTCACATCACGACATTAGATGTCACGACATTAGATGTCACGACATTCATGTCACCCTGTGAACGGGTTTTAACAATGTTTTTATTCTACTAACCTGAGAGGTCACCATTATTTACTCCATATCCATAGTGAGAAGTAATATTTCTCTTCCTAGGTGAAAAAATAAATGAAAATAATAAAATAATTTCTAGGTAAATAATGAAAGATGTTTAAGTTTTTCATCATCTTTAGTTTGCTCACCTTTCTAAGTTCAAGTGCGATTCCATCCATTTTCACTTCTAAATCACTGTAACTAACTTTAAGATTCACTAATTTTCCGCTTTTTCCAGAAGTTTTTCATAGAACTTTTATTTGTTTTCTGGACACCGATAAATTATATTGCGGCAGTTTGACAACTGAACGTCAGGCTATCAAATATTGCGACACGTCAGAAATTTTAAAGGAAATTCAAAATCTAATTAAATCAATGCAGGCATTTATGCGCGTTAGAAGTAAAAAAAAATTATGGCCTTATTACCTCGTACATTATACGCGACTCAGGATATAAACGTGATCGTTATATAATAGTATAGCTTTCTTATCGACCTAGATATATAATGTACTATTATTTGCAATCATTTATGTAATGTTGACTGTTCTCAAAATAATATGTTTTTACCAGGTCAGAAACAAAAACTGGCAAAACGTTATGGAAAACAATCAAGAATTTAAATTAAAAGATAATAACTATATATTCCAAAAAGAAGCTTTAACCATATAAATTCCCCCTATATAATACTCGTACATCTGTCTATGGCGTACATGTTTTATTTATTAAAATTAAAAAATACATGTGAGATGTTCTACGCATTGAGAGACCACTGCAGGATGATATATTTTTTTCATTTATAAAGACATTTTCACTGTTTAGACATGGTCGCAGTTACGAATAAAAACTAAGTTTCAAGATACTGAGCTTCAGTTTAATAAAAATTTTTTCGTAATTGCGTTGATTTCTGATCTGACGGTACTTTTAAAATCAATTCCAATAGTATTTCTGTGTAAGTGGTTTCAGTGGTCAATTTTTTGTCACTATTTGGTGTTATGTGATGAGCCTGCATTGTGTCTGGTTTCACCTTTGGCTCGTCCAGTGGAGCTTAGTACAATATACCATCGGTCTGCCCTGATGTTTCGTATGTGTTTAGTGAATTTAAGTTTGTGGTCAATTGTGATTCCAAGGTATTTTACGTCGTTTTTTGGTTGTGTCGTTTGGCCGTCTGCAGTTATTGTAGGGGAGTCAGCGTTGAGTCTGTGGTTTGTGAGCAGAAGTTGGTTTTTTTGACGCGTTTGGTGTTAGCCTCCATTTATAAAACCATGTCATTGTGTTGTTTGTTTGTGTTTGGAGCCTTTGAGCTGCTCTCTCAGTAGTTTTGTCATGTACAATAAGTGCCGTGTCGTCTGCGTATTGTAATATGTATGCCGATCTGTCGATTTGATTTTGTCTGGTAAGTTGGAATTGTATGTCATGGCAGTATATATTGTAGAGAAACGGTGAGAGCGGGGATCCTTGAGGGAGCCCTTGTTCAGGGGAAAAAGAAAATGACAGTGTTTTGTCAATTCGTACTTGTAGTTGTCTGTTTTCTAGTAAGTTCTTTATGGTGTGTAGTAGATATGTTGGTGTGTGTAGTTTGTATAGTTTGTATAGTAAGCCTCTATGCCAGACACTGTCAAAAGCCTTGTTAATGTCCATAAACAGGCAAGATGTTTTTCTGTCAGTTAGGTGGGTAGTTTGTATATTGTTGGCCAAAATAAAGAGCGGATGAACGGTCGAGTGATGCTGTTTGAAACCAAATTGGTAGGTAGGAATATACTTTCCAATCACTTTGTCAAGCCGCTGCTTCATTATGAATTCAAAAATCTTGCCTAGTACTGGAAGCAGTGTAATTGGTCTGTAGTTGCTCGGTTGTGTATTGTCCAGTCCATTTTTGGGTATAGGGATTATTAAGCCGTTTTTCCATGTTTCTGGGATTCTGCCATTTGTGATGCAGTTGTTCAATTCAGTTAGGATCAGTTTGTGTGTTTCTTGAGTTAGGCTTTTCAGGACTTTTGCCTTAATTTTATCCTTCCCCGGTTCAGTGTTCTTGATGTGCGCTAGGGCTTCATCGTACTCTATGTCTGTGATCAGTGTGCAGGCATAGTTTGGTGAGTTGTTAAAATAGTTCAAGTACCAGTCGTTGATCAAGATCATGTTCTACGCATTGAGAGACCACTGCAGGATGATATATTTTTTTTATTTTATAAAATTTCGACTGTTTTAGACATGGTTCGTAGTTGACGAATAAATGTAAGTTTCAGATACTGAGCTTCATTTAAATAAAATAAAAATAAAAATAATAAGAAATGTAGCCCCATCTTTTTACAAAGAATTTCTTGGACGCCTTGCTCAAAAATTCGCCAACATTTTGTTTAGTAAATATACTAGATTGTTTTGGTTAATATCCAGTTATATGACGTTTAGGAAAATGCACCAACTTTGACATCTAGAATATGTAATATTCCATTGACATCATTTCTACTTTGCTAATTTGCTATAGTCAGACAGCGGATCGGTTTCAGAACCAATATGTTAACGCATTTTTGGCGTCCAAAGCAATTTGGAGCTTTGCCCATTTCAGGTTCCTAATAAATATTCGTCAGCATTTTGGATGACCATCTCCTCAATATGCGACATGTTTTTAAAATCAAAATTATATGCGATGACAAATGCGTCCATTCCAACTCCATCCATATTCCATCCTCCATCTCCATCCATATTCCAACAAAGCAAAAACGAATCAGAATTTAAAATAATAATACCGATTGTAAATAAAACAGTATTCAAACTTCGATGGAAGGTTCATTCCGGTCACGAGATTAAGATGACCTCGTCTGACTATCTCATCTGTCCACTGTAATGAGTCACTTGCCACCTGGTTGTATAATATAATGTTAAGTCATACTTCACCCAGACAGCCTGACCAATGATGCAAATCACGTATATTTGACGAACGAACTCGAGTCAGATTATTTGGTACTTGGTTATTACATGTGACACCTCTGTGAAACAAAACGTATGAATTTGTCGAACAATATATACGTACATGGCAACATTCAATCAAAGTCAGAGATTTGGTCTTGAAAAACATTCAACATCCATTCAGGTCTGCCTTAGAAAAATCTTCACACATACAAAAAATAGCTTCTTACGTACGGCATACTGGAACCCCGGCAATAAATTGAGCAAGACGAAGAAACAAACGGATTGGCAAAAAGTCTACAGCATTCTTGCTTTGTATTTACGAATTTAAAAGTTCCAAATGTTCACACATTTTGAGCAAACCGTGTTTTAGCCCCTCTGACATGACGTAAGAGTAAAAGCTGTCAAACTTTTACCGCAACCATCGTGACAAAGAAAGTTTATATATATTACATTACATTACATACAGTATAGGGGTCATGAGATTACCTAATATGTGTATGATACGGTCAAAGTTCGAGCTTGGCTCTCTCGGTATTAACCGCTTAATCCCGAGTTAATGTCGTAAGGATTTCAGATAATATTGAGACTAACATAATTTCGAACACTCACTGTAACATAATATAAGGAATCATTTACGTGATTACCAAAACTTCTGCATAAATAATAATTCCCGCCTTCATATCTGTCAACTTTGGAAATTCATCGATTTTAACATATTTATAGATTAGGCACTGTCCATACCTATTTTTCGTCCTCTTCTTGACTGTTGATTGAAAGCATGTCTTGTGATTTGTATGTCTCTGTAAGGTTCTATCTCGGACAAACCCGAAAAATTCATATTTTTTAGGCATTCGGTAGCTCAAGATGATACGTGAGAAGCTCTTTTGATCAGTAACTTGATCGCTTTGAGGTAGACAATTCAAAATGTGATACTTTGTTCCATAGTCTTCTCCCACACAGTTATTTGACGGAGAGTTTGTGTGAATGTTTGAGCAATGCTTTGAAGTAAGACCTATTGTTTATGTTTTTTTGTCCAATAGAATTACACTAATGCCTATACAGTGTGTCTACTTAAGTTAGCACCATATTTTTGTTTAAGTTTTGTTAAAACTGGTCATTGCTGACCAACCGTTAATTTATATCTGATAATTTTTACATAATTATTTTACCAAGAGTCCATAGATTTACTTTGCACTTCGTCGTGACCATTTCCGCAATATGCATATTGACTAGTCAACTGAGTCAAGGAGTCAATGCAAAAATGAGTCACAGAGTCAATGGAGCTTTGTTGTTAGCCCTGTCATGCGACCAGTTCAAGGCGACGGGTTTGGTCTTTTTGAGGCGTCTTGAAATCTGGTTGTTGTCAAGTAATTTCAGTACTTCTGGATTTTTGTGCTGTATGAGACGATTTTTGAGTTTTGTCGCAATCTGTTTTATGACATCTTTAACCAGAGCTACACCAAGGGCACGATGAAGGTCGCTTTTGTGAATGTTGAATAGTTCGTAGTCCTTTGTTCTGGAATCGTTGTATTTTCAAAATATAACCACGGCTAGCACATCCCCACAGTTGAATGCCATACATCCAAATAGGTTTAAGAATTTGGCTATAAACCAATAGCTTGTTGTAGGTGGAAGACCGTGATTTGCTTAGAGATGATTCGTGAGATATTAAGATGGAAGTTTGCACCACATGAATAGTAGTTTTTGATACAAGGGCGAAAAGTGTCGTTTTTCGAACGACGACGGCATTTGCCACCCGAGACGAAGGCGAGGGTGTCAATCCGTCAGGAGTTCGAAAAACGGATTTTCGCCCTCGTATCGAACAATATTTTTTGTTCGAATGAAAGACAACACGAATAATAAGTTATAATAAATAAGAGCAGCCAAAAATAAAAGGTATCGGGTTCATATTTTAAATTTGATGTCAATGCCATTTCTCAAATGTCACATTTTGACGTTTGTCATTTTTCAAAAGATTATTTTTGTAAGCATATACAAGTGAAACAATAAGTGCCGAAAATTCAATGCCCTGTACACCACCAGAAGTTAGAGATGTCGCAAATGTTGGTTCAACTTCCAACATTGAAACAGCTGCTTCTACTGTATGGTGTTTGTATAAGTTGTAAACTTTACATGACATTTGCGCTATTTAAAAAGGCCGTGTTTTGCCTGTGGCAACATCGGAGAACGCAGAAAAATAGGCCATTAAAATGACTTTCAGACTGAACTTGTAACAAAGTTATAATTTACAAATTTCAAGTAAACTTTAAATTAGGATCATTAGTTGTCGATCAAACTACGTAATTCATTAAAAAATCAGCATGTCAGTTACTTTTTAATAAAAATACTTTAAAAAATATGACAGTGACACGTTCAATTTGTCACATTTACTTTATGGCCATCGCTTC
The DNA here is from genome assembly GCA_024550625.1 of Dendroctonus valens. Lineage (NCBI taxonomy): Eukaryota > Metazoa > Arthropoda > Insecta > Coleoptera > Curculionidae > Dendroctonus > Dendroctonus valens. Next base: position 1,056,057 of record JAJTJO010000068.1, on the reverse strand, counting down.
TGATCGGAAAATGGCAGGTTTTTGATAAACTCGAATAAAAACACTTTTTTATTATTCATTTTACAAAAAAAGTTATTCTTCATATAAAGTTCTGCTTGGTCCAAAACCTAACATGCAACCATAAGATTTTTTTTCCAGTCGTATTTGAGGCAAATCAGAAAATATGAAAAAAGAAGAATAAATTACCTTTATTTTTGACAATATCGAAAATTGTTATTAAGAAAAGCTGATTAGAGTTCAAAAGTACGTTGAGATATCTAAATGGACCTACCTATGATGGACGTCAAGTTTTGTTACTATTAAGTTGGTTTCATATTGGAAACTTTTTTATTATTAATTTTGCGAAAAAAGTTACTCTGCATAAAAAGTTCTGCAAGTTCTAAAATCTAAAATACAATCATCAGATTTTTTATTTTTTGTTTTGAGCCAGATCATTAACTTTTTTCGTTTTGAGCCAGATCTTCCCAAACACCACAAAGACGTCTTAAAGACATCTTTAAGATGTCTAATTAAGATTTGTGAGACGTCTGTATATGTGTCTCAAAGACGGCTGTATATGTCTTGAAGACGTCTTAAAGACATTGGTTGTTACACATATGGACGTTTTTTATGACGTCTTGAAGAGATGACTGGAAGAGGTCTTGAAGAGATAACTTAAAGACGCCTTGAAGGGTGTTACCAAATACAAAATATTTCTTACTACTGGGAATGTAAAATAAAATAATATGTTTTAATTTGATATATTCTTTTTATTTCGTTGCTTTTGTTTTGACTTATGCAACTGACTTTTGCGTTTTGACTTATGCAACTTTGGATGGCGTCTTCAATTTCCTTGACAGATTTTGCCAACCCTACCTTTTCCGCTGACCCTAACAAATAAACATATTATTAATGAAAACCAAATATGTAATGCTCCTATATTCCGTGTGGTGTATTCATTCAATGGAAATATTTTTCACCGATGAAAAGAGAAACAACATGTTCGCAATATCGTTGCGTACGCACAATGATGGGTGCACCGAAATGATAATATAGTCTGTTTCATATAGTAGAAGCGACCGGGTACCGCCGGTACCACCGAAATAAAGGTACCTCGGAGGTATCGGTACCGCTTATTTTTCCCCTTTCTCCCCAACCAACTTGATAGATAGATCGATATATAGATAGAAATTTATTAAACATTCACATTAGTAAACTCACAAACAAAGTTAAAAACATAAGTCAACACCCATGTCTGGCCAGATGTTCGGCCGGTTGCTCTTTGCTCATGATCTAAATAGGCGCGCTAAGTCGTCCATTACCTGGGCAGTGCCCTAACATGGACATTCCCGAGCTAGCCATACGCACGACAACGTCAGGAGATAGTCTTGAAGTGGCGGTTTTGGTTTTAGTCGAGGGGCAGTCATTAAGGAAAAAAGGTCTTCCTGAAGGGACAGCTAACGCCAACCAGAACGAGGCAGGACGAACCCGTCAAGTCAAGTTATGATGGATTTGTGCGTTTCCAGCCTGCTAGAAACGACTCTCTGCATTTGGCAGGCAATGTTTGTTTGTCGTCACGTACCATCAGGGACAAAATTCTCATAAACTATGGGAAGTCGCTTATGCAGGGAACCATGAGTTGGGCGATCGTTTGCTCTTACTTGGGTGATATTTCGCGTAAGGACTGCGCCTTGCACTCCGCTATGATAAAAATTTTCAGCGATGGTATCTATATAGTCGGCTATATAGGCCATCCCTATAGCTTCGTGCATTTCGGTTATTCTGGTGTATCTGTCAGCCGATAGGACGCCTCTCAGGAACGTATTTTGGGTCCTTTGAACACGCCGTCTCGTGGAATCACAGACAGAGTGCCAGATAGGGGAACCGTAGGTCAGTATGGGCCTTATGGTGGAGGTGTAGAGCAGAAGTTTGTTTTGAGATGACAGAAATGAAATGAGTGAAAATGAAGGCACTGCTCAAGAGAGGTTGGAATTATGCAAAAATTATTAAGATTCCACTTAACGAAATTTCTCTCATTCATCCAATTAGTGTTGCTACGAAAAAAGATGTAGATGAACTGTAATGTATTCTGTATGGCCAAAACCGCAAAGAAAATGAAACTTATTTATGGGACAAAAATACTGTAATTTGGGAAATTGTTTACACTATTCGAGGGGAAGAACAAAACTTTGATAATGATGAATGTTCCTGCTTAGAAGATGACTCGGCCTTCCACATCTTATACAGAACTAATTTTGGCTATTGCGTGTTGCAAACTTTAACTTCATATTTTTGCATAAGTAGTTAGTTGAGGAAAGATAACGAAACCAAACATAATTGAGCATAATTTTATTGAACTTGGCATTGTCAAGTTTTGAATTAATTAAGTAAAGCAGAATTGCATCCCATGAGCTAACTGATTGACCTAAAGCTTCCAGAGATATTACATTTTTTTGTAAAGTGTCTAGGAGGTGACGTAATCCATCCTGTGATTCGCGACATGGGCTTGGTATCTCGAAAACTGTTCCTATATGGCTATTGACAATAATCATTTCATCCTTATATCTTTCGCATATAAGATTCCAAGCAATTACATGGTTTTGATAACGTATTTGGATGGATTGAATGGTCTTGAAGTGCTTCACCTATTAAACTCGATTGTTATTGTTGAAACTTCTGTGAAGACGTTAATGTATTACTCTCGTGAATGATAGCTTTAAATGTATCGTAAAATTGTAAAAAATCTCAAAATACCCATCAAACGTTGGCGAGTTTATTGGTGGTAATCGAATAGAATGGAGCTCTTTGTTAGTTTTTAGAACACTAGACAGAGTTGGTAAATTACCTGGAGTAGAAGTGCTTTGGAATAGAGATTTAGCTCGATAAAAAGCAGTGTAAAATCTATCCTCAAGATGGGCTCTATCTGAATTATAATCAATTTCTGGATCCAATATTTCTGATTGGATTTGATAGTTATCAAAACCGTTTAACAGGTTTAATTCCACTTTTTCAAGAGGCGTGGCTAATTGCATCTGATCTTGCTTTGCATAAAAATTGTTCAGATAATTTTCAAATCTTGATAACTGGCTTTTGAGACCTAGAATTTTGAAGGATGATGCCGTTAGGTCAGACACATCGAATTATTCGATAATTATGCACTCGGTAGAATAGTATAAATTCAACAGCAATATGTGTGTTTTAAGTAATGATTAATCGTTATACCTAATTTCGCTAAAATAGTTAATTGTGGTAATTGGTAAATGGGCCATTCGGGATAGCGTTTTTTTTTCAGTAGTATAATCGATAATAATGGTTAGAAAAAGTCGAGACAATAACAAATGAAATATCAACACCAAAATAGTTTGATACAATCTTGTGTAGGAAAATATAAAAAGGACAAAAAACTCACAGAGACAGTCCTATTTTGTTTCTTTTCTTTCGGTTACTTGATTATCCTGCTCGAAGGACCAATATGTTGGGGATTTAGACAACCCGATTATGTTCTCGAATTGATCTATTTTGTGTTTATAAACGTTGAAATGGATCCCTCTTAATTTGTCGCATTGTTGTTGATGTTCTCGATTCGTCCCGGGTTGGTGTCGGCTTGTGTCTGCTGTTGAACACCTTACACATATGGAACGACTTGTCGACGCTGATTGGGTGGATACTGGACGGTAATTCCATAACTATACGAATTCAATGTGCCAAATTTGTATTTTAGTCGAAGTATAAATGATTAAATAAAAAAGTACAAAGACAAATTGAAAATTATACTGTAAAATAGTTTTTGGGCACTTGTGAAATTCTGGATTTGGAGGCCTTTTGGGGTTTTGCTTGGCACCTCCTCACATATTGTATTATGACTATATTACTATATGGTATATAATTTGCGAACTGGCTGGCTACTCTAAGATCCTGAAGCACTAATGTTTTATTTCAGATTCATGGACACCTTTTCCTTCAGAATAACATACTCGTCCCTCTTCGTTGTACCCATCTTTATAATGATGAGTTGCTACAGTCACATTCTGATAGTGGTTCGAAAACAACAAAATAGGTGGAACAATCTGTCCAGAATTGGAAGTAAACGAATTAAAGGTAATTATTTTCTTTCGTATGTGTTTATTAGTATTGTTGTTGTACTGCTTTCTCATAAACTTTTGGAATGTCAATCTAGCACAACGCTTCGATCAACCAATACCAAATTGACATTGCGCTTTAATTTACTGCTTAATTTTAAGTCTCAAATAGCTCTTACAACAGCGATATTATAACAACACTTTTAGGAAATTTGCCGTACGTGATACTCATGCCTTCTATGGTTAGTGGAACGACTCATTTAGCACGCGTATAATCTTCAACCAGAACGAAACTTTAGTTACCATAACTGAACATGCTTGAAATTGATTTTTCACATTTATTTGTTCATGCCATTCTCCGCTCTCAATTCTAAGCGTTCAGCTTTCCTGAAATAGCTTTAAATATAGAAAAAACTCATTAATTAATATGCGTTTTGATCTTTTAGGGCAACGGATAATCTCAGATGCTTAAATTCTATTGGGTTTGGAATTAATTTTGAAATATCAAAATGCTTTATTAAATCGAAAGAATATTCATTAAAAGTGTTTATTAATATCAGCAGATTTGTATATTTCAACAAAAATTGGATTTAGTTCATAGTTCATGGAATAGTGTGTGAGGATAATCCATTAATTTTGCTTTAGATGGTTTGAATGGAATGCGACCTTGACTGCTAAATTTGGGTCTTAAGGTCACCGAATAAATGATCGAGAATGTAATTAAAATCGAATTTAATTCATTCTTATTGAAGGTGCTATTAAATTAAAAATGGAAAATTATTATGGGTATGGAATTTTGAGACCTTTTTGCCATTGATTTTCGTACAGAACTGACTGTTTGATTTCGCAAATTGGGGGCCCTAATTTTCGTTTAGAACGGAAGAAGTTACTGATCTGTGAATGAGAAAGATTGGCTCATTAATCCAGTTATTTCTAGATTGCGTTTCATAGTTAGTCAGTCCTTTACAAGCGTGTGCAGCGTACGCACGAAATATTCGGGCGATAAAACGGTGAAAAAAGACGATAAAATGGTGTTTATTCACCGGTAGAGTTAAAGTGAGAAATATAGCTAACAAACAGTGCGAAATACTTTTAAAGTGGAATCTATTTAATCAGTGGACACAACTAGTGTAAGTGCTAAGAGTGCAGAATGAATGCTTTTTCAGCGAACGAGCTTGTTGGTGTAAGCGATTTAAAGTGAATAGGGCTATCATCTATAGGAGTAAAAAGGATGTAATAATTGCGGTGAGCAGGTGCACGTACATAACGATATAATTTAACAGGGAAGATAGGAACAGCGTACTAAAAATCGTGGACATCATGACCGACACCATCCTGCAACTGTTGGCACGAGGTCATTCCGCGGGAATACACAATGAAGGACACAAAACATTCGACGATATATCCGATATAGTAATCGAGCAGAAAAAATCACCTCAAGACCTAGCTACGAAAGTGCAAACATTGAAGAACGACGGACAAAGAAGCAAGCAACCACCCACCAGGACACAGCAGAAAGGCGGGAGCAGACACATGACGCGAGGAAAGATTCAATTGCCGGATGCTGGAACGACAGGTCGCAACGGATGACATACAGGCAGAAACGCCAACGGATACAGAGACTGAGGCGAAGTGGCTAACACAAAGGTTGAACCAACAAACAGAGAACGTATGCGGACATAGCAGGACATATGGGAAGAACAAGACAGGGATGGAAAACGCGAAAGAAACGAGCAAAACTAATCACCATAGTTCGGATACCCGAGGTACAATAGCCAACGGCTTTTCTTCAAAACATTTAAAACTGCTGTGCAAGACGAAGCAAGAGAGACGGGATGAATAAGGGGACTGTCGACAACAAGGGTCGGGATAATAGCGATAAGCTACAAAGCCGCAACATAGCAAGAGAAGATAGGCGACAAAATAAAAACAAGGTTACGACTACAACCGTTGGGGAGGACCAACCCAAAAATAATCAATACGGGAGTAAAGAGGGGATACACGGACGACGAGCTTCTAAATGCAAAGCTCACCGAAAACAGGTATCTACGGGAAACTTTCGAAGACACCTTCAAAAAGAAGATTACAGTTCTGAGACGATTACATGCCTAAGCCCATGAAAGGAGAACGTGGTAGTCGAGGCAGAGCCGGAAGTCTTCCGTGCGCTAGTGATGAAGGAAAAGATATTTTTATACTTTAGCAAGGTATTTGTAAGTGAGGAGGTGACAGTGGCCATCCGCTTCAACTATCACAGATTCGGATACGTGAGGAAACACTGTAGGAAACACTGTAGGAACGTCACGGGAAGAAAGGTGCCTCACAGCCATGGACAAACGTTGCCCCGTATACATAGGGAATGCATCACAATACAGACAGACCAATATTGAGTATGGAAGCACACAAGACAAAAGACCATAAGCACTCGCAAAACAACATTGAAGGTACTACAAGTCAACGTGGTCAGAGGACGGGAAGCATCTGCACTACTGGACGTAGTATGTAAGTAAAAGAAAACGAGATAGACATAGTGTCATTACAAGAACCATATCAGAAACATACACAATGATACACACATAATAATAAACACACCACAAAAGGAGGCAGATCTGGATAGACAAGAAAATCACAACCGCAACGGTCATAACCCAACAGACAGCAAGCACCGTTACGTCACCGTTGCGCTACGATACCAAACAGGAAACGTCCTATTGACGTCCATCTATGATATGCCTGCAGGAGACAGGAACAAAAAGTTGAAGGAATACACAGATAAACGGAGAGAAGATTGAGGAACATATGCCATGCCGACCGACATATAATACGAGAACTGAATGGTCACCATGAGGCCTGGAGCGGAGGCGTGACAGACAGGAGAGGGCAAAAAGCAGTGGAGTGGATTATCAACAACGAGTTCACGCTGGAGAACAGGAAAGCGGAGAAAGCAACGTTACAGGGCCCCAGAGGAAACAGCTTCATAGACTTCTTAGACTAAAAAATATTAATAAGAGACTCCAGTACACGCTAGGAACCAACAATAGCCTGGATGGACGTCAATACGGCTTTCGGGAAGGAAGATGCACGATAGACGCCATAACAAAAGTAAACTAAACGATAACACCAAACAAAGAAAATGGACTTCACCAACAAATAGTAACACGCGATCTAGAAAATGCCTTCAACTCAGCCTGGAGACCATTCATAATGTGTGAATTAGCTAAGACAATGACAAGGACAATGACTAAACTAGCGGGAATAATCGAATGCTTCCTGACAGACAAGAAAATATGTGTCAAAGCTGAGACATACAGCGCAACAAAGAGGTGCCCACAAGGTCCAAGTGTCGGACCAACGGTATGGTTGCTGGTCGTAGAGGGTTGGTTCAGGACAATTGAAAACTCGGTATCCGCTGCTTTCTCCTAAAATAATCTGTCGATTTTTTGGTGAATTATCTTAAGAAACAGCTTCAACAAGTGGTTCAGCCGGCTATTTATTTATTTATTGTATTCCCGTATTATAAGTATCGTTGAAAATGTCAGTTAACATTTGCACAGATTTGTCATCAAGGAGTTTAAGGAATTCTGATTGTATGCCATCTGGCCCTGGAGGTTTTCCTTCTTTTAAAGCTGTAATAGCAGCCGCCGTTTCTTCAGTTAGTATTTTGGGGCCACTTTCTACTTGAGAGATTGGTGAGTCTCTCCTTCAATCTTGAAATAGATTCTATATATGTTTCTCTCATGTTTCTTTGATTTATTTTTGGTCAGCAATCAATTCTCCGCTTTCATTGGTTAGCTTGCCTACGGTTTTTCCTATATGTTACTGTTATTTCTTTAATTTTCTTGTGTACCCGAAATTCATCAAATTTACCTTGTAGTTTTTCACTTTCTTGATTTCTTTCCTCCATCTGTTTATATTTAGCTTCCCCGATCTTTCCTTGCGCTTTTCTGTTGAGATTTTGGTCCTTCGTGGCAACATTCGTATGTTTTCTCATATCTTCTATCAGTTGTATAATTTCTTCTGTTATTCACAATTTTTTGTTGTCATCATCACTTTTAAGCAGTTCCCTCTTGATTCTTTCCACTGTTTTCTTCACGGCCTGGATTCGCTGATTCGTGTTGTCACACTCTTCCTTTATTTGTGTTCCTTGATTTCGTATGGTATTAGCTTTGAGTTTTTTAATATCTAATTTTTCAGGGCATCGGGTTATTATTCTCTTATCTTTGTTCTATAACCTCCTGTAACTGGATTGTGATCGGATTGTACATCGGCACAGGGAAATGCTTTCACACTTGTAAAACTGTTTCTGTATCCGTGATTTACCAGAAAATAATCGATATGGCTTCTTATGATGCTGTCCTTCCCATTATCCCTAAGGTACTTCCACGTATACAAACGTTTCGGTGGTTGTCTGTAGAAAGTATTTAGGATGACTAGGTTATGTTCGGCTGCAAACATACTGAGAATTTCTCCTCTGTCGTTCCTGTCTCCAAGTCCATAGGGTCCGATGTGTCCGCCTGTTCTTCCTCTACTAATTTGGCGATAAAATCTGCCATTATTATTAGGAGTTCATGTTTCGGCAACTTGTTTTTATCAGTTCGTGGATCTGGGTGAAAAATGCCTTCACTTCTTCATCATCGTAGTCTGTGGTGGGCGCGTAAACGTTTAATTATGTTAGTGTGTCCATATTCTACTAGGTTGTCTTATTTTGCTCCTTTTATTTCTCATACTTCCGTTGAAAACTGATCCCCCCCTAGCCATGTCGCTTATTCTTGAGTTTATCAACCCCATGGCAATAAGGTTCCCTTCCGGGTTCCTCCATCCGAAGCTGTTGACCGGTTGACGGACGGTTGACGGACGATAGGTGAAAGACTACTTATTCCGGTAGTCACTCGGTCGCCATATCCTCGTCAGTTAGAAACAGGATGGTACCGTACAACTAGAGTTGTAGCTCGGGAAGGTGAGGTTGGCTTTTGAATGCAAGAGGCTCTATATACACCCCCTCAGACTAATCATTCGGAATTGATCGCATCGGATGAAGATCGATTTGAGGCAGTCACTAGGCAAACTGACGAGGTTTGTGAATGTCATTGAATAATATTTCTATGTACTACTGTGATCTCATCGTTCAGAATTTTTAAAATGTTTGAATGCTCATTATTTTGGCCGGGTCTTTGAAAGTCTTTCATGTTATTCAAATTTCATGCCAAAACTGAAAGTAGCAACAACTACACATACAAACTGACGATGAAGGGAAAAGACACCGAAACGTTTTTAGAATGAAATAATAAACAAATGATTGACCGATACCAAGGAATTTTATTTTCAATTAAATTAAAATACAGTCAGGAAAATATACACAATTTTGTTAATTGTATATTAGGGAAATACTTTCAAAACAGGAAAACAATCCAGTTTATTTCTATTTTTTGGTTTGCCAGTTAACAATATCATAGTAAAATGACTTATAGTTTTCCGGAATGTATTTTATCGTGAGTCTGATATGATTTATTTTGGTATCCTTAATCGGCATCTGGCTTGGATACGCCTTATTTGATGGCAATCTCACGAAACCTGCACTAGGCATTTTTAAATGAAACGTATGTGTATTAAAAGGACTAATAATAAAGGGGGAAGCAGTAACATATCCAGGTTTAGAGGGATCATGCTTAAAGTGATGAAACTGTGATACTGAAAAATGTTGTTTTTCATTTAGCGACTTGTTTCTTGTGTTTGTCTCCAGAGAAACAGTATTCTTCTTATAAATTGTAGTCCTACAGTTTTCAAAATCCAAGATTTGTTTGTTCTCAACTTCCATTACTGTGAATTTTCTTCTTGTACTTGATGATTATCAGGATCTTGAACTCATGCACAGATAAAATTCTGTCCTAACGCCTCAGATGTTTTTTCACAATGCCAAAATCCCTATCGCATGGCAAAACCGAGTGCCCCCTAATCGTCTAAATATGTGCAACTTTTTGAATCTCTTCTCAACTAATGCCATACACTGTATTATTTTTATTTTGGCTAGGGCAATTGTCACAAAATAAAAAAAATTCTTCTGCATGATCTGGTACATAGCTTTCTTTAAAATGCAGTAAAAAAGAGCATACCGCTTTCGGCAATTTACCGGCTTTTCCTTCGCGGTAAATGTAAAAGAAACTCTCACCGGTTTTAAAATTATGAATATTGAACAGGTTTACGGTCAGTTGTGTGAGATAAAAATTATCTTGTACGGGAATTTCGGGAAGGCGAAGATTTTTCATGTAGTCGAACGACAGAGCTAACATATTTTCATTAGTTTTAGATATCTGTAAAACTTTTTGGCTCTGCGTTTGTGTACGAGTAGCTCAGTAGCAGCAGACCCTTTAGATGATTCATCAAGCGAGGGACTCTTAACTTTCAATCCAAGTTCCTCACACTTATTGTGTACACTTTCCTGGCTGTATTTCAACTTAATTCAAAAGAAATTCCCGGGTTCCAGTCACTACTATTGTTTACCAGTCAAAACATTTTACAAATACGTTTCGGTGTCTTTCTCCACCATCATCCCTTACAGTGTTCATATTTTATGTAGTTGGTTTAATTAGTGTATGTAGGTGTTCATTTAATTAGTGTATGATATACAGAGCTAAGATTGTCTGTGTCTGATCTAAAATTCATTGCATTCTGATGTTTTTAATTTGTATCATTTCATGGATTCTTCTCTTATTATAATTGTGCTCATTGATTAATATTTTTGTGTTATCAAAATCAAAACAATGTAACATTTGTTGTGCATGTTGTGCTAATGCTGTTCCATTTTCGTTAGCCTTTCTTAAGCTATATTTATGTTCGTATATTCTTTTCTTTAAATATTGTCCTGTTTGACCTATGTATGTGTTGTCACAGTTCAAACAGTCAATTGTTTTAAATTAATGACGACTGTGCGTGTATAGTTTAGACAAACTGATGATAGTGGAGAACGACAGCGAAACGTATTTGTAAAATGTTTTGACTGGTAAACAATTGTATTGACCGGAACCCGGGAATTTCTGTTGAATTAAGTTCCTCACACTAATATATTGATACGAAAAAAGAAAGCAACAGTTATTTACGTAATGTTAATGAGGCACATTAACTTGAAAAACTTTGTTGGCAGCCTTCTGATCTGGTTTTGTGCAAATATCCCAGTTTTGAATAACAATTAATTTTGTTTACTATTTTTCCTGTATTCCTAAAACTCCCACACAACACCCCCAGAGGAATGACGCTAATTTTGAATCTCCCTGTATACACCGCCCCGGTATTTGTGTAGACTAATATATTTTTTGATATAATTTGTATCGCTATTCAATTTTAGACGTTTGTGCACTGTTGTAGACATTTTTCGTTTGATTAGTCAGTTATCATTTTCATCTTCATTCAATTTTAAGGTAAGTTTCTGATGTGATTAGATTTAGGAAAAACTGTTAAAAGGTGTTCTGAATTTTTAATTGTTTTGTGTTAATATATGTTTTCAAAACAAGCATTGTTGGTGTTTTTGTCGTTGCAGTCTTATTAAAGTTCAGAACGGAGAAAAAATAGAAATCACCTTTGGAAAAATAGCCGCGTTTAACGTGTTTTTGTTTCGCCACAAGGATAATTTGTGCGCTCCTTGATTATTCCATTGATAAGTGCCAACACTGTCAGTGCGAATGCCTTCCATGACACCATTAAATTCACCATTGAGGAGGACAAAAACAACTCATTAAAATTTTTGGATATGACGGTTATGTATGACAACAATGGGGAAATAAAACAAACTGGTACACAAAGGATGTATGGTCTTGTAGATACTTGAATTACCAATCATATGCACCTTTACAATATAAAAAAAGTGTTGTAACAGCTCTTACTGATAGAGCGATTAAATTGGCACATTATGAGTACAGAACAAAGAATCTTGAAAAAATAAAAAATATACTAATAATGAACAACTATCCCAAATCATTCTTCGAACCAATTATAAAACGAAGAATAAATAAAATCTACAATTCAAATAAATGGAACAACATAAATAATATCAATCAGAAGAAAGAAGGTGAGATCAAGCATGTATCATTACCGTATATTCCAGAAATCAACACGAAAATAAAAAATGTTTTAAAACCACATAAAATTACTATAGCAGAAAAAACTGAAAACAACTTAGCAAAGGAATGTTTCACAAAATTTAAAAATTGAAGAATTGCCAAGCAATTCCTAGAATGCAAAGAAAAGACGAAAGATAAACAGTTTTTTGTTTCGCTCGCTTGATATCGAATAAAATATGGAAAATTCAGTGACCAGTCAAATGTGAAGTTGGTAGCAACTATATACGTAAGTTGAATTTAGATCTCTAAACAATAGATTCTAGTCTTTTCCCAGACATGTTTGTCCTGACTCATCACCTGAAAACCAATGTTCTGGATGTACTTTTTAATATGTATGTGATTTGTATTTTAATATGTGAATTTTGGTGAAAGTTTTCTATTTAATTTGATGATAACTGTAAAAATATATTTTAGACAAACTGATGATGGTGGATAAAGACACCGAAACGTATTTGTAACATTTTAAATAATAAACAATAAAATTGACTGAAACCCAGGAATACATTGGAATGAACAAAATTTAAACCTAAAAGTGATAAGTTAAACACACCTAATGTAATATACAAGATTGACTGAACTGTGACAACGCATACATAGGTCAAAAGCACAATATTTAAAGAAAAGTATATACGAACATAAAAGAAATATAGAATAGCTTAAGAAAGCTTAACGAAAATGGAACAGCATAAGCACAACATGCACAACAAAAGTTACATAGTTTTGATTTTGATAACACAAAAATATTAATCAATGAAGACAATTATAATAGGAGAAGAATTCATGAAATGATACAAATTAAAAAATATCAGAATGCAATGAATTTTAGGTCAGACACAGACAATCTTAGCCTACATACACTAATTAAGCCAACTACATAAAATATAAACACCTGATGTTGAAGAATTGCAGAGCAATTGATATCCTTAGAATGCAAAGAAAAAGCCAAATATTATAAACAGTTTTGTTTTCTCTCGCTCGATATTGAACAAAGTAAAAATTTTCAATAGTTTGCCAAATGTGAAGGTAGAAACAGCCATACATGTAAGGTAAATTTTAATCTCTAAACAATAAATTCTAGTCTTTTCCCGAACATGATTGTCCTGACTCATCACCTGTGAACCTATGTTTTTAATATGTTTGTAATTTGTATTTTAATATGTACATTTTAGCAGAGCTTTTGTTTTAAATTAATGATGACTGTGAATGTGTATTTTAGACAAACTGATGATGGTGGAGAAAGACACCAAAAGTATTTGTAAAAAGTTTAACTAATAAACACTAAAATTGACTGGAACCCAGAAATTTCTTTTGAATTAAATTGAAATACAGTCAGGAAAGTATAAACAATAATTAAATATACATAACTCGAAAACTAGTCGTCTTCTGGACCGTAAAAAAATTATGCTTATTCAACACCAACAAAGACATATTTTTACAGATCTTCATATAAATTAAATCATTTATACGCGAGAACAAACATGAATACTGAAAAATCGGATTTTCCCATTTTGATCGTTAATTTTAAGTAGTAGTAGTAAACATCTTTATTTCTAAAAAAGGCTGTCGACCTATCGGTCTTTCTGCCCTTCTTTATTACATGTAGTCTTTATATAAATAAAAAACAAAGATGAAAATTCTCTTATTCTAGGTTAATAATCTTATTAAATAAACTTTCCAATTCTAATGGCAAGAAAAAATTATTTCATTGTCCAGTAGTCAGTTGCGTTTGTAAGTGTTCGAGTAGCGTTGATGTAGGGAAACGGAAGCGGGATTGTCTGGTTGGTCTTGTGAGACAAAGGGGATTCAGTATGGTCCAGTTGTAGGGGTTGTTTGTCCCTTTTGTCTGTAGATGTATGAGTCTTTCCGAAATCTTTGTCATGTTTGTGCGTTCGTATAGTACGTTAATTTTAAGTTTTATCAAAAAGTCTTAAAGAAAAAAATTTTAGATGTTTTTATTGTCGACAACTCTGCCATTGAACGTTTCCCGCTAGGAGGCTACGTTACGCCGCAAATCGCAAGAAAATCCGTTTTCAAGCCCTTAATCCTATTTCACGATTTCCAGTGTTTTCGTGTTTAAATTTTATTTTTTCTTTAAGTTGCTTGTTTGTTATTAATTCTTCAAAAAAATTTCACTAGCCTAATAGCATGCCTACAGATAACTGAGATTCTGCTTTACTGACCGTCTTAGTTTTTATTTCAAAATGTTAGAAACGCGCAATGTTTAGACCAGAATTTCAAGCCAAGTTTGTGTTTTCTTTGTTGAAATGTTTAACTGAACTAAAAGTTTTTTTTGGTATTCATTTTCTACCATCTTCGCCAAATAAACGAAATATATATTTCTTCGTGTACTTTGTACTTGAAATGTACGTCCAAATAACTTGGTCAAAGAAACCACGGTAATTATGAATCATCTGGTTTATTTTCTGATTTTCCTTGTTGGCATATCTACACTTGCGTGCATAGAAATCGGCCCACAGTAAAGTTTTGACTTTAACTATATATTTTTTTAAACTATTCAGCAGATCAAAAAAAGAAATATGCTGGTTGAAAAACAATTTAATATACTTTAATGTGAGTATAAATTATTGTGAGTATCCTATGTTTAACATAGTGAAATTAATGCATTAAGCAAATTAAGCTTTTTTATTATTAACGTAAATAGGGTTATTGACAATTTAAAACTTAACACTTAATTTTTTAATAATGGGTATGACCTCCTCTATCCCTAATAACTTCTCTCGTACGATTAGGCATAGATCTAATCAAGTTTGCTATTGTTTCTTGAGGGATGTTAAACCACTCTTCTTCTACTGCAACAATAAGCTCTGGGATCGAGTGGGGTATGAAATCTAGCTCGAATTCTTCTTTTTAGCTCATCCCATAAGTGTTTGATCGAATTTAGGTCAGGACTGTATGCTGGCCACTCAATAACCCGAAAACCGGCTTCTGCAATGTAATCTTGCACGATTCTTGCGGTGTGCGGCCTGGCATTGTCATCCATAAAGGTAAATTCGTCTCCAATGTAGTCGACGTAAAGTACCACATGAATTGCTAAAATATCCTCGGTATATCTAACAGCCGACAAACCTCTTTTTCCGGGGACACGGTCGCCCCCACAAATGACCTGAGAGTCGGTTCGTGCTCCTATAGGAATTGCGCCCCAGATAATCCAGGAACCAGCTCCATAAGCACTCCGCTCTTCAAAGCAGCAATCTGCAAATAGCTCTCTTGGTCTTCGGTACACTTTCCGTCTTCGGTCGCTACCATGGAGGTATATTCTGGTCTCATCTGAGAACATGACAGACCCCCATTTTTCCAACGTCCAATTCAGATGATCCCGTGCAAAACGCAGGTGTGCTTGCCGATGAACTGGAGTAAGTTTTGAACCAATCGCAGGTGTTTTAGGGGTCAGGTTATTTTTCTGCAGTGTTCATCTTACTGTCCACTGATTAATAGCCACTCCTCGCACCTAACGGAGCTGTCGTTGCACTTGAACGGCATTAAGGTGGCGATTTCTTAATGTTGTTGACACAATAAAGCGGTCATCACGAGCGGTTGTAAATCGCCTTCTGCCTGTTCCAGGTCGCCTATGAAAGGATCCAGTCTCCTCATAACGTTTGCACACTCTTCGAATAGCTGCGCGTATCTTATCTAATTGTCTAGCAACAGCTCGCTGACTAAGTCCATTTTCGATCAAAGCAATGACTTGGCCGGCTTTTTGTGGTGTAGTATGCATTAAAATAACACACTTAAACACTATTGAGATTATGAAAAACGAATTAATATGCAAATTTCAGTTGCAAACGCAATCATTTTAATTTTTGATAATTTTTTTATTTTCGTTAGAATCAACACATAAACACGTTTCATTTGTTTACCGTTTGCTACGCATATAAACGACAAGCCTTCTTGATAAATTCATACTCACATTAAAGCATTTTAAATTGTCTTTCAAACAGCATTTTTATTTTTTTGATTTGATGAATACTTAAAAAAAATAGTTAAAGTCAAAAGTTTACAGTGGGCCGATTTCTATGCACGCAAGTTTACATGGTCTGAATGCTATTATGTGGTAATAAAGTGATTATTTCGTGTCATATCCGATAATCCACTTTAACGTTTATGCTTATTGTTTGTATCTTACGCATTCTGCTGCCAATTGTTACTCTCAACATTTATAACTCAAAATAAATATTATTTTTTAAAAGGAAGTTCGACCACTTACCTACTGTTCGTCCGTTTAGACACAAATTGGAAGTATTGATATTTTGGTCTTAATATTCAGTTGCTTGAACGTGGCTTTTTGTAGTACTTGTGAGCTGGTCTTTATTTTAACTTATATGATTTGAGCGATATTCTCTCTAAGTGGCAGGCGATGTTGAACTTGAATCGGTTGCTCAACATTTCAGTATCTTGGTGATGACAAAGATTGTAATTCACAAAGGGTGAATATTAAACGAATTGCCATCATTAATGATTTACAAAAATTATTTGCCATTAAATTATTATAATTGTAAAGACAATTATAAAGACAATAGAAGTTCGACTAAGCCACTCATATTTTCTATATTTCTTAAAGGTAAGCCGAGTCATAAGCTGACCAAGGAGCGCAAACAGCTTGAAGGCAACGTAAGGGCTATATACACGACCCTACTAATTGTCGGGTCCTGTGTCATCGGATGGACTCCCGCTTTGTTGATCTACACGATCACCTGCACAGTCGGCTGCTACATTTCGGGCGAAAACATCATGACCCTAAACTGTGAATATCCTTACCCGATCTTGGCCTTGCGCCTCATCGATAACATTCTGATTATCCTAAAGATGTTGGCTAATCCAATTATCTACAGTATCCGAATGAGAGAAATTAAGGTACAGTACTCAAATCAAGGTGAATTAACTGATTACCTCCTGTATTATCTTTATTAGGATGGCACATATCGAATGTATCTAGCAACCCTAGGAATTTTCTGCAAATCCAGAAGAAACGCCTTAGAGAGCTCTGGTTTTTACTACAGATCTAGAATGCAAAACAGCATAGGAGGTGGTACCGTTCAAGTGCGTGTTACCTCTGTCAAAAACGGCAAGAGTAACCTCATTGCGTCGGGAGAAGAAAGCAGCTTTCTGTAAATCGTAATTAAATTTAAGAAACTTAAATAAGACCGCATGCAATATATAACCTAGATGTCTTTAATAATAAAATAAGTCTAATTTAGTTTTGTACATATCATAAGAAGTTAAAGGGGAAACAAAGCTTGCAAGCTTAGATGATGTAGAATAGTGTCTAGAATTTAGTAATTTTATCCATTTATCGTTTCGCTTTAATTACATTTTATATAACCATATATAAAACGACAAAGCAGTAAGCACTTGCTCCTGTTGCAAAGTTCTCCACGGAACATTCAGAAAACAAATTTCGATTTTCTATGTAAAAGCATTTTTCGATGTTTTCGAATACTATTTATTTAAAGTATGAATGGACTATTAAATTGAATATTAGACCAATGTTGCATTTGAACGGCAAGTTTTGCGTTCGGGAACAAATTCTGAAGCAATTAAACCTGGCACGATCATCCAAATATTATTAATGGTCATATCAATTTCAGTTCGAAATAACATTCTCTGACCAGTTTGCTGTATCGCTGCACGAATTTAGTTCTTGTAGAGTCAAGCTTTTTTCCATCAATATTTGGACCACTTTCCAGTTTCTGAGGTCGCTCCAATTTGTGGCCTTGTTAAATGTATTTTAGACAATTGCCTACCTGGCACGAAAACTATTATAGTCTGAGTGTAATATCGTTGGCTTTAACCAAGAAAACCGGACATTTATTCACGGATGCCATTATTATAACACACACGCTACGCATCAATTTCACAGATTAATTTGAAATTAGTTTTGGTCATTGGTCAAAATTACATTATAGATTGATGGGCTCCTTTCAAAATTAATTAATTTCGGCTTTTATTACATTGAGATAAACAAATATTATTGTTTGAAAATATCAATCTAAAACTTTTAATCTCCGTGTGAATATTTTCTATTTAAGCTAAGGAAAGTAAAGTAATCTGCTCCGCGTAAGTTAATGAAATTCAATTTTGTAATTCACTTTTAATCTTTCGCAAATCCGTTATTTTATTGCCTTCGGAAATCGGCGAGATATTAATGTTCGATCGAGCGTTACAAGGCTTTCATCTCAGATTAATAATGGTCTACTGACTTGTTCAGGGCAATGCCTACAAGGGTCGTTCTAAATGTATCGGATAATAAGTGATTTTAAGTAATTGCCAGTTTTCTGGTGTTTTTCCAACTTTGTACATGGGAAACGGATCTACAATAGGAGCCTAATATCTACATACGTGAATTGTGATTCTACAGGGAGCTGGATATAATGGCTACCAGTGTCGACGACTTTTACATTTGAGCGAGAGTATCCTTTGCCTTATTGATTTTTGGCTCATTGAATTGATTACAAATTCGCTTGAGCAAAATTTACACAAAAGATCAAATGTCACTATTGGCCATTTCCCATTCCAGATATTTCAATGGACATTAAAGCTTTTGACTATATTAAATTTATGTTACTGTGATTGACCGAAATTAGAAAATGTGAATGTTCACGGGTAAATGTCGACGGACATCAAATGCCTTGGTAAAACACTGAACTTTAACTCTCTTTATTATAAATTTGATTTCTTCAACGCCGTATCTCCCGGAAACCTTGTGTTGTAAATGGCTTTTTGACACTTTTTGGACTGTGCCCTGGTACTTTCAGAGCGTCACTCTCGGCAAGACTTGTTTTCTTTATAGTTCTATTTTGATTTATTCTATTGTTTGTTGTAAGTTCAATTGTTGAACTGAAATGAAATGTTGAATCAATCAATCATTTATCTATATAAAATAGAAATTTGATGTTCCATTACATAAATATAATCTATACAGTTTTAATTTAGATTATATAAAAAAAAACATGTCACTGTATGGCAAATATGTTAATAAGTATTAAATTACCGACGGTGTAAATTAGAAATAATAACACTTGACCAATATTAATCCGGCGTAGGGCTACTGCTATACGAGAAATTCGAAAATAACATCAGCGACATAAAATAAGTCAACGACAGGCTACCTACAAGTAACAGTCGAACTCAAAGACCGAAAGCCCAGGCATAGAATAACTGTTAATGCCCCCGACACCTCAAAGCCTAGGGAAGAAATAAGTATCTTCTACGAAGATCTACAAGCAGTGCTCGACGGCATTGATCCACAAGACGAAATAATAATTCTCGGAGGCTTAAATGCCAGGATCAGAAACGAATGAATTCCAGGAGTAAAAGTCCGATACAACGAAAAAGCAAAGAAAGAAAGCGGGTAGCAACTAATTCAACTGTGTGCTCAAAATGAGCCGCGAATAAACAACCCCATACAAACCACAACACAAATTCACATTTGAAAACACGCATGGACACAAATCCATAATAGATTACGCAACCACCAACAGGAACATCCACCCACGCAGAATCCAAGAGGTCAGTACTCTGACTTCAGCGATAGCCGGAATTCATCTTGGCCTAGTACTGGCGAAAATTGCCGTCACTCTGAAACTTTTTTTTTTTTTTTTTTTTTTTTTTTTTTTTTTACCGAGGTTGAGAAATCTGTTGGACAGACTGCCCAGGCTGGTGTTCTGGCGCCTGGGGTGGTGCCGGGATGACGTTCCGTTCCAGGAAACATCGACCGGCTAAAACTCTTTCCTCCTTCTAACCCCCCTTCTCCTCCCGGAACCGTGTTAACATTACTTCAGGGGAGAGGGTTGCGTGCCGGACGTCGGCGTGTCCTGTCTATTGCCGTGGGGATTGCCTTTCCTTTCCAGGTCGCATTTGGTCGTCATTATGTCCTGGATCATTGGACGTATGACGTCCCATCCTTCTCTGGTCTTTAGAATGGTCCCCATTGCATCTTTGGTGATGCGTTCGCCGCATCTATCTGCGGCTACCGCTCTGATGCCTTCAAATTGGCGGCATACGAATATGGTGTGCTCCGGTGTGTCCGCATCTTCGCAGAACCAGCATTGGTCGGATTCTTGCTTCCTGATCGTTTTTAGATAGCTGCCGAAGGTTCCGTGGCCGCTTATTGCCTGCGTGACGAAATGATTCACGTCCTTGAATCGTTCCTCCTGCAGCCATACGTTCAGGTCTGTGATGAACACCTTTGCCCATCCTTCGTAGTCGCCCCATCTTTCGGTCCATTTCCGGGTTAGGGTGGACCTGTGTAGCTTTCTGGAAGCCTTTCCGTCCTCCTGGATACTGATCCTCTCTTCCACCATCAGATCCAGTGGGGGCAGCCCGGCCAGCACTTGCGCCACCTGTGTATTTATAGTCCGGTACGCTGCCGTGATGCATATAGCCAGCCTTCTGTTGACTCTGTCGAGAAGCGTTTTGTACCCTTTGTACCTTAATGTCTTCTGCCAGGCCTTTGCTCCGTACAGCACCACCGACTGCACCGTGCTGGCCAGTAGCCTTTTCTTCGCCGCTCCAGGTCCGCCTATTTTCGGTGTGAGGCTCATCATGGCGTTGATTATTCCGTGGGCCTTTGTTTGCAGTTTTTTGGACATGCGCAGTCATCCGCATGTTCCGGTCCATGTAAACGCCCAGGTATTTTGCGGCCTCTTGGGTCGCTACGATCTCGCCTCCTATGCTCACCTCCGCGGTCCTAATTTTCCTTCTGCCAGCTACAAGTACGATTTGGGTTTTCTCGGGAGCGATCCTAATTCCCATATCGTTAAGCTTCTTGCTTATTAAGCCCATGTTGTAACTGGCCTTGTCTTGGAGTCTCTCCAGATCCTTTGCCTTAACCACTAGCGCTATGTCGTCTGCGTAGCCGGTTATCGCCACCCCGTCCTCCAGCTCCTCCCTCAGGATATCGTCATAAAAGATATTCCAGAGTGTGGGGCCCAGCGTGGATCCTTGCGGGATTCCACACGTCATGTCAAATGCGGATCCTTCAGGGTCAATTATCCTGCGGTCTTCTAAATATGAGCATAGGATGTTGATGAGGTACCGGTCAACTCCTCTTACTTCCATGGCCTCCCTTATCTTGCTCCACTGTGCCGAGTTGAACGCGTTCCGTACGTCTACCAGGATTAGGAGAGCAAAGTCTCGATGTTGGGGGGCTTTGCTTTCGGTCTCCCTGACGATTTCCTGTACTCGGCAGATCGCGTCCAACGTGCTCCTTCCTCTCCTGAAGCCATACTGGGTGTCCTGGATGATAGGCCTTGTGTCTGTAATCTCTTCGAGTCTCCTTTTTATCAGTTTCTCGAAGAGTTTCCCCATTGTGTTGATCAGGCACAGGGGTCTGAAGGACCTTTCCGCTCTATCGTCCTTGCCTGGTTTTTCGATGAGGACCAGCCTAGCCTCCTTCCAGATTTTTGGGAAGTTGCCGTCGACCAGGCATTTGTTGAACACCTGCAGTATCAGTTCCCCTTGAGCTTTGACACTTTCAATGACGACCTCGGGGGTACGCTGTCCGGGCCAGGGGCTTTCTTTTTCTTCATTTCTGAAGCAGCCCCTGTTCAATTCCTCCAGGCTGAATGTTGGAATCTTTCCCTTATCAATATCGTGGCGTTGCCACTGAATGACCGGGAAAGTCGGGAAGAGTTTTTCCACCTGGGTTTTTACGTCCAATGTCGACGGGGGCTTGAACATTCCAAATTTTTTCCTCACAATCTGGTAAAGCGCGCCCCCAGATGTTGTTCTCGAGGTCGTCAATCAGCTCTCTCCATTTCGCCTGCTTACTCTGCTGGATCAGAGTCCTGAGCGCTTTCCTCTCCGTTGCGTGGATGTCCTTTAGGGCTCTGATGTCATGGGCTCCGCTTGGTGTTTTCTTCTTTGCCCTTGTGAGCATTCTCCTTAATCTCACGCACACCCTACGCTTACCAGCGATTCTTCTTTCGTTCCACCAGTACACACCCTTTCCTGCCTGTGGGCGACCTCTTTGGCAATGTGCTTTCGCACACCGAAGTTATTGTTTTCATCAGCTCTTCCGGGGTGTCGATGTTGGCGAGCTGCTGGACGCGTAGTGCGAGGGCTTTGGAGAACTTCTCTGCTGTACTCGGATTCCCAGTCCATCTCCACGAGTTTTGTGGCTGGATTTGGCTGCTCCGGGGTCCTGGTCCTCTGCAATAATGTAGGTGATGCTATGGTGGTCGCTCAGGTTTTCCTCCTCCGTAAGCACCTGCCAGCTACTGACCTTTCCCGCTACCGGTATCGTAGCGATGGTAACGTCAATTAGAGATTCCCCTCTCGATCCTGAGAAGGTTGGGGTGTTCCCTCTATTGACGGCCACCAGGTCGTTTGCTGACATCCAGTCCTCCAGTAGCGTCCCTCTTCTGTTTGTCCTGCATTCGCCGAATATTGCACTTTTAGCGTTTAAATCGCCGCCTATCAAACACGTCCATGCCCGAAGCCTTGATGATTGTCTCCAAGTCGTTGAGCAGCTTCTCAAAGTCCTCATTGTCGCCGTTTGGTGAGAAGTAAACAGAGAATACTGATAGGTCCTCCAGCTCGACACCTACGTAGCCAGTTCCCTTGTACTCTCTCTTTACTCTGAGGCCTCTGCTGACGTTGATGAAAACGTCCCTGGCATCGTCGCATAGTGTAGTGTTGTGGCTGAGTGCTTTATTCGGTTCCTGCCCTAGTGTCACGTTTGTGTTGTCCTCGATCGTTTCCTGTACATGAGGTCATGCGCTTTGCGGCATCTGTTGAGATTTACCTGCAGAAAAGCGCATGGCCGTTTCGCGTTGGTCAGCCGTGGTGTGGAGGGGCTGCGCGGTTTGCCTTCTTGAACCTGTTCATATTGGTTGGTCGGAGGCATGCCTGTCCACCGCTTCTTGCGCACTGGCCCGCTGTAGCCCTGCTCCCTTGCTATTAAGCGCCTCTGTGGTTCTGCGCTCCCTTCTTGTGAGCCTCTGGGCCTCCTTCCTTAGCTCCTTCTTTGCTTCCGTCAGAGCAGCCTTGAAGGCGTCACATTTGCCGCTTCCGGCTCTGTGCCCCTTCTTTTGGCATATGGGACAGCTCGGCTCCTTGGTGCACTCCCTAGTTTCGTGCCCTGCTTCCCCACAGGCGAAGCACAGTTTGGATCGGTCCGTCCCTGTGCATTTCTGCCGCTGGTGCCCGTAGTTCCAGCATCTGCTGCATCTTTGCAGATTGATCCGGGCCTCCATACTGCACATAACCAGTCCTATTTTCATCCGTTTTTCGGATAGCAACTCCTTTGCCATACCCCTATCGATCATTAGGGGTGACGGCCTGTGTGTCGTTGATGTTTGGCCTTAAGTCGCTTAGGCTGTAGTCCTCCTCTTTAATTTGCTCGAACTTCCGGCGCAGAGCGGCAACTACGTCCTCTTTAGAGGCCAGTGATTCCAGTCCTCTAATGTGGATAGGATCCCTGGCCTTCTGATTGCCCACGACTTTGATGCTTTCCGCGCCATCGTTGTTGCGTTGAAGCGCGCTGCTTATCTTCTCCACAATGCCTGCTTGTCTCTCCGTGGTAATTACCAGCCGGCCGTCTTTGGTGCTGCGCAACGTCTTTACCCCCCTCCCCAAGCTTGTTGGTAGTGAGGGTCTCCTTTACGCCTCTCAGGGTTTCCTCGTAGGTTTTCCCCTTGTTACTCACCACTATGGCGAATGTTTTCGGTGTATTCCTTTGCCTGTGTGTGGCTTGCGATGGCGTGGGCTGGCTTGGCCCATTTGGCCTGGTGTAGATAACCACTTTGCTTGCGGCATTGTGGAATATTCCTTCCAGCATTTTCCTCAGCGTTCCGGTTTTTGTACCCCTGGTTTGGTGCGTCGCTATCTCAGGTTCCCCCGTCGTCTCTTCCCTCAGGCGCGTGAGTTTGTTGAAGAGGTCTTCCTCGCTGCTGTATGCGATTCTGACGGTCTTCTTATTGATCCTAATGGCTGGCGACTTTGTTTTAATTTGCACCTGTTGTTCCAGGATGCCAAAGTCCTCCTCCATAGCCTTCATTTCCGGGAATTTTTCCTGGAACAGCTTTTCGATGAGGCTCCCCTTTCCCTGTCCGTCGTTGGGTATCAGCAGCACTTTGGTGATGCTGTCCTCCGTGTCCAGGGGGTTGCCCACCTTGATTTCGGTGTTTGTGTACACCGCCGCGTCCCATTTTTTGTTGAGGATTTCCCTCAGAGCGCTGTAGCTGTCGTGGCTATCCAGATTTGCAATTGTATACGTGTTGTCCGTCTGCGTGCCTGCGTTCGCCGTGCCCTTTTCGGTGGTGGAGCCGTGTGATTTCCTATTGTTTAGCCAGTTTGAGATATCTGTGCCGCTTGTGATTCTGATCTGTCTTTTCAGCTTGACACAGATTTCCTTAATTTCCCGCTTGGTGTTGTTTTCAATGAATTTTTCCAGCTCCTTGCCGAGTTTAGCAATATTTTCCAGGGCCGCACTCAATGCTAGTGCTTCCGTGCACTCTTTCCCTTCGTGTAGGTGTCGCTCTTCCGCTGGTTCGTTCCTGGTTGGTGTGAGAACTCTGGATCTGAGTTCGGCTGTTTGCTTGTGGTGGACGTTCTCTCTCTCTTTCTCGGAGGTTCCCTTTGTTTTGTGGCCCTCGTCGTCACGCGGAACCCCCGAGCCTACTTCCGCTCCCGCCTCGGTCCTCATTCGGATCGCGGCTGCCCTATCTGGCGACCTCTTCATTTTGTCGCTTCGGGAAAAGATTCCAAAAACACCCGTGCTGGTCGTCGGGGCTTTGTCCCCTTCCGGTCCCCCTTCCCGCTTTCTCATGTGATGTTTTTGTTTTGTGTTTTGCGTTGTCTATTGTCCACAATGCACTAAATACTAACTAACACTATTATAATAGCCTAATTAAATGGTTACTAATATTTCACAGAATGTCTGTGGTAAAACCTCAAATGTTCGTTGCCAGAATGTTCACAGCGGCAATGCCGCAACCCCAGCGGGCCGTCTAGATGGGCCTATGCAGGTAGCCACCCGTGCGAAATAAGGGTACGCTTGGCTGCTATGTCTGCTATTTAATCAACTGTTTTTTTTTTAACTTACGATTTGCCGTATGCCTGATCCCTACGTCCTAGGAGCACCTCACAAAAACCACTGCACTCCTCGGATTTTTTCCTATCCGCTCATAGCACTTTCACGATTGTCTGTTTAGTACTTTAGCCTCTATGGTCGTTGGGATGTTTCCCTTTGCGGACCGCACTAGAAATCGACTGTTCACGATGGCTGCTCGGCGCGAAGTCGTCACTCTGAAACTGAAAACGACCGAACCAACGAAGGGCACTAACAAAATCAACGTGGAGATTCTATCTGATGCCTCAACAAGATTCCTCTATCAACGGAGATTGGAGGAAAAATCCAGGTCTGCAAAATACAACAGCCAGACGAAATAGAAACCGATAAAACTGAAATCGAACATAATAGGAGCTGCGGATGAAACACTAGAAAGAAAGCGCCGTACGGGGGAAGGAATCCAAATACCAAACCGTGGTTCACTGAAAAGGTCAAGACGCCGGCGGAGCAAAAACGAAGGTCTTTCCTACAGTACAGATCAAAGTCGATAATTCATTGTACTAATGAGTACAAACTGGGTAGAAACAGAATTAACAGCAAAATACAAACAGGGCAGAAAGACCGATAGGTCGATAGCCTATTTCCATGAGAAATAAAGAGGACTTATATATACAGGGTTATTCACGCTATACGGCACGGAAGTTTGCGGCTGAACCGTTTGATTTTTAAAAAGTATTATTTTACGAATTGGCAGCCGCCTACCGGGCGCACATTTTAAAAATATTTTTGTAATGTACAGGGTGTCCCAAAAGCCCTACAAGTATCAAAGTTGTGTTTTTTAATGGAATACTCTGTATATTATTGCATTTTTGGATTCTCGGAGCAAAATAAGTGTCTGTTTTAATAAGGTTTATAATACCTAAATCTTAAGGTTTTTTATTATAATATATAATCAAACTATAACGTGAATTACCCTGCATATATATGCAAACAATAAAAACAGCACACTGGGAAAAATTCTCCAAGGATATAGAGCGGGACCTTTACGGAGGACAGAAAAACGTGTGGAATATGCTCAGAAACAAGAAGAAACCCGTAAACGAATTCAGACAAACTTCGAAGAATTCAATCGAGGACTGGGAGATACACTTTCGGGAGCTATAGGCCGCAGTCGAAGACAACACCGAAAGTACCTTAACACAAATAGACGATAACACCCACCGGTGATGGAACATATCCCGAGAGAGAATAGAACAAGTAGCCAGCAAACTGAAAAACCGAAAGTCGCCCGGGGCAGACGAGTT
This sequence comes from Dendroctonus valens, assembly GCA_024550625.1. Classification (NCBI taxonomy): domain Eukaryota; kingdom Metazoa; phylum Arthropoda; class Insecta; order Coleoptera; family Curculionidae; genus Dendroctonus; species Dendroctonus valens. The sequence continues at coordinate 1,029,554 of JAJTJO010000068.1, read as the reverse complement.
ATCCAACGAAATGATCAAGTCCGGCGGCAATTTACTATTGGACCAGATTCATGTGCTTTATAACAAGATGCTAAACAATAAGGACATAACGACGGAGTAGGACAGCGTAACAATGCCAATATAAAAAAGGGAGCAAAGACCGATCCAGCAAACTATGGAGGAATCGGCCTCCTAAGTACAATGTCAAAACTCCTCACGAAGATCTGGGAGGAGGAAGTTGCTGCCTCTAGGATATGCGAAGAACGGAAAGGATTCAGGAAGAACACGCCCGCTATAGACGCAATATTTACCGTACGACAGATATCTGAGAAAGCCATAGAATTAAACAATCTTGCTTTTATGTGTTTCGTCGACCTCGCTCAAGCCTTCGACAGAGTGAGGCTAGATGGCGTCGTGTCGCTTCTGCAGAAGAGAGACATACCCCAAGTAATAACTGTCATTGCCAAGCTAAACACCAATAACTACACATCCATAAAAGTAGCAGATAGTCTGTCCCAGAAGATATAGACCCAGAGATAAGACAGAGAGACAGACCAAGCTCCGCCCTATTCAACATAGTCATGGACGAAATGATCATAGAGGTCAAGAAGGTTGGGTGAGGATATCGAATGGGGGACAAAGAAATCAGAGTAATATCCGAGAGCGAAGACGATTTGTAACGGCTTCTTTATAAGTTCGAACAAACTGCGTCAGAATTCAACATGCAGATACCGACGAGAAAAACACAGTGTCTAACCATAGCTAAGGAGCCACGCAGATGCAAACTCAAATCTCAAAATTCTCAAACACTTTGGTTCATCGAGAAGCACAAAATTCTCCCCATTTGTTCTGGTGTTGCAATCCGAAAGTTCGAATTAGCAACTTCAAAATATTTGGGCCATTCGACCCGGAACACTTGGTCCTACGAACCCGGACAGGTCGCTCCAGAACAACTAGTGTAAGACCGATCATGACATATGCTATCGAAACCAGACCAGAGAACGCCATAACGAAGCGACTACTCAGAACAGCAGAGATGAGAACTTTGAGAGGCATAAGAGGCTGCATTTTGAGGGACCGCATTAGACGCCATGACATTAGAACGCAGTGCGACATTCAGAATGTAGTGAGACGGCGCCGCAATAGAAGAAGAGAGTGGACATACCATGTCGACAGAAAGGACAATACGAGTCTGCCAAAAATCGCGAAAGAGGGACGCCCGGTATCGAAAAGACCTCTTTGAAGACCCCCAATACGATGGGGCTACAGCCGGAGCTCGGCGTCTGAACTACGGTTGTAATATGTGAAGGCAATCAGGATGCAATCCTACAACAACGAAGTAGAAGAAGAAGGAGAAGACCAATATTTTGAACCTTAATCGAGCAATGTGCTGAATTTTGAGATCCATCGGTTTATGCCCACATTCACCAAATTTCAAACTTTCAGAGTAACAAATACAGGGTGTTCCGTAAGCACATTATCAAAAGAGTACTATGACATTCTTTGGCCCAAAAGAACACGATCTGACCTAAGTTTTATTAAGCAAAAATATCTGGCTCGTCTGCCATTGGCAGTCAAATTTCTTGAAAAAAAAATTGTTTTTAGAAATATCGGGAGAAAGGCACGATGGATTTTCATGAAACTCGCTGTGAATGTGTTCATCTGCTTCGGGCAAGTAAATAATTCTTGAATGTCTTGATACAAAATCTACCAGGACTTTTTATTTGGTTGCTGGAATCAACCGATTTTTTTCAAGTTGATGCACTGTTCCTTTCTGGACATTTTTCGGCTCTTTATAAAATTTCGTAGCGTTCATAGTTTTTGCGCAAAAAAAAAATTCTGTTCTCTTACGAACTGACGATTTTAGACTTCTTTTTACTTCACTTTTTACATTAACAGAACTCAAATTACGTTTTTTGTGATATTGCGAAAACGCTCAGATAGATTTTGACGAAAGTTGCTGGGGATTTTTTCTGACGTCAGGGCCAAATTTTGCTAAAAACTCGCTTCTTCTTTACGTGAGATTTCTGCAGAACGCAATTTGAGACTTTGATCATGTCGTGCAGTTAAAAATAGTAAACGCTTATCATTAAATTTATTGTAACAGAGGATTATCGCTTACTACGACGTTTGCAGTTAATGTCTCAAATTTCTAAATAACAAGCAAACGGAAATAATATTTTTGGGCAAAAACTATGAAAGCTTCAAGGTTTTACAACGAGCGAAGAAATGTCCAAATAGGATCAGTACATCAACGTACAAAAAAGCAGTTGATTCCAGCTAATAAATAAAAAGGTCTGGTAGTCTTAATAGTAGTTTATTTTTATGCCATGTTTTTTTGATGCAAATCCTATCCAAATGTGATTAACTGAAGAAGCTAAATTGACTTAAGTGATTCCAACAGCATCTTGTATACCGTTTAGCTAATTTCAGTTGACTTTTATGCAGCCCGTGGTAATGTTCTCACCGCATTTGAGTGGCTGTACACATGGTGCAAACAGCGATATTTTCATCAAAACATGTGCAAGAAGTCAATTTTTAAAGAACTAAGGTAGCAAAATACTATTCTTAGTCGGAAAAGCGAAAAAGACTGAGAAAAGAAGTAAATTTGAAAAAAAAAACAGATGTTAGCACAAATCTATCGACCTAAGGTCGATATTTGCAATTTTTTTATAGTTAGAACTTCCAGAAAAATCGGAACATTTTCGACTATGGCAATAAAGTATTTTCCCCTTTGACGGATGGATATATTTTTCTCACTCATCATTTACTTTACCACACAGTACACATAATCTAACTAACAAAAAACTGCAACTTTCTAATGATTCTGTCTCGTTACGAAAATCGACCTTTTGAAAATTTGAAATTTTCAATAACAAAAGGAAAACGAACATCTGAAGGCAGTCCTTTAAAACTTCCGCCAGCATATCTTTCAACTACTATAAATTTAAATGTTAAAAATGTTAATCCGTTAGCTATTTTGTATGCTCTGCAAGTTCTAGTTATTAAAAATGGAAAATATCGCTTTTTGCTCGACCTCTATGCTCTCAACTAGTTTTCTACCAACCTACACACTTTTCGAACCGTTTCTGTATCAACTGCTATCTCCAAGCGAGCAGACTTTTATTAACCTGATATAAAGAGTATTATATATCGTAGAATAGCCCATTCATGCCCAAAGGCAACAAAATAAGGGATTTAGAAAATATTGATTATGAAGTGCGAAAATTAATGTCCTTGCCTTTTCATGAGTCAAGTTGAGAGTAGATATCGACAACGGGTAGTAAAATTTAATTTAAAAAGGTAATCTAATTGAAAACGAACAATTTAGTTTAAGCGCTAGTAAGAATGACTGTGCATATGTTAACTGTGATGTTTATTTTGTAATAATAATTAAATATATATATATATATGTCAAATGGTATTAGATTGATTAATTATTTATTGAAATCCTTTGCTTTAAAAATATTATAACCTCTTGATTGTCTAGATGGCAACTCGCTGCGTCGACTTTACCTTGTGCAAATCTACTAGTGATTCATATTAGATGGTGAGCTAAAAGTTTGGATCCACATTTGTTTCGATGTTTTTATTCAGCTAACGTAAGATAGCTACAAACAGAACAAACAAATCGGTATACTAGAAAAAATTGGAAGGGTTTAATATCTAACACACTCGACAGTTGCTAAACGAGCTCGCAAGTCTGGACAACCCAATTTCCGCACATTTACCTTCCAGAAAAAGTATTTTCAACTGCGGTTATTGAAGATCGTGTGGGTCTTTGAAAAAGCAGACACTTTGCACATTTGCGACTGACAATGGCCAATGCATATACATGGGTAAGTAGTACCAAATTATTGGTTGTATGGCAAATTCCAACTATCAGCTTGTTGCGTTTACCGTTGGAGGCGATAATAAAATCAGACACATTGCATATAATTATTCATATACGAACGACAAGAATTTTTTATTTTTTAAATAGTGAACCTACGTGAAATATCACCTGTATATGCATTACATTGAAGTCCTAACTTAAACCAGTACTTAGTTCCTACTTAATAAATTCAAAATTTATATATACATTTACTTGTATAAATGTAAACTGTTTTATTAATCCGAGGCCTAGCACACCAGCATATTGACCCGTACAGGATAAAATGTATTTAAAAAATATATTGGGTAAGTAAGACGTCGGTTAGAGTCCCTTATGAGTTATTTAGAAACGTCGCGTTTCGCTAATTGTAAAACAAATCCATTATCAGGTAACAAAGGAACCAAAAATACATAAGGAGTTAGTCTGGGGTCGAGTGAGGGGTCCAAAACCTGAACAGAACAAAACTGACAAGTAGTGCGAATTAAATCCGACAATTCAAAAAGAAACCGAAACCAGGTGGGCAGCAAATTTAAAGTATTGGGACAAATGTTAAAGGTTTAAAAAAAGCTGACAATAATGGCAATTTCTCTTTCAAACGCAAGTTAACTTATATTGAAAACTACCTAAAACTGCGTCATTGGATACGCAAATTTGTGGCTCTGTCAGGTTATTACTCTTAATATTTCTTAACGTGTCCATATTCCGCAACTTAGCTGTAAATTTATAGAAAGAAGGCGGGAAAGTAATAACGCTTATGGAGTTCAAATAAACGGGGTTACGGTGGAAGTCCTTGACTCCATGTCTAAGGATTTTATCAAACGTGAAGCCAAGAATTTGGGGGACAACTGTAGCTCTAGAACTTTCACTCCCTAGAACCCCAAGCTCCCAATACTACGGATTGCCGAGATACACAAATAAAATACATCCATGGGTCTCATGGATGGTATCGTTCATCAACACTCCAGCATCGAATGTGTCAAGGAACCATACATCAGTTCTGATGAAAAATAATATTTTCAATCCTGCTCTCACCATTAATAATACCAAAGACTTAATCAACAAAACTCAAGACCTGACAGTTCCCAAACCTTCTACCTTGGTTTCCTTTGAACTTGTGAGCTTGTTCACATACATTCCGGTTCTTCTCGCCATTAAATTGTCCCGCGGCCTTCTCATCAACTCAGACCTACCGGACGCCATAGCTGATAACACGTTTAGACTCCTCGAACATTGTCTTAAACAGGACTTTTTTGCCTTCAATTATGTTATTTATACACAGTCTAAGCGCTGATGACAAATTCTCTTTCGACATCTTTCGCAAACACCCACAAATATTTAATGCCATCTCTGATAGTTTGTTTATTATTATTTAATCGTAATCTGATGCCCGGCATTTCCATCTACATTTTCAGTGTCGTAGTTTTAGGTAATTTTCAATATAACTTAACTTGCGTTTGAAAGAGAAATCTTCAGTTTTTTTTGTAACATTTAACATTTTATCTCAATACGTTAAATTTGCTGCCTATCTGGTTTCGGTTTCTTTTTGAGTTGTCGGATGTTATTCGCACCACTTGTCGGTCTGGTTCTCCCGTTGTTTGGGACCTTTCACTCAACCACAGACTAACCCCTTATGTATGTTTAGGTCTGTGGAGAACTTCATCCACCAATTCCATAGGTGGCAGCCAAACATCTCACCGCACAAGAGCTACCACCTTGTCGGTTGAAATACATCTAACAACGAACAACCCTCATTCCGGTTAAGTCTAAGGCAGGGTCTACTGAAGCCTGACGAGTCCAATAGGTAGGCCCGGATCGAAACTCATGGTGCCTCATCAGCGTCATAGATCAATTTTGTTTCTGGTTGTAAAAAACTTTTATGGTGTGAAATACATAGTGGTCCGCATAAGTGGTCATATAACTCCTCCCTCCTTAAGTTTGAGAAAATTGGGGTTTTAAATTTTCGAAAGGTTTCAGCTTTACATCGCTGTTCTTTTTCAGGTAAAAGTACAGTATTACAATTACAAAGATTATTATTACAATGATTATTAAACTTCCAATTGACACACTTGTACTGACTACGTCAAATTCTTTCTACTCATGAGTTGTAAGTTTCTTGATATTACTTAGATCCTCATGAATGTTTTCCAAATTTATTTTGTTCATTTGTAAGGGTTTTATTTTTTCCTTCAAATATTCTTTGATGTTAATTTTTGGAAGTTTCAACCGCAGGTTAATTATGTTTGAGTTTTGAGGTTGAAAAGTTAATTCTTTCATTTCCGTTACACATTGTGCTGGAATAATCAATGATGGGAATTTGATCATTTCAATGGAGTTTTGGTTTGGACATTGGAAGTTAATTGTTTCCGTTTTTGTTGGAATTATCAATATAGAGTTATCTCTTAATTGGGTAATCGATGATTCTTTCAATTCGATTGGTGACATTAGACAGTGGTTGGTCAGGTTGAAAGTTTCCAAGATGCAAGGTTCATTCGAGTTTAATAAAGATTGTTCGCATAGGAAAATGTTGCAGACTTTCTTCCAACAAACGAAGCTTCAACACCCTAAATTCCCTTCGAATAGGCGCCCCATAAAAATTGTCTGGGTCCTTCCTCAGATTTTACCTGAAGAATGTGTGTGCCTTTGCAGGGGACAGGGCAAAAAAACTCCCAGGTAGTACGAGTTCGATAATCGAGCCAGAAACATCGACCCCACCGGCACTTGTGTGCACCCTCTCACCCCCTTTGTTTTTTGGTTTACCCGGCGTCTAATTTGACACGGGCCCCTGTAGTCGATAGTGGTTTTACTGTGCAATAAAGGGCGCAGTACCTTTAGTGATTGGAACCACAACCCCTTACAAAATCCACAACTTTAAACTCCTGAAGGTATTATTTGTTTGTACTGGAAATTGGTGTAGTACCAGACGGGAACAACTCTCGAAGCTCAACAGGTCTACTTCGTCAGGACCGACTTAAGGAAGTCGTAAAAAATAAAATTCTCTGGGCGCTGACGGACAGAAGATTGCTTGACGCCAAAACTGTAAGTTTTTAAACTTAATTGCCACTTTGGACGCCAATTTTTTCCCGTCAAGGACTGACGGTAGTGCTATATACACCGCCCCGGTGTTTGAGTGATTTAATGTGATATCACCATTTAATTTGAGACATTCGTACCCGGTTTTTGAACATTTTTCACGTTTTTAGTTAGTTTGGTATTGAACAGTTATCATTTTCACACTCATTTAATTTTAAGGTAAATTATTTTGATTTAACTAGAATTAGGAAGAAAACTGTGAAAGTTGTTCCACTCATTAATTATTTTATTAATATATAATTTCAAAGGCAATCATTGTGTTTTTGTCGTTGCAGTCTTATTAAAGCTCAGAACGGAGAAAAAATAGAAACCACCCTGGAAAAATAGTCCCTTTATCGTGTTTGTTACGTCACAGGGATAAATTATGAGTCCCTAGATTATTCCACTGATAAGTGCCAACATTGTCAGTGCGAATCATTCAGAAAATATCTTCGATTTCTTTGCATTTATCATTTAGATTAAAAGACTCATTTGCAGATTTTAGCAAATAGGAGTTCTTTAGAATTGTGATATGATTATCAATAGGGATTGGATAGAGTTGATAGAGAATATAGGGTTTTCCTGATATTAATCCATTTTTGATAGTCACGTCAGCATGGGCTACTTTATAGTATTTGATTATGTTATCAAAAGGAATTCTTGTTTCGGGTTTCAGTTTGAAAATTATTTTCTGTAACTTCTGGTATTTAAGAATACTGGAGTGTAATACATTGATTTCAGCAAAATTTATCGCAGTTTGAATGTTGTCGCAAACTTTGTTGATTATGCGAATATTATTCTCCACGTTATCCAGTAACACGAAAAAGTGAATTGTTCTGGATGTCGTTTGGGTCATTTCTGTGACCTCGTTAATGCGGTCTTGAATTTTCTGCTGATTCTCTTTAATATTCATCATTTGCGAGTCAATGTCCTTTGATGACTTTTATTTACTATTGTCTGGGTCATGGTCACATTTCGATGAAGGTTTCTTTCATTTCCCTGAAGATTTTTGATATAATTATCAACTCTTTGTAGTAAATTATTAACGCCTTTTAACATCCTTGGGGTGTCTTTGATTGTGGAATTCGACAGGTTTGTATTGTGGTTTTAGTTTTTCGGGTAGTTTTTTAGGACTCGTTAATAATTGTTTTGAATATTCAGAAATTTCAGGGTCGTTTTCTCGTTTCTCGTTTATCTTAGAGAGAACGTTTGCTTCCTTAGCAGTGAGTTTCAATTTTAGTTTTTCATTTAGGTCTTTAAATGTCTCTGCTAATTCGTGAACAAAATCAGTTCGTAGTTGATTTATGTTTTTCTCAAAGTTTAGTTGATAGTTTAAATTGCCTTTTATTATTTGGAAAGGTATATTCATGTGTAGAGTGAATAGTGTTGTTGTAATTCAATATTGCAATATCAACTAGTTCTTGAATTGTCTTTGATCGATAGTTTTGCCTAAGTGCAACAAATCTTTCTTTGAGTGTTGAGTGGAAACGTTCAATTGTCGAATTAGAATTTGGATTGTAAGGAGTGGTAAAATATAATTCGATTTGATACATTGTACAAAGATCTTGAACTAAATTACTTTTGAACGTTTGAGCATTGTCCGTTGTTATTTTACACGGGACTCCGTGATGAGTAATCATGGCGTTCGCCAGATAGTGTCTGGCGAACGCGTCAGCTTTCTCTTTGTCTGTGTACCGTTCTATTCCGTTTTCGTCAATTGTGTCAGTAGTGCTAGTTTTTTTGTATTGAGGTAGTTTCTTAATTTTTCGCCAGTATGTTTTGCCTTTGTTTTTATGTACTTCTGTACATGTTTCTAGCCATTTGTCTTGTCGGTATTGTCCAACCAAGGTTTTAATGTTTCTGTTGAGTTGGTTCAGTGTCTTTTTTAGGTCGATATTTTGAGTGTTTGTATATAGTCTGTACAGTTCTCTCTTTTGTTTTATGAGTCCCAGTATGAATTTGGGTAGTGTATGTCGGTAGAAAGCATTTTTTATTTCTGGGCTAAATTTCCCTATGGCTAGTGAAAGTTGCTGTTGTATGGTTTCTATTGAAATGGGTTGTGCTTGCGATTGAATGTAGTCATGCATATGTTGTTTCACTTTGTCTATGTCAGACTTTGTTAGGTTTAACTTTTTCTCTATAGGATGTGTACTGGAGGTAGGTTGTGTATGTTGTAAGTCTATGTTAAACGTACTAGCCAGGTGGTCGGATCCAAGTTCGTTGGTTAAGCTTATGTTGTTGATGGTGTTTGTTATGTTTCTTGTGTGCAGTAGAACGTCTGGTGTTGAGTCTGGGTTTGCGGGCATCAGAAAAGTTGGTGGGGTGTGCTGTTTTATAAAGTCGGAGTTTTGCAAAAATCTTTTAAGTTGTTTCGTTTTGTTCGTGTTCAAGTTAAAGTCGCCTATAATTATTGCATATTTATAGATGCTTGCCTTGGTCAGTATGTTTTGTTCTAGGTTGGAGTGTGGGTGTATGTATGTCAGAAATATGTGTATCAGGTCGTTTAAGTAGGGTATAGTAAAATGTAGACAGTCGTTCAAAGGGTTGTTGAGGGAACGAGGATTTGCTCTTCCAAGTTTAAATGTTGGTTTTAGGAGAGCTGCGACCCCGCCCCTGGCATGATTGATGGTATTTCCATGCCTATAGATATACTCGTTTTGTATATTCTTTTTTTATTTTAAAGAATATATAAAACGAAGATAGATGCTTGGGAACAAAAGCAGAATGGAACGAGTGGCAGCATCGGCAACAGGGGTTGCCAACATCTCACCGCACAAGATCTACACCGGCTCGGTTCATTTACGTCCGAACGCGTATAACCGATGTCCGGCGTATAAGGCAGGGTCTACCTAAGCCTTACTGACGAGTCCAATAGGTAGACCCGGGACGAAACGCAGGGCTCATCACATAACACCATAATTAGTGACAATAAAATTGACTGAAAACCCAGGAATATATTGGAATGTATAGATATACTGCCAATTTCTGTACGTTGGTGTCTGTCCTAGTTTGGTTTTAGTCTCTACAAATATGCAGCAGTCTGTGTCGTTTTGTTCTATGTAATTGTAAATAAGTGGTTTTTTACTGTGAAGTCCGTTGATGTTGGCGTAAAGTAGTCTCATGTTGAACGGTCTATGTTAGTGATTGTTTGTTTTAGTTGTTCATGGGGTTCTGTCGAGGTGGTTTGGTTAGGTAGGAGCATGTCGAACATCAATACATATATATGGTTACCAAAGAAGACGACCGAGGTGTCAATGTCAAAATCTTCTATAAATTGTTTTCGCATTTTTGTAAGCAGATCTTCTCTGTTAGTGTTGGGAGACTTCTTAGTTTGATGTTTGTATTTGTTTAGTATGAGATCGTGAGTTGCTATTGGTGAGTGTATTCTGTTACCTTTAGTTATCGCATCCGACACCTCAGACGTCCTCCTGTTCATACACTTAATTTTTACATGGGGGATACCACTGATAGGTGCTATTGGTCTCTTTTAGTATTTAGATTTGGTTTAGTTTTGACTATAAAATTTGTACTATTGCTGCAATTATGTTTTATTTGTTTTTATTTCGTAATTAAACTGAAAAATTATGTAAAATAATGAAACAAGTGGGTTTTTCGGGTTTTTAGGCCGTCGTTCGGTAGAATTTCTTCTTGACGTTTCGCAAGCACGTGTGGCTTGCATCTTCAGAAGTGGTTTGCTTGAACGCTTACACTGTTCTGATGCGATTCCTCGGGCGCAGTCCGTATTTATGTACCGGTCGCGATGACGTGGTTTGTGATGACGTGGCCTGTGTCATCGGAGCTTGCGCATTCTGTTGGCTGTTGCTATCCTCCGGTGTACATGATTCTCTCTCCTGTCCTGAGCTGTTGTTTTTTCTTGCTGTTTTTGCGTTGGTGAGTTCTGGAAACCATATCCTGTTCAGCGCCATTGTCTCTTCTTTTCTGTTGAAATTGTCGTCGTGTTTGTAGATTTCAATGGCTTCTCGTATTAGTCGGGGGCGATACACTGTTGTCGTGGCCAGGACCTGTGCCTCTCCGAAATATATGTTGTGTGTTCCATCGCTGAGGGCATGTTCCGCCACTGCCGACTTCTCCACATGTCCAAGTTTGCAATTCCGTCGATGTTCCTCTAATCTTGTCGCAACCGATCTCTTAGTAGTTCCTATGTAGACGCTTCCACAGGAGCATGGAATCCGGTAGATTCCTGCAGTTGCTAGGTGAGGTCTTTTGTCTTTAACTGACCCTAGACATTCTCGGATCTTTGTTGTGGGCTTGTAGACCGTTCTTATGTTGCCATGCCATTCAAGCCATTGAAATCTACAAACACGACGACAATTTCAACAGAAAAGAAGAGACAATGGCGCTGAACAGGATATGGTTTCCAGCACTCACCAACGCAAAAACAGCAAGAAAAAGCAACAGCTCAGGACAGGAGAGAGAAGCCAGTACACCAGAGGATAGCAACAGCCAACAGAATGGGCAAGCTCCGATGACACAGGCCACGTCATCACAAACCACGTCATCGCAACCGGTGCATAAATACGGACTGCGCCCGAGGAATCGCATCAGAACAGTGTAAGCGTTCAAGCAAACCACTTCTGAAGATGCAAGCCACACGTGCTTGCGAAACGTCAAGAAGAAATTCTACCGAACGACGGCCTAAAAACCCGAAAAACCCACTTGTTTCAAATATGGTTTTGTTTAGGAATATTGGGTACAGGTGGTGTTTCGTGTGTTAAGATTGAAACCAGTATTCCATCAATAGCAACAATTGTTTGGGGTCTTTATTAATGATCAAGTGCACATGTGTATGAAAAAGCGTCGTTTTTGTTCGCCCGTGTTGCTTCTTCGCCTTGTTGGTTATCTTGTCGCGCATCGCCACACTGTCACCCATCATCCCTCTGGTCGACCATCGACATATACGAAACAGGTGGCAAAAAAAATAACTTTTAGACTTAAGTATAGGTAAGATAAGCGTATTGCAAACATTTCTTTGGTTTTGGAAAAGTAATCTTGGTTCCGAAAAATTTATAATATGGTATAGGATATTATCAAATTCTGGAATTCAATCTGTTATCTCATAAAGGGTGTTTCAAAATTTGGGTTATTCCTTTTAAGGGGTTATAGGGGCTCACTTCGAGAACACGAGAAAAATATTGAAAATTTTTGTCCAAAATTTTAAGAAGATATTAACAATTTTAATTTTAATAGTTGAAGATCGAATTTCAACTTTGTTAATACTTATTCTTTTGGAATGGGTCCCCTATTTGATTGGTAGCCTATTGGAATACTTAATTATTTGAAAAGAAAAATTACGATCTTTACTTCAAATTATGAACATTTTTTATATTAAAAAAGTACCCTTTACTACTGATTTTTTGATGAAAGTGAAATGTCAAATCAAAATGACAACAAAGGTTTTAGTTGTTATCAGATAATTACGGGTGGAAAGCTTCTGACTAGGATAACAGCAATTTGTCAAATTGTGGCGTAGTTTAAAGCTTCTTTCACCAAATATGCACCAATATCGAATATGCGGATATGCTGTTGGCTATGGGGGAATGCCACAGTAACATTGCCAGAAGCTGTAAGAACTTACGCAAACAAAGGGTCATAGACAATGGACGATTGACTCCAGCTATTGAGGCAGATAGTGGACGTCCAAGGGTTATTCGGGTTCCAGACATAGGGGAACGATTGGAGATAATTGCGCAGTTCTTCAATGAAGATATTAACAGCTTCGATTTTTAAGCCCTGATTTTGCCAACTGTGCCCTATGAGGATAGGAGAATGGAACTCATGCGGACTCCGGAGTCGTCTCGGTGAGTTTGTGCACTTCCTTCGGACCGAGGATATCGACGTGGCGTTGATTGTCGAAACATGGTTGCGCCCCGGGGATATACTTAGGATTCGGGGGTACAGGCTCGAACGTGTCGATAGGCCCGGTTTAAGGGGAGGGGTGGCCATAGCGGTCAAAACGTCAATTCCATACAGGAGACTGCCACACAGGCAGTCAGCAATAGAGAACGTCGGCGTTGAACTTCCTGATGGAGTTTTGATCTACTGTGGCTATTTCTCCACCGTACGCTTACAGGCCGCTGATGTCGATCCATTCTTCATAAACACCAATAGGGTGTTGCTAATGGGAGATTTCAACGCCCGCCATCCACTATTCAATAACCCTGGACATAAAAACGCAGCCGGCAATTTTCTAGCCGACTACGTTCGCGACAATGGCCTACTCGTTATGCCCACTTCATCCCCAACGCATTACCCGAACAGTGGAGGGAATCCATCCCACCTCGACTTCGGAATTGCCAAAGGACTCACCAATCTCACGGAGATGGTGGTTATAGACGCCCTCAGCAGTGACCATTTGCCCATTTACCTCGACATTAGGGATTTAAAGCGCACACAAACTAACGACTTTCGATATTCATACGAAAATTTCGATTTTTGCGAATATCGAAAAAGACTACAAGACCTGACTTGTATTCCGGGCCAGATTGATACTGTCGAAGCTCTAGAGCATGCGGTAAAAGGTTTGACCAGGAATATACAACGGACACAGCAAGCTTTGGCCAAAAAAGTTCCGAACAGACCGCGGCGCGACTATCTTCCTGAGGACATTCTGGACCTTATTAAGGCGAAAAATCGAATCAGGAAGCGTTGGCAGCGATTCAGGCAATCTGCCGATCGCATAATGGCAGCAGAGCTTGCACGAGACATACAGCGCGAAATCTCCGCATACAGGAATTATACCTGGGCGGAGAAACTGCGAAATCTGACTCCCCGTGACAATTCCCTGTGGAAACTGTCGAGAAGTCTGCGAAAAGGCTATGAGCAAGTCCCCGCTCTTGAAAAAGAGGGGCGGAGTTATATTACCACCAGTGACAAGTGCGAGCTGCTCGCCGACTTTTTGGCAGAAGTACACAAGGTCCAACCAGCCCTTCAGGATAACGAAATTGAAAGACAGACCGCTGTTTTTGTAGAACGGAAGTATCCTATACCACCCTCGATTTTGCATTCGTATACAACAACCCCGTCGGAGATACAATCGTGTCTTCGGCGCCTCCCTAGCCGAAAAGCCCCCGGGCCAGACGGCATCCCTTATCTACTCCTCAAAAACTTACCGCGGAAAACTATTGTGCTAATAGTACAAATAGTCAACGCAGTCCTTAAATTGCAGCACTTACCCACAGGACTGGAAAAACGCTGTAATAATCCCCATCTTAAAGTCGGGCAAAAACCCGACCGAACCCGCCTCTTATAGGCCAATTTCCCTGTTGAACACCCTCGGCAAATTAACCGAGAAGGTCATCCATTCGAGATTACAGGCAGCAGCCGAGCTTCGAAGTTTAATCCCGGATGAGCAGTTTGGCTTTCGACCAAGACACAACACAACGCTGCAGACTGCTAGGATCGCAACGGATGCCTATGCAGCATTTAATAAGCTTCAAAGTACGGTTATGCTGCTTCTCGACATGCAAAGGGCCTTTGACACAATCTGGCACACAGGCCTGCTGTACAAGTTGTTTGCAGTGCATTCACTGCCACTCTACCTAGTTTCCCTGATAGCGTCCTACCTAAAAAACCGTTCCATCCAGGTGAAAGTGGAGAATACCACTTCTGCCAAAAGACGCATCGCGGCAGGTGTACCACAAGGAACAGTGATTTCGCCGCTGCTGTATACATTGTACACAGCAGACATTCCAAAACTTCCCACTACAAAAATAGCACTTTACGCTGATGATACGGCTATCTACGCATCGTCTTTTTATGCTCAGGCTGCGAAATCTCGCATTGCACATCACCTGAGTTTATTGACGCCGTATTTTGACAAATGGAAACTTAAAGTGAATCCCAGGAAGACGGAACTTATTATCTTTTCGCGCAAATTCACTAACAACAAAATCTTATCACCACTCGTGGTCCAAAATACTCCTATCAAACCAACAAAAGAGGTGAAATACCTGGGATTCAAACTAGACGCCCGACTCCATTTCAATAAGCATGTTGACTATGCTGTACAAAAGACTGCCATGGCCCGAAGAAAGTTGTACTCTCTTCTGGCGCCAAATTCTTCCCTATCACCTCGAAATAAACTTCTGCTCTACACCTCCACTATAAGGCCCATACTGACCTACGGCTCCCCTGTCTGGCACTCTGTCTGTGATTCCACGAGACGACGTGTTCAAAGGACCCAAAATAGGTTCCTGAGAGGCGTCCTATCGGCTGACAGATACACCAGAATAACCGAAATGCACGAAGCTACAGGGATGGCCTATATAGCCGACTATATGGATACCATCGCTGAAAAATTTTATCATAGCGGAGTGCAAGGCTCAGTCCTCACGCGAAATATCACCCATGTAAGAGCAAACGATCGCCCAACCCATGGTCCCCTGTATAAGTGACTTCCCATATTTTATGAGGATTTTGTCCCTGACAGAACGTGACGACAAACAAACATTGCCTGCCAGTTGCAGACAGTCGTTTCTAGCAGGCTGGAAACGCACAAATCCAACATAACGTGACTTGACGGGTTCGTCCTGCCTCGTTCTGGCTGGTGTTGGCTGGTCCTTGCACCGGTCGGGGCGGGGGCGGATGGATTTGGTCATCTAGTTGAAACTGCCGGCGGTTAACGCCACGGCTGACAGTATCAAACTTAAAGGTCGAAGCAAAAGGGGTTTTTGGCTTCCCTTCAGGAAGACCTTTTTTCCTTAATGAATGCCCCTCGAATAAAACCAAAACCGCCACTTCAAGACTATCTCCTGACGTTGTCGTGCGTATGGCTAGCTCGGGAATGTCCATGTTAGGGCACTGCCCAGGTAATGGACGACTTAGCGCGCCTATTTAGATCATGGGCCAAGAGCAACCGGCCGAACATCTGGCCAGACATGGGACATTTTACTGACTTATGTTTTTTGTTTTAAACTTTGTTTGTGAATTTAGTAATGTGAATGTTTAATAAATTTTATCTATCTATCTATTGAACGTGAAACCAATAGGAAAGGTGATCGCGTCAACGCAAAATGGAATGCAAGTAACGCAGAGAAAGGTTCCAATAATTTGACGCATGTGACTTAACAAGAACTATACGGTTTTCGTGGACTCCTTATTAAAATGGGGTACATCACTGACGTCGAATAGGAGGTGACCTCTTCCCATTTCAAAAGGACGCTCCATTTCTATCATTTTCACGGTATTTCCAGATCTCATGGGCCTGTTGAAATCCCTCACATATATAGCTCGATGTTCGCAGAGGTTAACAACATGGTCAGGCCAGGTTATAGCAGGTGCTTTGTAAATGTTAGCCACTGTGAAATCACAAATTTCAACGGCTACCTCTTGGATGCTGCTCTAGATGGAAGCGGAAAGTAGGGAGGCATTTTCTATGTCTGTACGTAGATTTGTTGCCGCACTGTAGACTCTATCATAGGTTGCGCCCAGTAAATCAAAGCCTTGGATTTATCCTCTTGTAGTCAGTCAACTGCGCTTCGCTTTCTGTCTGCGTTTCTTGAATCGCGACTAGGTCAATATCGTTTTCTTTTAAAATTCTGTGCAGAGCTTGACATTTTGCTCTGCTTATGCCTTCTATGTTAAAGTGGGAAACTCATATACTTGGAACAAGCTGTTTTGTCAATTGGTCCTCATAAGGTCTGTTTATTGGTGGTGTCATTATAACTCTCTTTGGCGCCTGTGATTTTCTTGTGTGGTATATCTACCACGGACGCGAACTAGCTTTACACGACAAGATACAAGCATTGAGAAGCAACGAGACGTAAATGGGTCGCTTTTGGAAAGACTGCAGTTGCGTTCGGATCAAAATAGGGGACAGTTTGAGAATATTTTATAAACACCGCATTTGTCTAAAAAACAGTTTTGTGTAATTATTTGTATTTAATAATATATTTATAATTTTAAGTATTTTATAATAGCTCTAAAATTTGACGGTAAATCCAAAAATTTTAAAAAAATTGGGGGTTCCATTTGAAATAACCAAGTTATTGAGATTAACCCTTAAACTGCTCCAGACGTATATATACACCGAAGTCTTAACTGCTCTAAACGTATATTTACGCAACCAATTTTAGTTACATTTTTGTGCTTTTTTCAGATTATGTGTCCTCATTAAGGACTTACAATGCCTAAAAGAGTGTATTTAAAGACAGTTTGCAGCTTCACATTTTTTCATGCGTTCAATGCTCTAGACGTATGTATACGCGCGTCGAGAATTTAACTTATGGGCCGTACTACCCATTCTAGCATCAGTTATTCTTTCGCCTTATCTGCAGGTGGTTATGTAGAGATTCTAACCATTACATTTTTATTAACGATTCCACGTGTTATAACCTTAAAAATGGCGCAAAAGTTTTAAACTGACAAAGAATTAGAGGAAAATCTTAACCAAAGTGACGACGAAGCTATTGCTAATGCTTCACTTAATGTGATACACCTGATCCTACATACATAGAGTGCTTGATTCCTCCAATAGTGAAACTTCAGACGAAGAATTCATGGAAGCTAGTTCACCAAAGCGTGCAAGATGTGAAAATAAACAAAGTGTTTGATTTGATCAAAATTTGAATCCTAATATTCACAATTTCAACACCGAAAATTCAGGTGGCTCACCTGCATGTAACTTAAATAACACAGCAACTCCATCAGATTGCTCCAAAGTGTTTTTTGGTCAAGACAAAATTAAATTGCGATTCAAACTATAAAAGTACTTTCGTTATCTTTCTGCCCAGAATATCAGTGAGAATTCGAGGCTGAAAAGGTGGCAAGAAACCAACGTAGGTGAGATGTACTGTTTTTTGCTCTAAACTTTATAATGGCCTAAGTAAAAAAAAATTCACATATTAAAATACAAATCACACACATATTAAAAAGTACATCAAGAACATTGGTTTTCAGGTGATGAGTCAGGACAAACATGTCTGGGAAAAGACTAGAATCTATTGTTTAGAGATTAAAATTTAGCTTACGTGTATAGTTGTTTCTACCTTCACATTTGACTGGTTACTGAAATTCCATATTTTATTCGATATCGAGCGAGCGAACAAAAAAACTGTTTTTCTTTCGCCTTTTCTTTGCATTCTAGGAATTGCTTTGCAATTGCTCAATATCAGGTGTTTATATTTCATTTACTTGGTCCAATCGCGTCAACCCCACATGAAAGTAGGCAACTATTTACTCAAAATTCGGACAAGGGAAAGAATTAAAACCACATACCTATTATATTTAAACTGTTTATAACACAGTAATAAACGACAGTAATAAACGACGCTATTTTTAAAATACAGTCCCAACCGCTTAGTAATAGATGCTAAAACCAAGCTGCAATTCCAGAAAATCTTAATGTTTATAAAGTACACTTTGGGTTGCACGCTAGAAAACTATGTATATATATTACTGTAGATACTTTTACAATCTTACATTTTAACAATAATTCAGATTCATGCTATTATAGAGTGGACCCGTTCTTGCAAAATATATTTTATTCATAATAATAACTGAAAATGTAAAGAAAAGTCCATTTTAAGTTTTTTCCTCAGCAAGCACGTGTGGAATTTTGCAATTTTGCAACCATTTTTGCAACCAACTATCTCAGAAATGTCTTCATGAAATATTTTAAAAATACTGTCACACATTTCAAGCTTTATTGAAATTACGTATTTTTGGAAACAATAAATTACTTGATATATTACTATTCCTTATGGTTAAATACTTATTACTGCGACTACAATTCTCTCTAACAAAATGTTATCTCTAACAAAAAGAAAGTATGTAATGACGTCTCAGTATTGAACCAGTTCGACACAGGCAGCGATCATAAACCATTAGTCTATTCGAGCCCTATTCAGTTTTAATCTTTGAACCGAAGGAAATAAAATAATCTCCCAAGATACAATTCCCACCATTGAAATGTTACCTCAAGATGAAGAAATATATCAGAGACGACTAACAAAGAATCCGATACCGATGAAAGCCTTAGAAAAATGAACATCAACGAACTTAATGAGAAAATTACCGCAGGTATCCACATATTTGTGGATACCTGCGTGTGTGTCGTTACACAGAAGATCTGCAGCAAGACTCGAAACCAGAAAGACCATAAAATGGGATCAGATATACGAAACTTTATAATAGACAGAAGAAAAAACCTAGAAACTTGACAGAATACCAAGAATGGAATAAGAGAGTCAACAAACAAGCGAGGTAACGTATTCTGGAGAACTACACATGCCAAATAATAAAAATCACCATAAAGAAAAATGCAAATGTGAAAGTCCTGAAATCTAAACGATCCTCAGGTAAACATGTAATTACCCAAATCAAACATCAACAAGGGAATATAATATCGGATAACAAGGACATTGCCAGACACATGGAAATCTTTTATAACTCTGCCATACCCGACACAAATCCATCCAAAACTCTAGCTCGTAACGAGGGATTTGAAGATATTCCCGAGAAAACAAATCAAGATGTACGAGCAGCAATGAAACAAATGAAAAACATTAAATGTCCAAAGGAAAACAGGATTACTTGTGAAATGTGGAATATGAGAAAAATATAATGGAAGCAGCATTGTGTGTGCTACTTTATAGATGCGTACAGGAAGGAAAAATTAATGACACGCAGCAAAATGCCGAAGTGAATTTGCTCCTTAAAAGAGCGATTACACCAATATATAAAACTATCGTCTAATTAGTTTCTTATCACACAAATATACACTTTTACCGAATATTACAACCATTAGGGTTGAACAAGCAGGATGTAGGAAAGGATTCAGTACAATAGATCATTTAGATACAATGAGAACAATAGCAACTTGCACTTTGCTTTCAAAAAGGCCTTTGATTCCGTTGAAACGTGGGCCTTCTTGCATGCCATGGACGATATTCTGGCACTGAGACATGTCTTGAAAGCACTACCATGGGAGACTGTAGGGATCAGTATCAATGGAGTATACCTGATCCATTTACTATTTGCCGACGATGTTGTTCTAATGAGTAGCACCTTTCAGGAACTAACAGACATGATTGAATAACTAAATACAACATAAAAAAATACGGGCGTGGACATGAACATGTCCAAAACAAAAGTAATCAGTTAATAAGTAATTAGAAAAGTAATTAGAGAGTAAAGTACAAATGGTCGGATGTGGAAAATTTGAAGTACAATCAGGGTCAGAACATGAGAAGTATTATTATGTTGTTTCAAATGAAGTATGCGACGAATCGTGTAGACTAGGATATTGTAATATATGTTGAAGTGTCTTGGTGATCGTGCTGATAATTAGTGATGGATTCTGCTTTCTGTGTTTGCGTTAATCTGTGAATCGATAGTGGCAGAAAGAAAAACCACTATTCTTCTTGGGGCAACGTTTCGGTTTTAATCAAGCTATCATCGGGGGGGCTCTCTCTAAAAGGTAACAGAGTGGTAGACAACGGGGGTATGTGAAGGATTTTTGTCTTTGTAAAGCGAAAATTTCGTAACGAATCAATGGCACAACTGAAGGTATGGGCATTAACGACGCGATGCGTACGTAAATACAATCACAAAAACATTTTAGACAATAAGGATCTTAGCAAACCATTTGTTGAAAACGTCTAAGTGCCTACAACACTTAGCTTTTAGTGATAGACCATTGTAAACTCTTGGCAAACTATATCTGGTATTAAACTTCCAAAGAAAACTGTTAAACCTTAAAATCAGATATTGTCACTGGAAAATCCACCAACTAACCAGACAGATTAACAACACAAAATACATTTTAAAGGATACATTACCTAAAAATATATTTGATGAATTTAAGGAAGAACAACAGCAGATTGACGGTCGGCCCTTCACGGTCACCAACCAAAAATAGTGCAACAAGTTGACGGCATTGTATAATAATCAGTATAAAGTGGAGATACCGACCTTTACATACAACAAATGGTTTGTTAACATTAGTAACATTGAAATACCTGATAACGTCAAAACCATACTAAGTTTTGGGGAAAAATTTAATTGTCCATTCAATCGCCAGAGTTTACCACTTAAGGACATTATAGAAGATATGGAGAACGTCTTAAAAATTAATTAACACCAAAGCGGATAAGGGGGAACCACAGTGGTTATAAACATTGTGGACTATATAAATATGGTCAATATTTTACTGAGAGACCAACCAACCTACAAGCGTGTCATCAAAGATATCACACAATACAAAACAAAAATCATAATTTAATTAAACAATTTAATGAAAAACACGTAATTAACGACCAGCTCTCAAAACGTTTAACGTTCCACTAAGACGTTAGTTTTGTACGGTCTCCACTTTACCAAATATCAAAA
This sequence comes from Dendroctonus valens, assembly GCA_024550625.1. NCBI lineage: Eukaryota > Metazoa > Arthropoda > Insecta > Coleoptera > Curculionidae > Dendroctonus > Dendroctonus valens. Next base: position 1,008,283 of record JAJTJO010000068.1, on the reverse strand, counting down.
CGGCTAACAGTAATCATTAATGACGCTTTGTGAAAGAAGAATATCACATCAGAAATTCCTTTGAATTATCGGAATTTATCCAAAAGCGAACAATCCCAGTTGATTATAAGTTAATTTGATTGGATGTAGTGTCATTATTTTCCAACATCCCTATTGACCTAACAAAAGACATAATTTTATCAAGATGGTCTAAAATAACACCTAAAACATCACTAAAACAAAGTGACTTTGTTGAAGTGTTCGATCTTTATACAAATAACTACTATTTTAGTTTCGAAAATGTTTACTTCCATCAAATTGATGGACTGTGCAAGGGCAATCCTGTATCCCCAATTTGTGCCGACATAGTTATGTCTGAACTTTAGCATAACTGCATCAAAACACTAAGTTGTCCACTATCATTCTAAAGAAACAAAAATTCTATCAATACATTATAACGGTAGTACCGTCCAACAACATATCAGAGATTTTTCAATTTTTCAACAAATTTCACAACACGTTAATCATTAGAAATGACACTGCTGTTTTGGTGGAATGGTACCATAAATCAACATTCTCAGAACCATTCCTAAATTACTATTCCACTCATGACCAAAGAGTGAAGATCACCATAATTAAAAATCTAAAAAATAGAGCTATAACACTATAAAGTCCTCAGTTCCACAATAAGAATGTTGACATGATTAAGAATTATTTAATTAACAACAATTATCCGCTCTCCCTTATAAAGAAAACTCTAACTTATTGCCAAATACCTTACGTTCAGTCGTTATTTAATAGTGTCGCAAAAATAATAGGTTTGTTTGCGGAGCTGTTGCTGACGGTTTCCAACTGCTTCGCGAACAGACCTATTATCATCTGAAAACAGTAAAATTGCATTATCTAATTGTAACACCGTTAAAAAGATGTTTCTTACAAAAACTCATCACAAAAAAATTCTTATGTTAAAATGAGATTAGTAGATGGTCATGTTGACGGTTCTATGTGACGTGGTCTTCATCTTCTGGAAAAGTGCAACTTAAAGTGAGTTCTGCTATGGTTTACAATTTAAAATATGCTATGCACCATGCATACAGGAGAGGAAGGTTGACAGATACGGCTCTCAATGCCCAGGTGCAAAAAGCTGAACAGGGATTACAAGATAAGGAAGTGACACTGGCCCTTTTTTTCGACGTAGAGGGAGGGGGCTTTTGATAAGGCCAGAACAAGTAATATCTGCAATTCTCTTTAAATAAAAGGGGCTCCTTGTCCGGTACTAAACTGGGTCCGGAGTGCGATGGGGAGCAGCACGGCCAGTGCCTGCCTGGGGGGCGACCGGCTAGACATCGTGGTGCGGGGGAGCCGTCCACAAGGCCGCTGTCTTTCCCCCTCCTATGATGTCTGGTTATCGACGAGCTTCTGGGGCGGTTAGAACGGGAGGCTTCTACGCGCATGCGTATGAGGACGACGGCCTAGTCCTCGTTAAGGGGACGTTTCTGGGCGGTCTGCGAGAGAATGCAGGTTGCATGTAGAATAATAGAGGGATGGTGCACTGATGCCGGATTATTAGTTAATGTTAGCAAAACGGAGATCATGCTCTTTACAAGGACAATAAAAATAAAGGATTATAGGGCCCGAATATTGTATAGAAAAACCGTAGACACTAAAGTCACGTGGAACAACCACGTAGAGAAAATTAAGCCAACGGCTACCGTCACTATTTGACACTTGCGACGGGAACTGTGCAAAAACTGTGCCTAACATCATACGTCATGAATTGGTAGTTCACTGCCATTATTAGACCGAGGATCTGTTATTGTTTCGTGGTTTGGTAGCCGGCGGCGGAGGAGGCGTGCATATCTCGGAAACTTGCGGGTCTGCAAAGACTGGCCTGCCTAGCGATGACCGGCGCAATGAGGAGGACACCGAGCATAGCATTAAACATACTCCTGGGCCTCCCCGAGCTAACCCTGTGGATACGCAGGGAGGCCGCTGCGGCGCTATAGAGGATATAATGCAGCTCTACAAGGCATGATAACCACGCACGTCAGGGACATTCAAAAAAAGGGACCGCCATGCGTTGGTATCTTCCAATCCTAGGTGCAAAGGTGGTCCCACCTGACAGCGGACTTAGGTTCTAAAGAAAACTTACGGCGGAATAGCCAACAAAAGAAAGTTGGAATACTAGGACAGTGGCTGCCCGAAAGCGGTTGCAATGTTGGTACACCGACGGGTGACGGGCGCCTAATACGGGATGGTATTAGGAATTATATGCAATCTTCGAGGTTGCCACAGATCAGGAAGTTATAGATGGACTAGAGGGAGTGATCGAGATCTATTCCGACAGCCAGGCTGCACTGAAGGCACTCTCAAGTGTTAAGATGGGCAGTAGACTGATCCAGGATTTCTGGGATGCCCTGAACAAAGTGGCAGAACAGAAACAAGTAAACCTGGGGTGGATTCCAGTGCACATGGGTTGGCGGGTAACGAGCTGGCCGATGCTCGGATCTTCTTAAAACCCAATGGCTCCCGAACCTCACATAGGGTTACGTCACCATCACGCGCTCTAAATGACTGGGCTCTTAGAAGCACCACAGAAATGTGGAGAAAGGCGGAAGGGTGTGGACACGCCAAAGAGTTGATTGGAACCCCAAGTAACGCCAAGGCTACATCCAAATGGTTGATGTCAAGGAGTCGCTGGGCTCTGAGAACTCTGGTTGGGGTCACTGCCATGTGTTGAATCGGCCAAGACACATTATGAGATTAGCACCAATGCAAGTATTGTTCAGTATTTATTTATTCTTAATAGTTAATAGTAAATTAAACCAAATGGCATTTAAAATGACGGAAAAATCTTCGGCTCCCATTAGGTGTTTATTTTCATCTTGAGGCCCGATACATGCCACTAAGAGTTTAAACGACTTAAGTGTTAAAGTAAACCCTTGATAAGAACGAATATTTTTGCCCGGTGTTTAATACCATTCGGTTTAATTTCCCATGAACTATTAGGAATCAATGAATATCGAACAATGCCTGCACTGTTCACACTCCCATAAGGTGCCTTGTCCGATCCAACAGATATGTCCGATTATTTCGTGACATAACGACGTTTTATTATAAAAAAATAGCCTTGAGAAAAACCCGATTAAAGGGTCGAAACGTCGGCCACTTTTAGAGCATAAAAGGAGTTTTTAATATAGTCTAAAACCGTGTTCTTGGCATTCTTATTAACTTTTCGTGGCGTTACTAGACATGTAACATTACTTAACCTCGACAATGATTTTGGCCTTTAAATAAAATATATTTCCATTCCTAGTGTTCCTCATTCAATAATAAATAATTATTTGTGTTTCCAAATATATATAATACATTGTCAAAATATCTGGAATGGCAAGATTATGATATTGGTTGATATGAATCGACAAACATTTAAAAATCGGTTGTACGACTAATTGCATTATCACAATAAACTTGATATACCTACACGTACATCTCCATTTGGGACGATTGATATAATGAAATAGGTAGTTATGAAAATTACAAATCGTGGAACTCCAGTTCCTCAGTTCTTCTTAATTTTGTAGATAACTGTAGTTATTTGTAGTACTATGTAATATTAATTCACTTACTCGTTGAAGTCTTTAAATCTAGTTTACACAATGATGCAATACTTATATTGCACCGTTGTTATTTTTACAATTTTTTCCAATTTCGAATCTTTCATACAAGACATTCGATTAAAGTCGATTGATGAAAAGCTATTTCATGACAAAATGTTCTAGTTGTTGCTAAGCTCGGCTAATCTAAGTTCTATGTACTCGGTGTAAAACGATATCTTGATCTTCGTCGTTTGCATTTGCATATGTCTGTTGAAGTGTGATGGCCGTTGGAGTCCTGGTGGTACAGCGGCATTTAAGTATCCATTGCACAAGGACGGTTAATAATCGTGAATCATCAGAGTCGTATTTAGGAGGAAATTCGTCTGCCCAAAAATCAGCTCCTGGCTCTATGTATTCGGGTAGTAATTCGGAGCTATTTTCGGCTAAGCCTGAACCTGTAAAAGTTAACCTGTTGTTTATACTTTAATAGTTATTCAGAATACACTATACACTTTCATGATTATCTATTCGAAGTTTTTTGCTAACGTGGTAATTCAAGAAGAGTTTAAAAAAAGAGGTTTAGAGGAGAACTCGTAAAATACCACAGAAGAGTTTCGGAAGACTGAAAGAATAGAAAACATCACGTTTCTAATAATTTAGAATGAGCTATCAAATGATACTAAATTGAATCTCCCCACTCCACTATCTGTGTTGCTTCTTGTCTCTCTGTGGGGAGGGCAAGGAGCGGCAACAAAATTTTAGAAACCCCCAGTTGTTTGCAGATTTAGGTTCTATCCAAAATCCAACGTGACTTTTAGTAGTATTAGTAGTAAACATCTTTATGTCTTAGAAAAGGCTATCGACCTATCGGTCTTTTTGCCTTGGGATAATTACAAAATGTTGCATGGAAAATTAATTACTAATGTATATAATTTAATTAACAAACATGTACATGATTTATGTCTGGAGATGATCCAATATGGTTCAGGTTGGGAAGAGGAACCGCGTTTGTCTGGTCGGTCTTGTTAAACAGAGGGGGTCCAGGAAGGTCAGATTGTGAGGGTCGGGTCTCCATCTTGATTGCAAGACGAGTAGTCTTTCCGAGATCCTTGTCAAGTTTGTGGGTTCGTAGAGTAGTCGGTTTGGTGGTTTGTGTAATGGGTTTGCTGGGTGTCGCACATTCGTTGTCAGTCTCAGTCTGTTCTGTTGTCTGTAAATGCCGTTTAGTTTGTCAGTGGCGTTCGCGAATAAAATATGAGCGTAGTCTATTAGAGATCTGCAGATCGTTTTATATATGATAGTTGCTGTCTTGGTGCTGATACCCTTGTTTTCGTAAGTAAGTGTGCGGATGTGTTTTGCTCTCTTGGTTAGATCTGCTCTGATGTTTTGTACGTGTTTTGTGAATTTTAGTTTATTGTACATTGCTATTCCTAGGTATTTCACATTGTCGGTGGGTTTGATTATTTGACCGTCCGTGGTGATGTTTGTAGAGTCTGGTTTAATTCGGTGGTTTGAGAGGCGCAGCTGGTTTATTTATGCAATTGGTGTGAGTCTCCATTTGTAGAACCATGCTGTTATAGTGACTGTTAGTGTCTGGAGTTTGTCCACTGCTCTGACGGTCGTTCTGTCATGCGCGATAAGGGAACGTGACTTTTATTTGACGCCTTTCTTCAATTCCTTGCAGCTGATGCAGTAATAGACAATGTTCAATTTTTTCCGTCATTTAAATTTATGGTCTGGTACTGGATAGGATATTCCTTTTTTTGATTTCAACAATTGATATTTGACCATCGCACCATCGGCATGCTTGATTTAGGCGAGTTCCTTTACCTCACCATCGGTGTGCTTGATTCGTGGTAGTCGTTTGTTTTTTCACCACCAGGGTGGTGGGTATCAGTAGGCCGCTAATTTATTTAGTCGCAAATTAGTGACCTCTAGCTACTTGAAAGTACCTTAATTGTGCTTACGGATTATCATTTACGTTTTGCAAAATATCCGGAGTTGTTCCATTCGAGAATTGTATTATTCTCTCTCTAAATTTATTGATGCTTCCAAGTTTTGTCTCGCACACTTTGTTCCTAATGTTGCCCAGTAGAAATATTCTAGAGGTTCCAGATCCTGAAAACTTGGTGGTCACTTAATTGCACCTCTCGTATCAATCCAGCGCCGGGGAACTATACTTTAATACGCTGTGCACGCATCAATGCATGTGTACATGGAGCCGAATCCTGTTGAACTGATATATTGTTTCACGATATTCCAACGACGTCATAAATTCTTTGTATTATCACCAATAAAACAATAAACATTTACCAATTAAATTAGAATTACCATCGATATAAAATATCCGACAACTTGATTGCAAAAAAGTCTTGTTCAAATATTAAGTGTTTGTTGCTATTGCGTATGATAATCCTTCATTCAATAAAACACTTAACTTTTACTAAATAAATGATTGTCTGTTGTGTTGGCAACACGGTCTCATCTCTTCACCACATTCTAACCTTCGATCAAAGTCAAAGTTGTGTGGAAGGAATGTATCTACATTTAAAAATGTGTGTACATATCAGCTGTCTATATCAGTTCGTTCTGATTTATAGTGCTCTTTGATCTTCCAGACTTCGGTCGATATTTTCCAAAGCGTGAATGTTGGTACTGATTCACTGTGTGATATACTGGTAATTTGATAATACATTAAAAAATATATTTAAGCCCATTCGACATCACGCCAAAAAATTGAAGGTACTCCCAATTGAATTCCTGCCATTCTCTTCATTAATTTTAATTCATTTTAGAACCAAAAGCAACATACCTTCGCATATAAAATCCACATTAACGGTGGTACTGAGTGTTGGTTGACAACTAGTTCCTGTTAGTGGACAAAGACCGCAATACTTTGGTCTGAATCTTTTTCTGCTACGACATGGCCCAAAGCGTAAAAATACTGGTTCGCTTATGCGATGGGTGGCTTTACACTCGTGTCCTTTCTAAAATAAAGAAAATGGTGTCACAGATAATATTAAAAATTAAATTTCATAAACTTTTCATTTTCATCTCTAGCATGCATTTTTGAAAGAAAAGTAAATTTTTTAATTTCCGATCCTAGTTGATTTGCATAAACAAAACCAACCTGTTTGGTTTTTCCAAAATTTAAAAAGGGACTTGGATTGGATAATAATTCAATGAACATTTAGGTCATAATCTGATAACAGAATTTAGCAAGCACTAAATAAGGAGGCGCGTGTCCTTTACAACGCGATAAGTCCCCTGTCGAGAATATCTTTTCAGGATAGGTATGTTCAATCGGCCTACTTTTAGAGGATGCGAATTACAGGATGAAACAACTCTACTTCACAAATACTTCCCACTACAAGCCCTTCAGGATAACGAAGTAGAAAGACAGACCGCTGTTTTTGTAGAACGGAAGTATCCTATACCACCCTCGATTTTGCATTCCTATATAACAACCCCGTCGGAGATACAATCGTGTCTTCAGCGCCTCCCTAGCCGAAAAGCCCCCGGGCCAGACGGCATTCCTTATTTACTACTCAAAAACTTACCGCGGAAAATTATTTTGCTAATAGTACAAACAGTCCTTAAATTGCAACATTTCTCACAGGACTGGGAAAACGCTGTAATGATTCCTATCTTAAAGCCGGGGAAAAACCCGACTGATCCCGCCTCTTATAGGCCAATTTCCCTCTTGAACGTCCTCGGCAAATTAGCCTAGAAGGTTATCCTATCGAGACTACAGGCAGCAGCCAAACTTCGAAGTTTAATCCGGGATGAGCAGTTTGGCTTTCGCCAAAGACATAACATAACGCTACAGACTGCTGGGATCGTAACGGATTCCTATGCAGCATTTAATAAGCTTCAACATACGGTAATGCTGCTTTTCGATATGGAAAGAGCCTTTGACACAGTTTGGCACACAAGCCTGCTGTAGAAATTGTTTGCCGTGCATTCACTGCCACTCTACCTAGTTTCCCTTATAGCGCCTTGCCTAAAAAACCGTACCATCCAGGTGAAAGTCGAGAATTCCACTTCTGCCAAAACACGCCTCGCGGCAGGAATACCACAAGGTACAGTGATTTCGCCGGTGCTGTATACATTGTATACATCAAACATTCCAAAACTTCCTACTACAAAAATAGAACAATAGGCTGATGATACGGCTATTTACACATCGTCTTTTTATTCTCAGGCTGCGGAATCTCGCATTGCACATCACCTGAGTTTATTGACGCCGTATTTCGATAAATTGAAACTTAAAGTGAATCCCAGGAAGACTGAAATTACCATGTATTCGCGCAAATTCACTAACAATAAAATAATTTCGCCACTCATGGTCGAAAATACTCTAATCAAGTCAGTAAAACATGTGAAATATATGGTATTCAAACTAGACGCCCGACTTAATTTTAGCAAGCATGTTGACTATTCTGTACAAAGACTTTCATGGCCCTAAGAAAGTTGTGCTCTCTTCTGGCGCCAAATTCATTTCGATCACCTCAAAACAAACTTCTGCTCTACACCTTCTCCATAAAGCCCATACTGACTTACGGCTCCCTTATCTGGCACTCTGTCAGTGATTCCATAAGACGACGTGTTCAAAGGACCCAAAATAGGTTCCTGAGAGGCGTCTTATCGGCTGACAGATACACCAGAATAACCGAACAGCACGAAGCTACAAGGGTGACCTATATAATACTGTACATATATCATCGCTGCTAAATTTTATCATAGCGTAGTGCAAGGCTCAGTCCTTGCGCGAAATATCACCCAAGTTAGCGCCAAAGATCGCCTAACCCATGGTTTCCTGTATAAGCGACTTCCCATATTCAATGAGGATTTTGTCCCTGACAGTACTTGACGACCAACGAACATGCATGCAAAATGCAGACAGTCGTTTTTAGCAGGCTGGAAACGCACAAATCCAACATAACGTGACTGACTGAGTTGGTCCTGCCTCTTTCCGGTTGGTGTTGGCTGGTCCTTGCACCGATCGGGGCGGCGGCGGATGGATTTGCTCAACTAGTTGAAATTGCCGGCTGTTACCGCCACGGCTGGCAGCATCAAATTTAATGGTCGAAGCAAAAGGGGTTTTGGCTTCCCGTTAGACAGACCCTTTTCCATAATGAATGTCCCTCCAATAAAACCAAACCGCCACTTTAAGATCATCGCCTAACGTTGTCATACGAACGATTAATTCCGCGATATCCATGTTAGGGCTGCACCCAGGTAATGCTTTTACCATGCATTTGCCCATGGCTTTTTGTGGTTAAAATAATCTTGGTTTGTAAAATTTAAACATCCCCTCATGAGTATTCATTATTGTCAAACGGTAATTGTAAACGTTCCTTCAGCATTGATTGTATTTAAAAAACCGCGCGGGAAAATAGCCATATGAAAACATTAAAGTGACAATATTTGGAAAACTAAACACTTTTAGAATAGACAACTTTACACAAAGTAATGAAAATTAAAAAATTGACCGCTTTTTTAAATACTAGATAAGATAAAATTATATTCTATTTGAAAAAAAATGATTTTGGGCGGTTTTCTTAATTTCATTTTGAAACCTTGTGCAAGTACAAACAATTTGCATTAATAATTATCAAATGTTGTCGAAATTCTATTTAAGTATGTCCTTGTCAACAAGGAATGCGACTCAAATTCTTCTTCTTGAACTTCCGTACTCTCTCTGAGAGTGTAGTCCATACTTTGTGGAACCCATCATCCAAAGTTATACGAGACCTCCAATTTATCGCCGGTGCCGAACGGCATTAGTTGAGAGGTTTTCTTGGGAAGAATTACTCGTGGTAGTTAGCCATTGCTTTCCACGAGGTGGCCACAGCATAGCTCCGTGAGAATATATTCACGGGGATCTCATCAATGGCAAGCGGATGCGTTCGTCACCACACCACTGCGACCACTGTGTGTTTTCAAATATACCAAAAACGGTTACATTTAGGTATACGATAATATACACGAAATGTATTTAGAATTTGAAGTAGAATTCAAAAAAGTAATAAGATATAGGTTGTTCCATTTAAGATAAGCAAGTTGATACCTACTTCCGGTTTTTTTTTTATTTTTTTTTTTTATATTTTAGGTCTCTTGCCCTCAACTACAACGGTATACAGTCCAATTTTCAAATATCTCCTATTTAAAGTTTGTCATATATCGATCGCGGTGGCTCCCGGTGGGACAACCCTGTATATAAACATGGCTTACTCGAAGATGATGATATTTTCTATGTGCGGCAACGTAATACTCATCTTGGCATCTTCTTGTCTGACATATCCTGGTTTCAGTATCAGGAATACATTTAGAGTTGAAATTTGATTTCCTGGAGGACAAACCAGAACCGCACTCACTGGAACATGTCGACCACCTGGAGAATGACGGTTGACACGATGGAGGTTGCTCTGCTAAAATTAGGAGTGATTAATGTTATGGTATTAATTGATTGATTTATATTGTTGGAGCTTTATAAAAACTTAAATTGCACCAAAAGTTCAAAATTATCCTATGCAACGATTAGAAGAGACATTAGCAAATTCAAGTGGTTGATACTGTCTGCATGGATCGTCTATGCAAACTCTACTGAGACAATTTAAAAAATGTATTGAAACTGTTAACAGTCGACGGCAAGTTTGTACTTGATGGCAGGCGCTTTACATGCTTAATCAACTGATTGTAAAAATTTTAAATGTCGTTGTACCATCGATCGTACCAACTATTTCAAAAGTCTTCTAGCATAACATATCAGTCTCCAATGATAAACAGACAAACAAACCCATAAATTTGTAGATTTATCAACAAATTTACACTCTTTATTTCCATTTTGTTGATTCGCGCATTAAGCAAACGACAGGTATTTATGTCATGTTAGTGAGTTAAGCGCAATTCACAGATGTGAATTTCTGATTTCCTTTTCTGCAAATATCTCAGTTTTTATAGATAACTATTTTTTTGTGTTTTCAATCTACTCTCTAATATCCTATTTTCTAATAAGAAAGTAATTTCAAAGGTAGTTTTTCCATGAAGTTTATTGAATTGGGTTATTTCTGAGGAACTAATGAATCATTAAAATAACAGAGATCAATTGTAATAAAAATGCATGAAATGTGGATTTTTATTCACGTTATCAGTTCGTTTTTTAGCAATGACTACTACCATGTCGTTGATTGAACGAAATTCCCACCCCCTATTTGCTATTTTTCTGAGATAGCAAATGTCAGCAGAAACAAGTTCCTTGACACTACATTTCATTTGAGAATTATTTTAATTCATTCCAATGTATTCCTGGTAAAATTTTATTAATTATTAATTAATTATAAAAAATTAAAATTAATTTTAATGACGTCAGTATTTCGTATTCCTAATATCATACAAAAAACATATAATTATTTAATTCTATTTGCTAATTACACGAATTCATCATGAACATACAGGGTGATTCACGGTGGATGGCATATTAGACGTTTCAGGAGAAGGCGATGCACGATCTATATGCAAATTTGTACAAGCAAGTCACCAGATATGCTCTATCGGCCTAAAATATTTTCAGTAATGCGAGGTTGCAGCCTATACCGAAAAGTACATACAACTTTGCTATTTTAAATGAGACACCCTGTATCTTGTTGGACGCTTATATTGGCTATATAGACCTTATTATTTTTGCATAACGATTCATATATCTATCTAAAGCGGTTTCCAAAATATTAAATAAAATTCATTATTTTTAATCAAAACGTAGCCCCAAGGAATCTTGTATTACAACGCGATTTCAATCCCTGGAAATTTAAAATTTTGGTACTGGGTTGGGAATCCCAAGTGCGGAATCACCTGGACGTAACATTTCCTGGGGCTTGGATTGGACGAAACGGCTCTGTTTTATGGCCACCTCGATCACCGGATCTTTCACCTTTGGATTTCTTTTTGTGGGGAGCCGTAAAACACAGTTTACAAAAGCAAATATTCCAATTTAAATGCACTAAAAGAAGCTGTTAGAGCATTTGGAAATTTTGATGGTCGCTCCACAAGAAAAGGAACTTAGTCAGCTTTAAACCGTTGCAATGTTTGTATTGGTAATAATGGTGGACTTTCTGAAAATGTTTTACAATAAAAATTAAAATTTCTATAGTTAAATTTTAATTATTATTGGTATGATTTGATTTTTATAATAAACACTTTAAATGAGCAGCCGTCTTAATTGTAATAAAGTTATTGCCAACTTTAACGTAGTTGTAAACTAAATAATGTTAAAATAAATACTGAAGCATACTGTCATTATCTGTTGCTATGGAAACAATGCTATGTCTTATACTATTTTCCATGGCTAACTTCGATCAACTAAATTGAAAAGTTTAAATTGTTCGCAGACACTTTATTTTCGAAAAAAACCTAACGATGTGATATATCACAGAAATCGTAATAAAATTCTCTATGCGGTAAAGTAGTAATCAAGTATGGTTGACATTAAAAAAAACTCAAATTTGTGTCACATGTCAAAAATGACAGTTATTTTGGAGAAATGTCTTATGCCATTTTGTTTGGAATTCAATTTCCTACAAGTTTTCTATTTAAAGTTTTCCTGTCAAATTAATATCAACGGAACTAGGAGTAATTTAAAAATTTACCATATATAAGTTTTTCCCAAATCTCTTGACAGCTGTCAAATTTTAGAAAAAATTATTTGGTTTCGAGTAGAGCATTCGAAACCACAATTCTTTGTCCATTTGGCCTTCTTCGTAACTGCTCTAGTTCCGAAGATCCCTGTACTGGTCATCGAAAAAAAATCGCCCTGTACATAACCAATATAAACGTGCAATAATATACAAGGTGTCTCATTTAAAATATCAAAGTTCTATGTACTTTTCGGTATAAGCGGCAACCTCGCATCGCTAAAAATATTTTAGGCCGATAGACCACATCCGGTGACTTCGGAGTACAAATTTGCAGATAGATCGTGCATCGCGTTCCCTTTAAAGGTCTAATGCGCCATAGACCGTAAATCAGCCTGTATACTTAAAATTGTAGATATCTAATATGCGATTCTTATATTCGACTCTGTTGGTTTTACCAACACAGTGGCATTCTTTAAGTGCTAATGAGGTAGTTTTACAAATTTTGCTAAAAGTTTATGAGCAATTTTGAAAAAGATTTGGAATACCCTTTGATTACGTTGGATAGGTAATTCTTCCAGCTAGAGAAGTATCTTTTGCCTTTACCCTATCCTAAACTTTTATTAGCCTGGCTTTTTATGAGCTGCTGAATATTATGTAATGTCATGTTCTGGACAGCCAGGATCTAAGGGGCTTAGACTCATATTTCCTCCTTCTAACCGTATTTTTAAGTTCGCATCCAGACTGCAAAAGTGGTACCTTGCAAAGTAAAGTATAACAGGAAGTTAATTACAAAGAATATTTATGAATGCGAAACCTTTCTTGTTACCGTTTTTATCCGATTATACAATTTCAAAGAAATGTGGTATCATTTCATATACTTTTTACAGCTGCACAACTATGTTCTATAAATATATTTTTGATGTGTCACAGTCACAGGGTGATTCAAAATTCGCTTCATTACTTTTGGTGTGTGGTTTGGAGGTGTTTAATTGGATAGTAAAAAACTTATTCTTAGCCAAAACTTACTAAAAAACTAAAAAGGTCAAGTAACCATAGATTAACAAGGAAAATGAGGCATTAAATGCAATGAAAAAATTCAAAAAAATTTCAAAAAATTAAAAAATTCAAAGCAATAAATGCAATGAAATAGGTTAAGCAAACCCAAGGAATGGCAACAAAACCTCTTATAAACTGTTAAGTTAAATACTGTGGTGATTTCCGGTGAAACGAAATTTTTAGATATGCATTTGTGTGTTTGAAAAGAACCGTTTTGAAATGTGGTCATCGAAGTTCTGCATCTTGCAAGTCCAAATATGTTTGTGCCCGTGTAATTAAGTTATTGTGCACTCTTCACAGCATTACTAGACTCACATTTTGAGCAGCTTCGCGTACTCGGTTAATTAATTGCTTCTCAAATTGTACCCGTGTTCGGTATCGGTATACCAGAGATTTCATGTGTCCTCTGTATCTTATATACACGGTATGAATATTGCCCTTCCTGAGCAATTATGCGCTGTATAGTTGTTGGGAGTTGCCTGGGAAGTTGTTAGTGGTTGTGCAATGCTCCGAGTACTCCTGGAGGGCAATTATCTCCAATACCTGGTCCTCTATGTATGAAACCCGAACACCTCTTAGTCGTCTATTATCTGCCTCAATTTATGGAGCCAATCGTCCAGTCTCTCTCTTTGTTGGCGTAAGTTGATACAGCTTCTGCGATAATACTGTGGCATTTTGGTGTACATTTTGTGAAAGAAGCTTCAAGCTAATCCAGAATCTGACAAAATCCATCAACGTTAACGATTTGATCAACCTGTTAAAGACAAAGAACACCGTTGCCGCTTCGAATTATCATTACAGTTTTCTATAGTTCTAAGACACTAAATCTCACAGAAACAGTATTATGATACTTAAACTATTTTAGCTTTTTGTAGCCGAAAAGCAACAAGATTTTCACAAAAACTAAATATTCTTTAAAATTTGGTTTAACAAATAACATTTCAGTCCCCCGTTTTAATTTATATCTAAATATACAGATGACGACACATTAAAGTGGACGACCACCAAAGGTCGACGAATTCTCTCCAATAACTAATAGCTTAACGAATGATGCACATGAACAATGGAATGAAATATACAGTGCACTGAGCAACGTAGAAGAAGAAATTGGAACCAAGAACTGAAGAAAGAAGAAAGAATAGATGACGGACGACATACTGCAAATGATGGAAGAAAGAAGAACAAACAAGAATAAAGACACAGAGAAATATAGAGAAATTAACAGGAACATCCAGAGGAACGTTAGATGGGAACAGTGGATGAATGGAAAATGTGAGGAAAATAAAGTGCTGGAGATTTCTCTCCAACGATAATTTCGCTGTGCATAAGAAAATAAAGGAAGTGGTAGTGACACAGGTGAACAGAAAATCTAACACGTGTGCTTGACTTGACGACAATAACTGGGCAGTGTTTGATGCCGGAGCTCTCAGGATAAACTGGAAATCTTTCATAGAACAGTTCAAAACCGCGCCATTCCGAATTGACCAGATACCTGGACAGCTCTCCTAAAATACTGCAACAGGAAATTTTAAAAGCAACAAGGAACAGGAAAAACGGAAAATCTCTTGGACCACATCAAGTGCATATGGAGAAAATAAAACTCCTGGAAGAAAAAAACATAGATACCCTGGATGAGCTTTTCAACAGAATCTATTCCACAGGTGTGATCCCCCAGGAGTGGCTAAGGTCAGACTTCACTCCGTTCCCGAAAACGGCAAGCGCAAAAAGATGATATGAATATAGACTTATAAGCTTATTGAGTTCTCAAGCTGCTCCTAAAAATCATCCATGCGTGGATATTTAAGAAAGAAAAGAAGGAAATGGGAATGGAGTCACAGTTTGGGTTTCGAGAGGCAATGGGCGCTCGAGAGGCGCTGTTTGTCCTAAACGGCTCTTAAAGATATTAGAATCAAGGGGTCTAGATAGAAACGACATTGAAATAATCAAAAATTTGTATTGGGATCAAACAGCAGTAATGCTGCAGTAGTGCAGCAGTAGTAGTGCAGCAGTAGTGCAAAACAGCAGTAGTGCAATATAACAACGTAACAACTGAACCAGCAACTATACAAAAAGGCGACCGACAGGGTTTTATTTGAACATATTTTTAAGCACGCAATAAGAGGCACAAGTGATGGGATTAAGATTATCTGATAGTCCAGAAGCCCTGCAACACTTGCTAAACCAACTTACTGCAGTCGCAGATCGTTACAGCCTTGAAATTAAAACCACTAAGACAAAAATCTTTATAATTTCAAGAACCGCAGAACCACCTATAGATATTAGTATTTATGGGAAACGTATAGAAGTCGTGAAAAATAGCAAATATCTGGGAACCTGGATTTACAGCAACCTGGACCCAGAAGTGGAAGTTAGAGCCAGGATCGAGTAAGCAAGAAATACATTCGATCGGATGCGGTCACTATTGTGTACTGTAACCCTAAGTCTGAGTCTGAGGTCTCGTTTTGCGAAGTGTTATGGACACTCATTCTTTTTGTATGGCTGTAAAGCGTGGATCTTGAAGGTTAGCGCCATTAATAGAATTGAAGCCCTTGGACGGCGCATGTTACAAACGAGGAGGTGCTGGGCCGAGCGCAGTGCGGCGGAGAAATGTTACATGTAGTCAAAAAACGAAAGACAGCCTATCATGGGTAGGAAGAAGCATCTTGGTTGAAGAACATTAGAGACTGGACAGGTATGGGCACTCCCTGTTTCAGTGTGCCCAGGATCGTGGGATCTTTGCCGAGATTGATGCCAGCCTTCATTGATGAAGACGGCACTCTGAGAAGAAGGAAACGAAATCAAAGTATGGGTCAGAGAACTTAAAGAACAAAACAACTGAAAATAAATTAAACGTTTTACATGCAAATATTTTCAGTTGCTGTGCAATAAGTCCAGTTCTCTAAAACAAACAGACGTGAACGGAACCGGTAGTTCAGAATATGTAGCTTGTGATGTGGTTGGGATAGGGTTGAGCTCATATTCACTTTCAGATTGTCTGTGAATAATATTTGAACGTGCCATTAATTTTGCAGTGCAATAATATTTGAGTGCAAAGATCGAACTGTCAATTTTTTTTGTTTCGTATCTTTTACCTTGAAATCACCCGATAAATAACTTATCTCATGTGGCTTACTTTTCTCCATAATAAGTTGTGGCGTGGAGTACACTGATTGTTGCTCCAGAGGCCTCCACGACGCTGAAAAACCGATTTACGCCCATCCAGCCGCCAATCGTAGATGAGCCTCCAACACTTCCCAACACCAGCGTAGGGACTGAACGGGAAACAATTGCTGAGAGCCCTACAGCAATTGCAAACAAGCCCAAGAAGGCAGAAAAGCCGCCGCCAATTGTGATTGCTGGAAAACCCAGCAATCACACAATGCTGATTGGTGGTCTAAAAACCATCACCAGTCAGCCTTTCACTTTGAAGTACACGAAGGTTTCGTTGATCGTGTACTGCAGCAGCATCATGGACTGGGCGGCGGTAAAACGATCCCTTGAAGAAGACAAAAGCCAGTTCCACACCTACGCCCTTTCGTCGGAAAAAAGCACGCGTTTGTCCTGAGAGGCCTGGAGGGGAATGTCGATCCGACTGCCATCAAGGAGGATCTGACAGACAAAGGACTGGAGGTGAGAAGTGTCTTCAAAATGAAGACACTCTTCAGGCCGCTGTACCTCGTCGTCACTAGCGACAAAGCCACCCTCAGAAAACTAAACGCCCGGGGCCAAGGTGGTGTGCAGTGTTAGGGTCTCGTGGGAAACCCGCAAAAACCGGAAGACCCTGACACAGTGATGTCGATGACAGGGCTGGGGCCATGTCTCCGAGAACTGCCACCGGGACTTTAAATGCTCCCGATGCGCTGAGGGGCATGAAATCACCGCCTGTCCCGTTGGAGCTACATTAAAATGCGCTAACTGCGGTGGGCCTCATCGTAGCTTTGACGAGGCTTGCCCAGTTTACATATACAAACAGGCGCGAGTCCCGGCGGAGAAGCAGCGTTTCGTCCCTGCTCCTCTTCCAACGAGGCCAGCCTGGGGTCTAACCAGTCGAGCCCCTGGCCCGATCCACCCTTCACCCCTAAGCAGCAGGACCATGGCGCCAAGTCACGCCCACAGGACCCTGCTGCCCCCGCCACCGCCTTCATTAGCGGAGTTTCCTCCGCTGAGGCAGCACGAAGCTGTCCCGACGAGCTCCGCCCACCCAGCCCATGGTATAAATGGGAACGCGGTGGCCATGCTGGGCAGTGTCCAGCGGGAATTCGCCGAGCTGTCGTCGCAAATCAACTTGGAGGAGGTGATCAAGGCGGTAAGATTTTACAGCGCTGCATTGAGGGGTTGCGTCTCGAAGACCGACAAATTCCTAGTCTCAGCGCAGTTCTTCAATGAAGATATTAACAGCTTCGATTTTTAAGCATTGATATTGTCAACTGTGTCCTATGAGGATTGGTGAATGGAACTCATGTGGACTCCGGAGTCGTCTCGGCGAGTTCGAGCAGTTCCTCGGGTCTGAGGACGTCGATGTGGCGTTAATCGTGGAAACATGGTTGCGCCCCGGAGACAGAATCACAATCCGGGGGTACAGGCTCGAGCGTGCCGATAGGCCCGGTCTACGGGGTGGAGTGGCTATAGCGATCAAAGCAACGATCCCATACAGGAGACTGCCATGCAGGCAGCCAGTAATAGAGAACATTGGCGTTGAGCTTTATGATGGTGTTTTGATCTACTGTGGGTACTCTACTTCTACTCGCTTACAGGCCACTGACGTTGATCCATTTTTTTCAAACACCAATAGGGTGTTGCTTATGGGAGATTTCAACGCCCGCCATCCACTATTTAATAACCCTTAACGGAAAAACGCAGCTGGCAATTTCCTAGCCAGCTACGTTCGCGACAATGGCCTACTACTTATGCCCACTTCATCTCCAACGCATTATCCAAACAGTGGAATGAACCCATCTTTCCTTGATTTCGGAATAGCCAAAGGACTCGCCAATCTCACGGAGATGGTGGTTATAGACGTCCGCAGCAGTGACCATTTGCCCATTTACCTCGACATTAGGGATTTAAAGCGCACACAAACGAACGACTTTCGATATTCATACGAAAATTACGATTTTCGCGGATACTGGAAACGACTACAAGACCTGACGTGTATTCCGAGCCAGATCGATACTGTCGAAGCCCTGGAGCATGCGGTAAAAGGTCTGACCAGTAAAATACAACGGACACAGCGAGTTTTGGCCAAAAAAGTTCCGAACAGACCGCGGTGCGACAACGTTCCTGAGGAAATCTTGAACCTTATTAAGGCGAAAAATAGAATCAGGAAACGTTGGCAGCGATTCAGGCAGTCTGCCGATCGCATAAGGGCAGCAGAACTTGCACGAGACATCCAGAGCGAAATTTCCGTATACAGGAATTTTACCTGGGCGGAAAAATTGCGAAACTTATCTCCCCGTGACAATTCTTTGTGGAAACTGTCGAGAAGTCTACGAAAAGGTTACGAGCAAGTCCCCGCTCTTGCAAAAGAGGGGCGGAGTTACATTACCACCAGCGACAAATGCGAGCTGCTCGTCGACTGTTTGGAAGAATTACACAAAGTCCAACCAGCCCTTCAGGATAACGAAATAGAAAGACAGACCGCTGTTTTCGTAGAACGGAAGTATCCTATACCACCCTAGATTTTGCATTCCTATATAACAACCCCGTCGGAGATACAATCCTGTCTTCAGCGCCTCCCTAGCCGAAAAGCCCCCGGGCCAGACGGCATCCCTTATTTACTCCTCAAAAACTTACCGCGGAAAACTATAGTGCTAATAGTACAAATAGTCAACGCAGTCCTTTAATTGCAGCACTTCCCACAGGACTGGAAAACCGCTGTAATAATTCCTATCTTAAAGCCGGAGAAAAACCCGACTGATCCCGCCTCTTATAGGCCAATTTCCCTCCTAAACTCCCTCGTCAAATTAACCGAGAAGGTTATCCTATCGAGACTACAGGCAGCTGCCGAGCTTCGAAGTTTAATCCCGGATGAGCAGTTTGGCTTTCGAGCAAGACACAACACAACGCTGCAGACTGCTAGGATAGCAACGGATGCCTATGAAGCATTTAATAAGCTTCAAAGTACGGTAGTGCTGCTTCTCGATATGGAAATGGCCTTCGACACAGTCTGGCACACAGGCCTGCTGTATAAGTTGTTTGCCGTACATTCACTGCCACTCTACCTTGTTTTCCTTATAACGTCTTACCTAAAAAACCGTACCATCCAGGTGAAAGTGGAGAATTCCACTTCTGCCAAAAGACGCATCGCGGCAGGAGTACCACAAGGTACAGTGATTTCGCCGTTGCTGTATACATTGTAAACAGCAGACATTCCAAAACTTCCCACTACAAAAATAGCACAATACGCGGATGATACGGCTATTTACACATCGTCTTTCTATGCTCAGGCTGCCAAATCTCGCATTGCGCATCACCTGAGTTTATTGACGCCGTATTTCGATAAATGGAAACTTAAAGTGAATCCCAGGAAGACTGAACTTATTATCTTCTCGCGCAAATTTACTAACAATAAAATATTGGCTATGCTGTACAAAAGACTTTCATGGCCCGAAGAAAGTTGTACTCTCTTCTGGCGCCAAATTGATTTCGGTCACCTCAAAACAAACTTCTGCACTACACCTCCACCATAAGGCCCACACTGACCTACGGCTCCCCTATCGGGCACTCTGTCTGTGATTCCACGAGACGACGTGTTCAAAGGACCCAAAATAGGTTCCTAAGAGACGTCCTGTCGGCTGACAGATACACCAGAATAACTGAAATGCACGAAGCTGCAGGGATGGCCTATATAGCCGACTATATAGATACCTTGTTGTGTATATTTTCCTGACTGTACTTCAATTTATTTCAAAATTTCCTGTATTTCAGTCAATTTTATTGTTTATTATTTAAAATGTTACAAATACGTTTCGGTGTCTTTCTCCACCATCATCAGTTTGTCTAAAATATACATTTTACATTTATTATCAATATGATTTAAAAAAAACCTTCACAAAATTAACATATTAAAATTCAAATCACACACATATTAAAAAGTACAATTTGGGACCTTGGTTCTCAGGTGATGAGTCGGGATAAATATGTTCGGGAAAAGACTAGAATCTATTGTTTAGAGATCTAAATTTGACTTACATGTCTAGATTTTTATACCTTTACATTTGGTTGGACATTGAATTACCTATTTTATTCGATATCGAGCGAGGGCCCGAAAAACATGTTTATATTTCGCCTTTTCTTTGCATTCTTGGAATTGCTCTGTAATTCTTCAATATCTGCTGTTTAATTTTTATTTACCAGGTCCATTCAGTTCATGCATGAGATCATCTAATTAATGTGTGATACACAGAGCTAAGATTGTCTGTATCTGATCTGAAATTTGTTGCATTCTGATGTTTCACAATTTGTATCATTTCATGGATTCTTCTCTTATTATAGTTGTCCTCATTGATCAATATTTGTGTGTTATTGAAATCAAAATCATGCAACTTTTGTTGTGCATGTTGTGCTAATGCTGTTGCATTTTCGATAACCTTTCTTAAGCTATACTTATGTTCGTATATTCTTTTCTTTAAATATTGCCCTGTTTGTACTATGTATGTGTTGTCACAGTTCAAACAGTCAATCTTGTATATTACGTTAGGTGTGTCCAACTTATCGCTTCTAGGCTTAAATTTTGTAAAACATTCTTTTGCCAAGTTGTTTTTAGTTTTTTCCGCTATAGTAATATTATGCGGTTTATGTGTGGTAATGATACATACTTGATTTCACCTTCTTTTTTTTTTATATTATTTATGTTGTTCCATTTATTTGCATTGTATATTTTATTAATTCTTTGTTTTATAATTGGTTCGAAGAATTCTTTGGGATAGTTGTTCATTATTAGTACCTTTTTTATTTTTTCAAGATTTTTTTGTCTGTATCCACAATGTGCTAATTTTATCGCTCTATCAGTAAGAGCTGTTACCACACTTTTTTATATTGTATAGGTGCATATGATTGGTAATTCAAGTATCTACCAGACCACACATCTTTTGTGTACCAGTTTGTTTTTATTTCCCCATTATCGTCATATATAACCGTCATATCCAAAAAGTTTAATGATCTGTTTTTGTCTTCCTCAATGGTGAATTTAATGGTTTCATGGAATGCATTAAACTTATCTAGTGTGTATGGAACTTTTGGTTTGGCAGGCACATTATGCACTCATCAACGTAACTTTTAAAAAATCCACACTTAAAGTTTAAATCAGGTAATAGTTTTTCTTCCAGACTTTCCATTACAAGGTTTGCAATTGTTGCAGCTATGGGAGACCCCATAGCTACTCCATGGGGTAGCTACGGCCGAGCACCATATATATATGGGCTGCCAAAGCTTCACAAAGCATGCCACCCATTGAGACCGATAGTTAGCAACATAAATGCCCCAACTTACCAATTATCTAAACATCTGTCATCTGTGCTGAGTAATATATTGGGAAAGTCGCAATATCACGTTAGGGACTCATGGAGTTTCTGTGAATTTATAAGAAAGCAAAAAATACCTGAGAACCATCGCATAATATCACTTGATGTGGTATCTTTAGACACAAACATCCCGATAGATTGCTCGGTACAGTGCATAAGGGATAGATGGTCTGAAATAATGGAACACACATCATTACCCGAAAATGTGTTTATTGGGGCGGTAGAGCTGTCCCTTAAATCCACTTACTTCCAGTACGAGGGCAATTTCTATTCACAAATATATGGAGTAGCTATGGGGTCTCCCATAGCTGCAACAATTGCAAACCTTGTAATGGAAAGTCTGGAAGAAAAACTATTACCTGATTTAAACTTTAAGTGTGGATTTTTTAAAAGTTACGTTGATGAGTGCATAATGTGCCTGCCAAACCAAAAAGTTCCATACACACTAGATAAGTTTAATGCATTCCATGAAACCATTAAATTCACCATTGAGGAAGACAAAAACAGATCATTAAACTTTTTGGATATGACGGTTATATATGACGATAATGGGGAAATAAAAACAAACTAGTACACAAAGGATGTGTGGTCTGGTAGATACTTGAATTACCAATCATATGCACCTATTCAATACAAAAAAGTGTGGTAACAGCTCTTACTGATAGAGCGATAAAATTAGCACATTGTGGATACAGACAAAAAAATCTTGAAAAAATAAAAAAGGTACTAATAATGAACAACTGTCCCAAAGAATTCTTCGAACCAATTATAAAACAAAGAATTAATAAAATATACAATGCAAATAAATGGAACAACATAAATAATATAAAAAAGAAAAAAGAAGGTGAAATCAAGTATGTATCATTACCACACATACCAGAAATCAACACAAAAATAAAAAATGTTTTAAAACCGCATAATATTACTATAGCGGAAAAAACTAAAAACAACTTGGCAAAAGAATGTTTTACAAAATTTAAGCCTAGAAGCGATAAGTTGGACACACCTAACGTAATATACAAGATTGACTGTTTGAACTGTGACAACACATACATAGGACAAACAGGGCAATATTTAAAGAAAAGAATATACGATCATAAGTATAGCTTAAGAAAGGTTAACGAAAATGCAACAGCATTAGCACAACATGCACAACAAAAGTTGCATGATTTTGATTTCAATAACACACAAATATTGATCAATGAGGACAACTGTAATAAGAGAAGAATCAATGAAATGATACAAATTAAGAAACATCAGAATGCAATAAATTTCAGATCAGATACAGACAATCTTAGCTCTGTGTATCACACATTAATTAGATGATCGCATGCATGAACTGAATGGACCTGGTAAATAAAAATTAAACAGCAGATATTGAAGAATTACAGAGCAATTCCAAGAATGCAAAGAAAAGGCGAAATATAAACAGGTTTTTCGGGCCCTCGCTCGTTATCGAATAAAATAGGTAATTCAATGTCCAACCAAATGTAAAGGTAGAAAAATCTAGACATGTAAGTCAAATTTAGATATCTAAACAATAGATTCTAGTCTTTTCCCGAACATATTTATCCCGACTCATCACCTGAGAACCAAGGTCCCAAATTGTACTTTTTAATATGTGTGTGATTTGAATTTTAATATGTTAATTTTGAGAAGGTTTTTTTTTTTAAATTAAATTGATAATAAATGTAAAATGTATATTTTGGACAAACTGATGATGGTGGAGAAAGACACCGAAACGTATTTGTAACATTTTAAATAATAAACAATAAAATTGACTGAAACTCAGGAAATTTTGAAATATATAGATACCATCGCTGAAAAATTTTATCATAGCGGAGTGCAAGGCTCAGCCCTTACGCGTTTCCCATATTTTATGAGGATTTTGTCGCTGACAGTACGTCACGACAAACAAACATTGTCTGCCAGTTGCAGACAGTCGTTTCTAGCAGGCTGGAAACGCAACATAACATGACTAAATCAACATAACATGGAAATCCAACATAACGTGACTTGACGGGTTCGTCCTGCCTCGTTCTGGCTGGTGTTGGCTGGTCCTTGCACCGATCGGGGCGGGGGCGGCTGGATTTGGTCATCTAGTTGAAACTGCCGGCGGTTAACGCCAGGGCTGACAGTATCAAACTTAAAAGTCGAAGCAAAGGGGTTTTTGGCTTCCCTTCAGGAAGACCTTTTTTCCTTAATGAATGCCCCTCGAATAAAACCAAAACCGCCACTTCAAGACTTTCTCCTGACGTTGTCGTGCGTATGGCTAGCTCGGGAATGTCCATGTTAGGGCACTGCCCAGTTAGTGGACGACTTAGCGCGCCTATTTAGATCATGGGCAAAAAGCAACCGGCCGAACATCTGGCTAGACATGGGAGTTATGTTTTTTAACTTTGTTTGTGAATTTTATTAATGGGAATGTTCAATGAATTTTTATCTATCTATCTATCTCCATAACAAAACCAATTTTAAAGCCAACCTATATTTTCTTAGATTAGTATATCATCAGATCAGATATAGTAGTAAATTATACGTAATCTCAACAAATACGATAAAACCAATTTTGAGCTATAACAACCCGCACAGTATACGTTAAACAATAACATCCCATATTCATAACGTTCCCTAATCCGCAATCCGTTCAACACTAAAAGTTAACCTTAGATTTAATCATATTGTTATCTAAGCTGTGTTAACAGTGACGCTCTCAAACAAAAATGCGTGTTTGGCAATCCCGGACGTCGAAGTGATACCCGGTTGCGAGGTGTCGCATCGGTTTGGTGCTGCGGCGTACCACCTGGACGGCTATGTGAGACGGTCCAAAAATAACAGCTTAATTGGCGTACCTATTACTTCTCTAACAGGTTACACGTATGGCACGCTGTTATTTAAACGGTTTCGTTAAAAACCGACCGTCCCTAAGCGTTACCCGTGGAATCGGGCTACAATCGATAAAGCACCCGATTGATTGCGGACTTAAGGAATGTTGGAAATAATTGCAGATTTGTTGTTTGGTAACTGTACAATAAACGATGTTGGCATGAGTAAACTGACAAGGAATGAGGGGTTAGATTATTTTTTTTCTTTTTACGTTTCGCATGTTGAAAATCTGTGTTGTATGCAATAAGTTTAGTTTACTAACTAATAAAGACAATTAGTCGCTTCTTTGATATGATCTACACATCGTTACCAAACCAAAACAACAACTAAAGGATTGAAATTTATATTGGCTTTTCTGAAGTTGCATCAATTTATCGTGAGAACAATATCCAAGTGTAAAGTCGATAACGGCCAAGAAGATGACTGTCAATAAGTGACCCACTCTGTGGGCCAATAAATCGGGGGCAATTTCGTAATGTAATACCGGCATTAGATGAAAACAGATCATTATACCCATGTGCTGTTTGGACAACTACCCACCGCTACGAATTGCCTCAGGCTTACCAACTAGGGCGCCAGGATTTACTTCAGGTTCAGTTTGTTTCTCTCTTCTAATCCGCATCATCCGACCGAGTGAATACCAAAAAATATAGATTTCGAGCCACTATGCAACATCTTGTTAGCTGCATACCGCAGTAACACCTTCCGCTCTGTATGATGTGAGCTGTCTAGACTAGAATTACACAGAAATCTTACTTGACTTGCTTTGCAATAACCTCAGATCTTTTTCCATTTTAGCCAGCTGCCTAGACAGGTGTGCTTTCAATCACTCTAGTGTGTTCTTTTCCAAACTACATGGCTGATAGAAAAGTTAAACTAAAATGCCTTTGTCAAAAAAAAATGTACACATACGTGCCTCTACCTCCCCCTATATCTTCCTTCAGATAAACCCTATAATATACCTTAGCTTCACCCAACTGAGTTAGGTTGGAAAAATTCACTAAGCGATCATACTGTTAGAGTACAGAAAGCACAATTTTTAAGGATTTTCCGATAAAGAACGTGTTCATTATATATATAATATTTTATTGTTAACTGAAAGCAAAGCATTTCATTTCAATTCATTTCACACGCTCTTTCAGTTTCGGAGGATAAAACTTTCAGTTAAAACATAATTTTACCTGTTCTACTATCACACATCCACTCTCTGCAGCACTGACCAGTTACGTCTACCAATCGCGGGTGCTGACATGCTCTAGGTGATATGTGTTCTTGTGGACATAAAGAAGAACAACCATATGTCCCATTCTGGAAAGAAATATAATACATTCCATTTTGGTCATGACCTTCCCCGAAGTTAAAAAACATTCTGGTTCTGTTTGTATTTAGTAGGGAAAGTGATCCCAAGCAAACGAATACAGTACTTTATTTCCTACCATTCTATTTTACTAAATAGATAGAATTCATACATGCCATAGTTTGTGAATTGCGCAAAGAAAGAACAATTCTAAAAGACCAAAACTAAGTTGTGGCAGTGTTAGAATTAGGAGGTAATATTGACATTTTCTATCTAGTGCATACAGAGTGATTACATTTCATTTCTTTTCTATGAAGAGGATCTAAAATCTAACTTTTATAAGTTTATATAGACGCAGACGACGCGAATGGAGAGATCATGTTGAACGGATGGTCGACAACAGATTGCCGAAGATTGCAAGAGATGGTCTCCCAAAATCCAGCAGACCACCTGGACGGCCACCCATACGTTGGCATGAAAACTGGAATTCATCATCCCAGATACAACTCTAAGAAAGTAGAGAACAAGGCATATGCCTTACAAAAAGGAAGTAGAAGAAGAAGATAAGTTTATATACAGTGTGTCCAGTATAAAATGATGTACATGGGGATATTGGAAACGGTTAAAGATACAGAGTGGACCAAATGGGGAAAAAGTTGCGCAATCAAGTGCCTATAAATAATCTGTCATCAACTTCTTTGAACTCGGAATAGCAACGGATATACAGGGAAAAAAAGAAAAAAGTGAGTTTTATAAAATCCTTTATATCGTGTTTATTATAAAAGATACAATAACGAAATCTTCAGGGTGGGGGTAAGAAATGAGCGTGAATTTGAAAATAAAGTAAAAAATAATATAGGCCCACTATGTTCAATGAGGCCGAAGTCAACTTTTGTTTTTCTTATGGGCGCAACATTGAATTTCTGCACTTTTAAATTCCCCTTTAAATATGCTCTTCAACCATGTATAACATGTTTATGTTCGGTCAAGATAAATAATTAAAATTAACAAAATTAAGATTTTATGGTAGTAGGCATTGATATTTCTCTTCAATTTCCCCATAGTGACGTTTGTTGTCTGTTTTAATTACCTACGTAACTGTCAAAGTAGAATTTATTGTCAGTGTCAAGTGTTTGTAATTAATTGTGTGCTTCAAAATGAATCACTTTTGAAATTATGAAAAATACGATATGTTGGAGTGCTTTATTCTCTGTCGTCGAAATGAAGCAAAAGCGGAAGAAATGTATTTAAATAAATATCCAGAAAGGCGACAACCTGGTAGAACTATGTTTAGGCGTCTGAAAGACAACCTTGTAGCTTACGGGAGTTTTGCTAAGGTAAAGAAAAACAAACTTCCAGACGAAAATAAAGAAAATTTGGTAATGCAAAGCGTGGTTGGGACACCTCGTACGTCTTTACGTCAAATTGAAGCCACAACAGGTGTTGCGCGGTCAACAGCGCATAGTATTCTAAAGCGTCATAAATATCACCCCTATCGTGAACGGCCCTGCCAGGGACTCCAGAATGGCGATGCGATTAGAAGAATGGCATTTTGGCAGTGGTTTATTCAAAGAAATAACGAGATACCAAACTTTTAGAGAGCCAATTTACTAAATGTGGACTATTTAATCGTAAAAATACCGTTTTTTGGGCTGATGAAAATCCACGGGTAGTTCGTCAAGTTAGGCACCAAGTTAGGTTTGGATTTAACGTCTGGTTAGGTATTGTGGGTACTCACGTGATTGGACCACTTTTTTTAATGAGAACTTAAATTCCGAGAGATATTTGAACCTCTTACAAACTAACGTAGCGGAAGCACTTATGGATGTTCCAGTAGCTACCCTGCAAAACTTGTATTTCCAACAAGACGGTGCGCCGCCACATAATGGACGTATTATCACAGAATTTTTAAATCACGAATTTCCCAACAAGTGGATAGGCAACCTGGGACCAGTAAGATGGCCTGCGAGATCCCCTGACATAACACCGCTTGATTTTTTTGCATGGGGTCTCCTAAAAATGTGTTATACTGTCGGTCATACGAAACCGAAGAGGAGCTGAGACACGCTGTTATAGAAGCTGTTAACAGAATTACCCCAGAAATGATCAGAAAATCCTGTGAAGCAGTAATGAGACGATGTACGTTGTGCGTGCGAGAAAACGGTGGCTTATTTGAACAGCTACATTAATCCTAAACTGTTTCTTGTTCTTTTGCAGTGTTCGATGTATGATCAATAATAATTTAAAGTAATAATTAATAGAAATATCAATGCCTACTACCATTAAATCGTAATTTTGTTAATTTTAATTATTTATCTTGATCGAACATAAACATGTTATACATGGGTGAAGAGCATATTTAAAGGGGAATTTAAAAATGCATAAATTCAATATGGCGCCCATAAGAAAAACCAAAGTTGACTTCGGCCTCATTGAACATAGTGGGCCTAGATTATTTTTTTACTTCGTTTTCAAATTCACGCTCATTTCTTACCCCCACCCTGAAAATTTCGTTATTGTATCTTTCATAATAAACACGATATAAAGGATTTTATAAAACGCACTTTTTTCTTTTTTTCCCTGTATATCCGTTGCTATTCCGAGTTCAAAGAAGTTGATGACAGATTATTTATAGGCACTTGATTGCGCAACTTTTTCCCCATTTGGTCCACCCTGTAACTCTAACGGTTTCCAATATCCCCATGTACATCATTTTATACTGGACACACTGTATAAGCAGCGCCGCATTGATATCCGATTTGAACATTCTGTCCCATTGACATTACTTAAACCCTTCCTCCGGTACTCAAGGAATGAATTGAATCGGTGAGTTCGAAAACCCTGCAAGTCCAAAAACGTTATTTTGAGACATAAATGGAGACATGAATAAATAACCCATAAACTTTGAAATTAGTCATATTAGTATGCACCGAAAAGTTTAAGACCTGGAGGTTTCGAATTTATTTGTCGTAATAAATTTTTGGATCAACGAACTGGATACCATTTATAGCTAAGCAAGCTAATGGAATTGCCCGGTTTTCGAACTGACGGATTGAATTGGTAATTTGATTTGAAAAGGTTCACTGTCATTATTTCTGCGGACCAGAATCCCACAATTTCCCACTTACCTCAATTCTGTCAAGAAATCATTACCTCTTTATTTCTTTGATCAATATCAATTGATCAACAATTGTTGATCGGAAATGCAACTCAAGAGATTGATCAAGAGTTGACCAATTTTCAATATTGAAATGAACACGTTCATGGGAAAACACCGAAAGAATTACACACCAATTATGTATGTCAGTCATAAATAATTTTTATGGAGCGCAAATCTAATGGCGATATACAGGGTGATTCAAAAGTGGCGTCATTCCTCTGGGGGTGTTGTCTGGGTGTGTTTTGGGAGTTCAGGAAAAATAGTAAAATAAATTAATTCTTACCGTTTCGTATATTTTCCTGACTGTACTTTAATTCACTCCAATATATTCCTGGGTTTCAGTCAATTTTATTGTTTATTATTTAAAATGTTCCAAATACGTTTCGGTGTCTTTCTCCACCATCATCAGTTTGTATGTTTAGATGTTTCTACCTTCACATTTGACTGGACATTCCAATACATGTCCATTCAAATTCCATTCCAATGTCCAATCAAATGTGAAGGTAGAAACATCTAAACATACAAACTGATGATGGTGGAGAAAGACACCGAAACGTATTTGTAACATTTTAAATAATAAACAATAAAATTGACTGAAACCCAGGAATATATTGGAGTTAATTCTTACCAAAAACTGAGATATTTGCCAAAAACTAGATCAGAATTACGGCAACGATGCTTTTCAAGGAAATCTGCCTAATTAACATTACGTAAATACCTGTTACTTCTTAATTATTGAAAATTGCAGTAACCATGCATAAACACAAAACAAAGAAAGAGAAAGCAATAGAAATATTTTGAGGTTAGGATAACTCTGTCAATTTGTCGTCAGTGCTGCCATCCTTTTTGGGGCAGATGAGTGATATACCAAAACTAGCCTCACATCTAAACAAACATCTCCTGTGAAAGGTTATGTATCAATGATTAATATTAATCAAATAAAATGCAATTAAGTTGTTAAATCACAAGAGGTTGACGAAGTTCTGCCCGTTTAACTCCAGACATTTTTGTTCCCCAATCACTTTATTGTGCACTCTTCGCCGCAGTCTCGGATCACCTTTTGATCAGCTTCTCGTATTCGGTTAACTCCTGCTCAATTTGTACCGGTGTTCGGAAGATCAGATAGTTAATGTGTCCTTGTGTCCTGTGTATCTCACATACATGGTTGGCATGTGGCCCTTTCTCTGGGGAGTCATAAGGACAATTATCAGGTGCCTGGGAAAGTGTCAGTGGTTGTGCAATGCTCCGAGCACTCCTGGAAGGCGCTGTAGCAATTGTCTCCAATACTTGTGCCTCTGTGTCTGGAACCCGAGCACCTCTAGATCGTCCACATTCTGCGTCAATTCCAGGAGCCAATCGTCCAGTGTCTCTAGCCCTTTGCTGGTGTAAGGTCATACATCTTCTGCTATGTTAGTGTGGCATTTTCCCATAACTAATCACATATCCGCAAATTCGATGTTGGTGTACATTTTGTGAAAGAAGCTTCAAAGTAAGTCACGGATTGACAAATACTTGTTTTTATTGACAAAGGTTATCTACCTGTAACTATCTGTTAATGACAAAAAACATCATTGCCGCTTTGACTTTTCATCAGAAAATTGTAGAAGATGCCTTTTTTAATATAAATTTTTTTCGTAATTTGAATCAAAGATCGTAATTTTTCTTTTCGAATGGTAAAGTATTCCAAAAGGCTACCAAGCAAACATGGGACTATTTTAAAATAATACTTAATAACAAAGTTGAAATTCGATTTTCAACTGTCAATATCTTCTAGAAATTTTCGAAATAAATATTTTCAATATTTTTCTCGTACTCTCCAAGTGAGCCGCTATAACCCCTTAAAAGGTATGACGCCACTTTTGAATCACCCTGTAGAATATATTTATTTGTTTCACCTTAGTATTGCGGGACATGTATTTTTCCAATTTCTGATAACTAAATAGACAAATACGAAACATTTATTATACGTTATATGATTCGCGTGACAAACTAACCAAGGACAAGTTAACATCTATAAATAATGTCGTCTACAATCTGTGCATACACAGATACTGGCACCCAATCACGCCCTATGCTATGCCGGATATCGTACTAAGGCATGTCTCAAGTAGCGTGCAGCAATCACAACACAGGTATAGTCACAAAACACAAGAGTCTTCCAAATGGTTTAATGTGTCAACTCTCGGGAGAGCCTGTAACTCCTAGAGAGCGCGTCCCCGGGTAGGGGATAGGGATATGCCATCCAGATATGGGGGTAGGGCGGCAAGCAAATACGCCCCGCGGAACAACAGGCAAAATATGCAGCGTCTGGCCCAGAGTGGGCGGCTGCAAACAGCGACGGTTCCCCAGGTTGAGGGCGGCTGAACCAACACTCACCAAGACGTTTAGCCAACCTGGTGTTTTACGACACAACCCCATCTCATATGAAGGCACACCAAAAACAATGGCCTCCAGTCTCCAGCGGCTCGAATGAACCTGGCCAAGGCGGCGGTCAGACCAGTCATAGAGCAGGGAGTGTTAAGAATCCCTGGGTTAAACAAGGCTCCCAACTTCACATTGCAACTTATAACGCTAGGTCAGTTGGAAACGAGGAAAGGCTAACGGAAATACAAAACAGAAAACAGGGAGAAACAAGGAGGATTAGACAAGGCAAGGATTAGACTAAGATTAGGACCTATCCTATTTTACAAAGGATGTGAAGACAATAGTATAGGTGTTGTGGTTTTCATTATCAACAAATGAGTTTCCCCAAATCTTCAAATACTTAAATCTATATCAAAAAGAGTAATATACATAACACTTAAGATTAACTTCAATATAATAATTAAAGTCGTTCAAATCTATGCATCAACAAGTAGCAATGAGGATGAAGAAGTCGAGGTGCTGTATGATGAAATCACACAGAGCCTAACAGAAAAGAAAACAAAATACACTCTGATAATACGAGACTTCAACGCAAGAATAGGAGAGCAGTGTAACAGTTCGCAGTACGTTGGAAAATTCGCTCTGGGGAAAATAGATGAAACAGGGACGATGCTTGCAAATTACCTGGAAAGAGAACAACAATGCATAATGAGTACGTTTTTCAAAAAAAAGACGTCGCAGAAAATGGACCTGGGCCAGTCCGGATGGAAAATATAAACAATTAAATAGACTACGTGCTAACACCAAATAAACATATCGTTCAAGATTTTGACGTTCTGAACTCCTTTACTAAGGGCAGTGATCACAGATTACTTCGGTGCAAGATCATAATAAACATAAAATTGGAAAGAGCAAAAAAGTTCAACAACACCCAATACCGTGTAGATCCTGGCACAATAAGAGGAAACAAAGGAAACAACATCACCACACGGGACCTTGGACGAAACAAACAGTAGACTGATAAAAACATTGAAAGAAACAACCGCAAGTTTGGTAACATCAAAAACTGAAAGAATAGAAAGCTCACAACACAAACCAAACAACTAATGGAAAAAAGGAGAGAGCTTATTAAAGGCAACAAAAGCAATACAGTAGAGTATGCCGAACTAAACAAAGCAACAAGGAAAATGGCCAAGCAGGACATAAGAAAACATCAAGAAAATCGAATAGAAGAGTTGATACAACAAAACAGAGGCAACATCTTTAAAAAAGAAAACGCACATAAAAAAGTAATGATCAAGCTGAGAGAAGGCAGGGTAACGTAACAGTGGATCGAAGAGAGATATTCAGGGCAACAGATGTATTCTACATAGGTTTGTACGAGTCCAAAAACGATAATGAGGATGCCAGAAGAGCAAATAATGACCAGAAATACAGGAAATGCAATGTTGGCTCCGCGGATCTACCAGAGATTGAAGAAGAAGAAATTCGGAAAGCTTTAAACCAATTAAAAAACGGAAACGCAGCAGGTGACGCCAACATCATACCGGGAATGTAGAAGGAAGGTGGAAGCCTACTGATACTGGAGCTTAAATCACTACTTACTACATGCCTAATCCAAGGAAAAATACCACAGGATTGGAACACCGCGATAGTCATACTGATATATAAGAAATGCGATTCAAGCAACCTAGAAAACTATAAAGCAATCAGTCTGTTATCACAGATTTTTCTAACTAACACCGACCTAACACTAACCGACTAACACCAAACCCTTCAAAAAACCAACTTCTGCTCACAAACCACAGACTCAACGCTGACTCCCCTACAATAACTGCAGACGGCCAAACGACACAACCAAAAAACGACGTAAAATACCTTGGAATCACAATTGACCACAAACTTAAATTCACTAAACAGATACGAATCATCAGGGCAGAAACAATAAAGAGAACAAAACACTTCCGATCACTAACCTACAAAGACAGAGGAATTAGCACAAACACCGCCACCAAAATATATAAAGCTATTTGTAGACCCTTGCTAGACTATGAACATATACTCATGACCAACGGAACAGAAAGGACAAAACCTTATATACACACAACAGAACAAATTGCTCTAAGGCTAATAACACGATTAAGACACCCCTAAAACCCACTACACAACCCCTCCACCCAACTATTATACGAACGCACAAACATGACAAAGATTTCGGAAAGACTCAGACATCTACAGACAAAATGGACAAACAACCCCTACAACTGGACCATACTGAATCCCCTTTGTCTTACAAGACCAACCAGACAATCCCGCTTCCGTTTCCCTACATCAACGCCACTCGAACACTTACAAACGCAACTGACTACTGGACAATAAAATAATTTTTTCTTGTCATTAGAATTGGAAAGTTTATTTAATAAGATTATTAACCTAGAATAAGAGAATTTTCATCTTTGTTTTTTATTTAGACTAAGACTACATGTAGTAAACAAGGGCAGAAAGAGCGATAGGTCGATAGCCTTTTTTTTACAAATAAAGATGTTTACTACTACTACTCCCTTTTCTTGTTGAACTGGTTACTCAATTACTTTTTAAAAGTTGTTTCAGATGTATTATCTCGATCGACCACCTGACGAATTGCCATTAGAAAAGTATTGGTTTACGTAATGTAAGTGTAATTATCTGGTTATCAAAGTAGTTGATGTTTATTTATAACAATTATAAGCTAACGCCCTATATATTTCAAATAAAATATCATTACTGATACTAACCCTGTATACACAAATATCTGTATTTATACTACATGAGGCTAATCGAAAAATATATAATTAAATAGAAGTTGGCACAAGGGGAAGTTACAATTGTTTCAGCCGGTTTCAGCACCATATCACCACATATAATAACTACGATTAAACCTTTTGAAATATAAAATAATTCCAGAAAAACTGGTGGCAACAAATCATAATGAATTCAAACAATATAAGCTCATTGCCCTTTTAAATACTGTTCTCATTAAATTTGTATTCTAAACAACCAAATGTTATTATTGCCACATGATTTACATATGTATAATAAAAAATATAAGAAACCAATTGGATTTTTCAATACTGTTTAGCTCTGCGTTAATTATATGATAGTTCCTGGCTACTTGTTTCCGAAGCAGCATTTTAAAATTTTTGAACTGCTGTAGGATAGAATGCTCATAAATTATGCCTTTTTACGAGTTCTAATCATAGTTCTAGCAGAGATTAATAGAGAGATCGCCGATGAGCATAGGCGAAAGCGTTCCAGCGATATTAGCCGTAAGCTACCGCCACCATGCGGTTTTATCCCCGAACCATATGCACATTTTAAAAATAGCGTACTCCCCGTAAGTAGGGGGGGTCGTGACCATAAGCAGCGAGAGCCAGCAGATTTGCGCTTGTTTTCAAAGGTCAATCAACCCCAATAGTTTTGATGCCATGAAAATAAAATTAGCGTTTCAATGATTGAGCAAACGAAGCAAAACTTGGGTGACATGAATTTTAAACGGACGATATTTATGTATCTTCAAGACTCTCCCCACTGCCTGATGAGATATCTTAATTTCTGCTGCTATAGCTCTTGTTGAAGTAGAAGGATTATCTTGAGTCTAATGGAGAATTTAATTTATTACCGTTTTTTACTTTTGATGAGAGCTCTCATTTGTTCTATGAACGCGTTTTCTAGGCTTAGAAAATGCACCAAACTTGGCTAAATGTCTATGGAGGAACAGAAAATCATTTTGAGCTGGTTGTTGTCTTTCTGAATATCGCTGTAGATATGTGTCCGAAGTAATTTGCATAATTCGATGTGAAGAGTAAAAAATTTCTAACATATCTCGTTTATCTTCATTTGAAAAAGACAAGATAATTACAATAATTTTGTGGCTGAAGTGACGCTAGGCGAAATTCAGTCAAACTGTGTTAAGAATTTTTCTTCCAACTATATTTATTTTATCTCGGGCGTGAGTTAGAGCAAGAGCTAGTACTTGGCGGCTAGTGAACAATTTTTGGAACGCTCAATGGACAATACAAAATTATGCACACTCAAATTCAACTGCACAACTAATGTATTTAAACAAGTTAACAATTTTACTGAGAGTAATAAAGGTAAAAAAAATATATAAATTTACTTCGAGTGTATCACTCGGATATTTTTGGTAGCACCCTTAATCTATGGATACCTTAACTTCAATCAAGCCTGGATGGTGAAGGGGAAGGGCCCTGAGGGGGACCTGCTGGAGTGATCACTTCAGTCAGTGGCCTCGCAGGTCTTCCAATGGGGATCGGTCGTGATCATAAATAAAAATAAAAAAATCCACAGTAAAGGGGTACCAAATAAATAAGGAAATCACTCAGGTCCGACTGTGAATCGCAATTAAAGAAAAAAAAAACAAAATGAACTGAATGCAGTCGAACTTGAATGTTTCAGCACAAGCAATTAACTATAAAAGTCACTAACTCCTATCATAAAAAAACTGTCAAAAAAAACTGATAAAAAACAAAGTCTTCACCAAAAGTTGGGCGCCAGCATGCTTCCAAGTAGCATGCAACTTCTACCAAAATGGAAAACACCAGAACCAGCCTCCACGTCAATTCCACGTGGTCATAACGGCCATCATGGATTCGTCCATCCGGCTCTTGGGTCCCCAAAACTTCAAATCGCCGACTCTTGCAAACCTCTTGCAAACCATCAATCAAGGCCTCTTGCAAACCATCAATCAAGGCCTCTTGCAAACCATCAATACCATCATCAATAAACTTCTCGATTCCAAAACCCTTCAAAAACCGACCATGCGGTAACGCTGAACACAATGAAAATCTCAAAGCCCGACCGTGCGGAACAAACTCAAAAATCGACCTGCCGATCTGACCGGCACGGCCTAATTAATTCTTCAACCACCAAAAATCTACCGCTACACCAGTAGAAGTTTTTCCTCCCCCCAACCTTCCGTTGGAGCAGGAATCAAAAATCACCAATTTCATTGGCCCTAACGGACACGTGATCCCGCAATCTACCAAACAATTTTTTCACCTGCGATAAGAATCGAAACTGCGATAAAAATCGCCAAATTTGCTAGATTCGGATTTTACAGCCAAAATTTAACTCTATGATGAAAAAACCAAAACAGATATGCTTGGCAAATAACTTGCACACGCATGCCGAGGTCGAAAACAAATTAACAGGTTTACGGCAAAATATTTGCACGTAACAACTGTGAAAAATATGTTGATTATCGCTGCAACCTTGACAGGAAGCAGACCTGCCCAGTGCCAGTGTATCGAAACAATTTTTTTCCGGCTGCCTCCGGAAATAGCAGAAATTTTTTAATTTTTGAAAGAGCATTTTGGTAAACTCTAGATTGCGCAACTCTGCCGCAATTTAAGAAATCTAGTATCTTATGTGGTTACCGAGATCCCCATGGTTGAGCTCCAAAAACGGACACCCGGTATATACATGGTGGCCATTTTCTGAATCTTTGTATGGGTAACTTCTACATTTTTAAAGATAGAGAATCCGTTAGATGGGAAAAATTGGGCAGAATTCGATTGCCTATTCATTACGGTTTTCAAAATTTAGGTACCCGACTTGGTTCCTGAAATATCCTGAAAAGACAAGAAATCAAAACTTTTTTAATTATCACATATTACATAAACTTCTTAACTTAGAAAAAAGTTAAAATTGCCCTTGGTAGAACTTTTCGCGTTGAATCCAATAAACTAGCACTCGTTGTCAGCTTGATTTACGAGATAAAAAATAAACTTAGGTTCTTTTAAATGGTAATCATAGTTTGCTGTGGGCCTTTTAAAATCCTTATTGTGTTCTGAATTTAACGATATAGCTGTTGGTACGTTTATCTCTTCTTTTAACCGTAAAAATTCAAAATAAAACATTAACAAGCATCTAGCAGTATTGTCACGAAATGGTTGCTGTATCTGTCATTAAAAGTGTCACATAAATTTGGCTTTTTATAGTAGTTTGAGTTAATCAATCTCATTAGTTTGGGTTAGTTTGGGTTAGTGTGTTAAAATACGGTGCATTTTGTTTGCAAAGAAGGCGGGAAATTTCTGTTACTATACCTGTAATAGAAATAGTAATATTTGGACTGATACATGGAGAGGAGGCAGCCAGACAAACAACTTTTTTCACGACTGGAAGCCAACTTGAAAAAATACGGATCATTTAAAAAGCTAAAAACGGGAATATTAAATTTAAAGAACAAGATGAAGAAAAAGTTTTAGCTTAGACCCATTTTAATGCAAATTCGTCAATAAGAGATACTGCCAGTGAATGTAATGTTTCTAAGGAAAAAGCGCGGCTAATGAAAATCCTCATCTAATTAAAAATAGGCGAGATCAACGTGTTTCTTCTGTGAATGTCTGGTGTGGCATTTGTAGTGATAAAGTTATTTCCATTTTTTATAATCATAATTTAAATGGCGAAAGATATTTACACTTTTTACAAAATGAACTTGAAGAGATGTTGGATAGTTTGCCGTTAGCAGCCTCCACACAACTTACGAGTTGTATGTGAATATTTACAACAACATTTCCCAGGTTGGATTGCCAATGCAGGACCCATTCGGTGGCCAGCATGTTCACCGGACTTAACACCTCTGGACTATTTTATGTGGGGTACCCTTAAAAACAAGATCTATAAAACAAAACCCAATGATATTGAAGAACTAGTAAATAGAATACGTTCAGCAATAAGAAGTATCCGTCCACAAACCATAAGAAAGGTGTTATTGGAAATTATTAGAAGATGCCAAAAGTGCCTGGCCTTAAACGGAAGTCAATTTGAACATTTAATATAAACGATACGTTCTTTCATTTTTGTTTTGTGCTTTGTGTGATAATATAGTTCTTGTTTCCAGAGCCTACTACACATTTTTTATGTTCTTTTGAAGTTTTTCGGCAACAAAAGGAAATACAAACAGTTATACCGTTAAAAACAGAAGAAAATAAGGATTTTAAAAGGCTCACAGTCAACTATCATTACCATTTTAAAAAAACAACAAAAACCAAGTTGATTATGAAAACGAATGCTAGTTTATTGGATTCAACGCAAAAAGTTCTACCAAGGGCAATTTTAACTTTTTTCTAAGTAAAAAAGTTTACGTAAAATGTGATAATTAAAAAGTTTTGATTTCTTGTATTTTCAGGATATTTCAGGAACCAAGTCGGGTACCTAAATTTTGAAAACCGTAATGAATAGGCAATCGAATTCTGCCCAATTTTGCCGATTTATCGAATTCTCTATCTTTAAAAATGTCGAAGTTACCCATACAAAGATTCAGAAAATCGCCACCCTGTATATGTAAAGAAATAAAAAGTAATATAAATGTGAAAAATTAAACAAATTGGCTTCGACATTAGCGTAATCAAAACTACACTAGATTTTTGTAATGCGTCAAAGGCAATAACGATGTAATTGCAATTCTTATATATAATTTCAATAATTACAATAATGAAGGAGTAAAAAGGACTTTTTTTGAAATTACACAAAATGAACTTCATGTAATCGTGCTAACGGGATCTCTAAAATCAGTTAAATTACAAGTTTTTACATGTATATGAATCATGATTAAAATAATAATAATTCAAAATTACTATAGTTCTAAACATTACAAATTGTTTGAATTACAATCATTAAAATGAAATAAGTTGAAACAAAAATCAACTTTTAAAACAATTTTTAATTAATGCAATTTATAAAGTGAGTGTCAAATAATATAATAACAACAACAATCTGCTTATGAATGAAAATTAAGTCTAAACGCTTGTCCTCTGGGCGGCGGCATTCATAGGGGCTTGTTATCTAGATGGCTATTTCATCGAGTATCAAGATGCAAGTTCCTTAATTTTAATAAGAAAGCAAGGGAATTTGAACTATCACAAAATCTACGCGCGCTGGCCCAAACGCGCGCATTAGCCATCACAGCCACAGTGTAATGTAAAATGCGATTCCCACTACTTACCTCTCCTCCGCCGCATAAAAGTGCATAAGGTTCGACCGTCAACCGTTCGTTTCGTTTTCGTACTCGTTCGTACTCGATGTACGGTACGTTTTTTTAACATTGCATCGGCGATCTCACAACTAATCTCTGGTTCTAGTTCTTCGTTTTCTTTTAGGAGCCGTGAATGTCCAAGCTATCAAAAATAAAGTTTATCGCTTTATTCTCGACAGGTTTAAAAGTTGCAGCTATGGGTCCCCCATAGCTGCAACAATTGCAAACCTTGTAATGGAAAGTATGGAAGAAAAACTAATACCTGATTTAGACTTTAAGTGTGGATTTTTAAAAAGATACGTGGATGAGTGCATAATGTGCCTGCCAAAGCAAAAAGTTCAATACACACTAGATAAGTTTAATGCATTCCATGAAACCATTAAATTCACCATTGAGGAGGACAAAAGCAGGTCATTGAATTTTTTGGATATGACGGTTATGTATGACAATAATGGGGAAATAAAAACAAACTGGTACACAAAGGATGTGTGGTCTGGTAGATACTTGAATTACCAATCATATGCACCTATACAATATAAAAAAGTGTGGTAACAGCTCTTACTGATAGAGCGATAAAATTAGCACATTGTGGATACAGACAAAAAAATCTTGAAAAAATAAAAAAGGTACTAATAATGAACAACCATCCCAAAGAATTCTTCGAACCAATTATAAAACAAAGAATTAATAAAATATACAATGCAAATAAATGGAACAACATAAATAATATTAAAAAGAAAAAAGAGGGTGAAATCAAGTATGTATCATTACCGCACCTACCAGAAATCAACA
This sequence comes from Dendroctonus valens, assembly GCA_024550625.1. Classification (NCBI taxonomy): domain Eukaryota; kingdom Metazoa; phylum Arthropoda; class Insecta; order Coleoptera; family Curculionidae; genus Dendroctonus; species Dendroctonus valens. The sequence goes on along the minus strand of JAJTJO010000068.1, from coordinate 967,957 downwards.
CAAAAATAAAAAATGTTTTAAAACCGCATAATATTACTATAGCGGAAAAAACTAAAAACAACTTGGCAAAAGAGTGTTTTACAAAATTTAAGGCTAGAAGCGATAAGTTGGACACACCTATCGTAATATACAAGATTGACTGTTTGAACTGTGACAACACATACATAGGACAAACTGGGCAATATTTAAAGAAAAGAATATACGAACATAAGTATAGCTTAAGAAAGGTTAACGAAAATGCAACAGCATTAGCACAACATGCACAACAAAAGTTGCATGATTTTGATTTCGATAACACACAAATATTGATCAATGAGGACAACTATAATAAGAGAAGAATCCATGAAATGATACAAATTAAGAAACATCACAATGCAATAAATTTCAGATCAGATACAGACAATCTTAGCTCTGTGTATCACACATTAATTAGATGATCGCATGCATGAATTGAATGGTCCTGGTAAATAAAAATTAAACAGCAGATATTGAAGAATTACAGAGCAATTCCAAGGATGCAAAGAAAAGGCGAAATATAAACAGGTTTTTCGGGCCCTCGCTCGATATCGAATAAATAGGTAATTCAATGTCCAACCAAATGTAAAGGTGTAATCTGTATGTAATGTAATGTGTACATCTAGACATGTAAGTCAAATTTAGATCTCTAAACAATAGATTCTAGTCTTTTCCCGAACATGTTTATCCCGACTCATCACCTGAGAACCAAGGTCCCAAATTGTACTTTTTAATATGTGTGTGATTTGAATTTTAATATGTTAATTTTGTGAAAGTTTTTTTTAAATTGAATTGATAATAAATGTAAAATGGATATTTTAGACAAACTGATGATGGTGGATAAAGACACCGAAACGTATTTGTAACATTTTAAATAATAAACAATAAAATTTACTGAAACCCAGGAATACATTGGAATTAATATCAACATTGGCCCTTTGAAATTATTTTTAAACGGAATCTTTTTATTGGGATTTAACGCTAAAGTTAATAATTTCGGAATCACGTAACCGATTTGTGATTTATATTGATTCTTGATAATGGTTCAACTTACTTGGCAAGTACATTGTGTCCTGCAGTCCAGATTAAACGTCTCTCCATGGTCATAGGTTCTGTTGTAAACAATACATGGAACTCCGGATGACTCTGCAATTGTATAATATCACTTGATCCTTTTAATTGAAACATTTTCAGTACCTCACCTCTGCATGTTCCTTCGGAGTCTCCATTCTTAAACTTACAAATTAGTTCCTTTTGCAAATCGCAAGGACTTTCCTGGCTACAGGACTCTCCCAGTTGCATTAGGCAATGACTGCAATCTGTACATTCTCCTTCACTTTGAGGGCAGCTGCATGGGTTTGGACAGGGATAGATTGTTTCCTCCTAAAAAAGCAGATAAATACTAAAGTTAGCGTTGCCCAGAAGCACACAGTTGTGGAAACGGAAGGTAATAAGGCGTCCATAATGATGCTTAAATGTTTTAATAATGTATTTAGACGGAAATTTACGTCGGCCAATATTTCGTTATATTTGAGCTGTTATTGTGAACATAAGTGAATCTCCAGGTGTCGTTTTCTTAATTAGTACTTCGTACTAATAGCCAGTTTTCAACTTATTTGCTTACTTTTTCAAGTGTCTCTCAAGAGATAGCTTGACATTCCTAAACTAGCTTTTTCTGAAGTTCGACAATAGAGAAATTAAGATGGAAAATTAAAATTATTGAAGGTGATGGGTTCTCTGCTCTTTCCTATTTATTAACTATGTTGACGAGCTCTTCTATGAAGCATTCAATTATAGTTATTATATATAACCAGTAGGAAATGAATATTATTAACGCACGCATGTGAGGATTTGCACGACGAGGCCGCTGGTCGAGTCTTGTAAATTCATAAGTGCGTTAATAATATCTAATCCTACACCCAACTACTATACGAACGCACAAACATGACAAATATTTCGGAAAGACTCATACATCTACAGACAAAATGGACAAACAACCCTTACAACTGGACCATACTGAATCCCCTTTGTCTTACAAGACCAACCAGACAATCCCGCTTCCGTTTCTTTACATCGACGCTACTCGAACACTTACAAAAAGAGAATTTTCATATTTGTTTTTTTTATTTAGATTAAGACTACATGTCTTAATTAATAACATTAAACAAGGGCAGAAAGACCGATAGGTCGATAGCCTTTTTTTAGAAATAAAGATGTTTACTACTACTATAAAATCCTACGCGTTACGTACAATATTTTATCTACAGCTACAACGATTATAATTTTTATGATTATTTGAGTAAAAGTAATTGGTTATAAATTTGAATACAGAACACAGGTAATGAGAATTTGTATTACTTTAGCAACAGGCATGGGTACGATTGTCACTAAATTACTTGTGTCGATCACTGTCAAAGTTGTATCTTAAAATTACCCATTTTAAAATGACTTCAAGCGATGATTTCCCATCTGATATTGAGAGCGAAGCTTTTGATGTTGTTTCGGATATTGTGCCAGATAAATCATTGACGAAATACCAAGAAGCTTTTGATCGGTACTAGAAATGTTGCGGTGAACGGAAGATGCTCAACATAACAAGCGAGAAAGGATTATTGGTATATTTTAACGAATTTAGCAAAAGACATAAGCTCTCACCCCTTTGGTTCTTCTACTCCATGTTAAAAACGGAAATTTCAATCAAGCAGAATGTCAACATCAAAAAACATGTTAATTTGATTGCATTCCTGAAACGAAAATCGGAGGGGTGTAAACCTAAGAATTTCAAGGTATTACCAGGGGAGAAAATAATACATTTTTTGTTAGATGTTGGAGAAGAGAGAAACTCCAAAAGCATATGTCAACAACCAAAATGATTCAGATACTAAAACAGACATTAAATGTAAAAATACTGAATTGAATAAAATTTTAGATAACTCAAAATGGTCTTTTGTTTAAACTGTTATACACGTTGGTTTGTCAAATTGGACACTTTTGAATGGAAACTGATGTCGGTGTCCGAGCCTCGATTTTTATGAGAAAATTAAGGACGAAAACCATATGTCAATATCTGTAACAGTTTCAGAGACACAGGGTCCTTTCCAGAAATCTGCAGTTTTGGAAAAGCTCTCTACTCTTTTCCCGTGATTTTTTTAACTATCTACAGAAACATTTCCAAAGCACTTTTTCATGTTGTATCCAATAATGTAAGTTTCATTTGCGATAAGGTAATACTTTCCGAATTATTAACAAAATATCTATCTTCTGTATCTGTATATTTTATATTATTTAACTTGCGCTTGAAATTACATTTCCAAAAATACAGCACATTCTATGTTTTGCTCAATCATTTCAATCAAACATAGAGATTTAATTATTAATTTTTTCAAGTCTAGACTGCAAGTGCCCGCTTTGTTGACAGTTGACAAAGTGTTTCTTAATGATGCCTAAAGATGCTGCTTATTTCTGAGTTTTAGTGGAATTATCGAAATTAATCTGAAATGAAATATGAAACTTATGAAAAGTGGTCTTGCTGGAAAAATATGTTCTCCCGTTCCGTAAGTGGGAGTTCATCAACAAAGGTTGTACTTGTTATCTTAAAATCTCTAAATATTTTTGTGATGTTAGATTGCCATCAAAAACCAATGGACCGACAGCTCTACCTTGAAAACACCTGCCCCCACATTAAACCCAAATCTCCCTTGATTTTTCAGCTCCACAACTGAATGAAAATTCTGTTTTCCCCACGTTTAGGAGTTGTAACGGTCGAAACTACCAGCACTACTTACATATGCTTCGTCTGTTGAATACAGTTTTCCAGGAAATAGCGGCAAAAATTCATTCGGCGTTCAAAATCTCCAGGTCTGAAATGATTAACTTTTTTCGTCCTATACGATGTGAAATTATATATTTTCAAAGTTCACCTAGCGGTAGTTCTTCGCAGACCTGTTAATACCGTTAAATTTCGCGTTTATGTTTTAGGATTATTTTCAACGGTTCCTTATAATGTGATTTCTTCAAACTCTCTATGGCTATTTGATTTATATCTTTTTGGTTTTGTCATCTCAAAATTGACCATACTTTTTTAGGTTATATTGCAATCTTGCGAAAATGTCGCTGAATGGTTGTCTTCTCTCTGTATACCGTTGCTGGTACAAGTTGCCTGCCGCCACTGCATTCTCCCCGGTTTGTATGAAGCAAACTATTATATTCCACTTTTCAGTAGTACTAAACATCTTTATTTCTAAAAAAGGCTATCGACCTATCGGTCTTTCTGCCCTTGTTTAATACATGTAGTCTTAATCTAAATAAAAAACAAATATAAAAATTATCTTATTCTAGGTTAACAATCTTATTAAATAAACTTTCCAATTTTAATGACAAGAAAAAAATATTTTATTGTCCAGTAGTCAGTTGCGTTTGTAAGTGTTCGAGTAGCGTTTATGTAGGGAAACGGAAGCGGGATTGTCTGGTTGGTCTTGTGAGACAAAGGGGATTCAGTATGGTCCAGTTGTAGGGGTTGTTTGTCAATTTGGTATGTAGGTGTATGAGTCTTTCCGAAATCTTTGTCATGTTTGTGCGTTCGTATAGTAGTTGGGTGGAGGGGTTGTGTAGTGGGTTTTGGAGTTGTCTTATTCGTGTTATTAGTCTTAGTGAAAATTTGTTCTGTTGTTTGTATATACCGTTTTGTCCTTTCTGTTCCGTTGGTCATGAGCATATGTCCATAGTCTAGCAAGGGTCTACAAATAGCTTTATATATTTTGGTGGCGGTGTTTGTGCTAATTCCTCTGTCTCTGTAGGTTAGTGATCGGAAGTGTTTTGTTCTCTTTATTGTTTCTGCCCTGATATTTCGTATGTGTTTAGTGAATTTAAATTTGTGGTCAATTGTGATTCCAAGGTATTTTACGTCGTTTTTTGGTTGTGTCGTTTGGCCGTCTGCAGTTATTGTAGGGGAGTCAGCGTTGAGTCTGTGGTTTATGAGCAGAAGTTGGTTTTTTGACGCGTTTGGGGTTAGTCTCCATTTATAAAACCATGTCATTGTGTTGTTTGTTAGTGTTTGGAGTCTTTGAGCTGCTCTCTTAGTAGTTTTGTCATGTACAATAAGTGCCGTGTCGTCTGCGGGTTGTAATATGTATGCCGATCTGTCGATTTGATTTTTGTCTGGTAAGTTGTAATTGTATATGTCATGGCAGTATATATAGTAGAGAAACGGTGAAAGCGGGGATCCTTGAGGGAGCCCTTGTTCAGGGGGAAAAGAAAATGACAGTGTTTTGTCAATTCGTACTTGTAGTTGTCTGTTTTCTAGTAAGTTCTTTATGTTGTGTAGTAGATAGGTTGGTGTGTGTAGTTTGTATAGTTTGTATAATAAGCCTCTATGCCAGACACTATCAAAAGCTTTGTTAATGTCCATAAACAGGCAAGCTGTCTTTCTGTCAGTTTGGTGGGTTGTTTGAATATTGTTAGACAGAGTGAAGAGTGGGTGAATAGTCAAGTGCTGATGTTTGAATCCGAACTGATACGATGGTATGTACTTTCCGACCATTTTTCCCAGTCGCTGCCTTATTATATACTCAAAAACCTTGTTTAAGTACTGGTAGCAGTGTAATTGGTCTGTAATTGCTCGGTTGTATATTGTCCAGGCCATTTTTGGGTATAGGGATTATTAAGCATTTTTCCATGTTTTTGGAATTTTGTTATTTCTGATGCAGTTGTTCAATTCAGTAAGGATCAGTTTGTGTGTTTCTTCAGTTAGGCTTTTCAGGAGTTTTGCCTTTATTTTATCTTTTCTCGGTGCTTTGTTTTTGATATGCGTTAGGGCTTCATCGTACTCTGTATCTGTGATCAGTATGTATGTATAGTTTGGTGAGCTGTTGAAATAGTTCAAGTACCAGTCGTTGATCAAGTTCCATTTGTCATTGTCGAAGTTAGGGTTTGTCTATATGCTGAAGGTCCTTTGATAGTGTCTGGCGAACGCGTCAGCTTTCTCTTTGTCTGTGTACCGTTCTATTCCGTTTTCGTCAATTGTGTCAGTAGTGTTAGTTTTTTTGTATTGCGCTAGTTTCTTAATTTTTCGCTAGTATGTTTTGCCTTTGTCTTTTTATATTTCTTTACATGTTTCTAGCCATTTGTCTTGTCGGTATTGTCCAATCAAGGTTTTAATGTTTCTGTTGAGTTGGTTCAAGGTCTTTTTTAGGTCGTTATTTTAAGTGTTTGTATATAGTCTGAACAGTTCTCACTTTTGTTTTATGAGTCTCAGTATGAATTTGGGTAGTGTGTGTCGGTAGAAAGCATTTTTTATTTCCGGGCTAAATTTTCCTATGGCTAGTGAATGTTGTTGTTGTAAGGTTTCTATTGAAATGGGCTGTGCTAGCGATTGAATGTCGTCATGTATATGTTGTTTCACTGTGTCTATGCCAATCTTTGGTAGGTTTAAGTTTTTCTCTATAGGAGGCGTACTGGAGGTAGTTTGCGTATGTTTTAAGTCTATGTTAAACGTAATAGCCAGGTGGTCGGATCCAAGTTCGTTGGTTAAGCTTATGTTGTTGGTGGTGTTTGCTAAGTTTCTTGTGTGCAGTAGAACGTCTGGTGTTGAGTTTGGGTTTGCGGGCACCAGAAAAGTTGGTGTGGTGTGCTGTTTTATAAAGTCCGAATTTTGTAGAAATCTTTTAAGCTGTTTGGTTTTGTTCTTGTTCAGATTAAAGTCGCCTGTTATTATTGCATATTTATAGATGCTTGCATTGGTCAATATGTTTTGTTCTAAGTTGGAGTGTGGGTGTATGTATGTCAGAAATATGTGTATCAGGTCATTTAGGTAGGGTATCGTAAAATGTATGCAGTCGTTCAGAGGGTGGTTGAGCGAAGGAGGATTTGCTCTTCCAAGTTTAAATGTTGGTTTTGGGAGAGCGGCGACCCAGCCCCTGGCATGATTGATGGTATTTCCATGCCTATAGATATACTGCCAATTTCTGTACGTTGGTATCTGTCCTAGTTTGGTTTTAGTCTCTACAAATATGCAGCAGTCTGTGTCGTTTTGCTCTATGTAATTGTAAATAAGTGTTTTTTTCTGTTAAGTCCGTTGATGTTGGCGTAAAGTAGTCTCATGTTGAACGGTCTATGTTAGTCATTGTTTGTTTTAATTGTTCATGGGGTTCGGTTGAGGAGTTTTTGTTAAGCAGGAGCATGTCGAACATCAATACTTACATATGGTTACCAAAAAAGACGACCGAGGTGTCGATGTCAAAATCTTCTATAAATTGTTTTCGCATTTTTTTAATCAAATCTTCTCTGTTAGTGTTGGTGGACTTGTTAATTTGATGTTTGTATTTGTTTAATATGGGATCTTGAGTTGTTACTGGTGAGTGTATTCTGTTATCTTTAGTTATCGCATCCGACACCTCAGACGTTCTCTTGTTCAGACAGTTAATTTTAACGTTGGGTATACCACTGATCGGTGCTGTTGGTCTCTTCGGGCAGTTTACGCTCCATGCCGCATGCTAGTTCGATTTGCAGGCAGCGCACTTAACGGGAAGCGGAGAACTGCAACTGAATGTTGAGTGAGGGCCAAGGCATTTGTTGCATTTAGTTGGTGTTTTGCCGGTTTCGGTCCGGTGTTCAAAGGAGTTGCATTTGGTGCATGGAGCAGGAATCGGTGCTGGAGGTTTACTCTCCACAATCCTAAACACGCGTCCAAGGAAGTGCACTGTGCGGTAGCTCATCAATTTCTCATTTGTCCCGAAGTCACCCGTTTTCAGCCTCATCAACATGGTGGGACTGTTTCTCGCTCTGGATATGATTCTTTTGCAGAATCTAGTTATCAGGCCTGACTTTTCCAGCTGTTTTCGGAACATTTCGTCCGTGATTTCATGGTCTACTCCAGTAGCAACCACTGAATATGTGGCTGTAATATGGTGGCTTGATCTTTGTTGTCGAATTAAAAAAAATGCTCTATCAAGCTAGGCCAAAAATAGTGGAATCGTATAAGTGGTTCAGGAGATATTAAAATGTAAGTATTAAAACTGCATTGGCCTTTTATAAATAAAAGGTACAAAAAATATCAAAGACCTAAATGATGCTGTAATCCAAGCTCACAAATGACGTTGTTAAAATTATAACTCATCGCCCCATTTCTCGAGATGCCATGACTTTTTTTGTATTTTGGTAGAAGTTAAGCCTCCTAGGGGTCGAGCTATGTACTTCAAAACACTTTTCAGACAGTTTTGGTGCCAACTTTATTTACTTATAAGATTTTTTTTCCAAACCGCTAGTCTTTACCGTGGCGCTCTTTAGCCCTATCGGGACAATAAGAAGCGAAATTTCGTTCAAACATTTGAATATTGTGAAAGACTGTGCGACCGTTAAGGAATCAATTACAAGCTTTAAAAGACATTTTTGCAAGAACCAGCTCGTTCACAAAGCTATCGCTGTGGAGAAAACTATTAATTTTTCTTGCGCCTCCTCCTCTAGGAAAATTACAATGTGGTACATCGTGTTTGTACGAGATGGCCATAATCTTCAAAGCTGAAAGAATGAAACCTGTATTTCCCTTAAGAACTTAAAGTGCTTAACAGGCAACTGATGCAAACTAAATACCAAAAAGATGGCGGCGTTTTTCCATCTTGCAAGTACGAGCCCAAAGTACAAGCAGTACTGCCAGAACTTCCAGTGCTCAAAATCATGGTATGATATATAGGGAGCAAGACTCCAGACCAAATCTCGAATAATCGATTCATAGTTTCTTCAGAAGGTAAGCGAAATCATTAGTTTGATACATTGGCGACTCCTGGGCTATCGGGCTATCATATTGTACTGGACACAGTACAATACAATACTTTCTATGTCATTGTCACGACTCTGAAGTCCGAATTCACTTGAAGAGGTGTGGTGGTGAACGCATCCGCTTGCCATCCTGAGATCCAGGGTTCGATCCCTCTGAGAGGCTGTGATTATCTCGTGGAAATCAATAATCAAATCATATCAAATCAAAATATGCTTTATTGCCACAGGAAAATTTACAAATTTTATGGACAACTACCATGGCAAACTATCACGAGTTTTGGCAAGAGTACGGCACTTGAAGAAGAACCGTTTATAATTTTGTAAATTTATAAACAAAATATTCAAAAATCATGTTAATTCCATCCAGAAGAATGCCATGCTGCAAGCCTTTACGAGTCTAAGGGCATGCTGTAAGTCCTTACGAGTTTAAGGCCATGCATGCTGTAAGTCCTTATGAGTTTAAGGCCATGCTGTCTGTAGGTTCTTACGAGTTTACGGCAAGGCTATAAGTGCTTACGAGTTTAAGGCAATGGTGAAAGTCCTTACGAGTTTAAGGCCATGCTGCAAGCCCTCACGAGTCTAAGGGCATGCTGTTAGTCCTTACGAGTTTAAGGACACGCTGTCTGTAAGCTCTTACAAGTTTAAGGCATGGCGGTTAGTCCTTACGACCTTACGAGTTTAAGGCGATGGTGAAAGTATTTTCGAGTTTAAGGCCATGCGGTTTGTAAATCCGTGTAAGTTTAAGTCAAGGTTGTAAGTCTTTGCAAGTTTAGGGTAATGGTGATAGTCCTTACGAGCTTAAGGCCATGCAGTTTGTAAGTCCGTATAAGTGTACGACTAGGCTGTTTGTCCTTACAAGTTAAAGACGCTGCTTAACCTCTGAATGCAAAAGAAGTTTTCTATTTTTTTCCATTCGTCAGATATTTATTTAAGGGCTTCAACACCAGCGAAGCCGCGGGTAAAAGCTAGAAATCCTATATTTACTACTGAAGTATCTAAGACCAATAATTCAATCACGAACAAATAATGAAATTATAATCTAAATTGGTCATAGGAACTTTAATAAAAGAATATATGACCATGGTATGGCAGAGAAGTTACATAACATAAGCATGTAAAGCGCATGAATGGTAGCGCCTACGGTTCTATAAGTATATGAGAAACCGCACTAGATTGAACCGGTTTTTTTGTACGTTTTCATGCGAGACAATTACAAATTTTGTCGCAAAATTACGCCAAATGACAATAAATTACAATTTCATTTGCACATCATGGGGGTCTCATCAAATGAGTCCAAGATATTATTGCATATCGAAATTAATTCAGCAAAGTGTAATATGGAATTCGACACAGGAACAGCAGTCTCCACAATGTCTGAGCAGGAATTCAAAAAGAGATGCCCAGTTGCAAAACTAAATCCTACAAACGTAAAATTGCGTATATACACGGGTGAAATTATGCTTCCTACAGGAGCCGCTACGGTTAAAATAGACTATGAAGATTTAAGTACTAGAGGAACGTTTTATGTTCTACCACTGAATGTTGAAGCTATTTTTGGTTGAGAGTAGCTGAGGAAAATACGATTAAATTGGCCTAAAGTAAACAAAATAATGAATCATCACACAGTTAATTGTGTAGACGATTCAAGATTGCAAGTATTTCTGCATGAATACGATGACGTACTAACGAAACCCTGGGCGAAATTCCAAATTATACGTATGGCCTTAAATTAAAAGAACCGGATACACAGCCGATCTTTATCAAACCACGAGCACTGCGAGCTAACGTGGAAGAAGAACCTGATCCGTAGGAAAACCTGGGTGTCATAAATAAAGTACTCCATTCTAAATAGGTCACACCAGTAGTTCCGATCATGCGGAAGGATGGCAGAATCGGAATGGGTGCCGGTTATAACATCACCATCAGGAAATATGTTCGAGATGATTATTACCATATTTTCAATAAAATGAACGGAGGCGTCTAATTCTGTACTCTGGATATAGCCAACGCATACTTACATATGAAGCTCGACGACGAAAGTGCCACGATGCAAGCAATTTCAACTCACAAAGGAGTCTACAAGGTGAATCGTTTGATGTTTGGTGTAAAAAACCGCACCGTCTGCTTGGCAGCGCTTCATGGATCGCTGATGGTTCATTTGGAAGAAGCCGTATGTTTTTTTGACGAAATTGCAAAACAACTGGCGAATTATACATACGTTTACTAGCTATTTTATAAAAACTTCAAGAAAACGGGTTGCATGTCAACCAAAAAAGGTGCCAATTTTTCAAGGACAGCATTTCATATCTGGGTCACACTATCGATGCAAGAGGTTTACACAGATCACCAGATAATATCGAAGCTATCGTAAGAACTAACAGACCGCAAAATATCTCGGAACTGCAAAGTTTCTTAGGGTTAGTTCATTACTACCAAAGATTTCTACCGAATTCTTCTTCACTTCTCAAGAATTCTACTTCACTACGCCAATTTTAACTACATTATCCGATACCGACCCACGAAAGCTCATGCAAACGCCGACTATTTGTCAAGAACCCCACTAGCGAGCTGTCAATTAGAACAGTTATCAGTTACTCGGAAAGATATAAAAAACGTGATTCTTCAAGTTCTTTCACTTGAAGAATCACGTTTTACACAAGCTATCGAAGAAAGCAAAAAACCTATTCTGATTATAAAAAGGCAACAACTTTTCAAAATTTTGAAGAATTTCTTCATTTTTTTAAATCTTTTAAAATAAAAAATGGTTGGTTTTCTCTAAGTCAAGGAGGTAACAAAACTTTATTTAAACTTGAATATACACCAGGTCCTTGTTTAACGTGAGCTGCCGTTATTAATAGTACTTTAAAATTAGAAATTTTCTTGTATGGCCAATCCTTTGACATTTCAATTTCTCGAACTAAGAAGAACTTTATTAGAACTTAGAAGAATTTTATTAATAATTTTATTAGAAAATATACAAAACTAAGAAGAACTCCAGTAGAGTAAACATCTTTATTTCTAAAAAAGGCTATCGACCTATCGGTCTTTCTGCCCTTGTTTAATACATGTAGTCTTAATCTAAATGAAGAACTCCATTTATTATCAACAGCTTAAATGATAAATTACTAACAATTGACGGTACATGTATGTTTGTCATACATGCTTTAAAGGTAGAAAAAAAAAGATAGATTGGATAAAAAATCCAACAATTTTGACAACTCTGATAAAGAGTCCCTATCCGAGACCACGGCTGAGACTAAAAGTAAGGATCACTCCTTCAGTTCATATCAGTTTAAAAAAAATTGTAAAATGGTGTCAGATATTTATTCAATAGAAACATAAATTTTTGTCTTTAAAATTTATTAGCATCCTAAAATCTAATCTTTCCTCTTATGATAATAACAGGCAATCACCAATTGTTGGTTTAAATGTTCAACTTTAAAGCTCCGCCTTCTGTCACTTAAAATCGATTTAAAGTTTGAAAAACTTCTTTCGACGTCAACACTAGTAATCGGTGCATATTTATATTTTGGCGTGAGAGCTGGATCTACAATAGAGTTGGAATTAACTGTCCCAGATAACACAGAGGCTATCATTTTTAGTTTTTGAAACCCTTCATGTTCAGTCAAAATATCATTAATTTTTTTTGTATTATTTCTCCGTTTGTGCCTGGAACCAGGCTAACGGGTTGTGTAAAGTCCGCAATGACTTTCCTCGAATCTATTAAACTTAGCGATTGGGTTTCAAGAGGTTTTATTGCCTCGCTAACAAATTCAAATTTTCTTTTTATAAACGTCAAGCGACCTTTGTAATTTATCGTTTTTTAATACGTCTATACAATCTTTTATTGATTTACTTGTTTCGGTTTGTAGATCTTCAACAAGTTCTTTAAAAATTGAAAAATTATTGGCATAATGTAAGGCAGCTTCCAGCCAAGTACCCCATCATGTTAAAACTGGCTCTCGTGGTAAAAGAGTGTTAGACAATCTCTCTTTAAATAGTTGTATTCGCAAAGGTGCTTTGAGAAATATTTTTTTGCCGTTTTTTATAATCTCATTAACCAGAGGAAACTGTTGCCTTATAGTTTCAGCAACTCTATTTAGTCCATGTGCTAAGCATGTACAGTGGATCATGTTAGGATAAAATACTCTCAAGTTCTAAGAAGTTTTAACCGTTTAGGCAGCAGCGTCGGAAAGCATGAGCAAAATCTTGTCGTTGGGAACCGCATTGGGTAAATAAAAATTTGCTAATGATTCATGAATAAATCTAGAAACAGTGTTATTGTTTGTTGCTTCCAATTCTTGCGAACAAATCAGATATCCTTTTCTCGGTTTTTCTTCATGCATCACTCCCACAATTAAATTTGCGATGTGTCGGCCGATGGCGATGTGGCGATGTGTCCGTTGTTTCATCAATTGCAAACCAAATGTAATTGCTTCCAATTTCTTCTCGTCTTTGCTTAATGGCTTCATTATACACCGATTGTATATAATTTTTGCGAAGTGTGCTTTCGTCTGGTACGTCCATCCTAGAGTATTTTTCCAAAATATTTTGAATCCCACATTCTGCAATTCATTCAACGCTATATTAGATTGGACTAAGACTCTGCATAAATCCATATTAAACTCTTTCTGGGCGCTATATCCAGAAGATGACCCCAAACTTTCAGCTATTGTTGTCTGCTTCGGTTTATTATTTAGTCATTTAAATGCTGCTTTATGCAAACTAATTTTTACAAGTTGAATTATGTTGTATTTTTTGTCACACAGAATCTGGAAAATCTACCAGTCAGACATTACATGTTTAAACAAATTTAAGAATCATTTTACCATTTTATTGCTAGCGCGACAAAATAATTTACCACTTTGATGTTTGAATTCTGGGTAGCCTCGAATTCATTCATCGACTCTGGGCTTCCTCTTAGGCATATTTAACCCAACACTAAATAAAACTTTTCACGATATAAACTGATTATTTGTACAAATTTTCCAACACCACAGCATCTGCTACCTACAACGACAAACTGAATAAGGCTGAAGTACACAGGTAGTAGACAGGTTAAGAGCCGTCTTTGTTTGAGCAGAACTTTGTAAACAGTAAACCCTGTGTCGGTAAAGCACCGAGCCCCTATTATTTTACGAAACTATCGTTGTACGTCATCAAGAAGGGATCGAACACTGTTGCCAAAGCCGTTTCAAAATATAATTACACAAAATCACAAAATATTAATTGCCAGTCTGTTGGCCTTGGCTAAAGAATGAGCATTTGTTCCCACAATAATATTAAAAAATGCAAACATTTAAGCATAAAAATTAATTTAAGAATATAACTTCAAAAATAGCAAAAATAGCGTAAAAAAATAAGGTCATTTTGCTCAATTTTTGCTTAATTTTTAGGTATATGAAGATTTCTTGGGTTTGTTTACGGAATGGTCCATAAGCATATTAAGCAGAAATCCGAGCTCTAGTAATGATCGCCAGCTATAAGTCCATGAGAACTGTCTATAAGACAGCCGATAAGAACTGTCTATATTTGCTAAAACGATTTTCCAAAGGATCTGTTTGAAATTTACCCAGGGTCACATAATTCATGTCAAGTTCGGATAAACAGTATGTCGTGATTTGAATAAGTCCATGGATAGTATGACTTAAAGCTGTCAATGGATAGTATGTGTCTGTCGGGTTAATGTATTAGAAAAATTACCCGTCTTCCAAGTATCAAGCTAATTTATCATTTTTTCTAAAAACATTATTTTGTGGCCAGGTACGTTCTTCATAGAAGAAAAACTCTTTTTAAAAAGATTTATATTAAGAATTAAGTAACGCGTTACAGTGTCATTCGGACTGTGGTTTGTTGAAAAGCACGAACAATAGCAAAGCGTTTGAATATAGACTCTGATCAATCTCATTGCAAGATGACGTCAGCTTGTCGCGCTTTGTCCGATAATGAGTGTTAACCATTGGGCACGTCGTAGCTAATTCTGTATTGTTTTATCAGCGCCAAACGCCAAAGAGGAAATTTGTATGTTTATTGTCATTGACACTTGCATATATACTTCACTAAATTAATAACATTTGTTATTAACAGTGCCGAAACGATATAGTGAATGCGAACAGGGTTTAATTATTAAGCTGATAAACTATTTTCAGCTTGAAGAAACAGCAGGAAAACCCCTTTTACATGTGGATTCAGTATACAATGTAAATATAACCTTACCTTTCTGTTAATTATTTATTCAAACTTGTATAACCATTATAAACTATTTTAAAGAGAGTACCTATGTGATGCTCTGGGAGTATAACCATCTACTGTATACAAGCTAACAAAGAATGGTGTCCAAAGGGATGAGTACAAGCAGTCCGTGAACACTAACAGAATGCTATCCCTAGGTCCACTACTACATCAAATACATGAACACATTATCAGAAGTTGAATTTACGCAATGTACGCTGCAGGTAAGAATACAATAAATAAACAGTTCAGTCGCTTATCAATGGATTTCATCTTATGTATTTATTATTTTTATATTATTTAGGAGAGAATGTCACTCTCCGTTTATTGCAGTCAGTTACAATGCATTGATACGATTAAAATATCATTCAGTTCGTCAAGAGTTGCATTGGAGAAAATGAAGTTCAGTTGGAAAAAATGTGCAGTCTCAAACAGGAAATATTTAATGGAGATGCCATATGTTGCACACAAAAGACTACAATTTCTAAGGGAGCTCGCTGTTAACGAAGCATCATCTTTTCTCTTGAAGCCCGTTGTGCTGTGCTGGTTGTTACCTTGAAGATTTGGTTTTGTGTAAATGTGGTTTTAAATAAATTTCAATAAAATTATACCAAACGTTAGTTTTCTTCCTTTGGTTTCTCAAGTGTTATATAACAATTCAAAATCCATTTCAATCCATTCAAATCAATCAATTGTCATCATTCATTCATCCAATTAAAAAAAAAAATTTGTAACTACAATTATCTAAATATTTTAAATATTTACAAAGATGTAATTGCAAGTCAAAATAAAACTAATCATTTTCTGAAATTCCAATGTATGTTTTACATCTTTGCCTATTAAGATCAACATGTTAAATCGTTTTGTTTTTAGCTTCTTTTAAAGTGTCCACTTTCAGACGAACTTGTTCCGGCATCCAAAAGTGGGTTCATAAAACAAAACTGACTATGTTCATACAATATAAGACGAATGGGCATTTTATGCAATTATCGAAAATGTTTTAAAGAAATAAAATAATATATAGCCTTTAATACAGTGTTGCTAGATTGATATGTTAATATGGGACTCCTTTTTCATAGTTCGCTGAGCTTTCACAACAAATCGGCTGTGCCTGGGAAACACGATTTAATTAAAGACGACCCTCATTTGGCGCCTGACGTCACGTTTTGTGACGTCATGTTGCAATGAGATTGATCAACCTATATATATTAAATATTGTTGATGACGCGTTCCAGGAATGCTGACAGTGTACCTGGCACCAGTGCAGGGCCTCGGTTGTTATGCTATCATAACTCCTCCCCTCAAAGTCAGAACAACATGGTAAAAGGATTGTTCTGTGGTATCATGTTTCAAGGCATTGGCTTCAAGGACTGTGGTTCATCGGGACCGGATTAGCTTCCTGTTGTATAACTTCCCGGTTCCAGTTAGGATTATAGCAACTATAATTAATATGATTAATAATGTTGCAAAGCTCCATGCAACAGGATGGATGTCGTCATCTTCGTGTAGCTTCAGGTTGGCAGCTTGGTCTTTTAATAATTGGATCTTATTAAAATCAATTGACGATAATGAAATAGGGTTCTCAGGTATCTGAGATTCTTCGGACTTGAACTGTATTGAATGCAATGAGAAGGGTTTAGCTTCAATAATATCTTCGCGGTTCCAGAATTGGTCATCTTCCATAGTCACACCACAATTTAGCGGGATTCTGATTAAACTGGGTTGGTTCACAAGATAAATTTGATTGTTTCCACACAGTTCTTGTAACTTAAAGCTTGCTGATGGTAGGAATTACCAATATGTATTCACTGGTGATAGCTTGCACAATTGGCTTTGAAATGCTAACACTAGTTACTTGACAGTTGTCGTTTTCGGCTTTATTTATTAGTTTAGACATGCTTCTTCTTCATATTGCATCTTTTGAGTGCCAATTATGAGGTAGGGTAAATAAGGTACAATTATTTTTTCGTTTAGGGGTACAGGATAAAGTTGGAAAATTGTAAGTTTCTTTTTGAAATACTGGAAGGTGCATTGCAAAAATTATTTTGTCTTTGGAAAAGCCTACTTGCGGGCTTGCTAGTTGATAATAATTTTGGATGTTACTTAATTCAATCACTCGATCTTCACCATAGAGTTTTGATAGACTATATACAATTTGATGCAATTGTTTGGATGGAATTACCGAGCCATGCAATGAATTTAATTTTGCGAACATAATTGCAGTAGTAGTAAACATCTTTATTTGTAAAAAAGGCTATCGACCTATCGGTCTTTCTGCCCTTGTTTAATACATGTAGTCTTAATCTAAATAAAAAACAAATATGAAAATTCTCTTATTCTAAGTTAACAATATTATTAAATAAAATTCCAATGACAAGAAAAATTTATTTTATTGGCCACTAGTCAGTTGCGTTTGTAAGTGTTCGCGTAGCGTTGATGTAGGGAAACGGAAGCGGGATTGTCTGGTTGGTCTCGTAGACAAAAAAAAAGGGGATTCAGTATGGTCCAGTTGTAGGGGTTGTTTGTCCATTTTGTCTGTAGCTGTATGAGTCTTTCCGAGATCTTTGTCATGTTTGTGCGTTCGTATAGTAGTTGGGTGGGGGGGTTGTGTAGTGGGTTTTGGGGGTGTCTTTTTCGTATTATTAGTTTTAGTGCAATTTGTTCTGTTGTTTGTGTAACATAATTGCATTTTCCAAGTTATCCAAAAATGTTATTAGATTTTGACAATTTAGAATCAGTTGGAGTAGTATATTTTGAGCTCTTGCGATGTCAGAGAGAATGTTAATTGAATTATTTATGTTTTTCTCAAAGACTTCAATATGTTCTTTGAGTTCTAACTAATTCTTAGTTAGGATGTTAATTGTATTATTGTAATTATCGATCAGCTGTTCAGTTAAGGAAATTTGCATAGTTATTTTCTTTGAATATTTTCTTTGAATTTGAATTATTTTTATAATGATGCAATTCTAAAATAGCTTGGTCATACTTGACAGCATCGTCTGAATCAAGAATTCCGAAAAGTCATTTAGATGCTGTTGGCGCTCAGAGAGCACATTTCCGAACGTGCTAGTTTTGGGCTTTCTGAACGTGCTAGTTCGGCGTCCTGTCACTGTCAACTGTGATGGTTGGTGTGTAACCTCTTTAAACCCAAGTTGTAATTTTGATAATCAATAAAAATCAGCAATCATCCAACTCATTATTAATTAAAATTCAAACATAAATACCAGCAGTAATCCTGAGCGCACTTAAAACACAAAGGTGTGCAAACAGATGCTTTCCCGACAATATTTAATAATCCACGTTTTGATCGAGTTTGTGGCTTTATATCACCCAGTCTTACTTTAGTTCGTTTTATAAGATAATTGGCATGATTAAGCAAATTAGTAGCACACTATTTAGGGGGTGCTAGAAATTATCAAATATTGCTTTGACGACCTTAATTTAAATTATATTCTTTTGGGAAAATTACAGACCGATGACTTCAGAAAATGGATTTGGCAAATACAGGCAATCAGCTGGCGGTCATTATCACATTTTCATTTGACAACTCTATGAAGCCGAAAAAAGACTAAGAATTCAATCCATGTTAACATTACAATGTCAATATTTTGGAAATTTGAACATTCACACGTTTTATGAGCCGACTGATTATAATAATGACAGTAATGGAGAGGAAAATTCGAACGAGATTGACGACATATTGAAAACATTTTTCATTGAGGATCGGTTCATTTACGTCCGAACGCGTATAACCGGTGTCCGGCGTATAAGGCAGGGTCTACCTAAGCCTTACTGACGAGTCCAATAGGTAGACCCGGGACGAAACGCAGGGCTCATCACATAACACCATAATTAGTGACAATTCCAATGCATTCCTGGGTTTCAGTCAATTTTACTGTTTATTATTCAAAATGTTACAAATACGTTTCGGTGTCTTTCTCCACCATCATCAGTTTGTCTAAAATATACATTTACAGTCATCATCAATTCAAATAAAAAACTCTCACTAAAATTCACACATTAAAATACAATTACATACATATTAAAAAGTACATTAAGAACATTGGTTTTCAGGTGATGAGTCAGGACAAACATATCCGGGAAAAGACTAGAATGTATTGTTTAGAGATTCAAACTTTAATTTCAACTTACGTGTATAGTTCTTAACATCTCAACATTCAACTGGTCACTGAATTTTCCATATTTTATTCGATATCAAGCGAGCGAAACAAAAAAAACTGTTTATCTTTCGTTTTTTCTTTGCGTTTTAGGAATGCTTGGCAATTCTTCAATATTAAATGTTTACATTTCATTTACCTGGTCCAATCAGTCCATTCATGCGATCATCTAATTAGCGTATGATATACAGAGCTAAGATTGTCTGTATCTGATCTGAAATTTATTGCATTCTGATGTTTCTTAATTTGTATCATTTCATGGATTCTTCTCTTATTATAGTTGTCCTCATTGATTAATATTTGTGTGTTATCGAAATCAAAATCATGCAACTGTTGTTGTGCATGTTGTGCTAATGCTGTTGCATTTTCGTTAACCTTTCTTAAGCTATATTTATGTTCGTATATTCTTTTCTTTAAATATTGCCCTGTTTGTCCTAAGTATGTGCTGTCACAGTTCAAACAGTCAATCTTGTATATTACGTTTGGTGTGTCCAATTTATCGCTTCTAGGCTTAAATTTTGTAAAACACTCTATTGGCAAGTTGTTTTTAGTTTTCTCCGCTATAGCAATATTATGCGGTTTTAAAACATTTTTTATTTTTGTGTTGATTTCTGGTATGTGCGGTAATGATACATACCTGATTTCACCTTCTTTTTTCTTTTTTATATTATTTATGTTGTTCCATTTATTTGCATTGTATATTTTATTAATTCTTTGTTTTATAATTGGTTCGAACAACTATCCCAAAGAATTCTTCGAATGAATTGAGGGTACTGACATAGACAATGTTAAAAGTGAGATGCCAGTAATTACTTATTTAGGAGGTTTTTGCAGCCATATAGTTCTAAATAGAGTAAAATGCAGCTCTTGCAAACATTTATTAACACTAGGTGAAGAACTTATTGTGGAAGTCAACTTTAAAGTTATAAATAATTTAAATCGAGGTGGACTTCTTTATCCCAAAGAATCTGTAGTTCAAGTAGTTCTCATCTCTTATATCATATTTCAAAAGTTACTTAATACTCACGAAGAGAGATTTTAAACATTTTTTCAAAAAAATCATTTCTATGTAGTTTAATTTACATATATCTGGTCACTGTGTATATTTTCCTGACTATATTTCCAGAGGCCTCCACGACGCTGAAAAACCGCTTTGCGCCCATCCAGCCGCCAATCGTAGATGAGCCTCCAACACTTCCCAACACCAGCGTAGGGCCTGAACGGGAAGTAGTTGCTGAGAGCCCTACAGCGGTTGCAGGCAAGCCCAAGAAGACAGAAAAGCGGCCGCCAATTGTGATCGCTGGAAAACCCAGCAATCACACAATGCTGATTGATGGTCTAAAAACCATCACCAGTCAGCCGTTCACGCTGAAGTACACGAAGGCTTCGTTAATCGTGTACTGCAGCAGCATTATAGACGGGGCGGCGGTAAAACGATCCCTGGAGGAGGACAAGAGCCAGTTCCACACCTACGCCCCTTCGTCGCAAAAAACACACGCGTTTGTCCTGAGGGGCCTGGAGGGGAATGTCGATCCGACTGCCATCAAGGAGGATCTGACAGACAAAGGACTGGAGGTGACAAGTGTCTTCAAAATGAAGACACTCTTCAGGCCGCTCTACCTGGTCGTCACTAGCGACAAGGCAACCTTCCGAAGGCTTAACGCCGAGGCCAGGGTGGTGTGCAGTGTCAGGGTTTCGTGGGAAACCCGCAAAAACCGGAAGACCTTGACACAGTGTCGTCGAAGCCAGGGCTGGGGCCATGTCTCCGGGAACTGCCAGCGGGACTTTAAATGCTCCCGATGCGCTGGGGGGCATGAAATCACCGCCTACCCCGTTGGCGCTACACTAAAATGCGCTAACTGCGATGGGCCTCATCGTAGCTTTGACGAGGCTTGCCCAGTCTACATTTATAAACAGGCGCAAGTCCCGGCGGAGAAGCAGCGTTTCGTCCCTGCTCCTCTTCCAACGAGGCCAGCCTGGGGCCAAACCAGTCGAGCCCCTGGCCCGATCCACCCTTCACCCCTAAGCAGCAGGACCATGGCGCCAAGTCACGCCAACGGGACTATGCTGCCCCCGCCACCGCCTTCATTAGCGGAGTTTCCTCCGCTGAGGCAGCACGAAGCTGTCCCGACTAGCTCCGCCCACCCAGCCCAAGGTATAAATGGGAACGCGGTGGCCATGCTGGACAGTGACCAGCGGGAATTCGCCGAGCTGTCGTCGCAAATCAACTTGGAGGAGGTGATCAAGGCGGTAAGATTTTACAGCGCTGCATTGAGGGGTTGCGTCTCGAAGACAGACAAATTCCTAGTCTCAGCGCAGTTCTTCAATGAAGATATTAACAGCTTCGATTTTTAAGCCCTGATTTTGCCAACTGTGCATTATGAGGATAGGAGAATGGAACTCATGCGGACTCCGGAGTCGTCTCGGTGAGTTTGTGCACTTCCTTCGGACCGAGGATATCGACGTGGCGTTGATTGTCGAAACATGGTTGCGCCCCGGGGATATACGTAGGATTCGGGGGTACAGGCTCGAACGTGCCGATAGGCCCGGTTTAAGGGGAGGGGTGGCCATAGCGGTCAAAACGTCAATTCCATACAGTAGACTGCCACACAGGCAGTCATCAATAGGGAACGTCGGCGTTGAACTTCCTGATGGAGTTTTGATCTACTGTGGCTATTTCTCCACCGTACGCTTACAGGCCGCTGATGTCGATCCATTCTTCATAAACACCAATAGGGTGTTACTAATGGGAGATTTCAACGCCCGCCAGCCACTATTCAATAACCCTGGACATAAAAACGCAGCCGGCAATTTTCTAGCCGACTACGTTCGCGACAATGGCCTACTCGTTATGCCCAGTTCATCCCCAACGCATTACCCGAACAGTGGAGGGAATCCATCCTACCTCGACTTCGGAATTGCCAAAGGACTCATCAATCTCAGGGAGATGGTGGTTATAGACGCCCTCAGCAGTGACCATTTGCCCATTTACCTCGACATTAGGGATTCAAAGCGCACACAAACTAACGACTTTCGATATTCATACGAAAATTTCGATTTTCGCGAATATGGAAAACGACTACAAGACCTGACGTGTATTCCGGGAGGGCCAGATTGATACTGTCGAAGTTCTAGAGCATGCGGTAAAAGGTCTGACCAGGAATATACAACGGACACAGCAAGCTTAGGCCAAAAAAGTTCCGAACAGACCGCGGCGCGACAATATTCCTGAGGAAATTTTGGACCTTATTAAGGCGAAAAATCGAATCAGGAAGCGTTGGCAGCGATTCAGGCGATCTGCCGATCGCATAATGGCAGCAGAGCTTGCACGAGACATACAGCGCGAAATCTCCGCATATAGGAATTATACCTGGGCGGCGAAACTGCGAAATCTGACTCCCCGTGACAATTCCCTGTGGAAACTGTCGAGAATTCTGCGAAAAGGCTATGAGCAAGTCCCCGCACTTGAAAAAGAGGGGCGGAGTTATATTACCACCAGTGACAAGTGCGAGCTGTTCGCCGACTTTTTGGCAGAAGTACACAAGGTCCAACCAGCCCTTCAGGATAACGAAATAGAAAGACAGACCGCTGTTTTTGTAGAAAGGAAGTATCCTATACCACCCTCGATTTTGCATTCCTATATAACAATCCCGTCGGAGATACAATCGTGTCTTCGGCGCCTCCCTAGCCAAAAAGCCCCGGGCCACACGGCATCCCTTATTTACTCCTCAAAAACTTACCGCGGAAAACTATTGTGCTAATAGTACAAATAGTCAACGCAGTCCTTAAATTGCAGCACTTCCCACAGGACTGGAAAAACGCTGTAATAATCCCCATCTTAAAGCCGGGCAAAAAACCGACCGAACCCGCCTCTTATAGGCCAATTTCCCTCTTGAACACCCTCGGCAAATTAACCGGGAAGGTCATCCATTCGAGATTACAGGCAGCAGCCGAGCTTCGAAGTTTAATCCCGGATGAGCAGTTTGGCTTTCGACCAAGACACAACACAACGCTGCAGACTGCTAGGATCGCAACGGATGCCTATGCAGCATTTAATAAGCTTCAAAGTACGGATATGCTGCTTCTCGACATGCAAAGGGCCTTTGACACAGTCTGGCACACAGGCCTGCTGTACAACTTGTTTGCCGTGCATTCACTGCCACTCTACCTAGTTTCCCTGATAGCGTCTTACCTAAAAAACCGTTCCATCCAGGTGAAAGTGGAGAATTCCACTTCTGGTAAAAGACGCATCGCGGCAGGAGTACCACAAGGAAGAGTGATTTCGCCGCTGCTGTATACATTGTACACAGCAGACATTCCAAAATTTCCACTACAAAAATAGCACTATACGCTGATGATACGGCTATCTACGCATCGTCTTTTTATGCTCAGGCTGCGAAATCTCGCATTGCACATCACCTGAGTTTATTGACGCTTAAAGTTATTGACGAACTTAAAGTGAATCCCAGGAAGACGGAACTTATTATCTTTTCGCGGAAATTCACTAACAACAAAATCTTATCACCACTCGTGGTCCAAAATACTCCTATCAAACTAACAAAATAGGTGAAATACCTGGGATTCAAACTAGACGCCCGACTCCATTTCAATAAGCATGTTGACTATGCTGTACAAAAGACTGCCATGGCCCGAAGAAAGTTGTACTCTCTTCTGGCGCCAAATTCTGTCCTATCGCCTCGAAATAAACTTCTGCCCTACACCTCCACTATAGGCCCATACTGACCTACGGCTCCCCTGTCTGGCACTCTGTCTGTGATTCCACGAGACGACGTGTTCAAAGGACCCAAAATAGGTTCCTAAGAGGCGTCCTATCGGCTGACAGATACACCAGAATTACCGAAATGCACGAAGCGACAGGGATGGCCTATATAGCCGACTATATAGATACCATCGCTGAAAAATTTTATCATAGCGGAGTGCAAGGCTCAGTCCTCACGCGAAATATCACCCAAGTAAGAGCAAACGATCGCCCAACCCATGGCCCCCTGTATAAGCGACTTCCCATATTTTATGAGGATTTTGTCCCTGACAGTACGTGACGACAAACAAACATTGCCTGCCAGTTGCAGACAGTCGTTTCTAGCAGGCTGGAAACGCACAAATCCAACATAACGTGACTTGACGGGTTCGTCCTGCCTCGTGCTGGCTGGTGTTGGCTGGTCCTTGCACCGATCGGGGCGTGGGCGGATGGATTTGGTCATCTAGTTGAAACTGCCGACGGTTAACGCCACGGCTGACAGTATCAAACTTAAAGGTCGAAGCAAAAGGGGTTTTTGGCTTTCCTTCAGGAAGACCTTTTTTCCTTAATGAATGCCCCTCGAATAAAACCAAAACCGCCACTTCAAGACTATCTCCTGACGTTGTCGTGCGTATGGCTAGCTCGGAAATGTCCATATTAGGGCACTGCCCAGGTAATGGACGACTTAGCGCGCCTATTTAGATCATGGGCAGCAACCGGCCGAACATCTGGCTAGACATGGGACTTTTGTTTGTTAACTTTGTTTGTGAATTTTATTAATGGGAATGTTCAATAAATTTTTATCTATCTATCTATCTGATCTAAAATTCATTGCATTCTGATGTTTTTTAATTTGTATCATTTCATGGATTCTTCTCTTATTATAATTGTCTTCATTGATTAATATTTTTGTATTATCAAAATCAAAATTATGTAACGTTTGTTGTGCATGTTGTGCTAACGCTCTTCCATTTTCGTTAACCTTTCTAAAGCTATATTTATGTTCGTATATTTTTTCTTTAAATATTGTCCTGTTTGACCTATGTATGTGTTGTCACAGTTCATACAGTCAATCTTGTATATTACATTAGGTGTGTATAACTTATCACTTTTAGGTTAAAATTTTGTGAAACATTCCTTTGCTAAGTTGTTTTTAGTTTTTTCCGCTATAGTAATATTATGTGGTTTTAAAATATTCTTTATTTTCGTGTTGATTTCTGGAATATACGGTAATGATACATACTTGATCTCACCTTCTTTTTTCTTATTGATATTATTAATGTTGTTTTTTGTTATTACCATTTATTTCTTATGCAATGTATTGAGTAATCTACCGGGATGTTTGTGTATAACGATACCAAATCAAGTGATATTATGCGATGGTTCTCAGGTATTTTCTGTTTTTTTATAAATTCAATTTATAAATCCAATATATTACTCAACACAGCTGACAGATATTTAGATAATTGGTAAGTTGGGGTATTTATGTTGCTAACTATCGGTCTCAATGGGTGACCTGCTTTGTGAAGCTTTGGCAGGCCATATACAAATGGTGCTCGGCCGTTGTTCCAAGACATTGTTCGTTTTAAATTATCAGTTATGAATGTATTTTTATGCCATGAATTCATTATTTTATTTAGTTTTTTATTTAGTTATTTAGTTTTGTTTGAACATTTGTAGTAAGATCATTTTTTCCGGTTTATATGTTTTTAAATCATTTATTAAGGCTAGCATTTTTGTTCTATATTCATTTTTCATCATAACAACTGTCTTGCTACATTTATCTGCCGTTAGAACACAGATGTGACAATGACAACTGGAACTTGAGCAACGACTGTTACTTGAACTATTTTATCAGCTCACCGGACTACACCTGCAAACTGATCACACACACAGAGTACGATGAAGCCATAGCGCATGTCAAAGACACTGCACCGGGAGGGGATAAAATTAAGGCAAAACTCTTGAAAAGCCTAACTCAAGAAACACACAAACTGATCCTAACTGAATTGAACAACTGCATCACAAATGGCAAAATCCCAGAAACATGGAAGAACGGCTTAATAATCCCTATACCCAAAAATGGACTCAACAATACACAACCGAGCAACTACAGACCAATTACACTACTTCCAGTACTAAGCAAAATTTTTGAATACATAATAAAGCAGCGGCTTGAAAAAGTGATTGGAAAATATATACCTACCTACCAATTTGGTTTCAAACAACATCACTCGACTGTTCATCCGCTCTTTATTTTCGCCAACAATATACAAACTACCCACCTAACTGACAGAAAGACAGCTTGCCTGTTTATGGATATTAACAAGGCTTTTGATAGTGTCTGGCATAGAGGCTTACTATACAAACTATACAAACTACACACACCAACATATCTACTACACACCATAAAGAACTTACTAGAAAACAGACAACTACAAGTACGAATTGACAAAACACTGTCATTTTCTTTTTCCCCTGAACAAGGGCTCCCTCAAGGATCCCCGCTCTCTCCGTTTCTCTACAATATATACTGCCATGACATATACAATTACAACTTACCAGACAAAAATCAAATCGACAGATCGGCATACATATTACAATACGCAGACGACACGGCACTTATTGTACATGACAAAGCTACTGAGAGAGCAGCGCAAAGACTCCAAACACTAACAAACAACACAATGACATGGTTTTATAAATGGAGACTAACACCAAACGCGTCAAAAAACCAACTTCTGCTCACAAACCACAGACTCAACGCTGACTCCCCTACAATAACTGCAGACGGCCAAACGACACAACCAAAAAACGACGTAAAATACCTTGGAATCACAATTGACCACAAACTTAAATTCACTAAACACATACGAAACATCAGGGCAGAAACAATAAAGAGAACTAAACACTTCCGATCACTAACCTACAAAGACAGAGGAATTAGCACAAACACCGCCACCAAAATATATAAAGCTATTTGTAGACCCTTGCTAGACTTTGGACATATACTCATGACCAACGGAACAGAAAGGACAAAACATTATACACAAACAACAGAACAAATTGCACTAAGACTAATAACACGAATAAGACACCCCCAAAACCCACTACACAACCCCCCCACCCAACTACTATACGAACGCACAAACATGACAAAGATCTCGGAAAGACTCATACAGCTACAGACAAAATGGACAAACAACCCCTACAACTGGACCATACTGAATCCCCTTTGTCTTACAAGACCAACCAGACAATCCCGCTTCCGTTTCCCTACATTAACGCTACTCAAACACTTACAAACGCAACGGACTAGTGGACAATAAAATAATTTCTTCTTGCCACTGAAATCTTATTTATTTAATAGTATTCTTAACCTAGAATAAGAGAATTTTCATATTTGTTTTTTATTTAGATTAATACTGCAGGTATTAATCAAGGGCAGAAAGACCGATAGGTCGATAGCCTTTTTTAGAAATAAAGATGTTTACTACTTTTTACTAAATATAATTTTTTTTATCATTTGACGTAAAGATCGTAATTTTTCTTTACAAATGCTTAAGTATTCCATTAGGCTGCCAATCAAACATGGGACCATTTCAAAATAATACTGAATAACAAATGTAAGACATAAAAAATATGTTGAATGAAACTTATAAATTCTGAAAGGGCACCCAAATGAACATAGGAAGTGGCACGTAGAAAGTAAGTTCAATTTAGTCGCATTAGCGACGATTTTCAACTGTTAATGTCTTCTAGAAATTTTCGAAGAAATTGTTTTCAATATTTTAAAGGCATGATGCCAATTTTGAATCACCCTGTATTTCAACTGTTAATATCTATTGACAGATGAAATTCAGTCTAGATATCTTAAAAATTGTCATTATTTTTCTCGTTCTCTCGAAGTGAGCCCTAATAACCCCGTAAAAGAAATGACTCCAATTTTGAATCAATCCGTATTGGTTGACTTAACCCGTTCAATTTTCTGTCAAAATGTCAATGTTAACAAGCTTTTCGTTTTATCCTAAACAAGCACGCTTCAGAATTTATATTTATTAAGCAGGAGCTAAATAAATTACACTTTAAAACTGCAAATACCTTTAGTTTATCTTTACTCTTAAGCAATTATATTATATCGGTTACCATTGTCTTGCGAAAAACGGTTTTAGCACCTTAAATTAAACAAGACCAATGGCCTTCGTATAAAGGCTGCCATCTTAAGAATTTTATGCAATCACAAGTAACGGTTCTCTCAAATTAAATTAATCTGGCGAAAAGTATCTTTTTAACTTTTCAACTTGCTGCTTTTGTCGCAACGTAATGTCTGGAATTACCAGTAATGGCTTTCACTTTGGAAAGCTACTCGCTCGTTCCTCTTTATTCCACGGAACGTTGCAATTAAATCGCATGAAACTTATGGTAATCACTTCGATTACCATTTTAAACATTTAGATGTTGAATTTCATAACATTTGAGTATAACGCCCCACAGAAATTGCGTTAGTTTTCAGTACAGATAAGTGGTTGGTGTGTACCGCTTTGTTGACGGCTTTCGGCAGACGATATTGGCATTGGTCAGGTTTAAGGTCAGGTCAGAACGTATAATTTTCATTAGTATTATAACAAATAAATTATCAACAAATAATATGGTAATTAGATCATTCAGATACATTCATTATTCATTCATACATTAAAAAAAACATTTTATCTTTGAATTTATTGAATTTGGTATTGTATAATCATACTGAGATATGATAAATGGATAAATTTCTATTATATTTTCTAACTCTGATAATATATGGTGGACAATTCAGACATTTTTCCTAATAAAAGTGTTCGCAGGATGGATTCGTTGCAGTCATTGTTAAAAGGCATGAAATATAAATATTGGGTTCCAAATCAACTGGAGTGTTAGTGAATTATATGGTGTGGTTCACCCTGGGCAACGGTTCAACCCGCCAAAATTAAACACAACTAGGAAGTCTCTACTAGCGAGATTACTTGCGACATTATGAGTGATCCAAGTAGTCGTAGCTACGATCAATTGACAAGAGTTATCGGACCTTCAGTCCGAATGCTGCAACGGAACGTAGAATGTATTTCTTTCTATGACATACACATTATTTGTCTGCAAGAGACACATATCTATTCAGAATAGCAGGCCTAGTCAAGATGAAAAATATGCGGATACCCTGTTGCATGCTACACTCAGTCTAACGCTTACTGCTCTGTCTGGCTTTAAAAAAATAACATTGGCAACTTTTCTTCCGAAGTTGGTCCGCAAACTGAGGCGTGACCCAACCTTTGCTTTGTATCAACAGATGGATCCGGAAGGCCCCTGCCGGTAACTTAGTAAAAAAGTAGGTAAAAGTAATGGCCAACTCTTCCAACAGTCAACACAGGCCGCCCATGACAACCATTGCGATCCAGGTCCCGGTATTTAGAACGTTCCGATAACCAAGATGGAACTACAATAGAACCAAATAGGATTTACTTCGCTAAGAAGTAGACATAAATTTCCTAAATATCCCACCCACTGTCGAGAACCACAAGAGGTTTGTGATTATGTTGCATGATGCGGCCATCAGAGCTATACCTAGAGAGTGGCTATAGTAAGGACTACATACCCTGTTAATCAAGGGAACTGGAGGACCTTTGCGAGAGATTCGAGGAATTGGGGATCCGGATCGGATCTATGATAAATCCTTTCAACTTTCTCAAATAGAATACTCTCAACCTTGGATACTGAGAGAGCGGAAGGGGGAAATAAACGGTTGAAAACGTTGACGTTACACATTCCAACCACTTGGTCTGGTCAGGTCGGTGCTATGACCGCTGGGCGCAGCGGTTCCCCCTCTTGAGCCTACCGGCAACATCAACCCAAGCGAATTTGGACGGCGGGTGACCAGTCAGGTGAGTGAGTCTTTTGGCCGTCTGCCATTAGAGACTGGATGGTCCGGTGCCTTCAGTCTCGAGTAAGTGACTTGTTCCCTATCTCGCCTGAGACTCCGTAAGAATCCGCAGAATCGGCCTAATTGAAGTCACGTTTGAGTGGAATCAATAATTTAATAGCCACCTTAGCTTCAAAAACTAGGACCAAATCGTGAATACGTCTGCTCAGCTCTCAGGTATGGATCTGCCTAGGAGGACATGCAGCGAGCTTAACAGGTTCGACATACTGAACTCGTGCCCACTTAAGAGATTGTAGGGTGGCTTGGACGAACTAAATAAGCTTTCACCAGCAGCACTTCAATGGTTCCAAAATATTGATATCGATGCATTTCTCTTATAGGTATTTTTGTTTTGACTCTCTTATAGGTATTTTTGTTTTGACTGCACTCTGCGCTTTGAGTTTGTATTTGTGAAATTATTGTCATCGGATCGGTTTTTTGATCCTTGACGTTGGAGCCTTTGGCAACATAAAGGGTGATTCAAAATTGTTGTCATTCCTCTGGGGGTGTTGTCTGGTGGTGTTTTGGGTGTTTGGTGTTTTTGAAGATAATCTGTGTCTCAAAAATTACGTGAATACTTATTACTTCTTAATTATCAAAAACTCTATTACCATATACCATATCCATATACCATATACCATGGGTAAACACAAGACGTCCATATTTGTAACAACCAATGTCTTTAAGACGTCTTCAAGACATATACAGACATCTCACATATCTTAATTAGACATCTTAAAGACGTCTTTGTGCTGTTTGGGTATAGTAACCACGGGTAAACACAAAACAGAAAAAGTGAAAGTACAATGAAATATTTCGAGTTTAGGATATCGTTGTCACTTTGCCGTCAGTGCTGCCAACCTTTTTGTGGCAAATGAGTGAATATACCTGAATCCGTCACAAATGCCAACAAAACCTTCCTGTAAAAGGTTATGTATTAATAATCAGTAACAATCAAATAAAATTCAATTAAGTTGTTAAATCACAAGAGGTGCTCGAAGTTCAGCCCGTCACATTCCAAACATGTTTGTGCCTCTGTAACCATGTTATTGTGCATTCTGCGCAGACTGGTGCATTCTTCGCAGACTGGACTTTGGACATTTTGAGCAACTTCTCGTATTCAGTTAATTAACTCCTGCTCAATTTGTACCGGTGTTCAGTAGACCAGATATTTAATCTGTCCTTGTGTCCCTTGTATCTTAAATACATTGTAGGAAGTACCCTTCCTCGGTAGTTACCATGTGCCTGGGAACGTGTCAGTGCCCAGGAAAATGCAATGCTCCGACTACTTCTCTAAGGCTCAGAATTCCTGTTCCTCTATGTCTGGAACCCGAATACCTCTTGGTCGTCCAATATCTGCCTCAATTCATGTAGCCAATCGTCCGGTCTCTCTAGTCCTTTGCGGGCGTAAGTGCCTACAGCTTCTGATTTGTTACTAATAGCATATCCGCATATTCGATATTGGTGTACATTTTGTGAAAGAACCTTCAAACTAAGTCAAAATTTGACAAATGCTTGTTATTTTTGTCAAAAACTATTTATCTGTAACTACCTGATAATGACAAAAAGCATCGTTGCCCTTTTGAACTGATGTCAAAAAATTGTAGACGAGCAATTTTTAAATATCAAAAATGTTCATAATTTGAAGAAAAGATGGTAATATCTCTTCTAGAATGCATAAGTATTCCAATAGGCTACCAATCCAACATGGGCCATTTCAAAATAATACTTATTAACAAAGTTGAAATTCGATTTTCAACATTTAATATCTTCTAGAAATTTCCGAAAAACAATGTTTCAATATTTTTCTGTAACTCTCCAAATGAGCCGCTATAACCCCTTAAAAAGAAGGACGCCAAGTTTGAATCACACTGTATATGTAATATGTAATATATCACTTTAAGAGACACCAAAACTTGTTTAACTTGTATAAAATAAATTATTTGATTTCTATCTATTATTCAGTCGAGTTAATTTTGCTATAATCATTGTGAGAGTGATTTACTGACGAGTAGACACTGACGTGACTCTGCCGTGTCTACGGCAAAGTTATTAAAGAGGAGGGTTGGGCGTGGGGTTAAACACCCAAACTCGCCAAAAAAAGTATGGATTATGAAGAACCAACAGAAGCCTCGGATTAGGATGGATACAGGAAGACGAATAACGCAAAGAACAAGGAAAAAACATATGTATGTATAAAAGCGATCAAAGAACTGGAAATAATGAATATAGATATAACCGCTCTACAAGAAATATGGTGGCCGGGAGTGGGTCATGCTGACGTTGCTAATTCAGTACTTTTCTATAGTGGCAATGATCAAAACCGTTTCGTATATTTTCCTGACTGTACTTCAATTCACTCCAATATATTCCTGGGTTTCAGTCAATTTTATTGTTTATTATTTAAAATGTTACAAATACGTTTCGGTGTCTTTCTCCACCATCATCAGTTTCTGCGTATAGTTGTTACTACCTTAACATTCAACTGGTCACTTTGAGTGAGAGAGTGACCAGTTGAATGTTAAGGTAGAAACAAATATACGCACAAACCGATGATAATTTTTTTTTCCCCGAGAACAGGGAAAGATACAGACGACTAAGAACCCTAGGAAAGAATCTGCCAAGAAGAAAAAAAAAGAGAATGGCAAGAGAGAGAATTAATTGCACTAGACTAAGAAGGAAAAAATAACACAAGAACATGTTAAAATTGACGCTCTACAACAGCAGGATTCAGACCCAGGACGGACAATCTCTTAAAGAAGGAAAATGAAGATCAAATAACTTAAAAGTTAAAAATATTGCACACGTGGAAAAACTGTTTCCATCATCTGCTTAATAGAGGAACTGGTGAAGAGGAGGAATCTCTGGATATCTAAAGAGAAAATTAAAAAAGCAAGGAAAGAAACTAAAAAATAATAAAACTCCTGGCCGATACCTTATCACAGCTGAACTTCTTAAATATGGTGGCGATAATCATAGCACAGCTGCAAAACCTCACTAAAAACATATGAGAAAAAGGAGCTATCCCAAATGACTGGAACGAGAGTATTATGATACCGATCCATAAAAAAGGCGATAGGACGGTCTGCAAAACGTACAGAGGGATAACACTAATCAATGTAGTCTATAACGTCCTATCGAACGTAATTATTCTAAGACTAACCTCCTTCACCGAAAAAATTTTGGGAGACTTCCAGTGCGTATCGGAGCAAGAAGGTCAACAACGGACCAGCTGTTTACCATCAGGCAATTGCTAGAGAAAAGTTGGGAATTCAATAAATATAATGAATTCAATTCAATTCAGCATATATGGGGCTAACTCAATGAGGCCAAAACAAAATACATCTCAAGAATAGGCAGAGCTAGGATAGGACAAAATGTGAGCATGGACACCTACAACTTTGAAAATGTAAAACAATTTAAATACTTAGAGTCCACAGCCATATCCGACAACGACATGAGTGAAGAAATTAGAGAACGCCGAAAGTCAGCCAACAGGTGCTTATACGCCCTAAAGGAGATACCAACCAGGGTCCCAATATGTGAATAGGATAACGAAAATCAAAACGTACCTGACCATGATAAGATCCGTGGTAATGTACGGCGGCGAAACCTCGACTCGTATGGTGCGAAATGAGGAATCCATTCGAAGATTCGAGATAAAAGTGCTGACGAAAATTTTCGGACCCACCAAAAAGCAGTATATTCGGAGCTACCGAATCAAAACAAATGCAAAACGAAAACAAAGATACAATCAGCCAGAACTGATTAACTTCATAAAGGCACAAAGGTTGAGATGGGCAGGGCACGTAGGAAGACAGTCAGAGGATAGAATGCTCGGCTTAATATGGGACAGAGCACCAGAAGGAAGACGACCACTTGGAAGGCCGAGATTTAGGTGGTGTGATAATCTAACAGCGGACCTCCGGAAAATGATGGAAAATGAGCATTGGCAATGGCCTAGAACGTTACCGAAGGCCGAGCCAGATGGAGGCAAATTGTTACTGGAGTTACGGAGTAGTAGTAATAGTAGTAGACACTCACGTGCTATTTATGCTTTAAAGATTTTGCTTACCGTCCCAATCAGGACAGATTGTAAATTACTAATAAGAGTTAAAAAAAGCGTCAACGGTCGAAACGTATTTGATCGTACTGGTATTTTTGGGGGATTGAATGAAGTTATGTATGGGATGTTTTAATTTTCCTATGCTCGGTTCTGTTCAGGATCAGTTTTCAAGCTTCGTCGAAGCTGCAGGTTGCGTTTGTCGAAGTTCTGCGTTTCTTGAAAGTGGCAAATATTATAATAATAAAAAATTATTTTGGGAAATAGTCAATCGTTTTCAATTTTTAAAACACAATTTTATAAACTGTCTGGTTGCAACACTGCTAAATTCAAATAATCTCCAACAAATTTAGTAAAATAACACCATTACAAGTTTCGATAATTTACAAACTCAACACAATTGTAGAAAACACACCAAAGTGAATCGAATTGGATCTTTGTTACCAGTTTAATCCAATTTAACTGTTAGCCATTTTTTTGCTGCTCTATAGCAATCTAGTAAGTAATGCTGTTTTGTCTTTACTTACGTTCCGCTCGAATACAACTCTAATGTCTCTTTTCCGATTCCTGAGTCCTGCAGCGATTTGCACGACGCTTAGAAATCCTATAAAGATTATTGATTTGTACACCATTGCTGATTGGTATCTGAAAATAAATATAGGGTCAGTAGTAGTAAAAATCTTTATTTCTAAAAAAGGCTATCGACCTATCGGTCTTTCTGCCCTTGTTTAATACATGTAGTCTTAATCTAAATAAAAAACAAAGATGAAAATTCTCTTATTCTAGGTTAATAATCTGATTAAATAAACTTTCCAATTCTAATGACAAGAAAAAATTATTTTATTGTAAAGTAGTCAGTTGCGTTTGTAAGTGTTCGAGTAGCGTTGATGTAGGGAAACGGAAGCGGGTAGGTTTTTGGTTGTGTCGTTTGGCCGTCTGCAGTTATTGTAGGGGAGTCAGCGTTGAGTCTGTGGTTTGTGAGCAGAAGTTGGTTTAGGATATAGGGTCAATTTAGTATCAAATTTGAAATATATTTAGACAGGATATTGATAGTCTTTTCACGAAAATTAAAAGCGCGAATTTGCCATTCTCCGGTGACGCTTACGATCGCTGTTACAATTTTTAGGTTAAATGTTGAACTTTTGTTGAAATGAAATGGTTGAATGTTGAAACTCTAAACTAAAACATTGTTGCTTACTAGTAAAACGTACTTAAACCTTGATGTCGATTTTTTTATTTTGAGGTTTCACTTACAGATTTCTCTCAAGCGATTATTTCTGTTTTATACCACACAGTTATGGTTATTTACTCGTCGAGTGCAACAGCACGTTTTTAGTGCATTTTTGAATCGATACATGAATACATGTGCAAATTTCAAATTATTTTTTTTGAATTCTTCTTCCAAAAAGATGTATGTAAAAATCATTTAATATTGCTATTTCCGGGCTAAACTCAATTGACAAATGAGAATAGGCAGCAAACCGCTTCTGGAAGTTTCAGAAATTTACACACCTGGAAATCTGCACTTGCTCCTGACGGCTCTGATGGTCCGAAATAGGCCTGGGTAACACTGTCTTGTGTGACATTTTTGTGTTGATGCCGCTCTGCGCGACAATAGGTCGAAATAATAAAAATTTTGCAAAACTATCCGCGCATTTCGGAAATTTCACGCTTTAGCTATAGCAATATGATCCACCTTGTCATGGGGAATTTAATGGTCTTCCCGTATGTGAACTAATATACGGGGTGTTCGATTTGAAAAATATAATTAGAGCAGTTTTTACCTATAGCCGAAAGGTTAGTATTTTCAAAACATCGTGTATAATTTGAACCAAATTGCTGTACGCGATACTCAAGCATAGGGCTTTCCTAACCCAGTACCAAAATTTTAAATTTACAGGTATCGAAATTCCGTTGTAATATAAGATTCTTTGGGCATATGTTTGCATTGAACTGAACTGCTTCAGACAGATATGGGAATCGTTAAGCAAAAAAAAATCAGATGTACAAAGCGGATCTAGGCGTTCAATAATATACAGGGTCTCAATATACAAGGTCTCAATTGAAAAATAACACATTTGCATGTACTTTTCGATAGAAGCGGCAACTTCGCATTGCTGAAAATATTTTAGGCCAATAGAGAATATCCGATGACTTCGTTCTAAAAATTTGCAGATAGCTGGTGCATCGCGTTCTCCTTAAACGTCTAATACGCCTTCGACCCCGAATAACTATGTATACATATGACAAACAGGGTCTATAATTAAATTTTACCCAAAACCTATAAGGAAAGGAAAACATAAACCTAACAAGGCGTGAACTTTATTATTTATATTACTTTATTAGTTATTCTATAATTTAGTTAGTAATGGTTATTAAAATTTAAATGGTCATTAAACGGTTTCGTCATACTAAATATCTCTTTGCACCAATTAAAATGTAAGCTGTATAACTCCGTTATTTTGATCTACCAAATGACCTCATACTGAAGCAAATAGAAATGAGATTAAATTAAAAAAATTTTAAACATAATTATAAACTTATATTGGAAACAGACGGCAGTTTTGAGAATTGCTGGCAGTCACACAGAACAAATTAATATACTGCAAGCAGTGAGACAAGGCTGTGTTTTGTCACCCATCTTATTTGACGTGTACTCAGAATACATCTTGCGAGAAGCACTCGACAACATTGAGGAAGGAATCACTATCAACGGTACTAAACTTAATGACATAAGATATGCAGATGATACCATAATGTTTGCAGATAATCTTCAAGGATTGCAGAGTTTGATGGATAGGGTGACCAGAATTAGCTCAGTACGGGTTGGTAATGAACGCAGAGAAAACCAAACTCCTCATAGTAAGTAAAAGGAACATCGCGGAAGACAGTTTATACATCAATCACAGTAGAATACAAAGAGTAAGGCAGTACACATACTTGGGGACAATAATTAACGAGAGATGGGTCAACTTTCAAGAAATACGATGTCGCATCGAGAAGGCCCGCTCTGTTTATTAAAGTGAGATCGCTGTTTGAAAGCCATTATCTGTCCTTAGACATAAAGGTTAGACTGTTGCGTTGTTATGTTTTCTCGGTCCTTCTGTATGGCGTGGCAACATGGACACTCGCTAAAGGGACTGCCAGGAGAATTGAAGCGTTCGAACTCTGGCTTTACAGGATAATACTGAAAATATCTTGAACACAAAAAACTACCCACACAGAAGTTTTGCGACGGATGAAAAAGAACCATAACGGTTAGGTACCATAAAATGTCGGAAACTTCAATATTTCGGACACATAATAAGGAACACAAATTGATACGGGGTACTACAGGAAATCCTACAAGTCAAAATTAACAGCAGAAGAGCACCTAGCCGAAGGAGAATATCTTGGTTCGCAAATCTTAGAATGTGGTTTGACAAACCATCAACAGAACTTTTCTCAATCGCCATCAACAAAGTAATAATAGCCATGCTGATAGCCAACATCCGGAACAATTGAAGAAGAAATTACCTCAAACAACGATTATTTTCACTTCTTTCCTGTATGATCAGATTAAGTTTCACACATTTTGTTAAAGGGGGAAGGAAAACGATTCTTTATTTTATGAGTTTATTAATATACATTTAGTAATTTACATTACATACATTAATATATAATTTAGGTACCTACTATAACATTACAAATAAATAAATAAATGAAAAATAATTACAAATAAAAATGGTTATAACACGGAAACAAATTTTTCATGAGACGGGGTAAAATATATCTAAAGTAACACTTTATATACATCTGAGCTATTTTCGCCATTGTCGCAATGACGATGTGTGACCTGAAACTCAAATCTTTATTTAAAAAATTGCAGGCTTATTATTTTATTTTTTTTACAGGTTCCCGGTCTGTGTCTTTTAACCTTTCATTCTGTTCTCGATCCTTCGCTCGAACTAATCATAGCTTGATAAGATCTATAATTTCCTTATCGGTGGGATATGAAAAACACCTATTTGATAAATTAGGTACTATTTAACAGTGATATATACCTTCCTATTTTCTTCCCCACAACTCAATTTACTGCAGCAGTCACCACGCCATCCACGGAAACCTCTCTTGATGAATTGACTACACTACAGTACAGACCCCAAACACTTAAGACAAACAGTAAAATTGAATTACAAGTAAAGTTAGTTAAAATCGCAAATAGTTATTAAAGTGGAAATATTGTCGTTTTTCGTATTGTTGACAATAATGTAATTCTTTGATTTCTTATTAACCGTTCTAAATTTGAAGAAATAGAAATTACGGTCAGTTTACAGTCAGTTTACAAAAAACGTGTTTATATACGATAAACATGAATATTTATTATCAGTGGATGTACGCCAATAAACCAACCAAAGTGACGAGGTTCGTGATGACCCAGTTGACAGAGTGCGCGAAATTCTAAATATAAATTAGTCTTTCGATGTTTTAAACTCCGAAGTAATTAAAAACTTTTTTGTTTGCTATGCATGTTGACCACATATTTATGGTTTATTTAATTTCATACGTTCGTGTCAAAACATATTATCATTGCACAACAACCAACTAATGCGTGCCTAGTAGAATTAAGTCGGGTACGTGAATAACACGTTTTTCAACGGAATATAATTTTTCATATTTTCGGCATTTTATGCAGGGTGGCCCTCAACTAATGTGACACAATTCACTGACTTAGTTTAGACAGGAATATTGAGTTTTCTGCAAATTTGTCTTATCTGAAACTTAATAGTTTCCGAGACACAGGGTGTCAAAGTGTAAATAAAATTTTAGGTTGGTAACTCAAATTGGATCTTTAAAAAATATAAATATTCTGCTGAAATTTTCAATAAATCAAAACGTAATAAACATTAATCAGTATTTATTTAGGCACGTTAATAACTATTTTAAACTACTTTTTAACTCGGCAAAGACTTCGAAAATTAATATTTCATAATAATCGTTGAACTTGAACTCTTCTGACTCCCATACATTTATTAACCCTTTTAATAAATGATTGTCGTATTGAGAAAGACGAATTGTTGTTTCAGAAAGCTTCTGCAGCATATAAAATTATAATATCTTGCGCAGAAACACAAACTATATCGCGTATTTTTTCATTCGGAAAGAAGTTATGTCGGGTATTTTCAATAAATTCAAAGTGACATATAAGTTAAAATATTTCTCATAAACTGGAACTTGATCAATGACTGGTACTTGAACTATTTTAACAGCTCACCAAAGTACACCTACAAACTGATCACAGACACAGAGTACGATGAAGCCCTAGCACACATCAAAAACACTGCACCGGGGAAAGATAAAATTAAGGCAAAACTCTTGCAAAGCCTAACTCAAGAAACACACAAACTGATCGTAACTGAATTGAACAACTGCATCACAAATGGCAGAATCCCAGAAACATGGAAAAACGGCTTAATAATCCCTATACCCAAAAATGGACTGGACAATACACAACCGAGCAACTACAGACCAATTACACTACTTCCAGTACTAAGCAAAATTTTTGAATACATAATAAAGCAGCGGCTTGAAAAAGGGATTGGAAAATATATACCTACCTACCAATTTGGTTTCAAACAACATCACTCGACTGTTCATCCGCTCTTTATTTTGGCCAACACTATACAAACTACCCACCTAACTGACAGAAAGACAGCTTGCCTGTTTATGGATATTAACAAGGCTTTCGATAGTGTCTGGCATAGAGGCTTACTATACAAACTACACACACCAACATATCTACTACACATCATAAAGAACTTACTAGAAAACAGACAACTACAAGTACGAATTGACAAAACACTGTCATTTTCTTTTTCAACTGAACAAGGGCTCCCTCAAGGATCCCCGCTCTCACCGTTTCTCTACAATATATACTGCCATGACATATACAATTACGACTTACCAGATAAAAATCAAATCGACAGATCGGCATACATATTACAATATGCAGACGACACGGCACTTATTGTACATGACAAAACTACTGAGAGAGCGGCTCAAAGACTCCAAACACTAACAAACAACACAATGACATGGTTTTATAAATGCAGACTAACACCAAACGCGTCAAAAAACCAACTTCTGCTCACAAACCACAGCCTCAACGCTGACTCCCTTACGATAACTGCAGATGGCCAAACGACACAACCAAAAAACGACGCAAAATACCTTGGAATCACAATTGACCACAAACTTAAATTAACTAAACACATACGAAACATCAGGGCAGAAACAATAAAGAGAATAAAACACTTCCGATCACTAACCTACAAAGACAGAGTAATTAGCACAAACACCGCCACCAAAATATATAAAGCGATTTGTAGACCCTTGCTAGACTTTGGACATATACTCATGACCAACGGAACAGAAAGGACAAACCGTTATACACAAACAACAGAACAAATTGCACTAAGACTAATAACACGAATAAGACACCCCCAAAACCCACTGCACAACCCCCCACCCAACTACTATACGAACGCACAAACATGACAAAGATCTCGGAAAGACTCATACAGCTACAGACAAAATGGACAAACAACCCCTACAACTGGACCATACTGAATCCCCTTTGTCTTACAAGACCAACCAGACAATCCCGCTTCCGTTTCCCTACATTAACGCTACTCGAACACTTACAAACGCAACGGACTAGTGGACAATAAAATAATTTCTTCTTGCCACTGAAATCTTATTTATTTAATGACATTGTCAACCTAGAATGGGAGAATTTTCATATTTGTTTTTTATTTAGATTGGGACTGCATGTAGTAAACAAGGGCAGAAATACCGATAGGTCGATAGCCTTTTTTAGAAATAAAGATGTTTACTACTACTATTGTTAACCTAGAATAGGAGAATTTTCATATTGGTTTTTTATCTAGATTAAGACTGCATGTATTAAACAAGGGCAGAAAGACCGATAGGTCGATAGCCTTTTTTAGAAATAAAGATGTTTACTACTACTACTCGATTAAGATGAGTCCGGCTTTGGTCTTTATGTAGTCGAGTGTCTGTAATTTAACCTCATCCAAGTCGGTCTTGTTTAAGTTGAGTTTTTTGGGGCTGGGTTTTGCCGTGGGGATAGTAGGTAAAGTCGGTTGTGAGTTGAAGTTAAAAGTCATAGCCAAATGGTCTGATCCGAGTTCGTTGGTCAATCTTATCCTGTCTATGTTGTTTGTAAACTCTGTTGTATGTAGTAAAACGTCTGGGATAAAACTTCACAATACCTACTAATTATTGATGTTAAAACACTATCTCAAATGTTTCAATGTTCAAGCATATTTTTAATTTATTTTATTAGCCCGTAACTACGGGTGTTTGTAACTAATACTACTAATAGTCACTACTATTAGATCCAATTTTTAAATAGTGTGTACGTACGCAGATAAAATAAAACTGGCAATATAATTTAAAATCATCAAAGCTTGCATTTTTATAGCGTTTACGATTATAATATTTTGCCTGCCAGCCACTTTATGTGTCATAAACCGGTTTATTGATTTTATATTCAAGGTGAGTTTTATAAATAGCTTTGATGGAGCTTTGGACCGACCTATTATAAACAAACCGAACCATTAAAGCATTTTACCCTTTACAAATCCACCAGCATGCTGACGCCGTTTTACCATTTATAACAGCCGGAGGGAGTCAGTTACCAATACAAAGGCCTCATCAATTAAGTAGAAAAACAGCTTGAAGGAAAGAAAAGGAATAACTCACATACGGCTCGTTTCCTA
This sequence comes from Dendroctonus valens, assembly GCA_024550625.1. Lineage (NCBI taxonomy): Eukaryota > Metazoa > Arthropoda > Insecta > Coleoptera > Curculionidae > Dendroctonus > Dendroctonus valens. The sequence continues at coordinate 926,202 of JAJTJO010000068.1, read as the reverse complement.
TATTTTCCAATACTTGCCGAATATGTAGGTTGACATAAGTTAATGTACCAGTGGCACAAAAACTAATTTCAACACTCTCAAATACATTTTCAGGAGATCAATGCCGTTTCTAAAAAAACAGTTCTAAGTAAAATGCATGGTAGTTAAACATTGACCCCATAGTATTCGAGGGACATTAGGTAAATTGATTTCAAGTAAATATGTAAATATATTCAAGCAATAGCATTTTATTTGAAATCAATATTTCAAAAAGCTCAGTGGTAAGTTGATATACCTACTATTGTAGTATACTTATAAATGTACACATTAAATTATTTTGTTTATCTTGACAAACATAGTTCTGTTACGAATACATTAATACCTGGACGAAAGTGTACTTCTAGAAAATGCTCGCTCTCGAATGTGGAGTAATCGTTTACCTTCCGCACTCGACTATTCTAGGCGTGCTATGCACTCGTATACACGAAGATGCGGATATACTATTAGTTATGAGGGAATGCACAGTAACATAGGAAAGCTGCAAACTTACTGCATGTCCTGCGGCGCTTAAATCAAAGGGCTAGAGACATTGGACGCTTGGCTCGAGGAATTGAGACAGATAGTGGACGACCAAGAGGTGTTCGGGTTCCAGACATAGAGGATAAGGAATTGGAGATAATTGCCGCATAATGCTTTCCAGGAGTTTTTGGAGCATTGCGCATCAACTCACACGTGCCCAGGCAACTGCATTGCCGAGGCCACTGTGTACCGGATAACTACCGAGAGAGGGATGCATCCCTACCATGTATGTGTATGTAAGTTATACACGAATTAACTAATGATACCGGCGAGAGCCCTTTTTAAAAACAATTTTATTTCGTTGTATTGCAAATATTTCATAAAATTTACTGGTTGACTGCCTACTTCTGACTGACTGGCCTGCGCCCATCTCCTTGGTAGTTATTGTCTCCAAACGGACACATGATCTGCTGGTTCATCAGTTTATGGGGATAGGTGGTCAGATAACTCCTCCCTCGTTAGACTAGACTACACCTGCTGAAGGGGTAGCTCGATGCGTGGGCTGGTTGATTCGGTCTTCTTGAGCGTACATCTTGCTTTAATATGTCTACAAAGCAGATATAGCAGTAGCAGGAACAGAACGACATAAATTAAAATTGTCCACAAGCTTGGGGTTTTTCCTATTTGATTGAAGAACAAGTTTGGGTGGTTGTTTTCAATTTTGTTTCTTAATTTGCAAAGTTCATGTGTGTGGTGTGTTCAATCAATGTGGGAAAGAATTCAATTGGCTGCTTCTCTTCGAAGTCGGGAAAGATGATTGGTTGTTGTCTGTTGGATTCCGTAACCGTTTGGCTGTTGGTGATTGAGGTGTCTTTTGATTTCTACAGACATCCGGTAGGTATTGCGACTAAATACGTTCCTGATAGGGATTTGTGTTCTTGTTGATTTGGGCAGATCCAGCTTATTTTCTTCAGGGAATACCAATAACCATTGATTTGTTGCATCTTATTGATTTATTATGGGATCTTTGATGCTTGCGTCAACCTGTCGGCATGCTGATGTATATTTCGGCGATTGCAGCAATTGCACTTCGCAAGGACTGTCCTTGCCAACTTCGTTCAGCTCTTCTTTATTCCAAAGAAATGTCTTTGGCTGTATTTTCTTGCACGGTTCTTGTTGATATGTGTAGTGCAATTGATTTTTAATTAAATACTTATTGCGAGGAATAACAACCTTAAACAGACTCTGATGTTTTATAGGAACAGAATACAAATGGAAATAATCGAGAGCCCTTTTTAAAAACAATTTTATTTCGTTGGATTACAAATATTTTATAAAAGTTACTTCAAAATATTCCTGGGTTTCAGTCAATTTTATTGTTTATTATTTAAAATGTTACAAATACGTTTCGGTGACTTTCTCCACCATCATCAGTTTGTGTGTCTAGTTGTTTCTACCTTCACATTTGACTGGATATTCAATAATTAATGTGAAGGTAGAAACAACTAGACACACAAACTAATGATGGTCGAGAAAGACACCGAAACACGAATTTGAAAAAAGCGATATCTCTGGTTGAAGTCTGTGGATTCTGGCTCACAATGGCCAAGACATTAACCTCCACGGCCTCATTTATTAATTTATCTTCATTTCTTGGCTACGTAAAACTTCCGTAAGTCCCCAAATTGTCGTATAATCGCTTGAATGTTTTCAAGCACGGTCAAAATACCTCTCAAAATAGTAATCCGAGGCTCGTCCAGCATTTTTATTACATCTAATGCAGGTTTCAATCATGTCGCGCTTTGCTTGATTGGAATAATTCATTTTTCCAAATAAAACTAACTTAGATTTCTACGTTGAATTTAAACTTGGAAGTTGAATTTAAACCATGGAAACAATGCTATGTATTATACTATTTTCCATGGCTAACTTCGATCAACTAAATTTAAAAAGTATAAATTGTTCGCAGGCACTTAATTTTCGAAAAAAACCTAACGTGTGATATATCACAGAAATCGTAATAAAATGCTCTATTCTGCGGACGAGCATGCGGCATGGAGCGTAAAATGCCCGAAGAGACCAACAGCACCTAACAGTGGTATCCCCAATGTATGTATTGATGTTCGGCATGCTCCTACCTAACCAAAACACCTCGAGAGAACCCCATGAACAACTAAAACAAACAATCACTAACATAGACCGTTCAACATGAGACTACTTTACGCCAACATCAACGGACTTAACAGCAAAAAAACACTTATTTACAATTACATAGAACAAAACGACACAGACTGCTGTATATTTGTAGAGACTAAAACCAAACTAGGACAGACACCAACGTACAGAAATTGGCAGTATATCTATAGGCATGGAAATACCATCAATCATGCCAGGGGCGGGGTCGCAGCTCTCCTAAAACCAACATGTGAACTTGGAAGAGCAAATCCTAATTCCCTCAACAACCATTTGAACGACTGCCTACATTTTACCATACCCTACTTAAACGACCTGATACACATATTTCTGACATACATACACCCACACTCCAACCTAGAACAAAACATACTGACCAAGGCAAGCATCTATAAATATGCAATAATTATAGGCGCATAGCAAAGTGAAACAACATATACATGACTACATTCAATCACAAGCACAGCACATTTCAATAGAAACCATACCACAACAACTTACACTAGCCATACGAAAATTTAGCCCGGAAATAAAAAATGCTTTATACCGACATACACTGCCCAAATAAATACTGAGACTAATTAAACATAAGAGAGAACTGTGACAGACTATATACAAACACTCAAAATAACGACCTAAACAAGACACTGAACCAACTTAACAGAAATATTAAAACTTTGATTGCACAATACCGACAAGACAAATGGCTAGAAACATGTAAAGAAATACAGAAGGACAAAGGCAAAACATACTGGCGAAAAATTAAGAAACTGGCGCAATACAGGAAGACTGGCACTACTGACTTAATTGACGAAGACGGAATAGAACGTTACACAGACAAAGAGAAAGCGGACGCATTCGCCAGACACTATCAAAGGGCCTTCAGCATATCGACAAACCCTAACTTCGACAATGACAACTGGAACTTGATCAACGACTGGTACTTGAACTATTTTAACAGCTCACCAAACTACACCTACAAACTGATCACAGACACAGAGTACGATGAAGCCCTAGAGCACATCAAAAACACTGCACCGGGGAAGGATAAAATTAAGACAAAACTCTTGAAAAGCCTAACTCAAGAAACACACAAACTGATCCTAACTGAATTGAACAACTGCATCACAAATGGCAGAATCCCAGAAACATGGAAAAACGGCTTAATAATCCCTATACCCAAAATTGGACTAGACAATACACAACCGAGCAACTACAGACCAATTACACTACTTCCAGTACTAAGCAAAATTTTTGAATACATAATAAAGCAGCGGCTTGAAAAACTGATTGGAAAATATATACCTACCTACCAATTTGGTTTCAAACAACATCACTCGACTGTTCATCCGCTCTTTATTTTGGCCAACAATATACAAACTACCCACCTAACTGACAGAAAGACAGCTTGCCTGTTTATGGACATTAACAAGGCTTTTGATAGTGTCTGGCATAGAGGCTTACTATACAAACTATACAAACTACACACACCAACAAATCTAAGACTAATAACACGAATAAGACACCCCCAAAACCCACTACACAACCCCCCCACCCAACTACTATACGAACGCACAAACGTGACAAAGATTTCGGAAAGACTCATACATTGACAAAATGGACAAACAACCCCTACAACTGGACCATACTGAATCCCCTTTGTCTCACAAGACCAACCAGACAATCCCGCTTCCGTTTCCCTACATCAACGCTACTCGAATACTTACAAACGCAACTGACTAGTGGACAATAAAATAATTTTTTCTTGTCATTAGAATTTTATTTAATAATATTGTTAACCTAGAATAAGAGAATTTTCAAATTTGTTTTTTATTTATATTAAGACTACATGTATTAAACAAGGGCAGAAAGACCGATAGGTCGATAGCCTTTTTTAGAAATAAAGATGTTTACTACAACTACTGCTCTATTCGGTAAAGTAATAATCAAGTGTGGTTGTCATTTAAAAAAACTCAAATTTGTGTCATATGTCAAAAATTATAGTTATTTTGGAGAAATGTCTTATGCCATTTTCTTTGGAATTCAATTATTGGAATTCAACTTGTAGGAGTATAAGTTTTCTATTTAATGTTTTTCTGTCAAATTAATATCAACGAAACTAGGTGTAATTTAAAAATTTACCATAAATAAGTTTTTCCCAAACATCTCTTGACAGCTGTCAAATTTTAGAAAAATAAAATTGGGTTCGAGTAGAGCATGCAAAACTACAATTCTTTGTCCATTTGACCTTAAACTAGTAACATATTAAAATGATTTTGCTTACAAAAGTTAACAAATTAATATCATTTCCGTATGTTATCCTAACTTCGTTGAATAATCTTATTTTCAGTTTAATACCATTAACGATGTTTCTCGGCTCCAACGACCCCTTAACTGAATTTGAAACTTTCTTGAATGATTCATTTAAATTGAAGTTGCTTGTAATATATTAAATTTCGTACATATTTCATGCAGAGCGTATCATTCTAAATGAGAGATTCAGCTGCTTCCATTAAAAATTCGTTTGTGCATTCCAATCTTTTAATGTATACAAAACGTTTAAACTTCACGTTACTTGATTGTGTGACATCACATCGATTCCACATGGGAAAATTATTAATTAAAATGCATAATCTTATAAAGTTATATCTTCTGTTATATTGACCTTAAGAATTAAGCATATCATACTTTTTTTCACCACTGCCCTGACCGAATCCCCATGAATGAAAATCATATTTCTATTATTAGTGCAACGGTCAAGAAAAATATCTATTGTACTTTGTAAATATAGTGGAAAATAATGTATATAATAATGAAAATATATATTTTTTCAATTGATATATTCAGACGCATTAGCATAAACAAACTCACAGGAAAACATTAAAAACAGTTTTGAATGAGTTGGACATTCAAAATCATGACATAGTAAGAGGTAGACCAAGATGAAGGTAGTTAGCACAACATGCTTTAAACGCAACTGAACATTTTTCACGTATTTGTTTTTATGGTGACCTCCACAGACATTCGCAAAGCACTGCAATTGCAAAAATGTAAATTATATGGTAAATCAGCTGGAATGTAATTATGAAGCAGATTGCATTCATTGATTGCAGCGGTGTGGAAATGATGCTTTCATTCTGCCTTTTTTTAGATCAAAGTGATACGGAATGTTTGACACAGGATTAAAGTCAATTAAACATTTAACACTTTGGAATGAGCCCATCAAAAAAACTTCCTCCCAATAATATTTAAATATAAAAAATAAATGACTACTAAAGTTAATGACCTAGGCTATACATAAAAGAAAACTAATTCTTGTGTCATGTCGTGATCTGTCCACCAGTGGGTGTTCTAGAGCGGGGCTGAGTCCGATGATAAGTGTTTGATGGTCATCTATTCGCAGGACAATCAAAAAAATTACTTACTACGCTCTTGAGAGACTTGTCTGTGTGGGCATAACTAGAGACGTGAAAACAAAATCAAACCCTGCGAAGGAGGCCATGTGAGGACCTGCTCCTCTGCACACAACTTCTTGTTCTTCTTCTTTGTCAGCTATTATCTGTCCAGTCCTGAACAAAGGCCTATTTCGTTTGTTTGCATGCTGTTCTGCCTTTCGCTGTATGGTACCATCTTCCTCCTGCTATTCTTTTAACATCATCCAACCATCTTCTCTGTGGCCTGCCGACACTTCTCCTTCTTTGCTGTGGTCTCCAATGTTCAAGCCGTGATAGCCATCTGTTCACACACAGCGATTCGCTGTATCAGATCCATTACCTTTGTTTGTCTTATTGTTTCTTTGTTACAGATTTTATCTCGTAAGCTAACGCCAAGCACTGCCCGCTCCAGGGCCCTTTGCATTGTCCTAAGGTTATTGGTGTACTTCTTGGTTAAAGCTTTTGTCTCAAGACTATATGTTGCGACAGGCAGGATGCATGTATGTTAAAAACCTTTCGCTTAAGGTTTATAGGGATGTAAGGGTTTTGAACTTTATGGCTCAGTTTTCCAAATGCCATCCATGTGTGTCTTAGTCTTCGCTTTACCCCTGCAGTTTGGTTTTTCTTTCCCATTTTAATGGCATGTTCAATATATATATTCGGCAACAATATCCAAAGTGATCCCTCTTATTCTTATGTTTTCCTCAGTCCTGCTCATTATTCTTGTTTTTGTCTTAGTCCAACGTCCTGAATATCTGAAGTAATAAGCACTATGTGATCGGCAAAGCGTAAATGGCTTAAAAAGGTACCATCAACGCGTACTCCTTTATTTTCCCACGGTAGCTTTTTAAAACGTCTTCCAAGGCCAACGTAAAAAGGTTTGGGGATATTAGATCACCCTGCCGAACTCCCCTGTTAATTGTAATTTTTTCGGTTCTCAAGTTTTCCGTATTTTTCACACAGAGAGTAGCGCTTCTGTATATTTTCATAAGAATGGTAGAATATCTTGAGTCAATCCTTGCTCTATCTATCGCACGCTGGACCGCCCATGTTTCAACGGAGTCAAATGCCTTGTGAAAGTCTATAAAGGCGAAATGAATTGAAATATTATACTCCGTTGTCTTCTCCATTAACATTTGAATGGTCTGCAAGAGATCCAGAGTGTTGTATCCCTTTCGAAATCCTGCCCGCTCCACTGGTTGATAGGCATCTAATCTACTTGTCAGTCGGTTTGTAAGGATACTTGTTGGAAGCTAATAAAGGTGGGGCAGAAGGCTGATAGGTCGATAATTTTCAATGTCCGTAATGTCGGAGGTTTTAAGACGTAGAATAACCTCGGCGTTGTGCCATGTTTCAGGGTTGTTGCCTTCAGATAAACATTTATTACACAAAACCTGTAGAATTTGTTCCATGAAGTCTCTGCCCATTTTTAGCATTTCACAGGTCACTCAGTCTTCATCACGCGATTTACATACGCGATATCAGGAATTTCTTCTGAACATATATTACAAATGGAAACTTTCTGAACATTAGGATCCAGCATAACGGAGATGTACAAACGAGAATAAAATATTTCCACATGTTTAGAGAATTCGTCTCTTTCAGTCAAAATACAGTCATAGTCAGCCTTCATTTTGAGAATTCTGCTTTTTTCAGGCGAAAGTCTCGATCTAAGAACTTTCATGTTAGAGTTATCCTCAATAACGGTTTGAATTGTTCTGGAATTATAGGATTTTACATCTCTCCTCACTGCCCTCTGTATGTTATTCGTCTCTATCTCTGGATTCAGTTTTCCTTTCTTTTATAAGTTTTAGTGTGGTTGGCGTTAGCTTCCTGTCTCTTGGTATTTTAACTCTGGAACACAATTTCCTATTTATTTTGCAAATGTATTTGCTTATTTTCTCGGCGAGATGATTCAAGTTCATCCTCTCTATGTTGACAATGGTGTTAAATTTCTTCTCCAATTCTTTCTGAAAAGCCTCTTTATAGACGCTTATTTCGCTTACAGTTGGGAAAATTGCCTTATTGACAAGTTTTGTTCTTTTGCTCTTTCAATTCTCAGATTAACGGAAATTGTAGGAAATTGTTTGGTTTTGCGAGACCCCAACAAAGGCGCAAAGTAAAAAACATTTTCAAAACCAGATCCGAGATTATCCGAGGGAACTTAAACACAATTTTATAAGAAATTTACTGCGTGAAAAAATTACAAACCCAAGTTACATAATTACAACTATATTACCTTAGCTCTTTCTAATTCTGTTTGTAAGGCATTGTCTATCTTCTGATAAATAGTACTCTTTAAATAGTATAATAGAAGGTATAAGTGCTAACGATTATCGTTATATCATTCTCTATACCTACAGTATCATGGTACCAAACATAACAGTATTACATATTTCAAGGAAGGCATATTTCAGGCAGTTTTCTTTAGAAGCATGCCAAACAAATAGATTTTGCATAGGATGTCCCGCCGACTGTTTTAAGTTAGTTTCCCATTAGGAAGCTTAGGACGCCAGCAGTGATCCACTAGTTCGGCAGAACATAAGAAAGAATGTCTCGTCAAAATGGAATAAAAGCAAAGCAATTAAATACATCACCATTCATTTGTCCCTCACGATTGTAACCGGAGTTACAAATTTAACTTTTCGTGATAAATGGGGATGAACGTTTAGAACTCGCTGACTAAAATAACACGTTTATTCTCTTAACTGGAACAAAAACACAACGATGTTTGATATGTTAGTATACTAAATATATTACAGAGCTATTAAAGCTACCAAGATACGTGAAGTTAAATAATTACTATTGAAACAACTGAGACAGTTTTGGGTATTAAATAGCCTTTCTAAAACATAAACAACTTAAGTTATTACACAGTGAATCCCAGAAGAAATGTGAAAAATCGTTTAAAATTCAACGGATGTTTTTCGAAAAAATGCTCGGTAACCGTCAACTTTGCTTGTAAATGCGATCATTTACAAACCAACCATCTGCTTTTTACAGCACCTGCTTTTATTTCAATTATGAATTATCTATTGAACTCTAAGTGTGCTTCAGATAAGATGTGATAAGATGGTAAGACCCTTCTGCGTCCACTGCTGGACATAGGTCTTCCCACATTTAGACCGCTATCTCCTGTCTTGAGCACTTTGCATCCAGTTTCCTGCCATTCTTTTAATATCATTGGTCCAGCGCGTGGGAGGTCTTCCTTGACTGCGCTTGTCCTCCAACCTCCTTTCAGTCCATCTGCTGCCTGTCATTCTAGCGACGTGACCTGCGCAGCTGTCTCAAGCATTGCTCTTTCCATTTTGCGTTGGGTTATTCTGAAATTCCTAGCAGATGTTATTATAAGGGTAGTTTTTTCCACACCATATACCATTACTCGCAGGACGCATTGATTGAAAACCTTTCTTTTCAGACACGTTGGCAAGTTTCTTTTGAAGATATTTGTAAGTTTTCCGAATGGCAGACCATGAGAGTGATATTCTCCTCTTCACCTCGCACGTTTGATGTCACGTCTCTGTAAATGCAGATTTCGTGTCCTAGATATGTGTATTTGTTCACCAATTCTATTTCTTTACTCCCGATGGAGATTTGCTCGCTTGGAAGACAGTTCGTCGTGAATTTTGTTTTCAAAAAGTTTATATTCAAACCTAGGTTAGCGCATTCTTCATGGAGTTCTCGAGGCATGGCTTTAATGTCACCAAGACTGTGGGATAGTAGGACTATGTCATCAGCAAAACGTAGGTTTGTTACGTTTCGGTCATCTGTGCTCAGGCCTCTGTTTTCTCAATTGAGCCTTAAAAGCATATTCTAAAACTTCCGTGCGTAATTTAGGTGATATGGTAACTCCCTGCCTTACGCCTCTGCATTTTTCAATGGGCTTATTGTTTTCGTGGAGTTTTATTCCTGTAGATGTATTTTTATAGACGTTATAGATCAGCCTTGTATATCATTAGTCGATACGACATAACTGTAAAGCTTCTAGAACCGCGTCCAGGTCAATGGTATCGAATTTGATATCAAAATCTGAGAAAGCCAAAACTAACGGTCAATTGTATTCAATACCTTTTCTCAACGATTGTTTGAATGCTTAACCTACGCGAAATCCAGCCTGTTCTTGTGGTCGATAGAAATACAATTTGTTTTCTGGTCTGGAATCCTTGTGAGCAGTTTGTAGGGATGGCTAAGAAGGCTTATAAACCTGTCATTTTGTAGCTCAGCTATGTCACCTCTTTTGTGAAGTAATATTATTCTAGTCGTAATCTACTTATTTCATATTGTGCTGACGTATAGGCAGAGAATAAATAGATCTTTTATTTTTTCCAAGAATAAGGATTCACCAATTTTAATGGCATCTGCACCACTCTTGTTTCCTCCCAGGGCTTTGTTCTTGTTTGCAGTGCCCGTTTAATCTCGACTAGTGTGATTAGTAGAAGTTCTTCGGGTCCGTGATTGACAATACCCTTCTTTGATGATTCTGTTTCTGATTCTGGTTGGGTCTGTGAGTCGGAGTTTAGTTTCATTTACTTTTGTACAATAGCTGAATAAATTCTTGAACCCGCACTTAAAATGTCATCTCTGTTAGCAGTTAGATTTTCTTGCTGGCTTTTTACCTTAATTATTTGTCTTTTGCATGCCTGCGTAATATTTTCGAGCTCTTAATATCCTACGAACATGTTCAATAATTAAACTCAACATTTACCGAGATAATTACGGTTGTACCTATCAATGATTAAGAGCCACGAGTTCTTTGAAATTTCTGTAGTCCTGAAAAGAACAGATTTATTTCAAGAAACAGAACAACAATAAAATTAAATGTTTACAATGTGTGCCATTTCAAAGTTGAATATTCAAACCGATCAATAAACCTTCTTGCACGTTTTCAATCATTTCCGGAGCTGTACACCATATGAGTTATAAAGAAATGCTTCTGTTCGGAGCCTCTCTTTCAACTCCTGCAGATTGTTTGGTCTGTCCACAAATACTTTCGATTTGAGTTAATCCCAAAAAAATATGGTGTGCGTCACGGGACGCTCGACAGAATTGATAACTTCATATGATATTTATAGAAACTTGTTCAACGCATGATGACAACAATAATTTTATAACTTCAATATTCTTGTTAGTCTATTACAACTAACATAACTTCAAGTTATCAGGAATATGTAAAATTTAATTTAATTTATTTTTGAGTGTAAAATATTGCATAAAATCTTCTTCGAATTTCATGCCAAAACTGTCAGTAGCAACAACTCTACACATACAAACTGATGATGGTGGAGAAAGACACCGAAACGTTTTATTAATGAAGTGAAATAATAAATAATACGAATGACTGAAGCCCAGGATTTTATTAAGAATTTAATTAAAATACAGTCAGGAAAATGTACATGTTGTAATTATATAAAATTTATTTAAAACAAATACTGTTTCATAGGGCAAACCTCCTGTATCGATAACAGACATCTTGTATAATTTTTGCTTTACAAACTCCTCTTGTTCTTTATTAGCACATCCGATGAAAACCTCTGTCGTAATTGAAATAATTTCATCATGTGCTTGTTGTAGTACGAAATTGTTGTAATCGGTGACTGATTTATTGGAATAGAATAATGTAATACCATTTGGACATAACTGACCAGCATGTTCTCTAGTAAAAATCTTGATTGAATAAGAGCTAATTCATTATCATTTAATATTTGTCCGTTTCCAATTTGTGATAGCACCGTAGAAAAAATTTCATTGTTCTGACGCATAACTTGCGTCAATTCGTAAAATTATAATCCTCGCCCCAGTTCAGGACCAACCATTCTTTGCTTTTGTTGCTTATAAATCGCCATGCTCGTACAGGAGGTAATTGTCGTAAATCCCCTATTCAAATAATATCTATGCCTCCAAAATGTGTGTGAAAGTTTCCAGTTATTTGTTTTAATCTTGAATCAATTGGTGTTAATAATTCTGCTCCAATCATGCTGATTTCATCTATAATCAAAATTTTTACATATTTAAAAAGTGTTCTATATTGTCGAGCTACTTCAAGGGACAGAGGAAGAAGTTTTGAAAGTGAAATTTTTAAAGCTGTATAGACAGTTGTTCCATCAATGGCTAGAGCAGCTTTTCCAGTGGATGCACAAGCCACATATGCTTTGCAATATCCATCAGTATCTGTGTACCTGTTATTGATTTCCATAATTAATTTAATTACAAATGCTTTTCCACATCCAGCTAGTCCATTAAAAAAATTGCAATGGAGATGAATTATCCGATAGTAAATGTGATATTATATGTTGAAGTAAACTTTTTTGTCGTTTGTTTGAACACAAAAATAAAAAATATTTTCAAACTACATAATATTACTATAGCAGAAAAAACTAAAAACAACTTAGCAAAGGAATGTTTCACAAAATTTAAGCCTAAAAGTGATTAAGTTAAACACACCTATTGTAATATACAAGATTGTCTGTTTGAACTGTGACAACGCATACATAGGTCAAACAGGACAATATTTAAAGAAAAGAATATAGGAACATAAATATAGCTTTAAAAAGGTTAACGAAAATGGAACAGCATTAGCACAACATGCACAACATATTTTACACAGTTTTGATTTTGATAACACAAAAATATTAATCAATGAAGATAATTATAATAAGAGAAGAATCCATGAAATGATACAAATTAACAAACATCAGAATGCAATGAATTTTAGATCAGACACGGACAATCTTAGCTCTGTATATCATATACTAATTAAATGAAAACATAAAATATGAACACCTGGTATATTGAACAAATGCAGACCAAGTGATATCCTCAGAATGCGAAGAAAAATGCCAAATATTATATACAGTTTTCTCATTCTCTCGCTCGATGTTAGACAAAGTAAAAATTTTTCAATTGCTGGCCAAAGGTGAAGGTGGAAACAGCCATACATGTAAGTAAATTTTAAAGCTCTGAACTATAAATTCTAGTCTCTTCCCGAACATGATCGTCCTGACTCATCACCTGTGATCCCAAGAGATTCAAACCATTTTAATATGTTTTTTAATATGTTTGTAATTTGTATTTTAGTATGTATATTTTAACAGAGCTCTTGTTTTTAAATTAATGACGATTTGTGAATGTATATTTTAGACAAACTGATGATAGTGAAGAAAGACACCGAAACGTATTTGAAACATTATAAATAATAAACAATAAAATTGACTGGAACACAGGAATTTCTTTTGAATTGTTTATATCTACCGGGTAACATTTAACTTGAAACATCCCAATATTTTGAATAATAAGCACTCTACGAAAAAATGTTTAGGATCAAAGTTGTATTATTTCGCGGTGGAAATACACTGATGACAAAAGTACTGTTCCTCTGCCACTCCTTGTGGGGGGAAGGGGGCAACTTTGATTTTTTAAATGGCATTCCCCACTTTTTATTGCAGATTCAGATTCTGCGGTTAAAAACACGTAAAATTAGTTTAAAACATTTTTTTTTGCTTCACGATTGTTATCCTTGGTGAAGTGGATCGGATGAATCCTGCAAATTAAAAATCAGCCGCATAATAAAACACTAGACATCGCTTTTAGTGCTGATTGAGAATAAGTTTTTAGCAGTGCAACTGCTAGAGTAGTAGACTTCGAGGACTCCTGTGCCTTACGTTCGGGTAAGTAACTATTACATTGTCTCCTACAAATTTTGGTGTTACGTATCTACCTAACTATAGCAAATACATTGGTTTTAAAGATAATTCATTCCAATATATTCCTGGGTTTTTCAGTCAATTTTATTGTCACTAATTATGGTGTTATGTGATGAGCCCTGCGTTTCGTCCCGGGTCTACCTATTGGACTCGTCAGTAAGGCTTAGGTAGACCCTGCCTTATACGCCAGACATCGGTTCTACGTGTTCGGACGTAAATGAACCGAGCCGGTATAGATCTTCTGCGGTGAGATATTGGCAACCCGTGTTGCCGATTAGCATTAGATTGAAAACCACTCGTTCCATTCTGCTTTTTTTCTCCCAAGCTTCTATATCTTTTTCGTTCAGTCAGGAAAAAGAAATATACAAAAAAATTTAAAGATAATATTAACAGATACCTTCTATTTATTTGGCAATAAAGAAAAACTGTTTATATTTAAATTTGTACTTTCGCAAGAAAGGCGCAAAATAAATACAATAATAGAATCATTATTTACTTTGTTATAGGTATTATACCTGATCCTGGTAGTTGCGATTTTGCAGTTTGGAAACCTGCGAAAATTGTTTATGATCATGAAAATCGTAAAAATGAAACTTATCCTTACAGTATCCCGTAAAGAAAGGGAACATGATGTTGAACTTTCCGCGTATCTACAAACCTCTAGAAGCCGATTCGCCCGGTACATCCGACAAAGAATCTGTTTGCGCTTATTACTTTAGTATTACCATTTTAATTACCATTGTTATTTACATTAGCGATACCTATTTATTCTGAGACGAATCTATTCGCCTAGATGGCGCCCTTTTCAATTACTTCATCCGTCATACGTCATCCCCGAGAACGCCTCGTCGTGAGGTGGTGCCATTCTGACTCTCTCTTTCAAATCGTCAAGTGGTTCGGACTTCCTTTGTAGTGGTAACGCTTGTGAAATACATAATTAAAGCAGCTTACCAGTGTTTCAATCAAAATACAGTCCACTTTCCAAAGCAATCCAGTACGCGTGTTTCAACAACCGACTACAAATAATTTTGGGTCTACAAAGGTTGCATAGCCCGCACAGAATCAAATAATGAAAATATTAATAAAAGAAAGCCTCGAAAGGAAAGAAAAAGAAAAATTGCAGATCAGTCCTGCGGTGAAGCAAATAGTACAAGAAATACCAACATGGCCTGTTTTGACTACAAGGACGTAGAAAAGAATCAAGAACCTTCATAGAATTTGATTGTCAATGTAAGCGAAAGTGTTCACAGCTTGTTTCAATAGAAGTTCGAAAGCAGGAATGCGGAAAATTCTGGCCATTACAGTCATTTAACTGTCAAAATAATTATCTAGCAGCTGCAGTTTGCGAAATGCCTAAAAAAGATGTTACGGAAGAAATCCTGAGACACGCAAATTCTCTAGGTGTTACCATAACTCTGATAAATTTATGCGTCGACAGATGTTTATTAAAACATTAAGAATAAGCCCTTGCCGGGTAAACATGGCACTAAAGAATTTTATAGTCGGGAGCCACAAAAATAGAACACCTAATCATAAGGTAGAAGAAGTAACAAATCATATTAATAGGGTACCAAAATATATTTCCCACTATCCACCGAGGAAAACTGAGCCTTAATTCTTGCCTCCGTATGTAACTATAAGTAAAATATACGAAATGTATTCCAAAGAATATCATCAACTTGTAAGTATCACCAAATATAAAAATATTTTTTATTCGAATTTCAATTTGCGAACTAAAACTTAAAAAAAAGATAGTTGCAACATATATGACGATGCGACAGTTTAAAAATGCAAACATATAATGAGAAAAATAAAAAGAACTTGTGGAAAAACACAGACAGCACCTTTCTGAGGCTAAGTATGCTGAAACCTACAGAATAGGACATTTTAAAAAAGCAAAG
Organism: Dendroctonus valens; assembly: GCA_024550625.1. NCBI lineage: Eukaryota > Metazoa > Arthropoda > Insecta > Coleoptera > Curculionidae > Dendroctonus > Dendroctonus valens. Next base: position 910,476 of record JAJTJO010000068.1, on the reverse strand, counting down.
CAATTCGGTGAATATGACTGTCGACTAACTTTCGATTTACAGAAAACTTTACCTCTCCCTATGATTACAACTAATATTGTTTTTTACAAGAGACAACTTTGGGTGTACAATGCAGGAATCCATTGCGGAACGGCAAATCGAGGCTACTGTACGTTTGGGCCGAACGAGTAGCTGGAAGAAGGGCGCAGGAAGTTACTTCGTGCTTAATAAAACACGTTCAAACTAAACTTTCTCCAGAAGTAAAACGATTGATTCTGTGGAGCGATTCATGTGGAGGACAGAATCGCAACATTAAACTGACTTTATTATGGAACTATATTTTGTTCTCATCCCAGCACCTTGAAGACATGAATTTAAAGTTTTTAGATTAAGGACATAGTTTTCTACCAAACGATTCAGGCGTTCTTGATATCGAACCAGCTTTAAAACACCAACAATGATTGTACTTGCCTTCATAATGTACAAATGTAATGAAGGAGTGAACACAGAAAAACCCATTTCGAGTTTTGGTTGACTGATTATTGACGTTGACATTTTTGATACAGCAAACGTGGAAAAAAATATTACAAATGGAAAAATTTCAGTGGACGATTGGAAAATTAATTGGCTCACTATAAGGTCTATCAAGAATACAAAAAGTGAACTTTTTTCATTATTTATTCAACAAAACACTCTTGATGGCCTCATTAACGAGGTCAATATAAAGAAAATAACAAGAGGACCAGAGTCTCAAAACGGTGGTGATATAATATTTCTAAACTTGGTGCAACTGTGGCCGCAAGGAAAAAAATCTTCTGTAAAATATGTATTATCTCCTGCCATAAGATTGTTTGAGTTTTTACCAAAAACTTTTTACCAAAAGCTGAATGGAAATGCCAATATTCAGGAAGATGTGGATGGCTTCAATAGAGAAAATGTATATAAATTTAATTTATGAACACGTAAAATTTAATAAGAGTATAATTATATATTACATTGTTATTATACGCGTTTATAAGTCCTTCTGTTGTTATTATCATATTTAGTAATTCTATATTCATTTGAATCACCTGAATTTTATATTTTTTTGAAAGCATCCAAACCACAAAAATCACTAACATACTTCAAAAAAAAAATTAAATGTTTTAGAAAATGTGTTAATCAAAATCAAGTTCAACAAAATGTATGGTATAAATATTTTAAAAAGTAGTCGCATAAAACAGAATAATTCATATTATAAAAAAATTAATTTTCCAATTTTGCGAAGAATGCTTTTGGTGTGGGTTGGATGCTTTTTGCAGAACTGGGTCCAATTGGAATTATCTTAAAATAAACTAGACGTTAATATTTAGCAATTTTTCTCTAAATTTGAAATTACATGTAAAAACCGGGTGGCCAAAGTACAATATCAATTTTGGTTATTAACTGGAGAACAGTTGAACATATATATAGAAGATTTATATCGAATAGGCCTAGAATTTTGCGCATAGTTAAAGAAATTAAATTTGGTCTGCCACTTGAATTTGAGACACCCTGTATCAATTGATATTATTTGAAAATAAACTGGACGTTAATATCTACAAGTTATGTTTTTAATAGTAGTAGTAGTAGTAAACATCTTTACTTCTTAAAAAAAGGCTGTCGGCCTATCGGTCTTTCTGCCTTTGTTTAGTACATGCAGTCTTAATCTAAACAAACAAATAAAGATATAAGTGATCTTATTCTAGGTTACTAATTTAATAATTTTAATTCTGGCAAACAGAGATCTTGGATTTATTGTCCAGTAGTCAGTTTCCATTGTAAGCGTTCGAGTGGCGTTCATGTAGGGAAACGGAAGCGGTATTGTCTGGTTGGTCTTGTAAGACAAAGGGGATTCAGTATGGTCCAGTTGTAGGGGTTGTTTGTCCATTTTGTCTGTAGATGTATGAGTCTTTCCGAAATATTTCTCATGTTTGTGCGTTCGTATAGAAGTTGGGTGGAGGGGTTAGTGGGTTTTGGGGGTGTCTTATTCGTGTTATTAGTCTTAGTGCAATTTGTTCTGTTTGTATATAAATTTTTGTCCTTAATTAACTAACTGTCCTAACTGTTAATATTTTTCTCGAAAATTTCAAATTACATGTAAAAACGGGGTGGCCAAAGTTCAATCAATAACCCTGTACACGTGGATAAAAGATCAATGTTTACACCAAAAATTGAACGGGAATTTTAACGCAGTTACGTCATTCAGCGTTTTAAGAAAAAAATGTGCATAAAAGATATAAATTTTACGCAGGGCAATTGAATGACCATGTATGTATGACTGCTTCGCCCGTTTCAAAAAAAGCTCACATTTGCTTCTCTGAATTGAAATATTACTTTTTGTGTGGACATTCCGTTTAGGCATAACATGCTTCCCTTTAATAGCACTAACTGAGCCACCAGAACACTATAACTGAACTCCGTATAGGATATTTAACAAACAAGAAATCTGAAAGATTGTACACGGTTTGTGTCACGGTAATTAATGTAAATCTTGTTTGGTACACTAGAATTTCCCCGTTCAAGATTCGTGAAAAAATGCCATTAAAAATTAATTTAAAGATAAGTCTTAACGTCCTTGTCGTGGCTCTTGGCTACATGAACTTAATATCAACTTTGGCGTTTTCTTTCTGAAAACTTTTCTTTAATCCCAAACTTTTACAAAATCGATTTTATGTCTTGAACGGTTTAATGGCGATACTGAAGTCAAGCACATTTACATTCCTTGATTAGGGATTGACGCATTCCAATGCGACAAAATGCGGAAAGAATTAGAGCAATGTAATTAAATAGACAACCCAGCATGGCAGATTTCTTTATGGCGGATAGGAGTTTATCAATCTGATTAGCAGAAGATAGATAAGCACTCTCCATAGGAATCGTCAACGTCCGAAGGACCGGGCAAGGCACATGAAGAACAAGGCGGCAAAAAGACCGATCTAAGTCGTTAGCCTTTTCTGATAAGAAATTAAGATTTTACTGCTACTACTATTACTCTTACTAGGTCCTAGGCTTGTTGTTATAGGAAATTGACAAAAGATAACATAAAGCAATGCATAAGAATGCTAGGATAGGGGGTTTGGGACTGGATTAAAAACTCTTATAGGTACTCTAAACAAGGCCAAAGTTCCAATCCTTTATTCAGGTCTTTCTCAAGGCTAGAAAAACAGATGAGACAGAAATAAATCTTAAAAGCAGAGCTCTATGCAGTCAATCAACTATTTGTTGCTTTTAAAGTGCCGCGTGGTGAATCATGCGATAGCCCTTAAACTAATATGCGCGCGACGACGAGTGCTTCAAGAAACGAGGGTGGTTCGGGGGGTGGTCAGGAAAAAAGGGATCGACCAGGCAGTGCGAGGGTGAACGGCACGAAAGATACCAAAAAACCGACACCACGCCACGCGGCCATTTTTAGTAACGCCGAATGCAAAACAAAAATCTTGTTTCTTCCGGAGCATCCCTGCTCCTAGATCAAAATACATATGTGAGCCCACCGCTGAACTATTGTGCGCGATCCGAGAAAAGACTTTTTGCCAACCGCGGTAATTTAGACAATTGCCGCGACGTAGGTACACAAGCCATAGACTCAATTTAATTTTAGTTCTGATGGTAGAGTTATATGACCACTTATGCGGACCACTATGTATTTCACACCATAACTGTCGATCCAGCATTTAATTACTATATAAGCTGACATGAGTAATTAGTCCTAAGTCAGTAGGTATGGCAGCAACATCTCGCTGTTGTAAAACATTTTGGTTTGTAAAATAAACGGTTTATAAAAACATGTTTTTTACAACCAGAAACAACATTGGCGCAGTCGGTAGCATCCTTTCAGTGCGGTTACAGTTTACAAGTTGGTGTCGAAAAATCGATCTACAGTGAAAATCTTCCTGTGCACTCACGATTTCTGAAAGTTTTCGAGAATTTGATGGTGCAGAGAAGTTCTGTGTGAAACGAGTAAAGCCAGTGACCAACACGTCTGTTTCAACAATCCAGAAAGGATACCCTTAGCAGCCGAGCTGCAACTTTCATCCCTCTACTTAGACTCCTAGCAACGCATCGCCTTTTGGTTGTCCAACAACGAAGCAGCTAGTAAGGACATATTGGCCTAACGCTAGTGTCCACTACGTACGAAGTCGTACCCGGATAGTTCATCTTCCCGCAACGGCATCGTTCTATACAGGAGCAATATTGGAAAAATCGTAAGCGATTCATCCTATAATCGTACAGCCTGTTAATTAAGAAGAATTTTTTAAACAAACAAGTTTCTCAGAAGAAAGAATTGAATTGAATTTTTTTTGAATTGAAATTTTTAATTGAATGAAAAAGTTCAAAAAAGTAACCTTAGGGGATTTTACATATTCAAAATGTAGGTTATCAATTGCTAGCAACGCTAGTAACGCTTCTAGTAGTGGCCTAGATCAATCGCAATCGTTTCCAGATATTTCTGAAAACATTTCTAGTCTATTTGAACAAATTTCAAATTCAGTATCCATAAGTAAAATGGCTGACGCTTTGAGATCTACAGTATGACTTTTGAAAACCTTCGATGGTACTCCATCTCGTCTCGAGTCTTTTCTTAATCAAATAGATATCTTTTACAACAGATATTTTTCAAACGATCAACCCCAACAAGAATATGTTCTGCTTGCAATAAAATCGATAATTTTAGGACAAGCCGAAGATTTTCTGTTAACCAGACCAGATCTGTTAACATGGAAAAAATTTAAATTGCCCTTCGCCAAAAATTTAGTGACCCGCTTACCAGGCCAAATTTGCAACAACAGTTAATATTTTTGTCGCGTAAAAGTGAATCAACCCAAGAATACATTCACAAGCTCAAAGCCTTGGTTACCCAAATTAGTACTAAGATCTGTGCAGAAGTTCCAAACTTGGAAGCACGTAACATATTACTTGCCCAAAATGAATTGACAGCTACTGAAAATCTTTTAGCTAACATTTCATCTGTATTGAGAACGTTACTCATTGTACGAAATCCTCAAAATCTAAATCAAGCTACTGACATCATTACAAATTACGAAATTTTAATGAGCCAGAATAATTTCAAAAACAATTTTGTTCAAAATCAGAACAAACCGCTTTTCAAACTTTCGAACAACACAACACATTGTCCAACGAATTTTCAAAAACCGAGCATATTTCAATTCAAATCCCCATTTCAACAAAACCAACCCTTCCAAACAAGACCATCACAACCTTTCCAAGTGAAACCAAATCAACGTTTTGAAAATTAAAGTCAACACTTTCAAACAATTCCCACAACCAATGTCTGGAATAAGTACAATTCCAACACAACGAAATGATAACCAATTCTATAGGATCTCGACTCCACAAAGACCATTCAATCATTTCCAAACAACCGGAAAACCAAACTTTTCTTTTCGAGAAATAAGACATCTTGAAGATGAAATTGACGAAGAAAATTACGATTTTCCTCAATATGACAGTGAATTAGAAATAAACGACCCATCTGAAGATAGATATGAATATGATGAATTCGAGAAAACTTCTTCAGAAGAGAACCCAATTGATCAATTTGAAAATTTTCAAACACCCAGTCCAAGAGAAAACCCTGGATAAGCTTGAACAGTTTTCAAGCAAACCAGTTACCGTACATCAAAATCCCTAACTACAACATTCGCCTTCTAATCGATACTGGTTCACACGCATCTGTTCTCAGACCATCATTGGCTGAATCTCTTTTTCCAATTTCAATAAAGCCTCACATAAGCACCCTTCAAACTTGTGGCGGTTCTAAGAAAGCTACGAATAAAGCAACAATTCCTTTATTCCTATGCTATGGAATATCTGAACCCATTGAATTTATACTTTGCCCTTTCACGAGTATTTTGACGGCATTGTAGGCATAAAAGATCTATGCAAATTAAACCTAAAATTGATTTAACCAAACAAATATTAAAAAATCAATATCTTGAAATTCCTTTTCAATACAGAAACAATTTTGATAAATACAAAATTGAGTTTCCACCGAAAAGCATCAAGAAAACAATTTTTAAAACAAATTTACCCAATAACACCAATTGGATAATACCCCATTACGAAGATCAAAGTCTAGAAATTGAACCAACACTAGTAACCATAACTAACAACAGTTATATAGTTGATGTCACTAATCATTCTGATCGAAATGTTCTAATAGAATGCGATATTAATGAAAACATCCTTTCTCCACAGTCAATCGAATTAAACAACTACGAAATATATGATTTCGAAAACAATGAAAATTTGCCAACAAAAAACTTCTGCAACAACACAAAGAGTTCTAGCTGTCATGTCAATTTAAATCAATTAATCAGACACGATCACTTAAATTCAGAAGAAAAAATGCAACTATTCCAACTAATACAAAGCTACAAGCAAATTCTTCACAAGCCAGGAGACCCTTAACGTTTACCAACGATGTAAAACACATATTCAACACATCTGACGAAATTCCAGTTCACACGAAAAGTTACAGATACCCGTATGGGCATAAAAAAGAAGTAAATAGACAAATTTCTGAATCCAGCTGAATGGAATTACTCAACAATTGAAAAAGAACTGTTAGCAATTGTATGGGCAACAAAGTACTTTAGACCGTACTTATTCGGCAGAAAATTTAGCATCGTGACGGATCACAAACCATTACAATGGCCATTCTCAATCGAAGAACCTAATTCCAAATTAGTTCGATGGAGACTAAAACTTCAAGAATATGAATACACGATCCATTACAAGAAAGTAACTCAAAATGCAAATGCAGATGCATTGTCAAGACCTCCAAGAGACATCCACCCAATAGAAACAGTAAAACCACCCTTGACACACATGTCAGCTGTTTGCAATGAAGACAATAAAGAAAGAGACCCACATAGATTGATCAAGTAAAACACTTCTTCGAATCACAAAAAAGATTGTTTAATTCACCAAAAAAGGTAAACCCAAAACCGAAAATCAATATAATATCGGATATACAAATAAAACCACCGGACAGAAAGTATGACAGTCGCAAATCACGGAAAAACACACCAGAAGTTGCCTCAGGAACCTCAACTTCAAGGAACGCAAATCCCCCAGAAAATAGTAATTCAGACACCGTAACGATTCACACGTCAAATGAAGAACCCATTTTAGGAGCATCCTACATCCATAAAAGTTTAAAAACTTTCAAGAATCAACTAAAATTTGAGAAAAGCATAAATCAACTACAAACTGATTATGTTCACGAATTAGCAGAGACATTTAAAGAACTAAATGAAAAACTAAAATTGAAACTCAATGCTAAGAAAGCAAAAGTTCTCTCTAAGATGGACGAGAAACGAGAAAACGACCCTGAAATTCCTGAATATTCAAAACAATTATTAACGACTCCTAAAAAACTACCGGAAAAACTAAAACCAAAATACAAACCTGGCGAATTCCACCATCAAAGACACCCCAAAGATGTTAAAAGACTTCTTCCATTACTCGTCGACGCTCAATACAGAATCGAAGAAATCACCAACCATCTGGTACCAATCAAAGAAGGAATGAGTTACATAGTCAACAACCACCATCATGTATACTACAACGTAAACCTAACGAACGTTAGAAATTGTTTGAGAACCACTCAGGAAACACTCATGCAAATAAGTGCTAAATTGACAAACCCAAACATCACAAATTACAAATTTCTTACAATTAAAACGCAAAAGTAGTAGTAAACATCTTTATTTCTAAAAAAAAGGCTATCGGCCTATCGGTCTTTCTGCCTTTGTTTAATACATGTAGTCTTAATCTGAATAAAAATAAATATGAAAATTCTCTTATTCTACGTTAACAATCTTTTAATAAACTTTCCAATTCCAATGACAAGAAAAAATTATTTTATTGTCCAGTAGTCAGTTGCGTTTGTAAGTGTCGAGTAGCGTTGATGTAGGGAAACGGAAGCGGGATTGTCTGGTTGGTCTTATAAGACAAAGGGGATTCAGTATGGTCCAGTTGTAGGGGTTGTTTGTCCATTTTGTCTGTAGATGTATGAGTCTTTCCGAAATCTTTGTCATGTTTGCGCGTTCGTATAGTAGTTGGGTGGAGGGGTTGTGTAGTGTGTTTTGGGGGTCTTATTCGTGTTATTAGTCTTACTGCAATTTGTTCTGTTGTTTGTATATAACGTTTTGTCCTTTCTGTTCCGTTGGTCATGAGTATATGTCCATAGTCTAGCAAGGGTCTACAGATAGCTTTATATATTTTGGTCGCGGTGTTTGTGCTAATTCCTCTGTCTTTGTAAGTTAGTGATCGGAAGTGTTTTGTTCTCTTTATTGTTTCTGCCCTGATGTTTCGTATGGGTTTAGTGAATTTAAGTTTGTGGTCAATTGTGATTCCAAGGTATTTTACTTCGTTTTTTGGTTGTGTCGTTTGGCCGTCTGCAGTTATCGTAGAGGAGTCAGCGTTGAGTCTGTGGTTTGTGAGCAGAAGTTGGTTTTTTGACGCGTTTGGTGTTAGTCTCCATTTATAAAACTATGTCATTGTGTTGTTTGTTGGTGTTTGGAGTCTTTGAGCTGCTCTCTCAGTAGTTTTGTCATGTATAATAAGTGTCGTGTCGTCTGCGTATTGTAATATGTATGCCGATCTGTCGATTTGATTTTTGTCTGGTAAGCTGTAATTGTATATGTCATGGCAGTATATATTGTAGAGAAACGGTGAGAGCGGGGATCCTTGAGGGAGCCCTTGTTCAGGGGAAAAAGAAAATGACAGTGTTTTGTCAATTGGTACTTGTAGTTGTCTGTTTTCTAGTAAGTTCTTTATGGTGTGTAGTAGATATGTTGGTGTGTGTAGTTTGTATAGTAAGCCTCTATGCCAGACACTATCAAAAGCCTTGTTAATGTCCATAAACAGGCAAGCTGTCTTTCTGTCAGTTAGGTGGGTAGTTTGTATATTGTTGGCCAAAATAAAGAGCGGATGAACAGTCGAGTGATTTTGTTTGAAACCAAATTGGTAGGTGGGTATATATTTTCCAATCACTTTTTCAAGCCGCTGCTTTATTATGTATTCGAAAAATTTGCTTAGTACTGGAAGTAGTGTAATTGGTCTGTAGTTGCTCGGTTGTGTATTGTCGAGTCCATTTTTGGGTATAGGGATTAATAAGCCGTTCTTCCATGTTTCTGGGATTCTGCCATTTGTGATACAGTTGTTCAATTCAGTTAGGATCAGTTTGTGTGTTTCTTGAGTTAGGCTTTTCAAGAGTTTTGCCTTAATTTTATCCCCTCCCGGTGCAGTGTCTTTGACATGCGCTAGGAGCAGGCCAAAAATATCTATACGGTACCCTAGATGCAAATGATGGAGAAAGATATGATAATTACATCAAAACTCTTCAACAAAATGAAAGAAACCTTCATCAAGATGTGACCATGACCCAGACAATAGTAAAAAAGTTATCAACGGATATTGATTCTCAAATGATGAATATTAAAGAGAATCAGCAGAAAATTCAAGACCGCATTAACGAGGTCACAGAAATGACCCAAACGACATCCACAACAATTCACTTAGTCGTGTTACTAGATAACGTGGAGAATAATATTCGCATAATCAACCAAGTTTGCGACAACATTCAAACCGCGATAAATTTTGCTGAAATCAATGTATTGCACTACAGTATTCTTAAATACCAGGAGTTACAGAAAATAATTTTCAAACTGAAACCCGAAACAAGAATACCTTTTGATAACATATTCAAAAACTAAAAAGTAGCCCATGCTGACGTGATTATCAAAAATGAGTTAATCATCTTTCATATAGCGATTCCCTTAATATCAGGAAACCTTATATTCTCTATCAACTCTATCCAATCCCTATTGATAATCAAATCACAATTCTAAAGAACCCATATTTGCTAAAATCTTCAAATGTGTCTTTTAATATAAATGACAAATGCAAAGAAATCGAAGATATTTTCCTATGCGAACAATCTTCTTTAAACTCGAATGAACCTTGCATCTTGGAAACCTTCAACCTGACCAACCACTGTCTAATGTCACCAATCGAATTGAAAGAATCATCGATTACCCAATTAAGAGATAACTCTATATTAATAATTCCAACAAAAACGGAAACAATTAACTTCCAATGTCCAAACCAAAACTCCATTGAAACGATCAAATTCCCATCATTGATAATTCCAGCACAATGTGTAATGGGAATCAATGAATTAACTTTTCAACCTCAAAACTCATTACTCTTAATGTCCAATCAAATGTGAAGGTAGAAACATCTAGACATACAAACTGATGATGGTGGAGAAAGACACTGAAACGTATTTGTAACATTTTAAATAATAAACAATAAAATTGACTGAAACCAAGGAAATTTTGAAATAAATTGAAGGACAGTCAGGAATTTTTTTTTCTGAAAACAATGAATTATTTAAAATGTCACAAATACGTTTCGGTGTCTTTCTCCACCATCATCAGTTTGTCTAAAATACACATTCACAGTCATCATTAATTAAAAAAAAAGTTCTATCAAAATTCACATACTAAAATACAAATTACACACATATTAAAAAGTATATTAAAAACAATAGGTTTACAGGTGATGAGTCAGGACAATCATGTCCGGGAAAAGACTAGAATCTATTGTTCAGAGATTCAAATTTAACTTACGTGTATGGCTGTTTCTACCTTCACACTTGACTGGCTATTGAAATCCATACTTTGTTAGATATCGAGCGAGAGAATAAAGAAACTGTTTATATTTCGCTTTTTCTTTCCATTCTAGGAATATCAATTGCTCTGCAATTCTTCAATGTCAGGTGTTTATATTTTATTTATTTGGTCCAATCATTTAATTAGTGTGTGATACACAGAGCTAAGATTGTTTGGGTCTGATCTTAAATTCATTGCATTCTGATGTTTCTTAATTTGTATCATTTCATGGATTCTTCTCTTATTATAGTTGTTTTCATTGATTAATATTTGTGTGTTATCAAAATCAAAACCATGTAACTTTTGTTGCGCATGTTGTGCAAATGCTGTTCCATTTTCGTTAACCTTTCTTAAGCTATATTTATGTTCGTATATTCTTTTCTTTAAATATTGTCCTGTTTGACCTATGTATGTGTTGTCACAGTTCAAACAGTCAATCTTGTATATTACATTAGGTGTGTTTAACTTATCACTTTTAGATTTAAATTTTAAAAAAGATACTAATAATGAACAACTATCCCAAATCATTCTTCGAACCAATTATAAAACGAAGAATAAATAAAATCTACAATTCAAATAAATGATAAAAAAAATAAAATAATAAATAAAAACATCCCCGTAGATTACTCAATACATTGCATTAGAAATAAATTGTAATAAAAAAAAACAACATAAATAATATCAATAAGAAAAAAGAAGGTGAGATCAAGTATGTATCATTACCGTATATTCCAGAAATCAATACGAAAAAAAAAAAATTTAAAACCGCATAATATTACTATAGCGGAAAAAACTAAAAACAACTTAGCAAAGGAATGTTTCACAAAATTTAAACCTAAAAGTGATAAGTTAAACACACCTAATGTAATATACAAGATTGACTGTTTGAACTGTAACAACACATACATAGGTCAAACAGGACAATATTTAAAGAAAAGAATATACGAACATAAATATAGCTTAAGAAAGGTTAACGAAAATGGAACAGCATTAGCACAACGTGCACAACAAAAGTTACATAGTTTTGATTTTGATAACACAAAAATATTAATCAATGAAGACAATTATAATAAGAGAAGAATCCATGAAATGATACAAATTAAAAAACATCTGAATGCAATGAATTTTAGATCAGACACAGACAATTTTAGCTCTGTATATAACCCACTAATTAAATGAGCGCATGCATACACTGATTGGACCAAGTAAATAAAATATAAACACCTGACATTGAAGAATTGCAGAGCAATTGATATTCCTAGAATGCAAAGAAAAAGCGAAATATAAACAGTTTCTTTATTCTCTCGCTCGATATCATGAATAATGAGCGCATGCATACACTGATTGGACCAAGTAAATAAAATATAAACACCTGACATTGAAGAAGTGCAGAGCAATTGATATTCCTAGAATGGAAAGAAAAAGCGAAATATAAACAGTTTCTTTATTCTCTCGCTCGATATCTAACAAAGTATGGATTTCAATAGCCAGTCAAGTGTGAAGGTAGAAACAGTATCATCACCTGAAAACCTATTGTTTTTAATACACTTTTTAGTATGTGTGTAATTTGTATTTTAGTTAGCTCATGGAGGAACCGTCATCATTGTAAAAAACACTATTAAACATCACCTGCATGCAAGGTATGAAAAAGAACACATACAAGCCAGTGCCATAAGCGTCTTAGACTGGGATGAACCAATAACCATCGCAGCTGTTTATTGTCCACCAAAGCACGCAACAAAGAAGGAAGATTTTGGGGAGTTTTTCACACATTGGCACATCGATTCATCGCAGAAGGAGAATACAATGCGAAGCACCCACAGTGGGTATCAAGACTTACGACTCCTAAGGGCCGAGAACTTTTTAAAGCTATGCAAGCCAAAAATATGTATCACTTATCTACTGGTCACCCAACCTAGTGGCCGACCGATGGGAGAAAAGTACCAGATGTAATTGATTTCCGTATAGTTGGGGGAATTCCTATAAAGTTTCTTAAAGTCAAATCGTGCTTTAAACTCTCATCGAATCACTGGTCAATAATCATAACACTGAGCACAAAAATAATAACAAAAGCTAAACCACCTGCTCTTACCTCAACACCTCAACTGACTGGGATAGCTTCAGAAGCATCATAGAGAAGGAACTAACATTGGAAATCGTATTAAAAACAAATTTGGACATAGAAAACAACACAGAAAACTTAACTAACATAACATAACACCAAACAAATACCACGAAATAAAAATGCCTGCTCACCTAAAATTAATCAAGAAATAGCTGAAAAAAGAAAACTGAGAAAAAAGTGGCAGAACGGAAGATCACCGCATGACAAAACTAACCTCAACAAAGCTGTCAAAGAACTTCCTACATGACGACAAAAGTGAAGCGGTTCAAAACTACCAGAAAGAACTAACTGTATGAATAGTCACTATGGAGAGCAACAAAAAAAACTTAAAAGACCTCAGATAGCAACACCTCCTATAAGAATGAAAGACGGAAAATGGGTAAAAAGCGATTCGCAAAAAGCCGATTTGTTTGCAAATCAGCTAACAAAGGTTTTTAAACCCTTTGGATCCCAAATAGCAGGAGAAGAAGAAAAAGAAATCGAACAAATATTAGAGGTCTCGGGACAGCTGGAATTGTTTTTTAAAAACTTCACAATTGGAGAAATAAGACTTGCCATAAATAAAGTGCTCAGTGCAACAAAAGCCCCCGGATAGGATCTTATTATAGGGAAGATCCTGAAAGAGCTGCCAGACGTGGCGAAAATATTTAGAACACAGCTGTTTAATGCCATCCTAAGAAGAGGCTATTTTTACTCGCCAATGAAGAGTAGCACAAATCATAATGATACTCAAACCAGGAAAACCGCTAGGAGATATAAAATCTTATATTATTGTAATTATCTTATAGCTATAAAAGTTGTTTGAAAAAATTATTTTTTAAATCGAAAATCAAATAGGTTTCAGTCAGGAACATGCCACAATTTTATTGAACAAGTACATCGTATAACGTCCAAATTCAGTAAAGCATTTGAACAAGAAAAATACTGCGCAGTGCCATTCTTGGATGTTAGTCGGGCTTTTGATAACGTCTAGCATATGGGACTGATATATAAAATCACAAGGGCCCTTCCTGACAACATCTAACAGATCTTAAAATCGTATCTGCAAGACAGGCACTTCTTAGTAAAATTCCAAGAAGGATATACAAGTTTAAGGCAGATTGAGTCTGGAGTGCCTCAGGGCAGTTTGTTGGGGCTGTTCCTTTACCTCTTTTACAGTGCAGATTTACCAACAAATTAAAATTCAACATGCAATTTTAATTTAATTTAACAGTGTTAATACAATTAACATTGTTACAGGAATGGCTGAAAAAATGGAGAATTAAGACCGATGAAACTAAAAGTGTACAAGTAACTTTTACCATGCGTAGAGAGGATTGCCCTCCTGTTCATCTTAATAATTTGCAAATACCTCATGCCAGGGAAGTCAAGTACCTGTTTGTTCTCACATTTTCACGAAAAGCCAACAATTAGGCATTGAACTAAGAAGATTGTACTGGATTCTCGGTAGAAACTCACAATTAACAACCGAGAATAAAATACTATTATACACAGTGATGCTAAAACCAGTGTGGACTTACGGAATACAGTTGTGGGGGACAGCTTCCAATTCAAATATAGAAATTTTAGAACGATTCCAATCAAAAGTGCTACGAACGATTTTGGACGCGCCGTGGTATGTGCCGAACGATCTTAAAATGTCAAGTGTTAAAGAGGAAATTACGAACTACATTGTTATTTACGGGCATCGCCTTAGCGCCCATCCTAACGAACTTGTGGAAAAACTCTGGAGGAGTCCATTTAACAACATCAGACTGAAGAGATTTAATCCTACAAACCTAACTACTAAATTTAAGTAATACTTTTGGAAAACCCAGTAGTCAAAAACAATTAATAAATTAATGGATTTGTAAAAGGAGATTTGGATGGCCAATCCCCTCCAGCATTTTTTTAATTGTATGTCAAACAAAATTTCTGAATACCTTCGGATAGCTTGTAATATTTCTGGGAGTTAATAAAAAAAACTATGTAGTAGAGCGAGCAATGAAATTGTAATGAGCTAACATCGAATCCAAGTTGACCCGATGAGGCGCCTCTTAAAATATTCCAGGCAAGTACGGGGACCGGTCACATACTAATAATATAATGATATAATAAATTACTTGGATTTTAGGAACACTTTATGCAGTAAACTGTACATACCCCAATTTTCACATTTGGTCAAGTAGCTTCATAAAGACTACTATTTTTGAATTTTATTGTTAAGGCAATCAAAACCACTAGGTTTAGGGTTTTAGGCATTTTCCGCTGCGTTAATCAATAAATGCCGTGTTGCAAACCCGAACGGTTGGTTTCACAACAAGATTTCAAAAAATGAAATAACTGTCGTATTATTTATTAATGAAATTAGACTACTTTTTATTTCGCACAAAAATTAAATTTTAACATGAATGGTTGAACAAAATATTAGTTTAACTAGTTTAGTACGAAGTTATTCTAGCATCAAATTAATAAGTAAAGTTTTTATAATCGAGCCTCATTCGGTACTCTTTTGGCCGGCTTAGCTCTCTTCTGGACGGTCTCTCCTCCAAAGAGAGAGCCTTTATACGATTTCAGAATGACATTGTATTTGAATTTGTTTACGCCGAAGGTTATCACGCTGAATATGATGTTGGGCGATATTATTGGAATATAGAGTTTACTAGTTTAGAGCAGTGTTTAATTATGAACAAAAACTAATTTGTGACATAATTTAATTCGATTCTTAGATGTTAAGAAAAGCAAAGTTAAGCTAAGCAAAATTGGTGTCAACCGCTCGAGTGTCTTTAGACTGACTGAAATTATTAGAAGGAAGACTAAATGTAATAGAGATTGCAACTTAGCTTAAATCATTCTTGAGGGCAATAAATCTCTAGTGTCAATTAAGTTCGGAACCTTCACCTCATTGTTTAGTACGGTTCGCCATGCATCTTAAAGGGGAACATTTTTGCGGCAAAAACGAACCGACTCGCCTTTGTGCAACAAGACGATTTACTATTTTCAAGCATGGAATGTTCTCAATTTACCTCGCTACCCTAATAAATCTTCAATGAATAAATGTATATAGCGGATTAAACCGGCATTTTGACTAAAAAGAAAACAACTAAATCAATTTTAAAGCCGATCGAGCGGCTCGAACCTAACAAAGTATCAATTTAGAGGGTGACAACAGGGGGAATATATCTCGATTAAATTGAGACACTTGAGCCATCTGCTTCCAATTATGGCAAAGGTCCTTTGAGAAAACGCGTTTTCGTGCTAACTTTCTGGCGATAAACTCCTAGTCTTAGCTTTCCTCGAGGTGTCATCAAACTGGTCATAATGACGTCATAGAGTTTAATATCACATTTGATGGTGATTACAAGTTTTCATGCACGATGGTGTTCATTAATATCTATTTTATTCAAGCAACTCAAAATTAAGTTTTTGTTTATGGTCTTCAAATATTAAATCGGCATACATATTACAATACGCAGACGACACGGCACTTATTGTACATGACAAAACTACTGAGAGAGCAGCGCAAAGACTCCAAACACTAACAAACAACACAATGACATGGTTTTATAAATGGAGACTAACACCAAACGCGTCAAAAAACCAACTTCTGCTCACAAACCACAGACTCAACGCTGATTCCCCTACAATAATTGCAGACGGCCAAACGACACAACCAAAAAACGACGTAAAATACCTTGGAATCACAATCGACCACAAACTTAAATTCACTAAACACATACGAAACATCAGGGCAGAAACAATAAAGATAACAAAACACTTCCGATCACTAACCTACAAAGACAGAGGAATTAGCACAAACACCGCCACCAAAATATATATAGCTATTTGTAGACCCTTGCTAGACTTTGGACATGTACTCATGACCAACGGAACAGAAAGGATAAAACGTTATACACAAACAACAGAACAAATTGCAGTAAGACTAATAAGGCGAATAAGACACCCCCAAAACCCACTACACAACCCCCCCACCCAACTACTATACGAACGCACAAACATGACAAAGATCTCGGAAAGACTCATACAGCTACAGACAAAATGGACAAACAACCCCTACAACTGGACCATACTAAATCCCCTTTGTCTTACAAGACCAGCCAGGCAATCCCGCTTCCGTTTCCCTACATTAACGCTACTCGAACACTTACAAACGCAACGGACTAGTGGACAATAAAATAATTTCTTCTTGCCACTGAAATCTTATTTATGTAATAACATTGTTAACCTAGAATGGGAGAATTTTCATATTGGTTTTTCATTTAGATTGGGACTGGATGTATTAAACAAGGGCAGAAATACCGATAGGTCGATAGCCTTTTTTAGAAATAAAGATGTTTACTACTACTATTGTTAACCTAGAATAGGAGAATTTTCATATTTGTTTTTATCTAGATTAAGACTGCATGTATTAAACAAGGGCAGAAAGACCGATAGGCCGATAGCCTTTTTTAGAAATAAAGATGTTTACTACTACTACTACTATTAAATTGGGGCCTGTCCCTTGACTTCAATATTAATTCAATTGAAACCGTTGTTTTGACCTGTGTGTTTGATTTTACCTGCAAACCTATACATGTTTAGGATAATTCAAATTGGCCCTATTTCTTCTTAGTCTATTCCAGTCTTTGCCAGTAACCCCATTATTATTAGATCTAAATCACGAAGAAAATGTTCAAAAAAATCCAATCCAAAAAATTTTCAATTCTGTTATTAAGCCATGTTTTACAGTTTGCAATACTCATTCGCAGACCAATAGTTCAGCTAAACACCATAAGAAAAACATTGCAAAATTTGTTATCTGGACTAATTCCATAATCCGCTTGCAAGGTGTGTTTATTAATTGTGCTTTTGAGAAAATATTACGACATACTTACTCTCTGTTACGTGGCAATTATGTAACCCACTCTTAAAAAAAACACGTAACTAAAAGGTATCTAATTCGCGAATTCAACTGCCGATGGGGCGCTGCGAAACGTAAACAATTACTTGCTACATTTGGCAAGCAAGCGAAAAGTGAGTGTCTAATTTTAAATCTAATTAAAATCTAATATTTAAAAATTAAATAAAAATTAAATAAAAAATTAAATCTAATATTTAAAAAATTGCATGTTAGGAATACTGTTATATGTATATATATTATATATACATAATACAAACTGTGGTGTTGTCACCCACGAAAGAATGCGGACAGAAGTATCATTTTTCATTACTTTCCATAGATGAATAATGGTCAAGTTGCGGTTACAAACATGTATGGGGCTAAAGAGAACGTGGATAGGAGAGACTTTCCAGAAATGTACCTGCAGGAAAGTACACATGGACAGGTTTAGAATAAGGGACTTATTAGGAGCTCATGTACATCAAGTGGCTGACGAAAATCGCAGCCATGGAAATGTCTTGTAATGTTCTTATATCTGTAGGTACTTGGTACCTATCCTACATAATAGCAGAAGTTTGAATTCCAAATGTAAACAAAACAGTGGCGAATCCAGCTATCGCGCGCTCCAGGCTATGGGCCTGCAGCACCCTACAGCTTTTGGACATTTAAATTCGAGTATTGCGAGGGTAAAAAAGTTGCAAATGAATTAATCCTACAATAAACAACAACCCCCGGTGGCAGCACGTCAAGAACAGAGATCCCACCAAATGACGATAACATTGAACCTGAAATAACAAAAAAGGATGTTCAAGCGGCAACACAGAAGTTGAAAACCCGAAAAACACCTGGCATTGATAATATCAATAATGTCTCAATCTTACCAAACACAGGGAATGGAACTACAGAAAGATCTTAACAAACTGCTTAAAAAGATAATTACATCGGAAACCATACCAGACAAATAGAGTGTAAACATTTGCATACCTATACACAAAAAAGGAGAGTAAAGAACAGCAAGAATTTAGGTCCAATAGATCAACGGTAGACGCAATATTCATGTTACGTCAAAAAATAGAAAAATTTAAAGAATTTAATAAGCCCCTGTGTATTGTGTAGATTTACGTAAGGCATTCGACATCGTCCGACTGGATTACGTAATCCAGATTCTACACCTGAACAAAATCGATTACAAGTACCAAGGAATTATACAAGAACTGAACAGCAGAAGTGGAACAAGAATAAAATCAAACTATGGACTGTTTGACGAAGAGCAAATAATTATGGGCATACGACAGGAGAACACAAACGAAAGAGCTTAAAACAAATGTCAGTTTCAGTCACCAAATTGGCATTCTGTGAGTCACTTAATTGAATTATTTTTTATATTTGTCACTTTATAATTGCCTTTTTGTAAGTAGCTCATTGAGTAGGCATGTCGGCATTTTACCGGTGCTGAGTGTTCAATAACTAATGCTGCTAAAACTAATAAATAAAACATTTACGCAGCCCGTAATACCTATAAACATGTTACAGCAATCTGTTTGCATTTTGATTATTAAATTTTAACTTTTGCATGACGTGGAATGTTTTTTTTGTGTTGTGTAGCCAAATTTAACTTGTTGTTGACGACGTATAAAGCAGCCAAAAACCCACAAAAACTAAAATAAGCGGACAACAATTTTAAAAAATATTTGTCGTCAAACAAGTCGAATTTTATAATACTGAAAAGCGGAGAACTTTATAAAAAGTGCTTTGGAAAGTTGTAAACCACGTTCCGGATCCTCTAGTTCTGGCAATAAGCACCTTGTTATCGAAAGCAAATTGACATAGAGCCAAATTTTACAAAAAGTAAAATATTTTTGTCAAAATGAATGTGACGTGCGACATAAATTTGTTCTTAATTTCCGTCTTTGGTTCCCGAATTGGATAATCCGAGCTTCGTTAATGTGTTCAAAATATTTAACCTAGAGGCCAAATCAACAACTACTGGAATTGAAAGACTTTCAGACATGTCGTATATGGTTAAGGATTAAAAGTTTTTCATAAGCGCATTTTTAAATTGGTATAAAACAGGTATTTAAGCCAAAAAGATAAAGCCCTTGAAGTATGGCAATAGTACTGCAAACATTTCTACGGAAACGAAGACTCTGAAGCAGAGCTGATGGAGTTGTCTTCCATTGGGGATCTGGAGCGAGAACCTGATGTTTTGAGATGCGAGGTAGACCAAGTCATTCGCTGCGAAAACAATTACAAAAGCAAAGGCGAAGAAAACATAAGCGCAGAATTGCGCAAACAACTTGTCACCCCTATTATTCAACATTTATGGTGATTACATTATTAGGAAAGCCTTGGAGGGGTGGAAAGGAGGTATAAGTATAGACGGAGGAAGAATAAATAACCTATGCTACGCCGATGACACCACACTCAGAGCAATGGACGAACAGGAAATGTCTGAACTCATTGAAAGAGTAGAAAGAGGATGTTGCGAACTTGGGCTTGAAGCTAAATCGTCAAAAAACAAATTTGATGCTATTAGACCGTACCAGTAGAGGGAGTCCCTCACGTACGCGATGTAGAAATTGTGATTGAAATTATTTATCCGGGTGCCATATAAATAAAGGAAACGCATCCATAGAGATTAAAAGGAGCTCTTAATGACCCCAAAATCGCCATGACCAAGTTGAATAAAATTAGGAGAGACAAGCATATAACCCCAACAACAAACCGTAGACTTGTCGAGACTCTTGTATTCCCGATTGCGCTTTATGGAGGCGGCTCTTGAGAATTCCTGGGACTGCTCATAGAACAAATGCGTCAGTCACAGATCATTTTTTACAATTAACTTTGTTGCGAAAACTTAATTTAAAAATTGCGACTTTAACATTGAAATGCTGAAACAAAACAAGTGGAAATCAGAATTTCTGCGCCTAATGCGGTCTTTTAACCTAGCACCAACGATACTTGAGGACACTCCTATAAGTGACAACGCCTCTAGCTGTATAGACAATATTTTCGCAAACGTTAATTTCTATCAGGCTTTTGTTTTTGAAAAATGTTCGTTTTCCAGAAGATCACCTTTGAAGCTAAAACAACAACTAATTTAAATTTTAAACGTATCTTCTCTAGAAAAAAACAAGAATGACTTTCTGTATAACCTGCAAGGGCACGATTGGACAGAAGTATATACCATCGCGGAGAATTGTGTGAATGAGCAGTCGAACAATTTTATGACTGTTTTTGTTGGTCTTTTTGATCAGAGCTTCCCTTTCAAATTATTTCAGTCCAGGAAACAATCTGTCTCTAAACATGATAATCCGGAACTAAAGGAATGTAAACGTCAACTTGACATACTCCTAACACTTTCGAAGCCTAGATCTAATATTAAAATTGCATGTATAAGGAAAAAGAAAGAATATGATGAAGTAGTAGTAAACATCTTTATTTCTAAAAAAGGCTATCGACCTATCGGTCTTTCTGCCCTTGTTTAATACATGCAGTCTTAATCTAAATAAAAAACAAATATGAAAATTCTCTTATTCTAGGTTAACAATACTATCAAATAAATAAAATTTCAGTGGCAAGAAGAAATTATTTTATTGTCCATTAGTCCGTTGCGTTTGTAAGTGTTCGAGTAGCGTTAATGTAGGGAAACGGAAGCGGGATTGTCTGGTTGGTCTTGTAAGACAAAGGGGATTCAGTATGGTCCAGTTGTAGGGGTTGTTTGTCCATTTTGTCTGTAGCTGTATGAGTCTTTCCGAGATCTTTGTCATGTTTGTGCGTTCGTATCGTAGTTGGCTGGGGGGATTGTGTAGTGGGTTTTGGGGGTGTCTTATTCGTGTTATTAGTGCAATTTGTTCTGTTGTTTGTGTATAACGTTTTGTCCTTTCTGTTCCGTTGGTCATGAGTATATGTCCAAAGTCTAGCAAGGGTCTACAAATAGCTTTATATATTTTGGTGGCGGTGTTTGTGCTGATTCCTCTGTCTTTGTAGGTTAGTGATCGGAAGTGTTTTGTTCTCCTTATTGTTTCTGCCCTGATGATTCGTATGTGTTTAGTGAATTTAAGTTTGTGGTCAATTGTGATTCCAAGGTATTTTACGTCGTTTTTTGGTTGTGTCGTTTGGCCGTCTGCAGTTATTGTAGGGGAGTCAGCGTTGAGTCTGTGGTTTGTGAGCAGAAGTTGGTTTTTTGACGCGTTTGGTGTTAGTCTCCATTTATAAAACCATGTCATTGGGTTGTTTGTTAGTGTTTGGAGTCTTTGCGCTGCTCTCTCAGTAGTTTTGTCATGTACAATAAGTGCCGTGTCGTCTGCGTATTGTAATATGTATGCCGATCTGTCGATTTGATTTTTGTCTGGTAAGTTGTAATTGTATATGTCATGGCAGTATATATTGTAGAGAAACGGTGAGAGCGGGGATCCTTGAGGGAGCCCTTGTTCAGGGGAAAAAGAAAATGACAGTGTTTTGTCAATTCGTACTTGTAGTTGTCTGTTTTCTAGTAAGTTCTTTATGGTGTGTAGTAGATATGTTGGTGTGTGTAGTTTGTATAGTTTGTATAGTAAGCCTCTATGCCAGACACTGTCAAAAGCCTTGTTAATGTCCATAAACAGGCAAGCTGTCTTTCTGTCAGTTAGGTGGGTAGTTTGTATATTGTTGGCCAAAATAAAGAGCGGATGAACAGTCGAGTGATGCTGTTTGAAACCAAATTGGTAGGTAGGTATATACTTTCCAATCACTTTGTCAAGCCGCTGCTTCATTATGCATTCAAAAATCTTGCCTAGTACTGGAAGCAGTGTAATTGGTCTGTAGTTGCTCGGTTGTGTATTGTCCAGTCCATTTTTGGGTATAGGGATTATTAAGCCGTTTTTCCATGTTTCTGGGATTCTGCCTGTGCGGGCTATGCAACCTTTGTAGACCCAAAATTATTTGTAGTCGGTTGTTAAAACTCGCGTACTGGATTGCTTTTGGAAAGTGGACTGTATTTTGATTGAAACACTGGTAAGCTGCTTTAATGGTGTATTTCACAATCGTTACCACTACAAAGGAAGTCCGAACCACTTGACGATTTGAAAGAGAGTGTCAGAATGGCACCACCTCACGACGAGGCGTTCTCGGGGATGACGTATGACGGA
Organism: Dendroctonus valens; assembly: GCA_024550625.1. Lineage (NCBI taxonomy): Eukaryota > Metazoa > Arthropoda > Insecta > Coleoptera > Curculionidae > Dendroctonus > Dendroctonus valens. The sequence continues at coordinate 887,640 of JAJTJO010000068.1, read as the reverse complement.
TGAAGTAATTGAAAAGGGCGCCATCTAGGCGAATAGATTCGTCTCAGAATAAATAGGTATCGCTAATGTAAATATCAATGGTAATTAAAATGGTAATACTAAAGTAATAAGCGCAAACACTGCCATTTGTGATGCAGTTGTTCAATTCAGTTAGGATCAGTTTGTGTGTTTCTTGAGTTAGGCTCTTCAAGAGTTTTGCCTTAATTTTATCTTTCCCCGGTGCAGTGTTTTTGATGTGCGCTAGGGCTACATTGTACTCTGTGTCTGTGATCAGTGTGCAGGCATAGTTTGATGAGTTGTTAAAATAGTTCAAGTACCAGTCGTTGATCAAGTTCCAGTTATCATTGTCGAAGTTAGGGTTTGTCGATATGCTGAAGGCCCTTTGATAGTGTCTGGCGAATGCGTCCGCTTTCTCTTTGTCTGTGTAGCGTTCTATTCCGTTTTCGTCAATTGTGTCAGTAGTGCCAGTCTTCCTGTATTGCGCCAGTTTCTTAATTTTTCGCCAGTATGTTTTGCCTTTGTCTTTTTGTATTTCTTTACATGTTTCTAGCCATTTGCCTTGTATTGTCCAATCAAGGTTTTAATGTTTCTGTTGTGTTGGTTCAGTGTCTTTTTAGGTCGTTATTTTGAGTGTTTGTATATAGTCTGTACAGTTCTCTCTTTTGTTTTATGAGTCTCAGTATGAATTTAGGTAGTGTATGTCGGTAGAAAGCATTTTTTATTTCCGGGCTAAATTTTCGTATGGCTAGTGTAAGTTGTTGTTGTATGGTTTCTATTGAAATGTGCTGTGCTTGTGATTGAATGTAGTCATGTATATGTTGTTTCACTTTGTCTATGTCAGTCTTTGTTAGGTTTAAGTTTTTCTCTATAGGAGGTGTATTGGAGGTAGGTTGCGTATGTTGTAAGTCTATGTTAAACGTAATAGCCAGGTGGTCGGATAAAAGTTCGTTGGTTAAGTTTATGTTGTTTGTCAAGTTTCTTGTGTGCAGTAGAACGTTGAGTCTGGGTTTGCGGGCATCAGAAAAGTTGGTGGGGTGTGCTGTTTTATAAAGTCGGAATTTTGCAAAATCTTTTAAGTTGTTTCGTTTTGTTTGTATTCAAGTTAAAGTCGCCTATAATTAGTGCATATTTATAGATGCTCGCTTTAGTCAGAATGTTTTGTTCTAGGTTGGGGTGTGGGTGTATGTATGTCAGAAATATGTGTATCAGGTCGTTTAAGTAGGGTATGGTAAAATGTAGACAGTCGTTCAAAGGGTTGTTGAGGGAAGGAGGATTTGCTCTTCCAAGTTTATATGTTGGTTTTAGGAGAGCTGCGATCCCGCCCCTGGCATGATTGATGGTATTTCCATGCTTATAGATATACTGCCAATTTCTGTACGTTGGTGTTTGTCCTAGTTTGGTTTTAGTCTCTACAAATATGCAGCAGTCTGTGTCGTTTTGTTCTATGTAATTGTAAATAAGTGGTTTTTTGCTGTTTAGTCCGTTGATGTTCGCGTAAAGTACTTTCAAATTGAATCTTGTATGTTTGTTACTGTCTGTCTCACTTGTTCGCAGGGTTCATTTGGAGAGCGTCCCTCGGGCAGGAGCATGTCAAACATTAGGATGTAGACATGGTTCCCGAAGAAAACAACGAAGGTGTCAATGTCGAAGTCTTCTATAAATTGCTTTCGTAGTTTTTTTAGTAGTTCGTCTCTGTTGGTATTGTTTGTCTTGTTAAGTTGATGGTTGTATTTGTTTATGATGTGGTCATGTGTTGTAATGGGTGTGTGTATTCTACTTGCCACCGTCGTTGTCTCCGCAATCCCGGAAGTACGTTTGTTTACACATTTTATTTTTACGTTTGGGATTCCGACGATTGGGGCTGTCGGTCGTTTTGGGCACTTCATGCTCCATGCTGCGTGGTCCTCTGAGTTGCACGCTGCGCACTTGGTTGGCAGTGGCGACTCGCACCTGGAAGTTGGATGGGGTCCCTGGCACTTGTTGCATCTTGGCGGTTGTTTGCAATCTTCAGTTTTGTGGCTGAACAGGTTGCATTTGCCACACGGCGCAGGCAGGGGTGCTGGTGGTTTGCTTTCGGTGATTTTAAAAATGCGGCCCAAAAAATGAACCGCACGGTCGTTCATCAATCTTTCGTATGTGGATATGTCGCCGGTTATTAATCTCATCATGAGTGTGGGTGCGTTGTGCTCTCGCGAGATAATTCTCCTGCAGAACCTTATTCTGAAGCCCTGTTGCTCCAGGCGTTCCAGAAACATGCTGTCTTCAATGTCCAGGTCGACCCCAGTGGCGACGACTGAATATGATGGTGTAATATGGTGGTGACCTGACTTTTGTTGTCGGATTAGTGGGAGGTTACTATTCCTTTGCAGTTTGAATGCTGTTATAAGGTGTTCCGGTTTCAGTTTTTGTAAAATTTGTGTTGCTTTGTCTTCATTGTTGGTTTTAATTAGAAAGTGATTATTTTGTCTGACAATCACATCCTTGTTGTTGGGGTTGAGTCCCTCCCACCTGATTGCAAGTTGGACTCTGGTGATGGTCGACAATGCGTTCGCTGTGAATGTGTGCGAATACGTGGGAAATCTTGTTGATGTTGTCTTGCTGTTTGTTGTTTGGTTTTTATTGGTTGTAGACTGATAGTCCAAAGCTATTCGTTTGGCCTCAGGTGTTGGCGTTGTGGGGGTTGGCTGGGTTGGCTGGGTTGGCTGGGTCGTCTTCGGTTTTCTGCCCCGTTTTTTCGATTGTGGCTTTTTGAACCCACCATCCTGGGAGGCATAATCCGATTCGGATTCTTGCGACCTCCCAGGGTTCATCCTTTCGTTTGAATTCTACTCGTATATTCTCGTTGAACGATAAATGCGGTTGGATTCTTAAAATTCTTTGCGCAATGTGTAAACGACCTTGTTTTAAATATCCTCACTGACACGTCTTAGCACCACGAAGCTCGGTTTAAGACTCAATAATAGACTCGGTTTAAGACTCAATAATATGATGAATTATTAAGATAATTGCGGGTTGCAACTTATGAAAACAGATTAAAACACGCGGATAACAACACTAAATGCATGTGGTCTATTTGTCACGAGATATACGGAAGAGACGGCGTGTTTCCGGAAGTGAGGGTAAAGGGAAGCCCGGTTGGCATTGCAAATGATTATAAAGTGTTCTTAATATCGAGTGTACCTAGTATTCTGAAAGGCTTGGAGGCCACCTCATTTGATTGTAATACAATAAAAGCAAATGTCAGCACGATGTCCCTAAAACCGGTGACACCCAGGGAAATTTGTGATATAGCAAGACAAATTAAAAATAAACACAGTGCTGGCGTTGACCAAATACCGGCAAGCATTGTTACAGTTGTAGCACCTCAGCTAAAAAATGTATTGAGTTATATCATAAACAACCCTTTTAGTTACGGCATCTTTCCGGGCAGTTTAAAAATAGCGTTGATTAAGCCACTGTCTAAGAACGGAGATCGTACGGAAATGGGCAATTAAAAACCGATAAGTCTACTACCTAGCTTCTCAAAAAATTTTGAACTTGCAATGTATAAAAGAATGAACGATTTTTTAAATAATTGTTAATTCTTAATAACTGTCAGGCATGGCGTTGTAAAAGAAAAATCTACCCAATCGGGTATATTTGAGTTTATTAGAGTCATACTAGGGTCCTTGGAGAAGGGGGAGTTAGCACTTCAAATGTTCCAGATCTGTCAAAAGCTTATGACTGCTTAAATAGGAATTTACTTGGTCTTAAATTGGATAGATATGGAATTAGAGGAAATGCAAAAACTGGCTAATGTATAACATAAATGGCAGAAAACAAATAGTGTCTATAACAAAAGACGGCACAACCTGCAGATCCGAAATATTGGGGAGAGGGATTGGCATAGCTCATGGTAGCATCCTGGATTCTGTCTTGTTCTTGTTATTTGTCAACGATTTACGAACTCTCGGTTCTGTTGATCAACATATTATGATGTACACTGATGATACTAATTTAGTTGTGAAATAAATGATTTAAGCTAAACGAATTAATTTTAAACAATAGAAAAACACAAGTTTTACTGTTTAGGACGAAACGGGCTATGGCATCAGAATTCAATGTGAAATGGTGAAAGTTTCGAACCATTAGAAAATGCAAAACTCTTGGGAGTTTTCATCAATAGATATATGAATAATTGATCCGTACATATAAGCACATTAAACACAAAACTCAATGCAATATGTTTAGCAAATATTAGAATTGTTGGCAGATCTATGAACCAGAGAGCATGCAGGCAATAATATTTCGCAAATTTTGAGTCGCTGTTAAAGTACGGGATAGATAGATAAAAATTTATTAAACATTCGCATTAATAAAACTCCCAAACAAAGTTAAAAACATAAGTCAACTCCCATGTCTAGCCAGATGTTCGGCCGGTTGCTCTCTTTGCCCATGATCTAAATAGGCGCGCTAAGTCGTCCATTACTTGGGCAGTGCCCTAACATGGACATTCCCGAGCTAGCCATACACACGACAACGTTAGGAGATAGTCTTGAAGTGGCGGTTTTGGTTTTATACGAGGGATATTCATTAAGGAAAAAAGGTCTTCCTGAAGGGAAGCCAAAAACCCCTTTTGCTTCGACCTTTAAGTTTGATACTGTCAGCCGTGGCGTTAACCGCCGGCAGTTTCAACTAGATGACCAAATCCATCCGCCCCCGCCCCGATCGGTGCAAGAACCAGCCAACACCAGCCAGAACGAGGCAGGACGAACCCGTCAAGTCACGTTATGTTGGATTTGTGCGTTTCCAGCCTGCTAGAAACGACTGTCTGCAACTGGCAGGCAATGTTTGTTTGTCGTCACGTACTGTCAGGGACAAAATCCTCATAAAATATGAGAAGTCGCTTATACAGGGGACCATGGCTTGGGCGATCGTTTGCTCTTACTTGGGTGATATTTCGCGTAAGGACTGAGCCTTGCACTCCGCTATGATAAAAATTTTCAGCGATGGTATCTATACAGTGTGTCCAGTATAAAATGATGTACATGGGGATATTGGAAACCGTTAGAGTTACAGGGTGGACCAAATGGGGAAAAAGTTGCGCAATCAAGTGCCTATAAATAATCTGTCATCAACTTCTTTGAACTCGGAATAGCAACGGATATACAGGGAAAAAAAAAAGTGCGTTTTATAAAATCCTTTATATCGTGTTTATTATAAAAGATACAATAACGAAAATTTCAGGGTGGGGGTAAGAAATGAGCGTGAATTTGAAAATAAAGTAAAAAATAATCTAGGCCCACTATGTTCAATGAGGCCGAAGTCAACTTTTGTTTTTCTTATGGGCGCCATGTTGAATTTCTGCATTTTTAAATTCCCCTTTAAATATGCTCTTCAACCATGTATAACATCTTTATATTCGATCAAGATAAATAATTAAAATTAACAAAATTACGATTTAATGGTAGTAGGCATTGATATTTCTATTAATTATTACTTTAAATTATTATTGATCATACATCGAACACTGCAAAAGAACAAGAAACATTTTAGGATTAAAGTAGGTGTTCAAATAAGCCACCGTTTTCTCGCACGCACAACATACAACGTCTCATTACTGCTTCACAGGATTTTCTGATCATTTCTGGGGTAATTCTGTTAACAGTATGTATGACCTACAGTATACCACATTTTTGAGGAAACCCCCTGCAAAAAAATCAAGCGGTGTTATGTCAGGGGATCTCGCAGGCCATCTTACTGGTCCCAGGTTGCCTATCCACTTGTTGGGAAATTCGTGATTTAAAAATTCTGTGATAATACGTCCATTATGTGGCGGCGCGCCGTCTTGTTGGAAATACCAGTTTTGCAGGGTAGCTACTGGAACATCCATAAGTGCTTCCGCTACGTTAGTTTGTAAGAGGTTCATATGTCTGTCGGAATTTAAGTTCTCATTTAAAAAATGAGAACTTAATCATGGTTCAATTCAATTCAGTTCAGTTCAATTACGTGGGTACCCACAATACCTAACCAGACGTTAAATCCAAACTAACTTGGTGCCTAACTTGTCGAACTAGCCGTGGATTTTCATCTGACCAAAAAACGGTATTTTTACGATTAAATAGTCCACATTTAGTAAATTGGCTCTCATCTGACCAAAGGACTTTTAAGGAAAAGTTTGGTATCTCGTTATTTCTTTGAATAAACTACTGACAAAATGCCATTCTCCTAATCGCATCGCCATTCTGGAGTCCCTGGCAAGGCCGTTCAAGATAGGGGTGATATTTATGACGCTTTAAAATACTATTCGCCGTTAACCGCGCAACACCTGTTGTGTCTTCAATTTAACGCAAAGACGTAAAAGGTGTCTCAACCACGCTTTGCATTACCAAATTTTCTTTATTTTCGTCTGGAAGTTTGTTTTTCTTTACCTTAGCAAAACTCCCGTAAGCTACAAGGATGTCTTTCAGACGCCTGAACATAGTTCTACCAGGTTGTCGCCTTTCTGGATATTTATTTAAATACACATTTCTTCAACTTTCGCTTCATTTCGACGACAGAGAATAAAACTCTCCAATATATCGTATTTTTCATAATTTGAAAAGTGATTCATTTTGAAACAAACAATTAATTACAAACACTTGACACTGACAATAAATTCTACTTTGACAGTTATCTAGGTAATTAAAACAGACAACAAACGTCACTATGGGGAAATTGAAGAGAAATATCAATGCCTACTACCATAAAATCTTAATTTTGTTAATTTTAATTATTTATCTTGACCGAACATAAACGTGTTATACATGGTTGAAGAGCATATTTAAAGGGGAATTTTAAAATGCAGAAATTCAATATGGCGCCCATAAGAAAAGCAAAAGTTGACTTCAGCCTCATTGAACATAGTGGGCCTAGATTATTTTTTACTATATTTTCAAATTCACGCTCATTTCTTACCCCCACCCTGAAAATTTCGTGATTGTGTCTTTTATAATAAACACGATATAAAGGATTTTATAAAACGCACTTTCTTCTTTTTTTCCCTGTATATCCGTTGTTATTCCGAGTTCAAAGAAGTTGATGACAGATTATTTATAGGCACTTGATTGCGCAACTTTTTCCCCATTTGGTCCACTCTGTATCTTTAACGGTTTCCAATATCCCCATGTACATCATTTTATACTGGACACACTGTATAGTCGGCTATACAGGTCATCCCTGTAGCTTAGTGCATTTCGGTTATTCTGGTACGGGAAGTACGGGATAATCTTCTGGGGTAAAAGTGGTCAGATGCAAAACATTTTGTCACACAAAAGCGAGTTATTAGGATAATAAATAATATGAGACACCACAAAACTTGCAGATCAGCTTTCAAAAAAATGGGAATTCTTACAGCATATGCGCTTTACAATCTTTAATCTTTAATAATAACAAAAAAACCAAAGATAATACAACATAATCATAACACAACTCAACTCTAGCTTTAACTCAATCTACATGATGATGCCTAAATGATCTAACATTTATGTTTTGATAAATAAATTTTCTGCAACCCTTACTGAACTTTTTGATATTCGTAACCTCTTTCAATTCATTTGGAAGGACATTATATAATTTAGGAGCCAAATAGTCTAAAAATCGTTGCCCCATATTTTTTTTGGTGTTTGGCACTTTCAGGTGTTTGTTCACCTTGTTCCTGGTCCTATGTGTGTGACTAACAAAAGTCTTGAAGGCATTTGATTTATGGGTATAAATGCATGTAGACAAAACGTATATAGAACGCAGGCTAAATACCTCCTCAGAGTAGAGGTGTTGAGTTGGAAATGTTTTTTGTTTTTTATATATAACTCTTAAAATAAAGTTCTGTACTACATCAAGTTGCTGCAATGAATTTTTATACAGACCTCCCCAGACAATAACCCCGTACCGTAGCAAAGATTCAACCAATGACCGATAGATTAGAATCAACAGTTTTTTGCTTAAAATATTCCTTAAAATGTAGAAACGATAAATTAGTTTCCGAATATTATTTGTTAACTTCATGATGTGTTGGTTCCATTTCAAGTGCCTATCAAAGATAAGTCCCAAATACTTGGTAAATGGAACCTCTTTGATGTCATTAGACTCAAGTTTAATTTGGTTAAAAGCAGGACGATTGGCAGCTGTGATGGAAAATGCTATGTAATTTGTCTTTTGCATATTTAGACTTAATTTAAAACAATCCAGCCAGTTCTGAAGTACTGCCAGTCCTAGTTCTGCTGCCCTTCTTGTATTTTCCCAAGAACATCCATAAAACATGGCTACCGTATCATCTGCATATGAAAGTAATGAACCATTCTGAATGTCAATATTAGTAAGAGAATTAATGTAGGTTATGAAGAGAATAGGACCAATAACTGTACCCTGAGGTGTTCCAATTTTAATATAACAAGGGTCACTAAATTCATTATTTATTTTTAGAACTTGCTCTCTGTCCCTTAGGTAACTCTCAAAAAGTTGCAATACTGGACCCCTAACACCACACAAACTCAAAACCTCTAACAAGCGGTCATGTGGCACAGTGTCAAAAGCCCTGGCTAGGTCCAAGAACACCGCCAAACACTTCCTATTATTTTCCAATGCGCCATTGACCTGCCTAGTCAATTCATAGACAGCATCCGATGTACTACGTCCACCAATGAAACCAAACTGTTTCTGCGTTAATAAATTATTTTTTTGTAAATAATCTATAAGCCTATCTTTTAAACATTTTTCAAAGATCTTAGCAAACTTATTAATTATGCTTATCGGGCGATAGTTTCCTATTTCAGATTTGTCACCTGATTTTTAAATAGGAGAAATTATTGATTTTTTAAAATGACTAGGCACTATTCCTGTTTCAAAAATTAAATTTATGATATGAATTAAAGGTTTAAAAAGATACACATGAAAATCTTTTATAAATCTTGACTTAATAGTATCTATTCCGGGGGCGGAGCTGTTTTTTAAAGAATATATATGTTTTATTATTTCATTCCTCTCCGTTGGCTTCAGAAACATTGCAGATGTACTGTTATGGTTAATTTTAAATTGCTTATTCGGGTTCTTTATTTTGTTCAACATATCTACACCAATATTTATAAAATAGTGGTTACAGAAATTACATATATGAATGTTTAATATTTTTTATTCGAAACAAACCCGTATTCAATCTTGTGGCGACGACTAGCATGAGGACAATAAAGGTAAATTACCCCCAACATCGGATAGCAGTGACTGAAACTTATCCACACTACATGTGCATAAAATTGTTCAATGCATTACCAGATAGATTTAAATCAATAAAATCTGAGAAACTGTTTACACGGGAAATCAAAGAAATGTTAATAAATTTGAACCCTATTGTTTAAAAGATTTTAGTAATGAACTTTAATTTTAGCTGGTTGTAGTTGTTGGGTAATTGTTAGATTGCGACAAATGTGAATCTTCTAGTTTCTAACTTCCTAAATCACCTCAAACAACTTATCCAGACTCAAGACGCAAATTTTTAATCACCCTGAATGAAAGCAAATCTATAACGTAATTAAAACGATACTGTAACAATATGCCCGTGAATTGGAGAATCTGGTTTTGCTTGATGAGGAAAACGTAATAAATTTCGAACATTTGTCAGCTTAGTCCTATTTTTAAAGCTTAGCTTACATGTTAGATAAATGAGCATCGCCTAGATGTGTCGGTTTCCAAAAGAAAAGTTGTTTTTGGTAAACATAGGAGATCATTTATTACTTTCTCGCCTACTGAGATGTAATTTATGGTGTCCGTTTACAGATCAGCAATTTCGTTTGGTAAATAACGTTTTCTTTGCTTTTTCTTTATACCGAGTGGTTTTTTTTTATCTTGAAACTCAGAAATATTTTGTAAATTAGTGATCCTACGAAAAAATGTGTCAAATAAGAAGTTAAAATCTGAGAGGGGAATTTTATTAGTGTTAGAAAAAGCGGCTACCACGACCTTTTAGGCTAGGCAGGAGCCAACTTGATAATTTCAAATAGTAACCATGTTATTTAACTGCAGATTCGAGTAGTACGTCCAAAAGTGGGAATGTTTTATCTGAATCATTTTCATAGATTTTGACAGGTGGCGCACTATGGGCCCAAATAAGAAAATTTGTGTCAAAATGACTGGATTGATATGATAAAATGATACAGAGGACCAGGTACTGGAGATAATTGTAGAAGGCCTTCCAGAGGTACTCAGAGCATTGCTCAACAACTGACACTTTTCCAGGCACCAAATAAATACCGAGCAAGGGCTACATTCCTACCACGTATGTAAGATACACAGAACACAAGGACACACTAAACCTCTGATATACTGAACCCCGATCCAAATTGAGCAGGAGTTAATTAAACGAATACGAGAACCTACCGAATACGAGAAGAGTGCACAATTAGGTTATTACACTAGCACTAACTTGTTAGGAGTTAAAGACAGAAATATATGCAATTTGCAACCACATGAATTCGAGGTTATGATGAAAATCCCTACATTTAATGAATCCTGTTGAATTTACCGTTTATCCTAACCTATTTTAGTAGTAGTAAACATCTTTATTTCTAAAAAACGCTATCGACCTATCGGTCTTTCTGCCCTTGTTTGATACATGTAGTCTTAATCTAAATAAAAAACAAAGATGAAAATTTTCTTATTCTAGGTTAATAATCTTATTAAATAAACTTTCCAATTCTAATGACAAGAAAAAATTATTTTATTTTCCAGTAGTAAGTTGCGTTTGTAAGTGTTCGAGTATCGTTGATGTAGGGAAACGGAAGCGGGATTGTCTGGTTGGTCTTGTAAGACAAAGGGGATTCAGTATGGTCCAGTTGTAGGGGTTGTTTGTCCATTTTGTCTGTAGATGTATGAGTCTTTCCGAAATTTTTGTCATGTCTGTGCGTTCGTATAGTAGTTGGGGGGAGGGGTTGTGTAGTGGGTTTGGGGGGTGTCTTATTCGTGTTATTAGTCGAAGTGCAATTTGTTCTGTTGTTTGTATATAACGTTTTGTCCTTTCTGTTCCGTTGGTCATGAGTATAGGTCGATAGTCTAGCAAGGGTCTAGAAATAGCTTTCTATATTTTGATGGCGGTGTTTGTGCTAATTCCTCTGTCTTTTTAGGTTAGTGATCGGAAGTGTTTTGTTCTCTTTATTGCTTCTGCCCTAATGTTTCGTATGTGTTTAGTGAATTTAAGTTTGTGGTCAATTGTGATTCCATGGTATTTTACGTCATTTTTTGGTTGTCTCGTTTGGCCGTCTGTAGTTATTGTAGGTGAGTCAGCGTTGAGTCTGTGGTTTGTTAGCAGAAGTTGGTTTTTTGACGCGTTTGGTGTTAGTCTCCATTTATAAAACCATGTCATTGTGTTGTTTGTTAGTGTTTGGAGTCTTTGAGCTGCTTTCACAGTAGTTTTGTCATGTACAATAAGTGCCGTGTCGTCTGCGTATTGTAATATGTATGCCGATCTGTCGATTTGATTTTTGTCTGGTAAGTTGTAATTGTATATGTCATGGCAGTATATATTGTAGAGAAACGGTGAGAGCGGGGATCCTTGAGGGAGCCCTTGTTCAGGGGAAAAAGAAAATGACAGTGTTTTGTCAATTCTTACTTGTAGTTGTCTGTTTTCTAGTAAGTTCTTTATGGTGTGTAGTAGATATGTTGGTGTGTAGTTTGTATAGGTTGTATAGTAAGCCTCTATGCCAGACACAAACAGGGTTGTTTGTATATTGTTAGTCAGAGTGAAGAGGTGAGTGCTGATGTTTGAATCCGAACTGATACGATGGTATGTACTTTCCGACCAGTTTTCCCAGTCGCTGCCTTATTATGTACTCAAAAACCTTGCTAAGTACTGGTAGGAGTGTAATTGGTCTGTAATTGCACGGTTGTGTATTGTCCAGTTCATTTTTGGGCATAGGGTTTATTAAGCCGTTTTTCCATGTTTTTGGAATTATGTTATTTCTGATGCAGTTGTTCAATTTAACCTATTTTATTATCATTATTATTATAAAATGTACAGTAGATACGAAGCAAGTTTAACGGACGAAGATTGCAGTTTTGAATGATCTACCCGAAACCAATTTTATTTTCTCAAAATTTGACAGCTGTCAAGAGATATTAAAAAAACTGATTTAAAGCAATTTTTTTAAAACTCCTAGTTCCGTTTATATAATCTAGCAGGAAAACATTAAATAGAAAAGCTGTAGAAAATATTTTTTTCATTTTACAGTATATAAGACATTTTTATAAATTAACTGTTATTTTTGACATATGACAAAAACTTGTGATTTTTAAATGGAAACCATTTTGAATTCTGCCTTTACCAAATAGAGCATTTTATTACGATTTCAGTGATATATCTTATCGTTAGATGTTTTTTGGAAATGAAGGGTCTGGAAATGATTTTTCCTTTTCAATTATTTTGACCGTCGTCAGCCCTATTTTAAAACATGAAAACGATTATACGACAGTTTGGGTACTTATGGAGGTTTTACTGAAATGTAATGGAAGCTGCGGAGGTTAATGTTTTGGTCTTCGAAAGCCAGAACCCACAAATTTGGACCAGGAAAAATGCATCCAGGTTAAAAAAAACACAAATTCCATCCGAAAAATCATCAATTTCCCAAACGTCACATCCAGGGGATTATGAGCTGGGTGTAAATTTTTGAAGATGGTTTAAAAATACGTGCCAACAAGACATTCAATTGTCTTATAATGTATTAAGAACCGATAAAACTCGATTTACAAATTGTGGTATGTTAAATCGACACAATGAACATCTTTGGAATCAAACACTTTTGAGCAAAGAAAACCACAAATTCAATTTGGATTTATCGTTTGCTGCGGAATGGTAGGTTCATAAATTAAATAACAAACGTTGAGCAAAGGAAACCACAAATTAAATTTGGATTTAACGTTTATTGCGGAATGGTAGATTCAAAAATTCTTGTCCCATTTATTTTTGAAGGCACCTTAAATGAAAGTCGCTATCTTCAATTTCTTCGGAATGACCTGGATATTATGTTGGACGATTTAGATTTAGAAACACGGCGTAATGTGTAATGGTTTCAACATGATGGCACCCCTCCGCATAATTATTTCCAAGGGTAGAATCACCTGGACAAAAAATTAAAAAAGAAACAGTTTATAAAAATAAATATATCGATTTAAATTATCTTAAAGAAGCTGTTAGTGCATTTTAAAATATTGATGGTCGGTCTGTTAGAATAGTAATTTATTAGCGTTGCAATGTTTGCATTGATAATAATAGTCGAATTTAGGGCATTCAAAACTGCAAGTCTTTGTCCATTTAACTGCTATAGTTTCCAATATCCCTGTACTAATCATAGAAAAAACTCACCTTGTATATGCAGTGCTTAGGAAGGATATTTAGTAAGTAAAACAGTAATAAAGCATTGGAAGGATGTCCTTCCGCCCTGAAAAATATTAAATCGTTTTATATGTAAAAATCGCAATTTTACTAAATACGTTCTTGTCCCTTGTGTCGATCATCAAAATTTTACAGATAGTTGCGAACTTTATGTCAATTTGCGTTAGTTTATGTAATGATCGGAATTTTGATAGTAATGTCAAGTCATAATGGCCTTCCGATTGATCATTAAACTACTCTGAAATATTTGATTAACAGTAATCCTCAGTTGAGAACTTTTTTTTAAATCTTTGTTTTTCAACGTAAATCTTATACTGTTCACGTGTACCTCTCAAGGGCCATCGAAATCGTGTTGTATCGAAATGATTTTGTCAAGCAACTTCGAAAATCAGATCCTGAAAAATTACATTAATCCACTGCTAATCTGCCTTCCTGCTTACGCTCAGTTTTGTTTTATGCAATGCTACTTTTTTGTGTCATATTAGTCAATACCTAACGTTCATGCCATATCCTTTAATGCAAGAGCCGTTTTCTCCACCGGGAAATATAAGAAAAAGCATATCGTATCTCTGTGATGCAATATTTACAAGCCGTAACGTGAAACATATCTAAAATAATAGGATTCTGGAAGATTTCCACAGTAAATGGGTCGTTTAAAATGATGGAGCAGTTCCAAATCCCCGAGTGAGCGGCGTCGTATGCAAAGTGTGCAAAAATACAAACGAAGCATATTTTATTCACAATGCTCCACACTTTTAAAATAGCAAAATTGATTCTCAACTTAGTACTTGAAAATATATCCATCTTAGAACGTTTCTATTACATTTGAAATTTGAAATTAAAAAATTATTTTAAAACAATATCAGTGAAAAGGGGCTGTGGCTCTGTATTTGGCAAAATACTATTTCAGCGAAAAGCGGCTATGATGCAGCATTTTGTTGCCGCAAACGGTTGCACTAGCTTTGTAGAACAAACAATGTATTTTTAAATCTAATTAATTTTTGTATTACTAGTTAGTGTGAACATTTTGATTAAATGAATTAATTTTATTAATATCGTGCGAACTGCTTGAAATAGGCATGTTAAAAAACAGTTTTGTAAACTTGCGAAACTCACGACCGTACATATTCTGACACAAAAAAGTCGTTGTTAGTGTCACCAGTTTAGTTCGTAAGTACGCATCGAGATATCCATGTTGCCAATGTCGTGGTAACAGGTCAGTCTCCGTATTAATTTAAATAAAAAACAGCACAGGTGCCTAATATTTCGTAGACACAAAGTTAGTTTCTGAAGACTAAGTTTTCCGTCAGCTTTTAATTCAACTACTTGGAGCAAAAAAGTTAAAGTCGACGTTTTGCAGAGAAAAAAAAAATTAAGTACTACTCGAATTAAGCCTCTGTTTGTATTATTTAATATTGAACTTTAAAATCGATTACTTTATCAATACATTACAATTAAAAAATAATAAAAATGGTAATACAATATTCTCACATATAAACATTCACACAGTTGTTTTACATTTCATTACATTTGCAATATATTCTTTTTGTCTCCACAAATAGGTATTTTATAAACAGAATACTAACTACAAAAAGAAATGCAAATACCGGAGAAAAATAAAAATCAATATTTCAATGTAAAAAATATTAATTAAAGTTTAATGTTATGTATTAAATAAGCACCCAGTTTTAAACAGTATACTTTCATTCCTTATTCTACAGCTTAAATTTGTCATTCTATTTCAATGAGCCTGTAAAACCCTCAACAAGATATCCAGATTTTTTTCAACAAGCAATCTTAGTTTTTTTGAAAATATGTTTTTGAGAATTGTTAAAAGCTCTTGTAATAGCGTTTTGTGCAATAACAGTTTTGGACCAAAGTCAATGTTTATGAATTTTCTGCCTAAGTGTTTATTTATTTTGGGAATTTTATTTTGTCAAGGTTGTTTAAGCATAAAGGTGATAGTTGGTTCGCATACGTTATATAAGTTATAAATCGTCGCGTCGTTCCCCTGGATGTGTTGTCTGGGGGTGTCTCGAGTACAGGAAAACTAGTCAAAAAATTCAATCGTTATTAAAAACTGAAAAATTTGTAAGAAACTAAATCAGAAGGATGGCAACAATGTTTGTCAAGGTAATCTGCCTAATTAACATTACGTAAACACCTGTTGCTTCGTAATTATTAAAAACTCCAGTAATCGTGGAAAAGGTCAGAAAGTGACAATAAATAATAAATACAACAGAATTCTTTAAATGTAGGGGTCTACTTTTTCGAAATGTCAATATTGTCAACCAGAAATTGTTCATTGTCATCATCACCTCGAATTGATGGGTTTACAATTAAATATACATTTCCATCTTTAACTCCAAACAAGTTAGTGCCTGTGTAATTACTTTATTGTGCACTCTTCTCGGGCGGCTTATTAACTGCTGCTTAATTTGTACCGGTGTTCAGTAGGCTGGAGGTTTAACGTGTCCTTATGTTCTGCGTATCTTATATACGTGGTAGGAATGTAGCCGTTCCTCGGTATTTATTTGGTGTCTGGGAAAGTATCAATTGTTGTGCAGCTGCTCTGAGTACCTCTGGAAGGCCTTCTACAATTATCTCCAATACCTGTTCCTCTTTACTCTGAGCACCCCTGGAAGGCTTTTCCTTCGTACCTGGAACCCGAGCACCTCTAGATCATGCACTAACTGCGTCAATTCCTGGAGCCAATCGTCCAGTGTTTCTAGCCCTTTGCTGATGTAAGTTTTTACAGATACTGCTATGTTACTGTAGAATTTCCCCATAATCAATCGAATATCCGCAAATTCCATATTGGTTTACATTTGGTCCAAAAAAAAATTCCTGGGTTCCAGTCAAGTTTATTGTTTATTACTTAAAATGTCACAAATACGTTTCGGTGTCTTTCTCCACCATCATCAGTTTGTATGTATAGCTGTTTCTATCATCACATTTGACTGGCTATTAAATAAAATAACTAAAAATAATAACTAAATAATAATAATAAACAATAAAATTGACTGGAACCCAAGAATTTTTTTTTGGATTAAATTGAAATACAGTCAGGAAAATGGACACAGTAATTTACATATTGTGAAAGGGGCTTTAAAGTAAGTCACAGTTTGACAAATGCTTGTTATTCTTGACAAAAGCTACCACCTGATAATGACAAAAACATCATTGCCGCTTTAACTTTTCATCACAAAATTGTAGAAGAGAATATTTTAATATAAAAAATTTTGGTAATTTGAAGGAGATATTTTAATTTTTCTTTTTGAATGCTTATGTATTCCAATAGGCCACCAATCAAACATGGGACCAGTTCAAATTAATACTTAGGAACAAAGTTGAAATTCAATTTTCAACTGTTAATATCTTCTGTAAATTTTTGAAAAACAAATTTTCAATACTTGTCTCGTACTCTCCAAGTGAGCCCCTATTAGCCCTTAAAAGGAATGATGCATTGCCCAGATATATTAATTTCGTCGAAATAAAAGTATGTGTCTTAGAGCCTTGGCTAAAAAAAAATTAAAAAAATTCCGTGAAGTTCAGGGGCTCTAGATTCGTCTGATAAGTGGACTCCCACAACTGAATTCCATATTTTAGAATTTTTTCGATTATAAATTTGAATATCAAAATTATGTTCTTAAAAGACAGATATCTCTAAATTGATAGAAAAAGTAGTTTAATTACCAATAAAAAATACGTATATTTAAGTTTAAGAGACTGGTATGCGATTCCATTTTAAATTATTGTCCATTGTTAATCCTAGGTATTTAATACTATCAATGCTACTTATGTGTATATTTATTTGAATATGGTTTTGTACTCTCTCGCGGTGCCTCTTCTAAGCCAACATTATTGATATAAATATTTTTAAACTTAGTTTTTGTTAGATTACATGCAAGGAAATGGGATTCAAACCACTATTTTAATTTACATGTTACTAGTGCTATCTCATCACTTCCTTGATTCTAAGTGGAACTTAATATTACAAGCACTGTATCGTTTAAGTATGAAATAAATGAGCGAGTGTTGTGTGACAGCAGTGAACAACGAAATATCGAACAAAACATGTGTCGTGAAAATTCTGCCCAAAAAATTTAAAAAACACAACTAGCTCTAACCGGAAGTTTTTAAACGGCCGAACAAATTTTTAAAGACGAATCTTTTCTGAGGATATTTTGAACTTAATGAAGGCGAAAAATGGAAATTGAAGTGACGGTGCAGTTTTAAACAATATTCTCCCATTCACGTTTCGTAAAGGAATCTAGTTCAGTTCATAGTATAAATATTATTTATGTATCTTAAGGGACTACAGTAAGTCATAAAAACTCTAGTGCTCGTAAATGTTGATTTAGTTGATCAATACTATTTCTGAGATAAGTCAACTCGCCTTTGCCATAGGTTTTGAAGTACATTGCTTTTAATTTAATGAGTTTCAATAAAGACTAGCTTAATTTCGAAGCTATCACCAATAAAGTTCCAGACTTTGTGGTAGTTGATCTCCGCAACCTCTAACAAATTGAGAGCGTTAGCGGCAGCGCTTTTCACACATGATTTCAGGAACCTAAATTGCTAAATTTTAGTGAATGTCGTGCTGTTATGAATAAGAGTTTTGTCTGTATTAGCTAAATGTAGCCATTTATCATATAAACAATAGAATTCTGGTAAATTAATTTTTTGTTTGCTGGTGAGTTCATTATTTTCGCTTAGAGTAGAAGGTATTGTAATTTGTCGAGAAAGATTGAGTTTTGTGTTAGCCTGGTTTTTAACAAATTTGTCTATAATATTTTCATGTTTACCTGTTGAAGAAAAGAAATGGCTTTCAAAGTCTTCTGTTTGTTGTTTATGATCAGACCTAGGTTGTTTAGCTCTAATTGGATTGTTGCAAATTCGTTCCAGCATAATCTTGTTTTCCATAATCTACACGATAACTTATGGATGGTATCTTAGATTGTCAAAACTGGTTTCGTTCAAACTAAAACGTGATAGAGACGCTCTAATGACGCCATGTTTCTTGATTAACCGTTTTACTTGATCTGTTGAAACCAAACAGGAACCCTAACCTGACTGATAGCTCCCATCCAATAATATTATCCTCTTGCTACTTGAAAATACTGGAGATCATGATAAAAAATACGGTGGAGTGGATTATGGAAAAAGAAAAAAAATTCCTGGAAACAGACGGCTCTCCGGAAGGGGCAGAGAACCCAGAACGCACTAGCACTGTTAATTTCCAGTTTCTCCTTGGCATTTTCTAAGGACCAGTCGGTTTTGGCTTTGTTCTTGGACATCACGTCGGCGTACGACAATGTCAACATTTATTCCCTATTTGAAACACTGCTTCGGGAAGGAATCCCTGTGGAACTGTGCAATCTGATATTCATCTTGCATAACCGACTACTATTTTCCAAAAAAAAAATGATGGGTAGTACCTGGATCCACGAATTGCCAATAGCTGAGGCTGAGTTCCCTATTATTTAACATATATACGAAAGGAATATTCCAAATTCTACCGCCCCAAGTGCAAGAGTGGGCTTCGCGGACGATGCTTTTTGTTTCGGACATATCCTTGGCAGCTGCAACAACTTCTATGAGTGGAGCTCTCCAGGTCCTCATAGAATGGTTAGACAAAAATAATCTTTCCTTTTCAATAGAAAAAAGTAACACAGTGTGGTTTTCAAAAAAAAAACCAGAAAAGTTCAATTACCTCCCATAAGCCGGAGAAGCCATACTGTGAAATACACAAATGAAGTAAAACTCTTTGGTCTGCATCTTCACAGGAATCTTAAATGGGACCACTACATAAACCAAATTATTAATAAAGCTAGAAGAGGAATAAACATCCTGAAAACTTTCTCTAGGGTACGACGGGAAGCTGACTCAAAATCCCTTCTTACGGCTGCTAATAGAATGGTAAAACCTCACCTAGACTACGGATCAATATTTGTTAAACCCAGCTGTTTCAATAACCCAAAAAAACTCGATCCCATACACTATCAGTCATTGAAAATAGCACTAGGGTGCATGAACTCCACACCGAGCAAAGCCTTTGTTGCTGAAGCTGCCGAAATTGACCTTGACCATAGAAGTAAAATTCTGGCCGTTAAATTCATATCCAAGTTGCCATTACCAAACACCCACTGATAGAGGTTGAAAACTAGCTCCGCCTTTTACATGACACAAAGGTAAAATGCTGAAGGACAAAGAGGCCCTTTATCTGGTTCAGGCTATGATACGTTATATGCCCCACCTGCAAGAAATACACACAATTTTGACAATGACAATTTTTCATTTTGATCTAAATTATCAAATAAAAAAATAGACTTAATCAATTTAAATCCAGATAAGAATAGCTTTAACACCATATCACATTTCCTCAACTCTATTGAGGAGTACAAAGCTTCGCATGTATTGGCATACACTGGTGCCACCAAAAGTTTGGGAAGGGCCTGTTTCGGGTTACATATTCCACAGTCCAGCATAAACTTTTCCTCTGGACTTCCTAACAACATATGCATTTGCACAGCAAAGGCCATAGCAATTCAAGCGGCAGTTGTAAATCTGGTTAAAAAAATATCAGTAAGGCAATCATACGTTCGGACTCTAAAAGCGCTATTGAAAAACTTACAAGAACTAATGTGCACCTGGACAATGACTACAACACACTAAACACAAAAAGATTTATTCTGAATGCTGGAGAATCTGGCATACAAATCAAATTGGCATGCGATAGGCAGAATGATTCACGTCTTCAAAGACATCCAATTCGGAGCTTTGGAATTGCTTCCAATAATCAGAAAGATTATAATCGATGACCACAATGCCAAGACATCCCTTGGTAGGAGAGGCAAGCAATCTGCTTGTATTAACAATGAATTTCCGTGAAGGAAGTGGTTCAATACTCTGGAATATTCTGACCGAAGACACCTAACAATAGTAGTTAGAATGCGCACTGTTCATTGCCTTACCAATGCGCGTCTATATAAGATCGGCACAAAAGAGTCCCCAAATTGAGAATGCGATCAATTTCACGATCAGAATAACATCTTTTTCAGTTGCCCTATAACTATCATCCCAGGGTTGTTTATCCATAATGAATTTCAAAGGACTGATTTAAACCTCCCTTTGTCCATTCAACAAATAAATATAAATAAAATAAGACCTAACTTTATAAGTTAAGTTTTGAACCATAACAAAATTTCACTCTAGTAAAACCCTGATACAATTCTAGCATTTGAGAATATTGATACGCTTTTCGACCGAAATAATAATACGTTTTGCGACCTAAAACCCCAGTATAAATTTACATTTGCAAATAACAGAGGCCACACATCGACAATCGATTCCATTGTGATTAATATGCAATTTCACCCAACTCAAATACTGGAAACCAGAACGTTCAATTCAGCAAATATAGGAAGCGATCATAACCTTTTACTCGGAAGTATTAGATTGAAAATACGAATACCAAAACAACCAAAACCGGTGATATCATCAGAGAAACTCAATATTGAGCTGCTATGGGATCCTACGATAAAGTACCTATACAAAAATAGATTCCAACAAAAAATCGAAGGAAACCCGATTTCAAATATTAACATCAATTTAGGTTGGGGAGAATCAAGAATAATATCAAGAATTCAGCAAGGGAGGCACTTGGAGAACGAACCATAAAAGTGAACCAAGTAATCCACCACAATACACCATGGTTCCGCCCAGAAATCAAGGAACAGTGCAAAGAAAAAGAAAAGCCTACCTAAAATATTGTACTCTGCGAACGCTAGATTCATATAACGAATATAAGCAAGTTAGGAACAAAACTAAAGAATTAGGGAGAAAGGCCAAAAACGATCACTGGGAAATGTTCTCCAAACGCCTGGAAGATGATTTCTACGGGCTTCAAAAGCAGATATGGCGATTCATAAGATCGCAGAGAAAGGAGGTCAATGAACTGCTAGAACCAAGCCACATAAAAACGAAAGAGTGAATCAGATATTTAACCGATCTATATAAATCGACAAAAACTGCAGATGAGCCTAGCACACCAGAAATAACTATTAACGAAGATGCAACGATCAATACATCTGACGTAGAACACGCACTACAGGAGCTATGGAATAAAAAAGCGCCGGACAAGACGATATACAAAACGAATTGCTCAAATACGGTGGACAAAGACAACTTCGACAACTTTAATACAGAAAATTATATATAAACACAAAATACCAGATGAATGGCGAACGAGCACTACTGTGCTAATGTTCAAAAAATGAGACAAGAGGATGCCATCAAACTAAAGTAATTATTAACAAAATTAACAATGTTACATCGTTGGCGGACGAACAACGGGGATTCAGATCGGGAAGATCTTGCACAGATGCCGTGTTCGTATAATCGTTTCGCGACAAATGGTGGAGAAATCGATTGAATACAACAAGCCAGCGTTTATATGTTTTGATGATCTAACAAGAGCATTTGACTGTGTCCAGCTGAAAGACGTCCGAAATCTCCTTTACAACAGGCAGATCCCACACAATCTCATTAACACCATAGAGAACATATATACAAACAATAAAATACGAGAACAAATAGAAGGAGACCTCACAGAACCAATACCAGCGGGCAGCGGTATTCGCCAGGGAGAATCTCTGAGACCTACCCTTTTTAATTTAATAATGGAAGAAATTGTATTCAACCTGGCAGCCAAGTTTCTAACTATGGAAATATCACCGACCAAACCAAAGTGCTTAACAACATCAAAAACCCCTCTAAGATGCAAAATGGAACTTGATGGTAAACTAATCGAGCAGAAAATGAAATTTAACTACCTTGGCATAGTACTTTCCGGCTTTGGGGATATTGAGGCAGAGGTGAGAGATAAAACATCAAAAGCAATTAGAATAGCTGGCTGCATGCCCACTAAATCGAGGATATACAAAACCGTCGTGAGGTCGGTGGTGACATATACCCCAGAAACCAAGCCAGAACAGCGAAAACCAAAAGACTCCCAGAGACAGCTGGGACGAAAATACTCCCTGGAATCACCGGAAAGACACTGCTATATAGAGAGAAGCGAGAATCTCAGAACAGCCTGTTATGTCAAGAACATCAATGAATGGGTAGCAAACAGGAAGAAGCAATGGAATGAGCACATAAGCAGGATGGACCACAGCAGACTTGTGAGAATCGCGCGCGACTAGTCCCCATTGGGATGAAGAAGCGTTGGGCCCCCCAGGAAACGATAGAGCGACAGTCTCACGCAAGTGGACGATAATTGATCAGGCGATTTGGCTAAAATCAAGAATGAAGAAGAGAAGATCGCTTTACGTCATTACCGAGAGTAGTTTCCTTTCTGGTCTCCAGATTGGAATGTCGTGCTGTGTTGTGAGTGGACCGTAACCACATATCTGTCTGAAACAGGATGAAAGCTTTGACATATACCACAGCAACTCAAATAAAAGTGACAATGGTACGGCTGAGAGCCAGACAAAACCATAGTCACCCCGATTGCAGCGATACGAGCTTGCAAATTGTCCTGAGGGAGCAGCGCCATACGTCAACAACAATACTTGATTGGATATGTTTTCTTTGCACATTGTTGGGTAAATTTAAAGTTATCACTGACCTGAATATAATCAGACCTAATCAGAATGATTGCAAATACAACAATTAAACTACAATATTTTGAATAGAAATCAATATTTGAGATTATTTGGGATATTCTTTTTCCTGACTGTACTTTAATTCATTCCAATGTATTCCTGGGTTTTCAGTCAATTTTATTGTCACTAATTATGGTGTTATGTGATGAGCCCTGCGTTTCGTCCCGGGTCTACCTATTGGACTCGTTAGTAAGGCTTAGGTAGATCCTGCCTTATACGCCGGACATCGGTTATACGCGTTCGGACGTAAGTGAACCGAGCCGGTGTAGATCTTGTGCGGTGAGATTGACTGAAAACCCAGGAATACATAGGAATGAATTAAAGTACAGTCAGGAAAAAGAATATACAAAGATAGATGCTTGGGGAAAAAAAACAGAATGGAACGAGTGGCAGCATCGGCAACACGGGTTGCCAACATCTCACCGCACAAGATCTACACCGGCTCGGTTCATTTACGTCCGAACGCGGATAACCGATGTCCGGCGTATAAGGCAGGGTCTACCTAAGCCTTACTGACGAGTCCAATAGGTAGACCCGGGACGAAACGCAGGGCTCATCACATAACACCATAATTAGTGACAATAAAATTGACTGAAAACCCAGGAATACATTGGAATTATTTGGGATGCAAGAGCTTGTAGAAACGTTAGTGACTATGTCGAATGAATACTCCTGATCCTTTCACAAAACAAACGAATAGACTTCTTGTTGCTATTATAAAATAAATGAATACACAACTCGTTGCCAGGAAAAATTATATGTCACCTTATCACAGGTGGAGTCGCAGGGTTTCCGTAATTTAAATGAAAAACAGTTGAGTTGGTGAAACCACGCCCGACCTTAAAGGTGGAGGCGTGAGGGGCATAGGCTTCCCTGCATGAAGACATGTTTTAATCAAAGCACCTGGCCTCCTTTTAAAGATCGATCACTTGACAGTGTCTGCAGAGACCAGACTCACGTTTATCTGTGTCAGTGTACGACCGGGAAACAGAGGGATGGGCGTTAATTCAGACATAGCAAATGGAGCTCATTGCTCACCACCAAGCCCCGCACTGGGCGCATTTGGCGCTTCAGCACCATGCGTTTTTAGGATCCATCTTATGGGTATTTAAATAATTGTTGTTATTACTGGTAGCTTTGAAAATGAACACTCAGTTGAACATAAATTATATCTATTCACGGGTTTTTCTCATGACCTATACTACATCTAATTAACTTCATAAGTGTCATTTTCCATGTCGAAACGAATTAGAAACAAGATAATTGTGAATTCCAATGATAATTTAACCTGAATAATGGAGTGAATGTTTATCTATCTACCTATTGCATGTAGAAGATTTTATATATTCCGGACCTTCACATGATGCACTGTCTTTATGCACAGTCGATATTGCTATAGATTTTAACTTTTGAGACATATTATAACCACAAATACGTGGTAACGCTAACGGGTTTGACAACAAATATCTGAGTGAATGTATGGCTGCAATTTTTTGGTTTATTGCAAAGCAAAAGTTTCCATTGGAAAAGTTTGGCGATATTCCAGATCTGCAATTTGACCATTGAACTACTTTAAAATTTTGGTTACTAGCACACTTAAAAGTAACTTTTCGAAAGCTAATACTTCCGAGAAATTAACGGCATTTTTCAAATTTTTTTAACTTTCCAAGTTAACCAATTTTAGAACATAAGGTCGATTTTGACTCTTCCAATATAATAAAAAATAACAACAGAACATCCTTAGTAATTATCACAAACCGTAAATTATAACAGCTAAATTAGGTTCCCTTTAAGATTTGTTAGGAGAAAGTACTTGTGTTTCTCTGGTTCAAAATAAACAATAAACGAAGTTTCCGTTTTCGCCCACGTATCTTGCCAGCTATTTAGTTCAGCATGTGCATAAATTAGACGTAAACGGACTAAAAACCCAGAGAATAACGTGAATGTGTTCGTTGTTTATGGCTTGTTTGGTTGCATTAATTACTCGCGCTCATGAAACCGGCTTTATTTTCATAATATGCATTGCTGCGTCTTTAAAAGATTTTTGAACTTATATTTATGCTACGATCTACTCTGATGTAGACAGGAAATTAAATTTTAAATTAAGTAGTGTAACTTTTCCATCTAGGGAAAAGGTCAATCTCATTAAAGCTATGAAAATATCAAACTTTGCTTGCAAAGCAAATTTATAGAACATACGCGTAATGGCAAGTGAGTTGAGCTTTCGCGTTCTCTGATTGGAAGTGGTTTAGTTTTCGAGCTTGGTAACCGGCGTACAAACCGATAGAACGAAACAAGTACAAAAACTTGTGGAAAATGCACTGTCAATTTTTTCTTCAAACGTCAATAACTTAGGTACTACATTTTACTGACGGCTCTATAAATTTGTCTTTATGATCAGTTAACAACAATTTATCCATTTTCGAATAATAAACAACATACCGAATAATAAGTAAAAAACCACAACCAGCCTGGACAGCCTTAAAAAATCGTCAAATATTACCAAAAGGAAACTCATAAGCTACTTGAAGAAAGCACCAATACGAAGAAAATCTAGACAGTTTAAACCAATAAATCGGAGCCATGAATAAAAGCCCGCAGACGCATTGTCCCCAAAATAGTATTAGAAAATACAAGCTTGCATACAAACAACTTTTTTGTATATTTCTTTTTCCTGACTGTACTTTAATTCATTCCAATGTATTCCTGGGTTTTCAGTCAATTTTATTGTCACTAATTATGGTGTTATGTGATGAGCCCTGCGTTTCGTCCCAGGTCTACCTATTGGACTCGTCAGTAAGGCTTAGGTAGACCCTGCCTTATACGCCAGACATCGGTTTTACGTGTTCGGACGTAAGTGAACCGATCATCACATAACACCATAATTAGTGACAATAAAATTGACTGAAAACCCAGGAATACATTGGAATGAATTAAAGTACAGTCAGGAAAAAGAAATATACAAAAAAGATATAGATGCTTGGGAGAAAAAAAGCAGAATGGAACGAGTGGATTTCAATCTAATGCTAATCGGCAACACGGGTTGCCAATATCTCACCGCAGAAGATCTATACCGGCTCGGTTCATTTACGTCCGAACACGTAAAACCGATGTCTGGCGTATAAGGCAGGGTCTACCTAAGCCTTACTGACGAGTCCAATAGGTAGACCTGGGACGAAACGCAGGGCTCATCACATAACACCATAATTAGTGACAATAAAATTGACTGAAAAACCCAGGAATATATTGGAATGAATTAAAGTACAGTCAGGAAAAAGAAATATACAAAAAAGTTACAGATAAATATATATATATCAACATATTGACAGACGAATATTCAAATGGAGCTTTCAACGATTCGTTTTTCTTAACTCTCTAATCTTCTGACAACTCGTGATCGTTTTGCCCACTTCTGTGCGAAAACAAATAAAAATCTATGTCTAAAATACATCTTCAGCTTTTCGCTTATCAATACGCGATAATAATGATAATAGCTCACAGATTAACCTACGTTGCAGCTAATCTATTCACAATGCACAAGTGCTT
Organism: Dendroctonus valens; assembly: GCA_024550625.1. Lineage (NCBI taxonomy): Eukaryota > Metazoa > Arthropoda > Insecta > Coleoptera > Curculionidae > Dendroctonus > Dendroctonus valens. The sequence goes on along the minus strand of JAJTJO010000068.1, from coordinate 861,030 downwards.
TTTGATAAGGCTTACCTTGCCATTAATCCAGAGTTCTAAGTCCAGAGTGCTAAAGCAGCATCGTTAGCATCCACAAGAGCACATGAAAAGATAACGATCTCAAAACCGTATATGCCGAGTATTCAATCTGAAACAGAATTTAAATTTAGTTAAGCGAATATTTTATATAACAAGTTTACAGCTGGACAGTTCACAATAATAGATAATTGTGTCTGTTTTTCTTGTGAAAATGAAATATCTTATTTTGTTCAGTAAAGGAAACGCTAACAATAACGTATGTTTTCTCACACGGAAAACTTTTTCTTCTCTTCACATTTCTTTAATGAGGCGTGATTTACAGTTCAAAAGTTTCGAAAAAAATGCCAGTCTAGTCGTGTTTTTTAAACGCCTAAACAAATTCATCGGCTTCAAAAGAGTTTTTGGGGAGATTCTGCAATGAGCCACATAAAAAATAGCGCTCTGAAAACCATCATGACGGGATCAGGGTTGCAGTGAATGGTTACATCAACAAGTCGGTGATAAAGTTCTTACTCTACTCAGATAAACTCTTGAAGATTCAACTATCAGCGAGCATCGGACAGCCGAACCTGATACAAGAGCTAGCCAACCACGGCGATGTAATCTAATTATTTGCAACGCAATGAAGAATCGCAGTATAACAGTAGCAATGGATTACAATGCGAAAATCGGAGAGGAAAGGTATCCCGATTAGGTTCGCCACTTTGGACTGAGTAAAAGGAACAAACGCGTAGAGCGACTTATGCATTTTTAGAAAGAAGCAGGTGAGATAACAAGTATTATAACCAGATTTTTGTACTACTAGAAAGAAATTGACTGAATAGGTCAAGGGCACCTAGTGAAATTGTAGATGGCACTATTCGAAACTAGATGTATTTTGCACTAATGATAAGGAAGTCAGAAATAGCACTAAAGCAGTAAACACAAACCAAGATGCAGACGTTGATTCTATCAACAACACAAAGGTAAAACGACATCGAAACAACAACAACTAGGTAAACAAACGACCGTTGCTACAACCAGATGTCCAATATTATGTGACTGCAGTAATAAACTCGAAATTTCCGAAGTATTAAAAATGAGACTTGAATATCTTCGAAACTGAACAAGTCTGGTCTGTAATTTAATAAGCAGTAATAACAACCCAAGCAGAAATAATCTACGGACCAATGAGGCAAAATGGACAAAAGCGAAAAAGTCAAAACGAAAATCCCACTATGTGCTAACAAATAGAAAAGATAACTGGAAACAAAATATGAGCAGCAGAATAAGCCTGAATGGTTAAGAGGTCTCGAGACATTGAAGGCGAGAACAAAGGTATGCTAGTTTCAAGCTACACAAAAAGATTACAGAAGTGGCAGGTATCACATCCAAACGCATTTAAATATCTTCAGATACGCACAAGGTGCAATTATTACTGAGACAGATGCGATATTGATGATGAAAGAACGGACCAGCCTTAGAGAATGTGTACGAGATATCACGAGAACGAACTCAAAGACAGGCAGAAAATGTTATAATTAAGGCAAAATGTGGAAGAGCAGTGAGATTCGGCATTTAAACGAAATTACACAATTTTCCACAACCGGCGATGTATCAAACTGCCTAGCCTCTCCTACAACCTCAACTAGAATTCACTGACACATATATCAAAGAATATGATCTGTTATTTATCTGCTTGCGAAAGTGCTGTTGAACGAATCCGTGGAATGAGTCGCAGAACTTTTATGAGGATAAAATAACAAATTCCTTGAGATCGTATCTGAAAGGCTTCTACTTCTTGTGTGATAAAGAGTTTTACGAGCAATAATATGGGCCATATGGGAAGCCGTCTCAAAAAGGCAGACACCCAAAGCCGTTGAAAGCTACTTCTCAATTTTTTCTTGTAGTAATTCGTAACTCAACCTGCTTATGGACTATGTTGAGTTACAAATTTCTTTAAGAAAAAATCCTAATCCGGCGATGTGAGACGTACTAACCGATACATCCACCAACTGATTAACTACAACTTACGTTATAAGCCGGGAATCATCAAGGCCTTCACAAATGGTACCGAAAAAAGCTGCAGACCATAACCGGATCTGGAAGTTGAATCAAAACATCTAGCAGAAACGTTCCTTCTGAACAAATATTCTCATAAGCAGATTAAGAAAGCAGTTAAAGCGAAAGTTTCTGGTACAAACATGAAACAGTACATAACGCGTAAAATACGCAGAGCATTTGTATTTTTTAGTCCAAGAGCAATGGGGAGAATCGGAAAATTTGTGGAAAAACACAATATAAAAACCATATTCCATCCCACAACTAACATTTAGGTCTGCTTATGGCCGGTTAAGCACAAACGCTCCTTTCTCTCAACTGCAGGAAACCACCGAATACCCTGCTATTGTGGGAGTGTCTATGCATAATCCTGAGAAAACTGCTCAGAGCCAGGACCGAATGACATCAAGGAAACTGTAGACTGGGACAAGTGGAAGAATAGGCAGCGGGAAAAAATCAGCGAAGGAAGATACAACATAAAATTTGCAGAAATTCAAGTTCTGTCTAAAGCAACGGGTGACCGCCTCCTAAAGATTAATAAACATAAAAACAGCTTCGACAGAAAAGAAGAAGCAATTACCCTGGACAATTACTCGGAACAAGGAATCCTAAATAAGAAATAGTGTCATTTAATTTGGTTTCTTCAAATTTGATCTAATTTCGTACAGTTTGATTCCGCCTACTTTCCGTACCTTATGCAGAAGCTTAATAGTTTTTACACCAGCGGTTTTTTTGTGCGCTGAAATATAATTGAGTTGTTAACAGTATAATACAAGGTCTTATGTTGCCGTACCTCATTTAGTCTAAAGACTGAAAAAACATTTAAAATTGATTGTGAAAAAAAATTTTAAAAATATTTTATTCCTCGAAAAAAAAATCATCGGCGTGAACATTTTACTCCGTAAATTGAAAGCGATTTTTAACCTTCCCCAGAAATGTGTGCTGATCTTTTGTAGTTCTTTAGAAAATATGTCGTAAATGCACTTCGTCTCATTCGAACTTAGTAATTTCACCTTCAAACAAAACTTTAACAACTCAAAGTCGGTAACACTTCAGAAATGTCGTGTTCTTGAAAAACATTTAGGCAAACGTATTTCTATAACTTTTTTCTATTCGACGATTCAAAGAGTGGCACTTCTAGCAATTGGATTCACGTTTGAGACCGTTAACCGTTTTTTACTGGCCAACGTACTAACGTGTCCCCTTTGTAATACAATTGATTTGTTTTTTGCTTTTTATAAGAAGTAATTTTCTAACATTTTCAGTTTTTTCAGACATTTCCTATATCACTATTTGTAGGCTATTTAAAGACAATCTTTTAGTTGAAAATGTCAAGACAATTAACAAAGATTGCTAAGACTACAAATATACCAGTTTAGTACAGTTAAAAAAGGCGCACTCATCGGCCGAACAAATATTGTATTATATTTTTACGATATGCAGTGGCTTACTAGACATAATTTGGCAAAATTGTTGCCTTCCCTTAATGTCATTTTGTCTTCGTTTAGGAATTGAATAAGTTATAGTTTGTATGCGCAAAACTTGCACATTTGTAGAAATGCCATACACTGCTTGCTGAAATCTCTTTGTTGCCTTGCTGTCCCAGAACATCAACTTTAAAAGGTTTACTAATAATTTTGTTGTCTGATTAATTCTCTCTGTTTATTACTGATTTAGTAGCCATGCAGTTTTCCGTCAAATTTACATCATATCGTAATCGATATTCGATGGAAATCGTTGCGATCCAATGCTTATGCATTGACTATCACACAATACCGCCTTTGTCGATAGACGTGTAAACCATATTAAAATTTTTAATTCCAATCCAACAACTGAAAATTGACCCATTGCGGTAATAATGAAGATCGACGAATGGACGAAAAGCTGCCTACAATAGTTTATTAGAAACAAACTCATCAAAGTGTTGATGTCTCAATTTTATGCAAATACTCGGACGTAGAAGCCGTTCCTGATGAACAAATCTTTGCAGCAATATATCACACCGTATATATTATCTTATATGATAATTTTGAAGTATTGGTTTGTTGGAGTTATTGGATTGTATGGAAAAATGTGGCTCTTGTTCGACTTATCTCGGCAATTGTTAACCTAAAGATAGTTTTGTTTCTAAACAGAACATTTTCTGTTTGGTACAATTACAAGAGTGTTTGGATGTGACAAAGCCTCTCATTTACGATTGGGCAATCAGTCAACAAACTATTTTCACTCTACTTGTTGTAGAAATCCCATTTAAAACTAACCGTTTTATAACAAATATCTGTATTTAATTAACAACGGTTTGTTTTGTTTTGAGATTGTTAACAAATTTGCACAATGCATGTTGCAAAATGCAATTTAAATTACTCGGTTATTGGCAGACCATTTTTCAGTTAGAGGTTTGCACACAAAGGTTATTAAATGATATTCTCGAAGTAAAACCCGCGCTTGGCGTTTTAGCGCTTAAATGGCAACGGTAAAGATTAAAAATGAAATATTTCAGCAATTTTCCTTTAATAGTCTCATTTTCATAATCCACAGAAATAAATCCCCAACTTTAGGGTCCGCAATGTTTTTGTTAATGAGGATTTTAAACACCAGCAGCAAACACATCCGGATTATCTACAGCACACTATTTTCTATATTGAAATTTGAGATTGCGTTGCATGTATAATGTTTTCGTATGTATTTTATATACTGAATACTGAACATTCAGCAGCGAAAATTCTGCATAAACGTCAATAACACAAAATAGGAAACTCAAAAATTGTTTTGTCCTACATACAAAATATAAATAAAGTCTTAAGTTGCGATTATTTCCAGTCCAACATGTTCTCAAGTTCTATACTGTAACTGTAAGGGGAGAATATTTATTGGAACTAATAAATCCGACAAACAATAATTAAAGTTCGACATAAATACGAGTTACAAGGAAGTTTATGGTCCCAAATGCTTTACTTACAATTTACTTGGTTCTCGTACAATTTACTTGATACATTCTGGAGAATCTAAAAATTAAAGAACCGTGGAGGTAAATTTTGTTATTGCCGTCTCTGCAAGTGACAGAAGTATCAAGAGTTTCTCGTATGGCAAATGGATAATTATAAACATCTATCAGCTATAAAATGTTCAATCCAGAGAATTTGAAAACTAGTTGATCATCAAAACATAATTCATTAAATTTTTTATTATTATTATTACTAAACTTAAATTATTATTAATTATTTATTATATGATTATCAAACCGTAATCAATCTAATATCACTGAATTCTACGTGTCTCAGTAATACTGCGATACCCGCGATTTACAACGAAAAACAGACACTCTGTATATTGCAAAGCATCTGTTTAAAGATGTAAATACTTGAAATGTAATTCCTTAAAAATCGTAAAAAAACAAACATATAATTATAAATTTTGAATGAAAAATGCTATTTTTAAAATAAAGTTTTTTTTGTAGGCTTACAAAGTCCTTCCTGAATAGAAGCAAACATCTTTATTTGTTAGAAAAGGCTATCAACCTATCGGTCTTTCTTCCCATTTTTCCAGAATAGTAGTAGTAGTAGTAAACATCTTTATTTCTAAAAAAAGGCTATCGACCTATCGGTCTTTCTGCCCTTGTTTAATACATGCAGTCTTAATCTAGATAAAAAACCAATATGAAAATTCTCCTATTCTAGGTTAACAATAGTAGTAGTAAACATCTTTATTTCTAAAAAAGGCCATCGACCTATCGGTATTTCTGCCCTTGTTTAATACATGCAGTCCCAATCCAGATAAAAAACAAATATGAAAATTATCCCATTCTAGGTTAACAATGTTATTGAATAAATAAGATTTCAGTGGCAAGAAGAAATTATTTTATTGTCCACTAGTCCGTTGCGTTTGTAAGTGTTCGAGTAGCGTTAATGTAGGGAAACGGAAGCGGGATTGTCTGGTTGGTCTTGTAAGACAAAGGGGATTCAGTATGGTCCAGTTGTAGGGGTTGTTTGTCCATTTTGTCTGTAGCTGTATGAGTCTCTCAGAGATCTTTGTCATGTTTGTGCGTTCGTATAGTAGTTGGGTGGGGGGGTTGTGTAGTGGGTTTTGGGGGTGTCTTATTCGTGTTATTAGTCTTAGTGCAATTTGCTCTGTTGTTTGTGTATAACGTTTTGTCCTTTCTGTTCCGTTGGTCATGAGTACATGTCCAAAGTCTAGCAAGGGTCTACAAATAGCTTTATATATTTTGGTGGCGGTGTTTGTGCTAATTCCTCTGTCTTTGTAGGTTAGTGATCGGAAGTGTTTCGCTCTCTTCATTGTTTCTGCCCTGATGTTTCGCATGTGTTTAGTGAATCTAAGTTTGTGGTCGATTGTGATTCCAAGGTATTTTACTTCGTTTTTTGGTTGTGTCGTTTGGCCGTCTGCTGTTATTGTAGGGGAATCAGCGTTGAGTCTGTGGTTTGTGAGCAGAAGTTGGTTTTTTGACGCGTTTGGTGTTAGTCTCCATTTATAAAACCATGTCATTGTGTTGTTTATTAGTGTTTGGAGTCTTTGCGTTGCTCTCTCAGTAGTTTTGTCATGTACAATAAGTGCCGTGTCGTCTGCGTATTGTAATATGTATGCCGATCTGTCGATTTGATTTTTGTCTGGTAAGTTGTAATTGTATATGTCATGGCAGTATATATTGTAGAGAAACGGTGAGAGCGGGGATCCTTGAGGGAGCCCTTGTTCAGGGGAAAAAGAAAATGACAGTGTTTTGGCAATTCGTACTTGTAGTTGTCTGTTTTCTAGTAAGTTCTTTATGGTGTGTAGTAGATATGTTGGTGTGTGTAGTTTGTATAGTAAGCCTCTATGCCAGACACTGTCAAAAGCCTTGTTAATGTCCATAAACAGGCAAGCTCTCTTTCTGTCAGTTAGGTGGGTAGTTTGTATATTGTTGGCCAAAATAAAGAGCGGATGAACAGTCGAGTGATGCTGTTTGATTTTCCAGAATATTTAACAAGAAATGAGGAAAATAGGCAGCTTGGAATTAATATAGATGCATGACCATGCATTATGCATGAATGCATAAACAACACCTATATGCGATATTATGCTGCTAAGTTGTAGGCGTTTATGATATTCTGCTAGTAAAACTACAAAGAAGGTGACTTTTTTTCGATGATTAGTACAGGGTCGGTACAGGTACTTCAAAACTACAGCAGATACGAAGAAGGTTAAATGGGCAAATAATTGCAGTTTTGAATGTTCTACTCGAAACAAATTTTGTTTTCTCAAAATTTGACAGCTGTCAAAAGATATTAAAATTATAGATTTATGGCAGATTTTTTTAACACTCCTGGCTCCGTCAATATGAATCTCACATGAAAGCATTAAATACAAAAGTTTTAGTAAATTACATTTCAAATAAAATGACGTAGGGTCTTAAACCGAGCTTCGTGGTGATAAGACGTGTTTGCATATTTAAAGCAAAGTTGTTTACACATCGCGCAAAGAATTTGAATAATTCTTCAAATATAAACAACCGCATTTATCGTTCAACGAGAATATACGAGTGGAATTCAAACGAAAGGATGAACCCTGGGAGTTCGCAAGAATCCGAATCGGATTATGCCTCCCAGGATGGTGGGTTCAAAAAGCCACAATCGAAAAAACTGGGCAGAAAACCGAAGACGACCCAGCCAACCCAGCCAACCCAGCCAACCCAGCCAACCCCCACACCCCCCACAACGCCAACACCTGAGGCCAAACGAATAGCTTTGGACTATCAGTCTACAACCAATAAGAACCAAACAACAAAGCAGCAAGACAACATCAACAAGATTTCCCACGTATTCGCACACATTCACAGCGAACGCATTGTCGACCATCACCAGAGTCCAACTTGCAATCAGGTGGGAGGAACTCAACCCCAACAACAAGGATGTGATTATCAGACAAGATAATTACTTCCTAATCAAAACCAACCAGGAGGACAAAACATCAAAAATTTTACAACAACTAGAACAAGAAAACACTGTAACAAGTTACAAATTACAAAAAAACGATAACCTCCCACTAATCCTGACAACAAAAGTCAGGTCACCACCATATTACACCATCATATTCAGTCGTCGCCACTGGGGTCGACCTGGACATTGAAGACAGCATGTTTCTGGAACGCCTGGAGCAGCAGGGCTTCAAAATAAGGTTCTGCAGGAGAATTATCTCGCGAGAGCGCAACGCACCAACACTCATGATGAGGTTAATAACCTGGCGACATATCCACATACGAAAGGTTGATGAGCGACCGTGCGGTTCATTTTTTGGGCCGCATTTTCAAAATCACCGAAAGTAAACCACCAGCACCCGTGCCTGCGCCGTGTGGCAAATGCAACCTATTCAGCCACAAAACTGAAGATTGCAAACAATCAGCCAAGATGCAACAAGTGCCAGGGACCCCATCCAACTTCCAGATGCGAGTCGCCACTGCCAACCAAGTGCGCAGCATGCAACTCAGAGGACCACGCAGCATGGAGCATGAAGTGCCCAAAACGACCGACAGCCCCAATCGTCGGAATCCTAAACGTAAAAATAAAATGTGTTAACAAACGTACGTCCGGGATTGCGGAGACAACGACAGTGGCAAGTAGAATACACACACCCATTACAACACATGACCACATCATAAACAAATACAAACATCAACTTAATCAAGACAAACAATACCAACAGAGACGAACTACTAAAAAAACTACGAAAACAATTTATAGAAGACTTAGACATCGACTACCTCAGTGGTTTTCTTCGGGAACCATGTTACATACTAATGTTTGACATGCTCCTGCCCGAGGGACGCTCTCCAACTGAACCCTTGCGAACAAGTGAGACAGACAGTAACAAAAATACAAGATTCAATATGAAAGTACTTTACGCGAACATCAACGGACTTCACAGTAAAACACCACTTATTTACAACTACATAGAACAAAACGACACAGACTGCTGCATATTTGTAGAGACTAAAACCAAACTAGGACAAACACCAACGTACAGAAATTGGCAGTATATCTATAGGCATGGAAATACCATCAATCATGCCAGGGGCGGGGTCGCAGCTCTCCTAAAACCAACATTTAAACTTGGAAGAGCAAATCCTCCTTCCCTCAACAACCCTTTGAACGACTGTCTACATTTTACGATATTTAATAAAAAATACGATAATTAATACGACTTTAACTTGAACACGAACAAAACGAAACAACTTAAAAGATTTTTGCAAAACTCCGACTTTATAAAACAGCACACCCCACCAACTTTTCTGATGCCCGCAAACCCAGACTCAACACCAGACGTTCTACTGCACACAAAAAACTTGACAAACACCATCAACAACATAAACTTAACCAACGAGCTTGGATCCGACCACCTGGTTATTACGTTTAACATAGACTTACAACATACGCAAACTACCTCCAATACACTTCCTATAGAGAAAAACTTAAACCTAACAAAGACTGACATAGACAAAGTGAAACAACATATACATGACTACATTCAATCACAAGCACAGCACATTTCAATAGAAACCATACAACCACAAATTTCACTAGCCATAGGAAAATTTAGCCCGGAAATAAAAAATGCTTTCTACCGACATACACTACCCAAATACATACTGAGACTAATAAAACATAAGAGAGAACTGTATAGACTATATACAAACACTCAAAATAACGACCTAAAAAAGACAATGAACCAACTTAACAGAAACATTAAAACTATGATTGGACAATACCGACAAGACAAATGGCTAGAAACATGTAAAGAAATACAGAAGGACAAAGGCAAAACATACTGGCGAAAAATTAAGAAACTGGCGCAATACAGGAAGACTGGCACTACTGACACAATTGACGAAAACGGAATAGAACGCTACACAGACAAAGAGAAAGCGGACGCATTCGCCAGACACTATCAAAGGGCCTTCAGCACACAACCTACCCCGACTTCGACAAACCCTAACTTCGACAATGACAACTGGAACTTGATCAACGACTGGTACTTGAACTATTTTAACAACTCACCAAACTATGCCTGCACACTGATCACAGACACAGAGTACGATGAAGCCCTAGCGCACATCAAGAACACTGCACCGGGGAAGGATAAAATTAAGGCAAAAGTCTTGAAAAGCCTAACTCAAGAAACACACAAACTGATCCTAACTGAATTGAACAACTGCATCACAAATGGCAGAATCCCAGAAACATGGAAAAACGGCTTAATAATCCCTATACCCAAAAATGGACTGGACAATACACAACCGAGCAACTACAGACCAATTACACTGCTTCCAGTTCTAGGCAAGATTTTTGAATGCATAATGAAGCAGCGGCTTGACAAAGTGATTGGAAAATATATACCTACCTACCAATTTGGTTTCAAACAGCATCACTCGACTGTTCATCCGCTCTTTATTTTGGCCAACAATATACAAACTACCCACCTAATCGACAGAAAGACAGCTTGCCTGTTTATGGACATTAACAAGGCTTTTGACAGTGTCTGGCATAGAGGCTTACTATACAAACTATACAAACTACACACACCAACATATCTACTACACACCATAAAGAACTTACTAGAAAACAGACAACTACAAGTACGAATTGACAAAACACTGTCATTTTCATTTTCCCCTGAACAAGGGCTCCCTCAAGGATCCCCGCTCTCACCGTTTCTCTACAATATATACTGCCATGACATATACAATTACAACTTACCAGACAAAAATCAAATCGACAGATCGGCATACATATTACAATACGCAGACGACACGGCACTTATTGTACATGACAAAACTACTGAGAGAGCAGCGCAAAGACTCCAAACACTAACAAACAACACAATGACATGGTTTTATAAATGGAGACTAACACCAAACGCGTCAAAAAACCAACTTCTGCTCACAAACCACAGACTCAACGCTGATTCCCCTACAATAACAGCAGACGGCCAAACGACACAACCAAAAAACGACGTAAAATACCTTGGAATCACAATCGACCACAAACTTAAATTCACTAAACACATACGAAACATCAGGGCAGAAACAATAAAGAGAACAAAACACTTCCGATCACTAACCCACAAAGACAGAGGAATTAGCACAAACACCGCCACCAAAATATATAAAGCTATTTGTAGACCCTTGCTAGACGTTGGACATGTACTCATGACCAACGGAACAGAAAGGACAAAACGTTATACACAAACAACAGAGCAAATTGCACTAAGACTAATAACACGAATAAGACACCCCCAAAACCCACTACACAACCCCCCCACCCAACTACTATACGAACGCACAAACATGACAAAGATCTCGGAAAGACTCATACAGCTACAGACAAAATGGACAAACAACCCCTACAACTGGACCATACTGAATCCCCTTTGTCTTACAAGACCAACCAGACAATCCCGCTTCCGTTTCCCTACATTAACGCTACTCGAACACTTACAAACGCAACGGACTAGTGGACAATAAAATAATTTCTTCTTGCCACTGAAATCTTATTTTTGTAATAACATTGTTAACCTAGAATGGGAGAATTTTCATATTTGTTTTTTATTTAGATTGGGACTGCATGTATTAAACAAGGGCAGAAATACCGATTGGTCGATAGCCTTTTTTAGAAATAAAGATGTTTACTACTACTATTGTTAACCTAGAATAGGAGAATTTTCATATTGGTTTTTTATCTAGATTAAGACTGCATGTATTAAACAAGGGCAGAAAGACCGATAGGTCGATAGCCTTTTTTAGAAATAAAGATGTTTACTACTACTACTAAAATGACGTAAGACATTTTTATAAATTAACTGTTATTTTTGACATTTTTGGTGAAATTTTTGAAAATGTCTCACAATAAAAATTATAGTTTCTATAGTTGAATTTTAATTATTAGAATGTTTTGATTTTTATAATAAACACTTTAAATGAGTTGCCGTCTTAATTGAAATAAAATTATTCGCAATTTTAAGGCAGTTGTTAAAATAAATATTGAAGCATATTGTTATTATTTGTTACTATGGAAACAATGATGTATGTTGTATACTATTTTCCATGGTTAACTTCAATAAACAACATTTAAAAAGTAAAAATCATTCCCAGGTACATGATTTTCGAAAAAACCTAACAATATGATATATCACTGAACTCGTAATAAAATGCTCTATTTAATAGACACAATCAAATATGGTTGCCTTTTAAAAAAACACAAGTTTATGTCATTTGCCAAAAATTAGAGTTAATTTATAATAATGTATGATCTCATTATATTTTAGTGTTTTCCTTTCAAATTAATATGGACGGAACAAGAAGTTATTTAAAAATCTGTCATAAATTAGTTCTTTTTCAAATATCTCTTGACAGGTGTCAAATTTTGAAAAAATAAAAAAATATTCTAGTGGAGCCGTCAAAACTACAATTCTTTGTTCATTTAACCTTAATATGATATAATTAAGCAAATATATATAAAATAGTAGAGACACAAATCTCCAATCAGCCATACTTAAATATTATAAATAAACTATATCTTGAACCTAATTTAATGAATTAGGTCTGTATATACGTTGTATGTTCCAAATGTAAAATGCTAAACGGAATCTTGAGATAATACCTGATCACAATTTGAAGTAAATTTTATGTTACAAGTACAGGGTGAAAAGTTATTAATCAAAATGTTTGCAAATTTGAACACCAACCTTATCTGTTGTCTTAAAAAATGTAACATCACAATATTTTACAAACAAAAGTACAAAATATGAAATACAACAAATTACGAATTTCAATTACGACTTTTAACTCCATATATTTTCGAAAATATTAGCCTACCGACAAAGGAATGATTGCGTCATTGAACACCATTTGACATGTAGCATGTCCAGTTTCTGGATGTCCCATTGTAAATGAATAACCCTGTATGGTACTAATTGCAGCACACAAGACACTATTTACCATACAACCTGTTGAAAAAGACTTAAAAATAGAGTGTTAATGGTGTATTATGGTCCCAGAAGACCAAAACTCAAAGTAAGAGGAATTTAAACCGACATTTACAAAATCTTAATGTTTGGAAAAGTGATGATTCTGTACGACAAATTGTATGTCACGCATTATTTACATTATTTACAAAAAAAATCACATCCACTGCTGAATTTTAGTGTTGTCCAGTTTTTGTCAGTTTGCCAGAGCCTACCTCTTGTAGGCTATAAATTTAAACTACCTATAATAAATATTGTTGGCCATGGAATAAATTCAGCACCTAGAGAAATTTTGGTTTTCTTCTTCAAGTAGCACTACAACCCTATGTGGGTCTTGGCTGCAAGCACAATTTGCCTCCATCGACTTCTATCTAGCGTTGTTTCCTATGCATTTTCAATGTCCATATTCCGCATATACGACAGAACATGTCCCTCCATTTCATTTTAGGTCTTCCCGGTGGTGTTCTGCGCGTCGGTGCTTCCGGCCATGCAATTTTCAGCATTCTGTCATCCGGTGCTCTGTATATGTGTCCTGCCCATCTCAGTCTTTGTGACTTTGCTTCTCTCACAATATCTCCCTGGTACAATTATTCTAACTCCGCGTTTGTTCTAATTCGATATTGCCCTGAACTAGGATCCTGGGTTTGCCCATATATTTTTCTAAGTATTTTTCGTTCGAATCTTCGCAGGACGTCCTTGTATGCTTTGGTTAGGATCTACGCTTCACATCCGTACATGGCTACTGGTCTTATAGTAGCATGGTTCAATTTTCGTTTTGAGGATCGCGGCATTATTCTCGATTGGAACAGTTCTCTTAGTGCATAATAGCATCTATGACCGCTCCGTATACGGGCCTTCATTATTTTATTCATGTTGTTGTCTCCTGTGATGATTACGCCGAGGTATTTGAATTCTAAGATCCGTTTAAAATTGTAGGTGTCAATGGTTACATTTTTCCCTAGTCGATCTCTTCCCTGTCTCTGTGAATTAAACATGTAGTTTGTTTTGTATTCATTAATACGTAATCCTACTGTGCGTGCCTGCTTTTCTATTTTTCCAAACAACTCTTTGATTTCGATAGTTGTTTTACTGACAAGATCTATATCATCTGCATAGGACAGTGTCAGGTTTGGTTCACTGCTTTGAAAAACCTTCTACGTCAATGTTAATTCGTTTGATCGCTGCGTCCAAAACGATATTGAACAGTATTGGAGGCAAACTATCACTCTGTTGTTGTTCTCAACTTTGATACAGCACCGGCTACCCTCCATGCACACTTTCTGCATTCTGCCATGGCTGCCGATACATGGTCTATGGTCGCACGCTATCATAGGCTGCCAGGACTGCCCATACATGGTCCCTTATCAAGCTATCATAGAATTGTTGGAAGTCGATAAATAGTTGGTGGGGGTCCTTATCAAATTCCCAGTGTTTTTCGAGGGTGTGCCGAATGGTGTAGATTTGATCCATCGTTGACCTGCCCGGTCTAAAGCTGTCCACTGAGCATTTTATTCCTAAAAAGAAATGTTACAAAGCCGACGTCGTTGTGAAGTCACAATTCCCTTATTTTGTGTCAAATTTTACACAAAATATTGAATGACGTCATGGCGAGTGCCTAATTATACGCTAGAAAGGAATCAAATGTACTTTCACACATTGTAGGCTTTAAATTTGCACCCAAGGTATTGTTGCCTGAATCCAAGTAATCGGCCACAAGGTTTAGGATTTGTGTTAAAAGTAATTCTTGTATTTTTTGTAATTGAAAACCTAAGACACAAATGGGAAACGGTGTGTGCAACAAGTTAGGTACTGTTTGCTTTCAACCACAATCTTTATTTGCGTATTTCGAAAAGAATTAATTACTCTAAGTATGTTTCAAATGATGCCGCATTGGAAACATAATATAACCGCATAACAAGGGTCGTTTTGCCTAAATTAGTTGATATTTACACAGCTAATAGTATTTTTTTACTTCCCATCGCAATAGATGCTTTGGCCAAACAATGTGTACTTTTGGCTTGCACTTATTGCCCAGTTTTAGGGGACCACGACAAACATTAACCGCTTTTCCTCGAGTGTTGAAACGAAAGTCACTAAATTTGAGAGAAAAGAAACAGAATAATATGTTAAGGCAATCTGAATCAATGTAGTTTAAATATACACAACAATCACAAAGCTATAAATCCTTTAAACGCGTGTTTTCCTAGATGAAGACAGAGGTTTGTTTTCATTAACGTAACCTCAAACGAACTTGCGCAAATAGAAATGTTGGTCGGACTTTGAAGCCGTGGTCCATGGGAATTTCTTCCTGACGTTTCGTCCACAACTGCGGTGGACATTATCAAAGGCGATAAGACAGTGGGCTAAGTGATATCCCGTGCTTTCCGACTAAGACTGGTTCAACTACTGGATTCTTTGTCGTATTCACGCGGTGCGGCCGTGTGAGCTCATGCGTGAGGAGTGGGAGGCGCTTCAATGGTTTTGGCGTACACACTGTTTGCCGCAAAATGCGTTTCCAATCTGGATTAAGGACCGTAACTTCTTCTTTCCTGTTAAAATTGTTGTCATGTTTGAGGATCTCAATAGCCTCTCTGGTTAGTCTCGGATAATACCGTTGAGATTGATTGAACTTGCGCATGTTATCTGAAACCCGGTGTTCAATATTAACGCAATGTAGGAATTGCATGGTGCAAATAAGAATGTGTGTTTCACAGTTTCCATCTTGCGTTATAATACACATAAGGCATGATTATAGGGAATCTTGCGTGCAGCGGCCATTTTTTCAGTATTTATCATTTTCAGTACTTCGTACTCGAAACATGAAATTTGGATTTTTGAAAAATTAATTGAAAATTTTCTTATTTCACGCTAAATTGATATCAAGTATGACCCACTAAAACATTATGCCATGTTTAAATTAATATTTTTTTTCTTTAAAAAATATTATTCATATACAATATATTTTGAGGCCCCTTACGATATTATGAGTACGAAGAAAAACTGTACGGAAAAGCTTTCGCCGCAATTGAAATCGAATTTGGTCAAGATGCAAACGAGTATTAATTATTGTACTTTGGTAATTTTAGAGAACATACATTCACTATCCATCAAACTGTCACAGATATATACTATCAAAATACAATAACGACCGAGATTGGTGCGATGCAATAATAAAGTAGGATTTATATCGAATTTATATGCGGAAGTGAGTAGGAAATGTGTCTGAGTTGAACCATTATATAAAGACACAACTGAAATCACAATTCCTAATTTTATCCTAAATAGTGCCGTGCCACGGTGCTTCACTTCCGTCCCACGCCGGTCATGGAGAGGTTCTCGTTTCGAAACAGTAGCTGCAAATAGGCACAAGTTTCCCAACAATTGCGGAATTATTCCCTATTTGAGTTAAAAATTTGCTCACTGGGTGCACTGATAATGACCTATCGATTCTTTCGCGTAAGGTGTTATGCGCATGAGAATCACATTTGCAAGCACTTTATATGTGGTGTTGATGAGAGATGTCCCTCTGCAGTTTTTGCATACCTGATAGCTTCCTTTTTTATGTAGGGGTATAATAACACTTTGTTTCCAGCTTTCCGGTAATGTTTCGCTGTCCCATATTAGTACGATTAACTCATGCATCTTTTGTTAAAGTAATGGATCTCCCATTTTCATTCATTCAGAGGAGATGGTATCATTTCCTGGCGCTTTGTTGTTTTTTAGGCGTTGTATGGCGTTCGTCACTTCTTCTAGTGTTAGTTTCTCGGTTTCTATTTCGGCGGTTAAATACACCGAGATATTTGTTGTGCCGTTCTTTGTTACATTGACAAGCTGCTGAAAATGTTGTTTCCATGTTTTTAATACCTTTGTAATGCGGGGATGAGTTCACCATTTTGAATTTGCAAATCGTTTATTTTACCAAATTTGAAAAGTTTAAAGTGCAACTATTGAATTTCTACCCCACTCAGAGCTGATATTCAGTGGTTTGAATTGTGCGGAATTCCAACAGATAAATCCTGTTATCAGATAAATATTATGTTTCATACATTCATTTAATGTCAATGTAATTCGGGTAATTTAAACTGCTCAGAACATAATGCGTGTTATTTTCGGGTTAGTACAAAAACATTATTACATGCGATGTCTTACGTAAAAACTTAATTTGCTCTATGCTAACATGTCGCTTAGGATTTCGGGCAAACTGAGGTTTTTGCGAAAATTCAATTTGGGCGAGCCTATTTACGTATCTCTGCATGGCAAAAAGCCGGTCGCATGAATGTATGGTCTTTAAGCGATTAATGTTAGCGGTCACTTTCTAGAAGATAGCATTCTTAGATTTAAGCGAGCATAGGCGATTTGTGCTTAAGGTGAAATACTTTTTACTTTGAGGCAAATACTTAAAGTATTTGAAAGTATTAAGTCCAAAGGCGAAAAAAAAATTTGGTTATACTTTTCATACGTTTACTTATGTACAGAATCCAACAAAAATAATAACGTTATTGCAAACATAATAGATGGAATAAAGTAAAAAGCATTACCATATGCATACGGGTAAGATGACACACGGAAGTCTAAGTTGACATACTTAATTGTCGATGCAAAATTCACATTTAAATGCGTTAGTTCTTGGTGCAATACTAGCAGATTACGTCTCAATCGCTTACATAATTGGCAGGATACCCACTGATCTCCTGTCTTGGATTTACCATATAATCCGTTTCAATAAAGGCATGGAGAGTCCGATTCACCTACATCATCAGCGTCCTGACTAAAATTAGGTTAACTATCTGAGTCATCCTAAAAAATATTACGTTTCGCCTGCTTTTGAAATCTAACCTTCTTGATATTTTCCGTCTCCTTTTTATTTTGGTCTTCAGTTTTAACATTATTCATGAATGGACTGCCTGTCAGAACCCGAAGTCCAACGATTTTTCTCTTCGTTATTCTTGCTGGCCCCGTAGACACTGATTTGGGAAGTGTAGAAATCTCATTGAAAATACCTTGCGTGGTAGACGTTCTAGCAATGACTTGGAAATCACACTTAACTAGATCGTTTGTTGTGAAATTTATTGTAAGCTGTGCTGTGATTGATAAAGGAAGTCCAGCAACATAGCTCGACAGAAACAAGTGATCTGGAAAAACATTCAGGTTGCACAGATACATTCCAGTTTTTTTAAGTCCTCGTTAAATTAGTCCTTAAATTTCCGTCAGAAGCAGCATTTCCGTATGCTCTCCTAAAAATACTGGCCCATTGGTAAATGCCTACAGTTCTACCAGGGTTCGATTTCAGCCAGGTGGTCACTTCGCGGTTGTAATATGCCTCGAGTGGTCCAAAAAATGAAACATCCAGTGGCTGCAGCCTATGAGTGCAGTGCGGCGGTAGACATAGCAATATCACTCAATTGGTCATGGCAGATTCTAGTGCTTCTAGGTCTTTATGGCTTCTGTAGCCATCGAGAATCAAAATTTCTTTTTTTGTAGTTTTGCAGCCAGTGGAACTGACGAAATATTTCATCCATTTTACAAATACGTTTCAAACGATGTTGCCTCTTTTATAACATAGCTGCAATGTTGATGACGGCGCACCATCAACATTTTCTTATTATAACTTAAAAGTTCTTTCTATGTATAATCATTACCGGCGGAACGAAATTACCAGCAGCAATTGCACAGCAGCAATTGGATAGAGACATGCTAGCCTCGTTCTTCACTGGTCAATGCACCTGTTTTTTCTTTTCTGTGCAAATATGTTTGGTAGCTTTAGAACGGTGCTAAGTCCAGATTCATCCATGTTGTTAATGTTTGCCGGAAGATGATCGTTATAAACCGCCATCTGCTGTAACCGTTCCAAGAAGTTCATGACCTCAGGTATTCTCAATGAGATGTAGGAGTTACGCTCCCTAAACCCTTTTAGCCAATCCTAATCTGCCACTTCAGTAATTTCATCGAACCTATGAGACACTCCTGCTTTTTTGCAAATTGAAATGCTTATTTTCTGACATCTGAAAAGAAAATAAAACATACTTTTAAAGTATTTTGATACGTGAAAAATTCAGGGGAAAAAGACATACTAGGTCAACGTAAGCCGACTATTGCATGTCATTTGATCCCATGAGGTAAAAAATATTTGGCGCCTTGTGCGACTTAATAATCTTAAGAATATGTTACTGATTATTTAATATTCATACCTCATAATAGCAACAGTTCATAATAAATTACAAGAAATACAATTATTGTGTATACTTTTCTGACTGTATTTCAATTTAATCCAAAAGAAATTCCTGGGTTGCAGTCAATTTTAGAGTTTATTAGTTACAATTTTTACAAATACGTTTCGGTGTCTTTCTCCACCATCATCAGTTTGTCTAAAATACACATTCACAGTCATCATTAATTTAAAACAAAAGCTCTGCTAAAATATACTTACTAAAATACAAATTACAAACATATTAAACAGTATATTAAAAACACAGGTGATGAGTCACGACAATCATGTTCGGGAAAAGACTAAAATCTATTGTTTAGAGATTTAAATTTTACTTACATGTATGGCTCTTTCCACCTTCACATTTGACAAGCTATTCTCTTTACTTTGTTCAATATCTTTACTTTGTTCAAAAATTGTAAAAAAAATCTTTACTTTGTTCAATATCGAGCGAGAGAATAAAGAAACTGTTTATATTTGGCTGTTTCTTTGCATTCTAGGAATATAAATTGCTCTGCAATTCTTCAATATCAGGTGTTTATATTTTATGTAGTTGGTTTAATTAGTATATGTAAGTGTTCATTTAATTAGTGTATGATATACGAAGCTAAGATTGTCTGTGTCTGATGTAAAATTCATTGCATTCAGATGTTTTTTAATTTGCATCATTTCATGGATTCTTCTCTTATTATAATTGTCTTTTCCATCTATTGGAATTGTAGATTTTATTTATTCTTCGTTTTATGATTGGTTCGAAGAATGATTTGGGATAGTTGTTCATTATTAGTATCTTTTTTATTTTTTAAAGATTTTTTGTTCTATACTCATAATGTGCCAATTTAATCGCTCTATCAGTAAGAGCTGTTACAACACTTTTTTTATATTGTAGAGGTGCATATGATTGGTAATTCAAGTATCTACCAGACCATACATCCTTTGTGTACCAGTTTGTTTTTATTTCCCCATTACAGTCAAATATAACTGTCATATCCAGAAAGTTTAATGAGTTGTTTTTGTTCTCCTCAATGGTGAATTTAATGGTGTCATGGAAGGCATTAAATTTATCCAGTGTGTATTGAATTTTATGGTTTGGCAAGCACATTATGCAATCATCTACGTATCTTTTAAAAAATCCACATTTAAAACTTAATTCAGGTATTATTTTTTCTTCGAGACTTTCCATCACGAGGTTTGCAATTGTTACTGCTATGGGAGACCCGATGATATGGGAGACCTGCTATGGGAGACCCCCAATATCTTATATACAGTGTGTCCAGTATAAAATGATGTACATGGGGATATTGGAAACCGTTAAAGATACAGAGTGGACCAAATGGGGAAAAAGTTGCGCAATCAAGTGCCTATAAATAATCTATCATCAACTTCTTTGAACTCGGAATAGCAACGGTTATACAGGAAAAAAAAGAAAAAAGTGCGTTTTATAAAATCCTTTATATCGTGTTTATTATAAAAGATACAATAACAAAATTTTCAGGGTGGTGGTAAGAAATGAGCGTGAATTTGAAAATAAAGTAAAAAATAATCTAGGCCCACTATGTTCAATGAGGCCGAAGTCAACTTTTGTTTTTCTTATGGGCGCCATATTGAATTTCTGCATTTTTAGATTCCCCTTTAAATATGCTCTTCAACCATGTATAACATGTTTATGTTCGGTCAAGATAAATAATTAAAATTAACAAAATTAAGATTTTATGGTAGTAGGCATTGATATTTCTCTTCAATTTCCCCATTGTGACGTTTGTTGTCTGTTTTAATTACCTAGGTAACTGTCAAAGTAGAATTTATTGTCAAGTGTTTGTAATTAATTGTGTGTTTCAAAATGAATCACTTTTCAAATAATGAAAAATACGATATGTTGGAGTGTTTTATTCTCTGTCGTCGAAATGAAGCGAAAGCTGAAGAAATGTATTTAAATAAATATCCAGAAAGGCGACAACCTGGTAGAACTATGTTTAGGCGTCTGAAAGACAACCTTGTAGCTTACGAGAGTTTTGCTAAGGTAAAGAAAAACAAACTTCCAGACGAAAATAAAGAAAATTTGGTAATGCAAAGCGTGGTTGAGACACCTCGTACGTCTTTACAACAAATTGAAGCCCCAACAGGTGTTGCGCGGTCAACGGCGAATAGTATTATAAAGCGTTATAAATATCACCCCTATCGTGATCGGTCCTGCCAGGGACTCCAGAATGGCTATGCGATTAGAAGAATGGCATTTTGTCAGTGGTTTATTCAAAGAAATAACGAGATACCAAACTTTTCCTTAAAAGTCCTTTGGTCAGATAAGAGCCAATTTACTAAATGTGGACTATTTAATCGTAAAAATTCCGTTTTTCGGTCAGATGAAAATCCACGGCTAGTTCGTCAAGTTAGGCACCAAGTTAGGTTTGGATTTAACGTCTGGTTAAGTATTGTGTGTACCCACGAGATTGGACCATTTTTTTAAAATGAGAACTTAAATTCCAAGAGATATTTGAACCTCTTCAAACTAACGTAGCGGAAGCACTTGTGGATGTCCCAGTAGCTACCCTGCAAAACTTGTATTTCCAACAAGACGGCGCGCCGCCACATAATGGACGTATTATCACAGAATTTTTAAATCACGAATTTCCCAACAAGTGGATAGTCAACCTGGGACCAGTAAGATGGCCTGCGAGATCCCCTGACATAACACCGCTTGATTTTTTTGCATGGGGTTTCCTCAAAAATGTGGTATACTGTAGGTCATACGAAACCGAAGAGGAGCTGAGACACGCTGTTATAGAAGCTATCAACAGAATTACCCCAGACATGATCAGAAAATCCTGTGGAGCAGTAATGAGACGATGTATGTTGTGCGTGCGAGAAAACGGTGGCTTATTTGAACAACTATTTTAATCCTAAAATGTTACTTGTTCTTTTGCAGTGTTCGATGTATGATCAATAATAATTTAAAGTAATAATTAATAGAAATATCATTGCCTACTACCATTAAATCTTAATTTTATTATTTTTAATTATTTATCTTGACCGAACGTAAACATGTAATACATGGTTGAAGAGCATGTTTAAAGCGGAACTTAAAAATGCAGAAATTCAATATGGCGCCAATAATAAAAACAAAAGTTGACTTCGGCCTCATTGAACATAGTGGGCCTAGATTATTTTTTACTTTATTTTCAAATTCTAGCTCATTTCTTTCCCCCCCCCCCTGAAAATTTCGTTATTGTATCTTTTATAATAAACACGATATAAAGGATTTTTTAAAACACACTTTTTCCCCTGTATAGATAGATAGATAAAAATTTATTGAACATTCCCATTAATAAAACTCACAAATAAAGTAAAAAAACATAACTCCCATGTCTAGCCAGATGTTCGGCCGGTTGCTCTTTGCCCATGATCTAAATAGGCGCGCTAAGTCGTCCATTACCTGGGCAGTGCCCTAACATGGACATTCCCGAGCTAGCCATACGCACGACAACGTCAGGAGATAGTCTTGAAGTGGCGGTTTTGGTTTTATTCGAGGGGCATTCATTAAGGGAAAAAGGTCGTCCTGAAGGGAAGCCAAAAACCCCTTTTGTTTCGACCTTTAAGTTTGATACTGTCAGCCGTGGCGTTAACCGCCGGCAGTTTCAACCAGAGATTAGTTGAGAGATCGCCGATGCAATGTTAAAAAAACGTACCGGATTCGAGTGACGAAAATAACGGTCGACGGTCGAACCATATGCACTTTTTTTGCGGCGGAGGAGAGGTAAGTAGTGGGGATCGCATTTTACATTACACTGTGGCTGTGATGGCTAATGCGCGCGTTTGGGCCAGCGCGCGTAGATTTTGTCAGAATTCAAATTTCCTTGGTTTCTTATTAAAATTAAGGAACTTGCATGTTGATACTCGATGAAATAGCCATTTAGATAACAAGCCCCTATAAATGCCGCCGCCCAGAGGACAAGCGTTTAGACTTAATTTTCATTCATAAGCAGATTGTTTACAGATTGTTATTACACTCACTTTATAAATTGCATTAATTAAAAATAGTTTTAAAAGTTGATTTTTGTTTCAACTTATTTAATTTTAATGATTGTAATTCAAACAATTTGTAATTCACTTCAAAATATTCCTGGGGTTCAGTCAATTTTAATTTGTTATTTAAAATGTTAGAAATACGTTTCGGTTTCAGGTGCTGACTCATCACCTGAAAACCAATGTTCTTAATGTACTTTTTAATATGTGTGTGATTTGTATTTTAATATGTGAATTTGGTGAAAGTTTTTTATTTAAATTGTTGATAACTGTAAATATATATTTTAGACAAACTGATGATGGTGGAGAAAGACACCGAAACGTATTTGTAACATTTTAAATAATAAACATTAAAATTGACAGAAACCCAGGAATATTTTGAAATGAATTAAAGTACAGTCAGGAAAATATACGACAATTTGTAATGTTTAGAACTATTTTAATTTTGAATTATTATTATTTTAATCATGATTGATATACATGTAAAAACTTGTAATTTAACTGATTTTAGAGATCCCGTTAGCACGATTACATGATGTTCATTTTGTGAATTTCAAAAAAGTCCGTTTTACTCCTTCATTATTGTAATTATTGAAATTATATATAAAAATTGCAATTACATCGTTTTTGGCTTTGACGTATTGCAAAAATCAACTGTAGTTTTGATTACGCTAATGTCGAAGCCAATTTATTTAATGTTTCACATTTATATTACTTTATATTTCTTTACATATACAGAGTGGCGATTTTCTGAATCTTTGTATGAGTAACTTCGACATTTTTAAAGGTAGAGAATCCGTTAAATCGGCAAAATTGGGCAGAATTCGATTGCCTATTCATTACGGTTTCCAAAATTTAGATACCCGACTTGGTTCCTGAAATATCCTGAAAAGACAAGAAATCAAAACTTTTACGTAAACTGCTTAACTTAGAAAACATCACATTTTACGTAAACTGCTTAACTTAGAAAAAAAGTTAAAATTGCCCTTGGTAGAACTTTTTCCGTTGAATCCAATAAACTAGCATTCGTTTTCATAATCAACTTGATTTACGAGATAAAAAATAAACTTGTGTTTTTTTAAATGGTAATCATAGTTGTCTGTGAGCCTTTTAAAATCCTTATTTTTTTCTGTGTTTAACGATATAACTGTTTGTATGTTTATTTCCTTTTATTGCCGAAAAACTTCAAAAGAACTTAAAAAATGTGTAGAAGGCTCTGGAAACAAGAACTATATTATCACACAAAGCACAAAACAAAAATGAAAGAACGTATCGTTTAAATTAAATGTTCAAATTGACTTCCGTTTAAGGCCAGGCACTTTTGGCATCTTCTAATCATTTCCAATAACACCTTTCTTATGGTTTGTGGACGGATACTTCTTATTGCTGAACGTATTCTATTTACTAGTAGATGTAGATACTGCTAGATGGTTGTTAATGTTTTTCTTTTGAATTTTTACGGTTAAAAGAAGAGATAAACATACCAACAGTTATATCGTTAAATTCAGAACAAAATAAGGATTTTAAAAGGCCCACAGCAAACTATGATTACCATTTAAAAAACCTAAGTTTATTTTTTATCTCGTAAATCAAGCTGATTATGACAACGAGTGCTAGTTTATTGGATTCAACGGAAAAAGTTCTACCAAGGGCAATTTTAACTTTTTTTATAAGTTAAGCAGTGTGCGTAAAATGTGGTAATTAAAAAAGTTTTGATTTCTTATCTTTTCAGGATATTTCAGGAACCAAGTCGTGTACCTAAATTTTGAAAACCGTAATGAATAGGCAATCGAATTCTGCCCAATTTTTCCCATTTAACGGATTCTCTATCTTAAAAAATGTAGAAGTTACCCATACAAAGATTCAGAAAATGGCCACCATGTATATACCGAGTGTCCGTTTTTGGAGCTCAACCATGGGGATTTCGGTAACCACATAAGATACTAGATTTGTTAAATTGGGGCAAAGTTGCGCAATCTAGAGTTTACCAAAATGCTCTTTCAAAAATTCAAAAATTTCTGCTACTTCCGGAGGCAGCCGGAAAAAAAATTGTTTCGATACACTCGCACTGGGCAGGTCTGCTTCCTGTCAAGGTTGCAGCGCGAATCCTAATCAACACATTTTTCACAGTTTGAGTGAATTTCGCTTAGCGTCACTACAGCCACAAAATTATTGTAAATATTTTGTCTTTTTCAAATGAAGATAAACGAGATATGTTAGAAATTTTTTACTCTTCACATCGAAATATGCAAATTACTTCGGACACATATCTACAGCGATATTCAGAAAGACAACAACCAGCTCAAAATGATTTTCTGTTCCTCCATAGACATTTAGCCAAGTTTGGTGCATTTTATAAGCATAGAAAACGCGTTATTAGAACAAATGAGAGCTCTCATCAAAAGTAAAAAACGGTAATAAATTAAATTCTCCATTAAATTCAAGATAATCCTTCTACTTCAACAAGAGCTATAGCAGCAGAAATTAACACATCTCATCAGGCAGTGAGGAGAGTCTTGAAGATACATAAATATCGTCCGTTTAAAATTCATGTCACCCAAGTTTTCCTTCGTGTGCTCAATCATTGAAACGCTAATTTTATTTTCATGGCATCAAAACTATTGGGGTTGATTGACCTTTGAAAACAAGCGCAAATCTGCTGGCCCTCGCTGCTTATGTTCACGACCCCCCCTACTTACGGGGAGTACGCTATTTTTAAAATGTGCATATGGTTGGGGGATAAAACCGCATGGTGGCGGTAGCTTACGGCTAATATCGCTGGAACGCTTTCGCCTATGCTCATCGGCGATCTCTCAACTAATCTCTGGCAATAACCGCAAACAATTTGAAAAAAATTGCAGATTAAACGTGTTTATATAAAGGCGGCATAAAAGAAACCATATTTTACTTGAGCCGACGTTTCGTCTGTATTTTCAGTCATCTTCGGAGCTCAAAAATTAAGCGTTCTTTTTTGTCCAGTTATAGGGTATGAGCATGTCTCTAAAGCCGCGTATGTTATTAGACTCTTTTATTTAGTTACTTTCAAAAACCATTTAGCTGTTGAAAATATATTCAATTTCAGCATTGGTTAATGTCAAAATAACGATTATAAATAATGGCGAACAAGATGAATTAAATTTTTTACGTATATACAAATGCTAAAAGTCGCTTACATTAAACGTAATAATCTAAAGAGATAATTATTTACACATAGACACAACAAACCACTAAACAGGAAGATCGGGCACAATATGAAAATATGACAATCAGCTCTCAATATTCTGCCAATAACTCTTAATATGTTGGTTAGATTCGTGGTTTATGCAAAATCCCAAGCGGCATTATCGACTGTTTAATTTAGTATTGCTAATTCCAATGGCAATTCGTATCCCTTTAGAGCATTGTTCCATTGCAGAACTCAATTTATTTTAATTTGTAAATGTTGATTTAATAATGAAAGCCATATATCCGTTGCCGGTTAAATGTAAATTAGTAGCGTATATGTGATGCTACTTTCTAAAATTCTTCTTCCATCCAACTGTGCTAATTGTCACATGAAGTTTAATAAAGCGCAAAACGTAAGTGAATCCTGAATACAAAATTTTAATTTTTGAGAAAGTAATCTACCCTTTCAAAAAGCGATAGCTTATTTCTCCACTGTTTTTTTTTCTTGCCTTTTCCTTAGTATGCCTGCTGTTCCACATTAAGTCGACTCTATTGGTAATTTTCTTATTAGTAGATAAGTTAGCCCATAATAAATAGAGTGGTTATATTTTAAGCTACGACACTTCAAGAACATATTCTACACTGAAAAACAGTTCGAAAATCTCATATCCTCTATGGTCCAAACCTATCAACTAGGGGATGGAGTGGCTCTTAAAACTGCATATGCACCGCAAATATTTAAAATTTATCTGCGACAACAGATAAAGGAATAAAACTCGGTTTACATGGTAGGTCTCTGAGATTAAATAAACCTAGGGACAAACAATATTGAAAAACATACGAGCTTCCATTATAAAATATCCCGCAAAAATCCAACTCTCACTAATGTTTGACATGCTCCTACCCGAGGGACGCTCTCCAACTGCACCTTACGAACAAGACATGGGCTGTCAAATGACTAAATGTGTTGTGTATTGTGTGACACTTCCAGCACTAATTATCTGTTGTAAATTCGAAAATGCCACGCCACAACGAGTTCACCAATCAAGAACTGAGAGACATGGTATGTTTTTTGCACCTGAAATTTTCTCGTATTAGTCGGGGGCGATACCCTGTTGTCGTGGCCAGGACCTGTGCCTCTCCGAAATATATGTTGTGTGTTCCATCGCTGAGGGCATGTTCCGCCACTGCCGACTTCTCCACATGTCCAAGTTTGCAATTCCGTCGATGTTCTTCTAATCTTGTCGCAACCGATCTCTTAGTAGTTCCTATGTAGACGCTTCCACAGGAGCATGGAATCCGGTAGATTCCCGCAGTTGCTAGGTGAGGTCTAAGAGATCGGTTGCGACAAGATTAGAAGAACATCGACGGAATTGCAAACTTGGACATGTGGAGAAGTCGGCAGTGGCGGAACATGCCGTCAGCGATGGAACACACAACATATATTTCGGAGAGGCACAGGTCCTGGCCACGACAACAGGGTATCGCCCCCGACTAATACGAGAAGCCATTGAAATCTACAAACACGACGACAATTTCAACAGAAAAGAAGAGACAATGGCGCTGAACAGGATATGGTTTCCAGCACTCACCAACGCAAAAACAGCAAGAAAAAACAACAGCTCAGGACAGGAGAGAGAATCATGTACACCGGAGGATAGCAACAGCCAACAGAATGCGCAAGCTCCGATGACACAGGCCACGTCATCACAAACCACGTCATCGCGACCGGTGCATAAATACGGACTGCGCCCGAGGAATCGCATCAGAACCGTGTAAGCGTTCAAGCAAACCACTTCTGAAGATGCAAGCCACACGTGCTTGCGAAACGTCAAGAAGAAATTCTACCGAACGACGGCCTAAAAACCCGAAAAACCCACTTGTTTCAAGGAATGGCCTCGAAAGTCTATCTCGTTATCTTCTTTGTTTTCTAGCTTAGGTGTAAATAAAAAAATATATTATTTAATATTTACAAAATTATGTACTTATTTTTTTGAAATGTCCCATTCGAAATTACTTACGAGTCTGTATCTTTAATATGAAGCAACTTAGGACACGACATGTCTATACGCACTACCCCGCAGGCAAAATTTTCATTCAGTGCGTACTTCAATGCGTCTCCTTTCCTCCGAATGCTTGCTCTATTTAAACCCGCGCATCTTCGACCAAGTCAGACTCACTCATCAGCTTGTTGTTGGTTGTAGCTAACAAATGTGACTCAAGCATGCAAAAAAAGTTATAACTCTTGTAAGGAGAGAAATACATGTAATAGGTATCGTCCTCTATATGCAAGAACAAAACCAAGGTCATTTTTAAGATTCTCATGTTACAACAGCCCGCCTCAAATACACAGTTTAGTCGATTATAGATAAATTAATTATCCAAAATTAATTAGAAAATCCAAAATTACAGTTCCTTTCTTAACACCTAACAGCTCGATTGCGTACCTTGCCTATTTGATTATAACTGCTGTAACATATCGGATACTTATTAATAAACACCCGGTATATCTCATCTCAGGGTATCGGTTAGAACCGAATTCTTAAAAATAATGATAAACAACAAACAGGTTCGCGGAAGACTGAATGTAGGTGGTTTGGTCGCGAGTCGCCAAATAGAAAGGTAAATCGATACATCATTTAGTTGCCAAGTGAAAGGCTCGCTCGAATTATAATTTTGAAGACGGAGAATTTGTAAAAAAAACGTTTATTGAATATAAAATTAGACTAGTTACTACGAAGTTAGAAATAGGAATGATATAAAAATGAATAAATCTATGCAAGTCAACTCTTAATTATCTAATGTTGATTAGGGTATATTAATGATCTGTTGACGTTCTGGGCAAAGGTTAAATCTATGCAAGTCAACTCTTAATTATCTAATGTTGATTAGGGTATATTAATGATCTGTTGACGTTCTGGGCAAAGGTTCCTCGTATAGCCAGGGTCGTATTGGGCCTATAACTCCTCCCTCCTTAAGAAGTCTCAACGTCCTCGTTGATTATGTTTTGGAGAATTCGTTTGGAGACGGAGTCCCTAATGGTCTTTCTGTAAACAACTATGTGGATGGCTATGACTAAAACAATTATACAAACGACAATGCCAGTTAAGGAATATTGTAAAACATCATGATTCGTTGGAAGATTGGAATATTGTAGAGGATCCATCAAATCCTTCTGCATCTCTATTGGATTTGTTAAGTGATCCAACCTTAGATGAATAGTTTTATTAGCGAAAGGATGAAAATCTAGTTTCTCCTGAGTGATGCTAATGTTGAAAATTATGTTGGAAAACTTTTGTGTTCCAATGATGATTTCACATTTACTTAATATTAAATTACAATTTCTTACTAGCTGTTTGGTTATGTCATTACAATTTTCAATTATTTCCGAAGATACATTAGTACAATATAACAAATGTTTGTTTCGAGTAAAAAGAGCAATATCATAATTATTTACAACCTTAGCAACTTTATGGTTATTAATATTATTTGCATTATAAATTTGATTTCTGCATAACCATTTATTATTAACGCTGGTACACTTTTGAAACCATAAGTCATTACAATAATATTCACTAGGTGGTATCAAAATCAAATGTTCCTTTGTGGGTACCGGATATACAATTTGCAATTTACACAGGGTTTTGGTAAATAATGGAATTCTAACAACCAAGATTGCTTCCTTGTCTGTTTGAATAAGTCCGGCTTGACAAATTGAAATAAGTTCATAAATACGATCCAAAGGCCATATTTGCTGATTAGAGTAATGGGTTCTTAAGAAAGTCCAAATTTGTTTAAAATCATTTAAGCTGAATAGACTGATATCTAGAACATTAGTTAAAGCAAATGTTATTGTATTTAAGAGTTTATTTACATAAGTATCTATTAGTAATATTTGTAAAGAGTGACTTTGAACTTGGATATTTAAATCTATAAGATTGGAAAGTTTATTTACTGCCCTACTCAATGTCTGGGAATCATTAAAAATAGATAAAATATCTTTCTGAAATTTTTCCGTAACGTGACCAGCAAATGAACTTAATTGATTTAATTTGCAAATAGTTTTAATTTGATTTAGCTTTATTTCCTCGAAATGTTTGTTAACATTATCCAAGTCATTTTGATCTAAGTTACCTGTAATAAATTTTATTGTGGATCCCAAATAATTAGTCAACCCTCTACGTTGTCTTAGACTTAATTCGCTATGAGTTAATTTGTGAAAATTATCAAATACATTATTTAATTGAATATAAGAATGGTTTAATTGAAGCTTTAGATAGTAATTATTTTCAAAAGATTCCATGAGTTCATTTTCTAGGAATAATTGATTAGTGATTAAATGGGTTAATGTAGTCTGAATAATACTTAAATTAAATGAAATATAGGTAGTATGATATGTTTCTAAAACTAAGGTGTTGTTGTTGATATTTTCCAGGTAGTATCCATTGTTAGGGATGGGAACTACTCGCAGGAGCACAACTTGAAACGGCAGCACTGTGAGTCTGCAAGGAAAGATTTTTTCTTATTCTCTTAATTTTCCTAAGATGGACTTTTGATGTTTTGTTTGTTTTTAATTTTCCTTCGATCACATTTCGTTCCTTATTAATTACTTTAATAGGAATATAGGCGGGTGAAGCCTTGTTTCGGCGGTCATTTTTTTTATAAATAATTTGATCTTTGGAAATACTTGGTAAAGATCGTTCTGTTCTACTTTGTTTTTCAGTCCTGTGTTTTTGTTTTTCATAGGTAGTTTTATATACTTTTTCATGAAGGGGTATTAATTCTTGTTTTCGTTTTTCGTTGTATTTTTCGAAAATTGATAAGTCATTGTTTATGTTTGGTTCATTGTAGTAAGGTCCATAGAGCAAATTGAAAGGAGAAAAACCTGTGGTTGAATGTATATTTTGATTGTAAATTAAAATAGTAGATATCATAAGATTGTCTAAGGTTTCTTCGGGGTCCTTTTCTCTTAAGATTTTTAGTTTTTCGATTAAGGTCGAATGTAGCCTTTCTACCGGACTATTAGAAGTGGAATTATTAGGTGTCGTGAAGTGGAGCTCTATATTATGCAATTGACAAAATTCCTTAAAAAGATTGTTTTTGAATTCAGATCCATTATCTGCAACAATTCTTTGAGGTGTACTATGATGCGAGATAAAATGACGTAACTTATTGAGAGTGGTTACAGCATTTTTATCTTTGATGTAGTAGGCTTGTGCATATTTACTAAAAGAGTCCAAAATTGTCAAAAATAGAGTTTGAGAAAATTGAAAAATGTCGATATGTATTGTTTTAAATGGTTTTTCAGCAAGAAGTGGGCCTTCGTATGGGATTTTATAGGGGTTCCGCTCATATTTATTTTGTAAACATAATTCACATTTATTAATGAAAAGGGTTATGCTATCTCTTAGTTTTGGCCAGTAATAGATGTCTTTAAGATGGTTATAAGTTTCGGTTATACCATTATGGTTTTTATGATGATGATTTTCAATTATTTGTTGTTGCATTTGAGAATCGGTAATATCTTGCAGGTATTTATATGAAATGCACAGTTTGGTACTATGATTTAAATGAGTTTGAATTAATTCCTTAAAAATAGTCTCGAGCTGTTTTTCTTTGATATACAATGTGGTCAGATTATTTTCGTGCAATAATTCTTTAATTACTTTAATTAAATATTCTTCTTCATTATTTCGGGGGATTCTAACTAAAGTGTGGATTTTATTAAAAGGTCTTGTATTATATTGATTATATGAATCTCCGTAGGTTAGAATAAGTCGATGAGAAGCGTAATTAACAGGTAGCTCGGAAATGGGAAGACGTTTTCCGTCGGGATTTCGGTTAGAATGTAGGGACGCTTCGGAGGTATTGTCATGTATATCGTTAAAATCTTGGAGGTTAGCTGTTTCCTCGGGAGCATTCGGAACAATCGAAGCTATTTCGTTGACATGAACTTCAATTCGAGAAAGCGCGTCTGCGACTACGTTTTCCTTCCCCTTTTTATATCTTATTTCAAAGTCGTTCAAGTGGTCTAATCGTAGTTGCGAATCAAGTTTTAGGGAAGAACTCTGTTTAGGTGGGTTTAAGATATCGAAAGCACTTTCTGGAATCACATTTATTCTTTCATTAAGATTGATTTGGACATTAGGAATCGGGTTAGGGATAGAACACATGCCATTTTTTACATTCACTAGAGAGTCAGGAACAGTATAAGTATTGTTAATTTGAAATGAAGGTAAAAGAGCTATGCCCTTGCTAAGTGTTACGGGAATATTTAAAATATTGTTATTTGTTGTGTTTTGTTTAATTGGTTTATTGCAGGCTAAATGGAATGGAATAATGTTATTTTTTAGCTTTAGAGTACAATTATTGTAGTCAATTACAGCACACATGGATTGAAGATCTTTCGTGCCTATAAGTGCATCGAACTTATCGTGCCAATTAACAACGCGAAACATTATATTATTATTAATACCTAGCTCTCGAAGAATGGGGTAGTCTAGATTCTTATTTTCGTAAAGGATTTGTTGGCAAGCTTTAATCTCAAAGGGTTCATAAAAGAGGCTAGCAGGGAAGTTTTGGGCAATTGAAGGATTAATTATCGAGTCACTTGCACCTGAATCAATAAGTATGGTTAGGTTAGATTTAGGTAGGTAGATATAGGGGAGTTCCGGCTGTCTCATTATATTATTTAAGTCAATTCTAGCGGAGTGGCAGCTTCGGGAAAATTTTCAGAGTTTGGTGCAGTTTCAGCTTCGTAGCTTGCTTGGTCAGGTAAAGAAAGGAAATTGGGATCAATTGTAAAATCATAATCGTCTTGATAAGATTCGCTAAAATCTTGTGGAAATGGCTCTTCAGAGGAATTAGTTGGATTTTCGGTCTCCAAGTTTGTTAATTCCTGAAAAGTGTATCGGGGTCGTGTTGGAGCAGTATTTTGAAAATGGTTAAATTTTGGAAAATGATTTTGGGACCTATAGGTTCTCATAGACACATCTGAGTCGGATGTATTTTTAAAATTTTGACCGTAATTCTGAGGAATTGGAACATTTACATTTGACATAGGTGTAGCCTTCGGGAATGTTAATTGGGTCTGCCGTTGAGGGGCAAAAACGTTCCTCTGAGGTGGTTGTTTAAATGCCTGGATATTCGTTGGGAATCTGTGTTGAATAGGACGCGTTTGTATATTAACGGGCTGACTTGGGAAGGTTGGATGAAAAGTAGGGTTTCTATAAGAGATTTGATTGAAATTGGTAGGTAATGATGGTCTAGGGAGTTGATTATTTCTTCCTAAATTAGTATTTTGCAGTGGTTTGTGAAAGTTATTGTACTTATTTAGAGAGTTACGCATACTAATTTGCGAGTCTACAAGGTTATAATTTCTTATACATGCTACGGCTTGGTCTATAGTAGTAGGGTTAGTGGTGAGTAAATAAGATTTAACTAAATCACAGGAGTTGCTAATCAAGGTGATTATTGCGGTTTTTTCTGTTTGCTGACGAAATGCAATTCTCACGTTTTCATCGGTTTCTTCTGAGTTAATCCTTGCATAAATTCTTTGTACAAATTGTTTCAATCGAACAATGAAATCCATAAGTGATTCGTTCTTATTTCTATTAAAATAGTTTAATTCATGCAACAGTACTAAAAAGCTGATTGGATCGCCAAACTTTTGTCTTAACGCGGTTTTTAAATCGTCCCAGGTTTGAATATCGGATCGACAATAAAGTAAATCATAGGCGTCGCCTTTTAACTTTGATTTAATTGAAAATATGACGTATTTTTGTTGAGTCACGGATGTATTAAAAAAGGTTGTATGAAAATCGTCCAAAACATTAATAAAATGTTCCAGATGGTCTGGGTTTCCTTCAAATGTAGGTAGTAATTTGGCAAACGATTCTACGTTCATTATGTTTGAGCTAGAACTATTAACGATTTCCAAAGTTTGAATATTGGCAGTATTTTCAGGTAATTCAGAAAGCGAATTATTTATAGAAGAATTATTATCTAATGAAATGCCTTCCAGCAATTCTGTAATATTGTCTAAGCTAGATGCGTAAGGATGTAATCCAAGTTGTGAACTATTAATTCTTAAACGATCTTGTAAACGTTTTTTTGATTCTGACATAAAGCAATTTTGGTTGTTACTTACAAATACAGGATCAAGGGAATACCCATAAAGATTTCGCTGTTTTGCACTGGTAGCACCAAATACGTCTCTCGTCAGGTAGGAATCAAGTACTTGCTGTCTGGAGAGGTAGGTAGCTTTTCTTGACCAAATTCTGCACACTCTCAACGCTTCGTCTAAGGAGTTGTCTTCAAATTACTGGATCAATGATTGCCTGGAGTAGCATCAATAAAGACCCGTCGAATAGTGTCTTAACGAATTAAAATTCGAGCTAATATCGCGACACTATCCTGTTCGCAGCGCCAATTATAATTTTGAAGACGGAGAATTTGTAAAAAAACGTTTATTGAATATAAAATTAGACTAGTTACTACGAAGTTAGAAATAGGAATGATATAAAAATGAATAAATCTATGCAAGTCAACTCTTAATTATCTAATGTTGATTAGGGTATATTAATGATCTGTTGACGTTCTGGGCAAAGGTTAAATCTATGCAAGTCAACTCTTAATTATCTAATGTTGATTAGGGTATATTAATGATCTGTTGACGTTCTGGGCAAAGGTTCCTCGTATAGCCAGGGTCGTATTGGGCCTATAACTCTCGCACTGACGAACGGAAAGTTAAATAAAACTTTTTGCGTCCATTTATTTTATAATTGGTGCTTTACGTAAACTGTGAAAACGCTTTTTGAACTTTTTAGGGCAATTTCAAAGCAGACGTCTACTAGGAAAGCAAAGGAAAGAGAAGAATTCGATGTAAGTGCACATTTTGCTCACTCTACTTAGACCTTGCATGCTAATAGTGAAAACCAATAATAATAATAACCAACCATAATTTTTTGATCCAAAGTAACCTCACATCGAAATTTATTTATAATGCAAATTGACGTGCTTAGTAAATTACTATACCCGTATATACGGGTAATCTAATAAGCAACTACTTACATTCCACTGAATTCAAAAGAAATTCCTGGGTTTCAGTCAATATTATTGTTTATTAGTCAAAATATTTTACAAATACGTTTCGGTGTCTTTCTCCACCATCATCAGTTTGTCTAAAATACACATTCAGTCGTCATTAATTTAAATAATATATATAATATATAAATAAATAATAATATATAAAAATATATAAACGAACTAATAATCAAAAGGCGACAACTCACTGGCACAACACGGTGATTCGAAATTGGCGTTATTCCTTTTAAGGGGATATCGGGGTTACTTGGAGAGCACGAGCAAGAAATTGAAAAGTTTTTTGTCGAAAATTTGCAGAATAAATTAACAGTCGAAAATTAAGCTAGATCTGATACGAATTTTCATATAGAAAAAAAAGTTAATAACATGCAAGGGCCAGGTGGGAAATGTTGTTGAGGTCCCAACTTCGAATAAATAAAATTTAAACACGAAAACACTGAAAATGGGGATACAGTTTAGGGGTTGAAAACCTTTTTTTTGCGATTTGCGGCGAAATGTGCTCGGCAGAGGCAAATAATTTTTTTGAAAAAAAAATAATAATTCGCAAGAACCAAGTGGAAAATGTTGTTGGTGTTCCAACTTAAAGAAAACAAAATTTTACCACAAAACAATTGGAAATGATGAAATGGGGATGCAATTTACGGGTTGAAAACCTTTTTTTGGAGATTTGCGGCGAAACGTGACCTCCTAGCGGAAAACCTTCAATGACAGAGTTGTAGATAATAAAAAATCTAAACCTTTTCTATTTAACACTTGTTGACACAACCTCATTTTAACTGTCAAAATGGCGAAAAACCAATTTTTCAGTATTCAATTTTTTTCTCACGTATAAATTGTTTAATTTACATGAAAATTTCTAAAAGTATGTTATTTTTTGTGCTGATTAAGAACGAATTTTTTCGCAGTTCAGGGACGACTAGTTTTCAAGTTATACACATTTTTCGAAGAAAGAACCCTTACCTTCCACGAACAATTATCTTCATCATTGCTAATTTTAATCACTTTAATGTCTACTTTTAAATAGTCCATGTGACTTGATGGTTTATTTATCATTAACCCACTGAAAACTCCGAACAACTAAAAAGTCTTAATCATGATTTGTTCAAAATTTCCAATGATTTTCGATTTTCTTCATTATTTTTGTTAATGGTGGACTACATTTACGTAAAATAAGTTACTTTCCTGTAAAATTATTACAGTTGAAAGAATTTTATTACCGTAAGAAGCGCAAACCATGTTCTAAATGTTAAATAAATAACAAAAGAATATGTGCTTACACATATTAACGATGGAACACAACTATGATTAGAAATCTTTTTGAAATCTACGGTGATGACCACTCGACCTTCGAAATACAAAAAATTATCAACGCAATTTTTCGTGTAGTTTTTTCGAAAACTGTACATAACTAGCAAACTAGTCGTCTTCTGATCTGCAAAAAAATTATGCTTATTCAACACGAAAATGGACATACTTATACATATTTTCAAGTAAATTAAATCATTTATGCGCAAGAAAAATATAAAATACAGTTATATGACCACTTATGCGGACCACTGTGTATTTTACACCATAACTGCCGATCCAGCATTTAATCACTATATAAGCTGCGCATTCGACATGAATAAATTAGTCTTAAGTCAGTAGGTAAAGCAGTAACATCTCGCTGTTGTAAAACATTTTCGTTTGTAAAATAAACGGTTTTTAAAAAACAAGTTTTTACAACCAGAAACAAAATTATACTGAGAAATCGGGTTTTCGCCATTTTGACCCGCCAAATGAGTATGAGCGGAACTCATCAACGTAGCAGTCAAGATGTAAAAGTGCAGGAAGTGAAAATAGTAGGGTTGGCCATGGCAATAAAAGCATGAAAAAAACTTCCTTAATTAGAAATTGAAATTGCGTTATTATAGGCAGGTTTTTAGGGAACAAACAATTATGATTGTAAAAAAAATAAAACAAATTCATGATGCAATTTTGTTTCTGGACGTAAAAAACTTGTTTTTAAAAACCTTTTATTTTACAAACCAAAATGTTTTACAACCGCGAGATGTCACTGCCTTACCTACTGACTTAAGACTAATTACTCATGTCGAATGCGCAGCTTATATAGTAATTAAATGCTGGATCGACAGTTATGGTGTGAAATACATAGTGGTCCGCATAAGTGGTCATATAACTATGCTCTTGAATCCAAACATCATGCCCATTTTCATAATATTTCATTATTTCTGGTACAGAACCTCATTTAAACCTGCACAAAACCTTTTGTTTATTGAGTTTTCATCTGGCCTCTGCCTTTGTACCTTAAACTTTTCCTTGCTAGAACAAGAAGCGGTATTTATGAGTAAAGTTTGCGCCACATCTACACGTTAATTGGCGATTGCTTGTATTTATTAGTTTACTACTTGGAGGGGAAGTTTCCATTCTCAGTCTGTTATTCTGACGCAAACAGAATTAACATAAAATAATGTAATTCATGTCTTTCTATAAAGGAAAGTTAAACAAAAATTATCCATTAGAAACTTACCGCTAAATAAAAAATGTTACAAGCATTGAGAGATGATGAGAATGATAAAGCACACGAAACTGATAATGAAAAAACTACATTTACGCAAAGGTAGGCCGAGGTAGAAAGTCATATTAACACATCAACTCTTTAATCGTCTCCTTTTATGTGTCGTCGATTGTAAATATTAATGGGATTATCAAAAATATTTTCAACACTATGCGATTCGAATAAGAGTTGAAGCTTTCGATAATACTGTGCATTTAGAAATTATAAACTTATGACGTTTTTTTTCTTGATTACAAATGGGATTGCACCCAGCGCCAAAACCAAATCATGTTCAGTCGACGACACACAAAATTAGACGATTAAACAGTCGATGTGTAAATTCGACTTTCCACCTCGGTTCAGCTTTGAATAAATGACATAATACTGACAAATAAATTTTCTTATTATCAAAATGCCACATTTAAAAGTATTTGAAAAATCTCAAATAATTACATTAATTGAGGAAAAATTAAATTAAAGAGCACAATTAAAAAATTTAAATTTAATTATTTAAATTGTCAAATTAAAACAGCTTTGTGAAATACGTACATATATTTTACGTTTTTTACAGAGCCTGATTTACCAAAAACGGGAAAAGTCGCCTTTAGTAGTCGTCTACTTTTATGTGTCGTCGACTAAACGTACCTATTACCTATTAAGTGTTGCAAATATATACAAAATCACTAGAAGACTGGCTGCCCTGCAAGAAATTTGTTTGCTCGGCAAAGACCTTGGTTTGGTAAATTAACATCTAAGGCGGTTTGCATTTTAGACATTTTATGTTTCAGGCCCGACAAAAATATATTAGTTATTGCTGTTTTAATAACATCACTTATTGTTTTTAGTAGTATCACTTGTGGAACGTAAAGCGCGACAATTATGAAATCCTTATGTTTTTGCAATAAGTGTTCAAATGAAAATATGCAGGGTGATTTCGTAAGAATAATGATCATTACACAAGTTTGGGGAAGACATGCGCAAATGTAGGTATCAAAAAATCCCGCCGATCATCATTACAGTCCTGGTAAATCTTTGTTTGTGCTCCCAACAATCGTATATCGAACGCCGAAAAGGCTTTTAAAAAAGGTTTATTTCTTTAATACAAATGATCAGGTTGAAGTTAAAAGGTGACTTCCTGCGGAAGATGGCTGCTGCGTCAGCGGTTTCCATTAAGTATTTGCGGTATCAGTAGATACTCCATATGTAACTCTCTGGCCAGTATTATAAACACTTGTTTTGAAACAGGACGCTTCCTTCAAGGCTTGCAATTCAGTATATTTATACTGCTCTAAAAGAGTGGAGAGTGAACCGGAATCGTAAATTACAAGCCCATTTCGCTTATATCAACTATAG
Organism: Dendroctonus valens; assembly: GCA_024550625.1. Taxonomy (NCBI): domain Eukaryota; kingdom Metazoa; phylum Arthropoda; class Insecta; order Coleoptera; family Curculionidae; genus Dendroctonus; species Dendroctonus valens. Next base: position 821,560 of record JAJTJO010000068.1, on the reverse strand, counting down.
CCAAATTAATGAAATCAGCAATACAAATGGTATCAACAAATTCAAATGGTACCAATCAAAAAACTACAACGGAGATAAAGATGTTTCCTTCGACACAACTCCAATAGTCAGCTGCTTAGAGACAGTACACATTTCTCAACCGATACTAATCTGGAGAATTTCTTTAGATAGGCATACATTTGAGGTTTTGTACTCTGAAACTCTGACGGCGACTAGAGATACGCCCTTTAAGAAAAATATTTCCAAGGCTCGTACTCTCCCTGTTAAACAGGAAATTGTGAACAGTTCGAGAGGTTGTCGATATTTTTCAGGAAATTTGAAGTTTTGAGTTAGAAGAGATATAATGGACAGAGTATCCTCTAAAATATTCGGCAGACACATGCAATGTTTGATTTTTTAAAATGTGTCCAAAAATCAAGCTTCATTTAAACAATATAACAAAGTTTTTTCAAACAGAAAGCCACGTTCTGCATGTGGCTCGTTTTTCATTAAAAAAAATAGGTTCAAAATGTTAAATAATGAACAGCTTTGAAGTTCCATGACAATTTTCATAAAATATAAAGCAACTAATGAAATGTTCTTGGCCACAAATGTTAGATTGGCCATGTGACAACAAATTAAAACAAAATTTATTAAAACAGAAGATAAAGCTATTTTGAACAAAATGATCTTAAACCGTCATAAGGTCGTGGGGTCTGAGGCAAACATTTCCGGATATGGCTTCCTAAACTCAAATCTTTACTCCAAAAAAAATTCCTGGGTTTCAGTCAATTTTATTGTTTATTATTCAAAATGTCACTAATACGTTTCGGTGGCTTTCTCCACCATCATCAGTTTGTCTAAAATATATATTTACAGTCATCATTAATTTATAAAAAAAATTATATAAAAATCAAAATTCACATATTAAAATACAAATCACACACATATTAAAAAGTTCATTAAAAACAATAGGTTTTCAGGTGATGAGTCAGGACAATCATGGCTGGGAGAAGACTAGAATCTGTTGTTTAGATATTCAAACTTAACTTACGTGTATAGTTGTTTGTACCTTCACATTTGACTGGCTATTGAATTCCATATTTTGTTCGATATCGAGCGAGAGAATTTAAAAAAAAACTGTTTATATTTCGCTTTTTCTTTGCATTCTAGGAATATCAATTGCTCTGCAATTCTTCAATGTCAAGTGTTTATATTCCATTTACTTGGTCCAATCAGTGTATGCATGCGCTCATTTAATTAGTGTGTGATATACAGAGCTAAGATTGTCTGTGTCTGATCTAAAATTCATTGCATTCTGATGTTTTTTAATCTGTATCATTTCATGGATTCTTCTCTTATTATAATTGTCCATGATAATTACAATGAAGACAATTATAATAAGAGAAGAATCCATGAAATGATACAGATTAAAAAACATCAGAATGCAACGAATTTTAGATCAGACACAGACAATCTTAGCTCTGTATATCACACACTAATTAAATGAGCGCATGCATACACTGATTGGACCAAGTAAATGGAATATAAACACGTCATTGAAGAATTGCAGAGCAATTGATATTCCTAGAATGCAAAGAAAAAGCGAAATATAAACAGTTTTTTTTTATTCTCTCGCTCGATATCGAACAAAATATCGAATTCAATAGCCAGACAAATGTGAAGGTAGAAATAACTATACACCTAAGTTAAATTTTAATCTCTAAACAACAGATTCTAGTCTTTTCCCAGACATGATTTTCCTGACTCATCACCTGAAAACCTATCGTTTTTAATGTACTTTTTAATATGTGTGTGATTTGTATTTTAATGTGTGAATTTTGATGAAAAATTTTTATATAAATTAATGATGACTGCAAATATATATTTTAGACAAACTGATGATGGTGGAGAAAGACACCGAAACGTATTTGTGACATTTTGAATAATAAACAATAAAATTGACTAAAACCCAGGAATTTTTTTTTGGATTAAATTGAAATACAGTCAAGAAAATATACAAATCAAATCTTTACTTCTTGCACTGAACGATCCCTACTCGTTATTTTGATTTTCTGAATCATCATGTATACAGGGTTGCTCATTAATGCGTCAAAGTGCGATATCTCAGTAAATATGAACTTTAGAAGAAAATACTTCCTACGAAAGTTTTTGATATTTAAAAGGTGCACATTTTAAAATTACTTTTCAATATTCGGGGTGCGTCATAAACGTGTGGTAGTTACCAACTATGGTTTTTTAAACGGAACCCCTCCCCTTTTTAGCGCTTTTCCGATTTATCGTCAGATTTGAATGTAAGTTTATTTCAAACGTTTCACCTGAAAAATTTACGGTTTTCGAATTATTCGAAAAAATATGAACATTTTTACAGCTGCTGGGTTCCACAGAAATTGACGCTGTACCCTAATCGCAACGAATTTTGAAATCGGTCTTGTGGACCTCCAAGAGGACTAAAGAAGCTACGTGCTGACGTATGTTAATTTACGAAAAGTTTCCAGTAAACGGCCCAATGAGCATCCAACATTGCATGTTTGCATGCAATGCAACATCCAAAATTGCATGTTTCTTAATCTTAATAACTTGGTTATTTCAAATGGAACCACCCAATTTTTTTTTCAATTTTTGGATTTACCGTCAAATTTTTAAGGTAGTTTATGTAAGGTGTGGTAACCTTAAAACTTACCGTTTCTAAATTATTCGGCAAAATTTAGAAAAAAGCTTAATTGTGGCTTGAATCAAGTCAACTGGGCAAATGTCGACCATCAAAAAATGCTTTAAATAAAAAACTTAATATTATAAATGTATTATTAAATATAAATAACACATTATTCTTAAAAAAATGCAGTGTTCATTAAAGGTTCTCAAACTGTCCTCCATTTTGATCAGTAGACAACTGCAGTCTTGCCAAAAAGACCTATTTTCTTCTCGTAACATCTCAATGCTTGTACAATTTCTAAACGTATGTACTATTCGTTGTCTCCTATCTTCTGCAGTAGTCGGGGCAGTTTAATATTCAATGTTATGTATGTGACCCCATAGAAAAAAATCCAATTTTGTTAAGTCTGGCGATCTAGGTGGCCAAAAAACGGAACCGCCACGGCCTATCAATCTATCTTCAAATTTCAATAAAAAAAATAAACGTTTGTTTTTTGTTTCCATATCAACATGTACCGGGTTAACTTCATGATTATCAAAATAATAATAAAATAATTTTTAAAATTTTTCCGAATAGCTTAGAAACGGTGATTTTTAGGACTAAGACACTTACATAAACTAGCCCTAAAATTAGACGTTAAATTCGAAAATTGAATAATAATTAGGGGGCTCCATTTGAAATAATCAACTTTTTGAGGTTTATCCAAATTCGCAGCGGGTAGGGTACAGCATCAATTTATGTGGAACCCAGCAGCTGTAAAAATTTTCATATTTTTTCCAATAATTCGAAAACCGTAAGTTTTTCAGATAAAATTTTCAAAATTAATGTACATTAAGATTTGACGCTAAATCCGAAAGTCGCAAAATAAAGGGAGAGTTCCATTTAAAAAACCATAGTTGGTTACTACCAGACGTTTATAACGCACCCCGTATGCTGGAAAATAATTTTAAAATCCGCATCTCGGCAACACGAACAACTTTCGTGGGAGACATTTTCCACTAAATTTCATATTTACTGAGATATCGGACTTTGACGCACTAATGAGCAACCCTGTGTATACGGATAACGTTACAACTTATTCGTTGAACTAATGTAACATTTAGTCATTGTCTAATAACATTTGACAATATACCAAAACACAAAATATTAAGTGCACAACATTTTACAGGTATGAATTTGAAAATTTATGTTTAAATCTTTTTATATTTTTAAGATAACTTTTAATTTACTTAAATGAGCATTACAATTTAGTGACTTAAAATAGACATCAGTCAAGATTTCGACTGCGTAGAAACTACCTTCCCAGCGTAGAAACTACGTTATTAGTTAAGTACCTCTACTGTGTATACACACGAACCAGCGATGTCATCTGACAAATAAAATTCTCTCAAATTTACTTTATTCAATTATTTTTGAATAATAAAGTAAATTTTACTGGTATTTATTTCTTTTGGAATTATTCTATGTCAACTATGTATTTGTTTTAGAATTATTTTATGTAGAACATAAGTAAAAATGCATTGGAAACCTGCAGAATATAAATTCAATAAAGTTTATGTTTCTTGCAATGAAACTTTAGAGGAAAATTATTTTTATAATCTTTTTAAAAGCAAAAGTTAACAATGAACTTACCCACCAGGTGAGTTTCATAGGGCCTAACCTCGGGAAAATTTGCAAACGTTCGACACACCACTTGTTCAAAAGGTCCTACAAAACTTTACGAGCTTTCCAATCGAACGCGGTTCATACAGGCCCTAGTTTCCACCGCAACCATTGATGCCTCACTGCATGCTTTTTCTGAAGGGTGAAAATTGTCTCGTTCTTACGCATGTGCCTTGTGACAATTAAGGAAAATGAGCTAAAATCAGCAAATACGGTATTTGCAGGGTTATTTCAGTGAGAGCTAGGATTGTCGGAGCCGCTTACTGCTGCTATAAGAACAATCTATTAAAGAAAAAACGATGGTTTATTATTGCCAATTAGGTTAGTGCAAATATATTTTTTTAAATTAATAACAGGCAAGGACTCGGTGGAAAATGCTGTTGAGGTTCCAACTTTAAGAAAACATAAAATTTAAACACGAAAATATTGAGAATGGTGAAATGGTGATGCAGTTAAGGAGTTGAAAACGGTCTTTTGCGATTTGCGGTGAAACGTAACCTTCCAGCAAAAAACGTTCAATGGCCGAGTTAAAAATATAAAACTTTTGTATTTAGCACTTTTCAAATAAACCGTCAAAATAGCGAAAATGTGATTTTTCAGTCTTAAACTGAGCTTCGTGGTGATAAGACGTGTCAGTGAGGATATTTAAAGCAAGGTCGTTTACACATCGAGCAAAGAATTTGAAGAATCCAACCGCATTTATCGTTCAACGAGAATATAAGAGTAGAATTCAAACGAAAGGATGAACCCTGGGAGTTCGCAAGAATCCGAATAGGATTATGCCTCCCAGGATGGTGGGTTCAAAAAGCCACAATCGAAAAAACGGGGCAGAAAACCAAAGACGACCCAGCCAACCCAGCCAACCAAGCCAACCCCCACAACGCCAACACCTGAGGCCAAACGAATATCTTTGGCCTATCAGTCTACAACCAATAAAAACCAAACAACAAACAGCAAGACAACATCAACAAGATTTCCCACGTATTCGCACACATTCACAGCGAACGCATTGTCGACCATCACCATAGGCCAACTTGCAATCAGGCGGGAGGGACTCAACCCCAACAACAAAGATGTGATTATCAGACAAGATAATCACTTTCTAATTAAAACCAACAATGAAGACAAAGCAACACAAATCTTACAAAAACTGAAACAGGAAAACCTGATAACAGCATTCAAACTGCAAAGGAATAGTAACCTCTCACTAATCCGACAACAAAAGTCAGGTCCCCATATTACGGAAAGCAATTGCTGAGAACCCTACAGCAGTTGCAAACAAGCCCAAGAGGGCAGAAAAGCCGCCGCCAATTGTGATTGCTGGAAAACCCAGCGATCACACAATGCTGATTGGTGGTCTAAAAACCATCACCAGTCAGCCGGTCACGCTGAAGTACACGAAGGCTTCGTTAATCGTGTACTGCAGCAGCATTATGGACTGGGCGGCGGTAAAACGATCCCTGGAGGAGGACAAGAGCCAGTTCCACACCTACGCCCCTTCGTTGCAAAAAACACACGCGTTCGTGCTGAGGGGCCTGGAGGGGAATGTCGATCCGACTGCCATCAAGGAGGATCTGACAGACAAAGGACTGGAGGGGAGAAGTGTCTTCAAAATGAGGACACTCTTCAGGCCGCTCTACCTGGTCGTCACTAGCGACAAGGCAACCCTCCGAAGGCTTAACGCCGAGGCGAGGGTGGTATGCAGTGTCACGGTTTCGTGGGAAACTCGCAAAAACCGGAAGACCCTGACACAGTGTCGGCGATATCAGGGCTGAGGCCATGTCTCCGAGAACTGCCACCGGGACTTTAAATGCTCCCGATGCGCTGGGGGGCATGAAATCACCGCCTGCCCCGTTGGAGCTACATTAAAATGCGCTAACTGCGGTGGGCCTCATCGTAGCTTTGACGAGGCTTGCCCAGTCTACATTTACAAACAGGCGCAAGTCCCGGCGGAGAAGCAGCGTTTCGTCCCTGCTCCTCTTCCAACGAGGCCAGCCTGGGGCCAAACCAGTGGAGCCCCTGGCCCGATCCACCCTTCACCCCTAAGCAGCAGGACCAGGGCGCCAAGTCACGCCAACAGGACCATGCTGCCCCCGCCACTGCCTTCATTAGCGGAGTTTCCTCCGCTGAGGCAGCACGAAGCTGTCCCGACGAGCTCTGTACCCCCATCCACTATTTAATAACCCTGGACGGAAAAACGCAGCTGGCAATTTCCTAGCCAGCTACGTTCGCGACAATGGCCTACTAGTTGTGCCCACTTCATCTCCAACGCATTATCCAAACAGTGGAATGAACCCATCTTTCCTTGATTTCGGAATAGCCAAAGGACTCGCCAATCTCACGGAGATGGTGGTTATAGACGCCCTCAGCAGTGAGCATTTGCCCATTTACCCCGACATTAGGGATTTAAAGCGCACACAAACGAACGACTTTCGATATTCATTCGAAAATTTCGATTTTCGCGAATATCGGAAACGACTACAAGACCTGATGTGTATTCCGGGCCAGATTGATACTGTCGAAGCTCTAGAGCATGCGGTAAAAGGTCTGACCAGGAATATACAACGGACACAGCAAGCTTTGGCCAAAAAAGTTCCGAACAGATCGCGGCGCCACAACCTTCCTGAGGAAATCTTGAACCTTATTAAGGCGAAAAATTACTACAGGCAGCAGCCGAGCTTCGAAGTTTAATCCCGGATGAGCAGTTTGGCTTTCGAGCAAGACACAACACAACGCTGCAGACTGCTAGGATCGCAACGGATGCCTATGAAGCATTTAATAAGCTTCAAAGTACGGTAATGCTGCTTCTCGATATGGAAAGGGCCTTCGACACAGTCTGGCACACAGGCCTGCTGTATAAGTTGTTTGCTGTACATTCACTGCCACTCAACCTAGTTTCCCTTATAGCGTCTTACCTAAAAAACCGTACCATCCAGGTGAAAGTGGAGAATTCCACTTCTGCCAAAAGACGCATCGCGGTAGGAGTACCACAAGGTACAGTGATTTCGCTGCTGCTGTATACATTGTACACAGCAGACATTCCAAGACTTCCCACTACAAAAATAGCACTATACGCTGATGATACGGCTATCTACGCATCGTTTTTTTATGCTCAGGCTGCGAAATCTCGAATGCACATCACCTGAGTTTATTGACGCCGTATTTTGACAAATGGAAACTTAAAGTGAATCCCAGGAAGACGGAACTTATTATCTTTTCGCGCAAATTCACTAACAACAAAATCTTATCACCACTCGTGGTCCAAAATACTCCTATCAAACCAACAAACGAGGTGAAATACCTGGGATTCAAATTAGACGCCCCACTCCATTTCAATAAGCATGTTGACTATGCTGTACAAAAGACTGCCATGGCCCGAAGAAAGTTGTACTCTCTTCTGGCGCCAAATTCTTTCCTATCACCTCGAAATAAACTTCTGCTCTACACCTCCACCATAAGGCCCATACTGACCTACGGCTCCCCTGTCTGGCACTCTGTCTGTGATTCCACGAGACGACGTGTTCAAAGGACCCAAAATAGGTTCCTAAGAGGCGTCCTATCGGCTGACAGATACACCAGAATAACCGAAATGCACGAAGCTACAGGGATGGCCTATATAGCCGACTATATAGATACCATCGCTGAAAAATTTTATCATAGCGGAGTGCAAGGCTCAGTCCTCACGCGAAATATCACCCAAGTAAGAGCAAGCGATCGCCCAACCCATGGTCCCCTGTATAAGCGACTTCCCATATTTTATGAGGATTTTGTCCCTGACAGTACGTGACGACAAACAAACATTGCCTGCCAGTTGCAGACAGTCGTTTCTAGCAGGCTGGAAACGCACAAATCCAACATAACGTGACTTGACGGGTTCGTCCTGCCTCGTTCTGGTGGTGTTGGCTGGTCCTTGCACCGATCGGGGCGTGGGCGGATGGATTTGGTCATCTAGTTGAAACTGCCGACGGTTAACGCCACGGCTGACAGTATCATACTTAAAGGTCGAAGCAAAAGGGGTTTTTGGCTTCCCTTCAGGAAGACCTTTTTTCCTGATGCCCCTCGAATGAACGAATGAATGCCCCTCGAATAAAACCAAAACCGCCACTTCAATACTATCTCCTGGCGTTGTCGTGCGTATGGCTAGCTCGGGAATGTCCATGTTAGGGCACTGCCCAGGTAATGGACGACTTAGCGCGCCTATTTAGATCATGGGCAAAGAGCAACCGGCCGAACATCTGGCTAGACATGGGAGTTATGCTTTTTAACTTTGTTTGTGAATTTTATTAATGGGAATGTTCAATAAATTTTTATCTATCTATCTATCTCGTTTCACTAAAAACAAAGAAAAGCAGGTTGAACGCGATACACCGCTCCCAAACAGCACAAAGACGACTTAGCGAGACGTCTTAAAGACGTCTGTATATGTCTGGAAGACGGCTTAAAGGGGTCTGTTGTTACAAATATGGACTCTTAAAAGGACTCTTAATGGAGAATATGATAGTAATTTCCGGGCAGCACTAATTTTTCTTCAACTTACCTGTCTGTTTGATGCAAGGTTCTTGCATCCAAAGGCAAATCTTTACAGCTAGGTTGTACTAGTTTTACTAAGTCCTTTAAAGCAGTATGGGTTATGTTGTGCTTCATTGTCCATTCTGGCAACTTTTCTTTAAATGAGTTATTACTATCACATACTACTGTTTAAACTATAACAATTTACCCAGTAAAAAGTAGGATTACATTCAAATTCATTGCCGTCTACTGTTGAATCAATATCGGAATTATCATGGCATAAAAACTCACTATTGTCACTGAAATTAGGATTTAGTGATTGGTTCACATTTCACTCACGCAACGTTGAGTGCTTGAGCTGCACCCAGGCTTTGAAACGATGTCACGACTAAGAGAACTTACAAGGGAATTGTAAAGTTGTCTTTCGTTGACTCACTTGGCCCTCATATAATATTTGTTTAGCTTACCAGTAGCACATGTTCGGTTAAATCGGAAACACAGACTACACACTAGACGTGTTCTAAACACCGTCATAGACGATTTAATAAAAGGTATTAAATTTGTTCATTGCAATCGGAAGCACTCGAGCAAGTTCGTAAAACAGCGAGGAAAGCAGTTTATAGAACTTCGTAAATAACGTCTTAAATGGGTCTTTTGTAACGCATTCACAAGACGTCTTGTAATAGGATTACAAGACGTCTTGTAGAGGACATCTTTAAGATGTCTTAAAGACGTCTTCAAGAGACATAAGACGTTCGGACATAAAAACGACTTAAAGGAGACGTCTTGCAGATGTCTTGTGCTGTCTGGGCCTAAAATCCCATGATGCATGCGCTTAAGAACCACTACACATCACGTAACACAGGGTCCTCTGTTATTTCCAACACATTTACCGTATCTAACACATTTATCGTATTATGAGTTTACTGCATCATAAAAAGCGTTGACACGTTGTATTGAAGCGACAAACCGTATTGGTATTAGTGCGTCAACACCTGAAAATCCACTGTATTACCCAGCCCTATATCCAATGTGATGGTAATTTCTCTGTTTCGTACACCATTCAGAACTGTGTAAAATTTTCCTGACATTAACTCCCCCGTCGCAAACGTTGAGGCGTTAAATAGTATTAGTATATGCCCGAAGATGAAGGCGAACTATTCTATCATCGACTGCGCCATATCTACACAATAAATTTGCGATCCGTAGGTACTTATTTGGTGAGCCGTATTCACATCTATCCGGAATATACCGGGCGTAACATTTGACTTGAGACATCTCAATATCTCGAACAATAAGCACTTTACGAAAAAATATTTATTCTCAAAGTTGTATTATTCTGCGAGAAAAATACATTGATGACAAAATTAATGTTCCTCTGCCCCTCCTTGGGGGGGAAAAGGGGATAACTTTGATTTTTTAAATGACACCCCCTGTGCGGTCGGCAACTATGTTCGTGGGAGTATGGCAACCATGCATGTAGACATTATTATATAGACGCTTCTTTGTTTTTTGTTGTAGTAACGTTTTTTGCTATGTAATTGTTACATATACCAATTAAGGTATTAAGTGTGATATTGAATCACAAGTATTTTATCATTAAATATATCTACTCATTAAAACGAATACAGTCCACTTAATGAATCAGCAAGAAGGGAGATTTATGGATCGCTGTAAATTTGGAGCCCCATAACCCCACATTTTGGCCACTTCGTACTGGATCAATAGAGCTACAATAAGTACTCGAATTACATAGAAGATACTAAGTAAATTCCTTCCATTCACCATTACCTAAGTAATATCACGAGTGATTCAACTGAAATTGATCAATTAATGCTATAACGTTACCTAAATACCTAACGTAGTATCACCATTATTTGTAATTGCGGTTATACCTACCCATTTGTTGCCTATCAACAAAAATTATAGTGTTAAAACTCTGCTTTGGTGATAGCGTATGTACGATTTAGAACTATACGTATAGTTATTTACTCGCTGTAATTCTCAATATAAAACCGTATAGTGGTGAAAAGTACTGCCATTAATTAACATAAATAGTCAAGGTTAATAAATAAAATTGCTTTATTTATTATATCAACAAACGATATCTCAAATGAATGACAATGAAAAAAAGACTCTTATTGCCAAAAGAGGCTTATTAAAAGCCATTTTGACTCGATTTGCAAATTTCGTAGGTATAGAAGATCATCATGCAAAAACAATTGAATTGTCTGAGCATGTTTCTAAAATAGAAAAGATGTTTGACGATTTTAATGAAATTCAAACTGCTATTGAACTTATAGACTCGTCTGAAAGCCAACTTAACGAAAGAGAGGACTTCCACAACAAATAGTTCTCTGTAATTTCTCTCACTAAACAAATAATCAATGATAGGGAACTTAATACAGCTTCGATAGGTGCACAGCAGATGGTACAAAATATGCCTACTACTCCGGTGTCAACTACATTACAGGTGAGTTGCCAATTGCCACCTATTTCGCTGCCGCCGTTTGATGGTTTCTTATGATAAATGGTCTAATTTTATGGATATTTATTCACCTTTAATACATAATAACCTGCATTTAACAGCCATCCAGAAGTTTTATTATTTACAATCAGCATTAAGAGGTGAAGCATTGAAAGTTATTGATTCTTTGGAGCTCAACGATCAAAATTATGCTGTTGCGATTCAGTTATTAAAAAATCGGTTTGAAAATAAAAAGCAGACTATTCGAACTCATTTAAAACATATTTTTGAGTTAGAAACAGTTCATCGTGAGTCTCATATGTCGTTGCGTAAATTTCTAGATAATTTTACAAAACATTACTTTTTCAAAAATTCCTGGGTTTCAGTCAATTTTATTGTTTATTATTTAAAATGTTACAAATACGTTTCGGTGTCTTTATCCACCATCATCAGTTTGTCTAAAATATATAGTAGTAGTAAACATCTTTATTTCCAAAAAAGGCTATCGACCTATCGGTCTTTCTGCCCTTGTTTAATACATGCAGTCTTAATCTAGATAAAAAACAAATATGAAAATTCTCCTATTCTAGGTTAACAATAGTAGTAGTAAACATCTTTATTTCTAAAAAAGGCTATCGACTTATCGGTATTTCTGCCCTTGTTTAATACATGCAGTCCCAATCTAAATAAAAAACAAATATGAAAATTCTCCCATTCTAGGTTAACAATGCTATTAAATAAATAAGATTTCAGTGGCAAGAAGAAATTATTTTATTGTCCACTAGTCCGTTGCGTTTGTAAGTGTTCGAGTAGCGTTAATGTAGGGAAACGGAAGCGGGATTGTCTGGTTGGTCTTGTAAGACAAAGGGGATTCAGTATGGTCCAGTTGTAGGGGTTGTTTGTCCATTTTGTCTGTAGCTGTATGAGTCTTTCCGAGATCTTTGTCATGTTTGTGCGTTCGTATAGTAGTTGGGTGGGGGGGTTGTGTAGTGGGTTTTGGGGGTGTCTTATTCGTGTTATTAGTCTTAGTGCAATTTGCTCTGTTGTTTGTGTATAACGTTTTGTCCTTTCTGTTCCGTTGGTCATGAGTACATGTCCAAAGTCTAGCAAGGGTCTACAAATGGCTTTATATATTTTGGTGGCGGTGTTTGTGCTAATTCCTCTGTCTTTGTAGGTTAGTGATCGGAAGTGTTTTGTTCTCTTTATTGTTTCTGCCCTGATGTTTCGTATGTGTTTAGTGAATTTAAGTTTGTGGTCGATTGTGATTCCAAGGTATTTTACGTCGTTTTTTGGTTGTGTCGTTTGGCCGTCTGCTGTTATTGTAGGGGAATCAGCGTTGAGTCTGTGGTTTGTGAGCAGAAGTTGGTTTTTTGACGCGTTTGGTGTTAGTCTCCATTTATAAAACCATGTCATTGTGTTGTTTGTTAGTGTTTGGAGTCTTTGCGCTGCTCTCTCAGTAGTTTTGTCATGTACAATAAGTGCCGTGTCGTCTGCGTATTGTAATATGTATGCCGATATGTCGATTTGATTTTTGTCTGGTAAGTTGTAATTGTATATGTCATGGCAGTATATATTGTAGAGAAACGGTGAGAGCGGGGATCCTTGAGGGAGCCCTTGTTCAGGGGAAAAAGAAAATGACAGTGTTTTGTCAATTCGTACTTGTAGTTGTCTGTTTTCTAGTAAGTTCTTTATGGTGTGTAGTAGATATGTTGGTGTGTGTAGTTTGTATAGTTTGTATAGTAAGCCTCTATGCCAGACACTGTCAAAAGCCTTGTTAATGTCCATAAACAGGCAAGCTGTCTTTCTGTCAGTTAGGTGGGTAGTTTGTATATTGTTGGCCAAAATAAAGAGCGGATGAACAGTCGAGTGATGCTGTTTGAAACCAAATTGGTAGGTAGGTATATACTTTCCAATCAGCTTTGTCAAGCCGCTGCTTCATTATGCATTCAAAAATCTTGCCTAGTACTGGAAGCAGTGTAATTGGTCTGTAGTTGCTCGGTTGTGTATTGTTCAGTCCATTTTTGGGTATAGGGATTATTAAGCCGTTTTTTCATGTTTCTGGGATTCTGCCATTTGTGATGCAGTTGTTCAATTCAGTTAGGATCAGTTTGTGTGTTTCTTGAGTTAGGCTTTTCAAGACTTTTGCCTTAATTTTATCTTTCCCCGGTGCAGTGTTCTTGATGTGCGCTAGGGCTTCATCGTACTCTGTGTCTGTGATCAGTGTGCAGGCATAGTTTGGTGAGTTGTTAAAATAGTTCAAGTACCAGTCGTTGATCAAGTTCCAGTTGTCATTGTCGAAGTTAGGGTTTGTCGATGTGCTGAAGGCCCTTTGATAGTGTCTGGCGAATGCGTCCGCTTTCTCTTTGTCTGTGTAGCGTTCTATTCCGTTTTCGTCAATTGTGTCAGTAGTGCCAGTCTTCCTGTATTGCGCCAGTTTCTTAATTTTTCGCCAGTATGTTTTGCCTTTGTCCTTCTGTATTTCTTTACATGTTTCTAGCCATTTGTCTTGTCGGTATTGTCCAATCATAGTTTTAATGTTTCTGTTAAGTTGGTTCATTGTCTTTTTTAGGTCGTTATTTTGAGTGTTTGTATATAGTCTGTACAGTTCTCTCTTATGTTTTACTAGTCTCAGTATGTATTTGGGTAGTGTAGTTCGGTAGAAAGCATTTTTTATTTCCGGGATAAATTTTCCTATGGCTAGTGAAAGTTGTTGTTGTATGGTTTCTATTGAAATGTGCTGTGCTTGTGATTGAATGTAGTCATGTATATGTTGTTTCACTTTGTCTATGTCAGTCTTTGTTAGGTTTAAGTTTTTCTCTATAGGAGGTTTATTGGAGGTAGGTTGCGTATGTTGTAAGTCTATGTTAAACGTAATAGCCAGGTGGTCGGATCCAAGCTCGTTGGTTAAGTTTATGTTGTTGATGGTGTTTGTCAAGTTTTTTGTGTGCAGTAGAACGTCTGGTGTTGAGTCTGGGTTTGCGGGCATCAGAAAAGTTGGTGGGGTGTGCTGTTTTGTAAAGTCGGAGTTTTGCAAAAATCTTTTAAGTTGTTTCGTTTTGTTCGTGTTCAAGTTAAAGTCGCCTATAATTATTGCATATTTATAGATGCTCGCCTTGGTCAGTATGTTTTGTTCTAGGTTGGAGTGTGGGTGTATGTATGTCAGAAATATATGTATCAGGTCGTTTAAGTATGGTATGGTAAAATGTAGACAGTCGTTCAAAGGGTTGTTGAGGAAAATATATTTTTACATTTATCATCAATTTAAATAAAAAACTTTCACAAAATTCACATATTAAAATACAAATCACACACATATTAAAAAGTACAATTAGGAACATTGGTTTTCAGGTGATGAGTCAGGATAAACATGTTCGGGAAAAGACTAGAATCTATTGTTTAGAGAATTAAATTTAACTTACATGTCTAGATGTTTCTACCTTCACATTTGACTGGACATTGAATTTCCTATTTTATTCGACATCGAGCGAGGGAACGAAAAAAAACATGTTTATACTTCGCCTTTTCTTTGCATTCTTGGAATTGCTCTGCAATTCCTCAATATCAGCTGTTTACTTTTCACTTACCTGGTCCATTCAGTTCATGCATGCGATCATCTAATTAGTGTGTGATACACTGAGCTAAGATTGTCTGTGTCTGATCTAAAATTCATTGCATTATGGTGTTTTTTGATCTGTATCATTTCATGGATTCTTCTCTTATTATAGTTGTTTTCATTGACTAGTATTTTTGTGTTATCGAAATCAAAACTATGCAATTTTTGTTCTGCATGTTGTGCTAATGCTGTTGCATTTTCGTTAACCTTTCTTAAGCTATATTTATGCTCGTATATTCTTTTTTTCAAATATTGTCCTGTTTGACCTATGTATGCTTTGTCACAGTTCGAACAGTCAATCCTGTATATTACGTTGGTTGGTTCCAACTTATCGCTTTTAGGCTTAAATTTTGTGAAACATTCTTTTACCAAGTTGTTTTTAGTTCTTTCTGCTATAGTAATATTATGTGGTTTCAGAACACTCTTTATTTTTGTGTTGATTTCTGGTATGTACGGTAATGATACATACTTGACTTCACCTTCTTTTATCTTATTTATATTATTTATGTTGTTCCATTTATTTGAATTGTAGATTTTATTAATTCTTTGTTTTATTATTGGTTCAAAGAAAGCTTAGGGATAGTTGTTCATTATTAGTATCTTTTTCATTTTTTCAAGATTTTTTGATCTATATCCATAATGTGCCAATTTAATCGGACTATATACTAAGTATTTATCTCTCAGGAAGGTCCTCCTAGGATGGCGGCTTTATGAGACCGAAATCTAAAAAAAGAGGTCGAAAACCATCAAAGACAACCCTCACCAACCCTACAACCTAGAAAATGACATTAACCAAAAAGATATTGTAATAAAACAAGAAAACAACTTCCTCATAAAAACCAACCAGAAAGAGAAGAAACTCTTATAGAGAGAAAGATAATAAAGTCTTTCAAACATGCAAGCAGCACCTACAACACACAAAACCGACAGCTTGTTAGTGAACCCCAGATTACACCATCATTTTCAGCCGTCGCCACTGTGGTCGACCTAGATATTGAAGACAACATGTTTCTCAAACACCTGGAGCAGCAAAACTCCATAATAAGATTCTGCAAGAGAATAATCTCACGAGAACTCAACGCACCCACACTCATGATAAGGCTAATAACCGGCGATATATCCACCTACGAAAGGCTAATAAACGACAGTGCGGTTAATTTTTTGAGCCGCATTTTCAAAATCACCGAAAGCAAACCACTAGCACCCGTGCCTGCGCCGTGTGCCAAATGCAACCTATTCAACCACAAAATTGAAGACTGCAAGCAATCACCAAGATGCAACAAGTGCCAGGGACCCCATCCAACTTCCAAATGCGAGTCACCACTGCCAACCAAATGTGCAGCATGCATCTCCGAAGACCACGCAGCATGGAGCATGAAGTGCCCAAAACGACCGACAGCCCCAATCGAAGGAATACCAAACGTCAAGATAAAATGTCTAAACAAACGGACGACCGAGATTGCGGAGACGACGACAGTGGCAAGTAGAATACACACACCCATTACAACACATTCAACAAGACAAACAATACCAACAGAGACGAACTACTAGAAAAACTACGAAAACAATTTATAGAAGACTTCGACATTGACACCTCCGTTGGTTTCTTCGGAAACCATATTTACATCTTACTGTTTGACATGCTCCTGCCCGAGGGACGCTCTCCAACTGAATCCTACGAACAATTGAGACAGACAGTAACAAACATACAAGATTCAAACAAACGTGAACAACAAACAAACTTTCAAAAAAACAATTCAAAAAACTTTCAACTTTGAAAGTACTTTACGCGAACATCAACGGACTAAACCATAAAAAGCCACTAATTTACAATTACATTGAACAAAACGACATGGACTGCTGCATGTTTGTAGAGACTAAAACTAAAATAGGACAGACTTCAACATACAGAGACTGGCAATACATCTATAGACATGGCACTTCCACCAACCACGCCAGGGGCGGGGCCTCAGTTCTTCTCAGACCTGTAACAAAACTAGGCAAAGCAAACCCTCACACAAGAAACTTGACAAACACCATCAACAACATAAACTTAACCAACGAACTTGGTTCCGACCACCTGGCTATTAAGTTTAACATAGACTTGCAACATACGCAACCTACCTCCAGTACACCTCCTATTGAGAAAAAGTTAAACCTAACAAAGACTGATATAGACAAAGTGAAACAACATATACATGACTACATTCAATCGCAAGCACAGCCCATTTCAATAGAAACCATACAACAACTTTCACTAGCCATAGGAAAATTTAGCTCGGAAATAGAAAATGCTTTCTACCGACATACACTGCCAAAATTCATACTGAGACATAAAACATAAGAGAGAACTGTACAGACTATATACATACACTCAAAATAACGACCTAAAAAAGACACTGAACCAACTTGACCGAAACATTAAAACTTTGATTGGACAATACCGACAAGACAAATGGCAAGAAACATGTAAAGAAATACAAAAAGACAAAGGCAAAACATACTGGCGAAAAATTATGAAACTAGCTCAATACAAAAAAACTAGCACTATTGACACAATTGACGAAAACGGAATAGAACGTTACACAGAAAAAGAGAAAGCGGACCCGTTCGTCAGACACTATCAAAGGGCCTTCAGCATATCGACAAACCCTAACTTCGACAATGACAACTGGAACTTGATCAACGACTGGTACTTAAACTATTTTAACAGCCCACCAAACTATACCTACAAACTGATCACAGACACAGAGTACGATGAAGCCCTAGCGCATATAAAAAAAACGACACCGGGAAAAGATAAAATTAAGGCAAAACTCTTGAAAAGCTTGACTCAAGAAACACACAACCTGATCCTAACTGAATTGAACAACTGCATCAGAAATAACATAATCCCAAAAACATGGAAAAACAGTTTAATAATCCCTATACCCAAAAATGGACTGGACAATACACAACCGAGCAACTACAGACCAATTACACTACTTCCAGTACTAAGCAAAGTTTTTGAATACATAATAAAGCAGCGGCTTGAAAAAGTGATTGGAAAATATATACCTACCTACCAATTTGGTTTCAAACAACATCACTTGACTATTCATCCGCTCTTTATTTTAGCCAACAATATACAAACGACTCACCTAACTGACAGAAAGTTGGCGTATCTATTCATGGACATTAACAAGGCCTTTGACAGTGTCTGGCATTTGGGCTTACTCTACAAACTGCACAAACTCCACACACCAACATATCTACTTCACATTATAAAAAACTTACTTGAAAACAGACTACTACACGTACGAATTGACAACTCATTAGCTTTTTCTTTTTCCATTGAACAAGGACTCCCGCAAGGATCCCCGCTCTCACCATTCGTATATAATATATACTGCCATGATATCTATAATTACCACTTACCAGACAAAAACCAAATAGGCAAATCAGCGTTCATATTACTATACGCCGACGATACTGCACTAATAGTACACGACAAAACCACTGAAAAAGCGACCGAAAGACTCCAAACACTAACGAACAATACAATGTCATGGTTCTATAAATGGAGACTAACACCAAACGAGTCAAAAATCAACTTCTACTCACAAACCACCGACTCAACGCTGACTCCCCTACAATAATTACAGACGGCCAAACGACAGAACCAAAGAATGACTCTAAACACATACGAAATATGAGGGCAGAAACAATAAAGAGAACAAAACACTTCCGATCACTAACTTACAAAGACAAAGGAATTAGCACAAACACCGCCACCAAAATATATAAAGTTATTTGTAGACCCTTGCTAGACTATGGACATATACTCATGACCAACGGAACAGAAAGGACAAAACGTTATATACAAACAACAGAACAAATTGCACTAAGACTAATAACACGAATAAGACACCCCCAAAACCCACTACACAACCCCTCCACCCAACTACTATACGAACGCACAAACATGACAAAGATTTCGGAAAGACTCATACATCTACAGACAACATGGACAAACAACCCCTACAACTGGACCATACTGAATCCCCTTTGTCTTACAAGACCAACCAGACAATCCCGCTTCCGTTTCCCTACATCAACGCTACTCGAACACTTACAAACGCAACTAACTACTGGACAATAAAATATTTTTTTCTTGTCATTAGAATTGGAAAGTTTATTTAATAAGATTATTAACCTAGAATAAGAGAATTTTCATCTTTGTTTTTTATTTATATTAAGACTACTATATATATTATTAATATTAGTATTAAACAAGGGCAGAAAGACCGATAGGTAGATAGCCTTTTTTTAGAAATAAAGATGTTTACTACTACTCCCCACTCAATTATTATTTGATGCATCGGTCCACAAAATTCTACTGAGAAAAGTTGAGTCCTCCATATCGGCGTTTAACATAAATCGGCAGAAACCCATTCTCCTTAAAGGATCTTCTTCAAGTAAGTCTTGAACCCGTGTATAATGATGGGTATGTAGTTTCTCTTTGTTCAATGTCGCCCGAACTTTCCACTGTGACACTATGTATACTTATGTGACACTATACCATACTGTACGGTTGTCGTCGGATCTTCCGGAAAAAAAACCCTAAAAATAGCTTCTACGTCAGTGCCGTAACGTGCTGAAGCTCCTACGTGAATGTGTCTGCGTTGTCCTTTTCCTGCCTTACCGACCCGTCGATAGGTGTTTGCAAAGACACGGATATTCGGAAGACGCCTGTTTAGAAATCGACGCTGATATTCGAGGAGCGCGTTAGCACTATTTCCGTCGCTAAGTCGATAAATGTAAAGAATATCTGCGTATTAAGAAATGGAAAACTCAGCCATTTCAACAAATAAAGTTTCCGACTAATGTGAACTTACTCGAAATTACGTAAAACGCAAAAAGAAGGGTACAACTTAAGTTACTCAGACACTCGAAATGACATTTTATTCCGCAATATTAATAAATAACATTTTTTTAATTAAAACTTTAATACCCTGTAGATCGGAAACTAAGCGTTTTCGTAACATGGTCTATTAACGAAATTTATCCAAAATTACTTGCACTATCACCCCTGCAAGGAATGCATCTACTTACCAAACACCCTGTATAGCGAGCAAATAGCTTTTCAATGTAAGTTATCTTAATAAAAAATAACTTTGATAAATAATATCAGTTTCTTCTACTGTTACTTTAATAAATATTAAATATGCAAGTAGCTTTAGAGTGTACAACCTCGAAGGTGGAAGATAATTTTCCAGTCCTGTCTTGAGATTCAAATAAACTGGTGCAATATTTTCATTTTTATTTTTTAATTCGTAGAGATTAACACTTATATAGGGTGAATCAAAGGTGAAGTCATTCCTCTGGACGTGTTGTCTAACAGTTTGTGCGATATATCATGTTTCTATACCTAAAGCGTCAAATTTTCGAAATTAATGGATATTATTGCTAAAATTCAATTATTTTAGTTGAAAATACAACTTTTGTGCGCTTTTTATATAGTTGAGATTAAATTAGTAATAAAATGGAGAGAGCCATTAATGAAACTAATTATTCTTCATGGACACTGTGACCAAATTGTTGCCAGGACATGCAGAAAATTCAACGAAATATATCCTAGTTTAAAGCAAATGAATGCGACGAAGCTTGTGCGAATACAAAACAATTTTGTTAAAAGCCTACTTGCATGCATTACCTGAAGCTTCTGTTGGAAGTGCCGCAAATGATTGGCACTAGCCATTCAAAGGACGCTGATCAAGCATGCAATTAGCCCTGTGCTGTATCATCAATGCTATTTTTAATGTCCACACGTTATGGCAACTTAACAGTTCAGGATAACATTTTCGATAACGTAGCAGCACAACCGAGGTGTGCTGTATCTCCGAGTTAACGTATGCGTTCCCGACCCAGTTATCAGACAAACGTTAAAAAGGAAAGAAATATTGGATGAATAAAGTGAGATGCCCATATACGAATAGTCTATAAGTTAGAGAGAGTAAGATTTGTATGAGGATAACATCAAGCCATCGAAGCTTCTAAAGATTCACATATGTCTCACATATGCACGTTTTGACCCTTTGTTTGGGACAAATGGTCAAAATGGCTTTGACTTTCAATTTCACTCGTTACTTTTCTTTACCTATGGCTCAAACGCTTTCAATAGAGCATCCACAAAAAAGGCAAAAAAAACAACTCGTAAACGGTTTGAAAGCTTAATAGAGTTTGTGGAAGAACATAAAGTGTTAGTGAATGAACCAATTGTTCTAGTAAAGCTAACCTTATAAGACCACTAAAGTACATATTTTTGTTTTAAATTGAAAACAGATTATAGCTAAAACACAAAACTATGCTCTGATTAAACACAATTGTTTTATTTATTCCTTCGAGGTTAACTTCGAGGGACACACGTTAAGTTCGAAAACGGCATGACATTTGATGATGTTATTCTAAAGCGCTATTTCTAAATATAACGTTCGTCGATAGCGTGCGCCTGTTATAATATAACGGTTTGCCTGATACAACACACGAGTTCCAGCCACATAACGTTTTTGACGGATAACATGCACGTTAAAGTTAACGTGTGTGACACAGCACAGGGTTTAATGCATCCTTAGAAGTTCACAAGGATAAGATAAAATTATCAGAAATGGAGGTTTCCATTTCCATTCCATCAATTTGAAACTTGTTTTTTTTAACACTTTGTATTCATAGTTATCAAAATGTAGAAATTTAATTAAAGTAAATCAATTTCAATAAGGAATGCCACTCAAATTAAGTAGCACATATTTCCTTATGGGAAAAATGTATAATTATTCTAGTGGCTGCAACTGTCATTTTTTACATAAAATTTGAAATATATCAAAAACGGTTTGACCTAGGTATAGGACATTATATATGAAATATATTTAGAATTTCGAGTAGAATTAAATAGTGTAATAAAATATAGGAGGTTCCATTTAAAATAAGCATTTTGATACATACTTCCGGTATCACCCGAAGTGTGGCCATCTTCAAAATATTTTAAATCGCTTGCCCCTAATACGAATTCTAATTTGCCAGATATCGCGGTGGTTCCCGGTGGGTCACCCTGTATAGGGTGTTTCATTTAAGATATCGAAGTTCTATGCACTTCGATATAAGCAGCAACTTCTCATTGCCGAAAATATTTTAGGCCGATAGAACAAATCGGATTACTTCGTTGTACAAATTTTCAGAAATATCGTGTAGCGCGTTCTCCTTAAACGTCTAATACGCTATCAGCCGTAAATCACCCTGTATTATTACTCCAATTGAAGGATGCGAAAAAGGTTGTGTGATTTATAATGGGTTTTAAAATAGAAATAGAGAGTATTACTATTAAATCGCATAAGTCGGGCAGAAAGACCGATAGGTCGATAGTCTTTTCTAAGAAATAAAGATGTTTACTACTACTACTACTATTAAATCTATTTTTATTAAAGTTAATTTTAACAGTAAGTTATATATAGTTTTTGCAGGCTAAAGTCTTCTATTTTTTCCATAAAAATCTTTCCAACGGTCAGTTGAAAAGTGTTGTTACCCTAAAGAAATAGTAAGTGTGGACTCACAATAAAATCAAAAATATTATATTAATTAATCGCTTAATAAAGTGTCAAGTAAATGAAATATAAACACCTGATATTGAGGAATTGCAGAGCAATTCCTAGAATGCAAAGAAAAGGCGAAATATAAACAGTTTTTTTTTGTTCTCTCGCTCGATATCGAATAAAATATGGAATTCAATAGCCAGTCAAATGTGATGGTAGAAACAACTTGTAACATTTTAAATAATAAACAATAAAATTGACTGAAACCCAGGAATACATTGGAATGAATTAAAGTACAGTCAGGAAAATATACAAAACGAAGAGAGATGCTTGGGAACAAAAGCAGAATAGATCTGATGGATGAGGAGAAGTTGAGAGGGACGTATGGAAGATTGCAGGCAAAAATGGCAAAAGAAAAGAACAGGAAAAACTTCCTAACCCGATGCAAGAATTTAGCGATCGTACCAAAGTTCATACAGGTGAGGAGAAAGGAATTTAATTTTGGGAAAAGACAGAATCAAACAAAATATTTAAAGGTTTTGGACATGTTTTACTTTAACTGCCTGAATATCGTATTAAGTGATTGTTGTTCAAAGTTAAAAAGTATAGAGAATGAAACCATTAATGTGAAAAGATATTTACAAGAAAGGGGTAGTCACATTGAATTAAAAACGTTTTATGAACAACAAGAGCAGAAGTACGAAACTGTGTTCAACAATATCAAGGCAAAACAAAGAAACAAATTAGAAACATTAGTAACAAAAAAACATGGTATAGAAAACAAATATAGGACTAATGAAAAATGGATAAAGAATTTAACAACGGTAAGCATGCCAGACAGTGTCAGGTATGTACTGTCACTTGGGCCAAAGTTTTCTATTAACAAAAAACAATACAAACCGGTTCATGAAGTCATAGCAAACATCGAACATGGAATCTTCTCTTTAAATAGCGATAAAAAAAACGAAATAAGAAGTAAGTTGTGTAATATATTAACAAATTTCAAGAGGGGAACGTCGAACAAAGGTGTGCCCAATGATATCAATAGGCTTATATGTGAAACCAAAACTTTTTTAAATGAACACACAAACATTTGCGTGTTAACGGCTGACAAATGTAGCAAGACAGTTGTTATGATGAAAAGTGAATATAGAACAGAAATGCTAGCATTAATAAATGATGTAAAAACATATAAACCGGAAAAAAAAAGATCTTACTGCAAATATTCAAACAAAACTAAATAAAATAATAAATTCATGGCATAAAAATTAATTCATAACAGATAATTTAAAACGAACACTATCTTGCATCAACGGCCGAGGACCATTTATATATGGCCTGCCAAAGCTTCACAAAGCAGGCCACCCATTAAGACCGATAGTTAGCAACATAAATGCACCGACTTACCAATTGTCTAAGTACCTGTCAGCTGTGTTGAGTAATATACTGGGAAGTTCAAAATATCACATTAGGGACTCATGGAGCTTCTGCGAATTTATAAAAAAACAGAAGATACCTGAGAACCATCGCCTAATATCGCTTGATGTAGTATCGCTATACACAAACGTCCTGGTAGATTACTCAATACAGTGCATAAGAAATAAATGGTCTGAAATTAGAGAATATACATCATTGCCCGAAGGTGAATTTATTGGGGCGGTAGAGCTGTGCCTTAAGTCCACGTACTTCCGGTACGAGGACAATTTCCATTCACAAATATATGGAGTAGCTATGGGGTCCCCCATAGCTGCAACAATTGCAAACCTTGTAATGGAAAGTCTGGAAGAAAAACTAATACCTGATTTGGACTTTAAATGTGGATTTTTTAAAAGATACGTGGATGACTGCATAATGTGCCTGCCAAACCAAAAAGTTCAATACACACTAGATAAGTTCAATGCATTCCATGAAACCATTAAATTCACTATTGAGGAAGACAAAAACGGGTCATTAAACTTTTTGGATGTGACGGTTGTGTATGACAATAATGGGGAAATAAAAACAAACTGGTACACAAAGGATGTGTGGTCTGGTAGATACTTGAATTACCAATCATATGCACCTATTCAATATAAAAAAGTGTGGTAACAGCTCTTACTGATAGAGCGATAAAATTAGCACATTGTGGATACAGACAAAAAAATATTGAAAAAATAAAAAGGTACTAATAATGAACAACTATCCCAATGTATTCTTCGAACCAATTATAAAACAAAGAATTAATAAAATATACAATGCAAATAAATGGAACAACATAAATAATATAAAAAAGAAAAAATAGGGTGAAATCAAGTATCTATCATTACCGCACATACTAGAAATCAACACAAAAATAAAAAATGTTTAAGACCGCATAATATTACTATAGCGGAAAAAACTAAAAACAACTTAGCAAAAGAGTGTTTTACAAAATTTAAGCCGTAGAAGCGATAAGTTGGACACACCTAACGTAATATACAAGATTGACTGTTTGAACTGTGACAACACATACATAGGACAAACAGGGCAATATTTAAAGAAAAGAATATACGAACATAAGTATAGCTTAAGAAAGGTTAACGAAAATGCAACAGCATTAGCACAACATGCACAACAAAAGTTGCATGATTTCGATTTCGATAACACACAAATATTGATCAATGAGGACAACTATAATAAGAGAAGAATCCATGAAATGATACAAATTAAGAAACATAAGAATGCAATAAACTTCAGATCAGATACAGACAACTATCTCAACTTAGCTCTGTGTATCATACGCTAATTAAATGATCGCATGCGTGAATTGAATGGACCTGGTAAATAAAAATTAAACAGCAGATATTGAAGAATTACAGAGCAATTCCAAGAATGCAAAGAAAAGGCGAAATATAAACAGGTTTTTCGGGCACTCGCTCGATATCGAATAAAATAGGTAATTCAATGTCCAACCAAATGTAAAGGAAGAAACATCTAAACATGTAAGTCAAATTTAGATCTCTAAACAATAGATTCTAGTCTTTTCCCGAACATGTTTATCCCGACTCATCACCTGAGAACCAAGGTCCCAAATTGTATTTTTTAATATGTGTGTGGTTTGAATTTTAATATGTTAATTTTGTGAAAGTTGTTTTAATTGAATTGATAATAAATGCAGAATGGATATTTTAGACAAACTGATGATGGTGGATAAAGACACCGAAACGTATTTGTAACATTTTAAATAATAAACAATAAAATTGACTGAAACCCAGGAATTTTTTTAGTACAGTCAGGAAAATATACACAACAATAATTAATTAATCGCTTAACTCCTCACTTCTCACTTAGCCTCGGTATACTGTCTGATAGATAACAATGTTTTCATTGTTTGCCAAGCATTTCGATATGATTTAGTAACCACAATTGTTGTGATAATCAGGATTTATATATTGTAGGGGGAGAGGTAATTTTAAATTTGTTTCTAGTTGAGTCGACAGCTTACGATTTACAGTGTTTATCTCGAAACGACAAGTGGTGAAAGATGAGTCTACCTGAACTTCTATCAAATCTATTTCGGTAAGTTTGTTAAAATAGTCATACAAATTATTATTAGAATAAAATCATTATAATCTAGTGTCAAATTCGATGTTTTATATAGCGCATACTACAATGAGAATCCAGAAAGACTCCGCCTGTGGATATCGTCAAATAAAATATTAAACAAGCGCTAAATAAGAAAAACAATATCCCCAGGTTGGTTACATTATTAACTACTATATTTCCTGACTGTATTTCAATTAAATCCAAAAGAAATTCCTGGGTTCGTCAATTTTATTGTTTATTATTTAATATGTCACAAATACGTTTCGGTGTCTTTCTCCACCATCATCAGTTTGTCTAAAATACACATTCACAGTCATCATTAATTTTAAAAAAAGTTCTATCAAAATTCACATACTAAAATACAAATTACACACATATTAAAAAGTATATTAAAAACAATAGGTTCCCAGGTGATGAGTCAGGACAATCATGTGTGGGAAAAGACTAGAATCTATTGTTCAGAGATTTAAATTTAACTTACGTGTATGGCTGTTTCCACCTACACATTTCACTGGCTATTGAAATCCATACTTTGTTCGATATCGAGCGAGAGAATAAAGAAACTCTAGAAATCTAGAAATATCAATTGCTCTGCAATTCTTCAGTGTCAGGTGTTTATATTTTATTTACTTGGTCCAATCAGTGTATGCATGCGCTCATTTAATTAGTGTGTGATATACAGAGCTAAGATTGTCTGTGTCTGATCTAAAATTCATTGCATTCTGATGTTTTTTAATTTGTATCATTTCAAGGATTCTTTTCTTATTATAATTGTCTTCATTGATTAATATTTTTGTGTTATCAAAATCAAAACTATGTAACTTTTGTTGTGCACGTTGTGCTAATGCTGTTCCATTTTCGTTAACATTTCTTAAGCTATATTTATGTTCGTATATTCTTTTCTTTAAATATTGTCCTGTTTGACCTATGTTTGTGTTGTCACAGTTCAAACAGTCAATCTTGTATATTACATTAGGTGTGTTTAACTTATCACTTTTAAGTTGAAATTTTGTGAAACATTCCTTTGCTAAGTTGTTTTTAGTTTTTTCCGATATAGTAATATTATGCGGTTTTAAAATATTTTTTGTTTTCCTGTTGATTTCTGGAATATACGTTAATGATACATACTTGATTTCACCTTCTTTTTTCATATTGATATTATTTATGTTGTTCCATTTATTTGAATTGTAGATTTTATTTATTCTTCGCTTTATGATTGGTTCGAAGAATGATTTGGGATAGTTGTTCATTATTAGTATATTTTTTATTTTTTCAAGATTCTTTGTTCTATACTCATAATGTGCCAATGTAATCGCTCTATCAGTAAGAGCTGTTACAACACTTTCTTTTTATTGTAGAGGTGCATATGATTGGTAATTCAAGTATCTACCAGACCATTGATCCTTTGTGTACCAGTTTGTTTTTATTTTCCAATTACCGTCATATATAACTGTCATATCCAACAAGTTTAATGTTTGTTTTTGTCTTCCTCAATGGTGAATTAAATGGTATCATGGAATGCATTAAACTAATCTAGTGTGTATTGAACTTTATGGTTTGTAAGGCACATTATGCAGTCATCTACGAATCTAAAACGCGTAAATCGCCAACACATTCCATAAATTCCTACCCCACCCAATGGTACCGATAAATCAGCTGTTGTTTACATAAAATCAGCCAATCCCGCCATAAAAAATAAACAAGTTGAAGCAGATTTAAAAAGAAAGGTGGACCCGACTAACCTCGGTGTCAACACCAAATTGATCAACGACGGTGTGCGTGAAATGCGAGAACATTGAGTCTACCAAAAAACTTAAATAAACGATTTCGCCTAATGTGATATGCACGAGATTTCTGATTAAAAGATGTTCAAACTGAGAGTTATTCTGCACAACGTGGATGCCAATTCAGCTGAAAATCCCGAGATAGTTTCAGATAGTAGTAGTAGTAGTAAACATTTTTATTTCTAAAAAAGGCTACCGACCTATCGGTCTTTCTGCCCTTGTTTAATACATGTAGTCTTAATCTAAATATAAAACAAATATGAAAATTCTCTTATTCTAGCTTAACAATCTTATTAAATAAACTTTCCAATTCTAATGACAAGAAAAAAAATATTTTATTGTCCAGTAGTCAGTTGTGTTTGTAAGTGTTCGAGTAGCGTTGATGTAGGGAAACGGAAGCGGGATTGTCTGGTTGGTCTTGTAAGACAAAGGGGATTCAGTATGGTCCAGTTGTAGGGGTTGTTTGTCCATTTTGTCTGTAGATGTATGAGTCTTTCCGTAATCTTTGTCATGTTTGTGCGTTCGTATAGTAGTTGGGTGGAGGGGTTGTGTAGTGGGTTTTGGGGCTGTCTTATTTGTGTCATTAGTCTTAGTGCAATTTGTTCTGTTGTTTGTATATAACGTTTTGTCGTTTCTCTTCCGTTGGTCATGTGTATATATCCATAGTCTAGCAAGGGTCCACAAATAGCTTTATATATTTTGGTGGCGGTGTTTGTGCTAATTCATCTGTCTTTGTAGGTTAGTGATCGGAAGTGTTTTGTTCTCTTTATTGTTTCTGTCCTCATGTTTCGTATGTGTTTATTGAATTTAAGTTTGTGGTCAATCGTGGTTCCTAGGTATTTTATGTCATTCTTTTGTTCTGTCGTTTGGCCGTCTGCAATTATTGTAGGGAAGTCAGCGTTGAGTCGGTGGTTTGCGAGTAGAAGTTGATTTTTTGACGCGTTTGGTGTTAGTCTCCATTTATAGAACCATGACATTGTATTGTTCGTTAGTGTTTGGAGTCTTTCAGTCGCTTTTTCAGTGGTTTTGTCGTGTACTATTAGTGCAGTATCGTCGGCGTATAGTAATATGTACGCTGATTTGTCTATTTGGTTTTTGTCTGGTAAGTGATAATTATAGATATCATGGCAGTATATATTATATAGGAATGGTGAGAGCGGGGATCATTGCGGAAGTCCTTGTTCAGGGGAAAAAGAAAAAGGTAATGCGTTGTCAATTCGTACTTGTAGTAGTCTGTTTTCAAGTAAGTTTTTTATGTTGTGAAGTAGATATGTTGGTGTGTGGAGTTGTGAAGTTTGTAGAGTAAGCCCATATGCTAGACACTGTCAAAGGCCTTGTTAATGTCCATGAATAGACACGCCGACTTGCTGTCAGTTAGGTGAGTCGTTTGTATGTTGTTGGCCAAAATAAAGAGCGGATGAATAGTGGAGTGATGTTGTTTGAAACCAAATTGGTAGGTAGGTATATATTCTCCAATCACTTTTTCAAGCCGCTGCTTTATTATGTATTCAAAAACTTTGCTTAGTACTGGAAGTAGTGTAATTGGTCTGTAGTTGCTCGGTTGTGTATTGTCCAGTCCATTTGTGGGTATAGGGATTAGTAGTAGTAAACATCTTTATTTCTAAAAAAGGCTATCGACCTATCGGTCTTTCTGCCCGGTATAGGGATTATTAAGCCGTTTTTCCATGTTTTTGGGATTTTGTTATTTGAGATGCAGTTGTTCAATTCAGTTAGGATCAGTTTGTGTGTTTCTTGAGTTAGGCTTTTCAAGAGTTTTGCCTTAATTTTATCTTTTCCCGGTGTTGTCTTTTTGATATCCGCTAGGGCTTCATCGTACTCTGTGTCTGTGATCAGTTTGTAGGTATAGTTTGATGAGCTGTTAAAATAGTTCAAGTACCAGTCGTTGATCAAGTTCCAGGTGTCATTGTCGAAGTTAGGGTTTGTCGATATGCTGAGGGCCCTTTGATAGTGTCTGGCGAACGCGTCCGCTTTCTCTTTGTCTGTGTAACGTTCTATTCCGTTTTCGTCAATTGCATCAGTAGTGCTAGTTTTTTGTATTGCGCTAATTTCTTAATTTTTCGCCAGTATGTTTTGCATTTGTCTTTTTGTATTTCTTTAAATGTTTCTAGCCATTTGTCTTGTCGGAATTGTCCAATCAAAGTTTTAATGTTTCTGTTAAGTTGGTTCAGTGTCTTTTTTAGGTCGTTATTTTGAGTGTATGTATATAGTCTGTACAGCTCTCTCTTATGTTTTATGAGTCTCAGTATGAATTTGGGCAGTGTATGTCGGTAGAAAGAATTTTTTATTTCCGGGCTAAATTTTCCTATGGCTAGTGAAAGTTGTTGTTGTATGGTTTCTATTGAAATGGGCTGTGCTTGCGATTGAATGTAGTCATGTATATGTTGTTGCACTTTGTCTATGTCAGTCTTTGTTAGGTTTAAGTTTTTCTCTATAGGAGGTGTATTGGAGGTAGGTTGCGTATGTTGTAAGTCTATGTTAAACGTAATAGCCAGGTGGTCGGATCCAAGTTCGTTGGTTAAGTTTATGTTGTTGATGGTGTTTGTTAAGTTTCTTGTGTGCAATAGAACGTCTGGTGTTGAATCTGGGTTTCCGGGCATCAGAAAAGTTGGTGGGGTGTGTTGTTTTATAAAGTCGGAATTTTGTAAAAATCTTTTAAGCTGTTTCGTTTTGTTTCTGTTCAAATTAAAGTCGCCTATAATTAATGGTTATTTATAGATGCTTGCCTTGGTCAATATGTTTTGTTCTAGGTTGGAGTGTGGGTGTATGTATGTCAGAAATATGTGTATCAGGTCGTTTAAGTAGGGTATGGTAAAATGTAGACAGTCGTTCAAAGGGTTTTTGAGATGGGGAGGGTTTGCTTTGTCTAGTTTTGTTACAGGTTTGAGAAGAACTGAGGCCCCGCCCCTGGCGTGGTTGGTGGAATTGCCATGTCTACAGATGTATTGCCAGTCCCTGTATGTTGAAGTCTGTCCTATTCTAGTTTTAGTCTCTACAAACATGCAGCAGTCCATGTCGTGTTGTTCAATGTAATTGTAAATTAGTGGCTTTTTATGGTTTAGTCCGTTGATGTTCGCGTAAAGTACTTTCAAATTGAATCTTGTATGTTTGTTACTGTCTGTCTCAATTGTTCGTAGGATTCAGTTGGAGAGCGTCCCTCGGTCAGGAGCATGTCAAACATTAAGATGTAAATATGGTTTCCGAAGAAAACAACGGAGGTGTCAATGTCGTAGTCTTCTATAAATTGTTTTCGTAGTTTTTTTAGTAGTTCGTCTCTGTTTGGATTGTTTGTCTTGTTAAGTTGATGTTTGTATTTGTTTATGATGTGATCATGTGTTGTAATGGGTGTGTGTATTCTACTTGCTACTGTCGTCGTCTCCGCAATCTCGGTCGTCCGTTTGTTTAGACATTTTATCTTGGCGTTTGGTAGTCCGTCGATTGGGGCTGTCGGTCGTTTTGGGCACTTCATGCTCCATGCTGCGTGGTCTTCGGAGTTGCCTGCAGTATCAGATATTATTAAGGTAAATAACTTAAACCGCGACTCTAGCGATATTAGACTTGTTACTAAATGAATAAACAATGAGAAATATAACTTAATTCTGGTAATCGTAGTAGCACCCAACCTGTTACCTTTCATGATAAACATACAATATATTTCTACTGGTTGGAAAAAAGTTATAGGTATGGTCACATTGTTCAGAATTGCAAAGATTCGTCATCAATTTGTCCCAAAAGTTCAGAAAATCATGAGAAAAAAGAATACAAATCGGAACAGTTGTCTTGCTCAAATTGTTTACATGGAAATTTTAAAATTAAACTCGAGGTGTCAACAAACAATGCTGTTTACGAGTTAAATTGTGGTTTCACAGAATTAAAACTTGAGCAACTAAAACGAAAAACAAGTTACATCTAAATGTCTGAAAAACAATGTAAAGATTGGCCATTTAAATGTACCTATTTTTGTTTATTTTACCGGGTTTTGATTCTTTGTGTGACTAGATCTTGCAAAACAATTTTGATATTTATGTGTGTGTGAAACTTGATTGTCCCATGGCGTGTATTGTTTACCCCGGATTTGTATTTTTTAGACAAGTTCGAATATGTAGAGGCGGAGGTGTTGGGTTGTATGTTAATAACAAAATAGAAGCGCAGCGTGTTAAATATCGACCAGACATTTAATTGTATTCTTTCAGACTATTTTATCTCATACGATCTACGAACGACAGGGCTGTTCATCGAGTAATTATAACAAAAGAACCGACATACCTATACAAAAAACTACAATTTAGAAGGGACTTGTACGGTTTAACCTAAGATCACACCAAATACTAAATACACCACGTCATGTTTCAATCCTTGTTTCGTAGCGTAGACCTTTTTGTTTTAATAGTCCACATATTTTATTATTCTATAAATAACTTGTTAAAGAAATGTTCAGTTTTCTCATTTAAAAAGGAACTAAAGGAGCATTATATTCCTCATTAGAAGAATAATTGTATTTATTTCATTTTCATTTATTTTCTTTTTAATATCACATGTGATTAATTTTACTTTATTTTCTTAATTTAATTTTTACTATAGTATTTTGGGGGTCCTGCATTGGCAATCCAACCAGGAAAATGTTGTTGTAAATATTCACATACAACTCGTGAGTTGTGTGGACGCTGCTAACGGAAAACTATCCAACATGATTTCAAGTTCATTTTGTAAAAAGTGTAAATATCTTTCGCCATTTAAATTGTGATTATCAAAGAATGGACCAATAATTTTTTCACTAAAAATGCCACACCAGAGATTCACAGAAGAAACACGTTGATCTGGCCTATTTTCAATCAGATGAGGATTTTCAGTCGCCCAGTAAACATGATTGTGTCTGTCGAATATTCCATTGTGAGTGGAATGTTTGGATATAATAATGTTTTCTCCAGAAACCACCAAGCAAACTGAAGTCTTCGTTCAGAATCTCCGAGATACATAGTATTTGCAATGTGGTACTTGAAAGGCTTGTTTTAGAATCAAACGGGCTTTTTCCTTAGAAACATTACATCCACTGGCAGAATCTCTGATTGACGAATTTGCATTAAAATGGGTCTAAGCTAAAACTTTTTCTTCATCTTGATCTTTAAATATACTCTTCCAGTTTGTTGGCTTTTTAAATAATCCGTATTTTTTCAAGTTGTTTTTTGGCTGTTCAGTGATGTAGCTTGTTATTCTGTTTTGTTATTTCTAATTTAGTGACAGTTTGAAAATATGTTTTAAAGAAATAAACCAAATAACAGTTTTAATTTTATAATATCCCATTTATAAAAATATTTAAAAAACCCATTTTACGGTTTTGTACACATTACTCGCAGCAAATCAAAACAATTGTAATCCGCATACGCGAAGCTTAAATAATTTGGATGGAGTCTGTACCTAGACGCTTGTTTTAATTTTTTTCTCGCGCATAAATAATTTAATTTACATGAAGATCTGTACAGGTATGTCTATTTTGGTGTTGAATAAGTATGCTTTTTTCTTAGTTCAGAAGACGACTAGTTTTCGAATTATGTACATTTTTCGAAAAAACTATCTTTATCTTCGACGAACAATTGTCTTAATATTTTGTTGTATTTCGAAGGTCTATAGGTAGTCATAAGAGTTGATTTCAAATATATTTATACTTCAAAAAGTTTTAGATTTTTATATTTTCTACAACTCTGCTATTGAACGTTTTCGACTAGCAGGTCACGTTTTGCCGCAAATCGTAAAAAAAAACGTTTTCAACCCTTACACTGCATCCCCATTTCACCATTTCCTGTGTTTTCGTGTTTAAATTTTATGTTTTCTTAAAGTTGGAACCTCAACAGCATTTTCCACCGAGTCCTTGCCTGTTATTAATTTTTGTCCTCCATGAAAATTCGTATTGGCACTAACATATAGAACTTACAAACAGTTTCAGCCAAAGATGTCAACAAATTTACATTTTTACTATGTCTTTCCAATATATGGGTTATTTCCCTTGAACTTAGGAGTTATTATTTGGAAAATATCGACAGAATTTTTCAAAGAGATAGATTGGAATGTCCGATCTCTGAATCAGAGAAAAAATATTTATTAAACCTTACACGTTATATGAATCTCTTAATTGGGAAATAATGGATATACATTTCGAAAAATAGAATTTAAAAATGTATGCAAATAACGTATAAGTGCTCGCGCACCAATAAATATCTAATTTACCAAGTTTCAAGTAGTGTCCAGTAGTCTGTCACCCGGTTAACCGGTATACAGACATTTGCGAGCCGGGCTTCCTCCCGACGGTCGTAGCCAAAAATCTACTGTTGGGCTACTGTTGGAAACTACTGACTGGACAAAAATAGACCTTTAAACTTGATAATGCCAACCGCGGCGTTTTGCATGCCACTAGGAAATCAACTGCTTTGGTTTACAGCCCCTCGCCCCGATCTTTGCAAATTCCCGTACAAATTCACACTAGCAAATGCAAGTTTAAGTCAGTCAGGTTTTGCTGAAATCTTTGCTTCTCATCCAGCCAAAAGTGCCTGTAACCCTCATCTGCGGAAAACGTAATATTTTGTAGGTTGTAACGTATTGTCGGTGCCAAATTCTTCATAAAATATGGACAGTCGCTTACACAAGGGATGCTTATTTCTGTGATGTTCCCTACAGCTGAGCCTTGCGTTCCGCTATAGATGCAATAATTTAGCTGATATGACATTTACTAGTCGCCTACAAGGGCCTCCCCAGTAGCTTTGTGCACCCCAGAAGACACGATTCGAAAATTTTTCTTTTAAAGTTTCTGGGGATTTCTCTAGATCTAAGAATGAATCCGAGTTTGTCAAAAGCTGCCCAGCTCAGACCCACTCTTCTGGGAATTTCGTCCGCTTGGTTTTCTTCTCCTCTTTGTATTTTATGTATTTTCCTCTTTGTATTCTCTTACGTTTTTTATTGTTTTATTTTCAATTTGAAATTGTATTTGTTCTATCCTCATTAATTTTGTTTTCGTCGCATACATTTGGAGTCCCACCTCAGGTGATGTGTGATGAAGTTCTTCTAAAATATATTTGAGTTATTCCGATGAATTACTGATTATGATAATACCATCAGCAAATCTTACGTGACTTTGTCGTGTTCCGTCTATATTAATTCCCTTATCTAGCCAGTGTCAGCGTGAACAGTTTCGGAAAAATCGAATCTCCCTGACGCACTCCTCTCTTCATAGGAATATTCGATGTTTTGATATCTTCGTCTATTGTAACTTGCATATAAGCATTGTCATATATGTTTCATCAGAGCTGAGTACCTTGAGTCAATCCTAGCATTGACCAACGCTTTGATAACAGCCCATCATTCAATAGAGTCGAACGCTTTCTGGTAGTCAATGAAAGACAAATTTAGTGATATGTTATATTCTGTCGTTTTTTAAATAAGAATATGTACTGTCTGAAGACGGTATGTTGTGCTGAAACCCTTGAGAAAAGCTGCTGAAACCCTTACCAAAAGAGAGTATAGCAATTTTTTCGCTATTCGGTTCGGTAAACAAATTGTACAGTAGGCTTCTACTTGATAAATGTCGGTTATGATCCTAGCAGTTATGATCCTAACGTTGTATTATGACTAGGCCTTAAGGAGGTTGATCGGTTACGTCTCTAGTCAAAATTAAGTACCCACATTCTTGTGACTGACTAAAGCAGTAAAAGATAAGATTTGGCTACGTTACGCATACATACAATGCAGAGTTACAGCATGTTCACACGGCGATATTAATGTCGTGACGTCTAATGCCGTGACAGTAGCCAGTGTTACGGTGTAAATGAAACCATTTTGATATGTGACACTAACGTCGCGACACTGTGACCTTCTAATCTTTAGACAATAACACTATTTTGGACAACATCAAATCTCACGACATATATCATGTGACACGAATGTCACCGTGTGAACGAGCTTTTACCCTCTTTCTGTGCATGCTCCAAAGTTCATAACAAACGATAGATTGGCGAGACGACCTAACCTAAGATCCATCACATTGTTCATCTGAATATCGAATTTTTGGGAATCTGTGTGTTAAACAATTTTTATGGCTTCAAAATTCAAGTTCAATATGAAATCTGAAAGGTAAATAATATAGTGATTCTAGAGCTAATGCAAGTGTTTAGGTTCTGAGTTGCTATTTTATTTCTGTGTGACAAAAGAGATTTTTTATTATACTTGAGCGATGTTCTAATACTTGAAATATGGTTGATTTCTTGGGGATACGGTCTAGCCAGTGGTGAAAAAAGATAAACTTTTTCAGCTACCAAGCATTTGGCGATTTATGACCGCCTTCTTCAGGCCTGGAAGAGTTATTACATAAATTCAATTAAAAAGTAAGTCAAAGTAAACGGGGTACAAAACCTAAAATACTTATCCTATCATTAATATCCTAGAAGAATCCTATCATTACTACAAACTGATAAAACATCCAATTTTCATTGTTGTTATCGTGTCATAAGGGTATACTATCTTTACTATTGTTCACCTGAGTCACATTGCTGGGATATAAGTTGTCATGGATTAAAATTGTTTCACAATTACATTTTAAGGAGAGTCAAAGAGAGGAATTACAATAACTGCACACTAAATGATAATCTGAATGCCCTGTACATCGAAATGATTTTTCTTCATATTTCCAATGTTAAACGCAAAAGCTATAAGTTTGGGATTGCTCCAAAATTCACCTTTTCTTATGTTTAATTTTTGCGTGAAATAGGTTTTATTCTGAATTCTTTGGGTGCTTGTTGGCTATTCCCAATCTATCGGCAACATCCCTGTATGATGCTGCCTCATGCCCAGCAAACCACAAAAACACAACTGTGTAAGAATAGGCACTGCGTTTTCCAAATTCACCACTCTGTGTAAAGGAATATTCAAACACTTTAAATCTTCTGGCTATATATTCAAACAATTCTCGGCTTACTCGAAAATGTTCCAAAAATTCAAGACCCGGATATTGAAACATTGCCTCTTCCAAAAAATCTTCAATTTTTTGCCTTTGCTTACGACAAATAGGACAAACAACTCTTCATCACTGGATGAACTTGTATCATTGATTTCAAGCATCTAAAATTAAAATAATGTGTACTATAAAGAAAACATAAACCAATTACTTGCAAAAATCCATTCACTAGACATTTTCTCAGATCTATAAATTAAATAAAACCTTCTAAGAACCATGCATTTTGTCTTTTAAAGTTTAACACGTCTAATTACCACTGGTACAAGAGCAAATAAAAGATTTGTTGCCTAAATCAAGCTACGACTATTAATGATCAGGACATCACAGCAGATTTACTAAAAATCTTACCTCTATAGACTTCTCAAACTTTTAAACAAACAGCAAAAACGACCGAATTGAGAATCAGAATCAAAACACTCATATAATCAGATATTTTAAGTCAGATTATCAAACAGACCTAAACGCACAGCGCAAGTCCCCAACTAAAAATTTCCTCGGAGTTTGCGGATCGATCTGACAGTTTTCAACGTCTTTCCAACTCGTAATTTGTCTTGTGCGAACATCGGGGTTTTAGTCCGTGATTATCAGTTTGGCCTCTCCAAACGCTCTTAGCGTACCACGCTTGTGAGTGACAGTTGCTGACGGTTTCCAGCTGCTCCCCGAACAAACTTATTCTTTTCATTTATGGAGAGATTAGAAAGTGAGCACGAAAGACGGCATTGGTTTAGAAAGAAAGAAATCGAAATTATGAAGGTAGTCAAAAATATGTGCTGGATTTGGTAAAAAAGTTCTCCAAAACTGGTTCGGTGAGAAACGAAAAAAGAAACAATCGACGAGTGATGAATGCAGGAGCTCAAAATGAGGGTTTGGAATTATTTGCTGCAGAGCCGACCAACTCCTTGCGGACAGAAGCACAGCAGACAGGAATATCACCCGAGACTGAAAGAAAGGCACTAAAAATGCTATGACGATGATTTTCAGAGAGAGAATAGAGTTCTGTGAAATCATCGTCATAGCATCGTTGTCAAGTCAACGCCATCCCCAATATTCTGCCGAATATCGGTTTCAGCGACGAATGTTCATTTTATCTAAAAGTATCAGAAGTTCAATGTCGGCCTTTCGCTATATTTCATACCCAATAAAACATGAATTTGCAATAATATTTAGTTTTTGATTATTTTCCAATTCAAAAAATACTCTCACAAACGCCTAGCGTAACTATACGGTAACACCAATTTCTAGAAAAGATATGGCAATTTTCTAATTTTTTTAATTAAAACCTCGCATCTAGAACTGATATAATTTCAAAAATACAAAAATAAGATTAATTTAAAAAAAATTATTCGGGCGTTAAAGGGTTAAGACCCTTTGCAGGGATAGCTTGTTTGGTCGCGTCGCCTGTATATTATGTGCCACATTTTTAATGGCCCGCTTAACATTTTCAGATTTATCAATTTGGTCGGAACTTATTGAGTGTAAGTTGAGTTGTCTTCTGTAGTGACTTAATTTTGATATGAAAATCTGTAGTCGTAGGTATCTTTCGATTTCGAGTCGAAAGCATCTTTCGTTGCAGTCTAAGTGTATGAGTAGAGGATCTGATAAAATAGTCACTCATTTTGCTATTATAAAGTCAGAGAAGGATGGATTACTGCTTATGCTTGGATAATGCGTCAGAGAAAAAGTGGACTAAACTTTGTAGCTTATTGTCTTGTATACAGTCGACTAAAAGCTTACTTATGTTGTGCATATGTTTTTGCGTCCAAGCTTATTCCCCAAAAGTGAATACCGCATTGAAGTTGCCTACGAGCAATTCTCTACGGGTGTTTCAGAATAATGCAGTGCCGGTGCGAATGTGAAGAAGGCAGGGAGCCGCAGAAAATAAAAATTCCAACAAGAATTTCTAAGCAGACGTTCTCTGCAGTCATCAGTATATTATCGTCGCTGTGAAAGCTATTGCCCACACGCCCTCTCATGCCGAGCCTATCGGCGGGTCCGATTTTATATTCTCTAATCTTGAGTATCTTTAGGACGCAGCCACCTTTGCCCGACTAACGCTACGTTGATCTCGAAGGCTCAATGTGCTGCACAAACTGAAATGACACCGGAGTCCACACAAATTGCATTGATCTATACCCACAGAGAACAGTTGGCTACGTCAGCATTTAAAAAGCAAACGTGTTTATGTCTTCATGGAAGAACAGGGGATTTGCCAAAAACATTAATGTTCTTGTGGCAGGTCGCCAATGCAGCACTGTAGTACTTTTCCACTCTGACCATTTCGCCTAAATTTACTTAGTATGCCTAACTCGCAAATACCTGCTAATTATTTTTGCTGGATTGCTACTACAAATTTGGTTATGCGGTTTGTCTTGTGGGAAGGTCTTGTCGTCAGCGCAAGGTATTAGCTCAATGGATGCGAGGATAGGGTGGATTTCAGGACGATCTGTTGTTCGGTCTGGATGATATTGTGGTGGCCGGCACCTGATTATTCTTGGGTCCCCTGACTGGGCAATGTAGAAGGTAGCGCATACACAAATTGCTGATTTTGCGCGGGTAGTTGCGACGGCTTGTACAAGTCCACACAAAGAGAAAGAAAAGAAGATAAACATTCTTGAAGACCTATTTATATTGACCCTCTCCACAAACATTTGTAGTTAGAAATTAAGATTTTCTTCCCTATATTTCTAATTTTGAATTAATGCAAATTTTTTTGTCGTAGAAAAATCGATGAAAATAAAATAGAGTACATTGAAAACTTGCGAGAAGCTGTAGCCATTAAATCGGTATCGGCTTGGCCTCAAAACCGCCCAGATGTAAAACGGATGATTGAATGGGCTGCTGACAAGCTCCAGGCACTAGGAGCGACTGTGGATATTCGAGACATTGGCAGGCAGAAACTAGACGATGGCTCAGAAATACCATTACCACCCGTATTGCTTGGTAAGACTAACAATTCATTTAATATAGAAAAACCATAGGCATTCATGGATATTTCATTAAAACTCACCTCAGAATCTATCTCGCTCTAACAAAATGTTGGTTCTCGTCAGTTTAGATTACGCTGCAAATCTATCCACTTCGATAAAGCGTATAGAAGAAAGGAACGACTTTGAATCCATAAAACAGTATACCTATAAAAACTTACATTATGAATTAATCGCCCGCACTACTGTTAAAACCAGTAAACCCTAATACAATCCACCAAACTGGAAACTGTCCGAAAGCACAAACTTGACAAGTATAACGGAAAAACTACTATTCTTACAATTAAAATGGACGAAACAACAATTGTATCTTCCCGAGCTCTCTTTGTTTAACGAGACTCACCAGGCAACTGTGTTTTCTCTTCCGAACCTCATTGAAACATTTCCAATTATGAATTAGATACTGTGTGGTTGATTCTATTTTTGTAATTTCCACAGAAAACATTGGGCAAACAACTCAGGGCAGAAAGACTGTTACGGGTCGCTAGCCCTTTCCTTCTAGCTCTTTTTTATAATTCCTATTATATCTATGTTTTGAAATGTTTTTTGCGCGAGAGTTGTTTGTCACTGTTCATGAGTATGCTCTATAAGAGTTTGTGGGTACTGTACGTAAAGTTGATGTGTCCAAGCTTCTTCATATTAACTATAATATCAACATAGGGTCTCAATAGCTGTTTGATTGTTTGGCAGTTCTGTTGCGGTCAAAGTATTCATTTTCTGGTGAGAGCGAAGTTCCTTCTTTATTGCTTCATTCCATTCTTTATAACGTCTGGCTTCATTGAAAGTTTCCGGTTCCTCATATGATTCAGACGGTAAACAAAAAGCTTCGTATATTTTATATTCCTCCAGGTGTTTTGCCCTTCTTGATCTTGTTTCCCTTTGATCTTCTATTCCATTTTTCCTTTCTTCAGTAGTCTCTTCTAATCCCTAGTAGTAGTAAACATCTTTATTTCTAAAAAAGGCTATCGACCTATCGGTCTTTCTGCCCTTGTTTAATACATGCAGTCTTAATCTAGATAAAAAACCAATATGAAAATTCTCCTATTCTAGGTTAACAATAGTAGTAGTAAACATCTTTATTTCTAAAAAAGGCCATCGACCTATCGGTATTTCTGCCCTTGTTTAATACATGCAGTCCCAATCCAGATAAAAAACAAATATGAAAATTCTCCCATTCTAGGTTAACAATGTTATTAAATAAATAAGATTTCAGTGGCAAGAAGAAATTATTTTATTGTCCACTAGTCCGTTGCGTTTGTAAGTGTTCGAGTAGCGTTAATGTAGGGAAACGGAAGCGGGATTGTCTGGTTGGTCTTGTAAGACAAAGGGGATTCAGTATGGTCCAGTTGTAGGGGTTGTTTGTCCATTTTGTCTGTAGCTGTATGAGTCTTTCCGAGATCTTTGTCATGTTTGTGCGTTCGTATAAGTAGTTGGGTGGGGGGGTTGTGTAGTGGGTTTTGGGGGTGTCTTATTCGTGTTATTAGTCTTAGTGCAATTTGCTTCTGTTGTTTGTGTATAACGTTTTGTCCTTTCTGTTCCGTTGGTCATGAGTACATGTCCAAAGTCTAGCAAGGGTCTACAAATAGCTTTATATATTTTGGTGGCGGTGTTTGTGCTAATTCCTCTGTCTTTGTAGGTTAGTGATCGGAAGTGTTTCGCTCTCTTCATTGTTTCTGCCCTGATGTTTCGCATGTGTTTAGTGAATCTAAGTTTGTGGTCGATTGTGATTCCAAGGTATTTTACGTCGTTTTTTGGTTGTGTCGTTTGGCCGTCTGCTGTTATTGTAGGGGAATCAGCGTTGAGTCTGTGGTTTGTGAGCAGAAGTTGG
The DNA here is from genome assembly GCA_024550625.1 of Dendroctonus valens. Lineage (NCBI taxonomy): Eukaryota > Metazoa > Arthropoda > Insecta > Coleoptera > Curculionidae > Dendroctonus > Dendroctonus valens. Next base: position 779,912 of record JAJTJO010000068.1, on the reverse strand, counting down.
TTTTTTGACGCGTTTGGTGTTAGTCTCCATTTATAAAACCATGTCATTGTGTTGTTTGTTAGTGTTTGGAGTCTTTGCGTTGCTCTCTCAGTAGTTTTGTCATGTACAATAAGTGCCGTGTCGTCTGCGTATTGTAATATGTATGCCGATCTGTCGATTTGATTTTTGTCTGGTAAGTTGTAATTGTATATGTCATGGCAGTATATATTGTAGAGAAACGGTGAGACCGGGGATCCTTGAGGGAGCCCTTGTTCAGGGGAAAAAGAAAATGACAGTGTTTTGTCAATTCGTACTTGTAGTTGTCTGTTTTCTAGTAAGTTCTTTATGGTGTGTAGTAGATATGTTGGTGTGTGTAGTTTGTGTAGTTTGTATAGTAAGCCTCTATGCCAGACACTGTCAAAAGCCTTGTTAATGTCCATAAACAGGCAAGCTGTCTTTCTGTCAGTTAGGTGGGTTCTAATCCCTAATATCCTAATATATTCGAGTCTTCTTTATCACTAAATTCCTCTTCATTTATTTTTTCGTTGATTGATATATTTGAAGTTATGTTTGTCCTGAGATCTAACTCATTAGCTATTTTTGGATAATCTTGCTGTAAATTGATTTTACACTCTATAGTAGTTTCATGGAAATGCACGTCTCTTGGCCTAATAATCTTGTTTTCGGGGGGTAGCCATAATCTGTACCCATCACCACAATAACCAACCATAACAGCAAGTTATGCTTTTCTTGTTAGTTTATTTTCTCTTGGTACATCAACATTCCAAGCTCGACAGCCAAAAATGTTAAGCTTGCTTATATCATTGCGGCCATGCGACTTAATTGCTGGCGTTCCTCCTTTTTCCAGAGCTGATGTTGGGGTTTTGTTTAATTCATACGCCGAACTCATCAGTGGTTCGCCCAACAAAGGTTTGCGTAAAGCTGAATCAAGCATCTTAGTTCTGATCATATTGAATGGCGTTCTGTTCATGCGCTCAGCTTTCCCATTCATTTGTGTACTGTAGGACATAGTATATTCCAAATTAATACCCTTCTTTCTGGAAAAATTCTTGAAATTATTATCTCTTAATCTTAATATCAAATTGTCGTTCAGTTTGCCTTACATAATCGATTAGGTTTTGCTCAGCTTCTCCTTTATTTACAAGAACTTTCACAACAATAAAGTGTAAAAAATCAGTCTCACCTGGAAATATTTGCCTCCTCCTCCTCCTGTAATTGGAGGTACATAGATGTGGTGTGTTTCTCATTACGCTTAGAAAAAGGACTGCTTTACCTTCCACACAAATTGAGCAAATCTTGTCAAGTGCGTCTAGCCCTAGTTGTATTAATGCTTCATTATCAGCATGTCCTGGTCTTGGGTGCCATCTATCTGGATTAACGCCTATTTGACATTTCTCATTCAATAATTTTTTCGTATATTTCTTTTTCCTGACTGTACTTTTAATTCATTCCAATATATTCCTGGGTTTTTCAGTCAATTTTATTGTCACTAATTATGGTGTTATGTGTTGAGCCCTGCGTTTCGTCCCGGGTCTACCTATTGGACTCGTCAGTAAGGCTTTAGGTAGTGACGAGTCCAATAGGTAGACCCGGGACGAAACGCAGGGCTCAACACATAACACCATAATTAGTGACAATAAAATTGACTGAAAAACCCAGGAATATATTGGAATCATTCAATAATATTGTTTCGACTTCTAATATATATAAGCCTCCTTTGTTTCTACATTCTAACGAAAAGTGTGTTCCACAAATTGATGTTATTTCATTTGTACTAGTATGTTACGTCCCTTTCGAGTATTGTTGCTGCATTCCCGTTATTCCGTTGAGAACAGTTCGCTTGAAAATTAGATTTAACACAGTTTCCAGTATGTGCTTTAAAACTTACCTCGTTAATTCTGTTGTTCTTTTCTCGAACCTAACTTCAGCTCTTCGTCAAGTAACCCAGCTTTTGGAATGTCCATTTTTACATTACGTACAGTCTCCAATGCGATTACGGCCGCATCAAATTATGATGGTAGAGACAATAGTAACTGTTACACACGAACACTTTCGTCAATAGTCGACCCCAGGTCTCTAAGGTCCCGGATTATTGAGTCAAATCTACGGAAATCGTCCTCAAGACTGTCATTAACACCTGAACGCAAACTTAATAGTTTTCTCCACGACAGCTTTGTGAACGAGCTGGTTCTTACAAAAATGTCTTTTAAAGCTGGTAATTGATGCTTAGCGGGAGCCTAGTCTTTCACAATTCACTAATTAATTAATCACTTTAAAATATTTATCCGAAATTCCTTGTACCATAATTGACTTTGCTTTAGCATAACTTTTAAAGGAATTTCGTTTTTCATCGGCTCTTGCTTTTTCTCCCGGTGGGTCACACGTAATTATATCATGACATTGTTCTCTACTTAGTAATGTGGTAATTCGAAACTTCCAGTTGTTGAAATTATTTGCTTCGACAATAAGCACCGATAGAATGTTAGCGGTTATCATGTTTTTCCCTTCTCTTATGAACACGAAAAAACACGCGATTACCGTTGCCCCCTTAATTATAGCTTCAAAGTAAACGGTCTCATCAGTCGGTCTGGGCCTATAACAGGTTGAAAGATTTTCTTGGGAGCAATAAGACACTCTATCAGCAAAAATAGCGTAATCGGTTTGAGCTATAATAAATGTCCAATTAAAATTCCTTCTTAAATCTAAGCTAACAGTAATGACGAATATTAGTTTCGTTAATGTCACAATAAACTAATGAAGCAGAATTTTTGATTGCACATTGTTTTAAGTTTAGTGATTTTGAACCGGGATTCTTAAGCATTTCCTGTAATTCAGGGTCATGTAATTGTTTGTAATTTGTAATTGTAATTGCAATTCCTTCGGGAAATTTAATACTTTCCAGTCTTGAGAGCGCGTCGGCAACAATGTTATTTTTGCTGCTGATATAAAATGATGCACATGGGGATATTGGAAACCGTTAGAGTTACAAGGTGGACCAAATGGGGAAAAGTTGCGCAATCAAGTGCCTATAAATAATCTGTCATCAACTCCTTTGAACTCGGAATAGCAACGGATATACAGGGAAAAAAAGAAAAAAGGGCGTTTTATAAACTCCTTTATATCGTGTTTATTATAAAATATACAATAACGAAATTTTCAGGGTGGGGGTATGAAATGAGCGCCAATTTGAAAATGAAGCAAAAAATAATCTGGCCCCACTATGTTCAATGAGGCCGAAGGCAACTTTTGTTTTTCTTATGGGCGCCATATTGAATTTCTGCATTTCTAGATTCCCCTTTAAATATCCTCTTCAACCATGTATAACATGTTTATGTTCGGTCAAGATAAATAATTAAAATTAACAAAATTAAGATTTAATGGTAGTAGGCATTGATATTTCTATTAATTATTACTTTTAATTATTATTGATCATACATCGAACACTGCAAAAGAACAAGTAACATTTTAGGATTAAAGTAGGTGTTCAAATAAGCCACCGTTTTCTCGCACGCACAACATACATCGTTTTATTACTGCTTCACAGGATTTTCTGATCATTTCTGGGGTAATTCTCTTAACAGCTTCTATAACAGCGTGTCTCAGCTCCTCTTCGGTTTCGTATGACCTACAGTATACCATATTTTTGAGGAAACCCCATGCAAAAAAATCAAGCGGTGTTATGTCAGGGGATCTCGCAGGCCATCTTACTGGTCCCAGGTTGCCTATCCACTTGTTGGGAAATTCGTGATTTAAAAATTCTGTGATAATACGTCCATTATGTGGCGGCGCGCCGTCTTGTTGGAAATAGAAGTTTTGCAGTGTCGCTACTGGAACATCCATAAGTGCTTCCGCTACGATAGTTTGTAAGAGGTTCAAATATCTGTCGGAATTTAAGTTCTCATTAAAAAAATGGTCGAATCACGTGGGTACCCACAATACTAAATCAAACATTAAATCCAAACCTAACTTGGTACCTAACTTGACGAACTAGCCGTGGATTTTCATCTGACCAAAAAACGGTATTTTTACGATTAATTAGTCCACATTTAGTAAATTGGCTCTCATCTGACCAAAGGACTTTTAAGGAAAAGTTTGGCATCTCGTAATTTCTTTGAATAAACCACTGACAAATTGCTATTCTTCTAATCGCATCGCCATTCTGGAGTTCCTGGCAGGGCCGTTCACGATAGGGGTCATATTTATGACGCTATAAAATACTATTCGCCGTTGACCACGCAACACCTGTTGTGGCTTCAATTTGACGTAAAGACGTACGTCCATTACCAAATTTTCTTTATTTTCGTCTGGAAGTTTGTTTTTCTTTACTTTAGCAAAACTCCCGTAAGATACAAGGTTGTCTTTCGGACGCCTAAACATAGTTCTAATAGCTTGTCGCCTTTCTGGATATTTATTTAAATACATTTCTTCAGCTTTCGCTTCATTTCGACAACAGAGAATAAAACGCTCCAACATATCGTATTTTTCATAATTTGAAAAGTGATTCATTTTGAAACACACAATTAATTACAAACACTTGACACTGACAATAAATTCTACTTTGACAGTTACCTAGGTAATTAAAACAGACAACGAACGTCACTATGGGGAAATTGAAGAGAAATATCAATGCCTACTACCATAAAATCTTAATTTTGTTAATTTTAATTATTTATCTTGACCGAACATAAACATGTTATACACGGTTTAAGAGCATATTTAAAGGGGAATTTTAAAATGCAGAAATTCAATATGGCGCCCATAAGAAAAGCAAAAGTTGACTTCGGCCTCATTGAACATAGTGGGCCTAGATTATTTTTTACTATATTTTCAAATTCACGCTCATTTCTTACCCAAACTCTGAAAATTGTGTTATTGTATCTTTTATAATAAACACGACATAAAGGATTTTATAAAACGCACTTTTTTCTTTTTTTCCCTGTTTATCCGTTGGTATTCCGAGTTCAAGGAAGTTGATGGCAGATTATTTATAGGCACTTGAATACGCAACAAATATTGCAGATTGCGCAATAAATGACAATTAAATCTTAATTCATTCCAATGTATTCCTGGATTTCAGTCAATTTTATGGTTTATTATTTAAAATGTTACAAATACGTTTCGGTGTCTTTATCCACCATCATCAGTTTGTCTAAAATATCCATTTTACATTTATTATCAATTCAATTAAAAAAACCCTCATAAAATCAATATATTAAAATTCAAATCACACACATATTAAAAAGTACAATTTGGGACCTTGGTTCTCAGGTGATGAGTCGGGATAAACATGTTCGGGAAAAGACTAGAATCTATTGTTTAGAGATCTAAATTTGACTTACATGTTTAGATGTTTCTTCCTTTACATTTGGTTGGATATTGAATTACCTATTTTATTCGATATCGAGCGAGTGCCCGAAAAACCTGTTTATATTTCGCCTTTTCTTTGCATTCTTGGAATTGCTCTGTAATTCTTCAATATCTGCTGTTTAATTTTTATTTACCAGGTCCATTCAATTCATGCATGCGATCATTTAATTAGCGTATGATACACAGAGCTAAGATTGTCTGTATCTGATCTGAAGTTTATTACATTCTGATGTTTCTTAATTTGTATCATTTCATGGATTCTTCTCTTATTATAGTTGTCCTCATTGATCAATATTTGTGTGTTATCGAAATCAAAATCATGCAACTTTTGTTGTGCATGTTGTGCTAATGCTGTTGCATTTTCGTTAACCTTTCTTAAGCTATACTTATGTTCGTATATTCTTTTCTTTAAATATTGCCCTGTTTGTCCTATGTATGTGTTGTCACAGTTCAAACAGTCAATCTTGTATATTACGTTAGGTGTGTCCAACTTATCGCTTCTATTCTTAAATTTTGTAAAACACTGTTTTGCTAAGTTGTTTTTAGTTTTCTCCGCTATAGTAATATTATGCGGTATTAAAACATTTTTTATTTTTGTGCTGATTTCTGGAATATGCGGTAATGATACTACCTAATTTCACCCTCGTTTTTCTTTTCTATATTATTTATGTTGATCCATTTATTTGTATTGTATATTTTGTTAATTCTTTGTTTTATAATTGGTTCGAAGAATTCTTTGGGATAGTTGTTCATTATTAGTACCTTTTTTATTTCTTCAATATTTTTTTGTCTGTATCCACAATATGCTAATTTTATCGCTCTATCAGTAAGAGCTGTTACCACACTTTTTTATATTGAATAGGTGCATATGATTGGTAATTCAAGAATCTACCAGAACACACATCCTTTGTGTGCCAGTTTGTTTTTATTTCCCCATTATTGTCATACACAACCGTCACATCCAAAAAGTTTAATGACCCGTTTTTGTCTTCCTCAATGGTGAATTTAATGGTTTTATGAAATGCATTAAACTTATCTAGTGTGTATTGAACTTTTAGTTTGGCAAGCACATTATGCAGTCATCCACGTATCTTTTAAAAAATCCACATTTAAAGTCCAAATCAGGTATTAGTTTTTCTTCCAGACTTTCCATTACAAGGTTTGCAATTGTTGCAGCTAGGGGGGACCCCATAGCTACTCCATATATTTGCGAATAGAAATTGTCCTCGTACCGGAAGTACGTGGACTTAAGGCACAGCTCTACCGCCCCAATAAATTCACCTTCGGGCAATGATGTATATTCCCTAATTTCAGACCATTTATTTCTTATGCACTGTATTGAGTAATCTACCGGGACGTTTGTGTATAGCGATACTACATCAAGCGATATTAGGCGATGGTTCTTAGGTATCTTCTGTTTTTTTATAAATTCGCAGAAGCTCCATGTGTCTCTAATGTAATATTGTGAACTTCCCAGTATATTACTCAACACAGCTGACAGGTACTTAGACAATTGGTAAGTCGGTGCATTTATGTTGCTAACTATCGGTCTTAATGGGTGGCCTGCTTTGTGAAGCTTTGGCAGGCCATATATAAATGGTGCTCGGCCGTTGTTGCAAGACAGTGTTCGTTTTAAATTATCTGTTATGAATTTATTTTTATGCCATGAATTTATTATTTTATTTAGTTTTGTTTGAATATTTGTAGTAAGATCTTTTTTCCGGTTTATATGTTTCTACATCATTTATTAATGCTAGCATTTTTGTTCTATATTCACTTTTCATCATAACAACTGTAAATGTATGGGCCGTTCCGAAATCTTTGTCATGTTTGTGCGTTCGTATAGTAGTTGGGTGGAGGGGTTGTGTAGTGGGTTTTGGGGGTGTCTTATTCGTGTTATTAGTCTTAGTGCAATTTGTTCTGTTGCTTGTATATAACGTTTTGTTCTTTCTGTTCCGTTGGTCATGAGAAAGGGTCTACAAATAGCTTTATATAATTTTTTGGTTTTTGTCTGGTAAGTGGTAATTGTAGTAATCATGGCAGTATATATTATAAAGGAATGGTGAGAGCGGGGATCCTTGCGGGAGTCCTTGTTCAGGGGAAAAAGAAAAAGAGAATGTGTTGTCAATTCGTACTTGTAGTAGTCTGTTTTCAAGTAAGTTTTTTATGATGTGGAGTAGATATGTTGTTGTGTGGAGTTTGTGAAGTTTGTAGAGTAAGCCCATATGCCAGTCGCTGTCAAAGGCTTTGTTAATGTCCATGAATAGACACGCCGACTTTCTGTCAGTTAGGTGAGTCGTTTGTATGTTGTTGGCCAAAATAAAGAGCGGATGAATAGTCGAGTGATGTTGTTTGAAACCAAATTGGTAGGTAGGTATATATTTTCCGATCAGTTTTTCAAGTCGCTGCTTTATTATGTACTCAAAAACTTTGCTAAGTACTGGGAGTAATGTAATTGGTCTGTAACTGCTCGGTTGTGTATTGTCCAGTCCATTTTTGGGTATAGGGATTATTAAGCCGTTTTCCATGTTTTTGGAATTTTGTTATTTGTGATGCAGTTGTTCAATTCAGTTAGGATCAGTTTGTGTGTTTCTTGAGTTAGGCTTTTCAAGAGTTTTGCCTTTATTTTATCTTTTCCCGGTGCTGTGTTTTTGATAGGCGCTAGGGCTTCATCGTACTCTGTGTCTGTGATCAGTTTGTAGGTATAGTTTGGTGAGCTGTTAAAATAGTTCAAGTACCACTCGTTGATCAAGTTCCAGTTGTCATTGTCGAAGTTAGGGTTTTTCGATATGCCGAAGGCATTTGATAGTGTCTGGCGAACGCGTCAGCTTTCTCTTTGTCTGTGTACCGTTCTATTCCGTTTTCGTCAATTGTGTCAGTAGTGTTAGTTTTTTCGTATTGCGCTAGTTTCTTAATTTTTCGCCAGTATGTTTTGCCTTTGTCTTTTTGTATTTCTTTACATGTTTCTAGCCATTTGTCTTGTCGGTATTGTCCAATCAAGGTTTTAATGTTTCTGTGGAGTTGGTTCAGTGTCTTTTTTAGGTCGTTATTTTAAGTGTTTGTATATAGTCTGTTCTCTCTTTTGTTTTATGAGTCTAAGTATGAATTTGGCAGTGTAAGTCGGTAGAAAGCATTTTTTATTTCCGGGCTAAATTTTCCTATGGCTAGTGAAAGTTGTTGTATGGTTTCTATTGAAATGGGCTGTGCTTGTGATTGAATTTAGTCACATATATGTTGTTTCACTTTGTCTATGTCAGTCTTTGTTAGGTTTAACTTTTTCTCTATAGGAGGTGTACTGGAGGTAGGTTGCGTATGTTGTTAATGTTAAACGTAATAGCCAGGTGGTCGGATCCAAGTTCGTTGGTTAAGTTTATGTTGTTGATGGTGTTTGTTAAGTTTCTTGTGTGCAGTCTGTCAGGTGTTGAATCAGGGTTTGCGGGCATCAGAAAACTTGGTGGGGTGTGCTGTTTTATAAAGTCCGAATTTTGCAAAAACCTTTTAAGATGTTTTTTTTTTTTGTTTTTGTTCAAATTAAAGTCGCCTATAATTATTACATATTTATAGATGCTTGCTTTGGTCAATATGTTTTGTTCTAGGTTGGAGTGTGGGAGTATGTATGTCAGAAATATGTGTATCAGGTCGTTTAAGTAGGGTATGGTAAAATGTACACAGTCGTTCAAAAGGTTGTTGAGGTGGGGAGGGTTTTCTTTGCCTAGTTTTGTTACAGATTTGAGAAGAACTGAGGTCCCGCCCTTGGCGTGGTTGGTGGAATTGCCATGTCTACAGATGTATTGCCAGTCCCTGTAAGTTGAAGTCGGTCCTATTTTAGTTTTAGTCTCTACAAACATGCAGCAGTTCATGTCGTTTTGTTCTATGTAATTGTAAATTAGTGGCTTTTTTGGTTTAGCCCGTTGATGTTCGCGTAAAGTACTTTCAAATTGAATGTTGCATGTTTGTTACTGTCTGTCTCAATTGTTCGTAGGGTTCAGTTGGAGAGCGTCTTTCGGGCAGGAGTATGTCAAACATTAAGATGTAAATATCATTTCTGAAGAAAACAACGGAGGTGTTATTGTCGAAGTCTTCTATAAATTGTTTTCGTAGTTTTTTCAGTAGTTCGTCTCTGTTCGTATTGTTTGTCTTGTTAAGTTGATGTTTGTATTTGTTTATGATGTGATCATGTGTTGTAATGGGTGTGTGTATTCTACTTGCCACTGTCGTCATCTCCGCAATCTCGCTCGTCCGTTTGTTTAGCCATTTTATCTTGACGTGTGGTATTCCGTCAATTGGGGCTGTCGGTCGTTTTGGGCACTTCATGCTCCATGCTGCGTGATCTTCGAAGTTGCATGCTGCAAATTTGGTTGGCAGTGGTGACTCGCATTTGGAATTTGGATGTGGTCCCTGGCACTTGATGCATCTTGGTGATTGCTTGCAGTCTTCAGTTTTGTGGTTGAATCGGTTACATTTGCCACACGGCGCAGACACGGGTGCTGGTGGTTTTCTTTCGATGATTTTGAAAATGCGGCCCAAAAAATGAACCACACGGTCGTTTATTAACCTTTCGTAGGTGGATATATAGCCGGTTATTAGCCTTATCATGAGTGTGGGTGCGTTGCGGTCACGTGAGATTATTCTCTTGCAGAATCTTATTCTGAAGTTTTGCTGCTCCAGGTGTTTGATAAACATGTTGTCTTCAAACTCTAGGTAGACCCCAGTGGCGACGACTGAATATGATGGTGTAATATGGGGTTTGCTAACAGGCTGTCGGATTTGTGTGTTGTAGGTGGTGCTTGCTTGTTTGAAAAATTTTATTATCTTTCTCTCTATCAGTGTTTGCAAAGTTTTTGTGCCATTTTCTGGCCTGTTGGTTTTGATGTGGAAGTTGTTTTCTTACGATGTCTTTGTTGTTTACGTCATTTTCTATCCATTTTAGGGCTAGTTGCACTCTCGCGATTGCTGTGTTTGTATACCCAATAAATGCGGATGTGAATGTTGGGCGTTTATCGTGTGTTGTAATTGGCTTGAATGACGGTGGTGTTGGGTTGATATCCATGGCTGATCTTGATGGTCGCTCCAGTGTGGGTCTTTGGGCCTCTTGTGGTGGGGTTGTAGGGTTGGTCTTATCGCTATCAAGGTTGCTACGAGACTCCTATGAATTATATTCGTCGCGAATTGGCCAATATAATCTAAGTGGCGGGTTTGTCTAGGGGATGCTTTGTCCGATTGCTGGTTGAAGGCAAAAATTAAAGATCCCTGAATATCTGGAAGGGTCTTCCTTCGAGTAAGTGCTTGAAATATTCAATTGAGGTGGCGAGAAATTCACGGTCATAAGTACTATATTTAACTTGTGCTGGGTTAAACTTTCTTGACAAAAAACTAAGGGGTTTCCAACAATCGCCTTGCAGTTGTTCCACCACTGCGCCCATGGCAAAGTCCGATGCATCCGCGGTGAGTGCAATTGGTGCTGAGGAGGATGGGTGGACTAGGAAAACTGCGTTTGCTATATTAGTTTTACTCTGTGCGAAAGCATCTAAAGCTTGTTCCGGCCATTTTAACACAGTTTTGTCGTTTTTCTTGCAACTTTTATGAAGATCGTGAAGAATAGCTTGTTGCTGTGCAGCCTGGGGAATGAAACGGCGATAAAAATTCAGCATGCCAAGAAATCGTCTTAATTCGCCAGCATATTTAGGAAGAGGGTAATTAGTTATGGCAATTACTTTTTCAGGCAAGGGACTTGAACCTTGCGCTGAAACTTGGTTACCTAAGAATTTCACATTTGGTTCGCCAAAAACACATTTTTCCAGGTCAATGGTGAGGCCATATTGCTCTAACCGCTAAAAAACTAGGGAAAGGTGTTCTTCGTGCTGTTTGGCATCTCGTGATGCAATGAGAATGTCATCAATGTATGAGAAGCAAAAATCAAGGCCATTAAGTTCCTCATGAATGAATCGCTAAAAAGTCCGTGAAGCGTTTCGAAGACCAAACTGCATTTTTGTGAACTCAAACAACCCAAAAGGTGTAATAGTTAATAACTGTTTTGGGTATGGAACTAGCTTCTACAGGAACTTCGTGAAAGGCCCGAATTAGGTCCAATGTAGAGAAAATGGTTTTACCTTCCAACATAGCAGAAAAATCTTGCAAATTAGGAACTCGGTACTTATCTTCGAGGGTAATAAAATTCAGACATCGATAATCCCCCACGGATCTCCAATCTCCAGACTTCTTCGGCACCATGTGCAAAGGACTTGACCATGGGCTGTTTGACGGCCTGCAAACACCTTGTTCTATGAGATATTGAAATTCCTACTTCACAATTTTCAATTTATCTGGGGGCAGCTGCCTAGGTTTTGATGAAACTGGCGGGCCCTCGGTCAATATAATGTGAGAGGTATTATGTTTCACTTTGCTAGCTTCGTTTGAGGATTTGGTGATCGATTTGAACTGTCTAAGCAAATTGTAATATTTGCAATTAGGAACTAATGTACAAATCGAAGTGGTTTGGCAATAACTCGGTTTTCCAGAAATCGACAGGCTTGTGGATGGGTCTATGATTTTGTTACGATGTATGTCTATTAAGAGTTTAAAAATATGGATAAAGTCGGCACCAATAATAGCGTGATCGGTTTGAGCTATAATAAATGTCCAATTAAAATTCCTCCTTAAACCTAAGCTAACAGTAACATTTTTAGTGCCATAGGTTGATATTGGTGTGTTGTTGGTTGCGTACAAGGTAAACTTGCTAAAATTACATCGATCTTTAAGAGTTTGAGGTATGATTGGCTCGACACATCTAAACCAGAATCAATTAAAAAAGGAATACCTGTGATTGAGTCTCGTATAACCAGCCGGAAACTCACAGTCTCTATATGGTGACGACTTGTCCCTTCTTCAGCAGGCGTCGTCTCTTCTATTGGTGTGATGGCTCGTTTCCCGCACTTGGGTACTTGCATGGTGCTACGCACTTGCGGGCCCTGTCTTTGAACTTAAAATGGTACCCGCATAAACTGCCCTCTTCTGGGGCTCGCTTTGGTCCTAGTGTCCTCGATCAGCTCCGGTTGCGGCGATAGTATTTATTTCTGCTGGTTTGGTCAGTGGTGTGATTTAATTGAATCTGTTCCACTTTTCTGGACAATTCCTTCACCATGTCGATTAGGCTGTCCTGGGGCTGCTGGACGGCAAATGTACGCAATTGCGCAATTTCAGCTATTTTGCCAGCCATTTTAGCCAAGTTGCTCAGACTGTTATTGCTTGCTGTAAGCACTGCCTGAATTTGTGTGGACAGGTGTTGCATCCATAGTGTCTTCAACAGGTCTTTTCGAACCGCTGGGCCTCCTAATCGCGTCATTTCATTTAACAAACTGCGAAGGTTTCTGACCCCCCAGGGAAATTTCCGACAGTAACTTCCTGAGCTTCTTTTCGCTGCTCTCTAAATATATTGCAACCAACCGCTCTTTCATCCCTTGATATTTGTTGGTTGCGGGAGGATTGAAATGAAATTCGGATATTTTCGTTAATACGCTGGTATAAATTGGGCTGACCACATTTGGTGGAATCTGCGGGGATACCTGATAGTTGGAACTGGGCCTCGAGCTGGATAAACCATAACATCTGTTCCGCTTTCCAAAATGATGGTGGTTTTACAGACACGCGGTGGTTCTGGATAGTTGTGTCTTGTGTTCGTGGAGTTAAATTCTGCGGGTCCGTCATTTTATGAAACACGTGCTCGAACAGCGGTCTTCAATTGTTGGGTTTTGGTAAGGCCAACTTGCCTTAGGACACCTTCAGACCAAAAATCCCCCACTACGGTAAACACAACTTTATTTCTTAGCACACTAACATGAAACTGAATGTGACTAACTAACGTGACTGAATGGAAAACCGATAACAACAACTTACTAGTCGAACCACCACAGTAACCTGTGGTCCCCGGAAGAAGGATAGCGACTTCCGATCTCGTCCTTCCTTGTCTTTTACGCAACGTCAAAATACGGTGTTGCCAACGTGGGCACCACACACTTTTATATCTAACCTAACCTGCTACCTTGAAGACGAGGACTAAAGCGCCACCGGTCGTGTTTTTATCCCTTAGCAAGCTTCACAAAAGTCTTCAACAAAGAAAAAGCAGATTTGAATATTAGTGTCGCCTGTGGTTAAATCGAAACTATTAAAAATGATATAAACACGAAGATCGTGTAGCTTCTATCATCTGTAAATTCTCAAGAAGTATTTTATTAATTTAAAAATTTAGTTGGTAAAGCCACAAATAAAATTATTAATCAATTCTTAATTAAATAAGGCACTCTTGGAACGGATCCGAAAAGAAGACTGTGTTAGTATATGGACATTTGGACGTTCAGCCAGCACTTAAGGAAGATGGATGGGATACCGATCCTTTTATATTAACTGAAAAAGAAGGAAAACTTTTGGAAGAGGAGCTTCCGATGATAAAGGCCCCGTAATAGGATGGATCCACGCATTGGAGGCTTATGTAGCCATCGGTTCAGATATTCCTGTAAGTATTTAGTATAGTCTTGAATATTGTCCATTTTCGTATTTTCTTTACGATGAATATGAAACGGGATTGAGGATTGGTCAGATCCGATATCGTATTTCGAGCGCAGTTAACTCATGTTTTTACTAAAAACAGTTTGGGATAGTGTAAATGTCCCAGTGCAATAAAAATTTTCATAACAGGCATGTGAGTTTGAGCAATGCAAAGCGTCCCCAATTTAGCATCTGAACCTACCAGATTAGAAGGTCTGTTTTATACTACATTTTTAGTAAATGCTTGATCTACATTTTGAACGTAGGAGAATTATGCATTAGACTTATCTGACTCTCAGATGGACTGCAGACATATTTATCCGACTTCATATTCTGATCAACAGTAACACTGAGGTACTTTATACATCGCACGTTAGCCACGCTATTACTAAATCGATAAATTTAGATCTTCCAAATGCATAACTTCGGCTAAGCGCTAATAAAAAAATTCGTGTGTGTGAACGGTGCTGTACTCAGTCTACACTGCAGATCTTCCCACATCCAATGAAATTCTGAAAGTTGCAAATCCAGATGTTCGGCCATTTTGGCAACTCATGATATCCCGATGATGTCATCATCAAGATTCTATAAAAAAACTTGGCAGCATGAAAAACTGGTTCAATATCGGCGAATCAGGGTCAACGAAACAAAGTCTACACACATAACTTTCACTAAGAGGAAAGAAACGTGTCCCGCAGTAAAGCTCAACAATCACCAGCTACCACAAGCACAAAACGTTAAAAATCTCGGAATCCCCCTATATAGGTGCCTTACCTGTAAACACCAATTCGTCACTAAGAGAACAGTTTTACGAGACTTAAATTTAGTAGAATGTACTGGATTATGGGGCGCAAGTCCCAAACCACTCTAAAAACCAAGATTCTTATCTCCGAGGCCATTCTGAAACCAATATGGACATAAGGAAGTTATAGCGCGGTCCAGTGCTAGTTATCAGAAGCGAATGCTGGTTTATCCTAACCTGCTGGCCAGAGTCTTTGATGACACAGGACACTCAAGAAGACTGAAGAGGCTCAGACCCTCAGATTCGATAAACCAAACATGAGTGGAATATAGCTGAAATCGATGTAGATCGAGTGATTTGGTCATAGTGTTAATTGATTGGGGTAGTGGGTTTATTGAGGACGACCTACGCGCGTTGGAACCATCACAACAGTTAAATGCCCGCGACAGATTGCTTTAAATACCTTTTTAAAAAATTCAAAGAACACAGTATGCTCAATAAAATTTTTAAATGGATAAGTTGGAATTTTTATACTGCTCCTTAGCCATAGCACATTCAACAAAATACAATTTAATATCAATCAACCCTCTACAATATCTCGAACTTCCCACATTTAGGCTCCAATATGAAATGTGACAATTGCGCTTAACTCTGTTTTTAGTTTCAGCCATTTGCCTGTATGCTTAATAGCTTTTTTGTTCGAGTGAATCAAAAACTGCCATTTTCCGATCAGAAGCGATGGCCATAAAGAAGCACTTTTCATTCGTATTCATTTGTTTCACTTTTACGCACGGACTTTTCCGCACAGTGTGCGTAAAAGTAAATGTGACAAATTGAACGTGTCACGGTCATATTTTTTAAAATCATTTTTATTAAAAAGTAATGGACATGCTGATTTTTTAATGAATTACGTTTGTTTATAGACAACTATTAATCCTAATTTAAAGTTTACTTGCAATTTGTAAATTATAAATTTGTTACAAATTGAGTCTGAAAGTCGTTTTAATGGCCTATTTTTCTGCGTACTCCGATGTTGCCACACGCAAAACACGGTCTTTTTAAATAGCGCAAATGTCATGTAAAGTGTACAACTTATACAAACACCATACAGTAAAAGCAGCTATTTCAAGGTAGGAAGTTAAAACAACATTTGCGGCATCTCTAACTTCTGGTGGTGAACAGGACATTGAATTTTCGGCGCTCATTGTTTCACTTGTATATGCTTACAAAAGTACTTTTGAAAAATTACAAGTGTCAAAACGTGACATTTGAGAAATGGCATTGACATCAAATTTAAAATATGAACCCAATACGTTTTATTTTTGACTATTCTTATTTATTATAACTTATTATTCGTGTTGTCTTTCATTCGAATAAAAAATATTTTTCGATACGAGGGCGAAAATCCGTTTTTCGAACTCCTGACGGATTGACACCCTCGACTTCGTCTCGGGTGTCAAATGGCGTCGTCGTTCGAAAAACAACACTTTTCGCCCTTGTATCGAAAACTACTATTTTCAGTTTTGACTGCACCTGTTTCATCACAGATGTTGCCGTTTCCAGTGAAATTTTTTAAAGTGTATTGCCTTTTCGGTAGAATCCTTAAAATTTGTAGCATCAAGGTATCTCCAAATCTTCAAATTCTCGACATATTTGCACATCAAGGTATACTTCTTAGCATGTCACAGTCATGGAACAGTTGCGGAGAACACTCCGCAAAATGATTGAATCAGCCTTCGTTCTAATCTTGTGCTAATATAACTTTAATTTTTCTAAGGTGAATTTGAAATTTGTCTTCGAAGGGATGGAAGAATCTGGAAGCGTGGGTCTGGATCCAGTTTTGTATGGCGAAGCCGAAAAGTTTTTAAAAGGCACAGATTTTGTGTGCATTTCTGACAACTATTGGCTGGGAACTGAGAAGCCATGTATTACTTATGGACTTAGAGGATTGTGCTATTTTCACATTGAAGTCGAATGTGCAAAGAAGGACTTGCATAGTGGTGTTTTTGGAGGAACTGTGTAAGTTGTCTTCCTTCAAACACATAAGCCAAATCTATGTCTGAAATCAATAACAGGCATGAAGCCATGAATGATCTTGTGCACATATTAAGTACTCTCATGAACAAAGACGGAGAAATTCAAGTGACGGGAATAAATAACGAAGTTGCAGCTCTAACAGATCTAGAAGTCAAACTGTACGAAAAGATTCACTTCAAGGTCAGTGAATATAAAGAGGATATTGGATCAAAGCAATTATTGCACAACGAAGTGAAAGAGAAAATTCTGATGCATCGATGGAGATATCCGTCTCTTTCGATTCACGGTAAAATTTGGCTGAATTGGGTTGCTTAAGGTTTTTCATCCGAACTCTTTCAGGAATTGAAGGCGCTTTTAGTGAACCGGGTCAGAAAACCGTAATTCCTAAAAAGGTCATCGGCAAATTTTCTATTAGAATTGTTCCCCACCAAGAGCCTGCTAAAGTTGAAGCATACGTTGTTGATTATGTAAAAGAACAATGGAAGCGTTATGGAAGTCCCAATAAGATGAAAGTGCGAATAATATGAAGAATGCTGGCAATACATAATTTTGCATTTTTTTTAGGTTTATTTAGCACACTCTGGATCTCCCTGGACAGAAGATCCGTTCCATCCACACTATAGTGCAGGCACGTCTTTATAAGTATTTCCTCTTTAATATCTACCAGTTTCCTTCATTTTCAATGGGCACTTTGGAGTCGTATTTTTAAGACGTTTATATTCAGGCAAAAATGTTTAATGCATTGTCAAATAACCACTAATTTAAAAATTATTTTAAATTCATAATTAGAATTACAAAAAAGCTTTTTGTTGTTTCTAATTTCCAATGTGGAGTATTAGCCAATAGCATTGCAGTATCAATTGTCGATATCCCTTCGTTCATGCTTGTTTGATGGCGATGCTCGTAAAGATGCAATTTCGTCAAACTTAAGGCAAAACTATTGTACCAATTTAATAAAATTATTTTATTTACACCAATAGCGATATGTAATTTGCATAGAGTGCATCTTTGTGCAAAAAGTAGGGCTATTTGGACTTCTAAAATATCCCGTAAAAAATAATTTGTCTCAAGCATGAAACCCCCTATTTATAACGTATTAACTTAGCATTATAAATACAGGTATCAAAGCAACAAAACACGTATATGGTGTAGAACCGGATTTAACCAGAGAAGGGGGATCAATACCTGTAACTTTAAGTTTGCAAAAAGCTACTGGTAAAAATGTCCTGTTACTTCCTGTAGGATGCGGAAACGACGGAGCCCATTCACAGAACGAGAAAATTGACATTCGCAATTACATTGAAGGGGTTAGTATTCTGAGCAACAATTATTTATACATTTCAAATTAGATGTGGTGATTCTATCGTTTTTTTTTCAGACCAAGCTGCTTGGAGCGTATCTCTATGAAGTATCTCAGCTGTAAACATTCATAAAGCATTATACATCGACTAGGCAAATTAAAAGTATCTTGTTCTAATCGTAAAATTACGTATGGAAACATAACAAATAATATACAACTAGACCTATCAGAAACAATGAAAATTTGTTGAATACTTAGGACAATATATCATTAGTAATAGCAAATGAAGTTTTATTGCTTGTATTGTAAATAGTTGGCGTATGTTTCAATGAGTAATATCACATCTTACTTCTTACTGATATCGTTTAAACTAAAAGAAAACTGAGCCAATTAATGCAGTTAATACTCAACGAACTTTGAGTCTCTGTGGAGTTGAACAATATATCAATGAATCCAAAACATGAGTTATGTGGCAGTCCCCATGGATTCCGCTGTATCAGCAGCCATGGAATACCGCTGATCATCATTGCCAAGTATCATCTCATACAATTTGAATTATGTAAAAGTCGGTCAGAGCCCAACCTATTTTTTAAGATCGGTTTGTCATTCTCAAAACCGCTAACTGGCGCAGTCGGTAGCATCCACAGTATTGATAACTGTGTATATTTTCCTGACTGTATTTCAATTTAATCCAAAAGAAATTCCTGGGTTCCAGTCAATTTTATTGTTTATTACTTAAAATGTCACAAATATGTTTCGGTGTCTTTCTGCACCATCATCAGTTTGTGTGTATGGCTGTTTCCACCTTCACATTTGAGAAGCTATTCAATTTAATTTGAATTTTCATACATTTCAATAGAATAGCTTATCAAATGTGAAGGTGGAAATAGCCATACACACAAACTGATGATGGTGGAGAAAGACACCGAAACATATTTGTGACATTTTAAATAATAAACAAAAAAATTTACTGGAACCTAGTATTGATAACGTTGCTGATTGATTGCATCGTGCTATCAATTTCAAATTGACTTTGCGGAAAGCGTATCGTCTTGTGTAGAGTGGGAGTAGTCTTCCACTAGCCGTGGTACGAACCGCTTATGCGAAAAATTGTTTCTCGTGCTCTCGGATTATCAACCACAGTTTGCGTGCTTTATTTCCTTTTGCGGTATTAATATAAACAGTACAAGAGTTCTCCGCTGTGGCGGAATCAATAGACATTTTTGAATCCGCCGACGAAGACGACAATGAGTCCGTAATCTCATTGTCGTCTCTAAGTTCGCTCGCCAGTAGCGCTGCGTCAGCAGACGCGTTCCACCAATTGGACGAGGGACAAAAGCTACAGAAATTGAAGCAGGTTTTCCGCTTGCTAAGAGTAAATAAAAATTACGACCGCTGCAAAGCAATTTCAGCGGACTTTACAGCTGCCTACAGAGCAGGCAAACCACCAAAGTGGTCGATGGCGGTCAACCATCTGAAGTCCGAGCACCCAGCTGCACGGAAAAGGGCCCTGCTAACCACCCAGATCTCTACAGGGGCCGTACCCAAACGGAAGCGGGACAAGGTAAGCCCCCCTAACACAACAAAAAAACCGAAGCACCAGCCAGAAAAAGCGACGAACGAGATTGCCCCAGAACCACCAACGGACCAATCACAGCGAGCCTCGAACCACCAGTAGATCCAAGAAAAGCGGGGAGCTGTCGCTATGGCTGAAAAAGGCTCAGCCGTGCGCCAAACAGTGGCCGATGACAAGTCGGGTCACAGCGGTGAGGTCTTTATGGTGCCACGGAAAACGGTGCCGTGGAGCACACTGTTGACCACACAAGTTTGCCGAACCCAGCAATAACAACCGAAAACCGCTTTTCGCCAATCCAACCGGCAACTGACCCCTTGGAGATTGAGCCTCAACCCTCCACCAGCGGGACCCAAACCATGCATGAGGAACTGGCTGCCAAAGCGGCTGCTTCGCTCAACAAATCGGGGAAGAAGGCCGAAAAACCGCCACCAATCGTTATCGTGGGAAAGCCCAGCAGCCACAGCGCGCTAGTGAATGGCCTAAAATCAATAACAAATAAGCCATTCACTTTAAAATACACAAAACCGTCGCTGATAGTGTACTGCAGCTGCATAATAGACTGGGCGGCGGTCAAACGGTCACTGGAAGCAGAAAACAGCCAGTTCCACACCTACACACCCGCAAACCAGCGAACACACGCGTTTGTGTTAAGGGGGCTCGAGGGCAACGTGGAGACTCCTCACATCAAGGAGGACCTCGAGGAAAAGGGGTTAGGCCCCTGTACCTGGTTGTAACCGACGATTCGGTCACCTTGCGAAAACTCGCCACCACCGCGAAAGTGATCCGTGATGTCAGGGTCTCCTGGGAAACCAGGAAGAACCAACGAACCCTGACGCAGTGCCGCCGATGCCTGGGTTGGGGACACGTATCGCGCAACTGCAACAAACACTTCAAGTGCTCCAAGTGTGCGGGCCCCCACGAAATAACATCGTGCCCACCGGGATCGGCACTAAAATGCGCCACTGCACTGAACCCCACCGGAGCTTTGATGAAGCATGCCCAATGTACATTTTCAAAATGGCCCAATGTCCGGTTGAAAAACCGCAAAGGCAGTTCGTGGCGGCACCACTTCCGTTCAGACCAGCGTGGGGGCAGACCTTCCGAGCCGCACGCCCGATCCCCCACCCATCTGGCATCGCAGGTAAACTTACAGGAAGTAATCAAGGCGGTTAGATTTTATAGCGCTGCGTTGAGGGGCTGCGAGACGAAAGCGGACAGGTTCCTCGTTTCCGCGCAGTTCTTCAATGAAGACATTAATAGCTTCGATTTTTAAACCCTGATTTTGCCAACTGTGCCCTATGAGGATAGGAGAATGGAACTCACGCGGACTCCGGAGTCATCTCGGTGAGTTTGTGCACTTCCTTCAGACCGAGGATATCGACGTGGCGTTGATTGTCGAAACATGGTTGCGCCTCAGGGATATACTTAGGATTCGGGGGTACAGGCTTGAACGTGCCGATAGTCCCGGTTTAAGGGGATGGGTGGCCATAGCGGTCAAAACGTCAATTCCATACAGGAAACTACCACACAGGCAGCCATCAATTGAGAACGTCGGCGTTGAACTTCCTGATGGAGTTTTGATCTACTTTGGCTATTTCTCCACTGTACGCTTACAGGCCGCTGATGTCGATCCATTTTTCATAAACACCAATAGGGTGTTGCTTATGGGAGATTTCAGCGCCCGCCATCCACTATTCAATAACCCTGGACATAAAAACGCAGCCGGCAATCTTCTAGCCGACTACGTTCGCGACAATGGCCTACTCGTTATGCCCACTTCATCCCCAACGCATTACCCGAACAGTGGAGGGAATCCATCCTACCTCGACTTCGCAATTGCCAAAGGACTCACCAATCTCATGGAGATGGTGGTTATAGACGCCCTCAGCAGTGACCATTTGCCCATTTACCTCGACATTAGGGATTTAAAGCGCACACAAACTAACGACTTTCGATATTCATACGAAAATTTCGATTTTCGGGAATATCGGGAACGACTACAAGACCTGACGTGTATTCCGGGCAAGATTGATACTGTCGAGGCTCTAGAGCATGTGGTAAAAGGTCTGACCAGGAATATACAACAGACACAGCAAGCTTTGGCCAAAAAAGTTCCGAACAGACCGCGGCGCGACAAACTTCCTGAGGAAATGTTGGACCTTATTAAGGCGAAAAATCGAATCAGGAAGCGTTGGCAGCGATTCAGGCAATCTACCGATCGTATAAAGGCAGCAGAGCTTGCACGAGACATACAGCGCGAAATCTCCGCATACAGGAATTATACCTGGGCGGAGAAACTCCGAAATCTGACTCCCCGTGACAATTCCCTGTGGAAACTGTCGAGAAGTCTGCAAAAAGGCTATGAGCAAGTCCCCGCTCTTGAAAAAGAGGACGGAGTTTTATTACCACCAGTGACAAGTGCGAGCTGCTCGCCGACTTTTTGGCAGAAGTGCACAAGGTCCAACCAGCCCTTCAGGATAACGAAATAGAAAGACAGACCGCTGTTTTTGTAGAACGGAAGTATCCTATACCACCCTCGATTTTGCATTCCTATATAACAACCCCGTCGGAGATACAATCGTGTCTTCGGCGCCTCCCTAGCCGAAAAGCTCCCGGGCCAGACGGCATCTCTTATTTACTCCTCAAAAACTTACCACGGAAAACTATTGTGCTAATAGTACAAATAGTCAACGCAGTCCTTAAATTGCAGCACTTCCCACAGGACTGGAAAAACGCTATAATAATCCCCATCTTAAAGCCGGGCAAAAACCCGACCGAACCCGCCTCTTATTTTCCTCTTGAACACCATCGGCAAATTAACCGAGAAAGTCATCCATCCGAGATTACAGGCAGCAGCCCAGCTTCGAAGTTTAATCCCGGATGAGCAATTTGGCTTTCGACCAAGACACAACACAACGCTGCAGACTGCTAAGACCGCAACGGATGCCCATGCAGCATTTAATAAGTTTCAAAGTACGGTTATGCTGCTTCTCGACAGGCAAAGGGCCTTTGACACAATCTGGCACACAGGCCTGCTGTACAACTTGTTTGCCGTGCATTCACTGCCACTCTACCTAGTTTCCCTTATAGCGTCTTACCTGAAAAACCGTTCCATCCAGCTGAAAGTGGAGAATTCCACTTCCGCCAAAAGACGCATCGCGGCAGGAGTACCAGAAGGAACAGTAATTTCACCGCTGCTGTATACATTGTACACAGCAGACATTCCAAAATTCCCACTACAAAAATAGCACCATACGCTGATGATACGGCTATCTACGCATCGTCTTTTTATGCTCAGGCTGCCAAATCTCGCATTGTACATCACCTGAGTTTATTGACGCCGTATTTTGACAAATGGAAACTTAAAGTGAATTCCAGGAAAACGGAACTTTTTATCTTTTCGCGCAAATTCACTAACAAAAGAATTTTATCACCACTCGTGGTTCAAATACTCCTATCAAACCAACAAAAGAGGTTAAATACCTGGGATTCAAACTAGACGCCCGACTCCATTTCAATAAGCATGTTGACTATGCTGTACAAAAGACTGCCATGGCCCGAAGAAAGTTATACTCTCTTTTGGAGCTAAATTCTTTCCTATCACCTCGAAATAAACTTCTGCTCTACACCTCCACTATAAGGCCCTACTTACATACGGCTTCCGTATCTCGCACCCTGTTAGCGACACCACCAGGCGACGTCTTCAGGTGACCCAAGACAGGGTCCTAAGAGGCGTCTTATCCGCTGACAGATACACCAGAATAACTGAACTGCACGAGGCTACAGGGGTGGCCAATATAGGCGACTATATAGATACCATCTCCGCCAAATTCTATCATAGCGGAGTGCAAAGCTCTGTCCTGACGAGAAATTTTACCCAAGTTAGAGCAAACTATCGCCCAACGCACGGTCCCCTGTATAAGCGACTGCCCATATTTTATGCGGATTTTGTCCCCGACAACACGTAACAACAGACGAACATTTCCTGCATAATGCAGGTTTAGTCGTTCCTAGTAGGCTAGAAACGCACAAAAGTCCAACATGACGCGACTGACCGAATCCACGCTGACTTGTTGCGAGGGATGCAGGCTGGTCCTGCACCAATCGGAGCGAGGAGGCGTGGCCTAGGGCATATATTCGTTGAAACAACCGCTGGCTAACGCCACGGCTGGCAGAATCAGACTTGAAGGCCGAATCAAAAGGGGTTTTTGGCTTCCCTTTAGGAAGACCTTTTTTCCTCAATGAATGCCCCTGAATATACAAAACCGCCATTTAAAGATTGCCCTCCTTTCGTTGTCGTGCGGATGCCAGATCAGCGAACGTCCATGTAAGGGTAACCCCAGGAAATGGACCGGTGGGCTGCCATTTGGACATGCTGAACGGAAGGAACTGGGCCGAATATCAGGCTAGCCACAGATGCGTCGTTTATCCGTCTTGGCGTGAAATTTTTATACTATAATTTTTAATAAATGTTTTATGTATGTATGTGTTTTCTCTGAGGCTTTTGTGTTTGCCATTCGGCTACAGTTTCCGTGTCGGTTCGCGTCTCTACTTGGGTGCTTTCGGTGGCTAGATGTCTGGCTGTTAGCCTGCTCCGTATCCCCGTGACCAGTCTTGGATGGTTTCCTTTTGTCACTCTGCTCGGCGCTGTTGTGGCTTTCAGATCCTTCCTGATTTCTTTGATCTCAGCTGCCATTGCCTTCATTTGCGTCATCATTTGCTGCTGCTGTTGGGCCATCATAACGCTTGGATCCTGCTCTTGCGCCATCGTACCCCCTTGTTGGCTGTCCGTCAGTAGCCCTATCAATATGTCCGTCAGTTCATTGACGTTGCACAGCACTGTTTCCCGGTTCTCTTTGTTGAATTGCAGTTTTCCATTTTGGTATCTGCTAACCGCTTCGATTATGGACTGTTTGGCCCTTATCGCTTTTTCTGTCGTTAGGCGTGACTTTTTTCGCTCGACAGTGTTCTTGTCCATTTTTTCAGTCAGTCATGTTTTTGGTGTTTCCACCTTTTCCTCCTCATCTATTCCTGATGCCGCCTCACTATCTTCGCCTGTTGCGTGCAGTGCGCTGACCGATGCCAGCAGGGAGACCAGGTTGGATTGGTGCTCCGGACTGATTGTCTTTTTTTTTTTTTTTTGATAAATAATAAGATTTTTTTTTTTTTTTTTAAATTTTATAAATCGAACGACATCAAATCATCTGACTGATTAATGAGCAAAATTAATCTTTTTTGATGTACCTCGTATACGACCGAAAAAAAAATCTGATGGTTGCATTTTAGGTTTTGAACCAAGCATAAGTTTTTAAAAAAAAATTGTTAAAATGGTAATTTTTTTCAAGTATTTTTGACAGTGAAATGCATGAACACTAAAAAGAGTTCAGCTTTAGCAGTCATTGCTTGAAACTGGTGAGTTTGGTGGAAAAGGTATTTTTTCTGATGCTTTACAAGCACCAATGAGTTGCATCTTTAGAGATAGATTGATTTATTAAAGGTTCATTCAGACTTCCATTGCCGCGCAAAGATGTTTTTATCACGTTTCAGTTTGTAGTATATTTAACCATTTTTACCGTTCGCCTGAAATAATAAGACAATAGAAGTGAGAATAAATCATTAATAATTCGATGTACGTCGGAATATGCGACGAATTTTCCACGTCGTGTATTTCGTTA
The DNA here is from genome assembly GCA_024550625.1 of Dendroctonus valens. NCBI lineage: Eukaryota > Metazoa > Arthropoda > Insecta > Coleoptera > Curculionidae > Dendroctonus > Dendroctonus valens. Next base: position 754,674 of record JAJTJO010000068.1, on the reverse strand, counting down.
AAGAAAAAGCAGTATACATGAATTGTTTTTTTAATGTGCTTTCGTAAGAAACGTTCCGTTTAAACTATTTCGAACAAATGTATGAGTAACCAATCTAATTCAGTTTTGGCTACAATTGAACTGGTTCCTGTGAATTTTTTTACGGTGAATGTTGTCTCATTAGTTGAGGACCACCCTGTATATTCATTAGTATTATTATTATTGTTTTGTTTGTTTTCTTTAACTTGGGACGGAAGAGGCAGTAAACCAAATCAGAGATCTCGAGGTATAAGTATTCACTATTTCACGGTGGTCTTCCAGCCTAAGATCAAAGACATTAATCAATTAAATCTGATCCTAAGATCGATCCTTTGGCTCGCAATACACTTTTTTATTTCGGTGCATCTGTCAACCTGTCCACTAAGCATGGACAAAGTCGCAATTCCTTTTCCGAGCGGAAATCTGCCGAATTACCCTCTATACACGACATGTTTTGTTAGCACCAAACATAAGTTGTAAATGGCACATTTTCATTTAGGTTCCTCTAACCGAGTTTGAAAGCGATCAAAATGATCAAAAAGGAATTTTGATTTCCGCCGAAATTCCAATGGATGGGGCAGATGATGATAGTCAACAAGCTGCGGAAGCCATGGTACAATTGGGTTCCATGAGTTTCTACCAACAAGAAGAAGAATTGGCTGAAGCCGAAACGCTCATGTTTAAAGGTAATTTTTTGCAGCATTCCAAACAAACTTCTGATTATTTTATTATGTGGTTATTTAAGGGTTAAATTAATATTTCTTGAGTAATCACTGGGTTTTACTTAATTTTTTGTAGAGGAAAGTATGGACGTCGATCCAAACTACGATCCATCCGATTTTCTGATGTCCGGCTTAGCGTCTGTTCGCAAAGTTGAAGATCCTATTCAAGGGCAGGACATCAAGATCCATGATGATTTAGCAGTTAGTGACAGTGATGAAGAATTACAAAATGATTTGGAACCGGAACCCAAAAATAATCCCGAAGACGCTGACGGTGTTTGGTTTTAGGAAAAAGGCCGGAGTAGTGAATTGTATTAAATCCGGCAAATAAAATAAGGTAACATTATTTACTTCAAGTTTTCGAGGTATTAATATACAGTATATCTCGATTGTAGTCCAGTGTACTTTTAAAATTAGCTGATACCAGAATTCCAGCAAAGAAAGCGTGCTGAAAAAGTGCGTATGTTGATCCTCACTTTGAAAAGTGAGCATCTAGTTTTCGTGCAATATGTATCCTTTTGGCAGCATAGGTTTTATTGTAAAAAATAGTGTATTTTTACTTCGTATATTTAATTTACAACAGATTTGTTGAGTGTGAGTGTTTCCCAGTAGGCCACATTGGCTAAAGTTGATTTAATGCAAGTTGTAAAACCTCAACTGTGAAATCAGCATCTTCCTTCGTGATGCACATGGGAGGTTTAATACGTAGGACCTATCGCAAAATACTTCATTACAAACTTTCACCAAGCACTTGTTAGTGTTGATTTTTCTTGGGTAAGGTTTATAAGAGTATGTAAGCGTTGAAATTGAAAAAGCGAAGTATTGTAAATTGTAAATATTAGTCCAGAAGAAGATTTAAGATTGCCAAACAATTGTAGCAAATCGACGATTTGTGTTTAGTAAATTATTTTTGAAAATTTAATTATAGGTTATTTAATGAAAAAGTACCTACATTTCCATGCAGTCCTCCTTTCCCGAGAATTACACCCATTTCCAGACAGTTTTCCCATAGTTTAATGAATTTACTTGAATCTAAAGGCTCTCTGGTCGCTTTATCTGACACCAGCTCTACACCAATCATTAGGCCTTGACCGCGAACATCGCCAACATTCGCACTATGTTCTTTCAGCTTTTCCAGTTCAAGTAGAAGATGCGTCCCTACCTTCTTGGAATTTTCTTGCAAGTTCTCTTCTTCGATTATCTGAAGCTTTCATAATGCACTAAACGTTATGAGCATGGCAATAGATTCGTACGTTTAGAACGGTTAAACCTACGATAGATGATATCGGGTTCCCTCCAAAGGTATTAAAATGTGTAGCCTTTGTTATACTCTGGGCAACTTCTGAGGTAGTTGCTACAGCAGCTAGAGGAAACCCGTTTCCAATTCCCTTAGCCATGGTTACAATATCGGGTTCGATGTCATGCGACTCAAAGCCCCAGAAATGGTCTCCAGTTCTCCCAAAACCAGTTTGAACCTTCAAAACATCGTTGAAATAAAGAATGCTGGAGTTCACCTCATTACCTCATCTGAAACAAATACTGCTCCGGATGCTTTCACTGTGGCATACACTCCCTTGATGTAGTTTGTGGGATATTGAACTACACCTCCAACCCCTTGAATACTTTCAGCGAAAAATCCAGCAATGCCATTTGCAGGACTTTCATATTTCAGTCCTTCCTGAAACTGGTTCAAATAATTCTGACCCGCTTCACATTCACCAATTTTACAACTGCAGCTTCTATCAGCCTGTACTGGTCCTTTCCTGCAATGGCTGCCACCCCAAATGCCTTTGTAGACATCCGGATTCATGGTCTGAAATGTTTACTTTCACATGAACTTCTCAGGGAGTTGGAGGCTAAAGGAATTGTTTTCTTTATTCCTCTGGTGAAGCTCTTATAAGAAAACTTTACATTTTCTTCAGACTTACCTTAAAAAAGCCAGGATTTTGCATGACTGGATATTTATAACATCCATTACTAGTCAGAGCCATAGTCTGGTAAGTCATACCATGGTAGCAATTTTGTAAAGACACTATATTGTGCTTTCCAGTGAAGCTTCTTGCTAGCAACACCGCTAAATCATTTGCTTCTGAACCGCTATTTACGAAGTAAATTACCTATAGATACATAAAAACACTAACACAAACAATATACTTTTTCATATCGCGTCAGATACCTTTAGCTTATCGGGTAGCATGCTTGCAAGTTTCTCTGCGTATTCGTGTATTTTTGGATGATAGTACACATTGGAGCAATGTCCCAAAATCCTAATTTGTTCATTAACTGCCTCTGATATTCGTCTACAAAAAATACATTCAGAATTATTTTTCCACTTTAAAACAATCGTACGGATGAGAATGACCAACGGAAACTGTGCATATTCCGCCGAACATATCCAAGTATCGTTTCCCGTCCAGATCAAAAAGCCATTGTTTGTGCCCCTGGTGAATTGCCAACGGTTTACTGTAATACGTTGTAAGGGCAGGATTTAAGCAAGATTTCCGAATGTCTGCCATTTTCTTAAAGGAAGGGCCCTACGAATCCGAAAAAATTGTTAGAATTTGCATTATTTGTATAACATGTTCTACTACTGCTGGGTTATTAAAAAACATTATATGTTCTGGGATTTTGTTTCGACTATATCGAAGTCATCATCAGGGCCTATAGAAGAGATGCAGAGCGATCTCAAACTTCAACATAATCTTATGTTTGTGATCACACTGATTCTCTTTTATAGCCATGATGATGGCTTTGATATAGCCGAAACGTAGGCCCAGGGAAAATATTGTTTTTTCTTCAATAATTTATCGACCGATAGCATCACGGTCGCCATCAAACTGCAAACATTTACATTATCAAAGCAATTAGTAACTAGAGCGTGAATATGGTCTAATTTTCAAAGCATTTTCACATGTTTATTTATAACAATTTCATTCCGTTTTGCGTCCTTATGGTAAAGTTGAGTTAAAAATACAGCAAGTGTACGCAGCACTTTTTAATTATTTGCCGAGGTTTCGACCTTTATTGGCGTCTTCTTCAGGGCTTAAAGAGCAAAAACCACAGTTAAACAATTTAAGGCGGAAAGAAAGTTTGATATAAATATACGTGGAAAGACCTACTTAAAATTACGTGTGAATTTGATATCATTTAGCTCTGAAGACCTCCATATTCTAACAAGTTAGAGTCGCAATTTTAGTAAATTCTGAATAGTTGCTGCAATTTAAACATTACGTCGTAGCGTCTATAAATTCTTATTTTTTCTATAATAATCAATCTCCAAAAATAATGTATTGAAGAATATGGCGCTTTTTATTAGACATCAGGAATTTAGTAAAAAGAAAAAATTCTAAAACCTCACTTTGCTGTATTTTGGAATAATGAAATTATAATATATATAAACAAATAATTTAATTCATTGAAACTTTAATCTGAGATTAAAACCATGTGCGAAGCAGTAAACCAATCGAATCCATTGAAAAACTTTATTTTATGCCTTAAAGTAATGTGATTTAAGCAAGTGATGTGACCAAAAACTCTATGCTTTTACCTTATACTTATTAGGAACAAAATCACATTCCGGCAGTTTAGGCAAAGAACTGTATCGTCTAAAATTAAATATTTTATCTCTCATCTTGAACTGTTTCCTTCTGGAAGAAACGTATTCTACTGATAGGACCGTTTCGAGCGATAATAAAAAATCTGGGCCATTATCATATAATGGAACATGATAAGCCGATTTTTGTTTATTCGATACCAAGCTTAATTGACCTTTATATTTACATATTAGTGGTGTTTCAACATTGTGTCTGCGCCGGATTGTGATTATGTTTATACCTACGAGTTTTATTAAATCATTGTCGATTTTTAGAATTGTTTTTGCAAACAATTCCTCAATACTTGATTCAGATTCGATGGAGAGTTATTATTTTTAAAGGAAATCGTGTAAGTGTGTGAAATTAGTCATTTTAAGTCAGCATTGACTCGGTTGGAAATTTTCAGGACCATCAGAGTCAATTTTCGTCTGCAGATGGTGAACATTTCAAGTGGCTACTTAATTTCGTTTCAAAGTTGAATCTTTCTAAAACACGACGCAACACGTGAATTTTTTTGGGCAGCATTTATTTGAACGAGAGAACAACGGATTTTTGTTCGATTAAAGTTAAATTTTCAGAACTTTCGGGGTCAATTCTCAGGTCTACAGATGGTGAAAATTTCAAGTTACTACTTTGCATCGTTTGGAAGTTGTATCTTTCTAAAATAGGGCGTGTAGTTTTGATAAAACGTTCATTTTTTGGCAGTATTGACTTGGTCGGAAAAATCAGGGCTTGGTTCGGTTTCAACGAAATTTGCAGGACTTTCAGAAACAATTCTTATCTGCGAATGGTGAAAATTTCAAGTGGCTACTTTATGTCGGCTGCAAGTTCGATCATTCTAAAGCAGGGGCGTATAAGTTTGAGAGAACGTTGATTTTTTGGTCAGCATTGACGTAGTCGGCAAAAAACATGATTTTTGCTGTTTGCTGTGAATTAAACCATGATATTTGTACGGAAGAGGCATAGAGTTTAAGATAATTTGTCGGATTATGCCTTTTTAGATCATAAGTATATCAAACGTGATTAATTTTGATGACGGCGTTCCTAAATATATATCTACTCATGTTGTAGACTCACATAACCAGGACTACTTTTAAATTAATTATGTTGACGATTATCACGAAGATAAAAGGTTGGATTTAAAATTAGAAGAAAGGGTAGAATGAAGATTGGAAGAATGACAAAGCCAAAATTAAAAATTATTCTTTATTTAAAAATCTATTTTCTTTAATTATACGGCAAAGGAATAGAAAATAGCCGTCTAATAACGGACAATGGCAAATGATAGTTGATAATTTGCAAGTAAAACGAAATAAATAAGTTCTTTAAGGTTGAAGTGAATTTATGTCTTCAAAGTCAATTTTGTTGGGTATTTCGTCTCAAAAGTTTAGTTTTTTAAAATGGCTACTATAATAATTTTTTCCTATGGCTAGTGAAAGTTGTTGTTGTATGGTTTCTATTGAAATGGGCTGTGCTTGCGATTGAATGTAGTCATGTATATGTTGTTTCACTTTGTCTATGTCAGTCTTTGTTAGGTTTAACTTTTTCTCTATAGGAGGTGTACTGGAGGTAGGTTGCGTATGTTGTAAGTCTATGTTAAACGTAATAGCCAGGTGGTCGGATCCAAGTTCGTTGGTTAAGTTTATGTTGTTGATGGTGTTTGTCAAGTTTCTTGTGTGCAGTAGAACGTCTGGTGTTGAATCTGGGTTTGCGGGCATCAGAAAAGTTGTGGGGTGTGCTGTTTTATAAAGTCCGAATTTTGTAAAAATCTTTTAAGCTGTTTCGTTTTGTTTTTGTTCAGATTAAAGTCGCCTATAATTATTGCATATTTATAGATGCTTGCTTTGGTCAATATGTTTTGTTCTAAGTTGGAGTGTGGGTGTATGTATGTCAGAAATATGTGTATCAGGTCATTTAGGTAGGGTATCATAAAATGTATGCAGTCGTTCAGAGGGTGGTTCAGGGAAGGAAGATTTGTTCTTCCAAGTTTAAATTTTGGTTTTAGGAGAGCTGCGACCCCTGGCATGATTAATGGTATTTCCATGCCTATAGATATACTGCCAATTTCTGTACGTTGATATCTGTCCTAGTTTGGTTTTAGTCTCTACAAATATGCAACAGTCTGTGTCGTTTCTTTCAATGTAATTGTAAATAAGTGGTTTTTTACTGTCAAGTCCGCTGATGTTGGCGTAAAGTAGTCTCATGGTGAAGGGTCTACGTTAGTGATTGTTTGTTTTAGTTGTTCATAGGGGTTCTGTCGAGGAGTTTTTGTTAGGTAGGAGCATGTCGAACATTCAATAACATACATATGGGGACCGAAAAAGACGACCGAGGTGTCGATGTCAAAATCGTCAATAAATTGTTTTCGCATTTTTATCAAATCTTCTCTGTTAGTGTTGGTAGACTTGTTAATTTGATGTTTGTATTTGTTTAATATGAGATCGTGAGTTGTTACTGGTGAGTGTATTCTGTTATCCTATTCTGTTCCATTTACTACATATATCGAGCAAATATTACATTTACAATGATCTTCTTGCGCAGTTTTCGCAGCTTGTACATGTGGAGTTTGAGCGCTAATTTGATTGTTAGTAGCCTTTTCTTCAACTTTTACCAGCGCAGACAACTCATCTTGTTCGATTGCAATTTTTGTCTTTACTTGACTACAAAAGTTTGGTTTCGTATCAACTGTGTATCTAAAAGTAAAAATACATAATCAGCAAAAGCAATTCAAGATTTATTATGATCAAATATTAGCACAAACTTTAGTCCATCTATAGTTATTAAAGGAGCAAATATGTATTTTACTTCTCATGATTCACCCTTTACATGACTGAGTAATAATAAAACACCAGTACACATTTCGTAAAAGATTTATTAATCTTAAAGCATTGAACACTATTTTACATTATTTTTCAGTATAATTAAAGTAGAGATAAAACATAATTACACTAATAGTACACATTTTATAGTCAAATCTAAACAAAATCTTAATCCTAAAACGCTAAATAGATCTTAATTGTGATTTACATAGATGTTAATGAATGTTGCATGAGTAAAAGATTTGAATGCGTGCAAATGATGTTGCACGTTCTTTAAAGTCATTGTGTAATAATTGAGGCAGGTGGGTACCATTGAAGTACCACACGACGGCTTCTCGCATTCTTTTCATTTAAATACAGTACAACATTTCCAATTCAGTATTTGTGGAGAGATTTTCTCCAATAACAGTAATGCCGTACCACCATTCAAGAAAACAAGAAAGAATAGTTTCCAAAACCAAAACACTGTCAATTGGATCGATGAGAGGTTCTTTTGAAAGGTCTTAGGGAACAAAACGCTCCTGGTCGCAAAGTATGTAATGAGGAGTTAACTTTTATGTCCTGTGCTAATGCTGCTGGAAATGATAAATTTAAACTGTTGGGTCTGGGAAAAGCAAGAAGACTTTCAGCTATCGGAAAGACTTGACTATTTGATACCGCAGTCCCTGAAAACTTTTTCTAAACCTGAATCAAACCAGCCATTTTCATGCTTTGTAAGGAAAACTAATTGAGGTCACGACTGAAGAGAACGAAATACACGATTTAAGCAAGAAGTTGAATAATGAAGTTCAATCAACAAGTGCAACTCAGATAGTTTTAACAGATGGTGATATCTTTATGAATTTGGAAGAAGCTCCTCTTCAAAATGACGAATCGAATTCCAATAATGAGGACATCTATGTAGATGTTTTGTATTAAAGTTCGTTGCATTTATGTAAATCCAATCAAGTACAATGAAGTAGCTTCATTAAAGGTTTAAAGGATTAATGGGCGATCAGAAATTATTATGAGCAAACAATTTTGGTGCGTGACTCTCGCGCCAAGTCATACATAACAGACATGAATGGTAAGAAACAGAAACATCTGTTTTTTTGACAGTGCAATAAAGGAGATGTGAAATTAAAATACGTATTTGAAAATCTATGCGTGTGTTACTTGCTTTCGGAATACGCTTATACGTAAACTTGTTTTCGGAATGAAAATGTTATTTTTACTAAAAAATACGTTAATTAAAAAAATGAATATGTGTGTTGACAGAAATTTTACAGTTTTGTCGTAATTATATTTTAAATTTAGTAACTTGAATCTAAGTGAAATGCAAACCCTTGTATAACAGATAGTCTTATTTGGAGCTTTTATATCATTTGAGTATCTTTCCTGCCATCCGGACAAATCGGTAATCCAAAAACACCGTGGGCATTTAATTGACCGAATTAAAGAGGTTCTGCTAAATTTTTTTGATTGGCGCAACGAAATGTTCGTTTCAACATGTCGGCGTAAATTAAAATTAGATTTAAATGTTTTGTTGCAAATATCTCATTCAAAACCCCGTTTGTCTGAATGCGATACTAATGAACTTCTCAATTCACTCGCAGTATAGAAAATTTTGTTACATGTCGCTACACTTATACTCTTCTTCTTGCGTATGAGTCTTTCGATGAGCGTTTAAGGTCGCGTTTTGATTATATGTTTGTTGCAAAACTCGCATTCAAAAGGCCGTTTGTCTGAATGCCATACCGAATGACTACTCAATTCACTCGCAGTATAGAAAATTTTGTTACAATGTCTCACACTTATACTCTTTTCTTGCGTATGAGTGTTTCGATGAGCGTTTAAGCTGCTTTTTGATTTATATGTTTTGTTGCAAAACTCGCATTGAAATGGCCGTTGATCTGAGTGAGACGTCAAATGTTGTTTCAAATGACTTGGACGTAAGAACGTTTATTACACCTTTCACAGCTAAACTGTTTTTCGTTTGTACGTGTATTACATGTGTGAGATTCTAATATTGATTCCGTAGCAAATGTTTTCTCACAAATATGGCACGTGTAATAATTGTATGCACTAGTAGGAAAATTTCGATGCTTAGTGAGCTCAGATTTTGTATTGAATGTAGAATTACAAAAATCACACGCATAAAGGAACTGGTCTGGATGCGTTTGCAAATGGTCATCTAAATTTGAATATAACACAGTTTGACCACAAATGCGACAGGTATACTGATCTTCTGAAGGTGTGGTCAAATGCATATTTAAGTTTGATTCACTAACAACCGATGTCTCGCCAATGGTCCACTTGTATTGATTGTTCTGGAGGAGAACCAAATGTTTCGGCTCGAAAGACCGAATGGTTTTTGAGATTAGTGTTTGGTGGGTATAGTTGGGGCAGTCGAGGAAATAATAAGCGTTATGGCCTTTTGCCAAGTGGGAAACCAGTACTGGTAACCACCGTTTATTACTTCAGTGTGCGATTGGGCTGGGCAGTTCTACCTTTGTAGACTTGTGACTATTTGTGTGTGGCGAAGGCTGTCTTGAGATGACTACTGGGTGTAGTCCCGAAGAGTGTATGCTCACGACTGTGTGCGACAAGTGTCAGATGAAAACTGTGTTGAGACGACTGTGTTGAGATGACTACTGGGTGTAGTCCCGACGAGTCTATATCAAAGACTGTGTTGAGGTGATGAGATGACTACAGAGTGTAGTCCCCGACGAGTGTGTGTCGACGACTCTCTAGTCCCGACGAGTCTCTGGCGAAAACTGTGGTTTCCCCGACGAGTCTATATCAAAGACTCTTTGAGATGACTACTGGGTGTAGTCCCGACGAGTGTGTGATCACGACTGCTTCCGACAAGTGTCCTGGCGATGACTGTGTTGTCCCGACGAGTCTCTGGCGAAGACTCTCTATACCTTTTTTTCCCTTCTTTCGACTTGCGTGGTCAAAATTGGAGAAGCAGGGTGAGGGAAAGATGTTTCCCACGATTTGGGTTTCGGCCCTGGGGTTGTCGCGCCATTGGAATGTGGGCTGATTCTAAAGGGTACCAAAAGTAGACCTCCCGCCGAACGCTATAGAGTGATTTCTCACATCCTTCAAATTCAAGACAATGGTCATCGGTCAGCTCTGACAAGTGAGCCACTCAAAGAAAACAATGACCACTTATCTACAGGATGCTAAATTATCGCGAATATGATAAGCTGGTAATCAACCTTTCAATCGCTAAACCCGGAAATAGCACTTGTGGTGACCGGCCCGAAGATCTTCGACAGGGGCGCACCATTTTCGGAATTCAATAGAAAAAAGTCACAAGCCCAACAAATCTCTACTACAATGTTCAAATGTTATTTGAACATTGATTTACTTGCGCAGTCTTCGCATCTTTCGTAGTTTCAGTTTGAGTGTCATTCATATTACTAATGGCTTCGTCTTCAAAGTTTAGCAACCCCCACAAGTATTCTTCCATTGTAATTTCTTCCTTCGCTTTCTTCAAAAGTTACTTGAATTCAAAATTCAGGATTTTGGAGATATCAACGAAGTATCTACAACAAATCTACAATTAGTAAAAAGATTTATAATTTTATATCGATCAAATTAGCATTACAAATAGGAAGCAAATATTTCTCTGGGCGGCTCATGTTTGAACCTTATCATAATAGAGGGACTTGATGTCAATTAACAATTAGTTCACATTGATTTAGTAATACATATATTTTAGTTGAATCTATTATTCTGCATCCTTTATTATCCTGGAAGTAAAAGTATAATTAATAATAAATAATTAATTAATAATTAAGACTTTTTCAAAAAGTGAATCTCTTTCTATCAACTAAATATTCTTTGAACGGCTGTTGAACTTGAATTTCCTACTGCAAAGCAGGCATTCGAAAGGTCGTTTTTCGGATAGCGTTAGTGAATTGAGGATTGAAGCTTTTCGAATGATATAATTCTTTGTCCTTCGAATGCATACGCCAATGAACTATTAATAGGCCAGGAGAATTATGACGAAATTTTTCAAATATGGCTCTAACGTGACGTAACTGGGATGACTATTGGAATCGCTCGGAAACAACGAAAAAGTGAAAAAAATGCGAAAATTGCGTTTTTTCTCGGAAACAATCGCATATAACTCGGTAAGTATGCATTTTAGAGGAAAAATGTATGCTTATAAATTTGTTCGTAATGAAATTTTTTACACGATACAATACATAATTTACAGAACTTATTTATAATTTAATCCAAAAAATGCTTGGGTTTCAGTCAATTTTATTGCTTATTATTTAAAATGTCACAAAATACGTTTCGGTGTCTTTCTCCACCATCATCAGGTTTGTCTAAAATACACATTGACAGTCATCATTAATTTAAAAAAAATATTCAAAATTCACATACTAAAATACACATCACACACATATTAAAATGTACATTAAAAACAATAGGTTTTCAGGTGATGAGCAGGACAATCATGTCTGGGAAAAGACTAGAATCTATTGTTCAGAGATTCAAATTTAACTTACGTGTAAGGCTGTTTCTACCTTCACATTTAACTGGCTATTGAAATCCATACTTTGTTCAATATCGAGCGAGAGAATAAAGAAACTGTATATATTTCGCTTTTTCTTTGCATTCTAGGAATATCAATTGCTCTGCAATTCTTCAATGTCAGGTGTTTATATTCCATTTACTTGGTCCAATCAGCGCTTGCATGCGCTCATTTAATTAGTGTGTGATATGCAGAGCTAAGATTGTCCGTGTCTGATCTAAAATTCATTGCATTCTGATGTTTTTTAATTTGTATCATTTCATGGATTCTTCTCTTATTATAATTATCTTCATTGATTAATATTTTTGTGTTGTCAAAATCAAAACTATGTAACTTTTGTTGTGCATGTTGTGCTAATGCTGTTCCATTTTCGTTTACCTTTCTTAAGCTATATTTATGTTCGTATGTTATTTTCTTTAAATATTGTCCTGTTTGACCTATGTATGTGTTGTCACAGTTCAAACAGTCAATCTTGTATATTACATTAGGTGTGTTTAACTTATCACTTCTAGGCTTAAATTTTGTGAAACATTCCTTTGCCATGTTGTTTTTAGTTTTTTCCGCTATAGTAATATTATGCGGTTTTAAAATATTTTTTATTTTCGTGTTGATTTCTGGAATATACGGTAATGATACATACTTGCTCTCACCTTCTTTTTTCTTATTGATATTATTTATGTTGTTCCATTTATTTGAATTGCAGATTTTATTTATTCTTTGTTTTATAATTGGTTCGAACAATGATTTGGGAAAGTTGTTCATTATTAGTATCTATTTTATTTTTTCAAGATTCTTTCTTCTATACTCATAATGTGCCAATTTAATCACTCTATCAGTAAGAGCTGTTACAACACTTTTTTTATATTGTAGAGGTGCATATGATTGGTAATTCAAGTATCTGCCAGACCATACATCCTTTGTGTACCAGTTTGTTTTTATTTCCGCATTACCGTCATATCTAAAAAGTTTAATGATTTGTTTTTGTCTTCCTCAATGGTGAATTTAATGGTCTCATGGTATGCATTAAACTTATCTAGTGTGTATTGAACTTTTTGGTTTGGCAGGCACATTATGCAGTCATCCACGTATCTTTTAAAAAATCCACACTTAAGTTTAAATCAGGTATTAGTTTTTCTTCCAGACTTTCCATTACAAGGTTTGCATTTGTTGCAGCTATGGGAGGCCCCCTAGCTACTCCATATATTTGTGAATAGGAATTGCCCTCGTACTGGAAGTAAGTGGACTTAAGGCACAGCTCTACCGCCCCAATAAATTAATTTTCGGGTAATGATGTGTGTTCGTTTATTTCAGACCATTTATCTCTTATGCACTGTATTGAGTAATCTACCGGGATGTTTGTGTATAACGATACCACATCAAGTGATATTATGCGATGGTTCTCAGGTATTTTCTGCTTTATTATAAATTCGCAGAAACTCCATGAGTCCCTAACGTGATATTGTGACTTTCCCAATATATTACTCAGCACAGATGACAGATATTTAGACAATTGGTAAGTTGGGGCATTTATGTTGCTAACTATCGGTCTCAATGGGTGGCCTGCTTTGTGAAGCTTTGGCAGGCCATATATAAATGGTGCTCGGCCGTTGTTGCAAGACAATGTTCGTTTTAAATTATCCGTTATGACTTTATTTTTATGCCATGAATTTATTATTTTATTTAGTTTTGTTTGAACATTTGCAGTAAGATCGTTTTTTTTTCCGGTTTATATGTTTTTAAATCATTTATTAAGGCTAGCATTTTTGTTCTATATTCATTTTTCATCATAGCGACTGTCTTGCTCTATTTATCGGCCGTTAGCACACAGATGTTTGTGTTTTTATTTAAAAATGTTTTGGTTTCACATATAAGTTTATTTATTTCAGTTGGCATATTTTTATTTGATATTCTATTTTTGAAATTTGTCAACACATTACACAACTTATTCCTTATCTCGTTTTTTTTATCGCTGTTTAATGAGAAGACTCCATGTTCGATGTTTGTTATAACCTCATGAATTGGTTTATTTAATGTTGTTTGGTATTTTTATTTACATTAAATTTTTTATCCATTCTTCATTAGTCTTATATTTGTTTTTATACCATGTTTTTTTGTTACAAGTGTTTCTAATTTGTTTTTTTGTTTTGCCTTGATTTTGTTGAAAACAGTTTAGTATTTCTGCTCTTGTTGTTCAAATAACAAAACATTGTTAATTCATTTTGACCAAGTCTTTCTTGTAAATATCGTTTTACCATAATGGTTTCATTTTATTTATTTTTTAATTTTGAATATTTTTTTAAATTAATGATGACTGTGAATGTGTATTTTAGACAAACTGATGATGGTGGAGAAAGACACCGAAACGTATTTTTTTGGATTAAATTGAAAGACAGTCAGGAAAATATACACAGAACTTATTTATAATAATCGTTCATTAATTGGCATACTTTTTAACACAGAATTTCGTCGCCGCTGTCCTCGTTGTGGGAAACGCAGTCGTTAGCGGTTAATATATCTGTATTTACATGGAATTGGAAATTATTCTCGCCATCAATATCAAGTTCCCTACTATCTTCTACATCTATATTAATGTCTAATACATTTTCTTCACAATTTTTACAAGTTTGACATTGGCATCCTACTTTGCTTCGTGGTATTCTACTTTGCTGCTTTTTCTTCAGAGGTTTCCGACTACTCGCGTTTCAAAGTGGCAGAAACAATTAAACTTTGCCGCATTGCGATGTTGGTTTTGTTTTCAGGTTCGTGTTTTCACAAAAACTATTGCATTGGCTCTCCTTGCAGTACAAATGATTAGAAGAGTAGGTGACATGATGGTCCATGATATTGTCCAAAAAATATTGTTTCCTTGCTAACAAATCATCAGAATTTCACATAATGCCACGCTTCTCGCAAATTCAGGTTCTTTCAGATGTTCAAATATGGACAACGCGTATGGATGGAATTTATGCTTGCGTAATATTATATGAACTGTTCATATGGAAAAATCCTGATTCTAACGCAGCTTGTCTTACAGACATTGTCGGAAATGCGGCGAAATATCCCAAAATGACAATTTCAATAAAATCATTATTGACGAGAGGTTTATTTTTGGCACCATTGCCCTGACGGAACCAAAGTTCTTCAAATTTTCCATAATGTATTTAACAGCACAGCGTGAAGGCTTCTGTTTTTGTGGATATCGAATTCTCCATAAATAATAAATAAGTTTAAAAAATATTCGTTTGGATAATTTAAGAGTCTGCGATGATTATTAATTATTTTCAAAAGGTAACTGACACTGACTAAAGCAAATTGATACCTACTACCGGTATAACCGGAAGTGTGCCATCTTGGAAATATTTTAAATCGCTTGCGCCCGATGACTTCGGTATACTGTCTAATTTTCAAATCTCTCCTATTTACACTGTGCCAGAAATCGATTGCGGCGATTCCCGGTGGAACACCCTGTACATATATATATTATGATTGTAGATATTTGATCTTGAGCCCCAAACTTGCAGTTGAAACTGAAATTTGAGCCCCAAACTTACACCCTAATTACACATGTTAATTAGTTAAAAATCACTTGATCCATTGGCATTATAGAACCGGCAATAGCTTACCTCTTAAGAAGGCAGTTCTAACGACCAACCACCTGTAGGGATCCACTCAAATTGGTTACGTCTAAATAAGTCGCTAGTACTTCAGATCCCACAGTGAACTAGGCTCCGGCAGCAATCATTTCAATGACGAAATCCTGAAATCCCAAAATATTTGGTCCAAAGCCAAAGCAAAAGTCGCTGACAAACCAGAAGCATGGCCCTTCCAAAACTACCTTACCTAATTGAACTGCTGAATCAAACTTTTAATGCCTCATTCTTCAGCAAGGAAATGTTTCACCAATTTAACCGCAAACTTATTAACTTTGGCGACCTCCAAACACACTCTGTCACGCCGGCCATCGAAATTTTGGAATGTGGTATTTCAAAGATGTGAAGTTAAAAAAATCTTTTCAGATATTGATAAGGAACCATACCATGCGTTTGCTATTTTGAATTTACTGCGAAATTAAATTGTTATAAATACTACAGCGACGTTTTTGGTTCGAATGCATATTTCGATGCTTAATCAGGTTTAAAATTTAAAATTTAAAATTTAAAACAACTTTAAATGAATCTATGCTAGAAAGGTATTTTGCTCAAAAGTACAAATACTGTAAATATAGTACCGGAATTGTTTTATGATATAAATATATTCTAATAGAAAATGGAGTATGTGAATGAATTGATTCTCTTGGTATTGTATATTAAAAATAAATATGAATGTATTTGTTAAACAATGCTGTTTTATTTCAAGTCATAGTATTACAACATGAGTCGTTAATAGAGAAGCAACTCCAAGAATACCGACTTTATGTTGGAAATTTGTAAGATAAGGTACAAATACAATCCGCCTCAATAGCAGTTCCCATACGGAACCCCGAAGGCAACTAAAACAAACAATCACAAATATAGACCCTTCAACATGAGACTACTGTGCGCGAACGTCAACGGACTTATCAGCAAAAAACTTTGATTTACAATTATATATGTAGAACGTAATGACACCGACTGCTGCATGTTGGTAGAAACCAAAACAAATCTGGGACAAACACCTACTTATAGAAACTGGAACTACAGTTGTAAACACGGCAACACCACGGCCAATGCTAGAGGGGGTGCGACAGTCCTACCTAAGCCAATGGTGCAACTGGGTAAGGCCAATCCTCCTTCCCTAAACAACCCTCTGAACGGCTGTTTTCATTTTACCCTACTTTACCTAGACGACAAAGTGCACATTTTCTTAGTGCATATCCACCTTCGCTCCAATATAGAGCAAGACATTTTAACGAAAGCAAGTCTACACAAATATGCCATAATTATTGGAGACCTTAACATGAACAAAATGAAAAAGAGACAATTAAACAGATTTTTACAAAACTCAGATTTTATAAGACGACACACTCCACCGACATTTTTGATGCCTGAGAATCAAGACTCAACACCAGATGTTTTACTACATACAAGAAACCTTACAAACAACATCGACACGATAAGATTGACCAACGAACTCGGATCAGACCATTTGGCTATGACTTTTAACTTCAACTCACAACAAACTGTCCCTACTATCCCCACAGTTTAAACACAAATTAAAAATGCCTTTTACCAGCATACTCTACCCAGGTTTGTACTAAGACAAAGAAAACATAAAAGATATTTATTCAGATAATACCGAATTACACATGACGACTCTATCAAAAGAACAATTAACAACTTAAACAGAAACATTAAGGCTATGATATTTCAATACCGACTTTCGTTGGTCCGACTGGGTTGAAATATGCCAAGAAATCCAAAAATGATCTAGATACAAAAAACAAGTTCGATAGGCATTATCAATGAGCAGGGAACACAACGATACTCGGACAAAGACACAGCGGACCCTTTCGCTGGCCACTTTTAGAGGGCCATCAAAAGATCAACAAATACAAACTTTGACACCGACAAATGGCATGACGAATTTTCAAGAAACACGACGGGTCTAAATCACAAATCATTACCGAGACCGAATATCTCGAAGCCTTAGCACAGCTCAAAAACACGACACCCGGAACAATATTAAATTAAACAGACAATATTAAAGCAAGGTACTTAAACATCTAACACAAGAAACACATGACTTCATATTAAGAAAACTTAACGAATGCATCACTACTTACAAAATACCCAAGTCATGGAAGAACGGAATATAATTCCTATTTTAAAGAATGGACTAGATGACACACTAACAAAAAACTACAGACCCATCACGCTACTCCCGGTGTTGAGCAAACTGTTTGCACACATAATAAAAAACAGATTACATAATTTAATAATAATAATAAATAAATAAATATTTAATAATAACAAAAAAGACCAAAGATAATACAACATAATCATAACACAACTCAACTCTAGCTTTAACTCAATCTACATGATGATGCCTAAATGATCTAACATTTGTTTGCATCATCCAAATGAAAATATCCTTATTAATACTAATTACCACAATTTAATTCAATTAACTTAACACTAACTTAATATATTCAACCTAGATGAAAAGACAGATACATGAACTAACCAAAACAAAAGTCTACATATAGTTTCCTTAAACCAACCTTACCATCATTAAAATGACACAATATAATCAGAAACCACTAAGAAAAATCAAACTTGCCTATGTTTTGATAAATAAATTTTCTGCAACCCTTACTGAACTTTTTGATATTCGTAACCTCTTTCAATTCATTTGGAAGGACATTGTAAAATTTAGGAGCCAAATAATATAAAAATCGTTGCCCCATATTTTTCTTGGTGTTTTATCACTTTCAGGTGTTTATTCACCTGTTCCTGGTCCCATGTGTGTGACTAACATAAGTCTTGAAGGCATTTGATTTATGGGTATAAATGCATGTAGACAAAACGTATATAGAACGCAGGCTAAATACCTCCTCAGAGTAGAGGTGTTGAGTTGGAAATATTTTTTCTTTTTTATATATAACTCTTAAAATAAAGTTCTGTACTACATTAAGTTGCTGCAATGAATTTTTATACAGACCTCCCCAGACAATACCCCGTACCAGCTTAGTAGCCAAGATTCAACCAATGACCGATAGATTAGAATCAACAGTTTTTTGCTTAAAATATTCCTTAAAATGTAGAAACGATAAATTAGTTTCCGAATATTAAATGGAACCTCTTTGATGTCATTAGACTCAAGTTTAATTTGGTTAAAAGCAGGATGATTGGCAGCTGTGATGGAAAATGCTATGTAATTTGTCTTTTGCATATTTAGACTTAATTTAAAACAATCCAGCCAGTTCTTAAGTACTGCCAGTTCTAGTTCTGCTGCCCTTCTTGTATCTTCCCAAGAACATCCATAAAACATGGCTACCGTATCATCTGCATATGAAAGTAATGAACCATTCTGAATGTCAATATTAGTTAGAGAATTCATGTAGGTTATGAAGAGAATAGGACCAATAACTGTACCCTGAGGTATTCCAATTTTAATATAACAAGGGTCACTAAATTCATTATTTATTTTTAGAACTTGCTCTCTGTCCCTTAGGTAACTCTCAAAAGTTGCAATACTGGACCCCTAACACCATACAAACTCAAAACCTCTAACAAGCGGTCATGTGGCACAGTGACAAAAGCCCTGGGTAGGTCCAAGAACACCGCCAAACACTTCCTATTCTTTTCCAATGCGCCATTGACCTGCCTAGTCAATTCATAGACAGCATCCGATATACTACGTCCACCAATGAAACTAAGCTGTTTCTGCGTTAATAAAAAAATTTTTAAATAATCTATAAGCCTATCCTTTAAAAATTTTTCAAAGATCTTAGCAAAATTATTAATTATGCTTATCGGGCGATAGTTTCCTATTTCAGATTTGTCACCTGATTTGTAAATAGGTGAAATTATTCATTTTTTAAAATGACTAGGCACTATTCCTGAGTCAAAAATTAAGTTGTTTAATGTTTAAGAAGATACACATGAAAATATTTTATAAATCTTGACTTAATAGTATCTATTCCTGGGGCGGAGCTGTTTTTTAAAGAATTTATATGTTTTATTATTTCATTCCTATCCGTTGGCTTCAGAAACAATGCAGATGTACTGTTATGGTTAATTTTAAATTGCTTATTCGGGTTCTTTATTTTGTTCAACATATCTACACCAATATTTATAAAATAGTGGTTACAGAAATTCGCCATGTCCTTGTTATCGGAGAAGTATTTGTTTTTATTTTTAATTTTCATCATTTCAATATTCTTACTAGTGGTTTGATTTGAAGCTTCATTTATAACTTTATAAATTTTTCCCATATTATTTTGACATTCCTCGATTTTTCTCAATAGTCATTCTTGCATTTATTTATGAGTTTATTAAGAGTTTCTGTAGATTTTATATTGTTGTTCTTTTTCTAAACTGTAGGATTTAATTAGTTTTCTTTTCATTTTTACTCTATTTTTTATTAAACAAACAATACCAGATGTTATCCAGGGTTTAAGTTTCTTTATTGCCCTCTGCTTAATCATTCTAATGTCTTCAGATTCCTGAACAATACTTTTTACAGTACTATAAAAGTTCTCGGTAGCAGTTTCAACTTCGTGAATATTTAGAATATCATTGTCCCAGTTCTGATTACTTAGTAAATAATTTGCTCTCTCACTATTGAATGATTTAATAGTTTTCAAAATATACCTTGAATTATCGATATTTTTTACATCTTCCCTATTAAAGCTAATTACAATGGGAAAGTGATCGGTAACATCAGCATCTAATATGAATGCCGAATGTATAATTTTATTTGCTAATTTCGTTTTTAGGAAAATGTGGACAATACAAGTTTTAGATGTTATAGAGACACGGGTAGGACCAGCAACAAGAGAACAATATCCATGAGGCATCAAAAGAGATAGATACCCATTTGTATCATCTGAATCCTTAAGTAATATGTTGATATTTATATCCCCCAAAAGTATTTCGGTATGCAGGTTACATTTTCCTGTCAAATAATTATCAAAATCATAAAGAAAAAATGCCACCACTGCCGAGGGTGGTCTATATATACATGTAATTCCGTATTGAGCATTCAGCAAGGACAAAACAACCCTAATAACAGTAATTCCTGACTTCATATACTTTACATTCTTTACCTCCTTAACATTTAAATCACTCTTTATAAACGCAACCACCCCATCATTCTGGTTGAGGTCACCCCCATTGTAATACATTTCAAAACCATCTATGTAAAACTCTTTATCAACTACTTTCCAAGACTCACTTAAAACAATAATGTCACAAGAAAGTAAATTATATGTTTGCAGAAAAACAATGATTTGATCAAAATTTTTTCGAATACTGCGTATGTTAAAGTGGATGATATTCAAAATTTTTGAATCAACGCTAATTTGCTTGCTTACACAATCACAGTTCGTAGCTTGTTGAACTGCATGGTCCAAGGCCTCCAACTCGTGTAATATTTCTACTTCTTGTGCACTATTTCCCATAGCTTCCGTCGTAGTCAATTTTCTTTTTCAAAATCTCAATGTGATGCTTATAAGATGGGCAGGTCCTGTCATTTGCGGTATGGTTTATATTGTGCTCCAATCCAAACTTTGCGTTTGCGTTTATACAATTAATGCATCTCTTCCTCTTCCCCTGACACTCTCCAACAGCGTGGTCCCCCGAACAAGACCCACAGTGAACTTCATTCGGACATTCATTGTTTTTGTGATAAAATTCTTGGCATCTAAAACATCTGAACACGCTTATCTCTTCATATATTGGGTAACGCTGCCATATAGTGTCGTTTTCCGTTTTTTTAAGTTGTTTTAAGTTTTTTAAGAATGTAATTTCCAACTGGTCCATAGCATCAATAAAGTGATTTTGTTCTCTAATACGGGCTACCACTGAATCATTATTTAAATCATCTTCATTACTTATTTTGTAGCCAATTATTTTAAACCGAGGGTTTTTTAGCCTCGTCACTTCTATATTGTAATCCTTCAGTTTCTTGTCTGCTTCTTTTTTCAGTACATCTATATCGTTCTTCTTCTGGCATTTAACTAGTAGATTACCGTTCTTTGTACTTTTCATACTATTTACGCGGATTTTCAGTGAAGTTGGATCTATTTGCTTGCGTAAGTCTTCTTTTATTTTTTCTATGTTCTGGTGCTTTTTTGGTCTTATAATAAGACCACGAATATCTCCTTGTATTGCAGGTTTTTTTACTATATTGCTATATAAAAAATCTTGGACAGAACTTCATTTTGTTTTAATTCCATACTCTTTATTCTCTGACGTAGCAGGGCGATTACTTCGTCTTTGCTTTGTAATATTTTATTTTTGTCCTCTATAGTCCCCAGAAGAAGCTTTTGAGCTTTAAATTTCTGGCACTCAGAATAATCAAACCTTAATATTCTCTCACCCTTCAGCTCTAGTACTTTGACAGATTCCCACAACCCCTACATATACCCCGTCTGCATGTATCACATTGGAACAGAGGCTTAACCTTCGATCTACAAACATCACACTCCATTTTTAGTGAGTTTTATAGTGTTCATATGGTTTCTCCGCAAAGCTGTAAAGCGTAGCAACACTGTTATGGTCTATTAACTTTGTGAACTGAGCTGACGTGTATAGAACATCAATAATCTGTGGCCGTTCTCACATGGACATGGAGTTTTCCTGTTAATACAGTCGCCTTAATTCATTATTTTTGTGTCACTATACCAATTGTTGATTACACTAACAACCACAACTACTCCTTTCAGTTATTTGCAAGTATAAACTATTGTTTGACCGACTTTAAGTCTGCAATCGTAAACACGTGTACATCAAACTCAACAACGTTCCCGACTCCAATGACAAAAACATACTGGAACAATAGGACATCATATTCCAAAATACCAAAGGCTTCAAGACTAAAAACTCAACTATACATACACTTTTTGTTCTTACTATTAACACACAAACCACATACCTGACTGGTTGAAAAACTGCCAGCCTGTTTGTAGACATAAATAAGGCCTTTGACAGTGTTTGGATCAAGGGCTTACTGTACAAACTGCACAAACTTGGCACTCCAAACTACTTCTACATATTTTTAAACAACTACTCGAAGACAGAGAACTGGAGGTACGAATCAACGACGACTACTCTATCCCCTTTTCACCTGAGCAAGGCTTACCTCAGGGTTCACCACTCTCCCCCCTGTTTTACAACATAAATTGCCATGATATATACAACCACAACAGGCAAGACAAAGAAGGTATAGACCAAAACGCTTACTTGCTGCAATACGATGACGACACTACCCTTATCGCGCATGACAGAACGACCGCTAGAGCAGTGGACAAACTCCAGACACTAACAGGCACAATAACCGCATGGTTCTACAAATGGAGACTCACACCAAATGCATCAAAAAACCGACTGCTCCTCTTAAACCACCGAATTAAACCAGACTCTCCAAACATCACCACAGACGGTCAAATAACCAAACCCATCGAAAATGTGAAATACCTAGGAATAACAATGGAGAATAAATTAAAATTCACAGAACACGTACAAAACATCAGAATAGATCTAACCAAGAGAGCAAAACACTTTCGCACACTTACTTACAATAAACAAGGGTATCAGCACCAAGACAGCAAATATCATATATAAAGCGACCTGCAGACTTCTAATATACTACGCTCATATTTTGATCGCCAATGCTACTGACAAAACCAAACGGCAGATACAGACATCAGAACACATAGCACTACTGAGACTGATAACGAAGATCCGACTACTCTACAAACACACGAACTTGACAAGGATCTCGGAAAGACTACGGTCTTGCAATCAAGATGGAAACATAACCCTCACAATTTGACTTTCCTGGACCCCCTCTGTTTAACAAAACCGACCAGACAAACGCGTTTCCTCTTCCCCACCTCAACCCTATTGGAGCATCACCAGACATAAATCATGTACATGCTTGTTAATTACATTATATACATTAGTTATTAATTTTCCATACAAAACTTAATTATTGTAATTGTAATTAACCCAGGACAAAAAGACCGACAGGTCGATAGCCTTTTCTAAGAAATAATGATGTTTACTACTACTACTAAAATCCGCCCCACACTTAGACCATTTCCCTCAGACTTCCCGACCATAGTTTTAAAGATTGTTAGCCACTAATTACGCTTCTCTTTAAACACAGAGGCCAAATCGGTCATCTGTGATTTCCTAATTCAACAAAACTTGCACACCATGAACTCCTATAAGAAAAGTCCACTCCGTAAAAGGACCTGGTCAAACCCGAATACAAAGAATAAGATCGACTATATTGCCACGGATAACACGTTTTGTCCACGCTCTTACAATAGTAAATAGTTTTACGGCGGTACGAAAGAGCAAGAAATGTATCAAGAAATTAGGACAGGAAATGGACTTCGATAGAGAATAGGTCAGCATATCTAGAGGAATGGGCAACCAAGGTGAGAAGTCGAGAACATCTGAACGACGACGCAGTAAACCTGGACGATCTGAACTTGAAGGTTAATAAAATGATAAGGAAAACTGGGTAACCGTTGCGAGACAGCAAAAAGTATCTTCATAAGAAGAAAGTTATGAAGTCCGATCATTCGCTAATTTTCGCACGATTTCAGATGAAATAAGTTCGGACGAAAACGCATCCAATCGACACCGGCTCACTACACACTATTACATTCATTCAAACGACCTGCCTAATAGAACGCTAAGGTTCTCGGAAGGCTGTGTGCATGGGAGAGAGAACCGCATACTAGTGTTTATCTATACCAAACAGAACGACACCGTAACGCATTCCGATGGGTTTACACCGTGCCATAAGAAGTTATCATATATATTTGAACGGGTCTCAGAATTCAAATACCTCGGCGTAGTCATCATAGCAGACAACAACATGAATAAAGAAATGAAGGGCCGCATAGAGATCGGTAATAAATGCTATTATGCACTAAGAGAACTATTCCAATAGACCAATTGTACCATAACCAAAGCAAACGAAGACGTTCTGCGAAGATTTTAGCGAAAAATTCTTAGATAAATATATGGAACAACCCAGAATCCTAGTTCAGGGCAAGATCGAATAAAAACAAACGCGGAGTTAGAACAATTGTACCAGGGAGATGTTGTGAGAGAAGCAAAGTCACAAAGATTCAGATGGGCAGGAAACATATACAGAGCACCGGATGACAGAATGCTGAAAATTGCGTGGCAGGAAGCACCGACGAGCAGAAGACCACCGGGAAGCCCTAAAATGAGATGGAGGGACAATGTTCTATCATCGGATATGCGAAAGATGGGCATTGAAAATGAACAGGAAACAGTGCTAGATAGAAGTCTATGGAGGCAAATTGTGCTTGCAGCCAAGACCCACATAGAGTTGTAGTGCTACTTGATGAGGATGATAAGAAGTTATCACTTCAAAAAAATTAAAAAGAAATATAAATATAAAAAATATCGTATATAATAATATTAAAACGGGTAAATCACTACACCAACTAATCACCGTTTGTTTTGATTTGCCGCAGTGTCAGCAAAAATTTTACTAAACTAAAACTAAAAAAATACACCGTGTGCATTCAGTTGACCGGATTAAATCTTGTTCGATTGCAATTACTTCCTTTGAGTATCTAAAAGTAAAAATACATAATCCGCAAAAGCAATTCAAGATTTTATTATAATCATATATTGGCACAACTTTAGTCAATCTATAGTTATTAAAGGGGTAAATATGTATTTTACACACAAACTGATCCTAGCTGAATTGAACAACTGCATCACAAATGGCAGAATCCCAGAAACATGGAAAAACGGCTTAATAATCCCTATACCCAAAAATGGACTGGACAATACACAACCGAGCAACTACAGACCAATTACACTACTTCCAGTACTAGGCAAGATTTTTGAATGCATAATGAAGCAGCGGCTTGACAAAGTGATTGGAAAGTATATACCTACCTACCAATTTGGTTTCAAACAGCATCACTCGACCGTTCATCCGCTCTTTATTTTGGCCAACAATATACAAACTACCCACCTAACTGACAGAAAGACATCTTGCCTGTTTATGGACATTAACAAGGCTTTTGACAGTGTCTGGCATAGAGGCTTACTATACAAACTATACAAACTACACACACCAACATATCTACTACACACCATAAAGAACTTACTAGAAAACAGACAACTACAAGTACGAATTGACAAAACACTGTCATTTTCTTTTTCCCCTGAACAAGAGCTCCCTCAAGGATCCCCGCTCTCACCGTTTCTCTACAATATATACTGCCATGACATATACAATTACAACTTACCAGACAAAAATCAAATCGACAGATCGGCATACATATTACAATACGCAGACGACACGGCACTTATTGTACATGACAAAACTACTGAGAGAGCAGCTCAAAGACTCCAAACACTAACAAACAACACAATGACATGGTTTTATAAATGGAGACTAACACCAAACGCGTCAAAAAACCAACTTCTGCTCACAAACCACAGACTCAACGCTGACTCCCCTACAATAACTGCAGACGGCCAAACGACACAACCAAAAAACGATGTAAAATACCTTGGAATCACAATTGACCACAAACTTAAATTCACTAAACACATACGAAACATCAGGGCAGAAACAACAAAGAGAACAAAACACTTCCGATCACTAACCTACAAAGACAGAGGAATTAGCACAAACACCGCCACCAAAATATATAAAGCTATTTGTAGACCCTTGCTAGACTTTGGACATGTACTCATGACCAACGGAACAGAAAGGACAAAACGTTATACACAAACAACAGAACAAATTGCACTAAGACTAATAACACGAATAAGACACCCCCAAAACCCACTACACAACCCCCCCACCCAACTACTATACGAACGCACAAACATGACAAAGATCTCGGAAAGACTCATACAGCTACAGGCAAAATGGACAAACAACCCCTACAACTGGACCATACTGAATCCCCTTTGTCTTACAAGACCAACCAGACAATCCCGCTTTCGTTTCCCTACATTAACGCCACTCGAACACTTACAAGCGCTACGGACTAGTGGACAATAAAATAACTCCTTCTTGCCACTGAAATCTTATTTATTTAATAGTATTGTTAACCTAGAATAAGAGAATTTTCATATTTGTTTTCATTTAGATTAAGACTGTATGTATCAAACAAGGGCAGAAAGACCGATAGGTCGATAGCCTTTTTTAGAAATAAAGATATTTACTACTACTGGCACGTATATTCCTTTTCCTTTGTATGTATATTTCGATGTCTATTCAGAACAGATTTTTGTTTGAACGTTAAACTGCAAAAATCACAGGCATGAGGGCGATCATCTGAATTTTAAACGCAGTAACCATGCACTTGCTCAACTACACGCTTCTACAGTAGGTATGGACATTCCTGAAATAAAATTAGAAAATGAGGTGGCAACACGCTGGAAACCTACCTACGATACGATATATAGAGTTTTACAGATGAAAAATGCCAATATCTTTACCTTATCTGTTTAAAAAACTTATCCCGTGGCAAGCAAGATTATGATCTTGGATTGATTACTCATCTTCGTGATGAAGAATGGATTGTTGCGGAACAAGCGATAAAGGTACTGAAAATTTTCAATTTGGTAACACTCGCCATAAGCTCAGCGCAAATGCTTAGTGCTTCTTCTATCATATTTTATTATAAGCAGATTAGTAAAGATTTGAGTTATACTGATTTAAGAACAGTTAAGCCCGAAATTAAAAATATGGTAGAGTAACTTAAGTTCGAACTACAAAACCGATTTCCAGACATACAAGGAAACAATTTAGTAGCTCAAGCAACTATTTTGGACCCCAGATTTAAAAAATTAGGGTTTATAGACGAGGAGGGGTACCAACGAGCCGTAGAACACTTATATACAGAGGTAGCCAGCACTAGACTGGTTGAGAAAAATGTCAAAAATAAAAGATGTGATAAAATTATTAAAAGCGAACCAATTGACCAAAATATTACTCTTCAAAAAATGTTTGTTGATGTTTTATGGAATGAGTTTGATGCAGAAGTTCGACAGCACTTAAAGCCGAGCAATTCCACAGCATCTGCCATTGAAGAAGTAAATAAATATTTAGAGGAAAGCATTTTACTTAGAAAGGATAGCTCAGGAGTAACTCAAGATCCTTTTGTCTGGTGGCATGAAAGAAAGCACATATACCCAAAATTGTACCAAACTATGAAATCGCGGCTATGTATAATGGCTACATCTGTCCCGAGCGACAGAATCTTTTCCAAAGCAGGGCAGATAGTTAGTGCAAAACGGGAGATATTGAAAACCGATAAAATATCTCGACTAGTTTTTTTAAGCTATAATTTAAATAATTATAATTAGTTTGTTTTTCAAAAACAAGTTACTTTAAGTTTTTTACGAAACTAGTTTTTGAAATCTATTTTTATTTCTGAATTTGGTGGTACTTTTTAGTTTAATGTTTTTACAATTTTGTAATAGCTGTGTATAGTGCGCGCATTTGAATTTGCAAATATTACAAATATAGGATTTATACCAGATTCATACTTGTTCTTATCTATGATTCATACATTTAACCTCCAGACCCTCCAGTGAAAGGTACCAAAAACCCAGCAACCCAAAACACTTAACACTTACATAAATATTATGTAACCAAGTCACAAGTAAGTAACAGTTTACGTAAATATCTATCTATCACAAACTGATGCGCCAACTGTGCATTATGTCCGCCTCAAGCCAACTAATGTTACTAATATATTACAACTCAATGTTACATAATATTTACGTAATTTGTGCCTTGCTTTTTATGTAGTCTATTTGTAAATAAATCGTATAATATTCACAAACTTTTACGTTCTGTGTGTGATAGACCTCAGGATTAATATAGGGTTACTCAATTGTCTCGCATAAAAAATCATTTAAGCGATTTGTTCTAAAAATGCGTAAACACGAAACTTTATTGAAATAACTGTTCAACATTTTGTTATAACATTAACTTCTTATTTACAACATCTTTGTTGTGATACATGGCTCTATGAAAAGGTCTCTATCTACTCACTATTGTTGGCAAAATAGTTTTAGAAAGAAAAATCTATTATCAAACCAATGAAGTGCCTACATGTATATTTTGTATATTCTTATAACTTAAACTTAAAATATAAATAATTAAAAATAACTTATCAATATAAATTGTTACTAATTAAACTAAAATTATCTTATCGAAAGACTTTGTAATAATTTATTCGATCCACTGCTGGACGTAGGCCTCTCTAGGGCTAGTTGAAACCAAAACCTTCCTGTTTTCATTTTTATGTCGTTCAACCATCGTTCCTGTGGTCTTCCGACACTTTAAGGCCACATTTCCAGTTATACTGGAAGTAGGTCTTAACTTGCTCATTTTAAATGGAACACAGTGTATATTATTAGAAATTTGAATTCTATTCCAAATTTAAAATATATTCAATCTATAATATTCTATACCTAGGTCTAACCGTTTTTACCTATATGAACTTTTATGTAAAAAATTACAGTTGCAGGCACCCGATATTAGTTCATAGATCCATAGAGTCTACTAATCTCTGCAGACACTAGAATAATTTTTAATTTTTCCGGAATTATTAAGTTAGGAAATATGTGTTATCTAATTTTGATGAGCAAACAATCCACTGCTTCATACGGTACTTCGGCTGGTTGTATGGTACGGGGTAGGAAAACTAGCATCCCCAGACAATACTAGATACAAAAATTAATTTAATCGTTGTATTTTTGAAAAGTAATTTGTTAATGAATTTTCTGGCTTTAGCGCGTTCTTCTTTCACTCTTATTTCCGTTTAAAGATTGTTCTTCCTGGTTCATGTCTTCACACTCTTCACCATCTTTTGAGGAGTTGCTTTTGTCCAAAATTCCAATTTCAAATGTTTGTTCAATAATTGAACTTAAAAAAGAATTTTAAAAATAGTGTATAAACGTACGGTGTTTATTCTTTACGAATGAAAAGTCGGTTGGTCCTCACAAATAATTGTTCCTCTAAATTTTTTTCTATAATATTTGACCTCGAAGGCAGCAACAAAAATTTTGAGTCCTGCGAATAACCTCTCAACACTAACTTGAGTTGCCGGTACGCTTAACAATACTTGAGCAAGCATGTATAACTCGGCATTAAGCTCATTCTTTTTCTTCCAGAAATCGAGAAATTGTTTCATTTTTCGGTAAGCGTATGCGGCTGTGTTTCACTTGATAGGAATTTAAAATATTTTCAATTTTGTTAAGGGCTACAAATGAACCTTGTGAAGAAAATTCGTGCTGATTAATTCCTTTTAAAAATTTTTGCTCTGAATCTTTATGTCTCAAAAGGGCTTCCATTTCTTCACTTGATGAAGAACTAGATGATTCCGTTTCCGTATCGTGTTGGTCAGGGTCAGATTTAGAATTAGAAGAATTGCACTCTTAAGAACATCAGTCTAATCCATAACGACTTTAAATGTGCTTTTGCTCTTTCTACTTGATTGTCGGCTAAAATTAGCTTATACCAAAAAATTGTTATTTTGTGATTTATACAAGATCTTGTCATTTGGGACAACTAGCTGCAAAGGATAGGGCTTATATTTTCTCCCTTTGACGGCGTCGCGGCGCCGACTATTAAAACGATTCCAGGAACACATTCGGCACATTAACAGTGACACTGCGGCTCACCAGAACATAGAAACGTAATTTTATATTGATTTGCAGGAGGGTTCATTTGTGTGTAAAATTTACAGTAATTTCTTTCAAACGTTGTAAGCAGAACCGCAAAAAACCGAAATATTCTATTTCGGTACCGGTATAGCACCTAACAATGTCTCAATATAAAATATGGATTCTGTTTCGGTTCTTATTCAAAAAAAGAAACGGTTCCGTTCCGGTTTTGGGTTCATATCGGTTCCGGTCCGGGTCCCTGGTTATTGCGCTATGTACAAATTTACTATGACGAGTTAAAAGGACAATTGTCCGAATGAGTTTTCATATGTTCCCGTAGAGAATTCGAATATAAAAACGTTCTTTTGCAGATATTGCACGTAATTGCAGTCTTAAACCGAGCTTCGTGGTGATAAGACGTGTGTGCATATTTAAAGCAAAGTTGTTTACGCGCAAAGAATTTGAATAATTCTTCAAATATAAACAACCGCATTTATCGTTCAACGAGAATATACGAGTGGAATTCAAACAAAAGGATGAACGCTGGGAGTTCGTAAGAGTCCGAATCGGATTATGCCTCCCAGGATGGTGGGTTCAAAAAGCCACGAACAAAAAAATGGGGCAGAAAACCGAAGACGACCCAGCCAACCCATCCAACCCAGCCAACCCAGCCACCCAGCCAACCCCCACAACGAATAGCTTTGGACTATCAGTCTACAACCAATAAGAACCTAAACAACAAACAGCAAGACAACATCAACAAGATTTCCCACGTATTCGCACACATTTACAGCGAACGCATTGTCGACCATCTCCAGAGTCCAACTTGCAATCAGGTGGGAGGAACTCAACCCCAACAACAAGGATGTGATTATCAGGCAAGATAATTACTTCCTAATCAAAACCAACCGGGAGGACAAAACATCAACAATTTTACAACAACTGAAACAAGAAAACACTGTAACAAGTTACAAATTACAAAAAAACGATAACCTCCCACTAATCCGACAACAAAAATCAGGCCACCACCATATTACACCATCATATTCTGTCGTCGCCTCTGGGGTCGACCTGGACATTGAAGACAGCATGTTTCTGGAACACCTGGAGCAGCAGGGCTTCAGAATAAGGTTCTGCAGGAGAATTATCTCGCGAGAGCGCAACGCACCCACACTCATGATGAGGTTAATAACCGGCGACATATCCACATACGAAAGGTTGATGAGCGACCGTGTGGTTCATTTTTTGGGCCGCATTTTCAAAATCACCGAAAGTAAACCACCAGCACCCGTGCCTGCGCCGTGTGGCAAATGCAACCTGTTCAGCCACAAAACTGAAGACTGCAAACAAGCACCAAGATGCAACAAGTGCCAGGGACCCCATCCAACATCCAAATGCGAGTCACCACTGCCAACCAAGTGCCCAGCATGCAAATCAGAGGACCACGCAGCATGGAGCATGAAATGCCCCAAACGACCGACAGCCCCAATCGTCGGCATCCCAAACGTAAAAATTAAATGTGTAAACAAATGTACGTCCGAGATTGCGGAGACAACGACAGTGGCAAGTAGAATACACACACCCATTACAACACTTGACTACATCATAAACAAATACAAACATCAACTTAACAAGACAAACAATACCAACAGAGACGAACTACTAAAAAAACTACGAAAACAATTTATAGAAGACTTCGACATCGACACCTCAGTGGTTTTCTTCGGGAACCATGTCTACATATTAATGTTTGACATGCTCCTGCCCGAGGGACGCTCTCCAACTGAACCCTGCGAACAAGTGAGACAGATAGTAACAAAAATACAGGACTCAATATGAAAGTACTTTACGCGAACATCAACGGACTTAACAGTAAAAAACCACTTATGTACAACTACATAGAACAAAACGACACAGACTGCTGCATATTTGTAGAGACTAAAACCAAACTAGGACAAACACCAACGTACAGAAATTGGCAGTATATATATAGGCATGGAAATACCATCAATCAAGCCAGTGGCGGGGTCGCAGCTCTCCTAAAACCAACAGCTAAACTTGGAAGAGCAAATCCTCCTTTCCTCAACAACCCTTTGAACGACTGTCTACATTTTACCATACCATACTTAAACGACCTGATACATATATTTCTGACATACATACACCCACACTCCAACCTAGAACAAAACATACTGACTAAGGCGAACATCTACAAATATGCAATAATTATAGGCGACTTTAACTTGAACACGAACAAAACGAAACAACTTAAAAGATTTTTGCAAAACTCCGACTTTATAAAACAGCACACCCCACCAACTTTTCTGATGCCCGCAAACCCAGACTCAACACCAGACGTTCTACTGCACACAAAAAACTTGACAAACACCATCAACAACATAAAACGAGCTGGGATCCGACCACCTGGATATTACGTTTAACATAGACTTACAACATACGCAACCTACCTCCAATACACCTCCTGTAGAGAAAAACTTAAACCTAACAAAGACTGACATAGACAAAGTGAAACAACATATACATGACTACATTCAATCACAAGCACAGCACATTTCAATAGAAACCATACAACAACAACTTTCACTAGCCATAGGAAAATTTAGCCCGGAAATAAAAAATGCTTTCTACCGACATACACTACCCAAATACATACTGAGACTAATAAAACATAAGAGAGAACTGTATAGACTATATACAAACACTCAAAATAACGACCTAAAAAAGACAATGAACCAACTTAACAGAAACATTAAAACTATGATTGGACAGTACCGACAAGACAAATGGCTAGAAACATGTAAAGAAATACAGAAGGACAAAGGCAAAACATACTGGCGAAAAATTAAGAAACTGGCGCAATACAGGAAGACTGGCACTACTGACACAATTGACGAAAACGGAATAGAACGCTACACAGACAAAGAGAAAGCGGACGCATTCGCCAGACACTATCAAAGGGCCTTCAGCACATCGACAAACCCTAACTTCGACAATGACAACTGGAACTTGATCAACGACTGGTACTTGAACTATTTTAACAACTCACCAAACTATGCCTGCACACTGATCACAGACATAGAGTACGATGAAGCCCTAGCGCACATCAAGAACACTGCACCGGGGAAAGATAAAATTAAGGCAAAAGTCTTGAAAAGCCTAACTCGGGAGACACACAAACTGATCCTAGCTGAATTGAACAACTGCATCACAAATGGCAGAATCCCAGAAACATGGAAAAACGGCTTAATAATCCCTATACCCAAAAATGGACTGGACAATACACAACCGAGCAACTACAGACCAATTACACTACTTCCAGTACTAGGCAAGATTTTTGAATGCATAATGAAGCAGCGGCTTGACAAAGTGATTGGAAAGTATATACCTACCTACCAATTTGGTTTCAAACAGCATCACTCGACTGTTCATCCGCTCTTTATTTTGGCCAACAATATACAAACTACCCACCTAACTGACAGAAAGACAGCATGCCTGTTTATGGACATTAACAAGGCTTTTGACAGTGTCTGGCATAGAGGCTTACTATACAAACTATACAAACTACACACACCAACATATCTACTACACACCATAAAGAACTTACTAGAAAACAGACAACTACAAGTACGAATTGACAAAACACTGTCATTTTCTTTTTCCCCTGAACAAGGGCTCCCTCAAGGATCCCCGCTCTCACCGTTTCTCTACAATATATACTGCCATGACATATACAGATATATATCGACAGATCGGCATACATATTACAATACGCAGACGACACGGCACTTATTGTACATGACAAAACTACTGAGAGAGCAGCGCAAAGACTCCAAACACTAACAAACAACACAATGACATGGTTTTATAAATGGAGACTAACACCAAACGCGTCAAAAAACCAACTTCTGCTCACAAACCACAGACTCAACGCTGATTCCCCTACAATAACAGCAGACGGCCAAACGACACAACCAAAAAACGACGTAAAATACCTTGGAATCACAATCGACCACAAACTTAAATTCACTAAACACATACGAAACATCAGGGCAGAAACAATAAAGAGAACAAAACACTTCCGATCACTAACCTACAAAGACAGAGGAATTAGCACAAACACCGCCACCAAAATATATAAAGCTATTTGTAGACCCTTGCTAGACTTTGGACATGTACTCATGACCAACGGAACAGAAAGGACAAAACGTTATACACAAACAACAGAACAAATTGCACTAAGACTAATAACACGAATAAGACACCCCCAAAACCCACTACACAACCCCCCCCACCCAACTACTATACGAACGCACAAACATGACAAAGATCTCGGAAAGACTCATACAGCTACAGACAAAATGGACAAACAACCCCTACAACTGGACCATACTGAATCCCCTTTGTCTCACAAGACCAACCAGACAATCCCGCTTCCGTTTCCCTACATCAACGCTACTCGAACACTTACAAACGCAACTGACTAGTGGCCAATAAAATAATTTTTTCTTGTCATTGGAATTTTATTTAATAATAAAAGTTTATTAACAAGATTGTTAACGTAGAATAAGAGAATTTTCATATTTATTTTTTATTCCGATTAAGACTACATGTATTAAACAAAGGCAGAAAGACCGATAGGTCGATAGCCTTTTTTTTAGAAATAAAGATGTTTACTACTACTGCACGTATATTCTTTTTCCTTTGTATGTGTATTTCGATGTCTATTCAGATCAGATTTTTGTTTGAACATTAAACTGCGGAAATCACAGGCATGAGGGCGAGAATCTGAATGAGTTTTCCCATGATGCCATAAAGCCGAAGCACACAAAAACGTTTTATTACAAATTTTACATTGATACTGTCTCCCTTGAGTGTGTTTACGAATATTAATCTTTAACGAAACCTTTCCCTTAAACTTCGATCCGCAAATCACGCATTCAAGGGATCTATCTTCCGAATGTTTGAGAATGTGAGCATTAAAATCACCTACCAAAACACACGTTTCGGCACATACGTTACATTTGTAGCCTTCTAAGTCTTCTGTAGCATTTGCGATCAGTATTTGCATATTTTCACGATTTTCTAAATTATCCTCTCCGTCTCCGCATTTAAATGTCTCATCACTTGAGTCTCTTTCTAACTTGACCATAAGCGACAAGTCGTGTTCTTCGATTTCAATTTCTTCCTTCACTTCCACATTAAACATGTCTCTGCTAACATTTGGATATCTACAAAAAAATAGCATACAAGCACCGTTTATGTGTTGTTATTATTTAATAACTAAATTCTTCTTATTCTTGCTATTATTTAAAAACACTTCCGCACACTTACTTACAAAAACAAGGGTATCAGCACCAAGACAGCAAATATCATATATAAAGCGACCTGCTGACTTCTAATATACTACGCTCATATTTTGATCGCCAATGCTACTGACAAAACCAAACGGCAGATACAGACATCAGAACAGATAGCACTACTGAGACTGATAACGAAGATCCGACACCCAGCAAACCCACTACACAATCCACCAAATCGACTACTCTACGAACGCACAAATTTGACAAGGATATCGGAAAGACACTCGTCTTGCAATCAAGATGGAAACATGACCCTCACAATTTGACTTTCCTGGACCCCCTCTGTTTAACAAAACCGACCAGACAAACGCGTTTCCTCTTCCCCACCTCAACCCTATTGGAGCATCACCAGACATAAATCATGTACATGCTTGTTAATTACATTATATACATTAGTTATTAATTTTCCATACGAAACTTAATTATTGTAATTGTAATTAACCCAGGACAAAAATACCGACAGGTCGATAGCCTTTTCTAAGAAATAATGATGTTTACTACTACTACTACTAAAATCCGCCCCACACTTAGACCATTTCCCTCGGACTTCCCGACCATAGTTTTAAAGATTGTTAGCCACTAATTACGCTTCTCTTTAAACACAGAGGCCAAATCGGTCATCTGTGATTTCCTAATTCAACAAAACTTGCACACCATGAACTCCTATAAGAAAAGTCCACTCCGTAAAAGGACCTGGTCAAACCCGAATACAAAGAATAAAATCGACTATATTGCCACGGATAACACATTTTGTCCACGCTCTTACAATAGTAAATAGTTTTACGGCGGTACGAAAGAGCAAGAAATGTATCAAGAAGTTAGGACAGGAAATGGACTTCGAAAGAGAATAGGTCAGCATATCTAGAGGAATGGGCAACCAAGGTGAGAAATCGAGAACATCTGAACGACGACGCAGTAAATCTGGACGATCTGAACTTGAAGGTTAATAAAATGATAAGGAAAACTGGGTACCGTTGCGAGACAGCAAAAAGTATCTTCATAAGAAGAAAGTTATGAAGTCCGATCATTCGCTAATTTTCGCACGATTTCAGATGAAATAAGTTCGGACGAAAACGCATCCAATCGACACCGGCTCACTACACACTATTACATTCATTCAAACGACCTGCCTAATAGAACGCTAAGGTTCTCGGAAGGCTGTGTGCATGGGAGAGAGAACCGCATACTAGTGTTTATCTATACCAAACAGAACGACGCCGTAACGCATTCCGATGGGTTTACACCGTGCCATAAGAAGTTATCATATATATTTGAACGGGTCTCAGAATTCAAATACCTCGGCGTAGTCATCATAGCAGACAACAGCATGTTACGTGCAAATATTTTGCCGTAAACCTGTTAATTTGTTTTCGACCTCGGCATGCGTGTGCAAGTTATTTGCCAAGCATATCTGTTTTGGTTTTTTCATCATAGAGTTAAATTTTGGCTGTAAAATCCGAATCTAGCAAATTTGGCGATTCGTATCGCAGTTTCGATTCTTATCGCAGGTGAAAAAAATGTTTGGTAGATTGCGGGATCACGTGTCCGTTCGGGCCAATGAAATCGGTGATTTTTGATTCCTGCTCCAACGGAAGGTTGGGGGGAGGAAAAACTTCTACTGGTGTAACGGTAGATTTTTGGTGGTAGAAGAATTAGGCCGTGCCGGTCAGATCGGCAGGTCGATTTTTGAGTTTGTTCCGCACGGTCGGGCTTTGAGATTTTGTCGGGCTTTGAGATCATTGTGTTCAGCGTTACCGCATGGTCGGTTTTTGAAGGGTTTTGGAATCGAGAAGTTTATTGATGATGGTATTGATGGTTTGCAAGAGGCCTTGATTGATGGTTTGCAAGAGGTTTGCAAGAGTCGGCGATTTGAAGTTTTGGGGACCCAAGAGCCGGATGGACGAATCCATGATGGCCGTTATAACCACGTGGAATTGACATGGAGGCTGGTTCTGGTGTTTTCCATTTTGGTAGAAGTTGCATGCTACTTGGAAGCATGCTGGCGCCCAACTTTTGGTGAAGACTTTGTTTTTTTATCAGTTTTTTTATGACAGTTTTTTTTTTATGATAGGAACTATTAACGTTTTATAGTTAATTGCTTGTGCTGAAACATTCAAGTTCGACTGCATTCAGTTCATTTTGTTTTTTTTTTTTAATTGCGATTCACAGTCGGACCTGAGTGATTTCCTTATTTATTTTGGTACCCCTTTACTGTGGATTTTTTTTATTTTTATTTATGATCACGACCGATCCCCATTGGAAGACCTGCGAGGCCACTGACTGAAGTGATCACTCCAGCAGGTCCCCCTCAGGGTCCTTCCCCTTCACCATCCAGGCTTGATTGAAGTTAAGGTATCCATAGATTAAGGGTGCTACCAAAAATATCCGAGTGATACACTCTAAGTAAATTGATGTATTTTTTTTTACCTTTATTACTCTCAGTAAAATTGTTACTTGTTAAAATACATTAGTTGTGCAGTTGAATTTGAGTGTGCATAATTTTGTATTGTCCATTGAGCGTTCCAAAAATTGTTCACTAGCCGCAAAGTACTAGCTCTTGCTCTAACTCACGCCCGAGATAAAATAAATATAGTTGGAAGTAAAATTCATAACAAGCATGAATAAAGAAATGAAGGGCCGCATAGAGATCGGTAATAAATGCTATTATGCACTAAGAGAACTATTCCAATAGACCAATTGTACCATAACCAAAGCAAACGAAGACGTTCTGCGAAGATTTTAGCGAAAAATTCTTAGATAAATATATGGAACAACCCAGGATCCTAGTTCAGGGCAAGATCGAATAAAAACAAACGCGGAGTTAGAACAATTGTACCAGGGAGATGTGAGAGAAGCAAAGTCACAAAGATTCAGATGGGCAGGAAACATATACAGAGCACCGGAAGACAGAATGCTGAAAATTGCGTGGCAGGAAGCACCGACGAGCAGAAGACCACCGGGAAGCCCTAAAATGAGATGGAGGGACAATGTTCTATCATCGGATATGCGAAAGATGGGCATTGAAAATGAACAGGAAACAGTGCTAGATAGAAGTCTATGGAGGCAAATTGTGCTTGCAGCCAAGACCCACATAGAGTTGTAGTGCTACTTGATGATGATGATAAGAAGTTATCACTTCAAAAAAATTAAAAAGAAATATAAATATAAAAAATATCGTATATAATAATATTAAAACGGGTAAATCTAGGAAACTAATCACCGTTTGTTTTGATGCCGCAGTGTCAGCAAAAATTTTACTAAACTAAAACTAAAAAAAATACACCGAGTGCATTCAGTTGACCGGATTAAATCTTGTTCGATTGCAATTACTTCCTTTGAGTATCTAAAAGTAAAAATTCATAATCCGCAAAAGCAATTCAAGATTTTATTATAATCATATATTGGCACGACTTTAGTCAATCTATAGTTATTAAAGGGCTAAATATGTATTTTACTTCTCATGATTCACCCTTTGTACGATTGACTAATAATGAAACACCAGTACACATTTCGTAATAGATTTATTAATTCAAAACATTGAAAACTGTTTTACGTTATTTTTCAGTATAATTAAAGAACAAATAAAACATAATTGCACTAATAATACACAATTCATTGTCACATCTAAATACTAAAACGTTAAATAGATCTTAATTATGATTTACATAGATTTTGAATGTTGCATGAGTCATAGATCTGAATGCGTGCAAATGCTTTTGCACGTTCCACATTCTTTAAAATCATTATGTAATAATTGAGGAAGGTGGTACCATTGAAAGTACCACGCGGCGGCTTCTTGCATTCTCTTAATTTAAATACAGTACAACTTTTCCTATTGAGTATTTCTGGAGAGATTTTCTCCAATAACAGTAATGCCGTACAAACATTCAAGAAAACAAGAAAAAATAATTTCAAAAAAAAGAGTGGTTTATTTTGAAAGGTCTTAGGGAACAAAACGCTCCTGGTCGCAAATGGGGAGTTAACTTTTATGTCCTGTGCTAATGCTGCTGGAAATTATAAATTGAAACTGTTGGATCTGGGAGAAGCAAGAAGACTTTCAGCTATTGGAAAGACTTGAGAAAAAAATGTCACTATTTGATACCGCAGTCCCAGAAAAGTTTTTCTAAACCTGCATCAGACTAGCCATTTTCATTCTTTGTAAGGAAAACTAATCGAACAAATGAGGTCACGAGTGAAAAGACGGAAATGCACAAATTTAGCAAGTAGTCGAACAATAAGTCCAACCAACAATGATGAAATTCAATTCAGACAGTTTTGACAGATACCGATTTAATTAATTTTTAATCGTAATATCGATTTAATTAATTTTTAATCGTAATATCGATTTAATTAATTTTTAATCGTAATATCGATTTAATTAATCTAATTAATTAATATTCGAGTAAATTTTTTCAGATTGTCGTAATTATATTTCAATATCTAGTAACTAGAATCCACGTGAAATGTAAACCTTTTTATCACTGGTAGCCTGATTTGAAGATTTTTAGATCATTTGGGTAAATTTCCTGTAATCCGGACAAATCAGTAATCCTAACACACCGTGTGCATTCAATTGACCGAATTAAAGAGGTTCTTCTGAATTTTCTTTCATTGGCTGAACGGAATGTTTGGTTTCAACATGTCGGCGTAAATTAAAATTAGATTTAAATGTTGACTTGCAAAACTCGCATTCAAAAGGCCGTTTGTCTGAATGCGATAACGAATGATAACTCAGTTCACTCGCAGTATAGAAAATTTTGTTACATGTCGCTACACTTATACTCTTCTTCTTGCGTATGAGTCTTTCGATGACCGGTTAAGTGGTGTTTTAATTTAAATGTTGACTTGCATAACTCGCATTCAAAAGGCCGTTTGTCTGAATGCGATACCGAATGCTGATTCAAATGACGGGCAGTATTGAAAATTTTGTTACAAATCTTACACTTATACTCTTTTTCTTTCGTATGAGTGTTTCGATGACCGTTTAATTCGCCTTTTGATTTATATGTTTTGATGCAAAACTCGCATTGGAATGGCCGTTGATCTGAGTGAGACGTCAAATGTCGTTTCAAATGACTTGGACGTAAGAACGTTTTATTACACCTTTCACAGCTAAACTGTTTTTCGTTTGTACGTGTAATACATGTGTGAGATTCTAATATTGATTCCGTAGCAAATGTTTCCTCACAAATATGGCACGTGTAATAATTGTATGCACTAGTATGAAAATTTCGATGCTTAGTGAGCTCAGATTTTGTATTGAATGTAGAATTACAAAAATCACACGCATAAAGGAAAATGTATGGATGCGTTTGCAAATGGTCATCTAAATTTGAATATAACAAAGTTTGACTACAAATGCGACAGGTATACTGATCTTCTGAAGGTGTGGTCAAATGCATATTTAAGATTGATTCACTAACAACCGATGTCTCGCCAATGTTCCACGTGTATTGATTTACTTGCGCAGTCGTCGCATCTTTCGTAGTTTCAGTTTGAGTGTCATTCATATTACTAATGGCTTCGTCTTCAAAGTTTAGCAACGCCCACAAGTATTCGTCCATTGTAATTTCTTCCATCTCTTTCTTCAAAAGTTACTTGAATTCAAAATTCAGGATTTTGGAGATATCAACGAAGTATCTACAACAAATCTACAATTAGTAAAAAGATTTATAATTTTATATCGATCAAATTAGCATTACAAATAAGAAGCAAATATTTCTCTGGGCGGCTCATGTTTGAACCTCATCATAATAGAGGGACTTGATGTCAATTAACAATTAGTTCACATTGATTTAGTAATACATATATTTTAGTTGAATCTATTATTCTGCATCCTTTATTATCCTGGAAGTAAAAGTATAATTAATAATAATTAATTAATTAATAATTAAGACTTTTTCAAAAAGTGAATCTCTTTCTATCAACTAAATATTCTTTGAACGGCTGTTGAACTTGAATTTCCTACTGCAAAGCAGGCATTCGAAAGGTCGTTTTTCGGATAGCGTTAGTGAATTGAGGATTGAAGCTTTTCGAATGATATAATTCTTTGTCCTTCGAATGCATACGCCAATGAACTATTAATAGGCCAGGAGAATTATGACGAAATTTTTCAAATATGGCTCTAACGTGACGTAACTGGGATGACT
Source organism: Dendroctonus valens (assembly GCA_024550625.1). Taxonomy (NCBI): domain Eukaryota; kingdom Metazoa; phylum Arthropoda; class Insecta; order Coleoptera; family Curculionidae; genus Dendroctonus; species Dendroctonus valens. The sequence continues at coordinate 713,114 of JAJTJO010000068.1, read as the reverse complement.
ATTGGAATCGCTCGGGAAACAACGAAAAAGTGAAAAAAATGCGAAAATTGCGTTTTTTCTCGGAAACAATCGCATATAACTCGGTAAGTATGCATTTTAGAGGAAAAATGTATGCTTATAAATTTATTCGTAATGAATTTTTTTACACGATACAATACATAATTTACAGAACTTATTTATAATTTAATCCAAAAAAATGCTTGGGTTTCAGTCAATTTTATTGTTTATTATTTAAAATGTCACAAAAACATTTCGGTGTCTTTCTCCACCATCATCAGTTTGTCTAAAATACACATTGACAGTCATCATTAATTTAAAAAAAAATTCAAAATTCACATACTAAAATACACATCACACACATATTAAAATGTACATTAAAAACAATAGGTTTTCAGGTGATGAGTCAGGACAATCATGTCTGGGAAAAGACTAGAATCTATTGTTCAGAGATTCAAATTTAACTTACGTGTAAGGCTGTTTCTACCTTCGCATTTAACTGGCTATTGAAATCCATACTTTGTTCAATATCGAGCGAGAGAATAAAGAAACTGTTGATATTTCGCTTTTTCTTTGCATTCTAGGAATATCAATTGCTCTGCAATTCTTCAATGTCAGGTGTTTATATTCCATTTACTTGGTCCAATCAGTGCATGCAAGCGCTCATTTAATTAGTGTGTGATATACAGAGCTAAGATTGTCCGTGTCTGATCTAAAATTCATTGCATTCTGATGTTTTTTAATTTGTATCATTTCATGGATTCTTCTCTCATTATAATTATCTTCATTGATTAATATTTTTGTGTTGTCAAAATCAAAACTATGTAACTTTTGTTGTGCATGTTGTGCTAATGCTGTTCCATTTTCGTTTACCTTTCTTAAGCTATATTTATGTTCGTATATTCTTTTCTTTAAATATTGTCCTGTTTGACCTATGTATGTGTTGTCACAGTTCAAACAGTCAATCTTGTATATTACGTTAGGTGTGTTTAACTTATCACTTTTAGGTTTAAATTTTGTGAAACATTCCTTTGCTATGTTGTTTTTAGTTTTTTCCGCTATAGTAATATTATGCGGTTTTAAAATATTTTTTATTTTCGTGTTGATTTCTGGAATATACGGTAATGATACATACTTGCTCTCACCTTCTTTTTTCTTATTGATATTATTTATGTTGTTCCATTTATTTGAATTGCAGATTTTATTTATTCTTTGTTTTATAATTGGTTCGAACAATGATTTGGGAAAGTTGTTCATTATTAGTATCTATTTTATTTTTTCAAGATTCTTTCTTCTATATTCATAATGTGCCAATTTAATCACTCTATCAGTAAGAGCTGTTACAACACTTTTTTTATATTGTAGAGGTGCATATGATTGGTAATTCAAGTATCTACCAGACCATACATCCTTTGTGTACCAGTTTGTTTTTATTTCCGCATTACCGTCATATCTAAGAAGTTTAATGATTTGTTTTTGTCTTCCTTAATGGTGAATTTAATGGTCTCATGGAATGCATTAAACTTATCTAGTGTGTATTGAACTTTTTGGTTTGGCAGGCACATTATGCAGTCATCCACGTATCTTTTAAAAAATCCACACTTAAAGTTTAAATCAGGTATTAGTTTTTCTTCCAGACTTTCCATTACAAGGTTTGCATTTGGTGCAGCTATGGGAGGCCCCCTAGCTACTCCATATATTTGTGAATAGAAATTGCCCTCGTACTGGAAGTAAGTGGACTTAAGGCACAGCTCTACCGCCCCAATAAATTAATTTTCGGGTAATGATGTGTGTTCGTTTATTTCAGACCATTTATCTCTTATGCACTGTATTGAGTAATCTACCGGGATGTTTGTGTATAACGATACCACATCAAGTGATATTATGCGATGGTTCTCAGGTATTTTCTGCTTTATTATAAATTCGCAGAAACTCCATGAGTCCCTAACGTGATATTGTGACTTTCCCAATATATTACTCAACACAGCTGACAGGTATTTAGACAATTGGTAAGTTGGGGCATTTATGTTGCTAACTATCGGTCTCAATGGGTGGCCTGCTTTGTGAAGCTTTGGCAGGCCATATATAAATGGTGCTCGGCCGTTGTTGCAAGACAGTGTTCGTTTTAAATTATCCGTTATGAATTTATTATTTTATTTAGTTTTGTTTGAACATTTGTAGTAAGATCGTTTTTTTCCGGTTTATATGTTTTTAAATCATTTATTAAGGCTAGCATTTTTGTTCTATATTCATTTTTCATCATAATGACTGACTAATGAGAAGACTCCATGTTCGATGTTTGTTATGACCTCATGAATTGGTTTATATTGTTTTTTGGTAATTGAAAATTTTGGACCAATTGATAGAATATATTTAATCTTGTTTGGTATTTTTATTTACATTAAATTTTTTATCCATTCTTCATTAGTCTTATATTTGTTTTTATACCATGTTTTTTTGTTACAAGTGTTTCTAATTTGTTTTGCCTTGATTTTGTTGAAAACAGTTTCGTATTTCTGCTCTTGTTGTTCATAAAATATTGTTAATTCATTTTGACCAATTCTTTCTTGTAAATATCGTTTTACCATAATGGTTTCATTTTCTATATTTTTTAATTTTGAATATTTTTTAAAATTAATGATGACTGTGAATGTGTATTTTAGACAAACTGATGATGGTGGAGAAAGACACCGAAACGTATTTTGTTGGATTAAATTGAAAGACAGTCAGGAAAATATACACAGAACTTATTTATAATACACGTTCATTAATTGGCATACTTTTTAACACGGAATTTCGTCGCCGCTGTCCTCGTTGTGGGAAACGCAGTCGTTAGCGGTTAATATATCTGTATTTACATGGAATTGGAAATTATTCTCGCCATCAATATCAAGTTCCCTACTATCTTCTACATCTATATTAATGTCTAATACATTTTCTTCACAATTTTTGCAAGTTTGACATTGGCATCCTACTTTGCTTCGTGGTATTCTACTTTGCTGCTTTTTCTTCAGAGGTTTCCGACTACTCGCATTTCAAAGTGGCAGAAACAATTAAACTTTGCCGCATTGCGATATTGGTTTTCAGGTTAGTGTTTTCACAAACATTATTGCATTGGCTCTCCTTGCACTACAAATGATTAGAAGAGTAGGTGACATGATGGTCCATGATATGTCCAGATGATATTGTCCAAAAAATATTGTTTCCTTGCTAACAAATCATCAGAATTTCACATAATGCCACTCTTCTCGCAAATTCAGGTTCTTTCAGACGGAACCAAAGTTCTTCAAATTTTCCATAATGTATTTAACAGCACAGCGTGAAGGCTTCTGTTTTTGTGGATATCGAATTCTCCATAAATAATAATTAAGTTTAAAAATAATATCCGTTTGGATAATTTAAGCGTCTGCGATGATTATTAATTATTTTCAAAAGGTAACTGACACTGACTAAAGCAAATTGATTTGCCTACCGGCATAACTATTGCCTACCGACATACTACCAATTACCATACATAACATTTGCCTACCGACATACTACCGGTATAACCGGAAGTGTGCCATCTTGGAAATATTTTAAATCTCTTGCGCCCGATGACTTCGGTATACTGTCTAATTTTTAAACCTCTCCTATTTACACTGTGCCAGAAATCAATTGCGGCGATTCCCGGTGGAACACCCTGTACATATATATATATTATAGATATATTATATAGATAGATATATATAGATAGATATATATATATATATATATATACTGTAGATAGTATATATATATATCTATATATATCATATATATATATATATAGATATATATATCTATAATATATATATATATTATATATATATATAGATATATATATCTATTACAAAATTTAAGCCTAGAAGCGATAAGTTGGACACACCTAAACGTTAATATACAAGATTGACTGTTTGGACTGTGACAACACATATATAGGACAACAGGGCAATATTTAAAGAAAAGAATATACGAACATAAAGTATAGCTTAAGAAAGGTAACGAAAATGGAACAGCATTAGCACAACATGCACAAACAAAAGTTACATAGTTTTGATTTTGACAACACAAAATATTAATCAATGAAGATAATTATAATAAGAGAAGAATCCATGAAATGATACAAATTAAGAAACATCAGAATGCAATGAATTTTAGATCAGACACGGACAATCTTAGCTCTGTATATCACACACTAATTAAATGAGCGCTTGCATGCACTGATTGGACCAAGTAAATGGAATATAAACACCTGACATTGAAGAATAGCAGAGCAATTGATAAGATGTTGCATGATTTTGATTTCGATAGCACACAAATATTGATCAATGAGGAAAACTATAATAAGAGAAGAATCCATGAAATGATACAAATTAAGAAACATCAAAATGCAATAAACTTCATATCAGATACAGACAATCTTAGCTCTGTGTATCATGCGCTAATCAAATGAGCGCATGCATGAATTGAATGGACCTGGTAAATAAAAATTAAACAGCAGATACTGAAGATTACAGAGCAATTCCAAGAATGCAAAGAAAAGGCGAAATATAAATAGATTTTTCGGGCACTCGCTCGATATCGAATAAAATAGGTAATTCAATATCCAACCAAATGTAAAGAAAGAAACATCTAAACGTGTAAGTCAAATTTAGATCTCTAAACAATAGATTCTAGTCTTTTCCCGAACATGTTTATCCCGACTCATCACGTGAGAACCAAGGTCCCAAATTGTACTTTTTAATATGTGTGTGATTTGAATTTTAATATGTTAATTTTGTGAAAGATATTTTTAATTGAATTGATAATGAATGTAAAATGGATATTTTAGACAAACTGATGATGGTGGATAAAGACACCGAAACGTATTTGTAACATTTTAAATAATAAACAATAAAATTGACTGAAACCCAGGAATACATTGGCATATATATATATTATGATTGTAGATATTTGATCTTGAGCCCCAAACTTGCAGTTGAAACTGAAATTTGAGCCCCAAACTTACACCCTAATTACACATGTTAATTAGTTAAAAATCACTTGATCCATTGGCATTATAGAACCGTCAATAGCTTACCTCTTAAGAAGGCAGTTCTTCGCTAGACGCAATGTTAGTAGAACGACCAACCACCTGTAGGGATCCACTCAAATTGGTTACGTCTAAATAAGTCGCTAGTACTTCGGATCCCACAGTGAACTAGGCTCCGGCAGCAATCATTTCAATGACGAAATCCTGAAATCCCAAAATATTTGGTCCAAAGCCAAAGCAAAAGTCGCTGACAAACCAGAAGCATGACCCTTCCAAAACTACCTTACCTAATTGAACTGCTGAATCAAACTTTTAATGCCTCATTCTTCAGCAAGGAAATGTTTCACCAATTTAACCGCAAATTTATGTACTTAGCGACCTCTAAACACACTCTGTCACGCCGGCCATCGAAAGTTTAGAATGTGGTATTTCAAAGATGTGAAGAGTAAAAAAATCTTTTCAGATATTGATAAGGAACCATACCATGCGTTTGCTATTTTGAATTTACTGCGAAATTAAATTGTTATAAATACTACAGCGACGTTTTTGGTTCGAATGCATATTTCGATGCTTAATCAGGTTTTGTATCCGATGAAAATATACAAACATCACCTGCATGAAAGCGTTTATCCGAATGCCCTTTCAAGTAATCATTTAAATTTGGAGTAGATCAAAATGTTCGCAGCACAAATTTACATTTGCACCGTCTCTTTTTCATATGTGCACCCGACGAATGTTTAATTATTCCATACTTTTAAACGGTGAGACACAAAAATTACACGGGAAGGAGTGAACTTTTGAATGATTGATCAAATGAACCTCTAAGTTTTATTCATGCGAAGATGATTTAGCACAAACATGACATGTTAGTGCCTGTATATCTGGATTGTTTATACTTGTTGTATCTCTTTTTATGCTGTGTTATTCGATTGGTACTTCCTCCTCCATTTCTTGGAACGTTTTTAATCGTAGATCAACTGAGCATCTTAAAACACATACGCAATATAAAAAAAATTGTACCGAAAAATAGAACACTGAGTTGAACAATTTCGCAAGTTTTTCCAGGGTTTCCAACGAGGTTTCTAAAACTTGTGAAGAAGAAATGTACTGCCGTTTTTCTGATGACAAAACAACTGAGCCTAGGCAATTTTAAAAAGCCAGAAATATTGTCTAGAAGCTACTGTTTGGTAAAGAAAGATATGCGGCTTTTGGAGTTTAATATTTCAACACATATGATCTTTGAAAGCATGAAGAAATTTGTGCAAATTTAAGCCGAAAGCTGCCAGACATTTTGTCAGTTATGTCCCGGCTTGGTTCCAGCTAAGAATATGTTCTTCTTGTACAAATAGACAGTTGATTCCAATCGCCAATTATTAAAAAACATAATATTTAATACAATTTGCATCTAACTTTTCTGTATTCGAAGTGCTTGATTAAGTCTTTTTATCTGCCATAAATCCTCAATCTTTGTTACGAATTATCTGAAGTAGCTGTCGGAGATTTTAATTCCATATTCCGTTTACACGGTTTTCGCTTAATGGAAATGATTTAAAATTTATTGCTCTTGCAGATACAGGGTGTGAATCAAATTTTCGAAACAGCAAATAGTTACTTGAAAACGTTGAGACCAATTTTATACGATCTGAAAAGTGAAAAAGTCTTAAATAAATGGTCCAAAGTGATTGCAGATTACTAACCATGTTGAACACTGTCATTGTAAACTTGAAAGCATGAGGAAATTTCTTTTTAGCCCTTCCACGTGGGTAAAAATCAATAAATAAATTAAGCCAAAGAACCATTGAGTGTCTTAATTGCCCAACGTGTATAAAACCCAAAAACAATTCATCTAGACTCCTACAAATTAATTAGTGACGTAATGAAGGTCCTGAGAGCGAAGATAATCCTGTTTGCGACAAGCGACTCGATTAGCGATCTTAATTTGGTTAAACGTGGCTTGACTGTGAATTTACTGGGTTAATAAGACCAGAAAACTCTCTTTACTGGCATGTTAAAGATGTGGATAACACCCTTCCAATATACTGATTGCTTCAAAAAGGGTGGCTACCGGCTATATCTCGGAAAGTAGTGAGCCTGGAAGTTTAGGAATTCAATTTTTGTTACTAAAATGGTCATGGGAAAACCCAAATTATTATTATTAAGTTTCGCATTTCACCATAAGGGGGCGCCATTCAAAAGTGATTCAGAAAATCCTAAATTTCGCCGAATTTTCTGAAATATAAAATTCCTGTTAAAAAAATCGGCCTATTTTGCATCAATTTGATAGAGAACTCATTGACGTACCGAAGTTTATAAGAGTGAGAAAAGCCATTGAAAAGGTGCGAATTTAAAGTGCTTAACTTCTAAACTACTGGTCTGATTTCGGTCATTTTAATCTTGCAATCTTAGAAGGGACGATTTGCACCTTAATTCGAAAAGTACTTGTATTCCCAATAGGGCTGGTTTGATTTTTCACATTTTAAATACTTTTCACTCATTTTTTCAACATTATCTAGTGAGGTTTTCTTCAGTAGAGTTTTTCATCTGAACATTTACAATATAAATGTAAATCTAATGTCGTTCTTCCGTGAGCAACACATTTTTTCGTGGCGTAAGGCAATTTGTGTCCTTTATTGGTGTTTTTCTTCAGTGCATTGCACCTTAAATTAATCGCATCTTGGAAGAGGCCGGGCCCTACATTGCCACAAAAGAAGTTGCAAATGCAATCGGGACGCTTGAAAACAGTAAAACAGTAGGACCCGATGATGTTTATGCAGATTTACTGAAGAACCTGAACATCGTTACAGAGCTATTCAACTACATTTACGAGAGCGGCACAATTCCAGAAAAATGGCTAGTTTCAACATTGATTCGCATACCGAAGAAAATTACTGCTAGAAAATGCGAATACTACATACAGATCCATTACAAAAACTGGAAATTTTCATGGTTGTTTAATCGGCAAATTCTTGCATCGGGTTAGGAAGTTTTTCCGGTTCTTCTCTCTTGCCAATTTTGCCTGCAATCTTCCATATGTCCCCCTCAACCTTTCTCCATCCATCAGATCTATCCTGCTTTTGTTCCCCATTTTATTTTAATGTCAGGCTGCAGTTTGATGCTATTTTGAGATCTAAACATTAGAATGATTAATTGAAGCTTATAAAGGAATGATTTTTGTTCTTCTTCCTACACCAACATTTTTACTTATTTGATTAAGACACTTGCAAATGTTTCAGTGTATTTGTTACTGCAATCTGAATTAAATGGACAAAAGTTTTGAGCGAAAAAAAATGTGTTTCTTGAGCTTACTGCCTTTATGTTTTAGGACCATGTATGTCTGACGATATGATGCCTCTACCCGACGCAGGGAACACTGATACATCACAGGAAAAAAAATTTGTTGCGAATGGTCCAGAAAACAATCCTAAGTCTAAACAAAAATGTAAGTAAAACCAGTTATCATAAAGTAAGGGATATATTTCAACTTATCATATCTTTTCAACATAAAGTTTCGTCAGCAAGACTTAGTCTAAATAATCGACTAATTGCATTCAATTGAAGCAAGTGTAAAAGGTCCTAAATATAATTAAACGATAACAACAAAAACACGCTAAAATAAAGGATATCGAATAACCTCACATTGCCGGTCGATGACAAGCTATGGAAAAGATAACAAATCGTTTTGCTCCGTGTATGAATGGTCCGATGAACATGTGAATAACTTGAAAAAGAGCTTTACAGGCTTTGTCATTAGATATCTCCATTTTTTCTGCGCATTATGCCAACGAAAAGTTCCCCCCTGAAGCAGACTGTGAAACTCACCTTCCATCATTACTCTAAATGTCCTCAGACTTTCATCAATGTCTTTATTTAGTTTCACTTTTTAATCCCCGCTTTCCTTCGTCGTTGTTCCGCTATGTACAAATTTACTATGACGAGTTAAAGATTTCTTCGTTTTGAAATTAGCATTGCAAATAGTGCATTTAAAAGGACAATTGTCCGAGTGAGTTTTCATATGTTGCGTTAGATTATCCGAATATAAAAATGTTCTTTTGCAGATATTGCACGTATAATCTTTTTCCTTTGTATGTTTATTTCGATGAGAGTTCAGATCAGATTTACATTTGAACGTTAAACTGCAAAAATCACAGGCATGAGGGCGGTTGTCTGAATGAGTTTTCCCATGATTCAATAAACTCGAAGCATGCAAAAACGCTTTATTACAGATTTTACATTGATATTGTCCCCCTTCAGTGTGTTTACGAATATGAATCTTTAACGAAACCTTTCCCTTAAACTTCGATCCGCAAATCACGCATTCAAGGGATCTATCTTCCGAATGTTTGAGAATGTGAGCATTAAAATCACCTACCAAAACAAACGTTTCTTCTAAACTTCTAAGTCTTCTGTAGCATTTGCGTTCAGTATTTGCATATTTTCACGATTTTCTAAATTATCCTCTCCGTCTCCGCATTTAAATGTCTCATCACTTGAGTCTCTTTCTAACTTGACCAAAAGCGACAAGTCGTGTTCTTCGATTTCCATTTCTTCCTTCACTTCAACATCAAACATGTCTCTGCTAACATTTGGATATCTACAAAATAAAAAGCCTACAAGCACCGTTTAAGTGTTGTTATTATTTAATAACTAAATATGACCAAGCGCTTTCGAAATTTATGTCATCATCAAGGCCCCACAAAGGGACCAACTAATCATATCAAAACTGGATATAAAAACCGTCAAAAAATCAAATTAAAAGTCGAATAAAAACAACACAAATACATTAAAATGTTCCACGAACTTTAAAACTAAGTTAAATAATTAGGATTGATTAAAATTGCTTTCAACTGGTCATCAATACAGTCAAATAACCAGTCAGAAATCAGCCGGTTTATTCAAATTTAGAAAACTTTTGCTGCAAAAGATGCACTGTGTTTTACATGTTAGCTGAAGATATCCTCACGTTCGAACCTCGATTGGCAAACTTGGAATTAGAACTGATTTCGAGTTAGAATCATAGGGGATTAATGGGTAAAATTGGGATTCCGCATTTTATCATACGGCATCAGCTTGCATGTCGGTCCAATTGAATCCCATGCCAAATCTTCGAGTCATTTCACGTTTAATTTCCTCTTTAATTTTAATGTCACGCTGCAGTTTGATGCTATTTTGAGATCTAAAAATTAGGATGATTAATTGAAGCTTATAAAAGAATTATTTTTGTTTATCTTCCAGCACCAACATTTTCATCTCTTTTATTAAGACACTTGCAAATGTTTCGATGCATTTGTTACATTTCAAACATTCCTTATATATTCCTTTGAGTATTATTTAAACTATCTTTAAGATTCACGGTATTCGTCTCTGTGTTCATCTTATCGCACAATCGATATTCGTCGATCGCAATCTCTTCCTTTTCGACAGCATTAAACCTTTGCATAGTTTTAGTCGGACATCTAAAACAGATCTGTGATCAGCTGAAAGTATTTGCTTGTCCGAGTACTTTGACAAAATACTAAAGACCAATAAGTGGCAAATTTTTTCCGCCATATCACAGTATTTAGTAGAGATAATATCAAAATTTCGCTTACATTAAACACGGAGATAATTTGGCATCAAACTTTTAATAACATCAAATTTAGATTTTTCGCTAAACCGACGTTTCCAGACATCAAATTATAGATATAAATTCATGTCTATTTGGCCCAAATTGTCTTACATAATGAGAGCCTTTTACAGATAAATCTTAGACGTAAGGTCCTTTTCAATTGTTTTAAAATGCAATAATTTTTGAATACCTTTACAGAACCTTATAATTGAAAACACCAGATAAATTCCTTGCATGCTAGTTGGAAATTAAGAAACGACCCGAGATAGAACTGTTTTATAAAATAACACCTTCATTTCACCTCTAGAAATTTCTCTGTAGTTTCTAATGTCTGAAACTGACGGTTTTCACTTTCAACTTTGTTGCAATTCGTGAAGAGTTTTTTAAAGGTAATTTTATTTTGAACAGACAATCTGCATTTGATTCTGCTTATTGTTTTGGAAATAAATCAGTTTTCTGACTACTACAGACTTTTCACTGGTGCAATTTGAAATATTGGAATCTTGTCAAGAATTAATAGAAACATAAAAGTTAACATTACAAGAAACACGCCAAAAAAAAAACAAACAATATAATCCCTTTTTGGACGTTGGGATGGTCAAAATGCCCACATACCAGGTACATTGTGCAAAACATGTTTTTCAACACAAAAATACTTAAGCAACCAGTTGTCATAAAGTAAGGCATTTATATTTCAACTTCTCATATCTTTTCAATTTTTCAATATGAAGTTTCGTCAGCGAGACTTAGACTAAATAATCGACTAATTACATTCAACTGAAGCAAGTGTACAAATGTTCTAAAAATAATTAAAATATAACAACAAAAAACCAAATTGTGTCCCGTTTTCGAATAATCTGATGAACATTTGACTGACATGAAAATGGGCTTTGCAGGCCTTTTCATTAGATATCTCGAGTTGTTCTACACATTATGACAACGAATAAGTTCCTCTTGAAGCAGACTGTGAAACCCTTTGAGTTTGAGACTGAACTTGTAACAAAGTTATAATTTACAAATTGTAAGTAAACTTTAAATTAGGATCAATAGTTGTCGAAAAACGTACGTAATTCATTTAACAAGCAACATGTACGTTACTTTTTAATGAAATTACTTAAAAAAATATAATTCAATTTGTCACATTTACTTTTGCGCACACTGTGCGTACAAGTCCGTGCGTAAAAGTAAAACAAATGAATACTAAAGAAAAGTGCTTCTTTATGACCATCGCTTCTGATCGGAAAATGGCAGTTTTTGATTCATTCGAATAAAAATATAATTAAAATAGTTCGAATCTTTTGGGATTACAGGTGATGAGTCAGGACGATCATGTTCGGGAAAAGACTAGAAATTAGTGTATCGAGCTTTAAAATTTACTTACATGCACGCATGGCGGTTTCTACCTTCAACTTTGGCAAGCAATTGAAAATTTTATTTTGTCCAACATCGAGCGAGAGAGTAAAAAACTGTTTATAATATTTGGCATTTTTCTTCGCATTCTGAGAATATCACTTTTGGTATGCATTTCTTCAATATGCCAGGTGTTCATATTTTATGTTTTCATTTAATTATGGTATGATATACAGAGCTAAGATTGTCTGTATCTGATTTGAAATTATTGTGTATATTTTCCTGACTGTATTTCAACTTAATTCAAAAGAAATTCCTCGGTTCCAGTCAATATTATTGTTTATTAGTTAAAACATTTTACAAATACGTTTCGGTGTCTTTCTCCTCCATCATCAGTTTGTATGTATGGCTGCTTCTACCTTCAAGTTTGGCAAGCCATTGAAAAATATTTCTTTCTTTCTTTTCTGATCTGAAATGCATTGCATTCTGATGTTTTTTAATTTGTTTCAGTTCATGGACTCTTCTCTTATTATAATTGTCTTCTTTAATCAATATTTTTGTGTTATCAAAATCAAAATTATGTAACATTTGTTGTCCATGTTGTGCTAATGCTGATCCATTTTCGTTAACCTTTCTTAAGCTATATTTATGTTCGTATATTATTTTCTTTAAATCTTGTCCTGTTTGACCTATGTATGTGTTGTCACAGTTCAAACAGTCAATCTTGTATATTACATTAGGTGTGTTTAACTTTTCACTTCTAGGCTTAAATTTTGTGAAACATTCCTTTGCTATGTTGTTTTTAGTTTTTTCTGCTATAGTAATATTATGTGGTTTGAAAATATTTTTTATTTTTGTGTTAATTTCCGGAATATACGGTAATGATATATACTTGATTTCACCTTCTCTTATTATTATTATTATTATTATTATTATTATTATTATTATTATTTATGTTGTTCCATTTATTGTAATTGTAGATTTTATTTATTTTTTGTTTTATGATCGATTCGAAGAATGATTTGGGATAGTTTTCTATATTTTTTTTAGATAGTTAATTTTAGAAATTTTAACTTTTTTTCTAAGTTAAGCATTTTACGTAATATGTGATAATTAAAAGTGTTGATTTCTTGTCTTTTCAGGGTATTTCAGGAACCAAGTCGGGTACCTAAATTTTGAAAACCGTAATGAATAGGCAATAGAATTCTGCCCAATTTTTCCAATTTAACGGATTCTCTATCTTGTAGAATGTATAACGGCCGTAACTGTCTTAACGAAGCTTGGCTACACTGTATGCCTAATTTAGTCAATCGATGTAATTTATTTGGCGCGAACCTGTAATTTTGTTTGCATTTTAGTTCAGTATTTTAGACAATAAATCGAACTGTTACAACACTCAGACCGTTTTTATAAAAAAACTGGAAGAATATTATTTGACTATAACTAAGAAAAGAAGACAAGACTAAGAAGGTAAGATTATTCTTAATTTTCTAATTGATAACCTCAATTTCATATTTGGCTTTGCCTAATTGGCACTGCCGAACAGCGGTGTGCGGTGTTGACGCGTTTCACACAATTCCTTGTAATTTATTACAGATAGCAGCTGAGATATCGCTTGCCAAGCAAACTCCAGGAAAGAAAACAAGAAGGCAGTATGTTATGATATCTCATTTCACGTACTCAGCGTAAGGAAGTATCTAATTACTCTTACGTTATAAATATTGTTCTGTAGTTTCACTGATGGTATGTAACACCTCAGCACTTAAATAATATAAATTCGAACAAATCTGTAATAAACAGGCAGTTGTATCTTGAAGCTGAATCCATATCAATCGAAAGTAAAATAAATTTGTTTTAAAAACTCCCTTTCCAAGGTAGCGATTCTAACTAGTATCACTTATTATCTTTATATAGTTTGCTAAACGTTGGAGACAGGCAAATCGTTGTTAAAAAGAATATTAACAACGAAGGGGAATATAGTTCTGTTGTTGCTTACGAGGACTTATTTAATATTATATATGAAACTCACACCAGTGTTGGCCATGGCGGTCGAGATAAAATAATTCACGCGTTGAAAACAAAATATGACATAGGAAGATGTGTTTGCCAACAGAAAAAGAACAAGTCGCATGCCAACCTCACCGTAAACCCCATAGTTTCAACACATTTTAATTCCAGAGGACAAGTTGATTTAATAGACTTTCAATCCTGCCCAGACAATGAATTCCGCTGGTTATTGAACTATCAAGATCACTTGACAAATTTTCTATTTTTACGTCCTCTTAAAACAAAAACTCCAAAAGAAGTTGCTAAAGAGCTGCTCAAATTTTTTTTGGAAATTGGGGCTCCTTGTATACTTCAAAGTGATAATGGCAGAGAATTTACTGTAGCTTTAATTTCTGAAATGAAAAAAAAAAGTATCACTATCAGAGTCAATTTTCGTCTGGAGATGGTAAACATTTCAAGTGGCTACTTAATTTCGTTTCAAAGTTGAATCTTTCTAAAACACGACGCAACACGTGAATTTTTTTGGGCAGCATTTATTTGAACGAGAAAACAACGGATTTTTGTTCGATTAACGTTAAATTTTCAGAACTTTCAGGGTCAATTCTCAGGTCTACAGATGGTGAAAATTTCAAGTGGCTACTTTATGTCGGCTGCAAGTTCGATCATTCTAAAGCAGGGCGTATAAGTTTGAGAGAACGTTGATTTTTTGGCCAGCATTGACGTAGTCGGCAAAAAACACGATTTTTGCTGTTTGCTGTGAATTAAACAGGATATTTTGTACGGAAGAGGCATAGAGTTTAAGATAATTTGTCGGATTATGCCTTTTTAGATCATAAGTATATCAAACGTGATTAATTTTGACGACGGCGTTCCTAAATATATATCTACTCATGTTGTAGACTCACATAACCAGGACTACTTTTAAATTAATTATGTTGACGATTATCACAAAGATAAAAGGTTGGATTTAAAATTAGAAGAAAGGGTAGAATGAAGATTGGAAGAATGACAAAGCCAAAATTAAAATTTATTATTTATTTAAAAATCTATTTCCTTTAATTATACGGCCAAGGAATAGAAAATAGTCGTCTAATAACGGACAATGGCAAACGATAGTTGATAATTTGCAAGTAAAACGAAATAAATAAGTTCGTTAAGGTTGAAGTGAATTTATGTCTTCAAAGTCAATTTTGTTGGGTATTTCGTCTCAAAAGTTTAATTTTTTTAAATGGCAGAATTTTCTCACGTGTTTTATTACATAAAAAAGATAATACAAACTATATTTATTGTGAAATAAGAACACTCTTTTTCATCTGGAAATTTAGTCTTTTAAAGAGACAAACATTTTCACACAAAATACTCATCAAAAAGGCTTTGAAGGCATAAGACGTAGTAAGTAGTTTGAGCTTTAAAATGCTCATATATTCAGCCTTCTTTGCCCTGTTGCCGTCTCTATGCACTACACACGAATTAAAAATTTTGAATGTTTATGACAGTATGCGTCAAGTTTGTTTACTCAATTAACCTCAAATATTAGTTTTTATGCATCCTAAGCAAATCAAACTAATATTCAATGTTTAGCTGCTATAAACAGAGGGATTGTGTTGGGTAGTGAATTAACTAAGTTAAGTAGATAATCAGCTTGGAGCTGGATGCAACGGCAACAACCGAAATGACCAACGAAAACTCAGGCATGGAGAAAATTATTGAGGAAATTAATTCAAAAAATGCAAAAAAACTTGCTTTTTTTCTGATACTCTGCTTTGCCTGTTATCACGCTCTTCTACATGTTAAATATGGTAAGTACAGTTCCAGTTTAGCAGCCTTTCTATGCGAGTACAATATGCAAATGCATATGTTATTAATCTCTAATTATGTTATTTAATCTCGCTTTAAGCTACAGATGCAACATATATCATTATACACCCCGTAATGTCCAGCAGCAGTCTGGTAAATCGAATAAAGCAATTTAGTTGCTCATCATCTTATAATTATTACTACTAATTTTTTATGTTTGCGCTCTCAACATTCCCGTATATGTACACTTGCGTGCATAGAAATCGGCCCACAGTAAACTTTTGGCTTTAACTACATTTTTTTAAAAACTATTCATCAGATCAAAAAAGAAATATGCTGCTTGAAAGACAATTTAGTATACTTTAATGTGGGTATAAATTATTGTGTGTATCCTATGTTTAACATGGTGAAATTAATGCATTAAGCAAATTAAGCTTTTTTATTATTAACATAAATAGGTGTTCAAATAATATTTGAAGATTGTAGTAGATATTTGTTGGGCTTGTGACTTTTTCTATATTGAATTCCGAAAATGGTGCGCCCCTGTCGGAGATCTTCGGGCCGGTCACCACAAGTGCTATTTCCGGGTTTAGAAATTGAAAAGTTGATTCTCCGGTTTATCATAGTCGCGACAATTCTATCATCCTGTAGATAATTGGTCATTGTTTTCTTTTGGGTGGCTCACTTTTCAGAGCTGACCGATGACCATTGTCTTGAATTTGAAGGATGTGAGAAATCAAACTATGGCGTTCGGCGGGAGGTCTACTTTTGGTACCCTTTAGGATCAGCCCACATTCCAATGGCGCGACCACCCAAGGGGCCGAAAACCAATTCGTGTGAAACATCTTTCCCTCACCCTGCTTCTCTAATTTTGGCAAAAGGCAAGTCGAAAGAAGGGACGAAAAAGTGAGGGGGGAGTCTTGATCATACACTCGTCGGGACTACACTCAATAGTCATCTCCAGAGAGTCTTGAACTCCGGCTCATCGGAAGCAGTCGTGATTACACACTCGTCGGGACTACACTCAGTAGTCATCTCAACATCGCAGTCAGTCTTGAACTCCTGCTCATCGGAAGCAGTCGTGATCACAGACTCGTCGGGACTACACTCAGTAGTCATCTCCAGAAAGTAAAGAGCAGTCTTGCACTCAACCTCGCCAGAAAGAGTCGTCACCACACACTCGTCGGGACTACACTCAGTAGTCATCTCAATATCATAAGAAGCGGTCTGTCACCACAAATAGTCACAAGTCTGCAAAGATAGAACTGCCCAGCCCACTCGCAAAGTGAAGTAATAAACGGTTGTTACCAGTGCTGGTTTTGGTCACTTGGCAAAAGGCCAGAGCGCTTATTATTTCTGCGACTGCTCCCAACTATACCCACCAAACACTGTAATCTCAAAAACCCTTTGGTCCTTCGAATAGAGCGAATTTCTCCCCATTTATTCCGGTGTTGCAATCCAAAGGTTCGAAATAGCAACTCCGGAACAATAGGGTTATTGACAATTTAAAACTTAACACTTAATTTTTTTATAATGGGTATGACCTCCTATTTCCCTAATAACTTCTGTCATAGGATTAGGCATAGATCTAATCAAGTTTGCTATTGTTTCTTGAGGGATGTTAAACCACTCTTCTTCCACTGCAACAGTAAGCTCTGGGATGGAGTTTGGGGTATGAAGTTTAGCTCGAATTCTTCGTTTTAGTTTATCCCATAAGTGTTCGATCGGATTTAGGTCAGGACTGTATGCTGGCCACTCCATAACCCGAAAACCGACCTCTGCAATGTAATCTTGCACGATTCTTGCGGTGTGCGGCCTGGCATTGTCATGCGTAAAGGTAAAATCGTCTCCAGTGTAGTCGACGTAAGAGACCACATGAATTGCTAAAATCTCCTCGCTATATCTAAGAGCCGTTAAACCTCTTCTTCCGTTAACACGGTCGCCCCTACGAATGAACTCAGGGTCGGTTCGTGCTCCTGTAGAAATTGCACTCCAGGTCATACAGGAACCACCTCCATAAGCACTACGCTCTTCAAAGCAGCAATCTGCAAATCGCTCTCTTGGTCTTCGGTACACTTTCCTTCTTCGGTCGCTACCATGGACGCATATTCTGATCTCATCTGAGAACAGAACAGATCCCCATTGTTCCAACGTCCAATTCAGATGATCCCGTGCAAAACGCAGGCGTGCTTGCCGATGAGCTGGAGTAAGTTTTGGACCAATCGCAGGTGCTTTAGGGGTCACGTTATTTTCCTGCAGTCTTCGTCTTACTGTCCACTGACTAATACCCACTCCTCGCACCTCACGGAGCTGTTGTTGCACTTGAACGGCATTAAGATGACGATTTCTTAATGTTGTTGACACAATAAAGCGGTCATCACGAGCGGTTGTAAATCGCCTTCTGACTGTTCCAGGTCGCATATGAAAGGATCCAGTGTCCTCATAACGTTTGCACACTCTTCGAACCGCTGCGCGTGTTATATCCGATTGTCTAGCAACAGCTCGCTGACTAAGTCCATTTTCGATTAAAGCAATAACTTGGCCGACTTTTTGTGGTGCAGTATGCATTAAACTAACACACTTAAACACTTTTGAGATTATGAAAAACGAATTAATATGCAAATTTCAGCTGCAAACGCAATAATTTTAATATTTGACAATTTTTTTATTTTCGTTACAATCACCACATAAACACGTTTCATTAGTTTACCGGTTGTTACGCCTATAAACCATAAGCCTTCTTGATAAATTTATACTCACATTAAAGCATATTAAATTGTCTTTCAAACAGCATATTTCTTTCTTTGATCTGATGAATAGTTTTTAAAAAAATGTAGTTAAAGTCAAAAGCTTACAGTGGGCCGATTGCTATGCACGCAAGTTTATAGTAAACATCTTTATTTCTAAAAAAGGCTATCGACCTATCGGTCTTTCTGCCCTTGTTTAATACATGCAGTCTTAATCTAAATAAAAAGCAAATATGAAAATTCTCCTATTCTAGGTTAACAATAGTAGTAGTAAACATCTTTATTTCTAAAAAAGGCTATCGACCTATCGGTATTTCTGCCTTTGTTTAATACATGCAGTCTTAATCTAAATAAAAAACAAATATGAAAATTCTCCTATTCTAGGTTAACAATAGTAGTAGTAAACATCTTTATTTCTAAAAAAGGCTATCGACCTATCGGTCTTTCTGCCCTTGTTTAATACATGCACTCTTAATCTAAATGAAAAACAAATATGAAAATTCTCTTATTCTAGGTTGACAATACTATTAAATAAATAAGATTTCAGTGGCAAGAAGAAATTATTTTATTGTTCACTAGTCCGTTGCTTTTGTAAGTGTTCGAGTAGCGTTAATGTAGGGAAACGGAAGCGGGATTGTCTGGTTGGTATTGTAAGACAAAGGGGATTCAGTATGGTCCAGTTGTAGGGGTTGTTTGTCCATTTTGTCTGTAGCTGTATGAGTCTTTCCGAGATCTTTGTCATGTTTGTGCGTTCGTATAGTAGTTGGGTGGGGGGGTTGTGTAGTGGGTTTTGGGGGTGTCTTATTCTTCTATTGTCTATTTCTGCTGTCTTATTTGGGGGGAAAAGTTTATATTTGCTAAAGTATGCGCTAGAACACATAGTATTGCCTTAGTATCAAAAACATCAATTAAGATGTTTGTTTCTAATAGAATGGAAATAATTTTTTGCGTTCTATCATTGTTCTTGATTTGGTTAACTCCCTTAATTATCCTATAATTTGCTTCTAAATTCAAAATGAAATAGAAAGTAAATTAAAAAAAACTAAAAGCAATAAATGCAACGAATAGTTTGGTATCCTTACCATTTGGACAAGAGAGACGTTGCTTACAGTAATTTCATATTACGGAGCGATTTGAATTTATGGAATGTTATTTAGAATCATAACGAAGATACATATGTAAAATATTTGAGAATTTCATCAACTATATTTGCATTAATTGCTTTAGCAATGAATAGCTGTTGGTAGTTTTTTTCAAAATGTAAGTTTATGATGTTATAAGAACAAGTAATCTCATGTATTTGTAAATGTAAATGCTTTAGGGACAAATTCGTGCCGCTGGTTGCTCTCAGATGGACGATATAAGGGCGATAAGGAATGGCAACCATATGGATGTATGCTGCACCCTTATACAAAAATGTTAGTATGTGCGTTCGCTTCACTAATTTTCAATCTTGGGTATGGGTTTTTAGCAATCAGATTACAATTCGAATCGAACTCCACCTGTTTGGCACCTCTTAATATTCCGGGTTATTTTAGAGACACCAAACGTTGTTTAAGATATATAGACTATAATGGCTACAAAACGCACTATGCCTTTATTGGCGACAGCAGAATTAAGCAGCTGTATATGGGAGTTATAAAACATATGGCTCAGAATGACCAAATGCCTGTCGAGTCTGATAATGTGAATTCCAATTTGTCTTATACTGACGACATCTTAAATATGAAAGTTGAGTTTTTTTGGGCTCCATTTGTTTCAAATGCAATGATCGACTTTTTTAGGTAAATATGGATTTCATTTTCTTAAAATTAACATGTTACTTAGTCAATAGATTCCTCAAATCGAATGTAATCCTTATATCTCCGTGCATATATTGTGTTGTATACTGGTTTTTTAGTATAATTTCACTTTAAATATGCTTTGTTCCATAAAAGCTGTTCATTTAAAACAAAATAAACTAAATATCTATTTATTTCCTAATTTGTATGTACTTTATCTCACGAGGAAACGAATAGGTACTCGAACGTAATTTCTAATCTCACTTTTGGCGACATGTGGAGTTTCAAGGGGGCCACATTTTAAAATTAATCCCAACTATACAGGGTGCTCCAAAAAAGTTACATATCAAACTTGTGTTTTTTAAATGGAGCACCTTTTATATGATTACATTTTTATATCCTACGGAATAAATAAAGGCTTTTTTCAATACGGCATAATATGGATCAAGTTCACCCTTTTTGATATAATAAAGAAAAATGTGAAACTGTAGGGCAAAATTAGAAAAATTGTGGTTCCTCTTAATCAGCCATTCACGCTGTATAATTTATAACATTATCGAAAGAACTCGTTTACTACTTAATATACTTTTAATTTCAATGTTCAAAATTGAGACAGAATTTTCAAAAAAACATCCTTCAGCGGGATGAGCTTCCTGATTTCAACACAAGAACACTCGTTTCATAACAGTGTTGAGATCTTGTCCGAAACACACTTTTAATTCTTTCTTTTGTGTTATCGCGAGTGGTAACAGGAGTGTTTTAAACTGAATCTGGGGACTGAGCCGGCCGAGTTTGCTAACCATCTCTCCCTATACACTTAGCTGGAAGTTTTGTTGCATCCACATTCGCCGTTGTATGGCTAATGGCACGGTTTCAAGCAGCTGAGGCAGAATACATCACGCAAAAAATTTAGAAATTCTAGAAATAGAAAAAAAAGTGGAGCCTAATTGTATGATCCTATCAACCCACCCCAAGTATTTTTACACCACTTACCTTGGCAGTTTTTCGGCGGAACTAAGTGCCTTCACATTAACAGGCTATTTCTATGGATAGTGCATTCATATGCAAATAATACATTATCAAAGCGTACTTCATTTGCAGCCTTTTCAAGAGTCCATATGCAAAACTGAATTCTGACTTGAAAATCCCGATCGTATAATTCTATATGTAACTGTTTTTTATATGGATGGAACTTAAATCTTCCAATTATTTTTGAGGCACTCAATCGTACTAATACCGCTCAGTGCATATGTCTCTTTGACTTTCATGAGGATCTTCTGTTAATGAAGTGGTTATTTCATATTGGTTTTCTGCATTTTCATCTACTGGATTGTTTCTGCACACTTTTGTATATGCCACTGATCATGTGATCATGTGATCGGTGATTGTGATCAGGAAATCGTTGCCCATAAAATTGTGATGCAACTTGGCACTATTCTAAACATTCGTCGATATGATGATAATCATATCAATTTTTTCCGCAGTAAAATAAACTATTTTTCGCACCCATTCGCTTACTAATTAACAGTAAACTGAACTAAAATGTTAATACATCAATTTCTCATAAATTTTTCATAAAATATCAGTTTTTATTAAGAATTTTATCATTCGTGAAACAAAACGCAATGATCTGGAAAACGGTTGATTTCAGTGGGTTGACCATATAATATTATTTAAAAAGTCCCATTTAAAATAAGCGAGAAATTTGAGTCGAAAGATACTTGCTTTTGAAACGTAAGTTTTCGGACGCGAGTATAAATATCTACAGAAATGAAATTCGGATTAAATAGTAAAAGAGGCCTTTTAGTAATGTTATAATTGATGCAGTGTGAACAACTACTGAAGCGGGCCCACAATTTTTTAAATTCTGCATCACAGTTTCACATTTATCCAGATTTTATCAAAAATGGTTCACATTTTCTATATTATGCCTTATTCAAACTTACCTTTATTTTTTCTGTTTTATTTAATAATGTAATCACATATAAGATGTTAAATGTAGAAAAAATATAATTTTGACATGTAACTTTTTTGGTGCTCTCTGTACAGTTCAAACAGAATAGTGAAAATAGTGATGAAAAAAAATGTGGCCTGTTTAAAATTGTATGTCACCGAAAATTGGAATACATAGAACCACCCATCTTGTATAAATAATGGTGTTTTTCAGAGTTTGGGAGGCATCAAAAGATCCACCGTCTGTTATTGTAGTGGGCTCAGCGTTGTGGTCAATCACCAATTCAAATGGATCCAAAGAGTCGGTGGAACAATATAAAATCAACCTCACTAGACTGGTGCAACCAATTGATCGGTTATATGAAAAAAAGTCCAGAATCTTATGGACAATTCAAGCGCCAGTTAATCAAGATAAACTTATTCCTGATAAAGCGGCGGTGGAGAATAATTTACTGGATTTGTATAACAATGCCGCTATAGAGGTAGGCATTTATTGATTGCATGGAACTTGGCTGCACTGCCATGTTGCATTTTCAGATATTGTCTCACTCAAAAGCAAATTTATGGTGGAGTATTCGGCTGATTGGGCAAGGAATGGTGCTGGAAAGCCCTGATGGTATTCACTTAGCTGAAAGACCATTGAAACACTGCACGCAGATCTTGTTGAATATGTATTGCAATGATTACATGAACTTTAATGATGGCACATGCTGCAGCTCAATGGAATCGTACACTACTTTGCAGATTGTGACTTTTGTAATTCTAGCTTTTTGGTAAGTATTTGCATTCAGCAGCCGATGGAGCTTAGACGAAAATCAATATTTCAGCGTTCTCACAGCGAATTGCATGGGGTTGTATCGATTCATTATAAAACTTCGAGGGCGGCCGCTTCATGACTACCAACTAGTGCCAGACGTTGAGAGCGATACGCCCCTTGTAAGCACTCAAAACTACTATTTACTTTTTACCTCCCTTACGAAAATGTCTATTATTATGGCGTATTTCTTTATATGCGACCGCACGAATTTTTTTATGAAAGAAAATAAATACTACTCTGAATTCAGTTTTTGGTTGCCAATCGGTTATGTAATGGTTTTGGGGTTATTTTTTACTGAGGACAGTAAACTGACGAAAATTCTGCACAGAGACCAGTTAAACGAGTGCAAAGGTTGGATGCAACTGGTAATCTTGGTGTATCATGTCACAGGAGCGAGCAGGATTTTAATAATAAAAATGCATATCAAGGTGCTAATCTCTTCATATCTGTTCTTGTTGGGGTACGAACAGTTTTCCTACGTCTGGCACAGAGGAGACATAAGTATTGTGAGCCTTTTCCGAAATTTATTTAAACTGAACTTCATGACCGTGACTTTGTGTCTTTGCATGAATCGGCCGTATCAGTTTTACTATTTTGGGCCTCTTCTCTCTTTTTGGTACTTGATGATCTACTGTTTCTTCGCATTTCCACCTCATATTACAGCTCAAACCTCTGAGAACAATTTAAAACAGTTTTTCTATCTGCTGATCAAGTTCGTTTGCCTTTTCAGTATTATAACGGTACTCTTTATGTCTGAAGTGTTCTTTGAGAAAATTTTCGTCACTAGACCATGGAAAGCGTTATTTGTTACCACCGACGATGATATTCACGAGTGGTGGTTCAGATGGAAGCTAGATAGGTATTCAATTATTTATGGAATGTGCTTTTCTTTATTGCTAACTGTTGGTCAGAAATATAATATATTTGACGATAACAACCACTCCAACTTGTTTTCAAAGGGAGTGGCTCTAAGTGCTACTCTAGCCGCATTTTTAGGGTTGGGCACTTACACGACCATCACTTTCCTTTGTAGAAACGAGCTGGAATGCAGTGAAATCCATTCGTATGTTGTATTTATTCCCATAGTGAGTTACATTTTTCTTAGGAATATCTCCGGAATGCTTCGTACGCGTTATTCCAGTTTTTTTGCATGGTTTGGCGAGATTCATTTAGAACTGTTTCTGAGCCAGTATCACATATGGTTGGCGGCAGATACACACGGTGTTTTAGTGCTAATACCAGGCTTTCCTGTATTAAATCTCATCATTACCACTTTTTTGTTTGTTTGTGCTTCACATGAGATTCACCAGGTAACTAACACACTTCTACCATTCGCTGTTCCGAGCGAGTGGAAGCATGTTCTGAGAAACTTTATATTGTTTTTAGCGATTTTGGTACCTATAGGTATCAATGATGGAATGTTTTATTGAAAAAATGCTTTGGATAGATGTTTTGCAATTTTTATTTTTCAAAATTCGGACCATAATTACAATTATCTGAACTTGGGTGATATGTAGTAGGTTGGTTGGGTGTGCCTATGTTGTTTTCTTTCTTTCCATACCTTTCAAACGTTTGCTCTTCCAACCAAGTTATTACCACAACATTGCAATTATCTTTTACATGCAAAAAGGGACTATTTGTTATTGAGTTTAGTAGAAAGTAGGCCGCTGATCAGCGATTTCCATTCTGAGCTAATATTATATAAAACTAGAAACACAGCAGATTTTGTGGTACATAACTATATATTATAACATTGTAAAATCTGTGATATTAAATACTAATGAAATATGAAAAGAACTTTAATTCCGTTTTATCACTCCTTACTAATAACAGTAGGTACTTATTGGTTTAGAAATCATAAATTAACACCATTCCCAGTACTGATTGCGGTCCAGTTTATGTTTTGAACTGTTCGCAAAGAATCCGCTTCATTATGATGACGAACGAGCATGTGTTCCTTAATATTTCCCCACTTATCATCGGCACCTTGCAACATCTGGACTAAAGCCATCATCTGAACCAAACGGTTTAGAGAATATCTAACTCTTTAGTGATAGAGATCTCTAGATTCTATCTTAATCTCTATATCTCTTAATTTTAGGTTTCGATATGCATCAATCAGTTAGTTGCAGGACTTTAACGGTCGAGAGAGATTTCTTTAAACTATCTTTTTTAAGATTCACGGTATTCGCACAATCGATATTCATTACAGCATTAAATATTTGCATCATTTTACTTACTCTATGCAGAGGACCTTTAATAATAAGTATATACTTGTATACTTATATATACGCTCTCTTTTATAGTTGGTCGACAGGGTCGCCAATGTCGTTCATCAAATCAACTTTTTTTTTGTTTGCCCGGCGGCTGGAGGAGGAAAATCTTCGCGAAGACACCCAGTGTTCCGAGTACCCTGGGTAGTGTTGGATTTTTACCAACTAAACCCTTTACCCTTTTGGTAATTGTTCAGAACAAGGGCTTTTTTCCGGTGCCTTCGCGCAGTCCTGGCCTACGCGCTGCCGAAAAATCGAGGCTGCTCAGCCGCGTTGCCAAACTGCCACCAAAATACAAAATCTCAATCAAACCAAAAATGTAACAAATTCAAAATTAACAACTTTCCAGAAGTATGTCCTTAGAGGATATAGTACCGCAATGTCAGTGAAGGAAAGCAATATCTCAAAACACGGAAGAAACTATTACATTATTATAGGAACGTGTTTTCTCAAATTTATGGGTATATTTCGGTTGAGCTTAACCATTTTTCCCACGTTCGATTTCTCTAGCAACATAAATTAGTTCAGCGTGAAATTTGTTAACACAATGAAGAGAGAGAAGAAGAGTGAACCCAAACGAAACTTGAAGCTTTAAAAATCGTTTATTTCAGTTTGATTGTCTCTGGAAAACAGAACGCGTGGGTGACGACCCCATGTTTAAGGTAGTGGTAGTCCAAAAAAAATTCCTGGGTTTCAGTCAATTTTATTGTTTATTATTTAAAATGTCACAAATACGTTTCGGTGTCTTTCTCCACCATCATCAGTTTGCCGAGAGTACACATTCACAGTCATCATTAATTTAGAAAAATATTTTTTTTAAATCAAAATTCACATACTAAAATACAAATCACACACATATTAAAAAGTACATTAAAAACAATAGGTTTTCAGGTGATGAGTCAGGACAATCATGTCTGAGAAAAGACTAGAATCTATTGATCAGAGATTCAAATTTAACTTACGTGTAAGGCTGTTTCTACCTTTCATTGCATTCTTATGTTTATTAATTTGTATCATTTCATGGATTCTTCTCTTATTATAATTGTCTTCATTGATTAATATTTTTGTGTTATCAAAATCAATATGATGTAACTTTTGTTGTGCATGTTGTGCTAATGCTGTTCCATTTTCGTTAACCTTTCTAAAGCTATATTTATGTTCGTATATTCTTTTCTTTAAATATAGTCCTGTTTGACCTATGTATGTGTTGTCACAGTTCAAACAGTCAATCTTGTATATTACGTTAGGTGTGTTTAACTTATCACTTTTAGGTTTAAATTTTGTGAAACATTCCTTTGCTAAGTTGTTATTAGTTTTTTCCGCTATAGTAATATTATGCGGTTTTAAAATATTTTTTATTTCCGTGTTGATTTCTGGAATATACGGTAATGATACATACTTGATCTCACCTTCTTTTTTCTTATTGATATTATTTATGTTGTTCCATTTATTTGAATTGTAGATTTTATTTATTCTTCGTTGTATAATTGGTTCGAAGAATGATTTGGGATAGTTGTTCATTATTAGTATCTTTTTTATTTTTTCAAGATAGATATTTTTTCAAATTTTTTTCAAAAGGGTGGCTACCGGCTATATCTCGGAAAGTAGTGAGCCTGGAAGTTTAGGAATTCAATTTTTGTTACTAAAATGGCCATGGGAAAACCCTAATTATTATTATTAAGTTTCGCATTTCACCATAAGGGGGCGCCATTCAAAAGTGATTCAGAAAATCCTAAATTTCGCCGAATTTTCTGAAATATAAAATTCCTGTTAAAAAAATCGGCCTATTTTGCATCAATTTGATAGAGAACTCATTGACGTACCGAACTTTATAAGAGTTCGAAAGGTACTTGTATTCGCAATAGGAATGGTTTGATTTTTCACATTTTAAATACTTTTCACTCACTTTTTCAACATTATCTAGTGAGGTTTTCTTCAGTAGAGTTTTTCATCTGAACATTTACAATATAAATGTAAATCTAATGTCGTTCTTCCGTGAGCAACACATTTTTTCGTGGAGTAAGGCAATTTGTGTCCTTTATTGGTGTTTTTCTTCAGTGCATTGCACTCTAAATTAAACGATTCTTGTATCTGCAGTAGAAATACTTGGAGTTTTCCAGCTCTAAAATATTTTCACTCCGATTTAAAGCATAAAACGATATCGAGCAAAATGGTTGTATGCAAAGAACAGGATAGTGGAGACGGCAAAATCCAAACTTATAACAAGAATGTTTATGGAAGTATGTTTAGACCTAGAAACTCTGGGATCTTCACAAACATGAATGGCGAAGCACTATTGGAACTTGACCAAATGGTAGAAAAGAAGAAAACCGGAGCATCTTGGAAGGGACCGGGCCCTACATTGCCACAAAAGAAGTTGCAAATGCAATCGGGACGCTTGAAAACAGCAAAACAGTAGGACCCGATGATGTTTATGCAGATTTACTGAAGCACCTGAACATCATTAGAGAGCTATTCAACTACATTTATGAGAGCGGCACAATTCGTGAAAAAATTGCTAATTTCAACATTGATTCCCATACCAAAGAAAATTACTGCTAGAAAATGCGAAGACTACAGATCCATTACAAAAACATTACTAAAATTCATACATAAAGGTATCTATCCCAAACTCGAAGAACACATCAGAGAGACACAGTTCGGATTTAGAAACGGTCTCGGAACACGGGAACATGTAAACTGCAAACTAGGGGAGCAAGCAAAGACTTGCTCCCCTAGTTGCTCTCATCTATTTCCGTCTTCTGCGACTCTCTTTATATTGTCCGTCCACCCTTCGGGTGTCCCACCCCTACTTCTTAATGAGTCCCTGGGCCTCCATTCCAGTATTTTCTTTATCCAACGACCATCTCCACTTCAAGTTTGCTGTTCTGTGGATCACATCTTGCACTCCTGGTCTTTGCCTAAAATTTATGTTGGAAATTCTCCTTCTTAGGCTTATTCCGAGTATTGCTCGCTCTATAGCTCTCTGAGTCACACGTAGTTTTTGGCATGTTTTCTTCGTTAGTCTTAGAGTTTCTGCGCCGTAAGTTACCGTACACTCTGCGTTTCAAACATGTAGATTTCAACTTTCCGAATGCTGCTCATGTTGATCGTATTCTTCTCTTTTCTTTGTAGTATTTCGCGTTCTTCTTCCGATTTGCTGCTGCTATATAATTTCCGATAAAATTGCTCCGCTACTTGTACTAGGCCTTGTCTGTCTGTTATAATTGCGCCTGCCTCCTCTTGGAGTTTACAGATGTTTCTCCTTACAACAGATGGTCTTGATCTCACCACTTTCATGCTTTTATTCTCCTCTATTGTTTTATGGATGAGGCCTGTGTTGAACATTCGAATGTCCTTCCTAACTTCTAATGATATTCTTCGATTTGAGGCTTTTAGTTCTTGGCAGCTATAGTCTCCTTCTCTGCGTTTTCTTCTCTCCCTCATTAGGTCTTTGGTTCTTCCAACAAAGCTTAAAATTACTGAAATCAAACAATTCATTTAGAAGTGAGAGCGATTTAAACATTTTCACTTTCATTGGCTTTTCCCACTCTTATCAAGGTCGGCACGTCAATGAGCCTGAACCAAAATAATGTAAAACTGACTAAGCTCTCGAACGATGTTACCAAAAGCCTTAATTTGGAAATTGTTGAAGAAATTTAGGTTTTTAATGTTTACTTTTCAATTGCCCGTCTTACGGTGATATCGGGAACTTGAAAATTATTTCCATGATTTTCGCAAAGCTCCTTTAGAAATGAAAATATCCGACCCCCAGTTTTTTTCCCTCTGAAGTATGGCTGGTAAACCCCCCTACCGAGGTCCTCGCAAATTGGTTTAAAAAAGTATTAATTTCCACAAAGACTGAAACTCTACGTATATTACAAGAATAACCTTTAAAACATTAAAAATGAGTAAACATGCTTATGATGATATTCACACATTGAAGTCTCTCCATACACAGAGGTGGAAAGTTCGCAAAGATAATCCTTTTGGCAGATTTCGTCACAACCATCACAAGTTCCAGGATCAGAGTTTTTGAACCGATATCTTAACAAAAAATAATATGTACACAGATTTGCAAATTATAGAACAAGGAAAAGTTGGAGAAAATCAACCAAACATGTGGCAGTTTGCAGTGCAAGTTACAAAATCCACTTACAAATGATATTCGCCTAGAAGATTATGATCTTCTGCCATATTGATCAACAGCTTCCCAATATCCTCGGACATTAAAGTGGGGACATTAAAAGCTTCCCGAAACGAGTAAATCCTATACCAAGCTGGAGAAAGATCGGAATTTTCATTGGTCAATATCGATAACATTCTGCAACGACGTTAAAGGTAAATGTCACTGCAACTCTCCTCTACGAAGAATTTACATACAAACGTTTCCTTATCGATACTGTATATTTTGAAGCTTGGATTGGCCTTATCATAGGGAACAATGGAGGCCCCGTTCCACTCGACATTAATGGCCTGATTTGGGTTGGAGATATTGTAACGCACTTGGAACGTATCAACGTGCACGTGTCCAGTAAATTGTCCGGTAATAGTATTGGAAAATCTGAAATAATCGTTCCAGAAGTAAGAAATTTGCAACCAAAAGTTAAAAAGCCAGAACCTGTTGACAATTTTGTTGTATTCCCGAGACCAGACTTTGATAATATCCACCGATCCAGTTGGAATGTGTCCCAGAATATGGACACTTTCATTATTCGCTTCGGCTTCCAACAATACTTCAATCAACCAAGCCAACTGATCGAATGGGTCTTCATCCTGTTGCAACAACCACCTAAACACGAAAATTTCATTGTTCAGCTTTTCCTATCTTACATCTACATACCAGCAGGCTCTGTATGCTACGTTTGAATTAATAACAATTATTCGAAACCCTTCAATAGGGCTAAATGTATAAAAGCCTCTTTTGTCAATGGTTTGCATGGCGGATTGCGGCAGCCATTCAGACCACTCTTCTTCGATTAGATCGAACAACCATTTGGTGGACAAGTTTGAAGGAATGGAGCTATTCAGCACGAATCTGCAAAATCTTTGCGTAATTTTAGTCGCAAAACAGTTCAGAAACTTACTGATTTAAAGGGGTGGCTTCATGGTTTCCCAATGTGGGAAAAACAGGCACCGAAAAGCCATTTTTCAGCTTTCGAAGGAATTTGTCGATAATGGCAGCGTTACTTTCTTGAGTTGTGGACCAGATTCGATGGGGCACGATGTCTCCAGTAAAATAGACAAAGTCCACATCCTAAACAGGACAGGACAATTTTCATTTTTTATATTTAAAAAACCGGACTAGAAACAGATAGACGCGACTCATGGTCTAGGTGAATGCTTTCTAGATTTTAAAATCCGTATTGTGATGGAAAACTTACAAACGTATTAGCAAATCTGATGAACTCATCAACCAAAGTCTCCGAAACGTCGTTTCCATACTCGCCCCAGTACCCGCACGAGTTTTGCCCACTTCCATCCTCTTGATCGCTTTGGCAACACAGTGGCTCATTGCACGTTTTCACTTTATTCGGAGTATACATGGGATCCACGTGGAAATCAGTGACGTGCAATACTTTGAAAGTCGTTACAGGTTCAACAGGCTAAACAGCCAAAGTATAGAGATTTTGTGATTTTTTGCAAATCGCATATTTACCTTTGGGCGTAATGGGGATTGCCCCTCTGGAACGCCAATGCTCCATTCGATATTGGTGAAGTTACATTCATTATCTTGCAGCATTAAATCGCAAAATTTCGCCGGGTTTAGGCCTGAATTATTGTCCGCAATGTACAGGATTATATCCTGGAAAATTACAAAAACAGTTCTTCAACGAAGACATTAATAACTTCGATTTTTAAGCCCTGATTTTGCCAACTGTGCCCTATGAGGATAGGAGAATGGAACTCATGCGGACTCCGGGGTCGTCTCGGTGAGTTTGTGCACTTCCTTCAGACCGAGAATATCGACGTGGTGTTGATTGTCGAAACATGGTTGCGCCTCGGGAATATACTTAGGATTCGGGGGTACAGGCTCGAACGTGCCGATAGGCCCGGTTTAAGGGGAGGGGTGGCCATAGCGGTCAAAACGTCAATTCCATACAGGAGACTGCCACACAGGCAGTCATTAATAGAGAACGTCGGCGTTGAACTTCCTGATGGAGTTTTGATCTACTGTGGCTATTTCTCCACCGTACGCTTACAGGCCGCTGATGTCGATCCATTTTTCATAAACACCAATAGGGTGTTGCTTATGGGAGATTTCAACGCCCGCCATCCACTATTCAATAACCCTGGACATAAAAACGCAGCCGGCAATTTTCTAGCCAACTACGTTCGCGACAATGGCCTACTCGTTATGCCCACTTCATCCCCAACGCATTACCCGAACAGTGGAGGGAATCCATCTTACCTCGACTTCGGAATTGCCAAAGGACTCACCAATCTCACGGAAATGCTGGTTATAGACGCCCTCAGCAGTGACCAAATGGTCATGGCAAATGCCCATTTACCTCGAGATTAGGGATTTAACGGGCACACAAACTAACGACTTTCCATATTCATACGAAAATTTCGATTTTCGCGAATGTCGAAAACGGCCAACTACTATACGAACGCACAAACATGACAAAGATTTCGGAAAGACTCACACATCTACAGACAAAATGGAAAAACAACCCCTACAACTGGACCATACTGAATCCCCTTTGTCTTACAAGACCAACCAGACAATCCCGCTTCCGTTTCCCTACATCAACGCTACTCGAACACTTACAAACGCAACTGACTACTGGACAAAAAAAATTTTTTTTCTTGTCATTAGAATTGGAAAGTTTATTTAATAAGATTGTTAACCTAGAATAAGAGAATTTTCATATTTGTTTTTTATTTAGATTTAGACTATATGTATTAAACAAGGGCAGAAAGACCGATAGGTCGATAGCCTTTTTTAGAAATAAAGATGTCTACTACTACTCGAAAACGGCTACAAGAGCTGACGTATATTCCGGGCCAGATTGATACTGTCGAAGGTCTGACCAGGAATATACAACGGACACAGCAAGCTTTGGCCAAAAAAGTTCAGAACAGACCGCGGCGCGACAATCTTCCTGAGGAAATTTTGGACCTTATTAAGGCGAAAAATCGAATCAGGAAGCGTTGGCAGCGATTCAGGCAACCTGCCGATCGCATAATGGCAGCAGAGCTTGCACGAGACATACAGCGCGAAATCTCCGCATACAAGAATTATACCTGGGCGGAGAAACTCCGAAATCTGACTCCCCGTGACAATTCTCTGTGGAAACTATCGAGAAGTCTGCAAAAAGGCTATGAGCAAGTCCGCGCTCTCGAAAAAGAGGGGCGGAGTTATATTACCACCACTGACAAGTGAGAGCTGCTCGCCGACTTTTTGGCAGAAGTACACAAGGTCCAACCAGCCCTTCAGGATAACGAAATATAAAGACAGACTGCTGTTTTTGTAGAACGGAAGTATCCTATACCACCCTCGATTTTGCATTCCTATATAACGACCCCGTCGGAGATACAATCGTGTCTTCGGCGCCTCCCTAGCCGAAAAGCCTCCGGGCCAGACGGCATCCCTTATTTACTCCGCAAAAACTTACCGCGGAAAACTATTGTGCTAATAGTACAAATAGTCAACGCAGTCCTTAAATTGCAGCACTTCCCACAGGACTGGAAAAACGCTGTAATAATCCCCATCTTAAAACCGGACTCAAACCAATAAAAGAGGTGAAATACCTGGGATTCAAACTAGACGCCCGACTTCATTTCAATAAGCATGTTGACTATGCTGTACAAAAGACTGCCATGGTCCGAAGAAAGTTATACTCTCTTCTGGCGCCAAATTCTTTCCTATCACCTCGAAATAAACTTCTGCTCTACACCTCCACTATAAGGCCCTTACTTACATACGGCTCCCTTATCTGGCACACTGTTAACGACACCACCAGGCGGCGTCTTCAGGTGACCCAAAACAGGTTCCTGAGAGGCGTCTTATCGGCTGACAGATACACCAGAATAACTGAACTGCACGAAGCTACAGGGGTGGCCTATATAGGCGACTATATAGATACCATCTCCGCCAAATTCTATCACAGCGGAGTGCAAGGCTCTGTCCTGACGCGAAATCTTACCCAAGTTAGAGCAAAAGATCCCCCAACGCACGGTCCCCTGTATAAGCGACTGCCCATATTTTATGCGGATTTTGTCCCCGACAACAGACGAACATTTCCTGCAAAATGCAGGTTTAGTCGTTCCTAGCAGGCTAGAAACGCACAAAAGTCCAACATGACGCGACTGACCGAATCCACGCTGACTTGTTCCGAGGGATGCAGGCTGGTCCTGCACCAATCGGAGCGAGGAGGCGTCGCCTAGGCCATTTACTCGTTGAAACAACCGCTGGCTAACGCCACGGCTGGCAGAATCAGACTTAAAGGCCGAAGCAAAAGGGGTTTTTGGCTTAACTCATTCTACCCCAAAAGGTACGAATTTGAAGGCTGCCTCCGGGAAAACGATGTGGACATTGCACTTCTCCAAGAAACCTTTTCAATCACAAACACTCTTCAAAATTAACAATTACAAAATTTATAGAAACAACCGCCTCAACAAAAAGGGGGGCGGCACTGCCATTTTTATTAAAAACAACCTTTCCCACACCCAAAACCCCCCTTTCACTAACACCTCAATCGAACACTCCTCAATAATACTAAACATGGAAAACTCCCAAATCCTAATCATTTCAGCCTACAAACCCTCCGATACCAAAATAACGGAGCAGGACTACACTGAACTTTTCAAACACGACATTCCAACACTAATAGCTGGTGACCTAAACTCTAAAAACACTGCCTGGGGTTGCAGAACTTCTAACTCCGAGGGAAACAAGCTCCTCAAGCTCTCCCAAAAGCTCCAATTCCAAATTCACGCTCCTCCAGAGCCAACACACTTTGATCATAGAACTCCAGACATACTGGACATTGCCGTCACTAAAAACATCTCCCACATTCTCGCAGTCACCAACTCAGATTCTCAGATCAGCTCAAATCACAACCCAATAATCATAAACATAAACGAACAATACACTAACAACCCCCTAGCCCCCATTTCCATTACTGACTGGGATGCCCTCGCCTACTACCTTGGAGAAACTCAAATTTCAGACCACCCACCTCAAAATCAAAAAGAATTAAACACCTACACAAATAAAATCACTGAAAAAATCTCCATAGCCATTTCAAAAGCCACAACTCTAAAACCAAATTCAAATACAAATCCTTATTCGCTGCCGACTGAAATTAAACTCAAAATAAAACTAAGAAACAAACAAGCAAACAAAATCAATAAAGAAATTAAATACGAAGTAAACGACCTAAAAAACGAAAGGTGGTCAGAAATACTGGAAAACATCCCAACAGGCGGCACTAACGCCTGGAAAATCTCCAAGGCCCGAACGAGGAAAAAGCGGAAGCTTTTGCCGACTCTCTGGAACGCCAGTTTTCGCCCAACAGATCCCAAACTGACGACCTGGATTTCGAGGAGGAGGTTGACACCGTCCTCAACGAAATCAAACAGCGACAAATCCCCCCAGACGCCCCCCAAATCCCTCAGCAACCCTCCCCGAACTTAAAGAAATCATTTCTACCCTAAAAACCCGCAAAAGCCCCGGCCCTGACCAAATCACTCAAAATCATATAAACACTTCCTGAAAACCTTCTAAACAACATACTTACCATAATTAACACTTCTGTTTCATTACGAAAATTCCCAAAGCCTTGGAAAACAGCAGCCATCGTCCTAATCCCAAAACCATCAAAAAACAAAACTTTCCCTCAAAATTGGAGACCAATCAGTCTTCTCTCTTCGCTCTCTAAAATAACAGAAACACTTTTTTTAAACCGCCTAAACCTACTAATAAACGAAAACCAATTAATCCCTCGAGAGCAGTTCGGATTCATGCAAAAACATGATTCAGTACTGCAAGCAGCCAGGCTAATTCAAGATGCCACGATCGCTTTCCAAGACAAAGGCTCCACTGGAGTCATTTGCCTGGACATCGAAAAAGCTTTCGACAAAGTATGGCACTACTACCAATAACTTTCGTCCAATACGTGCCCAGCTTCATTAAAAACAGGAAGTTTTACGAAAAAGAAAATTTTTTAAGAAAAAATTATTTTGTTGTCCAGTAGTCAGTTGCGTTTGTAAGTGTTCGAGTAGCGTTGATGTAGGGAAACGGAAGCGGTATTGTCTGGTTGGTCTTGTAAGACAAAGGGGATTCAGTATGGTCCAGTTGTAGGGGTTGTTTGTCCATTTTGTCTGTAGATGTATGAGTCTTTCCGAAATCTTTGTCATGTTTGTGCTTTCGTATAGTAGTTGGGTGGAGGGGTTGTGTAGTGGGTTTTGGGGGTTTCTTATTCGTGTTATTAGTCTTAGTGCAATTTGCTCTGTTGTTTGTGTATAACGTTTTGTCCTTTCTGTTCCGTTGGTCATGAGTATATGTCCAACGTCTAGCAAGGGTCTACAAATAGCTTTATATATTTTGGTGGCGGTGTTTGTGCTGATTCCTCTGTCTTTGTAGGTTAGTGATCGGAAGTGTTTTGTTCTCTTTATTGTTTCGGCCCTGATGTTTCGTATGTGTTTAGTGAATTTAAGTTTGTGGTCAATTGTGATTCCAAGGTATTTTACGTCGTTTTTTGGTTGTGTCGTTTGGCCGTCTGCAGTTATTGTAGGGGAGTCAGCGTTGAGTCTGTGGTTTGTGAGCAGAAGTTGGTTTTTTGACGCGTTTGGTGTTAGTCTCGATTTATAAAACCATGTCATTGTGTTGTTTGTTAGTGTTTGGAGTCTTTGAGCTGCTCTCTCAGTAGTTTTGTCATGTACAATAAGTGCCGTGTCGTCTGCGTATTGTAATATGTATGCCGATCTGTCGATTTGATTTTGGTCTGGTAAGTTGTAATTGTATATGTCATGGCAGTATATATTGTAGAGAAACGGTGAGAGCGGGGATCCTTGAGGGAGCCCTCAAAATATCATTTTAATTAATTGATAAGATGGAAACATAACCCTCACAATTTGACTTTCCTGGACCCCCTCTGTTTATATGTATTTCTGTATATAATTAATCCCTCTGTATATAATTACATTATATACATTAGTTATTAATTTTCCATACAAAACTTAATTATTGTAATTGTAATTAACCCAGGACAAAAAGACCGACAGGTCGATAACCTTTTCTAAGAAATAATGATGTTTACTACTACTACTAAAATCCGCCCCACACTTAGACCATTTCCCTCGGACTTCCCGACCATAGTTTTAAAGATTGTTAGCCACTAATTACGCTTCTCTTTAAACACAGAGGCAAAATCGGCCATCTGTGATTTCCTAATTCAACAAAACTTGCACACCATGAACTCCTATAAGAAAGGTCCACTCCGTAAAAGGACCTGGTCAAACCCGAATACAAAGAATAAAATCGACTATATTGCCACGGATAACACGTTTTGTCCACGCTCTTACAATAGTAAATAGTTTTACGGCGGTACGAAAGAGCAAGAAATGTATCAAGAAATTAGGACAGGAAATGGACTTCGATAGAGAATAGGTCAGCATATCTAGAGGAATGGGCAACCAAGGTGAGTAATCGAGAACATCTGAACGACGACGCAGTAAATCTGGACGATCTGAACTTGAAGGTTAATAAAATGATAAGGAAAACTGGGTAACCGTTGCGAGACAGCAAAAAGTATCTTCATAAGAAGAAAGTTATGAAGTCCGATCATTCGCTAATTTTCGCACGATTTCAGATGAAATAAGTTCGGACGAAAACGCATCCAATCGACACCGGCTCACTACACACTATTACATTCATTCAAACGACCTGCCTAATAGAACGCTAAGGTTCTCGGAAGGCTGTGTGCATGGGAGAGAGAACCGCGTACTAGTGTTTATCTATACCAAACAGAACGACGCCGTAACGCATTCCGATGGGTTTACACCGTGCCATAAGAAGTTATCATATATATTTGAACGGGTCTCAGAATTCAAATACCTCGGCGTAGTCATCATAGCAGACAACAACATGAATAAAGAAATGAAGGGCCGTATAGAGATCGGTAATAAATGCTATTATGCACTAAGAGAACTATTCCAATAGACCAATTGTACCATAACCAAAGCAAACAAAGACGTTCTGCGAAGATTTTAGCGAAAAATTCTTAGATAAATATATGGAACAACCCAGGATCCTAGTTCAGGGCAAGATCGAATAAAAACAAACGCGGAGTTAGAACAATTGTACCAGGGAGATGTTGTGAGAGAAGCAAAGTCACAAAGATTCAGACGGGCAGAAACATATACAGAGCACCGGATGACAGAATGCTGAAAATTGCGTGGCAGGAAGCACCGACGAGTAGAAGACCACCGGGAAGCCCTAAAATAAGATGGAGGGACAATGTTCTATCATCGGATATGCGAAAGATGGGCATTGAAAATGAACAGGAAACAGTGCTAGATAGAAGTCTATGGAGGCAAATTGTGCTTGCAGCCAAGACCCACATAGAGTTGTAGTGCTACTTGATGATGATGATAAGAAGTTATCACTTCAAAAAAATTAAAAAGAAATATAAATATAAAAAATATCGTATATAATAATATTAAAACGGGTAAATCACTACACCAACTAATCACCGTTTGTTTTGATGCCGCAGTGTCAGCAAAAATTTTACTAAACTAAAACTAAAAAAAATACACCGTGTGCATTCAGTTGACCGGATTAAATCTTGTTCGATTGCAATTACTTCCTTTGAGTATCTAAAAGTAAAAATACATAATCCGCAAAAGCAATTCAAAATTTTATTATAATCATATATTGGCACGACTTTAGTCAATCTATAGTTATTAAAGGGGTAAATATGTATTTTACTTCTCATGATTCACCCTTTGTACGATTGACTAATAATGAAACATCAGTACACATTTCGTAATAGATTTATTAATTCAAAACATTGAAAACTGTTTTACGTTATTTTTCAGTATAATTAAAGAACAAATAAAACATAATTGCACTAATAATACACAATTCATTGTCACATCTAAACCAAATCTAAATACTAAAAAGTTAAATAGATCTTAATTATGATTTACATAGATTTTAATGAATGTTGCATGAGTCATAGATCTGAATGCGTGCAAATGCTTTTGCACGTTCTACGTTCTTTAAAATCATTATGTAATAATTGAGGAAGGTGGTACCATTGAAAGTACCACGCGGCGGCTTCTTGCATTCTCTTAATTTAAATACAGTACAACTTTTCCTATTGAGTATTTCTGGAGAGATTTTCTCCAATAACAGTAATGCCGTACAAACATTCAAGAAAACAAGAAAAAATAATTTCAAAAAAAAGAGTGGTTTATTTTGAAAGGTCTTAGGGAACAAAACGCTCCTGGTCGCAAATGGGGAGTTAACTTTTATGTCCTGTGCTAATGCTGCTGGAAATTATAAATTGAAACTGTTGGATCTGGGAGAAGCAAGAAGACTTTCAGCTATTGGAAAGACTTGAGAAAAAAATGTCACTATTTGATACCGCAGTCCCAGAAAAGTTTTTCTAAACCTGCATCAGACTAGCCATTTTCATTCTTTGTAAGGAAAACTAATCGAACAAATGAGGTCACGAGTGAAAAGACGGAAATGCACAAATTTAGCAAGTAGTCGAACAATAAGTCCAACCAACAATGATGAAATTCAATTCAGACAGTTTTGACAGATACCGATTTAATTAATTTTTAATCGTAATATCGATTTAATTAATTTTTAATCGTAATATCGATTTAATTAATTTTAATCGTAATATCGATTTAATTAATTTTTTATCGTAATATCGATTTAATTAATTTTTAATCGTAATATCGATTTAATTAATCTAATTAATTAATATTCGAGTAAATTTTTTCAGATTGTCGTAATTATATTTCAATATCTAGTAACTAGAATCCACGTGAAATGTAAACCTTTTTATCACTGGTAGCCTGATTTGAAGATTTTTAGATCATTTGGGTATATTTCCTGTAATCCGGACAAATCGGTAATCCGAACACACCGTGTGCATTCAATTGACCGAATTAAAGAGGTTCTTCTGAATTTTCTTTCATTGGCTGAACGGAATGTTTGGTTTCAACATGTCGGCGTAAATTACAATTAGATTTAAATGTTGACTTGCAAAACTCGCATTCAAAAGGCGGTTTGTCTGAATGCGATACCGAATGATAACTCAATTTACCCGCAGTATAGAAAATTTTGTTACATGTCTCACACTTATACTCTTTTGCTTTCGTATGAGAGTTTCGATGAACGTTTAAGTTGCCTTTTGTTTTATATGTTTTGTTGCAAAACTCGCATTGAAATGGCCGTTGATCTGAGTGAGACGTCAAATGTTGTTTCAAATGACATAGATGTAAGAACGTTTTATTACACCTTTCACAGCTAAACTGTTTTTCGTTTGTATGTGTATTATATGTGTGAGATTCTAATATTGATTCCGTAGCAAATGTTTCCTCACAAATATGGCACGTGTAATAATTGTATGCACTAGTATGAAAATTTCGATGCTTAGTGAGCTCAGATTTTGTATTGAATGTAGAATTACAAAAATCACACGCATAAAGGAAAATGTATGGATGCGTTTGCAAATGGTCATCTAAATTTGAATATAACAAAGTTTGACTACAAATGCGACAGGTATACTGATCTTCTGAAGGTGTGGTCAAATGCATATTTAAGATTGATTCACTAACAACCGATGTCTCGCCAATGTTCCACGTGTATTGATTTACTTGCGCAGTCTTCGCATCTTTCGTAGTTTCAGTTTGAGTGTCATTCATATTACTAATGGCTTCGTCTTCAAAGTTTAGCAACGCCCACAAGTATTCTTCCATTGTAATTTCTTCCATCTCTTTCTTCAAAAGTTACTTGAATTCAAATTCAGGATTTTGGAGATATCAACGAAGTATCTACAACAAATCTACAATTAGTAAAAAGATTTATAATTTTATATCGATCAAATTAGCATTACAAATAAGAAGCAAATATTTCTCTGGGCGGCTCATGTTTGAAACTCATCATAATAGAGGGACTTGATGTCAATTAACAATTAGTTCACATTGATTTAGTAATACATATATTTTAGTTGAATCTATTATTCTGCATCCTTTATTATCCTGGAAGTAAAAGTGCAATTAATAATAATTAATGAATTAATAATTAAGACTTTTTCAAAAAGTGAATCTCTTTCTATCAACTAAATATTCTTTGAACGGATGTTGAACTTGAATTTCCTACTGCAAAGCAGGCATTCGAAAGGTCGTTTTTCGGATAGCGTTAGTGAATTGAGGATTGAAGCTTTTCGAATGATATAATTCTTTGTCCTTCGAATGCATACGCCAATGAACTATTAAGAGGCCAGGAGAATTATGACGAAATTTTTCAAATATGGCTCTAACGTGACGGAACTGGGATGACTATTGGAATCGCTCGGAAACAACGAAAAAGTGAAAAAAATGCGAAAATTGCGTTTTTTCTCGGAAACAATCGCGTATAACTCGGTAAGTATGCATTTTAGAGGAAAAATGTATGCTGATAAATTTGTTCGTAATGAAATTTTTTACACGATACAATACATAATTTACAGAACTTATTTATAATTTAATCCAAAAAAATGCTTGGGTTTCAGTCAATTTTATTGCTTATTATTTAAAATGTCACAAATACGTTTCGGTGTCTTTCTCCACCATCATCAGTTTGTCTAAAATACACATTGACAGTCATCATTAATTTTAAAAAAAATTCAAAATTCACATACTAAAATACACATCACACATATTATTATGTACATTAAAAACAATAGGTTTTCAGGTGATGAGCAGGACAATCATGTCTGGGAAAAGACTAGAATCTATTGTTCAGAGATTCAAATTTAATTTACGTGTAAGGCTGTTTCTACCTTCACATTTAACTGGCTATTGAAATCCATACTTTGTTCAATATCGAGCGAGAGAATAAAGAAACTGTTGATATTTCGCTTTTTCTTTGCATTCTAGGAATATCAATTGCTCTGCAATTCTTCAATGTCAGGTGTTTATATTCCATTTACTTGGTCCAATCAGCGCTTGCATGCGCTCATTTAATTAGTGTGTGATATACAGAGCTAAGATTGTCCGTGTCTGATCTAAAATTCATTGCATTCTGATGTTTTTTAATTTGTATCATTTCATGGATTCTTCTCTTATTATAATTATCTTCATTGATTAATATTTTTGTGTTGTCAAAATCAAAACTATGTAACTTTTGTTGTGCATGTTGTGCTAATGCTGTTCCATTTTCGTTAACCTTTCTTAAGCTATATTTATGTTCGTATATTCTTTTCTTTAAATCTTGTCCTGTTTGACCTATGTATGTGTTGTCACAGTTCAAACAGTCAATCTTGTATATTACATTAGGTGTGTTTAACTTATCACTTCTAGGCTTAAATTTTGTGAAACATTCCTTTGCCATGTTGTTTTTAGTTTTTTCCGCTATAGTAATATTATGCGGTTTTAAAATATTTTTTATTTTCGTGTTGATTTCTGGAATATACGGTAATGATACATACTTGCTCTCACCTTCTTTTTTCTTATTGATATTATTTATGTTGTTCCATTTATTTGAATTGCAGATTTTATTTATTCTTTGTTTTATAATTGGTTCGAACAATGATTTGGGAAAGTTGTTCATTATTAGTATCTATTTTATTTTATCAAGATTCTTTCTTCTATACTCATAATGTGCCAATTTAATCACTCTATCAGTAAGAGCTTGTGCGGGCTATGCAACCTTTGTAGACCCAAAATAATTTGTAGTCGGTTGTTAAAACTCGCGTACTGGATTGCTTTTGAAAGTGGACTGTATTTTGATTGAAACACTGGTAAGCTGCTTTAATGGTGTATTTCACAAGCGTTACCACTACAAAGGAAGTCCGAACCACTTGACGATTTGAAAGAGAGTGTCAGAATGGCACCACCTCACGACGAGGCGTTCTCGGGGATGACGTATGACGGATGAAGTAATTGAAAAGGGCGCCATCTAGGCGAATAGATTCGTCTCAGATGGACAGAATAAATAGGTATCTATATGTAAATATCAATGGTAATTAAAATGGTAATACTAAAGTAATAAGCGCAAACAGAGCTGTTACAACACTTTTTTTATATTGTAGAGGTGCATATGATTGGTAATTCAAGTATCTACCAGACCATACATCCTTTGTGTACCAGTTTGTTTTTATTTCCGCATTACCGTCATATCTAAAAAGTTTAATGATTTGTTTTTGTCTTCCTCAATGGTGAATTTAATGGTTTCATGGAATGCATTAAACTTATCTAGTGTGTATTGAACTTTTTGGTTTGGCAGGCAAATTATGCAGTCATCCACGTATCTTTTAAAAAATCCACACTTAAAGTTTAAATCAGGTATTAGTTTTTCTTCCAGACTTTCCATTACAAGGTTTGCATTTGGTGCAGCTATGGGAGGCCCCCTAGCTACTCCATATATTTGTGAATAGAAATTGCCCTCGTACTGGAAGTAAGTGGACTTAAGGCACAGCTCTACCGCCCCAATAAATTAATTTTCGGGTAATGATGTGTGTTCGTTTATTTCAGACCATTTATCTCTTATGCACTGTATTGAGTAATCTACCGGGATGTTTGTGTATAACGATACCACATCAAGTGATATTATGCGATGGTTCTCAGGTATTTTCTGCTTTATTATAAATTCGCAGAAACTCCATGAGTCCCTAACGTGATATTGTGACTTTCCCAATATATTACTCAACACAGCTGACAGGTATTTAGACAATTGGTAAGTTGGGGCATTTATGTTGCTAACTATCGGTCTCAATGGGTGGCCTGCTTTGTGAAGCTTTGGCAGGCCATATATAAATGGTTCTCGGCCGTTGTTGCAAGACAGTGTTCGTTTTAAATTATCCGTTATGACTTTATTTTTATGCCATGAATTTATTATTTTATTTAGTTTTGTTTGAACATTTGTAGTAAGATCGTTTTTTTCCGGTTTATATGTTTTTAAATCATTTATTAAGGCTAGCATCTTTGTTCTATATTCATTTTTCATCATAATGACTGTCTTGCTCCATTTATCGGACGT
Organism: Dendroctonus valens; assembly: GCA_024550625.1. NCBI lineage: Eukaryota > Metazoa > Arthropoda > Insecta > Coleoptera > Curculionidae > Dendroctonus > Dendroctonus valens. The sequence goes on along the minus strand of JAJTJO010000068.1, from coordinate 669,526 downwards.
TAGCAAACAGATGTTTGTGTTTTTGTTTAAAAATGTTTTGGTTTCACAAATAAGTTTATTTATTTCATTTTGCATATTTTTATTTGATATTCTATTTTTGAAATTTGTCAACACATTACACAACTTATTCCTTATCTCGTTTTTTTCATCGCTGTTTAATGAGACGACTCCATGTTCGATGTTTGTTATGACCTCATGAATTGGTTATATTGTTTTTTGGTAATTGAAAATTTTGGACCAAGTGATAGAATATATTTAATGTTGTTTGGTATTTTTATTTACGTTAAATTTTTTATCCATTCTTCATTAGTCTTATATTTGTTTTTTATACCATGTTTTTTTGTTACAAGTGTTTCTAATTTGTTTTGCCTTGATTTTGTTGAAAACATTTTCGTATTTCTGCTCTTGTTGTTCATAAAATATTGTTAATTCATTTTGACCAATTCTTTCTTGTAAATATCGTTTTACCATAATGGTTTCATTTTCTATATTTTTTAATTTTGAATATTTTTTAAAATTAATGATGACTGTGAATGTGTATTTTAGACAAACTGATGATGGTGGAGAAAGACACCGAAACGTATTTTGTTGGATTAAATTGAAAGACAGTTAGGAAAATATACACAGAACTTATTTATAATACACGTTCATTAATTGGCATACTTTTTAACACGGAATTTCGTCGCCGCTGTCCTCGTTGTGGGAAACGCAGTCGTTAGCGGTTAATATATCTGTATTTACATGGAATTGGAAATTATTCTCGCCATCAATATCAAGTTCCCTACTATCTTCTACATCTATATTAATGTCTAATACATTTTCTTCACAATTTTTACAAGTTTGACATTGGCATCCTACTTTGCTTCGTGGTATTCTACTTTGCTGCTTTTTTCTTCAGAGGTTTCCGACTACTCGCATTTCAAAGTGGCAGAAACAATTAAACTTTGCCGCATTGCGATGTTGGTTTTCAGGTTAGTGTTTTCACACAAACATTATTGCATTGGCTCTCCTTGCAGTACAAATGATTAGAAGAGTAGGTGACATGATGGTCCATGATATGTCCAGATGATATTGTCCAAAAAATATTGTTTCCTTGCTAACAAATCATCAGAATTTCACATAATGCCACTCTTCTCGCAAATTCAGGTTCTTTCAGATGATCAAATATGGACAACGCGTATGGATGGAATTTATGCTTGCGTAATATTATATGAACTGTTCATATGGAAAAATCCTGATTCTAACGCAGCTTGTCTTACAGACATTGTTGGAAATGAGGCGAAATATCCCAAAATGACAATTTCAATAAAATCATTATTGACGAGAGGTTTATTTTTGGCACCATTGCCCTGACGGAACCAAAGTTCTTCAAATTTTCCATAATGTATTTAACAGCACAGCGTGAAGGCTTCTGTTTTTGTGGATATCGAATTCTCCATAAATAATAATTAAGTTTAAAAATAATATCCGTTTGGATAATTTAAGCGTCTGCGATGATTATTAATTATTTTCAAAAGGTAACTGACACTGACTAAAGCAAATTGATTTGCCTACCGGCATAACTATTGCCTACCGACATACTACCAATTACCATACATAACATTTGCCTACCGACATACTACCGGTATAACCGGAAGTGTGCCATCTTGGAAATATTTTAAATCTCTTGCGCCCGATGACTTCGGTATACTGTCTAATTTTTTAAACCTCTCCTATTTACACTGTGACAGAAATCAATATATATGTACAGGGTGTTCCACCGGGAATCGCCGCAATTGATTTCTGGATTCTGGATATATATATATATATATATATATATATATATATATATATATATATAATATATATATATATATATATATATATATATATATATATAATGATTGTAGATATTTGATCTTGAGCCCAAAACTTGCAGTTGAAACTCAAATTTGAGCCCCAAAACTTACACCCTAATTACACATGTTAATTAGTTAAAAATCGCTTGATCCATTGGCATTATAGAACCGTCAATAGCTTACCTCTTAAGAAGGCAGTTCTTCGCTAGACGCGATGTTAGTAGAACGACCAACCACCTGTAGGGATCCACTCAAATTGGTTACGTCTAAATAAGTCGCTAGTACTTCGGATCCCACAGTGAACTAGGCTCCGGCAGCAATCATTTCAATGACGAAATCCTGAAATCCCAAAATATTTGGTCCAAAGCCAAAGCAAAAGTCGCTGACAAACCAGAAGCATGGCCCTTCCAAAACTACCTTACCTAATTGAACTGCTGAATCAAACTTTTAATGCCTCATTCTTCAGCAAGGAAATGTTTCACCAATTTAACCGCAAACTTATTAACTTTGGCGACCTCCAAACACACTCTGTCACCGCCGGCCATCGAAAGTTTAGAATGTGGTATTTCAAAGATGTGAAGAGTAAAAAAATCTTTTCAGATATTGATAAGGAACCATACCATGCGTTTGCTATTTTGAATTTACTGCGAAATTAAATTGTTATAAATACTACAGCGACGTTTGTGGTTCGAATGCATATTTCGATGCTTAATCAGGTTTTGTATCCGATGAAAATATACAAAACATCACCTGCATGAAAGCGTTTATCCGAATGCCCTTTCAAGTAATCATTTAAAGTTGGAGTAGATCAAAATGTTCGCAGCACAAATTTACATTTGCACCGTCTCTTTTTCATATGTGCACCCGACGAATGTTTAATTATTCCATACTTTTAAACGGTGAGACACAAAAATTACACGGGAAGGAGTGAACTTTTGAATGATTGATCAAATGAACTCTAAGTTTTATTCATGCGAAGATGATTTAGCACAAACATGACATGTTAGTGCCTGTATATCTGGATTGTTTATACTTGTTGTATCTCTTTTTATGCTGTGTTATTCGATTGGTACTTCCTCCTCCATTTCTTGGAACGTTTTTAATCGTAGATCAACTGAGCATCTTAAAACACATACGCAATATAAAAAAAATTGTACCGAAAAATAGAACACTGAGTTGAACAATTTCGCAAGTTTTTCCAGGGTTTCCAACGAGGTTTCTAAAACTTGTGAAGAAGAAATGTACTGCCGTTTTTCTGATGACAAAACAACTGAGCCTAGGCAATTTTAAAAAGCCAGAAATATTGTCTAGAAGCTACTGTTTGGTAAAGAAAGATATGCGGCTTTTGGAGTTTAATATTTCAACACATATGATCTTTGAAAGCATGAAGAAATTTGTGCAAATTGAAGCCGAAAGCTGCCAGACATTTTGTCAGTTATGTCCCGGCTTGGTTCCAGCTAAGAATATGTTCTTCTTGTACAAATAGACAGTTGATTCCAATCGCCAATTATTAAAAAACATAATAATTAATACAATTTGCATCTAACTTTTCTGTATTCGAAGTGCTTGATTAAGTCTTTTTATCTGCCATAAATCCTCAATCTTTGTTACGAATTATCTGAAGTAGCTGTCGGAGATTTTAATTCCATATTCCGTTTACACGGTTTTCGCTTAATGGAAATGATTTAAAATTTATTGCTCTTGCAGATACAGGGTGTGAATCAAATTTTCGAAACAGCAAATAGTTACTTGAAAACGTTGAGACCAATTTTATACGATCTGAAAAGTGAAAAAGTCTTAAATAAATGGTCCAAAGTGATTGCAGATTACTACCATGTTGAACACTGTCATTGTAAACTTGAAAGCATGAGGAAATTTCTTTTTAGCCCTTCCACGTGGGTAAAAATCATAAATAAATTAAGCCAAAGAACCATTGAGTGTCTTAATTGCCCAACGTGTATAAAACCCAAAAACAATTCATCTAGACTCCTACAAATTAATTAGTGACGTAATGAAGGTCCTGAGAGCGAAGATAATCCTGTTTGCGACAAGCGACTCGATTTAGCGATCTTAATTTGGTTAAACGTGGCTTGACTGTGAATTTTACTGGGTTAATAAGACCAGAAAACTCTCTTTACTGGCATGTTAAAGATGTGGATAACACCCTTCCAATATACTGATTGCTTCAAAAAGGGTGGCTACCGGCTATATCTCGGAAAGTAGTGAGCCTGGAAGTTTAGGAATTCAATTTTGTTACTAAAATGGTCATGGGAAAACCCAAATTATTATTATTAAGTTTCGCATTTCACCATAAGGGGGCGCCATTCAAAGTGATTCAGAAAATCCTAAATTTCGCCGAATTTTATGAAATATAAAATTCCTGTTAAAAAAATCGGCCTATTTTGCATCAATTTGGTAGAGAACTCATTGACGTACCGAAGTTATAAGAGTGAGAAAAAGCCATTGAAAAGGTGCGAATTTAAAGTGCTTAACTTCTAAACTACTGGTCTGATTTCGGTCATTTTTAATCTTGCAATCTTAGAAGGGACGATTTACACCTTAATTCGAAAAGTACTTGTATTCGCAATAGGGATGTTTTGATTTTTCACATTTTAAATACTTTTCACTCATTTTTCAACATTATCTAGTGAGGTTTTCTTCAGTAGAGTTTTTCATCTGAACATTTGCAATATAAATGTAAATCTAATGTCGTTCTTCCGTGAGCAACACATTTTTTCGTGGCGTAAGGCAATTTGTGTCCTTTATTGGTGTTTTTCTTCAGTGCATTGCACCTTAAATTAATCGCATCTTGGAAGAGGCCGGGCCCTACATTGCCACAAAAGAAGTTGCAAATGCACTTCTTTTGTGCTTCACTTAGACGCTTGAAAACAGTAAAACAGTAGGACCCGATGATGTTTATGCAGATTTACTGAAGAACCTGAACATCATTACAGAGCTATTCAACTACATTTACGAGAGCGGCACAATTCCAGAAAAATGGCTAGTTTCAACATTGATTCGCATACCGAAGAAAATTACTGCTAGAAAATGCGAATACTACATACAGATCCATTACAAAAACTGGAAATTTTCATGGTTGTTTAATCGGCAAATTCTTGCATCGGGTTAGGAAGTTTTTCCGGTTCTTCTCTCTTGCCAATTTTGCCTGCAATCTTCCATATGTCCCCCTCAACCTTTCTCCATCCATCAGATCTATCCTGCTTTTGTTCCCCATTTTATTTTAATGTCAGGCTGCAGTTTGATGCTATTTTGAGATCTAAACATTAGAATGATTAATTGAAGCTTATAAAGGAATGATTTTTGTTCTTCTTCCTACACCAACATTTTTACTTATTTGATTAAGACACTTGCAAATGTTTCAGTGTATTTGTTACTGCAATCTGAATTAAATGGACAAAAGTTTTGAGCGAAAAAAAATGTGTTTCTTGAGCTTACTGCCTTTATGTTTTAGGACCATGTATGTCTGACGATATGATGCCTCTACCCGACGCAGGGAACACTGATACATCACAGGAAAAAAAATTTGTTGCGAATGGTCCAGAAAACAATCCTAAGTCTAAACAAAAATGTAAGTAAAACCAGTTATCATAAAGTAAGGGATATATTTCAACTTATCATATCTTTTCAACATAAAGTTTCGTCAGCAAGACTTAGTCTAAATAATCGACTAATTGCATTCAATTGAAGCAAGTGTAAAAGGTCCTAAATATAATTAAACGATAACAACAAAAAACACGCTAAAATAAAGGATATCGAATAACCTCACATTGCCGGTCGATGACAAGCTATGGAAAAGATAACAAATCGTTTTGCTCCGTATGAATGGTCCGATGAACATGTGAATAACTTGAAAAAGAGCTTTACAGGCTTTGTCATTAGATATCTCCATTTTTTCTGCGCATTATGCCAACGAAAAGTTCCCCCTGAAGCAGACTGTGAAACTCACCTTCCATCATTACTCTAAATGTCCTCAGACTTTCATCAATGTCTTTATTTAGTTTCACTTTTTAATCCCCGCTTTCCTTCGTCGTTGTTCCGCTATGTACAAATTTACTATGACGAGTTAAAGATTTCTTCGTTTTGAAATTAGCATTGCAAATAGTGCATTTAAAAGGACAATTGTCCGAGTGAGTTTTCATATGTTGCGTTAGATTATCCGAATATAAAAATGTTCTTTTGCAGATATTGCACGTATAATCTTTTCCTTTGTATGTTTATTTCGATGAGAGTTCAGATCAGATTTACATTTGAACGTTAAACTGCAAAAATCACAGGCATGAGGGCGGTTGTCTGAATGAGTTTTCCCATGATTCAATAAACTCGAAGCATGCAAAAACGCTTTATTACAGATTTTACATTGATACTGTCCCCCTTCAGTGTGTTTACGAATATGAATCTTTAACGAAACCTTTCCCTTAAACTTCGATCCGCAAATCACGCATTCAAGGGATCTATCTTCCGAATGTTTGAGAATGTGAGCATTAAAATCACCTACCAAAACAAACGTTTCGGCACATACGTTACATTTGTAGCCTTCTAAGTCTTCTGTAGCATTTGTGTTCAGTATTTGCATATTTTCACGATTTTCTAAATTATCCTCTCCGTCTCCGCATTTAAATGTCTCATCACTTGAGTCTCTTTCTAACTTGACCAAAAGCGACAAGTCGTGTTCTTCGATTTCCATTTCTTCCTTCACTTCAACATCAAACATGTCTCTGCTAACATTTGGATATCTACAAAATAAAAAGCCTACAAGCACCGTTTAAGTGTTGTTATTATTTAATAACTAAATATGACCAAGCGCTTTCGAAATTTATGTCATCAAGGCCCCACAAAGGGACCAACTAATCATATCAAAACTGGATATAAAAACCGTCAAAAAATCAAATTAAAAGTCGAAAAAAACAACACAAATACATTAAAATGTTCCACGAACTTTAAAACTAAGTAAAATAATTAGGATTGATTAAAATTGCTTTCAACTGGTCATCAATACAGTCAAATAACCAGTCAGAAATCAGCCGGTTTATTCAAATTTAGAAAACTTTTGCTGCAAAAGATGCACTGTGTTTTACATGTTAGCTGAAGATATCCTCACGTTCGAACCTCGATTGGCAAACTTGGAATTAGAACTGATTTCGAGTTAGAATCATAGGGATTAATGGGAAAATTGGGATTCCGCATTTTATCATACGGCATCAGCTTGCATGTCGGTCCAATTGAATCCCATGCCAAATCTTCGAGTCATTTCACGTTTAATTTCCTCTTTAATTTTAATGTCACGCTGCAGTTTGATGCTATTTTGAGATCAAAAATTAGGATGATTAATTGAAGCTTATAAAAGAATTATTTTTGTTTATCTTCCAGCACCAACATTTTCATCTCTTTATTAAGACACTTGCAAATGTTTCGATGCATTTGTTACATTTCAAACATTCCTTATTTCGAGTATTATTTAAACTATCTTTAAGATTCACGGTATTCGTCTCTGTGTTCATCTTATCGCACAATCGATATTCGTCGATCGCAATATCTTCCTTTTCGACAGCATTAAACCTTTGCATAGTTTTAGTGGACATCTAAAACAGATCTGTGATCAGCTGAAAGTATTTGCTTGTCCGAGTACTTTGACAAAATACTAAAGACCAATAAGTGGCAAATTTTTTCCGCCATCACGCCTGTAGTAAGATAGTATCATAATTTAGCTTACATTAAAGACGATAATTTGGCATCGAACTTTTAATAACATCAAATTTAGATTGTTCGCTAAACCGACGTTTCCAGACATCAAATTATAGATATAAATTATGTCTATTTGCCCCAAATTGTCT